>OY728162.1:196211859-197626452 GCA_963277665.1 Viscum album
AGGCAATCCACGAATGGCCTACACGAACGAGTATAACCGAGGTACACATTTTTATTGGAATATTAGGTTATTATTGACGTTTCGTCCAGAATTTTGCCTGGATGGCTAACCCATTAACAAAGCTCACACATAAAGGGGTTAAATTTGTTTGGAAAAAAGAGTGTGAAGAATGTTTTGAAGAAATGAAGAGAAGATTAGTCAATGATCTTATATTGACTCTACCACCGGGGAATGATGGGTTCGTTATTTATAGTGATGCATTGAAGAATGGACTTGGTTGTGTCCTTATGCAGAATAATAGAGTTATTTCCTATGCATCACGATAGCTAAAAATTCACGAGAAAAACAATCCTACTCATGATCTCGAGTTAGATGCTGTAATATTTGATTTGAAGATATAGAGACACTATCTCTATGGTGAAAATGTGATATTTATACTGATCACAAGAGTTTTAAGTATATTTTCTCACAGAAAGAACTCAACATGAGGAAAAGGAGATGACTTGAACTACTCAAGGATTATGATTACACGATACACTACCACCCATGGAAGGAAAATAAGGTGGCAGATGATTTGATTAGAAAAGATCATGGAGTTTTGAACAAGATGATAATTGAGGGGGATCCTATTTTCATGGATCTAGTAAAGTTGTATATGGGAATAACCATGGAAGGTAAAACATCAAGGATTTTTCAAATGGTTGCCAAACCATCTTTACTAGAAAGGATAAAGAGTTCTCAAACCAACGATGAGGAGTTTCAAGAGAAGAATAAATCTGTGAATGATGGGAGATTGAATGAATTTGTGTATGAAGATGGAATTTTGAAATTTGGGAAAAGACTTTGTGTTCTCGATATACCTGATCTAAAAAGGGAATTTTTGGATGATGATCATAGTTCCAATTTCTCTATACAACCTAGGAGCACAAAAATGTATAGAGATTTGAAGGAACATTTTTTGTGGGATAACATGAAGGGGATATTGCTGATTTTGTGTCAAGATGTATGGTTTTTCAACAAGTGAAATCTGGAAGGCAACAACCGGGAGGAGTCATGAAACCTCTTCCCATACCTGAGTGGAAATGGGATAATATCACAATGGACTTTGTCATGGAACTACCAAAGACTCCTAGAAGGAACGATGCAATACGGGTCATTGTTGATCATCTTACCAAATCAACACATTTTCTTGCTATAAGAGAAGATCTACCACTTGAATGTCTAGAAAGGATATATATTAATGAAGTTGTGAAACTTCATGGAGTACCCCTATCGATTGTTTCTGATCGTGATCCCTGTTTTAATTCAAGATCCTAGAAGAGTCTTCAGAAGGCCTTGGATACTGAACTTCGTTTGAGCACTGCCTACCACCCTCAAATAGATGGACAATCATAATGGACTATTCAATCCTTAGAAGACATGTTGAGATATTTCTCACTTGGCTTTAAGGGTATGTGGGATCAATATTTACCTCTGGTAGAACTTTTCTATAACAATAGCTTCCATTCGAGTATTCAGATGGAACCATATGAAGCGTTATACGGAAAGAGATGTCGCACACCAACCTGTTGGGATGTCGTTGGTGAAAGAAAACTTTTAGGCCCAGAAATGGTGGAGGAAACGATGGAAAAGGTAAAGGTAATCCAAAACCACATCAAAGTAGCTCAAAATAGGCAGAAGAGCTATGCTGATAACCGAAGGAAGGATTTGTAATTTCAGGTAGGAGATCATGTTTTCTTGAAGGTATCTCCATGGAAGGGAGTTATACGTTTTGGTGAGATGGGTAAATTGAGTCCCAGGTACATAGGACCTTTCAAAACTCTAGAACGAATTGGGGTTGTAGCTTACCGTTTGGCAATGCCGCCAAATCTCTCCAAAGTTCACGATGTGTTCCACATATCACTGTTGAGAAAATACATGCCTGACCCAATGCATGTCCTCACTTACAAAGAATTAGAACTGGAACTCAATTTGTCTTATTGTGAAGAGCCCGTCAGGATTCTTGATACCAGTGAACAAGTTCTGAGAAACCAGACGACTCGTCTGGTAAAAGTTTTATGGAGAAAGCATAACATGGAAGAGGCAACGTGGGAACCCGAGTAACTTATGATGAAGAACCACCCGAGTCTTTTTATGCAGTAGTATTCTAGAAAATTTGAGGGTGAAATTATTTGAAGGAGGGGAGAATGTAACACCCCAAACTTCCACGGTACGCTTCTCTTTGAATAATACAGTAGCGTGTGTTGTACACAACTTCGAGTCCAAACACACACCACAACCAATCAAACTAGATGTTATGAATAGTAATACAAACTTTTTGAAATTTTATAAATTTTATCTTTCAAAATGGACTTTATTTTTGGATTTGGAATATCGAAATTATCCTAGGGTGAAATTTTGGTATTTTTCTGAAAACTTTCAATTTTTGATGAATAGTGAAAAAACACTAAGTTATAGTTTAAAACCGAATTTTTTATTTTTTTTAAATTTAATTAAGGTCAAAATATATACATAATACCTATATATGTTCAATGTAATTCATTATAGGTAGTTCGGAATAATTTTAGGTATATAAAAATTTTATTGAACTTTTCATCGTCTTTTACCCACCTCCTAGGAGAATTTGGAAATTCACATAAAACTTAATTTTACCACTTCTGTGAGTGGAATTTCAAAAATAATAGAGACACGGTTAATATCAAGGAGTAAAATGTGGTTCAATGAGATGAAAATAATTTTTGGTGAATAGTAACTTTTTTACTTTTATTTACCACGGTTAAAAGTAAATAGGGTAATTAAGGGTAAAAATGATATTAATATTACCCTAACACAGGTCCTAATTCTATTGGACAAGTGTATCTCGACCAAAAACAACCTTAGGAATAAAATATTATCATTTAGGTCCACTTGAATTAGATTAAGACATTTATTATTATTTAATTCAAATAAGAGTTAAAAGAGTTAAAATCAAAGTTTAATTATTATAACATTTTTAATATAGGGTTATACATAAGATAAATTAGATTGTAAATATTAATCAGAAATATAAAAATATTTCATACATAATGGTATTTTATTTTTAATCTTTAGACATTATATAAGTTAATTTATTTATAAAACAATGGTGATGCAGCAATTACCTAATTACTGAAATATTAAAATAATTGATATTATAAATACCCAAATAAATATAATTTGAGACTTTTTATGAATTACACTAATTTTCTAGATTAATATTACATATTATGATTGGTTATATAAATTTTTTATGATGTAATAATGATTTTATAAAATAATCAAAAAACAAAATACCCAATAGTGTCAAAATTGACATAAAAGAGTTTTTAAAACAAATATTATATTATTAATTGATATTATATTCCTAAAAATATAAGGTTCAGCCAAAGGACTTATATTATGATAGGTGTATCATTAATGGACCACTTGGGGGTCTATTTGATGTATATAGTATGTTTATTAACTATATAATATAAAAATACAAAGTGACATGGTAAATGTCAAACTAATTAACTAAGAGTTAATACTAAAATATAAGGTTAATATAATAACCCAAACCTGTCTAAAATATATTGGTTGAAAGGATTTTGACCCATACCCACCTTAAACTTTAAATAATCCACTTTGGATCCATTAGAAACCGAATATGAATTTGTTGTAAAATAATATTTCTAGCTTTTCCAAAGGTGCCCCTCACCCCTCTTATAAAAGGGCACTCCCACTTCTCTCTAATTTACACCTACAAAGCCTTTTTGTTCAGCCAAACTCTGCCAAAATATTCTCTCAAATTACCTCAATTCTACCTAGAGGCCTTAGTTTGATCAGAAAGCCAACCTAAGGAGCCATTTTGATTAAATCAAAAGGAAGAACCCGACTAAGAGGTAATGTTTTCACCACCCTCTTTCAAGTTCCTTTCTTCTTCAACTTCTTCTTTCATTGTTATTTCCATTATAAAATAATAAATCCAGTATCTTATATATACTTTGATGTTGTTATAAATATGGTACAACCATATTCAGTATTCTATCCATCCTTTGAATGACCTGTCACCATACATGCGTACATATGGCTTACCATCTCCACGTCGTGGTGTAATTGTTATTCAATACATTATTATTTTGATGGGTATAATAATGATGTGAAATTCATGTAAATAATAAATATAACATGATATTTATTGTTTATATATTATATAACATCCAATTATATATTATTTTAATATCAAAATAATGATATTGTCCCTTGTGCGTACGTACGGACTACCGTTTCCATGAACGCGATAGGATTCATTCCCCATTGTATCCATTCAAGTCTAATTGTCATTTGATGATTAAAAATAATGTTTAAGGACATGATATCATTCTGTATATGAATAAGATAAAACCTATCCATAACAAACATGTCTTACGTAACAAAACATATAAAATAAAATGAGTAAGTTAACACCCGAAACGATGATAATACTAAGATATTATTAACAAATCAATGTTAAAAGATCATATATGATATCATATTAATGTATATGATTCTTGTATAATTTAATAACAATTATTTCACCATTATAAAGGAGGTTAACCTACCCTCAACCAAGGAAAAGTACAAGGTAATGGTTCATTTCACATTCTCTTCATTATCCGAGGTTGTTTATATGTAATTATCTACTGGGACCTCTTTCTCATCCACATCCATGTTTCTTATAAATGTATTTCAAAACATTCTTACTATTCTATAGAATATGGGTTAAAGTCATTTATACCCTTGTTGACTTTTTATAAGAAGTTTATAAAGGAATCTTTCTGTCGTTTTAGAAACAAAGTCCTTTTTAACCTTTTCGACAGAATTAAGGTAAGAATGTTTTTTTAACTTATACGGCGGGTGCGGTTATTTTTCACCTTTATAAAATCTTTGAATCTTCCCTTAAAAAATTATAAGGATATTTTCAAAGTAAATGTTTTATTTTATAATTATGTTACTTTTAAATGATTTCAAAAAAGAGATATTTCTCTCAAATAGTTTTGATTTCATCTATGTCAACATCCTTTGATGGATTTTAAACTTATTTTAAGTTTATTTATTATGATACAAAACTTCCATATTGTATTGAAGGTTTTGTGATATGTTTTACTATGTATGTGTTATTTTTATACCATTCATGGTTTATGGAGAAAGTATTGACATTTCGAATGCTTTTTTTAATACGAATGTTTTTGTTTTGTTTAAACATGTTCATTTGAGGAATGCATTGGACTTAATAAGTGACGGGTGGAGCTCACTATAGCTCCTCGATGCATCGGTAGGTCTCATGAGACAAACTAGTGTCTTGGCACGAGGCCTTGAAAAAATATTATTTTTAGTCTTGGCACGAGGCCTTGGCTACATGGTTATGATAGTCTGGAATTATGCATTTCATCATTATGAAAGTGGTTATTGATATTACATGTGATTATTCGACTAGTAGAATATCCATGTGAATAAGTAAATGGAATTATTTCATTTTATATTTTCTATATTATGCTGAAGTTAAAATTTAAAAGTATTTTGTTTTAGTTTTATATTTCCTTAAATTTTTATTCTTATTTATGAATGTTTCCACAATATTGTTATCCTTACTGAGAATCTGAGCTCACCCCTTTCTATGTTTTATTTTTCACAGGTTGTGAAGAAGTATTTTATGAATTACCTATAGGGATAGTATGAAGGGAAAAGATTGTGGACTATGGAGACTATATTTTTGTAGTTTTCACTTTATGATGTAATGTAAACTTTATGAATGTATCTAGTGATTATAAAGATACTAAACAAATCGGTTTTTCAAAACTTGGTCTTTCTTATGTTCATGCCAATGTTATGTAATAATGCACCGACTCTGGGTAACTGGGGTCAGGGCGTTACATTTCTCTTGTATGTGTAACCCTATAGTTTATCAAGTGGAAATGATATTTGAGGAATAATTATCTTTTCTCTTGTGTATATAGTTTTAAATAACCATTTGGTTTTATATGATCCTTAAATTCGATGCAATTAAAAGTTGTTAAATTTTGGGAAGAAAATGTGAGGTATGAGATAATATTTGTGGTTAAATTATGTTATGGTTATTTTGGGGAATTTATATCATTTTGGTAATGTTATAAAATATAGTTTTTGAAAAAGGACAACACACAGATCGCGTGACAACCTGTCGCATCTGAAAAAGCTGTGGGAATCGAACCCACAACCAGAGTGCGATTGGGATTTATCACCTACCATTGGACCACGTGAAGTCCCTAGTTAGTGTGACTAATTCTTTTTAGTTTAATTATTTTTTATGTTGATTTGGAAATTTATGTATTATCAAATGAATATCCTATGTATAGGAAAACGATTTGGTGATTAAGTGATAAATGTTATTTTGGAAGATGTTCGCTCTGTTGGGAACACTATATGCCTTAAGAAAATATAATACTATGGGATTTCATTTGAGGAGTATTGATGTATATTTTTCTATGTTTTTATTGTAAGGACCCAACCCCAGTTGCCCAGAGCCAGTGCCTTATTTAATTAAGTTGTCATACAAACAAGAAATACGAATCCCGAAGGATCGAGTAGTTTAGTATTATTGAAAACAAGATACATACATAAGTTCATCATTACAACTTGAAATGAAAAACAACATAGAAATTCCTTTAGAAAACTTACATAACTCCTAAGTTATCTCATCATGTCATTCATAATAGAATTCTTCTTACCCTGAGAAAATGGAACATAATAAATGGGTGATCTCAATTGCTCAGTAAGAATAAGAAATACAGTGGCAGGTAATATAAACATTACACATGGTGAATAATTGAAAACACATGCCTTTAAAAAATAAACTTGAACACATTATGGGAGGAATATGAGCAGAGTAAATAATGTCATAATAAAACATAATCAGGGGTATTATACTAATCAAATTACCACATGAAATATCAATAGATGAACTCATAATGATGGAATGCATAATACCGGACATTCTGAACCATTTTTTCAAGGCCTTGGCCAAGACGTCTAATGATTAAGGCCTCAGCCAAAATCCATATCACATTGGGAAAGGCCTTAGCCAATTCCACGTCTAGTTGTCTCATGAGACCTACCGATGCATCGAGGGGATATAGAGGGCCCCAACCGTCACATAATAAGTCCAATTCATTCCTCATATGAGCGGGGATAAACATAAACAACAAATACAGTCATATTGAATCTATCATATGAAATGTAACTATCTTTCCCCAATCATCAAACATAAAACAGTAACCATTCAGAATAATATGGTGAATGGTTTTAGGATAGATCATCCGCAATAGATTTATTCATAACTATTAAATCAAATATGGTAGATTACTTCATAAATGATTAAACACAATAATACCATGCAATCAACAAGAGAATCGAATGAAAATACTCTTATAAAATCATTAAGCAATTTTGAGATAAATACTCTTTTATTTTGAAAAGAAGAGTTCTTTCGAAAAATATTTTTATAAAACCATAAGTGAAGTAAGATAGTATTTTAATAATAAAATGAGTATTTTTAGAAAGATAATGGTTTCCAAAAATAGATTAAAGAGTGCCCTTGTAAATAGATATGAATTGGAGAAATTTTCTTGAATCAAGCTTCTATTTTGGAAACAATTTTGAAAGTTCCTTTTAAAACATGTAACTATCCATAAAATAAGGAAGTTTTCTGGTTTGTAAATATATATATGATAATAACACAGAATATATTATTAGTACATTACAATACATAAGAATTTCATTGAGGTAATTAGACAATGAAAGTATCCCGAATGAAAGTGGAAGTTCGGGTGGAAAAAACCCTTACCTTAACTCCAAACGTGTTTTTCTCTTGTACTTAAGATCGTGGAATATGAAATTATATTTTTCAATAACATATTTCAGAACCTATTAGGAATTAATTTAGTTTACCATAATTCTGGTTAGTTCATTTATGTCTTTATTGACAAGTTATTGTATTGAATTTTGTCGTTCTAGAGTGTTCGTTTCCTTTATTTTCATATTCAGTTCACTTGTTTTTAAGTAATGAAGTTCATGTGGAAAAGTATAAATATCCAGGATTAGAATTATATATTATTTATGAACATAAATAATTGGTAATGGTCATTTATATCATCTAGTTACATGGATTGAGGAATAATCCTTAGATGACAACCACTTCGATTATTCGGTGGTATTTGGATTCTTATGAACTAGTTTTGTCACATAACTTAATTATATGTACATATTCTGGTTCATGAATATTAATTATGTTATAATACATATGTTATAGTCTATTTTAACCATAAATATGGTTTCATGACCAGTAATGAAGAAGAAATTGAAGAACGAAACTTCATCGTCCACGAATGCTATAAATTGGAACCTCATGGATGTTGATTTCATTTATAAAAATAAAAGTGAGGGAGTAAGAATATTTATGATGGTTATTCCATTCACATAATATATATCCAGTATATATATGTTATTGGAGTTATCATGATCATTTCGATAGAGGATGCGAGGAGAGAAAAATAAAAGAAATGAACTTGAAAATAAAAGAAAAGTTAAGAGATCCCTTATGAAAATCCGGCAGCCTAACAACGTCACTTAAAATTTTATAAAATCAAATGATGAAATAAAAAGGGTATCTAATCATATAAAAATCAAAAGGACAGTAAGAAGAATAAATAAAATCAAACCTTAACATATTAGAAAAGAATTTCAAATAGCTAACATAAAAGAATCGTCGACTTAAAGAAGAGAATGAAGGATTCCCTTACCTTGTAGAATATCTCCTAGATCTTGAAGGATGGAACCTTGGGGGATTAGGGACACCTTGGGAGGACTCATAGAGAGGTAAAACCACCAGAGATTCGAGGATGAGGTATTTGTAATGAAATAAAACGAATGGATTAGTGGGTATTTATAGAAAAAGAGAGGTAATTTTTAAATAATATCAAAGGGACACCTCATTAGTGGTTTTTGCCAAACCATGGGCCTTCCCATGGTATTCGCCCATGGTTTAAGCCACTTGGGACACCTCATGTCATAAGTTACTATACAAAACTCTACCAGACTTTTATTTTAATTATTATGTCATTATGATGTCATTAAACTACTGAGTACACAAAACTGTATTTTTCACTATTCACGAAAAATTCAAGTATTTTAGAAAAATCCCAAAATTTTATCCCTACCATTTCTCAACGTATAGAATTAAAAAGTGAAATCCATTTTTCAAAAATAATTTTCAAAATATTATTAATTTAATTTTTAAAAAAGGTCACAGTTAATTCAAAAAATAACAATCTTGAAGTGCAATTAGTTTTACGTGACATTGGAAAATTAATTAAGATCCCATTATCCTATTTCCTTAAGAAAATAAAATAATATTATTATTTACTATTCATGAGGTCATATTACTATTCATATTACTATTCATAAGGGTATATTACTATTCACCAAAAATCATGTTTGTTCTATTAGACTCTAAATAACTTACTAAACACAACTCTAGATGACCATTTCGTGAAATTCAAAACATAGAAGAGGATAGGTTATAAAATCGAATTCTATATTTATTTTCAAAACCTTGGGGTGTTACATTCTCCCCTCCTTACAAAAATTTTATCATTGAAATTCGCTGAATATTACCTAAAAAGATTCGGGTATGTCTTTAACATAAGCTCCTCAGGCTCCCATGTTGCTTCCTCCATCTTATGGTTCCTCCATAGAACCTTTACCAATCGAGTTGTCCGATTTCTCTATACTTGTTCTCTAGTATCAAGAATCTTGATAGGCTCTTCACAGTAAGATAGATAGGGCTCATGTTCCACTTCTTCATAAGTGAGTACATGTGTTGGGTCTGGTATGTACTTTCTTAACATTGACATGTGGAACACATTGTGAACCTTGGAGAGACTTGGCAGCATTGCCAAGCGGTAAGCTATGACTCCAATTCGGTCTAGAATTTCAAAAGGTCCGATGTACCTGGGACTTAATTTTCCCTTCTTACTGAATCTTATAATAACCTTCCATGGAGATACCTTTAAGAAAACGTGATCACCTTCTTGAAATTCCAAATCCTTCCTTCGGTTATCAGCATAGATCTTTTGGCTACTTTGATCTATTATGATATGGTTCTGGATAATCTTCACATTATCCATTGTTTCTTCAACAAGTTCTGGGCCCACAAGATTTATTTCACCAACATCATCCCAACAAGTTGGTGTATGACATCTCTCCCCATATAATGCTTCATAGTGTGCCATCTGAATACTTGAATGGAAGCTATTTTTGTAAGAAAATTCTACGAGAGGTAAATACTGATCCCACATGCCTTGAAAATCAGGTGAACAAGACCTCAACATGTCTTCCAATGTTTGAATAGTCCGTTCTGATTGTCCATCAGTTTGTGGGTGGTAGGCAGTACTCAAACAAAGATCAGTATCTAGGGCCTTCTAAATAATTTTCCAGAATCTTGATGTAAAACGTGGATCATGATCAGAAACAATCGACAGGGGTACTCCATGAAGTCTCAAAACTTCATTAATATATAGTATTGCTAAACGTTCAAGTGGTAGATCTTATCTTATAGTACGAAAATGTGCTGACTTGGTAAGACGATCAAAAATGAACCATATTGCATCGTTCCTTCTAGGAGTCTTTGGTAGTCCCATGACAAAGTCTGTCATGATATTATCCCATTTCCACTCAGGTATGGGAAGAGGTTGCAATACTCCTCCAAGTTGTTGCGTTCCAGCTTTCACTTTTTGACAAACCATACATCTAGACACAAAATCTGCAATACCCCTCTTCATGTTGTCCCACAAAAAAAGTTCCTTCAAATCTCTATACATCTTAGTGCTACCAGGGTGTATAGAGAAATTAGAACTATGAGCATCATCCAACAATTCCCTTTTTAGACCAGGTATATCGGGAACACAGAGTCTCTTCACAAATTTCAAAATTCTATCTTCATATACAAAGACACTCAATCTCCCATCATTCATAGATTTAATCTTCTTTTGAAACTCATAATCATCAGCCTGAGAACTTTTTATCCTTTCTAGTAAATATGGTTTGGCAACCATTTGAAAAATAATTGATGTTTCACCTTCCATGGTTATTCCCATATCCATCTTTACTAGATCCATGAAAATAGGATCCCTTTCAACTATAATATTGTTCAAAACTCCATGATCATTTCTTCTCAAAGCATCTTCCACCTTATTTTCCTTCCCCAGGTGGTAGTGTATCGTGCAATCATAATCTTTGAGTAGTTCAAGCCATCTCCTTTGCCTCATGTTGAGTTCTCTCTATGAGAAAATATACTTCAAACTCTTGTGATCAGTATAAATCTCACATTTTTCACTCTAGAGATAATGTGTCCATATCTTCAAAGCAAAGATTACAGTAACTAACTCAATATCATGAGTAGGATAGTTTTCTCATGAATTTTTAGCTGTCATGATACATAAGCAATAACCCTATCCTTTTGCATAAGGACACAACCAAGTCCTTTCTTTAAAGCATCAGTATAAATAACAAACCCATCATTCCCCGATGGTAGAGTCAATATAGGAGCATTAACTAATATTCTCTTCAGTTCTTCACAATATTCATCACAATCTTTTTTCCAAACAAATTTAACCCCTTTACGTGTGAGATTCATTAGCCAGTTAGCTAGTCGGAAAATATTTTTCATGAAACGCCGATAATAACCCGTTAAGGCAATAAAAATGCGTACCTCAGTTATGTTTGTTGGTGTGGGCCAATCTTGGATAGCCTTTTTCTCCACAGGATCAACTAGGATTCCATCCTTAGAGACAATATGGCCAAGAAAAGAAATCTCATGAAGCCAGAATTCACACTTTCTAAACTTCCCATACAATTCATGTCTTCTAAGAGTCTTCAGGATGATGTGCAAGTGATTTTCATGATCTTTGTATATTTTCAAGTATACCAATATATCATCAATAAATACCACTAAAAAACCATTGAGGTATTCCATGAATACTCTGTTCATTAGATCCGTATAGACAGATGGTGCTTTAGTCAATCCAAAAGGCATCACTGTAAACTCGTAATGCCCGTACCTGGTTCGAAATGATGTTTTCGGAATGTCTTCCTTCTTCACACTCAACTGATGATATCCAGATCGAAGTTCAATCTTTGAAAAGTATTGAGCTTCAGGAAGTTGGTCAAATAAATCATCAATGTGAGGTACGAGATACCTGTTCTTTATTTTTATAGCATTGATATCCCTATAGTCGACACATTACCTCATAGATCCATCTTTCTTCTTAACAAAAAGGATAGGGGATCCCCATGTATAAACAATAGGGTGAATAAATCCCTTATTAATCAATTCCTCTAGTTGTTTATTTAGTTACACTAATTCCATAGTGGACATTCTATAACAGGTCTTCTATATGGGCCTTGAACTAGGAATTAAATCAATGGAAAATTCTATTTCTCGTTCTGGAGGATGTCCAGGTAAATCTTATGGAAACACATCAACATATTCTCTCACAATAGGTACATCCTCTATTTGAACATTGATTTTCTCACCCATAGTTATTTCATTCTCTTCCTCTCCAATAATTGAATTTAGTTGAGTTACTGGGGGTATATCTAGATAAGAATCAGGTGATGATGATTCTGTTCTAAATATAAGGTGTTCATTATCATCATCATCAATAATTGTAACCTCCTTCTTCTTACAATAAATTTTTGCATCATGGTCTGAAAGCCAATCCACACCAAGGATTATATCCAATTCAATAATGGGTATGACGATGAGATCAGCAGATAAAGAACATTTATATTCCCTAATGGGAACTGATTCATAGAACTTTGTACCAATGATACCTCCCTTAAGAATTTTGATTGACAACTCCCTTGTTAAATCAAATTGGAAATACCTAATTTTCTTAGAAAACTGGGAAGATATGAAATAATACGATGATCCAGAATCAAATAAAGCATTGGATAAGTTTGATGAAATGATCAATGTATCTTCCACCACGTCATGTGGAACTTCAACCTCTGTAATTGTGATATCATATGCTTGTCCTTGCTCCCTCGGCCTCTTCTGTTGCATACTTCCTTGACATTTTGGACAATCATTAGCATAGTGCCACATCTCTTGACAATTATAGCATCGAACATCATTGGATTCCTTATTTCCTTTGCAATCACCAGCAAGATGGCCTTTCTGACCACATTAGTAGCATACTCCTTTTTCTTTTAAGCACACACTAGGGTGTTTCCTTCCACAATTGTCACAAGGTGGAAATTCAACTCTTCCCTTCTTCCCTGTTTCCTTATTTCCTTTCCCAGGGTTTTCAGCAACCCTCTTCTTTTCTTTCTTTCCCTTAAAGTCAAAAGACTTAGATAATTATTTTTCTATCTTGATGGCACATGAGACTATATCCTCATATGATGAAAACCTTTTGGAGACTAGTGCCAGCTGGAGGAATGACTTTAAGCCATCAAATAATCGATCAATTTTGCTCCTTTGATTTTGTATATAGTCTAAAACATGTCTTGCTAATCTTGTGAAGTTAGCTTTGTACATTGCAACATTCTCATCTTCCCTCTGCCTCAGATTCAAGAATTGTCTCTCCATATCTGCTCGCTGCTCATGAGGGAAATATTTTTCTAAGAAGATGTCTTTAAAATCCCTCCATTCCATATCTTCTATCTCTTCCTCCTCCTTTGTGTTCTGGATTAATGACCACCACTGATCTTCATCTCTCGATAGGCGATATACTGCCACGACAACCTTTTTTCTTTCATTACATCCCAAACCGAGAAATATCATTTTAAGGGAACATATCCACTTCTCTGCAACAAATGGGTTTGTAGTCCAATTGAATGATGTATTCTGTTGTCGCATAAAGCGATCTAGCATAGCTCCTCCACGTGGTGGATCCGGTTGCTCTATATGGGTAATGTTATTATGTATAACCTGAGTGAGTTTCCCCAGTATAATTATGAGATACTCAACACCAGTCATAGCACCAGATCCAACATCATTATCTTACATCGGAGGAAAATCCCTACAGGGGACACGTGCATTTGTGCGATTTCCATTCTGTCCACTAGGCTCCATATCTAGATAATGGCATACACTATATTAGTTTATGAATAATAATGTATAATCTTAACTTAAAAATACTCAGAAAAATTGAGATCCTACGCATGGCTAATCCCATATTCACAAAAATGGTTTCTTTGAGGAATATTTACATTAAACTCCTTCATAATGGCTTGCAAAGAAAATGTGAATTATCCTAAGCTTATCCCCCGGGAGTGTCGTAACCAAGAGTGTAGCAAGGCCCGTTGTCGTGCACCAGTTCCTGTTCGAGTCTAGCTCAAAGAGGTGTTTTCGGGTTATATCCCTACATACATCTATGCCAGAGACGCCTCTACCTACTCATATCAAGACAAGGATATATTGCTTGAATGATCCACATAATCTATTCCTTACCAAAATACCAGGAATTTTTTGTATGTATATCCGCAAAGACTAACTTAGGGAATCTTCCCTAATTCTACGTTTTCTAAATCTAGTTTCCATGTATTCTACTAAACGTCCTCTAATACCAACTGTAAGGACCCGACCCCAGTTTCCCAGAGTTGGTGCCATATTTAATTAAGTTGGTATACAAACAAGGAATATGAATCCCAAAGGACCGATTAGTTTAGTATTATTGGAAAAAATAAATATACATAAGTTCATCATTACAACTTGAAATGAAAAACAACATAGAAACTCTTTTAGACAACTTCCATAACTCTTAGGTTATCTCAGCATTTCATTCATAATAAAATTATTCTTGCCCTGAGAAAATGGAACATAATAAAGGGGTTATCTCAAACGCTCATTAAGAGTAAGCAATACAACGGAAGGTAATATAAACATTATACATGGTGAATAATTGAAAACACATGCCTTTAATAAATAAACTTGAACACATTATGGGAGGAATATGAGCAGAGTAAATAATGTCATAATAAAACATAATCATGGGTATTCTACTAATCAAATTACCACATGAAATATCAATAGATGAACTCATAATGATGGAATTCATAATGTCGGACATTTTGAAACATTTTTTTGTGGCCTCGGCCAAGACGTCTAATGATTAAGGCCTCAGCCAAAATCCATATTACATTGGGAAAGGCCTCAGCCAATTCCACATCTAGTTGTCTCATGAGACCTACCGATGCATAGAGGGGCTATAGCGGGCCCCTCCCGTCACATAATAAGTCCAATGCATTCCTCATATGAGTGGGGATAAACATAAACAACAAATACATTCATATTGAATCTATTATATGAAATGTAACTATCTTTCCCCAATCATCAAACATAAAAGACTAACCATTCAGAATAATGAGGTGAATGGTTTTAGGATAGATAATACACAATAGAGTTAGTCATAACCAATAAATCAAATATGGTAGATGACTTCATAAATTATTAAACCAAATAATACACTGGAATCAACAAGAGCATTAAACAAAAATAGTCTTATAAAATCATTAAGCAATTTTGAGATAAATACTCTTTTATTTTGAAAAGAAGAGTTCTTTTGGAAAATCATTGTATAAAACCAAAAGTTAAGTAAGATAGTATTTTTATAATAAAATGATTATTTTTAGAAAGGTAATGGTTTCGAAAAACATATTATAGAGTGCCCTTGAAAATAGATATGAATTAGAGAAATTCTATGGAATCAGGCTTCTATTTTGGAACCAATTTTGAAAGTTCCTTTTAAAATGTGTAACTATCCATAAAATAAGGAAGGTTTATGGTTTGCAAACATATATATGATAATCACACAGAATATATTATGATTATATAACAATACATAATAATTTCATTGAGGTAATTATACAATGAAAGTATCCCGAATGAAAGTGGAAGTTATGGTGGAAAAACCCTTACCATAACTCCAAATGTGTTCCGCTCTTGTACATAAGCTCTTGTAATATGAAATTATACTTTTTGATATCTTATTTCATAACCTATTAGACAAGTATTTATTTTACCATAATTCTGGTTAGTTCCTTTATTTCTTTATTGACAATTTATTGTATTGAATGTCGTTGTTTTGGAGTGTTCGTTTCCTTTATTTTCATATTCGGTTCACTTGTTTTTAAGTAATGGAGTTCATGTGGAAAGGTTATAAATCTCCAGGATTGGAATTATATATTATTTATGAACATAAAGAATTGGTAATTTTCATTTATATCACCTGGTTACATGGAATGAGGAAGAATCCTTAGATGACAACCACATCAATTATTCTGTGGTATTTGGATTATTATGAACTAGTTTTGTCACATAACTTAATTATATGTACATATTATGGTTCCTAAATATTAATTATGTTATAATACATATTTTAAAGTCTGTTTAAACCATAAATTTGGTTTCATGACCAGTAATGAAGAAGAAATTGAAGAACGAAACTTCGTCGTCCATGAAGGCTATAAATTAGAACCTCATGGACGTTGATTTCGTTTATAAAAATAAAAGGGAGGGAGTAGGAATATTTATGATGGTTCTTCCATTAACATGATATATATAAAATATATAGATGTTACTGGATTTATCATGATCATTTGGACAGAGGAGGTGAGGAGAGAAAAATAAAATAAATGAACTCGAAAATAAAAGAAAAGTTAAGAGATGCCTTATGAAAATTCGGCAGCCTAACGACGTCACTTAAAATTTCATAAAATAAAATGATGAGATCAAAAGAGTATCTCATTATATTGAAATAAAAAGGACAGTAAGAAGAATAAATAAAATCAAACCCCAACATATGATAAAGTAATTTCAAATAGCTAACATAAAAGAAGTGTCGACTTAAAGAAGAGAATGAAAGATTCCCTTACCTGTAGAATAACTCCTAGATCTTGAAGGATGGGACCTTGGGGGCATAGGGACACCTTGAGAGGACTCCTAGAGAGGTAAAACCACTAGAGATTCTAGGATTAGGGATCTGGAATTAAATAAAACGAATGGATGAGTGGGTATTTATAGAAAAAGAGAGGTAATTTTTTAATAATTTCAATGGGACACCACATTAGTTGTTTTTGCCAAACCATGGGATTTCACATGGTATTTTCCCATGTATTAAGCCACTTGAGACACCTAATTTCATAAGATACTGTGCACAAGTCGACCAGCCTTTTATTTTAATTATTATATCATTATGATGTCATTAAACTACTGAATACAGAAAACTGTATTTTTCACTATTCACGAAAAATCCAACTATTTTAGAAAAATCCCAAAAATTCACCCCTACCATTTCTCAATGAGTAGAATTCAAAAGTGAAATCCATTTTACAAAAATAATTTTATAAATATTATTAATTTAATTTTTAAATAAGGTCATAGTTAATTCGAAAACTAACAATCTTGAAGTGAAATTTGTTTTATGTGACATTGGAAAATTAATTAAGATCCCATTATCCTATTGCCTTAAGAAAATAAAATAATAATATTATTTACTATTAATGAGGTCATATTACTATTCATATTACTATTCATAAGGGTATGTTACTATTCACTAGAAATCAAGTTTGTTCTATCAGACTCCAAATGACTCACTGAACCCAACTCTAGCTGACCATTTCTTGAAATTCAAAACATTAAAGAGGATAAATTATAAAATTTCATTCTATATTTATTTTCAAAACCATGGGGTGTTACATTTATTTTTCATTTATAGTGATTTGGGTTATTTATGGAAATGACTAACCTATCATAGAGAATATGTGATTAGGTTAATTACTTTTACGTATGTGAATTTAAGAGTAGTCGATGTTATTTGGAGATATAATTTAATGTGGAAGACTACGTAATCAAATTAATTAGAGTTTTGGGTTTCAATCATAGTTAGGATTATATTGAAGGATTTTAAAGAAAATTGTTCATTGAAGAGTATTTGTTAAAATTTGGGAATTGTTTGATTAAATTTTGGAGATTAAGAGTAGTATTCTTTTTTATAAAGGATTGTACTTTTTGGGGATCATCTGATCATGTAATAACCATTTTGGTATTGGTTAATGTTTAATGACAAGGTAAATATATAGTTCATCCTTTTTGGATTATGTGATTCTCTATAAGTTGATTCTAGTGCTTCAGATGTAACCAAGTCATCTTAAAAACTCATCATTTGGAGAAAAGATGAGTTTGTGGTAGCAATTTATTGATGGATGAAACTCTATTTGTAAAGTAATTATATTTTATTATACTCTTATTCAATCTCATAAATAAATTAAACATCATTATGAAAAGGAACATAAAACAAAAATGTTGTTTGTTTACTTTTCCTACTGGGTAATTAAAGACCTTTCAACCCATCACAAGTTTTTAGCTTTCAGATCTTTAACTTTCTCCTAATAATATTCTTGATCACTCTCCATCAGAACTTGATGATTAGTTTTCTCTTCCATATCCATGTTTTCCTTCATGGAACCATATTATGTTTTATTTTTGGTCACTTTCATACATACGTTTTTTTATTTTATAATAGAGGCCCCATTAATCTGTTTTTGATGTGGGATTTCAAATAAGATATTTTGAAATGTCAAAACACAAGTTTTCAATCTTGAGCATAAATTGCAAGGATGCAATTTATTGAAGGAGGGGAGAATGTAACACCCCAAGCTTCCATGGTACAGTTCTCTTTGAATAATACAATAGCGTGTGTTGTA
Organism: Viscum album; assembly: GCA_963277665.1. NCBI lineage: Eukaryota > Viridiplantae > Streptophyta > Magnoliopsida > Santalales > Viscaceae > Viscum > Viscum album. The sequence goes on from OY728162.1 coordinate 196,230,643, forward strand.
CGCAACTTCGAGATCAAACACACCACAACCAATCAAACTAGCCGTTATGAATAGAAATACCCACTTTTCGAAATTTTATAATTATTTTTTCAAAATGGACTTCATTTTTTAATTCAGAATATCGAAATTAGCTTAGGGTGAATTTTCTTATTTTTCTAAAAACATTCAATTTTTGATGAATAGTGAAAAACACCGTGTAATTGTTAAAAACCGACTTTTTATTTAAATAATTATTTATTTTATTTAAATTTATTTTAGGTAAAAATAGATACATAATACCTATATAAGTTTAATGTAAGTCATTGAAGTCATTTTATAATAAGACTAGATATATAAAATTTTATTGACCTTTTTACCGTCTTTTACCCACCTCCTAGGAGCACTTGAAAATTTGCATCAAACTTAATTTTACCGCTTCTATGAGTTGAATTTAAAAAATCTGAGAGACTTGGTTAACATAATTATGCAAAATTTGGTTCGATAAGATGAAACTCATTTTTGGTGAATAGTAACTTTTGACTTTTATTTACAACAGTTAAAAGTAAATAGGGTAATTAAGGGAAAAATGACATTATAATTACCCTAACACATGTCCTAATTTTATTGGATAAGTTTATTTCAACCAGTAACAACCTTATGAATAAAATATGATCCTCTTTGTTCCAATTGGATTAGATTTTAACTTTTATTATTATTTAATTTAAAGAAGAGTTAAAAGTGTTAAATTCAAGTTTTCATACCTAAAACATTTTTAATATGGGGTTATAAAAAAGATAAATTTAAAAATAAATATTCATTAAAAAGATAAATATATTTCCTACATAATTTTTTTTATTTATAATTTTTAGACATTAAATAATTAAATAGATTTATGACAAAATGACGATGCAGTAATTACATTAATAATTAAAAATTAAAATAATTGATATTATAAATAACCCAATAAATGAATTTTAAGAATTTTTTTGAATTCACTAATTTTATAAGTTAATATTACATGTTAGGATTTATTAAAAGAATTTTTGTAGAATTAATAATGATGTTATAAATTTAACAAAAACAGTGTACCAAAAAGTGTCAAAAATGATATAAAAAAGTTTTTAAAACAATTATTATATTATTAATTGATATAATATTTATAAAAATATACGGGTTTTACAAATGAAATATATAAGTTTATATATATTAATAATGAACCCATTTGGTTTCTCTTGTCTTGTTATAGTAAGTCTGTTAACCATATAATATAAAAATACAAAGAGACATGGTAAATGTAAAACTATTTAACTAAGAGTTAAATATAAAAGATAAGGCTAATATGATGACCTATACCTGTCTAAAACAAATTGGTTGAGTATATTTAGACCCATAATCACCTTATCCTAGAAATAATTTTTTTTGGAGCCATTAGAAACTGATAATTATTTTATTATAAAATAATATTTCAATCTTTCCCTAAGGTGCCCCTCACCTCTCTTATAAAAGGGCACTTCCCCTTCTCTCAAATTAACTCATACAAATCCATTTGGATCAGAAAAAACCTACCAAAAAATCCTCCCAACTATCCTACCATCATTCTGGAGGCCTTAGTTTGATCATAAATCCAACCTAATGAGCCCTTTTCATCAAATCAAAAGGAAGAACCCGAAGAAGAGGTAAATATCTCACCACCTCTTTCAAGTAATTTTCTTCTTCCACATCCTTTTTCCTTGTTTCAATTATAAAGTAATAAATGCAGTATCTTCTATATACTGTGATGTTATTATAAAAATGGTACAATAATATTCATTATTTTATCCATCCTATGAATAACATGTCATCAAACGTGTGTACGTACAACTTACTGTCTCAACATCGTGGTGTAGTTGTTATTCAATACATTAGTATTTGGATGGGTATAATAATGATGTATAATTGATTTAAATAATATATATAACATGTTAATGATTATGTATATATTATATACCATCCATTTACTTATGATTTTAATATCAAAATAATGATATTGTCTCAAGTGCGTACGTACAGATTACCATCTCCACAAACACGATGAGGTTCATTTCCCCATCATAGTCATTCAAGAATATTTTTCATTAGATGATTAATATTAATATTTAAAGAACTTAATATCATTATGGATATTAATCAAATACATCTTATCCATAACAAACATGTCTTACGTAACCAATTATATAAAGGAAATCAAATTAGTTAACACCCAAAATGACGATAATACTAAAATATTATTAACAAAGAAATATTAGAAGATCACATATGATATAATATTTATGTATATGGTTCTTTTATAATTTAATAACAATTATTTAACTATTATACATGAAGTTAATGTACCCTTGACCATGGAAAAGTACAAGGTAAGGGGTTTCTTATCTCTCTTTTAATTCTATGAGATTTCCATTATTCGCCACTTATTTATTTCATGTGGTGTATTGTGTACTTACATATGATATATATTATCATGATTCACTTTACATTCATGGTATTATGTGATTAATTTGGTGGTTATTAACTTTTGGTCATATGAATTGAATGATTACAATGAAGTAAGGTTTTTTCATCTTACATTTTATTCCCGTGAGATTCATGCTATATTGGACACTATTTCCTTGGGGGGGGGGGCGTATATAATTGCCATGATTGTATTATTGGTGTAATATAATTTAATTTATGGTTATTTATATCTTTATTGTATGATCCTTATTTCATGGTTTGTATTCTTCAAAAGATACCAAATCATTAAGGAATTTCTAATTTCATTTTCCACTCATTGGGCTTTATGCATACTTTATTGATTATTTTACTCCAAGATAATGTGTGGAATCACTATTTATTATTTATGTAGTAATTTCCACTATCCATTGTTTTGATATGCTTTTTATACACATAATCAATCCATTGATAATTTCTCAAGTCATTGATATGAACTTGATAAGAGTAATCTTAACTCAATTTCCATTCATTGAGTTAAACATCCAAGTCATTGGTGTTGTTTTTACAAGAATATGTGTGAGTGTACTCTGATTGATTTATTCTAAATATCCAATCATATTGAGTTTATTTATATTTTTCACACATAATTATGTCATTTATGTATCCTTAACCTAAGGATATAGTCTTTATAAGGGACTTTATCTCAATTTACATTCCATTGAGACTTATTTGTTGTTATGCACCAATTCACTTTTATATGGTGTATATACTTTCCTTTGACATAATATATCATGAAGTCCTTTATTCTCATGATATTATATAGTTTTGATTACCTCAATTATTTTTATTCAAGTGTCTTTCATTTGGTTAGAAACTCTAACTAAGATATCATTTTTAAATGTTTTAAAGATTTATTCTTCTAAATATTTCTCATTAATGTCCATGTTTTAAAAATGGTTTTAAGTCTTTATTTATATGGACATTAATGTTTTAAAATTAAAATTCCTTTTAAAAAATTCAAAGTGGTATGGGACAGTTTGATTTAGAAATATATTTTAAACGAATTCTTAATAAATTGTGATATTTTTAAATGTTTTTAAGAAAAAGGGGGATATTTTTCTCAAATAGTTTTGATGATTATTTTCATCTATGTAAATATCCTTCATTATTCTCGATTTAGGTTAATATATTATAATAAAATCTTCCATATTTTATTGAATGAGTTATGTTTGACTTTGGATGTGCTGTTTTTATGCCATTCATGGACAGTGGTTAAAGTATTGACATTTCGTATGCTAGTTTTAATATGAATGTTTAGATTATATTTAAAACTTTTCATATGAGGAATGCATTGGGCATATTAAGTGACGGGTGGAGACCACTATAGCTCCTCGATGCATAGGTGGGTCTCATGAGACAAACTAGTGTCTTGGCACAAGGCCTTGACAAAATCTTATTTTTAGTCTTGGCACAAGGCCTTGACTATGTGGTTATGAAGTCTGGCATTATGCATTCCATCATTATGAAAGTGGCAATCGATATTGAAAGTGATTATTCGAATAGTAGAGTATCGATGTGAATATTTAAATGGAATTATTTTATTTCAATATTTTCCATATTATGATTAATTTCAAGTTTAAAAGGATTTTGCTTTAGTCTTATACATTGCCTTAAATGTTTATTCTTATTTATGAAAGTTTTTGCTATATTGTTAACCTTACTGAGCATCTGAGATCACCCATTTCTATGTTTTATTTTTTCTAGGTTATGAAAAAGTGTATTATGACTGACCAAAAGGGATAGTCTAAGGGATATGAATGTATCCAATGGATACAATTTTATTGTTGTTTTTCATTTTATAATGTCATGTAAAAATTATGAGTGTATCTAGTACTTCCGAGGCTTCTAAACTAATTGTCCTTTCAAGACATGATATTTTGTGATCATGACAATGTTGTGTAATAATGTACCGAATCTAGGTAACTAGGGTCCGGGCATTACCGGAAAAGATAAGGAATTTCTTTATTTTTTTCCCAAACATAGGTTTTAGACTCTATACAATAAAGAAATCAAAACCAAAAACATTACCATTTTTTCCAAATATTTATGCAAAATAAGAGTGGTATTAATTATATTATAAGTCCAAGGACCAAATTCTTTAAAATATTACCCTTAGTGATGAGTAAGTGGGTAATGTTCTTAAAGAAATGGTTTTAAAACCATAAGATACAATAGTGGGTTTCAAGGATTCTTAAAGAAATTATAAAATTAATCAAATAATATTAAAATCACTTTATTTTAAATTTCAAACATATGTTTGGTCGTATATACCATGCATATCATCTATTAGATAACTTTTTTGTCAATATGATGTAATAATAATCACAGTATATTTATACCATATTTAATTTTTAACTGAAAATTCGATCGTCTCTGAAAATTATAAAAAAATCACCAATTGATAATTTTGACATTCTAATTTCAAAAAAGTATCTTTATTTTGTCAAAAAAATCTATATATGTGGATTTTTACTTCTAAAAAAATAATTGAAATTTATTGAGAAATGTTGAGTTTTTGAAGATAATAATTTTGGAACCCTTATATAAAATACATTTAACTTCAGAAAAATTATATCATCATTTATATTTAATAAAAATTATTTAATAATAATATTATAATAAAATCTAATTTATTTCAAAAATCCTTCAATTGGTCAAAAGTAATTTCTTAAATTGAAATCACATATTACCCAAAAATACAATTTATGTTTTGTTATATAAATGTCAAAATCATTTATAAAGTAAAAACAAAAAGAAGAAAATATTTTCATTATTACATAAAATATATTAATTTATATTATTATGGAATTGATATATATTCCTTTATTAAACTAGAAAACACTCTAAGGGTAAGGTGTACGATGGTGATATTTTTATAGGGTGGTTCAGTGTACATGGTTTTCGTCGTGATCTCAATGAGATTAAAAATCTCTAGCAAATAGTTTCAGTCTTGATTTAGTTATTGGTTATCAGGTTGGGCTTGGTCAAGGGAAAATCCCAATGATTATATCTCTCAAGTATTCTCTGATAAATGGGATTTATCGGGTACAATCCTACTGGTCGAGACCATTAATTTATTTGTCTGTGTTAATTGGATTTTTCAAAACCCTATATTTATTCTAATAATATGATCACTATTAAATGAAAATATTATCAATAGTTATTATTATTAATGGAATTTTAAATTTGATATGATTTAATATAACCAAATAAGTGCATGTTTTTTCTATAACGAGAATATATAATGAAACATTTAAATAAATCAAAAAGAGAATTTTTTTAAATTTTATCCAGTCATTACATTCTTCCCCACTTTAGAAATTTCCCCATAAAAATTTTCATTTAACACATTAAAAAAGATGAGTTTAATTTTACTTCCTCACCTACTTTGGTTCCCACATCGCTTCTTCAGACTTATGGTTTCTCTATAACACTTTGACGAGGTGCATGGTCTTATTTCACTAAACTTTTTCTCTACGATCTAAGATCTTTATCGGATTCTACTCATATGAGATATCATTATCTAATGATACCACCTATAGATTCATCCCATGTGAGGGGTATGGTATGTACTTCCTCAAGAGGGATATATGGAACACATCAAGTACTTGAGATAGGTTAGGTGGGATTTCATGTTGATAGACCACTGCTCTGATGTGATCAAGGAACTCAAAGGGACTGATGTATCTTAGACTAAGACTTCTTTTATTCCCAAATCTCACAACTTTTTTACATATGGATATGCAGAGGAATACCTTAACACTAACCTCAAACTCCTGGTGTCATCGAAGATTATCATCATAGAACATTTGTAGATTCTGAGTAGCCTTAACGTGCTATTAAATGGTCTTCACCTTTCCCACCAGTTTCTAAACCATTTCAGGACCTAGTAGTTTGCATTAACAATCATCATCCTAGCATGCAGGGGTCACACACCTATTCTTATAAGGAGATTATTTGGGATCCATTTTTATTATTGAGAAGAAACTATTATTTTATGATAAATTGACCAAAGGAAGTTGTTGATCCCAACATACTGTAAAGTTAATTTAGCATGCTCTCAATATTTCCTTGAGTGTCTAGACAGTTTGCTTAGATTGGACATCAGTTTGAGAGTGATAAGTCATGTTTAAGTTAAAAATAGTATTTAGATAATATTAGAGACTCTTCCATAAAATGGAGGTAATTATTGAATCTTGATCATATACAATAGATAGTGGTGTTCCATCCTCACCACTTCTCTAATGTATATCCTTTCATATTGATTGAGTGAGAAGTACTCTCAAATTTCAATGATGTGAGAATTATTTATAAGACGATCCACCAAAATCCATATATAATTATTTCCTCTTGATGTGTTTATAAGACAAATGAAAAAGTAACTGTTTGTGTTTTCCCATTTTTATGATGTTATGGGTAATGATTTTGTAATCCCCATGTATTTTTTTCTTTCAGCCTTCACTTGCTAAAATAAAAAATGCCTTGATGTATATTCTATGATCTACTTCTTAATATTGTCCCACTAATAGTTACCTTAGATATTTTTAGGAATCATTGTGTTCCTTGGATGTATGGAGAAGGCCGAGCTATGTACATCATCCAAATAATAATTCTCTAACTCAGGATTTTATGGTACACATAATCATGACCCAAATCTTAAAAATCCTTCATTAATTTTTAACTCTGATGATTTCCATTTTCTTATAGCTTCCACCTTTGTTTTAATTCCCACGTAATCTATTTGAAAATCCTTTATATTATCAAAAAAGGATGGGTGAAAAATAATTTTTGAAAGGATTGATGATTTTCCTTCCTTTTTGATTCAGATTCCCATCCTTTTCAAGTTTAAGAAAATATGATCCTTCTAAATTCTATTGAATTATAAAATTTAAAAATAAATTCTACATAGAGACTCTAAAACTTTTTTTCTTTCCCAGAAAGGTAATGGATTGAGAAATCATAGTACTTCATCATCTTTAAACATTTTTTTGGCACATATTCAGATATTTCTGTGTTAGTATATAATTTAGTATCTTGTGATCTATATATATTTCCCACTTCTCCGAAAAGAGATAATGAAACAAGATTTTGAATGAAAATATAATTGTATCCAACTCTAGATCATGCATTGGGTAGTTATATTTATGAAATTTTAATTTCCTTATGGAAATGAATATCACTTTTTCATTCTACATTAACACACATCCCAATCCCTTCTTTGAATCATCACTGTGTGATGTGAAAAGTTCCCCACTTATAGGTAGAATAAATTCAGGTGCAGTGATAAGACTATTTTTCAAATCCATGAATATCTCTACACATTAATTCTTCTAAAAAAACATAACTCACTTATGAGTTATCCTGGCTAGAGGGTTTGACAATCATGAGAAGTTCCTCACAATTTTGTGATAATACCTAGATGATGCCAGAAAACAATAGATTTATATCACATATTTTGGTTGAACCATCATTGAATTGGATATTTCTTTTAAGGGTATTTATATATCATATTACCTATAATAATATTCCCTAATAATGATACTTCCATCAACCAGAACTCAAATGTGTTATACTTTTCATAAATCTTCTCCTTTCGTAATGTTTTTTTCACAGTGCTCATATGATGCTCTTATTCCTCATTGCTTTTAGAGTATATTAGAATATCATTTATAAATACCAACACAAATTTTTCAAGGAAATCTATAAAGTCTCTATTAATCATGTCCATAAAGATTTCTATAGAATTAGTGAGTACGAATGGCATAAATATGAACTCATAGTGTCCATATATTGTACTGAATGTTGTCTTGCAGATATCCTCCTTCATTACCATTACTTGATAATAACCCAACCAAAGATCCTCCCTTGATAATTATTGGGCTTCACATATATGATCGGACAAGTCATAAATTCCTGGTAGCGGAAAATTTTTAGTTATCATGATCTTTTTTTACTCATGATAATCTATGAAAAGGAACATTAGCCCATCTTTTTTCTTGATGAAGAGGACTGGTGAACCCTATGGTGAAGCACTTGGGTGTTTGAATCCTTTATCCAGATTGTATTTTAGCTTTTTCCTCATATCTTCAAGTTCCAAAAAATCCATTTTATATGGTTTCTTGGATAATTGCAATTCCCTAGGTATATGGTCAATTGAAAATTCAACCTATTGGCTTGGAAAAAGACCAAACAATTCATCTGGAAACACATCAATGCATTATATTATAATAGGCATGTCATCAAGGATGAGACTTTCTTTAGAATCCATCATTAGACCTATATATTCTTACCCATATGGTAACAATATCCATGCTTTAGATGTTTGTGCTAAAGAATATTCATCCTCCTCCTTGTACTTACACAGAATCTGAGGAATATTTGTGATACTGAGAGTGATTTCCTTCTCATAGAAATTTCTGTTTTCTCTATATTAGGAAATATAGTCCATACTAAGAATTTCATCAAATTCCACTAATGTAAGTATCACAAGGAATGTTGGGATGTTCCACCAAAAAGTTTTGACAGGGAATAAATTATATAATTGGGATGCAATAATTTCCCCATTTTTCATTTTCAGAGGCATCACTACTTCCATGATTTGAAGTGGTGTTTTAAAAGTTCTACTAAACTTTTGTTATATGAAATAATGTGTATAAATTTAATAAAAAATACCTTTAATATTATTTAATGAATAAATATCATACATTTAACCACTTCGTTATCAGGACCCATATGAGTGGTTACAATGGAATAAAAATTCCCTTGTTTCCTTGGAGTTTGTTGGTGCTGATTTTCTCTGACCACCCTTATCTATGTTCATTGGTTTGCAATGTTCTCTTATTCCTTAAAATTGAAACATTGGATAAAATTTTGAGGGTTGAAAAAATAATTTCTCTCTTCCATTACATTATTGGGATTCTTATATCAAAAATTTCTTGCTAGATGCCCTTAATTCCCACACGTAAAGTATTCACTCTTTCCGTTTATTCAATATATAGAGTACTTCTTTATGAAAATTTGAAAATTGGGATGTTAAAATTTCTTACCACCATTATATTTATCCGTCACAATACCAAAATTAAAATATAATTTTGGATTCTTAACCCCATGAGTCCCTTGAGATTCACTTATCTCTATTTTGATTTTTAGGGAACATCAGACAATTTTCTCATATATATAAAAGTCTTGGATCAATAGGGATTTTCGTAGTCTTGGTTTTATCCCACCAAATAAGCATTCATATTTATATTTGGGGGTAATAATAAAAATTGAGGTGTATCGTGTTGGTCTTGTGAATTTTTTCTCACACGACCTGATGGATTCATCATTTTTTAGGGAAAGAAAATACCTTTCCATTTTTAGTTAGAGGGTGTGAGGAAAATATTTTTTGTATTTTTTTAGAATTACTTCCACCTCATCTCATTGATCTCTTCCTCAAGATTATAATTTTTCATAAATTTCCACCACTAATAAAATTCTCCCAGTATATGATATAAAACTAGTATAAACATCTATTTCATGAAATATTTATTGATGGATAAGATATTCTTAATGGAGTTTATTCATTGTATCATGATTAAAGGATTAGATGATACACTGAAATTCATAGACCTTTTTTTCAGAAATATATCAATTATCACTTTTTATTTCTAAGAGGGGTGTGGGTGTTCCTCAATATTAAAGTTTCTATTAAGAACCTGATTCAACTGAGAGAGTATCCTAAAAACATTTATGATTACTTCTCTCACCAAGTTGGAAAACTCATTTGGGAAGTCAATACATTTACCTTTACATTGGGTGTTTACTCGGTTCCTCATATTTCAGAAAAATGGATAAAATACAGGAAAAAGTATGTATGAGTACTTTTAAACTATTAAACACATAAATCAAAATTAAATAACATTAAAGAGATAACTTATAAATTACATTTAATCCTTAACTTATGAATTTCAAGGCTTGAATCTACGTTATCCATAATGTATTTACTAAAACAATTTATGTATTTTTTTACATAATAATGGTTGATAATGATCTTATGAATTTACCAAATAATATCTCCTATGAGTGTCAAAATAGGTGTGAAGAATGGTACATTTTCATGCACCAATTCTTGATTGAGCCAAGCTCAATACGATGTTTTTGTGTGTTACCCCTATGCACATCTATTCCAGAACCACATCCACTTGTAGTATCCAGAAAAGGACGTATTTTATTAGAAACCACTTAATCTATAAATTAGTAAAATTTAGGGATGTTTTCTTATATTTATTATTATCCTTATGGGTTTCACTATAGTTTTCTAATTTTTATACATAAAAAAACTAAACATTCTTTTGATACCAACTATGACAAGCCTTGTCTTTATTAAAAATTAATTCATGATTTATCATATAAAGGTACACAAAATAAAACCTATAAGATTGAATATTATAGTGTATTTAGGTAATTAGGTAGATTAAATAATAGTTTAAATATGGGTTATATAACAATTATTGAAAACTTCTATAACATGCTCATAATATTCTATCGTACTTAAAACTGCACAGGATAACCTATAGACATACATAAGAAAGGGGCGAGCTATAATGACTAGTAAGAGAATAAACATGGATTGACATGAGTAAAGTATTAAATTTTAGAGAATATTCATTTCAATAGTACATAAAAGGGGAAAGATTAATAAACACAAACAAAGTTAAATGATATAACATGAGAAAGTGGAAACAACTTTAAATATGACATCATAAACATAAGACAAGCCTAACCTCTAAGACATAATTATATGGGGGGAACTCATGTGATGGATAAGGTTCACTCATTAATCCCTTTAATGATGTATCATGAGACTAAAACAATACCCATTTAATTTGAGTGCAATATATGTTGGGCACACCCATCAATTTCTTATCATGTACATGCATAAGTTCACCACATAGAACATTAAACATAGAATCACATTTCATCATTTTTAATTCCATGATAAAAGATTGTGTAATAGATACATGTAATTAAACAATTAATAGAGTATAATTATTTCTTGGTAAATACCATTGAGTAGAAATAGTGATGGAATTCAAAATAAAATGGTTTGTCATGAAAATATTGCAGTGAAATTTTGACAAAATAACAAGGGTACTTAAAGATTAATAAAAAGGTTCAATTAGAGATAAAGGGGTATCTAATCATCTTAAAATTAAATGTTAATTAATAGTTATATGAACAAAAAAATCCCAACATTATTAATTATAAACAAAATACATAAAATGAAGAAGAATATTGAATAAAGAAGAGAATGGGAGGATCCCTTACATTGAGATGGTAATTCCGAAAAATTGGGAGGATCTTATTTAGAGGTTTTGGACCCTTTTTAGGACCCTATATATGTTATGGAAGAGTAAGTATGTTCTCCATGATTTTTTAGTTAAGAGGATTGGTATTTTGGGTGGGTTTATATAGGAAAAGATATGGGAGTTCTTTATTATTTCCCAAACATCCTTTTTATACTCGATACAAAAGTAATCAAAACCAAAAACCTTACCATGGGTTTATCCCATGGTTTCTAATACATAATAGTGTTTTTAATTATATTATATTAACAAGGGAAGAAATTATTAAAATATCACACTTTGTGATGTGGAGGTGAGTCCTATTCTTAAAAAAATGGTTTTAAAAACTTAAAATATTATATAGGTTTTGGAGGATTCATACAGGATTTATAAAATTAATCAAATAACTTAAAAATAACATTATTCTAAATTGGGTACATATATATGGTCATGTAAACCCTTTATATCATTAATTATATCATTTTGGTTCATTTTTATTTCATAATACTCACAGTATATTTATACCACATTTAAAATTGACATGAAAATTTGGTCGTATTAGATTATTAAGAAAAATTCACCATTAGATAATTTCCATATTATGATTTAAAAAATAATATTTATTTTATAAATATAATTTCTGGTATATATTTTTTACATTTAAAATAAGAATCAACATTTATTGAGAAATGTTGGGTTTTTCATAATAATAGTATTTGAACCCTTATAAAATTTACATTTGAATTCATAAAAATTATATTATAATTTATATTAAATAAAAATTATTTAATAGTAATATTGTATTAATATATAATTTATTTAAAAATATACATTAATTAATCAAAATGAATATCTTATATGAAATCACATGTTACCCAAAAATAAAATTTCTGTTTTATAATTTGAAAGTTAATATTATTGATAAAGTAAAAATGATTAGAAGAAAATATATTATTTAATGTATAAAATATACATATTCTTATTATTAGTGTATTGATACATAAAACTTTATTACACCAACAAACTACCTAAGGGTAGGGTGCGAGATGGTGATATTTTCATGAGGTGGTTCGACGTACATGGTTTGGGTCATGATCTCGATGTGATTGAACTTCTCCCATAAATTGTTTCACTATTTTATTAGTTTTTGGATCTTAGATTGGGCTTAGTCAATGGAAAATCACAATTGTTTTATCTCCCTGAGAAGCTCTGAATAATGAGATTTATAGGGTATTATCCCACCGATCAAGGCCATCACTTCCTTTGTCAATATCAATTGGATTTTTCCAAACCCAATATATATAATAATCACATGATCACTGTCCAAAAAATATATTATCAATGGTTATGATTCTTAATGGTATTTTTAATCCAATAGGATGTAATAAAACCAAGATATTTCATGTGTTTTCTATAACCAAAATTCATAAAATTACATTTAATTAAATCACAAATAGATTCTTATTTATAAAAGTTCAGGTCATTACAAAAAAGTAGAAAAAATTTTCTGATGGTGGAAATTTCAATGAAGATTCCATGCCTTGACCATAAAAAATAGTCCTGAGGGGTGCCTACTATTGGAATTTATTACTTATAGATTATCTAGAATCACATTGAATAATATTTGTTTGAGAGTAGATATCCTGAGTTTTGATTCCATTCCTTGAATATTACAAATAGTCCTAAGGGATTCAAGCTATCTTAAGAGTTTCTAGTTCTATTCAAAATCGATTCATTCTTAATAGGTTCATTGTATAAAACGGATTGAAAATTAAAATACAAAAATAGTGTTTTGTGTGTGCCTAAACATAAGAGATAATGGATAATGAGATATTTCAATTTCTAAATGAAGTAGTTGATTCTGACATATCAATTAAATCTTTTAACTATGGACATGGTATAAACTACCTTACAGTTACTTCATTATATTTATTTGGGAAGGGGTGAATTGAAATAATCTTCTTAAATTTTATGAAAAAAAGTTTCTCAAAATATATTTGTTTAACATCCATGAAATTATGATATTTAAAATTAGGATTATGTGACATTCATCATGATAATATGAGGATTAAATTTTGAGGAAAACACGGTTCAATTGTTTTAGAGTGATTAACCAAAAATTATGACTTATTTTTACTATTATTTCTAGTTGATTTGAGTTGATTTCATATCAAAATTTCATATACATATTGAGTTTTATACATTTTCTTATTTTACATTCACATTTTTGGAAAAAATTACTTAAATGTTTATTTCGATTCATTTTTGGTCTATATTTGAAACACCCATTTTAAACATGTTAAAAATGTACTGAAATATATGTGATTGGTGATTTTGATCACGAATCATATGTGTTTTATAATAATTAATTCATTTATTCAATCTATTATCTCATTAATTTTTTAGAAGTAATATAGAATACCATATTGAATATTTTTATAGCATTAAGACTATGTTAGGGTACCAACATAGTCTCAAATCAACACTTAAAAAGGAATTTACATGCCAGTGAATCCTGGTAATGACCCTTGGGAATGAATCACTGGGATAATGATGCCTTATATAAAAAATAAAGAGTATATAAAGTTGAAATTTTGCCTCATGGAAACACTTTACAAGGAATTGAGACATTACACAAACTCTATAATAATCCCTGAGGAGGTGAAAATGAATCAATCCTATTCAATAGAGGCACCTCACACAATGTTGGGAGGCTAGCATAGCCCTACAGATCTAACTCGCATTATGTTTCCACATCAATGTTTCCTCATGGTGGAAACATTTAATACATCACACAACCAATGTATCCTTGAAACCAAACACATATTATGAAGTACATACAATTCTCCTTACAGTTTAATACTCCCCCATTTAGAAATTTCAAATTCCATAATGATAGATCCTAGGGAGAGGCCAATATAGTCTCTAGATTGCCTATCACATTATATCTAGATGCCTACAGATCCCTGAGACTCAATTATTCTCATGATATCAAGCTAAAACTGCCTCTTATTAAAGATCCACTTGTTTTCAGCCACCTAATAAATCACTATGTCTAGGACTGAACTTACATTTTTCCCATTGATGCTTCTTGCATTATTCAAAAAATAGATTTTTCATTTTAGGCACCCAAGATACACTATTCAATTGATAATGCATCATCATACACATAGATAATTCAAGGAAGGGTCTATTTGAAGAAGTATAACCCTTGATACTATCTCAAATCAACATGGTTTAAATGCAAAATATGTGAGGACTAAAAACATATTTTCTCTAAATCTCTAACCAAATTAGATAAATTCCATAACAAACCAGAAACATGGAATCATATATAGGATAAATGGAGAATATAGAGATAATGGAGCCAATCACTGAAACAAATAGAAGAGGAAATCTGCACTCCTTGTGGAAGAACCTATCACACACTGTAATTCCATGTTGTAGTGATACAAAATCCTTTAGAAGGAAACCTAAAGAAGACTTATATTTAAAGAGGAAGAAGAAATATAGATAGGTATCAAAACGGTATGATTCTAAATCTTTCTAGGGGAGACCATAACATACAATCTACAGAACGATTGATCTATATTAGAGGATATCTATAGGAGTGATCCAAGATATATGAGAATATTAAAAGTCATGGGAGATGTCCAGAGTCTTCACATGACCACTCAACATTATTCTCTCTTGGTTTTTACATCTGTATTTGACTATGTCTGTCTTGACCTATTCATAATTTATATATGGGAATTGGTTTTTAATTAATTTCCAATCTGTTAATATACTATGAGTTATTTCATGTATGATTTTTCTTGATTTCATAATAACTATTTAGATATAATTTACATGGATACCCTATAAATGCGAGTTATGTAGTGATATTGTAGGATTACACACTCACTTGTGTATATATTCAATTTCTACCAAGTAGAATTATGTGATGTGTTGGGTAAATAATAGAGTTAGACCCAGGATTAGAATGTTAGGAATAAAATTCAATCTCAATTAGGGTAGTGTATAGAGTGAAACCCACATACATGTGATTGAAAACCAAACAAATTAGGGCCCAACAAACCCAAGTTGAGCACCCATATATGAGAGAAACAATTTCTTCCCAAAAACATGAAATTGGAAACTCAATTCTCTAAGAAAAGGAGAGTTAGGTAACTATATAAGGACCTAAATTATCATTAGGGAGGATTGGATATCATCTTTATCTGAGTGTTTCCAGGTTATTAGTGGTGGTTGTTCATGATTTTCTCATGATCAATAAGTATATATAAGTGATTTTTGTTCATTTCAGTCGTCCATTGATAGTGACTTTCAACTCTAGTGAAGAGGAATCACATGGTTATCAACTCATGGTTGGGATTTGTTTCCTCTATTATTCCCCACTCATAATTACACACATCACATCCACTCTATTTTTAACTTATATTTATAACACCCAACCAATAACAATAGTAACCACATATCATAGTGTTCGATCAGGACTTCACATAAAAATTTTATTTACGCTCACATTTATTCAATGAATTATACTAAAAAAAAATTAGGTAGTTCTAGAGATGTATTCTATATAAAATTTATTTCTATAGTATTATATGAAGAAATTTTTTTCCCTATAGTAATCTTGATAATGAAATCTATATGATCAAACTATAAGGTTTTATAAAATTGGGATAAGTGAACTTGGTTTGTAGATTGATAAAATATAGGTTTGGTATAAAACATGAATCATGATGTTTTTACATGATATTTTATTCCCATATCATAAGCCTTATATATGAAAATATTCATTTAGATTCTTTTATATATTTCAGGGGTTTGGATGGTAATGATTTTATCATTTTTTTTGTTTGTGGATGACATGTTTTCTAGAGGACCCAATAATGATTATATTCAGAAGGAAAAGTCATAGTTGGATAGGTAGTTTGATATAAAGGACTTGTGAACAAAAAAAAAGATTCTTGGGATATAGATTTAAAAAGGTATATATAATAGAAATATTTTTAAATTGTCAATGAATTAATTGAATAAGATCTTGAAATGATTCAATATACAATATTATAATCCAATATCTTCCAATATTTTCATTAATTTATAGTTATTATATATATTGATTACAAACAATGATATAAATAGGATGAATATTCCTCCAGTATTCTATACATCAATACTGGGGTGTCTCATGTTCATGTTGGTTTGTACTAGAGTGGACATTGCACATTCCATGGGAGTAGTTAATTTTTATGTAAAGAATCTGGGATGGGATCCTTAGAACATAATGAAGAAGATACTGAGATACATCAATGAGACCTTAGATGATACATTATGTTCTATGTAATAAAAATATACTATTAGAATCTATATTTATTTAAATTTTATAGGTGATCATGACTAGTGGAAATCCAATACAGGTGATGTCTATAATCTTATAGGAGGAGTTTTGAGTTTTATTTAAAAAATACATTGAGTTATGGCCTTATCCACAACTGAGGATAAGTAAATGGAAAATAAAAAAGTTTAAAATGAGGTAATTTTGATGCGAATATGTTTAGTGGATATTAGGAAAAAAAAAGGAATATTATTTTTTTTTGATAGTTATGGTGCATTTTAAATTACAATGAATTTTTATTTTCTTTCTAAGATTAAATAAATTGAAGTATTGTGTCATTTTTTTGAGATTTGGTGGAGGAAGTAAGTGTGGACATGTTTAAAATTCACACCAAGGATAATATAGAAGATTTCCTAACTAAGACTAATGAATTTGATATGTTCAGATAGTATTGATCCTTGGGAGGCCTTACAGTGATGTGAGAAGATGATTTAGTTTATAGAAAGAATGTTTATATATTTGATTAGTTCTCAATAAAATCTCCAAGTGGGTGATATATCAGTAAAAACATTTATTTATTTATTTTAGGATAGACTCACCCCCTCATTTTTCAAAGGCGAGGATGGTGGTTTATATGGTTGGTGAAAAAACAACCCTAACTCATCTAGGGAAGGAGGTAGAAGGGGTGAGGGGGTTTCCTTTAAAAGGAATTTCTCCCTTCTCCCAAAAATAATCAACTCATAAAAAAAACATTTATCCCAATTTCATTTATCACTATGTGGTATTTTGTGAGGTGTTTATCCATTTATTCAAGAGACATTTTTATGTAGGATATCTCTTTGTAAATGTTAGAGTGTGTCTGCCTACTTTTACCCATAGCGATCATTCTATTTTATCATGGTTTTCTTGGCCCTTTTCATTTTAAGGGGTTTTCCAAGTTACATCTAGGGTTTAATTATTTTTTATAATTTTTTCATTTTATTTTTATCATTATATTATTACCACACAAGAGGGATTGTCATTTTCAGTGCCAATACATGGGCCCAAATAGCCCAAATTTTAATACAACCCTAATGAAATTTGTTTTTATCACCAGTTCATTGCTCCTTGTGGTGATGAGTGTTACCCATGAAAATATGTTGTCATTTAGTCTGTGTGTGATGTTGTGATACACTGCCCACCAGGAAGACCACATGTTTGTTTCCAAACCATTTTAATTTTTTATAGTTTTTAATTTTATATTAGTTTTTATTATTTATCACATTCCGTATATAAATTTTTTTTACTTATCCCATGTAGTTATTCATAAGATATAAAAAATATTTTTACAAGGTAAACATAAGTCACATTACTTATATATTATTTTAATTTAATAGTTGGGATTAAATTCTTTCCATGCATTATCCTATTATATGAAAATGGAATGGTCAAGGAGGAAAGCATAATTATCATGTATTATGAATATTCTTTTTTCTTATCTTTGACATCATAAAAAGAATTTTGTGATTATAAAATACATCATAATTAATCATTAATTTCTAACGGTTTATATATAAAAAATGATGATGAATTAGAGATCAAATGATGCAATAATAATAAATATTTAATTTTATATAAAATAAGACAAAAGAATTTTATGAATGGACCATTGATTATTATTGTAACAATACATAAAGGAAAATACATTAATATCCTTAGAGAAGTCCTTATAAGGACTTAAATTCCTCCCCAAACCACCATATTATGATAACAAATATTAATGATATAATGCTAATTATGGAATTATTTAACACTATACCAATTATTTCTCCATACCTTGGATTCTATAAAAAATTTTAAATTATATATTTATCCCAAACATGTAAAAAACTTATAGTAGAATGAAAATTTCTTACGATTGTTCTTTTGGAGTTTATAAAAAACAATACCCATAAGATAAACATATGTTAATGATCCAAAAACACAAAACCATAGAAAAGTTATTTATTTTAAATTATTGGACATAAATAACCAACATCAAATGAATATTGTTTTGAAAATAGTTAGGTACCACTGAAATTTACATGAATGTATATCATAATATGGAATAAGTTAAAATAACACATAACCAATTAGAATAATATTTTAGTGCTCCGGTTTGAGATATTGAGCTTATTGTTGAAGCTTATGGAACTTTTTGAGATTAAGGGATATTTGGGAAGTAATTAGAATAATTCATGGTCATCCAATATGGTTTGGATAATCAAGAACATTATCCTAAGGGTTTTTTGGATAATTTTGTTTGAATAATGAAAAACACATAATTAACCACATGGTTAGTGAATTGTTCAAGATAACCATGCATCATTTTAAAATTGGTAAACAAATGTTCTATTTTTTACCTTAATATTTTTACACTCATATCAATTATCTAGTATTATAGGGGAAAACCATATGGGACTCCTTTTTGGAAATTTTTTTCTCTTCTTGTCTAAATATATTCCCCATAGTATTCTTGGGTGTTTGAGTCTTGGATCAATGGAATATCACTTTTTAATTTTCCACAATCTCCCTTATTCCCTTTTACATCATCATGAAAATATAACAATGATATTTTAGTGATATTATGAGAAAATATGATGATAAACGTGGTATTTTTGTATTTAAGTTTGAGTAAATCATAGAGGAATGTTATATTTAAACCAAATAATCTTCAGTTTTCTTTGATAAATCATTTGATACGGGTCAATTATTTTTATCTCTATTTTTGTGAGAAATATTTTTTTCCCAGTTGGTAGTTTATAAATAAAATTTTTAATATATATAAACCGATTTACACATGTTTGTTGAATTATTATGATAATTGAATTTGGCGTGGGTTTGTGACATCCCAGTGTCATTTTTTATTAAATAATATATAATCGCGAGTTACTTTAATTTTTGGGGAGTTTTTTATAATTTAAATTTGGTTTTCCAAAGTCTTTATTTGTTATATGACAACCACACAATTAGGTGTTTCTGTGTGAAAACAATACATTTATTGTAAATCATTCAGATTTCATTTACAAAAAGTGGAAACCATAAAACCCCCTTATGTATAGACTTTTTCTGTTCATTTTGTGGTTTATGATGAGTACATTGTTTAAGGAAAAAATTTATATTACCTTTATATATGGGAATGAATTATATGTTTTGGGTTCATGGGTTAATAATGGTTTGGGTGAACCATTCAGGTTATTCTTATATATTTATTTTCCATATGGCGCACAGTTAGAGCATGCCTATGTGAGGTTTATAAAAACCTGCATGATTTACGATTATGTATGGGTTATTTTTTTTACAATGGGATATACATGGTTTTGAGAACTATGTGAGCAATCAATGTGTGGGGTGTAACATGATTTTAGTGGAGAACTCACAGTTGGAACCTAGTTTGGTAAGTGGTGTGGCCAAACCATGTGAGTTGCCAATAATTTTGATTTTTGTATTTAACTTTCTACGTATATTAAATTTTACTTCATTAAGCCCTAATACCCTCTTAATTTTTACCTAATAGGACATAAGAGACCTTGAGGGGGATTCATTTCTTCTTCTCCTTTGTATCTAATACCATATTCCTCATATTTCAAGCAAATTTGGATGGTAGAGTCCTCTTTTTCTCTTCTTATTCTATTTCCCCTTTGGTTTCTTCTTCTTTCTTGAACCCTAGTTACCATGGTAGTTTATATTAGGGTTATATATGGTCTAATATTGCGGTTTTTCTTATTTTTGGATTTTGAGACCATATAACTCCATAGTTTAACTTTTACCATTAACGAGGAGTTATTCCTAACAATTGAGGTAAGTGTTTTTGATAAAGGTATTATAATTAGTATTCTTTTAAAATTAATTTCTCTTAATGTTATACCGACATGTGATATCCATAATGGAATTGGAAAATGTTTTCAAGATCTTATATATTTGGAATAAATGATATTCAATTAACTTTAAGTATTCATTTTGAAATTAAAGTTTCAGATATGTTGAGTGTTTGAAAAAATCTATAAGAGGCACTTTATAATGAATTTGAGGATTTAAGAAGGGTTTTGATCCTATTTCTATTTACAAATAATGTAACCCCTAGTTTTCCTTTAAATTAAATATATGTTTTGGTTTCCATTTGACTCTCGAAGGATGAAAGACTAATTTTTAAATCACTGATTATTGATTAGTTTCAATGGATTTTTATAAACATGTTTTTGATGTTGGACTTAAATTCCTAATTTAAATTTTATAAAATGAGGTTCCCTTGATTATAGTAACACCATGGATATGATCGCATTGTGTATTGAATCTGAACCCAATATCCTAGATCAAACTTATGCTTTATTATAGTATAATAAGATACACATAATCACATATCTAAGAACCAAATAGTTTAGTAGTCTTAGTAAACTAGATACATACTTGAATATGTCATTACATTTGAAAACACAAATTAAAACATTTTTTAAAGAATATCAAAATTCAATCAAGAATATCCATTCATGTAATTATTTATACAGTTCATGGAATCCTACGAAAGAAAAAAATAAGGGTATGCTCAAATTCTCCATATGGGTTAAGTATAGTGGAAGCTGTCATGAATCAACAAGGAAGAATCAACAGGGTAAGGTAAATAACTTAACACACATGAAATTTAATGAATAAAATTTATATCATAATTAGTTAAGGAATAATCAATATGTAACGGTAAATAACTGATAAATAATTCCATTTAATCAATAACTTGGATAGCATAATTAGAAAATTCATAATCAATATGGCACAATAAATTACGGAAAACACATTCCATTTTAACAATAAAATGTAAATTAAATTAATCTATATATAATTTCATTGGGAAAATGTCATGGATAATAATAAATGAATTCTTAATGAAGTAAAGTTTTAATTATTGTACTTCATGATATCATGCATCATGATACATCTACTATATAGACCTTTCACAAATGCTTTAAAACTATAGGTAGAAATCAGTTTAATGAAAGATTACTAATTCACCTTATGACAATGCTGATGCATTAAGAGGATATATAATTTCAATCCCCACCCAACACTACATTTCCAAATCATTCCTCATATAACAAATAATTTATTTATTTATTGAACAATATGCCTTATCCCCAAATATTCTTATTGATTAAAGGATATAGATTTATCAATATTCCCATAGATAAAGAGATAATTTTCAATATAGAGCACTATATATAGAAATTATATATGGTTTATGAAATAAACATATCCATGATAAATAATATGGATATTTAAGGGAAATTTAATTTCCAATGATCACAGGAATGTGAATATTTTACTAGATAGTTGATGAATAAACAAAATTAATCAAGGAATTGAATCTCAATACTATAATTGGTAAAAATAATCATAAACTATAAAAATAAATAATAAGGATGATATCAATACAACATATCCCCATTATATCATAATAACAATAAAGGTTTGACGTAATTTATCAATAGAAATACCAAAAACAATTCATTTAAAACTTTCTTGAGGAAAACAACCTTTATTTACTTCAAGAATATTTTTAAAAATATAAAAAATAGTTTGAAAATAAATTTATTTAAAATTGAACTTTTGAAATTATAAATTATTTTTTAAAACATTATGTAGTCATGATGGTAGGATATTATATACATTCTGAGTATGTGAAAAACAAATATTTCTTTTATATTTTCAGTAAATTCCAAACAAAACTTATTTTGAAAATGTCAAGAAGAACCATTTAAAAAAATTGTAATAGGTAAAAATGGGTAAAAATTTATTTAATAAATCATTTATAAATGGCCAAAAAATTATTTAAAAAACAATTTTAGGAAGAAAATAGTTTTTTATTGGAAGAGATAAATGTAGTTTGATTTTATTAAAAACATATCCTCAATTATTTTAAGTAATAAAGAGTAGAAAAATGGTACTATTAATGAAAAAATAATGAATATCCACTGAATAATAAAATTAAATGGTTTTATTATTAATGATCAAATAACTTCCATTCATTTTAAATCAATAATAAAAAATATTTTTTTGAATGAGATTGTGAAATAAACCCTTACAAAGAACATAATATTGAAGTTAGTATTAAGAAATGAATCAATTATGTGTGTCAAATATAAATCCATCACAAAAAATTGGAAATAAAATATATGATAATCCAAATTAATTACCCACATAATATTAGAATATCAAAGACATGGAAGAAGTAATATAACTCAATGAAAATAAATTGAGTTATGAAATTCATTACCACTTGGTAATTTTCAAGTCAAACCCCCTTAGATGAAATAATCCATATTTATATTTAATATACCATTAAATATTAAGGATTCATGATATTAGATGTAAAATCCATAGTATATATACTGTAAAAATCAAATTAGGTGTATAACATTAGAATATTCCTCAATCAATGGAAACTGAGATATAGTCCCTTAGAAATATCATATCACTGAAGTAAAGATTAATATATGAATTGATTATGTGTATAGAATTTAAATACCAATAAAATAATTGGATAAAAAATATTAAATAATGAAATTTCATTACGCACATAATCTTAGCATGACATAATCAATGAAGTAGGTGTTTAAACCAATGAATGTAAATTAAGTTAAGTAATACCTTACCTCATACTTCCTTTTTATTGAGTATGATTTAAAATTGTCTATAGTGGTTTTAAACATGTTATTAAATTATAATAAAACCATATTATTATTTAAAATTTTATATATTATTATTTTATAATATCTTATCACCTATTCATTAATAATATTTCAATATTTTCAACGATTCTAGTGTTATGCCCTGTTTTCTCATGTGTGTTTTGTCATGAAAGACCCATTTCTTATGCATATTATATTGCTAAATAATATCCAGAATAATAATCATGAAATAATTATAATATTTATATATCAATTACACTTTTGATACCAATCATGAAATATGTTTTTGAGAAATGAAGTTCATTACGATCAAGGAGATATGAGGTTGTTTGTACGCATGAAAAATGTCTCCATTTTTCAAGGATCATTATGAAAAGATGGTAGGTGATATTTTATGTTTATATAATGATCATAATATCATATTATTTAATTAAATACACTTATAAATATCATCCACGTTGTTTGGTGATTAAAATATAATCACATCACTTCGTGAATGCGGTAGTCCACAAGTACATGAATGATGTTATCATCTTTAAGTGAGTGAAAAGGTAAGAAAAAAATATTATATATTATGTTTTAAAATTTATAAATATGTAAATAAGTTTATAAATATGTAAGTATTGTCATATATATTAATTAATTTATAATTATAACCTTCCATTAAAGAATTTCTGAAAAACATCACATCGCTTTGTGAGGCGGTAGTCAGTTGTATGTACGGGCGATGTTATTGTGTCCCCTACGAAATATAAAAGAAAACATGTATATATGATATAATTAATTAATAGGTATAATAATTTTATAAATATAACATATATATTTTATATCCATCATCACACCCAAACGTGATTGGCGGTAATGGAAAAATGAATTACATCAGTTGGTGAGGTGGTAGTCCATCGTACACATGAATGATGAATTTTTAACCCATATTATTAGTGGGGATGGTTTTAAATCATGAAATTAATATAAAAAAATTGTCATTATATTAAATATATTGATTTTATTATTTCATAATGGTTTAATAATAATTGAAATAGGTAAAATAATAAATAAAGTAAAAACACTCATTGAAGAGAGTTACCTCTTCTTCGGGTAACCTCCTTATGTTTGAACAAAAAGATATCCTATATTGTATTTATTCCAAAAATAAGTATTATATGATTAATGGATATATGTTTTCAATTTATTTGGGTAGGTATTTGTTTACCAAAATTGTTTTATGTTGGGAATATAATACGATAGGGTATGACCTTTTATAAGTTAGATGAGTGGCACAGTTGTATCATTTGAAAAGAAAAATGTGTACCCACATTTTTCACATTATAAAAGGGTAATAAATGGAGTAATTTAGATAATTATAAATTAAAGGTATTAATTTTTTCTATATAATATATTTTATAAATTTTTTTAGCTCATTTTAATCCTTATCTTTTTATTTTGACCCTCTAGTAAATCTATTTTCACGTTAACAGTGGTAAATAATTTGTACTATTTTAACTATTCATTTTTGTAAAATATTATGTTCAAATTATTATATAATATAAACTATGGATTATCCTATCAGAGAGTCCATTTTTAAAATTCCATTAACCTTAGTGTAAAATTTTAATTTCAAATGAAAACCAAAGACACGACGAGAAAACGAGTTTTCAAAGAGAAAATGTTCAAAAGTTTACAAGGTTTTTATATCAAAAAATGTATAAGAAAATGAATAAATTTCATAAATTGGTTTAATAGATATATAATTGAAATAATTTTACACCAAAATAATTAAAATGTAATTTAAATTTATAAATAATTTAAATTATAATGTAGTTTTCAAGTAAAACTCAGTATTTTTCCTTATTCATCAAAAATTGAAACATTTCAAAAAAATTAAAAATCATTCACCCTAATATAATTTTCATATTCTGATTTAGAATATGAATTTAATTTTATAAAATAAATTTTCTAAAATTGGTAAAAAAAATAATTTTAAATTATTTGTGCAATGAGAGACTAAACCGTCTATTAGAAAACATATAGTTCTTTTAAAAACATTTATTTTTCTTTTAAATGATTTTTGATTTATGTCTAATAAAAATATAACAATAATATACAGAATTTATTTAGTTCTATTCATACTTTACAATTTAATGGGTATTAAAGAGATTAAATTTTTAAAAATATTTATATTTCATAAGTTGTTTAAGAACAATTTTTTGTGTCACATACACAATAAAAAATAACATTACTATTTTAAAATCATGAGATGTTACATTCAACCCACCTTAAATAAATTTATATCTCTCAATTTAAAATTCATCACAATAATAAATGGTTTTGAATTTTTAAATAAAATTATTGAAAAACACAAATCATGAAAGGATTTATAAAACATATTCTAAATAAGAGAGAAGTCGAAATATGAAGATCATCTAGAATAACACAAAACTATGTTTCTACATAAGATAACATTTGTGGAATGTGAAAATATATACATGGAATAAAATCATAAATAATTATAGAGAGTTATAGTGTTCATTTATCAAAATAAATTGAGTGATCAATGGATAATTATGGACATCAAAACTATAAATTTATGTTGATTGAAAAGTAAATACGATTCATCTGATATAAAGGTAATAGGATAAAATTTTTTGTTTCAAGATATTATTCCTAAATTTTAGGAATTCCTTCACTATCAATTAATAAAAATAAAAACAACATACATCATATTTTTCTATTTCACAAGCACAATTTTAACCTTTTGATATGCTTCGATCAATTTCAAATCCATCCATTACTCTAAGAAATGAATTTAAAAAAAAAAAATTTTTATGCCTCAGGCACTAAAATTTACTTCAAATAGATCATAATAACCATAAAAGATCATCAATTCTTTCCATATGTCTATAACTATTTTGAAAAAACAGTATGGTTAGAATAAGTTATCAAATACAGTACATTAATTTCTAAACCTAAAAAGTAACACCGATGGTTCTCCATTCAAATTTGTTTTCACATTATTTAACAAAAAACAATGAAATATTTATTAGGATAAAACATAGTCCAATGGTAGGCACAACACCCTAGTTGACCTTTGGTTGTGGGTTCAAGCCCTGTGGCCTTACCATATGTGATGGGTTATCACCCAACATGTGGGTGTCCTTTTTATAAAATAATATTAATATAATTCCTATAAAGTTACCAAATTATGATGACCCATGATGTCTATAACATCAAAGATAAGATAAAACTTAATGGCTTCCAATGCCCTTAATATTGTTTCATTAAAATGTAAATTCATTCTTCCTTCAATAACTTTTCATATTTTGAACCAATACGTTGTATTCCCAAAAAATGTTTTCCAAAAATATCTTTATTCATGTTATATTCCTACCACACAAATTTTAAAAAGGATAATTTAAGACGTGGAAATTATTTTTATCCTTAAACACATAATTTTATGATGGTATTAATAAAAAATAAGTTAAATAAGATATATATTCTTTTAAAATTTAACAAAATCCTTACACAATTAATAAATCCTATGACCAAAATACCATTGGTGAAAATACTTATACAATTTTATTATTGAACCCAAATACATAAATACTTCATCGATTTTATTTCCACATAAGTCCTTCCTAGTTCTAGGGTTTAACCTTTAGAAGAAAGAATTGACTTGGATAATTCCCAGTTTCCCCACATTTAAGACAAAAAACTATAAATGGATCCCTTGGATGAGATTTATTTCCTCCCATCATAGTTTTCATTTTTCCTAAGTGATTCATTACTTTATTCCTTTCTTATCCAAAAATAAAATATTTTCTTAATTACTTTTAGATACCTTATTATCAACATATGACACATTAGGATTAACCTAGTCCACTCATTATCATTATCTATTAAAATCATTTATAATGGTTCTTCTAGTATTGTTTGCATCATTAGTGTGGGATATCATGTTCAATATGGTTTGTACTAGAGTGCACATTGCACATGCAGTGGGAGTAGTTAATTATTATGTGAAGAATCTTGGATGAGATCCTTAGAACATAATGAAGGAGATACTAATATACATCAATGAGACCTTGGATGCTACATTATGTTCTATAGAATAAAAATATACTATAAGAATCTAAATTGATTTAAATTTTATGGGAGATCATGACTGGTGGAAATTCAATACAGGTAATGTCAATAATATTATAGGAGGATTTGTGAGTTGTATTTCCAAAATAGATTGAGTTATGGCCTTATCCACAACTGAGGATAAGTATATGAAAAATAAACAAGTTTAAAATGAGTTAATTTGGATGCGAATATGTTTAGCGGATATTAGGAAAAGAATAAGAATATTCCTTTATTTTGTGATAGTTATGGTGCCTTTTATATTACAATGAATTTATATTTTCTTTATAAGATTAATTAAATTTAAGTATAGTGTCAATTTTTTGAGATTTTGTGGAGGAAGGAAGTGTGGACATGTGGAAAATTCAAACCCTAGAAAATATAGAATATTTATTACCTAAGAAGAATGAATTTGATAAGTTCAGATGGTATTAATCCTTGAGAGGCCTTATAATGACATGAGAGGATGATTCAATTTATAGAAATCATGGGTATATATTTGATTGGTTCTCAATAATATCTCCTATTGGGTGATATATCAGTAAATAGCATTTATATTTATTTTAGGATGGAATCACACCCCTCATTTTTTAATGGGAAAGATTGTGGTTGGTATGGTTGGTGAAAAACCAACACCAACTCATCTAGTGAAGTAGGTAGAATGGGTGAGGGGGTTTCTTATAAAAGGAATTTATCCCTTCTCCAAAAAATCATCAGTTGATGAAAAAACTATTATTCCAATTTCATTTATCACTATGTGGTATTTTTTGAGGTGTTTCTCTATTTATTCAAGAGACATTTTTATGTGTTATTTCTCTTTGTAAAAGTGAGAGTGTGTGTGTCTACTTTTACCCATAGTGATCCATTTATTTTCTCATGGTTTTCTTTCCCCTTTTCATTTCAATGGGTTTTCCAAGTAACATCTAGGGTTTACTTATTTTTCAAAAAAAATTATTTTTATTTATATCATGATATTATTACCACACAAGAGGGATTTTCATTTTCAGTACCAACACATGGGCCAAGATAACACAAATTTTAATACATCCCATATAAACTTTGTTTTTATCACCAGTTCATTTCCCCTTGTTGTACTAAGTGTTACCCATGCGAATATGTTTTCAGTCAGTCTATGTGTGATTTTGTGATACACTACCCACCAAGAAGACCCCATGTTTTTTTCCCACCCATTTGAATATTTTAGTTATTTTTAATTATTAATTTTTTATTATTATTTATCACATCAAGTATCTAAAAATGATTTTTACTTATCCCATGCAGTTGTTCATAAGTTGGAATTTTTTTACAAGGTAATCATAAATCGAATTACTTATATATTATTTTAATTTAATAGTTGGGATTAAATTCTTTCCATGAATTATCCTATTATATAAAAATGGAAAGGTCAATAAGGAAATCATAATTATCATGTATAATGAATATTAATTTTCTTATAATTGACATCATAATTTTTTTTGTGATTATAGAATAAATCCCAACTAATTATTAATTTCTAAAAGTTTTTATATAAAAAATGATGATGAATTGGATATCAAATTATGTAATAATAATAATAATTTAATATTATATAAAATAAGACAAAAAGCATTTTATATATGGATCATCTATTGTTAGTGTAACAATACATATATGGAACTATATTAATATCCCTTGATATGTCATTATAAGCTCTTAAATTTCTTCCTTAACCACCATATGATGATAAAAAAATAATGATATAATTCCAATTGTGGAATGATTTCACAATATACTAATTATTTACCCATTCCTTGGATTCTATAAAAATTTTGAAATTATATATTTATGTCCCAAACATGTAAAAAACCTATCGGAGAAAGAAAATTTCTCACGATTGTTATTTGGGAGCTTATAAACATCAATACCAATATGAGAAACATATGTTAATGATCCAAAATACAAAAAACCATAAATAATTAATTTATTTTAAACTACTGTACATAACTTACCTATATTAAATGAATTTTATTTTGAAAATAGTTAGGTACCCCTGAAATTTTCATAAATTTATATCACAATATGAAATAAATTAAAAGAACACATAACAAATTAGAGTAATATTTTAGTGATTCAATTTGAGATATGGAACTTATTGTGGAAGCTTATAGAACTTTTCTAGATTAAGGGATATTTGGGAAGGTCTTAGAATCAATCATGGTCATCAAATATGGTTTGTATAATCAAGAACATTAGCCTATGGGTTTTTGGATAATTTTTTTTGAACAATGAAAAACACATAATTAACCACATGGTCAGTGAATTGTTTAAGAAAACCATGCATCATTTTAAATGTGGTAAAAAAATGTTCTATTTTTCACCTTAATATTTATAAAACTGTCTCAATTCTCTATTATTATAGAAGAAAACCATATGGGACTCATTTTTGGAAGTTGTTTTCTCTTCTCCTCTAAATCTATTCTCCATATTATCATTGGGGTTTGAGTCTTGGATCAATTCCATGTGACTATTTAATTTTCCACAATCTCCCTTCTTCCCATATACATCATCTAGAAAATATTACAATGATATTTTAGAGATATTATGAAAAATGATGATGACAAACTAGGAATTTTTGTTTCTATGTTTGAGTAAATCATAGTGGAAGGTTAGATCTACACCGAATAATCTTAGTTTCTCTTTGGTAAATAATTTTATATGGGTAGATTATTTTTCTCTCTATTTTTGTGAGAAATATAGTTTTTCCTAGTTTTTGGTTTATAAATATATATATTTTTTTATTTTTTTATCTTATTTACACATGTTTGTTAAATTATTATGTCATTGAATTTGGTGTGGGTTTGTGAAACCCCCATTTCATTTTGGTATTAAATAGTATATAATCATGAGTTATTTTTGTTTTTTGGGATTTTTTATAACTAAAATCTGGGGTTTAAAAATTTTCATATATTACATGACTACCAAAAAATTAGAATTTTCTGTGTGAAAACAATTCATTTAGTGTAAAATCATTCATATTACATTTAAAAATAGTAGAAACCATGAAAAACCATTATGTATGGACTTTTTCAGTTCATTTTGTGGTTTATGATTAGTACATGGTTTATGTAAAAAAATTATATTACCTATAAATATGGGAATTAGTATTAAATTTTGGGTTCATATATTAATCACGGTTAGGGTGAAACATTCAATTTAATCTTATATATGGATTTTCCATATGGCACACAGTTAGCGCATGCCTATGTGAGGTTTATAAAAACTTGCATAATTTACGATTTTTATGGGTTATAATATACAATGGTATAAACATGGTTTTGAGAACTATGTGAGCTATCCATGTGTGGGATGAAACTTGATTTTAGTGGATAATGCATAGTTAGAACCTAGATTGGTAAGTGGTGTGGCCAAACCAAGTGAGTTGCCTATAATTCTGATTTTTATATTTAACTTTCTACCTATATTAAATTTTACACCATTAATCCCTGATACCATCCATATTTTTACCTAATCAGACATAAGAGATATCTAGGGGTATTTATTTCTTCTTCCCCTTTTCATCCAATCCCATCTTCCTCATATTTCAAGAAAATATAGAAGGTAGAGTCCTCTTTTTATCTTCTTATTCTTTTTCCCCTTTGGTTTCTTCTTCTGTCTTGAACGCTAGTTACCATAATAGTTGATCTTAGGGTTATATATGGTTTAATATTGGGGTTTTTTTATTTGGGGATTTTTGAGGAAATTATCCTCTACATTATGACTTTTACCATTAATGGGGAGTTGTTCATAACAATCGAGGTAAGTATTTTTGATAAAATTATTATAATTATTAGTCTTTTAAAATTAATTTCTATTAATGTTATACCTACATGTGATATCCATAATGGGATTGAAAAATGTTTTCAAGATCATATATATTTAAAATAAATGATATTCAATTAACTTTAATAATTCAATTTGAAATTTAATTTTCAGATATATTGATTGTTTGCATAAATTTATAAGACACTCTTTATAATGAATTTGAGGATTTAAGAAGGGTTTTGATCCTATTTTTATTTCCAAATAATGTAACCCCTAGTTTTCCTTTCAATTAATGATATGTTTTTGTTTCCATTCAACTAATGAGGGTTGGAAACATTATTTTTTAATCATTGATTCAAGAATGAATTCAATGGATATTTATAAACATGTTTTCCACATTTGTCTTAATGTTCTAATTTTCATTTTATTAAATGAGTTTTCCATGATGATCATAACACTATGTCTATGATCCCCTTATTTAGATAATTTGATCACAATATCCTTGATCTGATTTATGATTTATTATATTAGAGTAAGATACAAGTAATCACATATCTAAGGACTGAATAGTTTATTTGTCTTAGTAAACTAGATACATACTTGAATATTTCATTACATTTGAAAACAAAAATTAAAACATTTGTTTTCAAGAATATCAATATTCTATCAAGAATGTATTTTCATATCATTCTTAGTACCCTTCATGGATTCCTAGGAAAAGAAAAAAATAAGGGTATGATCAAATGCTCAATAAGGGTTAAGTATAGTGGAAGATATCATGAATCCGTAAAGAAGAATCAATATGGAAATGTAAATAACTTAACCCACATGAAATTTATTCTATAACATTTCTATCATAATTAGATAAAGAATAATCAATATTTAACAGTAAATAACTGATAGAAAATCCATTTAATCAATAATTTGGATATCATAATTAGATAATGAGTAATCAATATAGAAAAGTAACTAATTGAAAACACCTTCTATTTAAACAATAAAATGCAAATGAAATGAATCTATAAATAATATCATTGTGAAAATGTCATGTAAAATAATGACAGAATACTTAATGAAGTAAATTTTTAATTATTGTACTTCATGATCTTAGGCATCATGATACATCTACTATCTAGATCTTTCACAAGACGCATTAAAACTACAGGTAAAAACTAGTTTTATGAAAGATTTCTAATTCACCTTATGATAATACTGATTCATCAAGGGGATATATAATTTCAAACCCCACCCAACACTGCATGTCCAAATCATTCTTTATATATCAAATAATTTATTTAATTCATGAATAATATGCCTTATCACTAAATATCCGTATTTATTAAAGAATACAGATTTGTCAATATTCCCCCAGATAAATAGAAAATTTTCATTATAGAGAACTATATATAGAAATTATATATGTTTTATGAAATAAAAATATCCCTGATAAATAATATGGATATTTAGGGGTAATTTATGGTCCAATGATCACAAGAATGTGAGTATTTCATGAGAAAGTTGATGAATAATAAAATAAATCAAGGAAGTGAAGTTCAACACTATAATTGGTAAAAATAATCCTAAACTATCCAAATAAAAAATAAGTATGATATCAATACAACATATCCCTCTTTGATCATAAAAAGTAAAGGTTTGAGGTAATTGATGAATATAAATAATAAATAAAATTCATTTAAAACCTTCTTGAGGAAAAAAACCTTCTTTACTTTAAAAATATTTTTAAAATGATAAAAAAAATAAAATAAATTTATTTAAAAGTGAACTTTTGGAATTCTGAATTATGTTTTAAAACATTATGTGGTCATGATGGTAGGATATTATGTACATGCTAAGTATGTTAAAACAAATATTTCTTTTATATTTTCAGTAAATGCCAAACATACGTTGTTTTGAAAATTTCAAGAAGAACCATTTCAAAAAAAATGAAAAATTAAAAATGGGTAAAAATTTATTTAATAAATAATTTATAAGAGGTTAAAAAAATATTTAGGAAACATGGTTTGGAATATTATAGATTTATGATGGAAGAGAGAAATGAAGTTGTATTTTCTTAAAGATATATCCTGAAATATTTTAAGTAAAGAAGAGTAGAAAAATGGTACTGTTACTTGAAACAATAATGAATATACAATGAAGAATAAAATTAAATGGGATTATTTTTAATGATCAAATTATATCCATTAATTTTAAATCCAGAATAAATAATATTTATTTGAATAATATTGTGAAATAAACCCTTATAAAGAACATAATACTGAAGTGAGAATTAAGAAATGAATCATTTATGTGTGTAAAATGTAAATCCATCTAATCCAAGTGAAAACACAACATATTATAATAAAAATTAATTACACACATAATCTTATAATATAAAATTCATCGAAGAATTAATATAACTCAATGAAAAGAAATTGAGTTATGAAATTTATTACCACTTGGTAATTTGCAAGTCAAACCTCCTTGGATGAAATAATTCATATTTAAACTTAAAATACCATTAAATAATAAGGATTCATGTTATTACATGTAAAATTCTTAGTATACATACTATATAAATCAAATTAGGTGTATAACATTAAAATATTCCACAATGAGTGGAAACTGAAATATAGTCCCTTAAAAACATCATACCATTAAAGTAAAGATTAATAAATGAATTGATTATGTGTATATAATTTAAATACCCATAAAATAATTGAACATAAAATATAAAATATTGAAATTTAATAATTCACATAATCTTAGCATGACATAATCAATGAAGTAGAAGTTTAAACCATTGAATAGAAATAATGTTAATTAATACCTTACCTCATAGTTCATTTTTATTGGGTGTGATTTAAAATTTCCAATAGTGGTTTTAAAATTTTTATTAAATTATAATAGAATCATATTATTATTTATAATTTCATATATGATCCATTTATAATATCTTATCACTTATTAATTAATAATATTTCAATATTTTCATTGATTCTGGTGTTATGCCTTGTTTTCTCAAGTGTGTTTTGTCATGAATGATCCAGTTCTTATGCATATTATATAATTAAATAATATCCAGAATAATAATCATGAAATAATTATAATATTTATAAATAAATTTCACTTTTAATACCAATAATGAAATATGTTTTTGAGAAATGAAGTACGTTACGATCGGGGAGACATGAGGTTGTTTGTACGCATGAAAAATGTCTTCATTTTTCAAGGATCATTATGAAAAGTTGGTAGGTAATATTTTATGTTTATATAATGATCATAATATTATATTATTAAATTAAATATACTTATACATATCATCCATTTTGTGTAGTGATGAAAATAGAGTCACATTGCTTCGTGATTTCGGTAGTCCACACGTACACGAATGATATTATCATCTTTAAGTGAGTGAAAAGGTATTAAAACGAATGTTAAATATTATATTTTAAAAATGATAAATATGTAAAAAATTTCATAAATTTGTAATTTTTATCATATATATTCATTAAATTTATAATTATTAACTTTCATTAAATCATTAGTGAAAACAAAATCACATCGCTTTGTGAGGTGGTAGTAAGTTGTATGTATGAGCGATATTATTATGTCCCCAAAAAAAGAAAAAAAGAAAAAATGTATATATGATATAATTAACTAATAGGTATAATAATTTTATAAATATTCCATATATATTTCATATCAATCATCACACCCAAACGTGATAGGCGGTAAAGGAAAAATGAATTACATTAGATGGTGAGGTGGTAGTCCGTCATACACATGAATGATGAATTTGAAACCCATTTTATTGATGTGGGGATGGTTTTAAATAATTAAATTAATATAAAAATTTATAATCATATGTAATATTACTATTTTATCATATAATAATGGTTAAATCACAATTGAAGGAGTTAGAGGAAGAAATAAAATAAAAACACTCGTTGAATAAAGTTACCTCTTCTTCGGGTAACTTCCTTATGTTTTAACCAAAAGTTTTTGTAGATTGTCATTATTCCCAAAATAAGTATTATATTATTATTGGATAGAAGTTTTGAATTTATTTGGGTAGATATTTTATTACAACAAAAATTTATGTTGTGAATATAATAAGATAGGGTATGTCCTTTTATAAGTTATGTGAGTGGAACACTCGTAACATTTGAAACGAAAAACGTGTACCCACATATTTTACATTCTAGAAGGTTAATGTATGGAATAATTTATAGAATTATAAATTAAAGGTTTTAAATTTTTCTATAAAATATATTTTAGAAAAGTTTTTAGTTAATTTTAATCCTTATCGTTGTAGTTTGACCCTCCATTAAATCCATCTTAACCTTAACCATGGTAAATAATTTTTACTATTTTGACAATTCATTTTAGTAAAAAATTGAGATGAAATTATTATATAATATAAATTATGATTTATCCTAATATGGAGTCCATTTTTAAAATTCAATTATCCTAAGTGGAAAATTTTAATTTAAAATTATACCCAAAGACATGATGAGAAAATGAGTTTTGAAAGAGAAAACGTTCAAAACTTTCCATGGTTTTTATATCAAAAATTTATATGAAAATGAATAAATTACATAAATAGGATTAATGGATATATAATTGAAATAATTTTACTCTAAAAAACTTTAAAATATAATGGAAATGTATAAATAATTTTAATTAAAAGGTAGTTTTCAATTAAAACTTAGTATTTTCACTATTCAACTAAAATTGAAACATTTCAAAACATATTACCAAACATTAATCTTAATATAATTTAGATATTCTGATTTAAAAAATTAATTTAAATTTAGAAAATAATTTTTTTGAAATTGGTAAAAAAATATTTTTAAATTATTTGAGCATTGAGAGACTAAATCATCTATTAGAAAACATATAGTTCTTATGAAAACATTTATTTTTCTTTAAAATGATTCTTGTTTTATGTCTA
This sequence comes from Viscum album, assembly GCA_963277665.1. Lineage (NCBI taxonomy): Eukaryota > Viridiplantae > Streptophyta > Magnoliopsida > Santalales > Viscaceae > Viscum > Viscum album. The sequence continues at coordinate 196,267,396 of OY728162.1, forward strand.
ATCAACATATAACAATAATATTCACAATTTATTTAGTTCTATTCATACCTTCCAATTTAATGGATATCAAAGAGAATAAATTTTTATAAATATTTATATTTCATAGGTTGTATGAGAATGATTTTTCGTGTCACATACACTATCAAAAGAAAAATTATTATTTTAATATCATGAGAAGTTACATTATACCCACCTTAAATAAATTTATTTCTCGTAAATTTAATATTGATAACAACAATCAATGGTTTTGAATTTTTAAATAAAATTATTCAAAAACCCAGTTCATAAAAGGATTTATAAAACATCTTCTTAATAAGAGAGAAGTTGGAATAAAAAGATCATCTGTAATAACACATAACTAGGTTTCTACATAGGAGACAAATTGGTGGAAAGTGAAAATATGTACATTGAATAAAATCATAAATAATTATAGCGATTTATAGTGGTCATTTATCAAAGAAATTGTGTGATCAATGGATAGTTATGGACCTCAAAACCATAACTTTATTATGATTTAAAATGAAATATGAGTCATTAGATATGAAGGTAGTGGGATTAATTTTTTTGTTTCAATATATTTTTCCTAATGTTTAGGAGTTACTTCACTATCAAAGAATATAAATAAAAAAACTTACTTGATATTTTTATTTTTCAAAAGCACAATTTCATCCTTTTATATCCTTTGATCAATTTCAAATTAATCTATTAATCTAATAAATGAATATCAAAAAATTAATTTTATATACCACAAGAACTAGAATTTACTTTTAATAGACCATAAGAACCATAAAATAGCATGAATTCCTTCCATATATTTATAAATATTTTCAAAAAACAATATGGTTAGCATAAGTTATCAAATACAATACATTAATGTCTAAACCTCAAAAGTAACACTAATGGTTCTTCATTCAAATTTATTTTTCATACCATTTAACAAAAAACAATGACATATTAATTAAGATATAACATAGTTCAATGGTAAGAATAATACCCTAGTCTATGTTTGGTTGTGGGTTCAAGCCCCGTGGCCTTACCAGATGCGATGAGTTATCACCCAACATGTGGGTGTCCTCTTTCTAAAACCATATTAATATAATTATAATAAAGCTACCAAATTGTGATGAACCATGATGTCTATAACATCAATGATAAGAAAAAACATAATGGTTTCCATTACCCTTAATCTTGTTTCAATAAAATGTAAATTCATTATTACCACAATAAAATTTCATATTTTAAACCAATGTGTTGTATTCCTATTTTTTCCCAAAAATATCCTTATTCATGTTATATTCCTACCACAAAAAATTTTCAAAATGGGAATTTAAGACTTGGGACTTATTTTTATCCTTAAACTCACAAGTCTATGACTGTATTCGTAAAAAAGGTTAATGAGGATATATATGCTTCAAAAATTTAACAAAATACTGAAACGATTAATAAATCATATAACCAAAATACCATTGGTGAAAATACTTATACAATTTAATTCTTGAGACCAAATACATAAATACATCATCAATTTTATTTTCAAATATGTCCTTCCTTGTTCTAGGGATTAAACATTAGAAGAGGTAATTGACTTGTATAATTCTTAGTTTCCCCACATTTAAGACAAAAACTATAAATGGATCCCTAGGATGATATTTATTTCCTCCCTTAATTATTTTCATTTTTCCGAATTTATTCATTACTTTATTCCATTATTTTCCAAAAATAAAATATTTTCCAATTCCTTTTAGATACCTTATAATTAACATATGACAACTTAGGATTAACCTAGTACACTCATTGTCATCATCTATTTAAATCATTCATAATGTTTCTAAATAAAATGTTGTTTATCCCAAGAATATCCTAAGAGAGTGTCAAAAAATGTGTGTAGTAAGGCCCATTATCCTACAGCAGGTGGTGATCAGGCCATGTCTAGTGAAAATTTTTCAAAGTTATTAACCCTAGTTATATATTATCCAGAACCATGTCCTCTATTAGTATCTAGATAGAGATATATTTCTAGGAGAACCACATAATATTTACCATACCAAAACTTTAGGTTGTTCTTCTATAAGTATCCTCAAATTTTATTATAGAGTTATGTTACCTTATATACATTTTACTAAATATAGTTCCCATGGTTTCAAATAAACTTCATTTGATACCAACTGTAGAAACCCCAACCCTAGTAGCTCATATCCAATATCTAATTTATTACTTTTTCATAATATGCAAGGAATCACATCTCGAAGGACTGAATAGTTTAATAGAATTGGTAAAATAGATACATACATGAGTATTGAATTACATTTGAAAACAAAAATTACAATTTTTTTTAGAGACTAGAAATATTACCTACAATATATCATTTTATATCATTCTTAGTACACTTCATGGATTTCTTGAAATGAAAAAAATAAGGGTGAGATAAAATGATCAGTAAGGGTTAAGTACAGTTGAAGCTATCATGAATCAATAAAGAATAATCAATATAGAATGGTAAATAACTGAAAATGCAGTTCATTTAATCAATAACATAACTATCATAATTAGATAAGGAATAATCAATATAGACAGGTGAATAACTGAACAACCATGTAATTTAATTAATAACTTTGATATCATAATTAGATAAGGAATAATCAAAATGGGAAGGTAAATAACTTGAAATAGATTCCGTTTAATCAATAAAATGAGAATGAAATGACTTAATATTTAATATCATTGTGAAAATCTCATGGATAACAATAATTTAATTCTTAATAAAGGAAATTCTTAATTATTAGACGTAATGATCTCAGGCATCATGATACCTCTAACATGATGACCTTTCACAAAATGGTTTCAATTTAATTGTAGAACCAATTTAATTTAGGCTTACTAATTTTCCACATGATACTATTGATTCATTTAGGGGATATACAATTTCTAACCCCACTCATGTCTTCATGTCCAAAAAATTCATAATATATCCAATAGATTATTTAATTCAAGTAAAATACTCCTTATCATCAATTATAAATATTGAGTAGAGAATAAATATTTATTGATATTTCACCAGATAAAAAAATAAATTTCAATGTAGTGAACCGTATATACAAATGATATATTTTTTAATAAACAAACATATCTAGGATAAATGATTAAAAATTTTAGGTGAAATTTAATGTACAATGATCACATTAAAGTGAATGAGTTAAAGGAAAGTTAATGACTAAAAAATGAATCAAGGAAGTGAATTTCAGTACTATCCTTAGTAAACATAATCATAAACCATGAAAATAAATAATAAAGATAATATCAATACAATAGTGTATTATAATTACAATAAAGAGTTGATGTCACTGATGAATATAAATAAAATAAAAACTTCATTAAAAACATTTATGACTAAAATAACCGTATTTATATTGAAAATCATTTTATAAAATTTCAAAAAACATGTTGAAAACACATTTTTTTAAAAACAAACTTTTTAACGTAGAAATTATGTTTCACAAAATTAAGTGTTCATGATGTTAGGAAATTCCATTCATGCTGAGTATTTTGAAATAAATATATAATTTACATTTTCTATAAATTACAAACGGGCCTTGTTTTGAAAATGAAAAGAATATTTCTTTATAAATAATTTATAAAAAGTAAAAATTGGTAAAACTTTTTTTAATAAATCCTCTCTAAAAATTTAAATTTTTTTTAAGAAAAATAGTTTTTGATGAAAAAATATTTCATATCGATGAGAGAAATGAACATAGATTTTATTAAAAACATATTCTCAACTATTGTAAGTACTAAATAATGAATGAATGGAACCATTAAATAAAAACAATAATGAATAAAAAGTGTAGATTAAAATAAAATTGGTTTATTAGTAAATTTTAAAATAATTTCCTTCAACTAAAATTTAATAATAAAAAATCTTGACTAGAATGAGATTGTGAAATAAACCCTTATAAATATCATAATACTTATGTGATAATTAATCAATGAATCAATTATTTTTGTAAAATGTAAGTACAACTAAAAAAAGTGTAAATAAAAAATAATATAATAAAATGTAATTACACACATTATCTTAGAATATCAATGATAGTGAGTATGTAATATAACAAAATTAAATGAAATTGAGTTATGAAATTCATTACCACTTGGTAATTTTCCAGTCAAATCCACTTGGATAAAATAATTTAAATTGAAAAATAATATATCATGAATTATGAATTATTAATTATACCACAAGTAAAAGTTGAAATATATACACCATATAAAATAAATTAGGTTCATAACACAATAATATGCCTCAATAAAGGGAAATTGAGATAAAGACCCTTATAAAGATCATATCATCAAAGTGGGGATTAATCAATGAAATTATTATATGTATAAAATATAAATCCACATAAAACACATGGAAATGCAATATAAAATAATTAATGGTCATTACACACATAATCTTAGCATGAAATGATCAATAAAGTAGAATGTTAACCCAATTAATGGAAATTGAGTTAAGAAATCCATTACCTCACGCTTCCTTTTAGTTGAACTTCCTTTAACCTCATGTATAGTAGTTTTAAACATGTTATTATATTATAATAGAAAAATATTAATATTTATAATGTTACATATGATCTTTTTGTAACATATTATCATTTGTTCATTAATAACCATTCATTATTTTCATTGATTAGGGTGTTAGTTGCCTTGTTTTCTCATGCGTGTTTGTCAAGAATGATCTGATTTTTCCGCATATCATCTAGTGAATCATATACATAAAAATAATAATGACATTAATATCATATATATATATATATATATATTAATTATAATATTAATACCATTCATTAAATAGAGTTTTGAGAAATGAAGTACGTTACAATCGTGGAGACAATTGGTCATACATACACATGAATAACGTTTCAATTTTTCAACGATCATTTTTGAAAAGTGGTAATTAATATTTTATTTCTCTATAGTTACCATATTATTTTATTATTTTCTTAAATATACTTATAAATACCATCCATTTAGTTTGTTGATTAAAATAGAGTCACATCACTGAGTGCGGTAGTCCACACGTACATGAACGATGTTATCATCTTTAAGTGAGTGAAAAGATAAGAAAAAAAGATATATATCATATTTCAAAAAAAAATAAATATATAATAAATATTATAATAATTCCATTTATATTACATATATAATTTAAATTTATTCTTATTACCTTATATGTAAATCATTAGTGAGAAACAAGTCAAATCGCTTTGTAATGCGGTAGTCCAACATACACACGAGCGATGTTAGCATATCACTTATGGAATAGAAATTAAATAAGGTATATGTATGATATAATGACTCAATATATATAATTATGTTATAAATATCATATATATACTTTATATCCATCATCATACCCAACCATGATATGTGGTAATGTATAAAGTAATGACATTACTTTGTGGGGAAATAGTTTTCCATACACAGGAATGGTGATTTTGAAACCCGTTTGATTGTACTAAGATAGATGTATGTCATTTGATTAAAATAAAAAAATATAATAATATTTAATATACTTAGTTTATTATATTATCATGTTTTAATAATAATTTAATATGGTTGAGGAATAAATAAAACAAAAATGCTCGTTGAACAACATAACCTCTTCTTTGGGTGGCCTTCTTAGGTTTCCAAAAAAGCATTCCTAGGATGACCTTGTTCAAAAATAGGGTTTCTAGGAATATATTATTGAATTTGGGAATTTATTTGGATAGGTTTGTTCATTACAAAAAGTGTTTTATGGTTTTAAGAGGAGAGAATAGGGGGTGACTTCTTATAATTGAGGTGAGTGGTAGACTTGCAATTCTTGAAATGATAAGGATTTACCCACATTGTTTCACATGTAAAAAGGGTCAAAAAAATCATTATTTTTAATAATTATACATTATAGTTTATAAATATTACTATAAAATATATTTTAGAAAAAAATAGTTTATTTTAACCCTTATCTTTTTCATTTAACCTCTGATAAATCCATGATTAACTTAACTGCAGTAAATAATTTTTATTGTTTTCACTACTCATTTTGGTCAACAACTAATTTTACCATATTATATAATATAAATTATTATTATTAAAAAATATTTAATTAAATTTAAATAATTCCATTAATATAAGTAGCAAAATTAAATATAAAATTTATCCCACAAGCTCGATAAGAAAGCAATTTTTAAAAGAGAAAATGTTCAAATGTTTACAATGTTTTTCTATCAAAATTCAATATGAAAATGATTCAAATGATGTAAATTTAATTAATATATATATATATTTTAACTATTTATTTTTTAATATCAATTAAAAAATATAATTTAACATTAGAAATATTTTAAATGAAAAGTCAATTTTCAATTAAAATTCAGTAATTTTCACTATTCATTGAAAAATGAGACATTTCTGAAAAATCCCAAAAATGTCCCCCTAAGATAATTTTGATCTAATTATTTCATAAATTTTATTAATTTTATAAAATAAATTCACTAAAATTATTAAAAATGTATTGAAACTTATGTGCGCAAAGAGATACAAAACCGTCTTTTAGAAAAAATGCAGTTTTTAAACATTTCATTTAATTTTAAATGATTCTTATTTTTTTTATAATAAATATATAACCATAATTTTCATAATTCAGTTTTTTATATTCATACCTTCAAAATTAATGGTTATGATATAATGATAAACTATATTATATTTCATTTAGACTTGGGTTTGCGTGTTCCTCAAGCAATCAAAAAGAATAAATTTTTCAAAATACATTTCATATGTTGTTTAAGATCGGTGTTTCATATCACATAATCAATAAGAAACAATGTTCTCATTTTGAAATACTGGAGTGTTACTTATCCCCTCCATAAATATATTACACCCTTACAATTTAAACCCAATCTTAGTAATCAAGGGTTTGACATTTGAAAACACCATATTGAAAAACTCTCATTGTAAAAGGGTTAATAAAACATCATCTTAATAAGTGAGATAGAAAGATGAATTTAAGATAAAATACAACATAACTAGGTTTTAATATTGGGTAACATTGGTGGAATGTGAATATATGGTCATGAAAGAAAAGAATTTATCATTATATAGAGTGATAGAGGCCATTGACTATAAGAACATGAGTGATCAATGGATAGTTAAGGACCTAAAAATAATAAAACTATAATTATTTAAAAGACAATATATTTATTATGATATTAAGGTAATAAGACAATTTTTTTGAATATCCCTTTCCAATCGATGAGTAATTACTTTACTATCTAATAATATAAATAAATATACTTACACAATATGTTTCTATTTAATATGAACAATTTCATCTTTTGGTTATGCTTTGATCAATTTCCAATTCATAACTTACTCCATGAAATGAATATATAAAAATTAATTTTTTATTCATGAATCACGAGAATAATTTTAATGGATCATAATATCTATAAAAGATAGATAATTATTCCCACCTATAATTAACTATTTTCCAAAACAAACATTGTTAGCACAAGTTATCCATTATAATATATCAATCACTAAATCTTTAAAGTAACACCATTGGTTAACCATTAATATTTATTTTTCTAATATTTGAACTAAAAGTAATGACATATTAACTAGGATATCACATAGGCTAGTGGTAGGAATAACACCGTTGCTGACCTTTAGTTATGGGTTCAAGCCCCACAACATTTCCAGATGTGATTAGTTGTCACCCAATAAGGAGGTTTTCATTTTATAAAATCATAATAATATAAATCCAATAATGTTCCCAAATTGTGATGACCCATTATTACTATAACATAAAATATAATATAGACTTTAAAAATACCAATAACCTTAATATTTTACCCAAAAAAATTTAAATAATTATTAAATATATTTTCAATATTCTAAACCAATCTATTGTATTCCAATAAATTTTTTCCAAAAATATATTTAATCAGGTTATACTCCTGCCATAAAAAGATTCCAAAGGTGAATTTAAGACTTGGAACTTATGATCAACCTTAAACTCATAAACCCATGATGGTATTTATAAATTTTATGTTAATGATGACATATATTCCTCTAAAATTTAACACAATCATTACATGTTTCGTAAGTTTTATCACCGAAATACCATTTTTAAAAATAATTATATAATTTTATTCTTGACCCTAAATACATAAATATATCATCAATTTTATTTCCACATATTTATTTACTTATTATATAGTTTAACCTTTAGAAGTGGGAATTTTCTTAGATAATTCCTAGGTTACCCACATTTAAGACAAAAAACTATAAATGGATCTGTAGGATGAAATTTATTTCCTTCCATCATATGATTAATTATTCCTAATAAATTAATTTCCTTATTCCATTCTTTTGCACGCATAAAAAAATTTACCATTCCTTTGAGACAAATTTTTATCAATTTAATACACCTTAGGTTTAACCTAGGTTAGTCATTATGATAATCTATTCAAATCCTTTATAATGGTCTATAAAGAAAATATTAATTATCCAAATTATATCACCTTGGAGTGTCAAACTAGGTGCGTACTAAGAATAATTATCAAAAACCATGTGATGATTAGGTCAATCCCGATGCACCCTTTTCAGAGTTATTACCCCAAGGTATATATTTGACAAATCCAAGTCCACTTGTTGTATCCAGGTAGGGATGTATTTCTTGGAATAATGTATAATCTATACCTTACCAAAATATTTTTATGTTCTTCTACACTTATTCTAAAAGTTTATTATTTGGTTATACTCCCTCATCTATGTTTTCATAAATCTAGTTCCCAATGGTTCTACTAAACTTATACTGATACCAAACATAGTAAATCAAACCCCAGTATCCTATATCTAGTGTCTGATTTATTACATTGGCATAAGATATAATGAATCACATCTTGGAGGACCGAATAGATTAGTATTATTGGTAAACTAGATACATACATGAGTATTTCATTACATTTGAAAACCAAAAATAAAATATTTTTTGGAGAATATCAATATTATATCTAGAATATATCTATATATCATTCTTAGTACACATCATGGATTCCTAGTAAAGGAAACAAAATAAGGGCGATCTCAAATTCCCTTTATGGGTTAAGTACAACATAAGCTATCCAGAATCAATAAATAATAATAAATATGGAATGGAAAATAACTGAACACACATTCCATTTAATAAATAACTTATCTATTATAATTATATAAGTTATAATAAGTATGTAATGGTCAATAACTGAACACACATTCCATCTAATCAATAACATAGATATCATAATCAGATAATGCCCAATCAATATAGAAAGGTAAATAATTTCAAAAACAATCCATTTAATCAATAAACTAAAAATTAAATACACATAGATATAATATCATTGTTAAAATATCATGCTTAATAATAACATAATTTTGAATGAAATAAATGTTTAATTATTTGATGTCATGATCTCAGGCATCATGATACCTCTACCGTGAAGACCTTATAAAAAATATTTTAGAACAACATGTAGGAACCCATTTTATTATATATTAATGATTTTACTCATGATTATACTAATGCATCGAGGGGATATATAATTCATGGACCCACCTATAACTTCATGTCTAAATCATTCCGAATATATCAAATAATTTATTTTGTTCATGAACAATATTCCTTATCATAAAATATCCATATTGACTAAAGAATACTAATTTATGAATATTTATACAAATAAAAATATAAATTTCAATTTAGAGAATGGTATATATAAATGATATAAGATTAAATAAATGAATATATACAGGATTAATAATATATTTATTTAGGTGACATTTAATGTCCAATGATCACAGGAAGGTGGATATTTCTGGGAAAAGTTAGTGACTAAAAAATTAATCAAAGAAGTTAATATCAGTAATATAATTGGTAAAATTAATCATAAAATGTAAAAATAAATAATAAGGATAATATAAATAGAACATATCCCCAATATATCATATGTAAAATAAAGGGTTGATGTTTTTGATGAATAAAAATATCTTAAAACTATCATTTGAAATATTCTTGAGGAAAATAACATTTTTTACATTAAAAATCAATTTTTAAAATTAAAAAAAATTAGTTTTTTTTTAAAATAACCCTTTAAAATTTTAATAGAATTTTTATAACATTTATTTTTTATGAGTGAAAAAAATTCTACACATACTGAGAATGTTAAAAAAATATTCCTTCACATTTTTAGTAGAAGAAAAACGAGACTTGTTTTTAAAATTACAAGATGGTTTATTTAAAATTTTTTTTTAAAAAGTAAAAATGGGTAAAAATTTATTTAATAAATCATTGGGAAAATGTTAAAAAAAATTTGGAAACATTTTTAGAAAACATGGTTTTGGAAGAAAACATATTTATAATCGAAGGGAGAAATGAAGTCATATTTTCTTAAAAATTTATTCTCAATTATTTTAATCATAAAATTGTGTAAAAATGGGACTATTACTTGAAAATATCGTTAATAAATCCAGGAGAATAAAAATAAATACTTTTATTAGAAAATAGTCAAAAATTTCCTTCAATATTAGTTTAACAATAAACAATCTCAATTTTAATGAGATTGTGAAATAAACACATACAAAGATCATAATATTGAAGTGAGAATTAATCAATGAATCAATTGCATGTATCAAATTTAAATTCAACCAAAACAAGTATAAATACAACATAATGTAATAAAAATTAATTAAATACATAATATTATAATATGAATGACAATGAAGAAGTAATATAACTCAATGAAAGCAAATTGAGTTATAAAATTCATTACCACTTGGTAATTTTAAAGTAAAATAAAATTTTAGAAATAATTAAAATTTAAACTTAAAAAAATCAAGGATGAATTATTTGAGATATTACATGTAAAAGTGGTAGTATATACACCATATAAAAAATAGGTGCATAACATTACAATATACCTCAATGAATGGAAATTGAGTTGATGTCCCTTACAAAGATCATATCATTGAATTTTGGAGAAATCAATGAATTAATTAAGTGTTTAAAATTTAAATGCATAAAAAACAATTTTAAATATAATATAAAATAAAAAAATTTCATTAAAAACATAATTTATCATTAAATAACAATTTAAGTATAATTATAACCTAATGAATAGAAACTAAGTTTGGAAATCCGTTACCTCTCGCTTCCTTTTGGTTGAACATGATTTAACCTCATGTATAGTTTTTTTAATCATGTTATTATCTTAAAAAACCATATTAATATTTATAAATTCTTATTTGATTGTTTTATAACATCTCATCACCCATTTTTCAAACATCTTTAATTAGTTTCATTTAATTAAGTTTTGATTGCCTTGTTTTGTTATGCTTGTATTCTCATGCAAGATCTGACTATTTCACATATTATATAGTTTCATCATCTCCATAATAATAATAATGAAATAATTATAATATTTATATATCAATTACACTTTTAAAACCTATCATGAATGATTATTTTGAAAAATGAAGTATGTTATGATCATGGAGACGTTTGGTCGTATATACGCATGAGTAACATTTCCTTTTTTCAATAATCATTATGGAAAAGAGTTAAGTAATATTTTATCTCTCTCGAATGATCATAATATCATATTATTTAATTAACTATTCTTATACATATCATCCTTGTGGTGTGTTGATGAGAAGAAATCCACATCTCTTCATGAAGGCGGTATTCCACACATATATAAACAATGTTATCATATTTAAGTGAGTGAAAAGATAAGAAGTAAAATTATATATATTATATTTTAAAAATGATAAATATGTAATTAATATAATATTTATTTCATTTATGTCACATATATTTAGTAAATTTATCATTATTACCATTTATGTAAAGTGTTAGTGAAAAACGTATCTCATCACTTCGCAAGATGATAGTCCATAGTATACACGGGTGACATTATCATATCCCCTAGGAAATGAGTCATAAAAATGATACATATGATATAATGAATAAAAAGGTATAATTATTTTACAAATATCATATATATATACTTTATATCCACCACCATACCCAACTATTAGAGGTGGTAACGGAAAAATGAATGACATCAGTCTGTGAGGTGGTAGTCCCCTGTACACACAAATGATGATTTCATAACCCATTTGAAGTAGTGGGTATGTTAGTAAGTAATTAAATTAATAAAACAAAAATTTATATATATTTAATATACTTAAGTTATTTTATCATAATTTATTAAAAATAATTATAGGATTTCGAGGAATAAATAAAATGAAAACAGACATTGAAGACCATTTCCTCTTATTCAGATAAGCACCCTAGGTTTGTAGTAGAAGCCTTCCTGTGTTATAATTATGCCCAAAATAAGGATTATAGGATGGGGGAATGGAATTTGGGAATTTATTTGGGAAGTTACTAGATGAAAACGGGTTTGAATGTGTGAATAGGACAGGAGGAGGGTGGCCTTTTATAAGCAAGTTGAGTGTTAGACTTGTAATTTTTAAAACGAAAAAGGTGTACCCCCATTTCTTTCATCCTAAAGGGGTAAAAAATATATTATTAATTTGTATTATAAATTATAGGGACTAAATATGTACTTAAACTAGATTTTATACAACTTTTAGGTTATTTTAACCCTTATCTTTTTGTTTTATCCCCTAATAAAATCAAGTTTTCCTAAACTGTAGTAAATAATTTTTATTGTTTTAACTATTCATTTTGGTAAAAAATTATGGTAAACATATTATATATTATAAATTATGATTCGTCAAAATATTTAATACATATTGAAAAAATCTATTGAAATAATTGGAAAAATTATCTTAAAATTATTTTGACAGACCCGACGAGAAAACATGGTTTTAAAGAGAAACATTCCAAAAGATTACAAAGAATTCAATCTAAAAATAAATCCAATGACCATAATTGTATTAATAGATATATAATTTAACTAATATTACTTTAAAAACAATTAAAAATATAATTTATATTTATAAATAATTTAAACAAAAAGGATGTTTTCAATTAAAATTTAGTATTTTTTTACTATTCATCAAAAACATAAACATTTCATAAAAATCAAAAAAATTCACCCTAATATAATTTGATACAATGATTTATAAAATAAATATTATTTTATAAAATAAAATTTCTAAATGTATTAAAAATTAATTTAAAATTATTTATGCCATAGGAGACTGAACTAACTTTTAGAGAAAAAATATAGTTTTCCAGAAACCATTTCTTTTTTATTCTAAATGATTATAATTTTTATTCTAATTAATATAAAACCATAATTTTTATTATTTATTTACTATTATTCATACCTAAAAATTTAATGTTTAGGTTATAATGTAATTCTATATTATGGTACATTACAACATGGGGTTTCATGTTCCACAAGTTATTGAAGAAATTAAATTTAATGAAATATATTTCATGTGTTGTTTAAACCTGGTGTTTCATGTCACAAATGATTTTAAAAAATGTTCTAATTTTAAAATCCTGGATTTTTACACCTTGTGTTATGTATTTTATATATTTCTTCCCTTTATGGGATGAAATAGATTATTATATGATGCTTATGAATAGGTGAAAGGGGATATTTTTTGGGATTTTGTTGAAGGTGAGATAAGTTTATTTATTTAATTTAATTATATATTTATATTATAATCGGGTTCTTGTTTTCATTATAACCTCAAATTTGGATATGTTATGAGAATTTTAGGTTGATATGTGATAGAGTTTTTCTGTTCCCTAGTGTTTGGAAAAGATAGCTTCTTTATTTTTTCAAATGTAGGGATGTGATAACTATGTAAATTTTCTTTAGTGTTAGGGAATATTATATTCCACATATTAGGATGGTATATCCTTTTTTTTCGCACATGGAATTAATATAAAAGGAAAATATTTGGAAATTTTATTGAAATTTTGAGGCTTGATCCTAACAAATTCACTAAAGGCTTGCTAATGATTCACTAGTGAGTCATAGGATTATCTAATGTTAAGACCTAAGGAGTGTCACTACTCACTTAGTGATGATATTATCGTTGGGAATACCATAGTCCACAATGTTTTCATCCCCTTTTAATAATTATGTATTCATGGTACCATTTCTTTATTTATTTATTTTTCATTATGATTCATTGATATGATGGTTCCCATTTGATCTACATGTCTTCTTTAAATTATTGGGTAGTTTAATGTTCAAATAGTTTTTAAAATGGTATTGGTGAAAAGTTTTGAAAGAATAAAATATATTTGGATAAGTTTTTTTTATAAACTTACAATTCCACATTTTTAATGTTTTTCCTCTTTGTGTGATGGATACACAACTTCGATGATAAAAAATTGGATTTTAAGAGTATTGTTTCTAAGAATATGTTGTTTTTGATTCAAAAATGAACTTTACTTTATGAATTTGAAAAAATGATAATGAATGATATTGTTTTTTATACTTTTTATTTTTAAACCCTTATTTTCTAAATGAGTTTCAAAAAAATATTTATGAAATGTTTTATATGATTTTTGGGTGCGTCATGGTATTATGGAGATAGAATTGTCATAACTTCAGAGGTAATTCAGGAGTAGGTGCATGATAAATACCTTTCTTGAAAAATCCATGTTTATATGTATAGTTAGTATTTTTTGTGTCTAGAATTTAAATTATTTTTTGGGTTTTAGAGTCGTTCGATTTGAAATGATTTTATTTTGATCCTTATTGAGTTATATTAGATACTTTGGGGATTTTATTAAGTTTTGGTGGTGAAAATGAAAGAATTACTAGAGCTGCACGATTAGCTCAGATAGTATAGAAACCATGTAGAGCCCATGTGAATTGTTTGAAAAACATCATAAATTCCATCACACAATCTGTTCATGGTTTGAAAAACCATTCATCACCACTATGAACAAATTTTCAACCCTTTGGAATTTTTTATTTATACAAATTTTTATTTCCATTTTATCCTGATTTTTTTTGGATTATTATGGATAGATCAAAGAGGAGTTTTTAGTGTGCATATATTGTTTGTATTAGTGTTTTAAAATATTTTTTTATGTGAAAAGTTGATTTTATTAAATGTATTGTTTTTTAATTCAATTTGAGTGATTTATTTATAAATGAATTTTAATTTTTAGGTAGTGTGTTCAAAAGTGGTTGGTTTTATAGAGAAATTTAGGAAGTATTTTGAAGTATAATAAGATTTTCTATTAATGTTTTTAGTTCCCTAGTATGAAAGTTGGTTTTCTAACTCATGTTAAGGATGTTAAATGAGATTTACTCTGGATTTCTAATTGAGGTAGAGTGTTTTCAAAGTGAGTATTCCTTTATAAAATGAGTTCTTTACTCTTCATAAAATATTAATGATTTTTAATAAATAAACTTTTATAGGGTGCCTTGCTTTAGTGAATTTGTACTGTTATGGTTAATCCCTTGTTTATATTGAATTTATTTGATTGGATTAGTTAATCAACTATTAATTAAGTTTAGGCTTCATGTTCTTCATAATATGCCTCCTAAAAAGGTTTTAATGGAATTTGGAAAGTCTATCTATAATGATGATCCTTATACTGATTCCTATCATCATCTTGGGGCGATCCTTCAGAATTTTCATCTTGCCCAAATTTTAAGTAGAGTAGTGGATCTAGAACCCCCTTTTCCCTAAAACCCTATCTAGGACTTTCTTGAATCATCAAATGTTTTTCCCCTGGTTACTAAGGTTTATTGAGATGATGAAGCAGTTAAATATAATTGAAATAATCTTCAATTTAATGAAAAATCTTGAAACAAAAAAAGGCTAAATCTATTATATAATGATTTAAAGGAATGATCCAAGTGTGGTGGGAAACCGTTTTCATTTCTCAGTTATGTGATGATAACAAATGTTGAGAATTATTCAAGACCTTGTTTGTTAAATGGAATTATATTAAGATCATGAAGGTGGAGAAATACATTGAATTTATAAGCCTTCATCAGGGTGAGTGAGAAGTGAAGGAGTATACCAATTGTTTTTCATAGTTGGTTTTATTTTTTCGTAAGAAATTTACCAATAAATTTTGAAAAGCATATTTATTTGATATATTAATTTACATATACTATGGATCTGTTGTATTTAAATGTGGTCTAATATCTTTTAAGTATTTTTTTGAATAGGTACTTGTCAATGGAATTTAATCAAATTAGACAACCTATGATGGGTGATGTGTTGATTTCATCTAGTTGTGTTGATGAGGGGTAGTCTTCTCAGTGCCTTGTTTATTCTTATAAAAATAAGAGTCCCCTCATATGTTTATAGTATGGGAAACCTAACCATTATTAGAAATATTTCTGGAGATCTCTAAATACCTATTTTCAATGAGGCTTTTCCAAATATCTTCATTGATTGCATAGGATGATTTATTGATAATCTAAAAATAAAATATGGATTTTTTCTATATTTGGTTGATCATTTGTTCTTTGGATTTATTCACAATGGTTCTAGAGTAAATTTATCTTTAAGGTGATTCTAGATTGGTGTATTCTTTTGGTATTTACTCTATTATTATTTTATGAAATGTGGTTATTTATGGTTATTCACTTTCCTTATAGGTTTATTCATCCTTTAATGATTATATATGATGATGAAATTGCAATGAGATTTAGATACTGATGATGTTTACTTGGAATGCCTTGGTTATGTTCTCGGGTAATTGGGACAAGTAATGCACCAATTTATATTTTCTGTTTTCTTATTCCACTAATAGAGATTATGCTAAATTTAGGTTTTTATGAATTTTACAATGGATTAGTATTCCATGATCATAGTCCTAAGTTATTTTCTCTTCAACTTCATAACCCAATATAGAGTTCATATTATTTCAAATTGAGGCATGTAAATTGAATATGATACCCCTTATATTTCTATATTATGGGATGTTGATGAATTATTTGACCTAGATTATGGTCTTCTTGGTATCCTTGGTGTTATCATTCCTTTATGGAATTATAAGATGGTTTCTTAACTCCCTAATTCTTTTTGATGGATTATTACAGTTCCTTTGTTTAATTGAGGAAATATGTTTATTTTTGTGGTATATTTCTCATATTACTGTTTATCTTCAAACTCACTATTATATATAAATTTTAAATTGTGGTGAGATATATTTCAGGTCTCTATAGTTTTTAGGATTTGTGTTTCTTTATTTTTCCTTGGGTTATGGTTGGTGATGTCTTGTGATTTTTGAGTATAAGGACCTGATCCTTATTCAATCCATAATTTTATTTTTAAATAAGGATTAATTTTCCTAAATTCCTAAAGATATTTAAATGTATTGATATTTAGATAATTCATTCATAATTATTATATAGCAAACCCATACATTAAAAGCTGGGAAATTCTTCTTAGTATCCATTTTCCTATAATATAAGAATTTTAAAATTAAAAAAATTTATTTTCATGAAAAATCTGTATGATTTTTAACATTAAGTCTTATTTATTCATATTCCTCCTTATACCCAGTAAAAAAAATTTAAAAATATGGGATGACAAAAAAATATCCCAGTAAGGGACATATTAGAAGAAATAAAGAAACCAATTAATCGATTTTAAAACCATGAGTTCATAAAAGAGAATTTTCCTTTAACATAATTAAATTTTAGGGAAAATAATCATTTACGTACACATTAAATCATCTTTACCACCATAAGTTTTTCATAAAACAATTTATAAGAAATATTAATGAAAAAAATTATAATCATTATGGTTTTTTAGAAAACATAATAACCCATGAAAGTTTTTTATTAAAATCAATCATTTTCCCCAAAACGGATATAATCTTTTATTAAAAAAAATATATTTATCTTACCTTTTAAAAACAAATAATTTCCCTAAAAAACTTATTAAGTATAAAAAATTCTTGGAGATACCTAAGGACATCATCTTTATAGAACCATTAAAAGATCCCTTACAATTGGAATAACCAATATGTTCAACTTCTAATATAATTATTTGGATAATATAATCATTACCCAATAAATTGGTAAGCTATATCAAGATCACCCATCATCATCAGATATATCATCCTCATACATCATCATAATAAATTTCCAAGGAGAATAAATTAATGAAAAACATAAAATCATTCATTTCTATCATTAAACTCGTAAAAATATTCCTTACCATTTCGAGATGATATAGTAATATGTTTGAATACAATTTCTTCATAATATTGGATTCTTTTTTGTGTATTGAATCCATTTTTTCAATAGACTTATTAATAGAAGTCATTAGCACCTTTTCCTTGTTCTTTATTTCATTTTTTTGACCTAGAATAATAGTAATTTATTTTTTAGCCTGATTTCTTCACTATTTTCACCTTCTAAACACATGTTTATGAACTTTTATGCTACCTGTTTTAGGTATCCTCTCAGTCTATTCACAAGGAGTGTAAACCACTAATTAAATACTTATATATCTCTCTTGGATGGATTCCTTTTTTGTTACATCATGCACCCATTTACATTGAAGTTTATGAACATCCTGAAATATACCATGATGCAGATTATCTTTTCAAAATACAATAATATCTTCCATGTACATTTGAAAGCCTTATCATATTCCTTAATTGAATTAATGGGAGTAGCTTGTTCATAAAATATCTTCAATAATTTATCTATGAAGATAGACTTATTTAATTTACATTTTTTCTTAATCTACTATAGTTGAATTCTCCTCTAATTAGTGTAAGAGTTATGTTATACTTTTACATTAAAAAAATCCTCACAGTAGTGAACATATTTTTTATACAAATCACATGAGTTGTTAAATCTTTCAAATATATTCTTGCTGGATAAATTTCCATATTTTCATCGATATTGTTTTCTTTCAGTAGGTTTCATTCTTGTTTCAATTATAATCCCCATCCCCAGACTCTATAAAACTTATACTGACTAGCATATTGTTCTATAAATCCATGATCCTATGTCAAAACCATTAGTAACATCAACATATTCTTTTTAATCTCTTTATTTTTATAGAATATCCATCTCTATATATTTTATTTCTTACTAACTTTGGGTTGGGACACCGCTATTTAGGGATCCTATTGATAGAACATTTTCTAGTAAATACTGACATATATCCTTGAAATATAGGATTATGTCTTATAATTATTTCTCTTCCACATTTTTATAGTTTTTAACCACTGCCCTAAAATTTTCTCAAAAATAGATTCATTATTAATTGGTTTAACTAGATATTCGGTTTCCTCTTTGTATGATCTTGATGTGGATGTTTATTTAAAGGATTTAAAGAAATTTGAACAACCATTTTACATCTCTTGATAAGTGATACTCATCTCTTTTTTATGATGAAACACTTATTTTCTCTATATTTTTTTTGGAGGTTCCAAGTTGCATAGATTCTAAATTTTTAACTTGATTTAGAGTTCCCGAAATTTCATATTGAGAACATTTTTCTAAAACTTAGTTGATGTCCACCTTCCTTCACATTCACTTTTCATCTTTTGAATTTGATCCTCATGCATTTGAATTTTTTTTAGAAAATAGTTATCAGGATCATTTATCCTTCTTATCTTTACATCTAGCTGGATATACATGACATCCATAGATATTTTATAAACATTATACAATACATGGAATATGAATTTAACAACATTTTCAAAAACCTATTTCTCAAAAATATGTCTTTAAAATTCCTCATCGAAAACTAAAATTATTTGTGGAAAAGTGAGGAAGTTTCTTCTTTAACATTCACTATCTTTATGAAAGTGTTAGAGGAACCCATTTTATATACAAACAATTTTTTAATTACAACGACCTATTCTTATAGATATGACTTGTCATAATAAATCCCCTTTATGAATCTAAATGTATAATTCACCAAATAAATAGGAAAATTCTTCAAATAATCCTTAATATCAAGATATATGTATTTAGAAGATTTAATGCAACCATTCTCATACCATGAACATGATTCATTAGAGTGATGATAATCAATGAATTTAATAAATAAAATTTTATCAATATGACTACCTTCAACTAATGGTGTTTCCTATGTCATCTTTGACTTATTTCACTAATATTTTGAATCTTCATTTTTCCCATTTTATAAATTAATGATCAAAACCTATATTTCAATAGCAACGAGATTATACATTTTTAATTCCATTTGAGGCTCTTATTCAAAAAAATGAAAAGTGTACATCATAAAATTCAGTAAAAAGTACTGGGAAATGATCTTATATATCCAATCAGAGGGATCCTATAATCTAATACCAATTTCAATCCTCAGTGTCCTAGTGTAGACACACCTGAGAGGGGTGTAAATTAGGTGTGGTTGAATTTTTTATCAAATTCAAATATTCTTTTAATACTTGAACCCCTTTTATATTTTGAATATCTAAAATCAATTAAGACTCAACTTGATATTATTTTGTTCACTTAACCCACATACACCACATGCAAGAAAATAAAATATGGAAGTAAAGTATGTGGTATTTTTACAAGGTTATTCCCCGATGTGGGAAACCCACTCCTTATTGCGGTCATTATTTTCTGATTCAAAAACATTATAATAAAATACTATAATCAACTGAAATTAAAGTGGTTTTTTGTTATCTTAATCCACTCACTCACCTTATTACATAGGTTAGGGGTTTACAATTTTAAACATGTGAATAAAGTCTCTATTATATTATGCAAATGAAGGGATTTGTATATTGTATCCCACAGTATTCAAATTGGCATCATAAAAGTTGGTATTACATATTCCCTCCTAATTTAATGTATATCACAAATACTGCATAGTATTTCATTGAATCATAAAATTTATTTTCTTCCTAAAATATATAAAATCTTAAACTAGATGAAGGTATTTATAAAATACTCATGTAACTTAACATTTTCTCCTTTATACACAACTTCCCAATTTATTCAGAAGCTATTTATTGTATTTATCAAACTCAAACTCTTAAATATTAAAAAATCCCCACGTAATTTTCCAATTCTTAATAATAGATAGAATTCATACTCAATTTTTTTTATTATTCTTCCTAGCCTATATATGAAGATAAGAATAGGTCAGCCTCTTCTTATTCTTATTATTCAAACCCCAAAATGGTTTTTGTTAAGAACAGATTCAATATATATTCTTATTCTTCCTCCTCCTATAGAGGTTCTTCTTCTCTCATATTCATATATATTATTTTTTGAGAGATTTAGTTCCCTCATCCAACTCATTCGCACACTCACACCACATGAAACACTTTATTCAATTTATTTTTCTCTTCTCAATGAACACAGTTGTGCTGAATTCTACTCTCTTTCTATATTGGGTCTTCCAAAAATATCAAAAACAGAAACATGCAAGAGATATCATTCAAGTCAAATAAATAAACTTAAAAAATTCTCTCATTTCATATTTTTCTCAACATTTGACCCAAATGAAATGAAAACCATTCCCTTTTCTTTTATTTTTTTCTTTGGGATCGATAAGTCTTCTCCATTATTATCTAATAGGATTAGCTTTATATTTCTTAAAATATACTCACAAAATTCGCACTTATCTCATCTTTATATATGTATATCATGGAATTCCTATCTCTCTTACAGTGAGAAAAATTCAGTAATAAACCTATATAGATTATGATTGAATCTTTACACACCAGTTTAATTTCATCTTTAACCTATTCATATCATTATACTTAAATAAAAAAGACTTTTATGATGTTTTCATCTTTAAATAACACAACACAACTATTAGTGGATTCATTTTTTCGTTTCAAGATTTTACTAAATTTAGAAGTCCTCCAATTTCAGGCTTACATAAATTCTCAACCTTCCATCTTAGCTTCACTTTGTTCTCCTTCGAACTAGTCATAAAGATCAAAAAATCAACCATACCGGTTGTAACACAATGCTTTTATACTTTTACAAACAACTCATATATCAACATAATTAATTTTCCACTTTAGATAATCAATTCGATAATTTTCCAAATTTCTAAAATTTCCTCAACCTAAAGTCATACATTTAGATCTATAAATGTCTACACATCATATGACTTTAAATTCATATAGTCTCTCAATAAAATAAATACTTATAACATTGAAATCAAAAAAATTTCAAAATCCTGACATATAATTCATACTCTCTATCTCATAATCCATATGGTTTGCTTGGATAGAAGTTATACACTCTCATGACTGCCAATTTTTGAGTCAATGTGAATTTTATATGGCTTGTAAAGTGAAATAAAAATATTGATTTCATGAAATTTAGCACAAATTCATTCAAAATGTAGTTATATATAGAATTATTATAACTTCTCAGAAGTCAAACTTGCTACTCAAGAGGTTACACAAGATTCTTGTCGAGTCATACATAATAGACAAAAGTCACACAAAATGCACAGAGTCTTAAAAATGACTTGAAGTCATAATATCTACATTAAATGTCATAAAAACATTTAAATCTTGTGATATTATTCTAATGTCTTACAATGTATAAAAATTTATAAAAAATACTTTATAAGTCAAACTAAATGTTCAAAGTTGTGTGATTTTTAGGCTTTATCATATAAATTTTGAACATATTTATGTGGATCCAAGGTATCTTCAATATTCTTAAAACATAACACAAGGTATATTTTTTTGATGATTTTAGTATTTTTAGACCTTAATAACCCTTGAATAGTTTATCTATAATTCAACACTCCAATATTCCATTTTAGGCTAGCTTTTCTTCTTTTAAAAATAACTTATAAGATGCACATGGATTTCAACTTCTCAAAAACTTTGTAAATGTTATAGAAAATACATTAAAAATGTAGTACATGTATTTAAAACGCAACCCAACAATCAAATCATCACATTTTTGGGTTACATTTTTTCTAGCCATCAATTCACTAGAAAAAACTTCACTACACAACACTTATGGGTTGCTCCTTCACTTCCTTTTGGTCTATACTAGATCCATCTCCCAAGAAACCACCTTTTCATGATGAAATTTTCAATGAAACCAAGGCTTATTAACCTAACTTTAATCTAGTATAGGTTATCTCAAATTTTCTTGATTATCTAAATTAAACTTACTAGGTAAATGAATACGTCATATACCATTCATCAAATAGATGTGTACACCACACATCCCACATCTGTGGAGATGAACACATCATATGTGACACAACTAAGCATGTCCATGCATTTCCCTGGTCTAATTAAATCAGGGGTAAAATATCTTTATGTGTAATATAACTGGAAAAGTCCCATCTTGGTTGTTATCCAACCAATTACATGATCAATATCATACCCAAATACACATAATTGGTTAATACATAGTATCTTATGTAATAAGAGAATCATAATATGACGTTTATGATTCTTGTTATCTCACTAACCTTAGGTAAGAATGATTGATAAAGAGCATACACACCTAACAATATAAATGATTATATGAAATTATATGTGATATACATTCATGGGTCAATCCAATAAATTAGTTTCTTCTAATATCCTCATGAACCCATTATTTTTAACTCATATAAAACTATTTATAAAGTGTAAAAATTTTTATTCATGCTAATATTAACATATCACCACAATCCATGATACTAAATAATGACCACCGATTAAGGAAAACTCAAAGTCATGCTTTTAGAGGATATTATCATTCCACCATTCATGTATTGTAAATTGAATCACACATGAATGACTAATAAATGAGTATTACCATAATTATAATAACATGATACATTATTCAACTGTTATGTAAATATCTTAAGTGCCACATACCATGAGACTCTACATGAATCTCATGTTTCTATTATGATAAAAGTTTCATCAATGGATCCACTTCATTTTAATCTAGAACCACACAACTAATCCTAAAAGTTCACCTCTCAATGACCCCCATATAAGATGGCATTTTTGACGGACGTGTTCAGTTCTTTGGTGAGACTAGGGTTCTTTATCCGAATATATAGATCCATTGTTGTCGTAGTAATGCTTGATTTCTCTTTCAATGTTAATAACTGATCCGAGTTTCTTAATGAGATTTTTGGTCTATATAGCTTCCATTATAACATCTGATATAATGATGTAGTATACCTATATCGTTGAGTCTTATATAGTGGATTATTTTGAACTATTCTAACTAAAAAACAACTATTTAGGAAAAACATAAATCCATATTAAGATTTCATTTCATCCCTATCAATTTGGAAACTTTCATATTTGTAACCCTTTATAGAGTGCACATTCTCTCCACTAAATATCAATAAAATATATTTAGTCCTTATCAAGAACTTAAGTATGTTATTCACATCCATCTAGTGACACATTCATGGATTGGATTGGTATCTAATAGTTATTCATAGATCATAGTAAAAATTAGGTTGGATACATAGTATAACATACATGATAAATCGTATGGTAGGCGCATTGGAAATTTCATCCATCCTTTCTAATTATATAAAAGGATCATGAATCTTCTTACGATCATCACCATGTAACCCCAATAAAGACTATTGAATGGACTTCTCTATTCTAAATCTATATCACCTTAAAATTTTATGTGTCCTGACCGAGTCCATGTCGCCTTTTAGGTTTTTATCTATAGATCATCATTCCAAATATATAGTAATCTTCACCCATGTCTTTCATTGAGTAGAAAATACTCAACCATAACTTCAATAAGTTATGAGATGGGATATTGTTTTGTATAAGAATTATTTCATCTACATAAAATATTGGAAACACTATAACACTCACATTAATTTTTTGTATACACATGAATCATCCACTTTTTATGAAACCAAACTCTTTAATTTCATTATAAAAATGGATATTACAACTCTGAGAATCCTTCTTTATTCCATAAATATACTATTCCATCTTTCATACCTTATCATTCTCATTTGTAATTTCAAAATCATCATGTTGTGTTATATATAGATCTTAGACTTAATTTTCATGAAGGAAAGTGGTTTTGAAATCAATTTGATATATCTCATAATCAAAGTAAGGTACTATAGTAATGAATAACTAAATGTACTTTATCATCATTATAAGTAAAAAGGTTTCATCATAGAGAATATGATGAATTTTATTATAACCATTTTCCACAATGCATGATTTACAGGTAGAAACTCTACCATCCATATCGGTTTTCTTATAGAAAACTCACATGCACCCGATGGGTCTCACCCTATCAGGTGTATCCATCAAGATCCAAACATGGCTAGGGTACATGGAGATTCTATGGATTTTAGCCATTAATAATAATCAAAACTCTCAATGGATTCTTGATAGAAATTAGTTTCATCTTTTATGAACATTAAATAATCATCATTAGCTATGATAAATACATATCTCACTAAATATTGACGGATCCTATTATACCTTCGAGGTTATTATTTACCTTGAGTAGATTCTTCTATAACTCATTGTTGAACCATCTCAACTTACATCTTAAGAACTGTTGTTATTTTTTTTGTTCTTGAACTTCTCTAATTTAATCATTCCTTCCACTGACTCCATTATCGATAAATTAATTCTCAAGGAAAGTAAAAAATCAATAAAAAAACACTTATTGTTTAGTAGAATTATAGAAATTATATCCCTTAATCTCATGAGGATAAGCAATAAATGAGTATTTTTTAGTTATAGATTCATGGTTATCAGAATCTATATGTAATATGAATGTTTAGCTTCCCAAAATCTATTTAAAATGAACAATGGGACATTTCCCAATCCATGTGTAATATGGGTTTCTCAAGACTGCTTTAGATGGAACATGGTTTTACAAAAATGAATTAATCTATAGTGCATAAACCCAAAATTAAATAGGAATGAAAAATTGAATCTTCAATGATCAAACCATGTCTTAAAATATATGATTTATTCTCTATCACACACCATTCCATGATGGTGTTCCATTAAGAGTGTGTTGCAAAACAACTTTACAATAACTTATCTGATCAATGAATTATTGGATGAAGTATTCACCACCCCAATATGATAATAGAATATTAATAATTCTACCCAAATGATTTTAAACATCATTCAAGACTCTTTGAACTATTACAAAGTTTCATAATTTTAACTCATTAAAAACACATATCCATAATGATTAAATTCATCAATAAAATTAATTAAGTTCCTAAACCACCACATTCATGAGTAATCATTGGTCCATATACATCACTATTTATAGGATCCAATAGTATACTAGTCCTTTCACCTTTTACCTTAAAATGTTATTTGGTTATATCAATAAATAAACAAAAATATTAATTTTCAAATGATTCATAAAGGAATGGTTCTAATATTTAATACTTATAGAGTATTTGGACGAGTTTCTTATATATTTTTCCAAGGAAACAATGTTAAAGGCAAGTGGGAATATAACCAATCCTAAACTTCTTATTTCAAACATTATTTATAGGATTATCTATATCTATAATGTATAAACTTTTTATCATATTCCTAATAACATAAAACATCTATTTTGGATATATATATATACAGAATAACTTTTGTTTTATAGTGAATTATAATTATTTATTGTCCAAATAAGATGAAAAAATCAAAAATCTATTTAAGACAGAAACATAATTACAATTTTCTAATCCCATGACTAATCTAATAGGTATACATTAATCATATGTTTTGACTTCAAATGAAACAACTCTTTCTCCATTACCAACATAATTATCTATTTGTCCATTCACTAATTCCCTCTTCTCTTCACACCTATATTTATCAACAAAAATGTGTGATGTAGATCTAGTATCTAATACCAATGAGTTAGAGTTAGTGAAATAAACTTCTATAACATTTAAATTTAAATTCCCAAAATGATTAAATTTGAGGTCACTATGGTTATTCCTGGGAGAAAAGGTTATTTTTTGGTACCTCTGCAGAAAGGTTTCATGGTTGACCTTGGTTGGTCCTTTTTTTCTCTGTTTCAAATTTGGTTTGGCATCAGTTGATAAGTGACGATGTAGATTGATGATGATTCGTTTTGGGTTTGTACTTTCTTGAGAATTTTTATCTGTTTTTTTAATGTTTTTTTATTTCATATGGTTTTTTGATGGTTAGAAGATGAATCTATGGGTACTGGATTTTGTTTATTCACATTTGGATGTAGTGAATCATTCTTTTATTTTAGGGTGGTTGGCCCCTTTTGAGGGATGGGTGTATTGACACCCATCATCCAATCGTCTGTCTTCCTTTTTGGATTGATGGGTTCCTTGATTTGATTACTTTTAGTGATTTTGGTCTTGAGTTAATGTTTCATTGGGTTTACATGTTGTGAGTCTCTCACAAGAAATTTCCTGTGGGAGGCTCTAAATAGATATAGATATGATGGAATCTATCATCCAGTACTCCCTGGACATTTTAATATGCGTAAGAGGGGTGATCTATATTGTTGTATTGTCAGCATTGTGAAAATCCTTGGTAGGGGGGGTAACAGTTTCTCTCTAACCCATTCCACTGCTACATTATCTTTCAAGGGGGTGAGGAAATTTTTTACCATACTTTTCATTCAATTTTATTTCTTTAAATCTTCTGGGTTTTCTTTCATCCATTTTGGACATTCATTTTTAGGGTTTTTTACCACTATGTCTATAATGGGTTTCCACTTTTCCCATTCTTCAAAAGAGGATTTATTTTTTTATATCAATAAGTTGGTTCTTTCCCTATACATATAAAAAAAGTGAACATAATGGAAAATGATACCATTAATAAGTACAGTAAAATAAGAAACATCCAAGTAGTAATAAGCTCATGATCCTTAACCCGGTTGGTGAGGACTTGTTATGTGAATCCACAAGACCTAGGATCAAATCCAAAAGGAGGAATATATTTTGGGTTAAATTAATAGTATTGTAGAAGGTATATTAGTATGTACTATTATATACTATAGCAGCTAGAGCTATTCATCTAATTTGGTGTTTGGGTCTCTGGTTTGGTCCTATGAGTCCTTAAGGCATTTGGGCCACCTAAGGTCTCTAGGACAATAAGGATGTCAGGGCACCTCAAGGCCTTTAAGACACATAAACTCCTTCGTGCCACTGCATGTCCTTCAAGACACCTTAAGTATAGATGCAGACTCAATAGGGAATAAGCTCTAGATGAGGATTCAGAGAAGGTGCATTCACCATATAAGGGATAAAAGATTTAGAATAATGAGAAGTTAGGGAAATTTCCATGGGTACCATACTTGCGAACCTCTACGTGGGACAACTAGCCGACTAGTCATGGGAATGTGGAGATATTTATAATGACATTTATGTTGCGGAGGGGAGTTCCAAGTAGTGTTTCCGATGATTTTGACCTTGTTTTTCTAAGACATTTAGGACATGTAACTTATCTCTAGGCCTATGGGGCTTGTAAGGGTTCCCCCTAAACCCTTAAAAGGGGTATTATTCAAAAAATTAATAAAAATATAAGGCCTTTGGGATATTCAGGAAATTATTGAAAATACACAAAATCCACAGGCTGATTCATATACAAAAATGGTGTCATGACATGCTGATACACAAAAAGGGGATACATGGAATACTTGGTATAATCATATACAACATGCTATAAAAACTAATAAAGGTTTAAAGATAGATCCACTAGTATTACATAAATATTATTAGTCCTCTACTCCCATGATCTAGGATATAAGTAAAGTAGATCTTGTATCTGTGATAGGTTGATTTCCCTTATCCACACATGTAGTCATACAGTCTAACTTGGTACTAGAGGAAGCCTGAATTTGGTGTGAGATAAACTCATTAGGCCACCATCAACGGTGTCTTAAACAATCCAGATAGTGTGTTTATAATAGAAGTGTGCAGGTATATGGAATAATATGATAACCTGAAAAGTAAATACTAGTCGAATCATGTTCTTGTAGGAAACCTCATAGACTTTACCTATGTTTTCATAGGCCTAAATAATTAGATAAATTTACCATGTATAAAAAATCAAATATTTATGTAATATGTATGGATGTATATATACTGTATATGTAAGAAAAGTTATACACATTTACATGGATACTAGGTTCTAGCTGGACCTAGGGAGTTACATAGGCATCCATAACTAGTCTAATGAGCTACAAGCTCCAAAAAGGGTAGAAGCCCTAAATTATATATGAATTCCAAATGTCATCCTCATTACTTTAGATAGTGGGGTGAGTTTTCAATCACATAAACCGATGTAGTGGAATGTCATTCGTGTCATCCAGGTAAGATAAACTTTGTGAGACATCATGGCCATCACCCAATATAAGTGATCATGAAATGAAAATACTCAAAAATTCCCTTATCTTTTGTCCACAGACCAATATCCATGGTCTAATAATAATAATCATTAGGGATTAACTCTAATTAATTTATAACCAATTATCCCAATCTAAACAATGGTGTGACATTTCATTTAATTTATGTCTATAACATATAACATGCATTGTGGACTTTCAACCCACTTCCATTCAATTAAACAAATCCTTTAAAATTTATAAAGAAAGTAAAATCCTTGTTAGATTTAATCTTAACAGTTATATGGTTTTTTGGTTATTTAAAAATTCATCTCAAGGTGTTAATTTTATTCAACACACTCAAAGTGGTGGGATCTAAGAGTTATGAAACCTTTAATAATTTAATACGTGTCTATGGGAGTCCAATAACATGGTGAAAATAATTTAAGAGGTAATGTTTTTAAGGAAACGTGTGGAAATGTCAGGTGTGTGGAATAGAAAAAAATAACTAAAACAACTAAACATTTAGGGATAGTTTCTATACTACCAACCATAGGCTCATTGAGCTCTCCTCTTCTAGTGTCAGCCTTTGAAGAGAGCTAGAATGGGAGAAATCGGAAGAACATACCAATACCTAGAAAATAGAGCTTCTGAGATACCACCAAAATAGCATACGATATGGATATATAAACTAATAAATAAAGTAAGAGTATTAGATAGCTCACTATTATAGATATAATTCTTCTAATGATGATTAAAATTCATATTAGACATTAGAGTTATCAAAAATCCTAACCAAGGCTTGGGAGATATCCATAGAAGAAGAAAGGGGATGCGCATTCACTGGAAGAGAAAATGAATTGGAGAGATGTGTTAAAAATATATTAGGGGTAAAGTATTAATTTACACCTAAAATATTGGTCACACAGTTGTCCAAATAGTGTGAAAACCATGCTCCCATTACTGTCCAAGAACCCCCCTTGCACGGGTTAGGCGTATGGGTAGACCATCCATGTGAAAATGTGAAAATTGAATTTTTTAAAAACATAAAAATTCCACATTGGCATGCATCCTAACTCACACAGTTTCAGGAAAACCATGATACCCCTTGCTATGAATTGAGTTCCCCACACAGTTAGTACTAATTGTGAACTAACCATGCGACTCAGTCTGTCTCTCCAATTTCCAAAGGTTTGGGCTCCGAATAAGCCCTATATTCTACGAATACTATCTTGAGGCCATAGGGAACCCTCAGTAGGATTAACAAAATAATTTAAACTAAAAAACAAATGATTTTAACTCTCATGAATATTGGGGTTGTTAGAACCCCCCTCCTTAAATCTACTTCTCACCGAGTAGGCCTTCTCGGGATAAAGAGGGATCTTCTGAGAAATGATTTGGATGCTTGGATCTAATGTCATCTTCCTACTCCCAGGTCTCATCCGGTACTCTCACATTCTAATATAGAACTTTTACTAAAAGAAATGACCTAATTTATAGTGTCTTCATTCTCATATTCATGATACACACAAGTTACTCCTTAAAATAAGCATCCACATATAACTCAATATCATTAGGATTTAGAAAATGTGATGTGTTTGGATAATAATGATGTAGATGAGACACATGAAAACATCATACATAGAAAAATACCTTTTAGGAATTACTATATGGTAATCAACTGGCCCGGTTCATTCCAAAACCTAAAAGGGTCCAACAATTCGAGGTGAAATCTTACCCCAATTTTGAATCCTTTAGCAGCACAACCTAGGGGAAGAACATTAAAAAACATAGTCCCCGAACACAAACTCAAGGGGCCATCGACATCAATTTCCATTTAACTACTATCTAGACCAAACTTTCATCATGCATTTCCGACTCAACCGGAAATTCTTTGATGTTTTCAGAATAAGAAATGGTCCAAGAAAAGTTGTACCCCTGCCTCTAAGTAACAGAGGGATTATCTGGCTAGCCTTCCATATAAGGCCTTCTAAAGAGCCATCTTGAAAATAACTTGGAATATATTATTTTAGGAAAACTCAAATAGTAGTATGTGTTTCTCCCAAGAACACATGAAGTTAAGGACACATGAAAAAACATGTCCTATGACATCAGAATAGTGTGCTTTGTCTATCTTTTAGTCTGAGGGTGATGGACCATGATCAGAAGAACATATATAACCAAGGTCTTATGTAACCACTTCCATAACTGAGACATGAAGCTATCATCCCTATCATATATTATAGAACATGGAGCTACATGCAGGTGCACAACCTCCATGGCATATATTATTCCTTGATCGTACACTAAAAAGGTATATCGAATAGGTAATAAGTTGGAAACCTTCATCAATTGATAAAAAACTCCCAAAACTATACCTTTTCCTCCTGGTGATCGAGGAAAATCTGGAATGATGTACATGGAGACATCATCCCATTTCCACTCAAGAATAGACAATGACAATAATATTCTTATCAGATGTAGATGTTCCATTTTCACCTACTGATAGGTGGAACACCGAGTGATAAAATTGGTTATATCACATTTAATATCAGGAAACCAATACAGTTGATATAAGTCTCTATAAATCTTGGTGACACTAGGATGTACTGCCCAAGATTAGGCATGAAATTCCTACATCAGTTCCTCTAAGATGTATGATGGAACCTAGGCACATCTGTGTATGCGTAAGATTTCATCCCCATCCACGGTGAAACTAGAAGATGAATCCTCATCTTAGACACATTTCTTTGGGAATTGACAACATGAAATCTAAAAGATTCTCCATTATCACATTTTCCATATGGGTATTGGACATTACTAAGGTTGTGAGGAATGTATTCCCATGGTCATCCTGAACCTCAACACACATCTCTATGAATAAGGCCATAACATTTGACTCACACCACTACAAAATTATATTTTAACAATTCATGTAAAAGGCCTTTATCAGTGCTTATAAATCACTGACTAACAAAGACAGGTTAAAGGGAAGGCTTTATCGGTTCTTAAAAAAAGTGTTGATAAAGGCCCCATTTAATAATGCTAATAAAGGGGGGAATTGTTTTCCAGACATCTATGAGACCCTACCCCCTATCTGCACTTCCCTTCCCCTTTTATCAGTGCTCCCCCCTTTATTAGTGATTTTCACCCACTCACCAACCACCCATTTATTAGTGCTTCCCCTCCCCCTTTATCATTACTTTGTGAAATTCTATCTTCCTATGTGCACATGAATTTGATCCGTGTACCTCTCATTTGGAACTCAAACTCATTTACCACTACACCATGATTTTTTATTATATATTTTATGATATTTATATTTATGTATTTATATATATGTTTATATTTACATCTATATTTTTATTTTATATATTTATTTTTAAATTCATCTATAAAATATATGTTTTTGTGTGTGTGTGATATATATATATACTTATATTTATTTAAATATATTATATATTGTATTAATTTACATATACTAGAATATAATATAAACATATATATGTTTATTCATACACACATATATTTATATATAAAAATTATATATATATATATATATATTTGTAGAAGTATATATATATATATATATTCATATATTTTTATAATGTAAAAAATGGTTAGATATTTTTTAAATACATTTTAATCATATGTATTTATTTATACAAATTAGAATATACATATGCATATTTTTTCACACACACATGTTTATATATAAACATTACTTGTATTTGTATACATATATGCATATTAATGATTTTGTATAAGGAAAATAGAATGGATAATTGTTTACATTAAATAAAATGAAAAATAAATATTTCATTTTCATATTTAAAGATACATTTTTTCATAAATATGTTGATATATGTATTTATATAAGTGATTTATTATAAGTAAATATATGAAATATATGCATATATTCAATTGTAAATAAAAATACATTATGATAATTGAAAAGAAAATCAAAACCATAATATCAATATGAATGTAATCCCTGGGGATAAGTTTAGTACCCATAAAAAAAGAAAATAATTCTCCCTTAAATGAAGCTAAAATTCCATCAAAGTTTAAGAAATTGGGATACCTCAACTAAAAATCAGTTTTAGAGGCCTTATAAGATTTTTTTGCTTTCAAATACATGAATCAAGGTTCAAACTAGTCACCACATTGTAAATATCTTTTTAGGATTCGATTTGATATGTGTTAAGGCTTTAACAGACTACCAAATAAAATGTTATGGTTATTTAAGTTTAAATCATGGTTTCAACATATCATAGACCGTTCATTAATTCATTTAATTTTTATGTCATCCAACTATTATTAAATGACTATTAGTTGATAATAATAAGAAAATTATTAATTAAAAACATTTTTTTAATTATTCAATAATCCATTTTCACTAAATATCTTATATATTAAGTGTAAATTCCTTTTTAGAGTTTTCTAATTTTTTTTAATATATATATATACATATATATTATTTATATCAATATAAATATATTTATATATTAATATACTATTTTGAAAGAAATATATTTTTTTATGAAATATTTCTTGTATGATCGTTAGAAAAAAACAGTGATAAATGGGATCCTTTACCAATGCTTGTAAAAAGTGATGATAAAGGCCCCCCTTTATTAGTGCTTTTTTACTGGCATAGATAAACATCCCTTTTATCAGTGATTTTATCTAGAACTGATTAAGGGACCCCATTTTCAGCACCTTTTAGTAGCCCTGCTAAAGGGATTGCTTTATCTGTACTTTTATACAAGTGCTTATAAAGGACCCCCATTATCAGCTCATTATTTCTAGTGTTGATAAAGAGACCTGTTAATCAGTTCCTTTTTAGTATCACTAATATAGGACCCGATTTATCAACACTTGTTTATTAGTGATGATAAAGGGACCTCTTGATCATTGCTTTTTTTTACACTGATAAAGACCATGTTTTTATGTGCTAATAAAAATCACTAATAAATCTTACCACTAGATAAACCTGGTTTTGTATTGGTGTCACCATTGACTTCATGAACTATAGTTTTATGAGCTTTACATCTTGGATAATTGGCTACATGATTTACTTTTCCATGAATATAAGAAGGCTTGAAATCAAATTATTGTATGTATTCAACCCATCTGCACTACTTGAGATTCAGATCATCCTGTGTAAAGATTCACATGAGGATTTTGATATATGTAAATACCAAAAAATACTCCACATATAAATAATTCCTTCAAAAACATAAATAATAAACTACATATTCTAGATCGAGTTCACTTGTTAGGTAATTCTACTCATGAGGCCTCAATTGATGAGAACCATATACTTTGACTCACTCATTTTGCATTAGAATTACTCCAAACACAATGCATGATGTGTCAAAATATTCTTTATTCCTCTTTCCTAGATCTAATAAGATCAGAATTGATGTTGAGGTCAACCTACCTTTTATCTCATGAAATGGTATTTCACAAGCTTCTAGTCATATGAATTTCACACCCTTCTTAGTCAAGCATGTAAGAGGTGTTGTTAAGAATGATAAATCCTAGATGAAGCATCTGTAATACCAAGATATACCTAATAAAATCTATATATAAATGATATTATTATGATTCTCCAAGGAATCTGCATCTCTCACATTCTCTGAGTCTAA
Source organism: Viscum album (assembly GCA_963277665.1). NCBI lineage: Eukaryota > Viridiplantae > Streptophyta > Magnoliopsida > Santalales > Viscaceae > Viscum > Viscum album. The sequence continues at coordinate 196,302,359 of OY728162.1, forward strand.
TAATACTCTTAAATATGAGATGACATGACTTAGGAAGTGAAATTTTAGATCCAAAAGGGGAATTTAGTAAGATTTGTGTAAGGTGTGTTCTCTCTCAATGTATTTAGAATGACCTCAAGATTTTTTTAATGGTCATGTTGAGAATGATATTACACTAAGATGTCATCCACAAATACTACCATGACTGAATCTATACATAGGTTGAAAACCCTATTAATAAGAGTGATGAAAACTACTAGCATTTTAATAAGACCGAATGACATTAATAGGTACTCATAAAGACCATACCTTATTAGTAAAGCAATGAAATGCATGTATCATGACCCAACACAGTCTTAATGATATTCTGAACTCAAAATTATCTTTTAGGACACCCTTTCTCCTTAGATCTAATCAACCAGGCTACCTATTCAAGGAATTAGATATAGGTTCTTAACCGTAAGCTGGTTTAACCATCGATAATCTATGAAATTCCTGAGGGCATTATCAACCTTCATGGAAAAAATGATCAGTCAACCCTAAGGATACATGTCAGGGTATATAAAACTGTTAGCCTCTAAGTCTTACAACTGCTTCCGGAGCCCCAAAAGTTCCGTAGGTTCCATCCTGTAAAGAGGAATGGACATCAGTGACACCCCTAGCACTAGATCTAGGGTAAATTATACTTTTGTCAATTGAGGAAGACTAGATAAGATGTCTAGGAATATTACACTGAAATGATCCACCACAGTAAGGAAATCAACAGCTCATAACCCCTGGTCATCGAAGAAAATAATAGAAATCTAAGAAGTCACTCAACCTATCCCCTGATGCTCAGGTCCATCTCGAGACATAGGAACATATCATTCTCCCAAGTAAACATTTTTACTACCCTCTAGTCATATTGACATCACCCTCTAGAGATAATAGTCAATATTGGTTTAATAGGGAACTCACTAGTCTATCCCAAGTATTATATCAAACCCAAGCATGTCAATGATGAGAATATTCCATGTGAAAAGATATCCACAAATCTCAAGGGGACAATCCTTACATTGGATAACACTCTCATATCAGATACCCAATGGGGTATCGAGTTTCATAATGCTGCAAAAGTACTCTTTCTTGAGCCCCAAACTCTCTAGAAATGCTACAGATATAAAAAGTTTGATGTGTTGGTTTTATGCATATAATAAGTGTTCAGTGGTGCACGATATATTAAAATTTCTTTTAATAATCAATGTCTAAAACCAAGAGTGAGAATTATTCACATCAAATTTATAATTAATTTATTTACTATTTTAAGAAATGTGTACATGGGATTAAAAACATTCTTGATTGATCAATGTTGATCATTCGAAAGGCCGCTTTCAGATTAACTTCATTTATCTATGAGGATCTGAGGATAGAATCCCTCTAGCGGTGATCCAAATGTCATTCTATGATATCTAAGAAACACTACTCAATCTTCTGGTTCTATAAAAATGAGTCGAATGTCTTTCATTATTAATTATTGATCAGTTGTTCTTAATTCTGGAAGAAATATCTCGTATGCTTCTCACCCTTAAGTGAGAGAAAGAGAGGAGGAGTCGAGAGAGAATTAGTTTAGAGAAATAATTCTCTATTCTCAATTTTTGAATACTCTACATAGTAGACATATCTATCAATTTATATGGTTGGGATTTTGGTTAAAATATTATTTAATTGCATTTCATCCATAATATAACATTTATTATCTTAAATAAACCTCATGAAACATAATAATAACAATATTTTTTTGTGCACCAACTTGAGAAATAACAAATATTATTTAACTATATTTTTTATTAATATTTTTCACTGGACATAATCTTAGTCTGTTCAAACTTCTATAGAATTTGTTAAACACTCAAATAAAAATTTTATTCATAAATAAATCTTTCATTCACATCCTAGTGAATAAATATTTATTAAATATTAAATAAAATAAATAAATATATTTTTATTTAGATATTGGCATATAAATATTTATTTAATCAATGCAATAAATATAAATTGAATAAAATTATTTCTCAGAGTTGAGAATAATTTTTATTCAATTAATAAACTCAAACAGAATTTAATTAAGATTAATGGAAATAATTAGTGTGTGTCCCTTTAGGATTATTTATTTCTTGAATTAAGTGGGCTAGCCTAAAGTCCAAGATTACTCTCTAGAAATAGTTTAAGGAACCCAAGAGAATGAACTTAATGTCACAATGTTGACAACCACATACGAACTCTCACTATGTAATATAATCTCTTTGTCACAATATACCATTAAGTGGGTTATATGAGGGTGTCATCAAATTATTTACACGATACAACTTTCTTTGACTATCTGAAAAAAACACATCACAAAACCATGTATACAAAATTTAATGTGAATGTTCTGTTCCAATCAAAGGGCTGAGATATCATTTTCTATAAAGATGGAATGGAAAAATACTTCTTCCAATTATCCATCAATGACATGTTAATAATGATGCACCTAATGTACCCTAATTCCCACCAACATATGGTATGATGGGTTTGGTTCATAAATATAAGTGTGTGAGGCATGAAATAAATTAATGATATTGTTAAAGTCTAAGGACCATTACACCTAATCATAAAGAGAAATATCTAATAAAACCAAAAAATGTAGAATTCATACTGGTGGGTTTATTCTCATTATATCCCATTATGGAGATTACCATTTCTAAACTTCATGAAAAGACTCATCTTATTAAAATCTCTCCCACCTGGTGGTCTGTACAATATGTCATAGTACGTTATCCAACCGCATAACTTTATTAAGAATATTTTCATAGAATGTAAAGGTTCTCATCATAGTGGGAAACTATTTTTTCCTTATCAACGAAATAAACAATATTGGAAATTATTACATTAAATCTATGTAGAAAAAATGAACCATATGAAATGATGTGTAAAATTAACATTCAATACATTGAATATTCATGAAATAAAAGTACAATGTATTTTTCTTAGGACACCAACTCTAACAACATGCACATGTTTCAAATAAGGTAGACATTAGAGTAGAGGATACTAGAATAATACCTAAAATAGTTGAAATATTAGTGCTATACTCCTCTTTCATTTTTTTCATTGCATGTAATTGTCTCGTATACTGACCTTGAGTCAGAAATTTACCACCCTGAGTAGGACCGCTCTGCTAGTGTTGTAAGTCCAATGTGTGATTCCCTATACCTTGACCAAATCCTCAGCCTGAGTGGCTGGTGTTTTTCCAACTAACTTTTTGGAAATATACCACTATCCCCACTCTAGAGTGTGGAGTCGGTGTAGACACTATCTTGATAGACATTGGTGGAAAATATCTAAAAGTGCTCTAGATATTCATTACCCCACCGCAGCCTCTAGGCTCAATTGGATATCACACACACTAGGGTTTCATGTGTCTTGGAATCTTGCACTGGTGACATATAAGGAATCTGTCAATATTAGTTTCATAACTTCTACTACCCCTACTATTAACCTCAAAATTCTTTTTCCTTATGCTAGAAAACCCAATATAAAATTTGGGTGTTGAACCATCCAAGATCATATAATGAGCTTCCCTACGATTGGATCTATACTGAGGGTATAGATGTCTATATTTGAAATATTAGTCAACTAGAATACATTATCTAATGATTGGATGATATATACCATCCCATAATTAGATCTTCTGTATGATATGAGCTCATCACATGCTAGAGTCAGTACAAATTGTTGTATCTTAGATAAATTAGTAGAATACTCCATTAGAGACCTAACTCTGAACTTCACGTTTGAGAACTCTCTAGCTCGATCATCCCTCAATGTAAGTGGAAAGAAGTAATCGTAAAATACTATATAGAAGTGCCTTCATATCATCTCTTAATGTTGGTCTATTTGGGAAACCAAATCCCACCATCTCTTGGAAGAATCATGTATAATATAATTAGTGATCTTAACCCACCTCTCTAGAGGTGTCTCTATATCCTCGAATATAAAGAGTGTGGATTCCATCCAGGAATTAGTAGGTTGAGATTCTCCATCCACTAAAAAGGTGAGAAGATGTTGATATTAAAATTCCCAAGTCAACTCTGCCATAGTCGGGGTAGGTTGAGCAAAACCTTTCCTGGACTTCATCATATGAAAGGAAACATCTCAAAACTAGGTGTTAGTGCCTATGTCAGGAATAGAAGGATATTTCGTAGGTGTAAAAACGAGTGGTATCACTAATGACTCAGGGCCTACCACCTTCAGGGCATGGTATTCATATCCCTACTAGTGTACAAATCAATTCTATCATGGTGGTATTATTCTACAATTCCAAATGAACATATCAAAATGGAATTCTGTAGTTCAAAATATTTCATTTAATCTACCAAAATAGGTATGTATCCCTCCTATGAAAATATCTCACCTCTCTACCTAATCCAAAATCTAGGTATAAGTGATAAAGGAAAGACATAATAGGTCATAAGTTTCAGAAGAGACACCCCAAACTACCCACTACTAAGGCCAAGTTCATGTCTAGGTCCCATATAACATAGCATATGTTTCGATATATGGAGTGTTAATTTCATGTTATAGAGGAAAACACCCTTTACACTACAATTAGAATCCCATTTAGTGGAAATCATTTTATTTAAAGATTTTATTTCATTTATGTTCATACTCTTTGTATATAGATACATATAAAATCATCCAGTTAGACGTGTTACCATTCATAACTTAGAAAGTTTATAACTATTATAAATTATAATTGGTATGTAATTTAACTACAACTTGACCTTTACATTTTGTATCAAGATGTAACAGGTCATATGAAATGATTTGATTACATGAATAACTTTTAGGATTTATATAAGTAATTGGTTCTTAAATTACCATTGGAATTCATGTAATCCAATCAACTTATATTGTTTTGGTTCATTAAACCAGTAGGTCCAAAACCCACAACATGGAATAATAAGCCAATTAGGGTTTCAACATTAATCTGTGAGTGGAAAAATCATTTATATATATGTTGGATCTTTAATTAAACTAATTATGTTATCCATATAGGGAATGTTATCACATTTCCCTATATAATACTCCATGAACTATCTATATGCAGTAAGAAAAAGCACACAAAAAGTAAGCCTGACATGGAAAATTAGATGGAATATAAGTCTTAAAGTGTCTGTGATGATAGATGAGATGATAATTCTATGTCATACCAATACACTAAAAAATAAATCCACAACAACAATGATAATAATATTAATATAATCACAAAACATGTGTGTTACCCAATAGTGAAGACAATACGACTATAATTGGAAAACACTAGAACAACAATAACCATTATTAGGTAATTTGGGTTTCCCCTATATGTAGGTTAACTACTCCTAAGCATAGGATCATTACCAAGTTTTTTTGACCTTTCTAGTATCTTATTTGACCCCAAAATAGTAAGAAAAAAAATGAAAAATGAAATCTATGATGACACATTGCAACATCCCGATCTAGGAGATACTAAAACGACACCCCGATCTGGTGGGTCACATGGCCTCAAGTGTGCCTCTTGGTATTCCAAAGGCTACCAACTCGTATTAAAGTTATATGGTGGTAGTGTGGTGGTGACTATACCCTCATATTAGAGTATCAAATTGGTAAAAAATAGATAAATAAATTTGGAGACATGATATAATAGACAACACAATGGAAATTGATGTCATAAACAAGAACAGTTGAATAAGAAACATCCAAGCAGTAATAATACTCAAAATCCATTGGATGGGTCTTATACAAAATGATTTAATGTCATGATGATATAAAAAAGAGGATATAGGTCATACATGGAACACGAATATATAACATTCTACACACAAATGAGAAAAGAGAAAAGATAACTCCACTAAGCATACACTCAGTCCTATGATCTAATTCTATAAGTAAAACAGATCAAGCATCTATGATAGGGTGTTTATCCTTGTCCAAACCTACCATCATGAAGTCTACTATAGTAATTGAGGCGTCCTGAGTATGGTGTGAGTTAAACTCAACAGTCCACCACTAACAATGTAATGAATAATCTTGTTAGTGTGTATAACATAGTAGTGTGTATATATAAGGAATACTAAGAAAAGTTGAAAAGTAAATACCAGTTTGATTAGGTTCTAACAGGACACCTGGCGGACATTACCTTCTTTAATAAAGGAAGGAATGATCAGATCAATGCACCATATATTAATAATCATATATTTATGTAATATGTATACATGTATATAGAATTTATATATAATGAAATTTAGAGTAATATAAATGGATACTAGGTGCTAGATGGACCCAATCTGTAACTCAATCATCCATAATAAGTCGAATGATCTATAGGAACCAATAAGGGTGAATCCCTGAATCTGATATGAATGTGATATGTCATGCTCATCACTCGAGACAATAGGGTGAGTAGTTGTTCCCATCACCTAATATGGAGGAACATATAACGTCATGTCCATCGTCCAAGTAAGATAAATGGTGTGAGACGTCATTCTCATCACCCAGTATAAGGGGGAATGATATTCCATGATGAAACCATTAAAAATTGTCCACCAATAAATATCAATGGTCTAAAACTAGTAATCATTAGGTGTTTCCTCTATGAAATTTATAAGAAATTACCCCAATCTAATAAAGGGTGTTACACTTTATATAATTCATTCCTATAATATATAACTCATGGTGTGGAATTTCCACCCACTTATATAAACTTAAATTAAGACTTCTAAATTTTAAGGCATGGAAAATCCATCTTAGATATAAACACTTAGACAATGTTTTGGTCATTTAAAAATTTATCTCAAGGTCATAAATTTATTCAACACACCTAAAGGGGTGGGATCAATGAGGTAGGTAACATCTAATAAGATAATATGGGTCTATGGGAGTTCCATAATATGATGTAAATAATTTAATAGGTAAAACATATTTTTAAGGAAATGTGTGGAAATGTCTAGTGTGCAGCACAATAAAAAAAATGCTATAAAGGGTATTTATTTTGCAAAAATTACTAGAACACATACCATATCTTTATAACACTCTCCTCATCCATTTTTGTCCATTAAATCAAGATAGAATAGGATAAATCAAATGAACAAGCCAATGGCCTAAAAATAGGGTATATGAGCTGGCAGAAAAACAACGTAATAGAAAGAAATATGATCTAATAAATGAAGTAAGAGGATTTGGGAGATCATTATTGTAAATCCAGTGATTCTGATTGTGAACAAAAATGATATTAGATGTGGTTGTTATAAAAAATATAATCCTAGGCTTGGGAGATATCCATGGAATAATAAAAGGGTTGCACATTTTCTGGAGGAGAAAAGAAATGAGAGAGATGGGTTAAAAACATTTCCAGGGAAAATGGTAATTTACCCATAAAATTTGGATTGACATGATTTTTCTACATATTTGGAAAAAATATACACAAACCATTCTCCCAACACTACCCAAGAACACCCCCCACATGATCTAGGCACATAATTCTAATAACCATACGAAATCCATGTGAAATTCATTTGTTAAAAACTATGCAGTGCCCGCATGATCATTTGGAATGACTCACATGGGGTCTGAAAACCCATGCATCCTATTTCTATGAATTGAGTTCTCTGTATGTTTTACTCTCATGGTTAGCACTAACCATACATCCTAATATTCCTCTCAAATATTCAGAGCTCCAATCTCGAAACAAGCCTTATAAACTCCCAAAACCTTCTTGAGGACATAAGGAACCCTCACTATGATGGCATAAAGAATTTAAACCGTAATAATAATGATTCTTACCTTCATGAAATGTCAAGTCATTATAATATTGTGTTCCCAATTTATTTCTTACCTTGAATAAGATAATCTAGAGGCACTCCACTTTGGAAGATCCTTCCTGATAGGATGATCGAGGCCTTGGAATGTAACGCTTTATTTAAAATCTCACACTTAGTATTTGAGGGGTATCCTTTTAAAAGTATCACCAAATTAATATGTTCCATATGTATAATAAATTTATAACTCTTTTAACTTATGATATTTTTATTGTCTCATATTTTATTCCTTTTTGTATGCATGCTTCTAATGATTTGGTTTTTGAATCTCTATCCCATCCACCAAATTAATGTGTTCAAACCACAATAATGTGTACCTATTTAAAAAATCCAAAAGCCTGTGTTACTCACCCAAAAATAGATGTAATTTATATTTATACATATCCAAATGCATCTTATGCATAAGGTACATGGAATTTTCATGTAATGGAATAGAGTTATATAAGATTAGAAATGTACACATGAGTATGTCTAAAGTGATAGATAGGCAACCAATTACCTTTATAGAAGAAGTAATAAGCCTTAGAGAAAGTGAATAGTCTTAACCCAGTATCCTCTCCACAGAGAGACATTATTCAAGAGAGGATCCAATTTATTATATATATAACACCTAATATGCACAAACTATATTCAATAAATATTATCAATCTGAAAACACTGAAAATAAATCTATGTCAAGGAAGATGAAAACTAAAACATATAGAGTCACACATAGAATGTAATACAAGGTTCTATCTCTTAGAAGAAATTGGTCACATAAATAAATCATGAACATTACTCACACTCTATAAAAAATTTATAAACATGAATAATATAAAGAATTAAAGAATTAAATAAAAAATTTATTTAACATAATAAATGAATATGAATATTTATATTTAAAATAGGCTTGGAAAAATATTATTAAGAGTAACACTTATCATTTATAACTAATTTATAAACTATAAGAATAATCCATTTTTTTAAATAAACACTTTATTTTAATTTTCCAAAAAATATGGCTGGCTCTAAGATAGCCTTCTTGAGCAGCCAACCATCATAAGAAAATATACCTAGCTCAAAGGTAGGTTTATTGTGAGTAGAAAAGGGTGTGAATGAAGGTCAATACATGAATGAGGAGTATGGGGTGGCACCCAGAAAAATCCATGATGTGGGAAACACCGCTGACCTCTTTCATGATGTGGTACCAAACGATTTCAATGAAACCCCTTAGTTGATCTAGGTTAATGAATAAGAAACATCCTAGAGTGAAGTCTGATGTGGGAAATGTTTGGTAGGGAACTGTGCATACCCACACACATTGCAAGAGTATGTTGTTCTTTGAACATGAAATGCAAGTGAATGTCGCACTTGATACACTCATGATGCCTCTAAATGTCATTATTTGACCATCATAGCCTAACATTAACACTCAATGGGTCCTTAGGCATAAAAAATTGATGTTTTTTTCACATAATGAAATGTAAGTATTATTATCCAATAACCTTATTTCATTTTACCCTTTTAATCACGTTAATATCTTAACATAATTTCACTCATGGGGTAGGATCATCCATCACTATGTTATCACATAATGCAAAGCCAAACAATTAATTAATGATTCATATAACATGTTTTTCATTTAATAGTATAATAAACACATTGATCCATCAAATATGAATACTATTATTCCACTAATGGTAATTAAGGATAATATTATGATCCTAGTGAGTGAATAAAAACCCCAAAATATGCTAATCTGTCTGCAATAGAATCTTACGTGATTAAAAATAAAGAACACCATAAAATTGAGCGTACCAAAATTTCCCATGAATAAACCTATATCATCTTCTTCTTCAATGAAGTTTGGTCTGATGATGATCATAGATTAAAATTTAAGATTTTAAACACTATAATAGATTCACTAGTTGATGGATCTATAATCATATCATAAGAAATCTTTTTCCCTAAAGTGGTTCTAGCACCTTCAATATGTGATGAATAATGATTTTGAAAGGGGAGAGATTCTAAAAACATTTCTTGAAGCTGATGATCATAAAAAACATCCTATGCACACATTATTGCAATATACACAAATGAGAGGACTCTCTATATATAATTAGTGCTTGATTCTCTTCAATGAATGATGAGTTTCAGCAGTTACATCTTATATTATTGTAATTTGGAGTGTTCTGAACACTTTAATGAAAATGTACAATTGTTAACTAATATATCCCATGGATTAGCAATCGATGGAAATCAATAGGAGGTGGTGTGGTAGTTCCATCCTAAGGAGAACATGTATCCAGGTTTCATCACATGAAACCTGGTTATGTTGGCCTCAATGTATCCTCGGACTTATTCTGAAGGATACGTAGGTTCCAACATGTCCTTAAGATATATAAATATTATTTATATAGTGTTAGTGCACTTACAGTAGGGAAGTTTAGTATAATAATATTTACACCATTTACATAGACTTCATCCTATTTATATAGTTTTCAAGGACACTCCCTAACCCCCATGAATTTAATCACATTTTGTATAATGAATGACTAAATAGTATGTGGAAATAATGGATTGTAACCAATTGATTGAATGTATACTTATTTTATCGTATAAATGAAATGTTAAACCTATTTTATTACATGTGGTAATGATATATTATGAGGTAGTTTCATGTTATTTCTATATCATGAATTATTATATGTAGCTCAAGTCATGTAACATGTTAAAGAATTGAATTATGATATCTCTATATTGAAATAAACAGTATTCCTATGTATAGAACATGAATTTGGATATTGTCACATACAACATCATTATATCATACATTAATATGTAGGCTAACATGTATCATATACATATTAGTCATTTTGGAATATATCTATGTTTATATCTTCTAGCATAATGAATAGGGACAACACAACCTTCCCATATCAATTCCTTCCTCAAAAATTAGCAGAGACCTCACATTATCACCTTGATCTCCTAACAATATTTCCTTTTATATCAGAAAAAACATGAATGTTATTATCAAACCTCCAAAAAATATACTGGAGAGTATATCACCAAACAACACTAGCCTCCTAAAACCACCTAGAAATATACCACCTCTCCTCAGTGTCCCTTTCCACCACAATCAGATTTAGACAATATTGAACACTCAAATAAACCTACACTTTCACCTTCAAACCCTATTATAAACACATGATAAAACTCGAGTGACATAGAGACATAAAATTTGTCAAATATACATTCATTGTATATCCAAAGTGTCCACGTGATGGGAATGACTAAAATATATACACAACATACTCCTCTGGGGTCCATTCTCCCTAGAGAAGACCGCACTCAAATGATCATTGTTACATTTGATACAAACATCATGGGAAAAACTATTCCCCACCATAGAAGGAGAATTTCATACATCCCACCGGCAGGAAATACCTTCATGTCCATCACTTGAGAATGTACATTCATGAAAATATACTAAATTAATATTACCAAAATGGGCCTCTCTCACACAAAGGAAGAGTGTGGGACCAAATATATTGATCAAAGTTGAGAAACGTCTCTCTATCTCATCAAGAGATAACATTTTGAGGTTTGTTTCTCAATTGTATAATATATCCACAAAACTTAGTGTTTTTTTATAAAGGGAATTATCTACCAAACCACTATTGTAACACTTTTATTACATTAACCACCACAACATCAAGCCTTATAGAGGCCAATTGTTACTCCTTTACAAAACATTCCTAAAAATCCCGATTAATCCAAAAATTGCTCTATGAGGGTTTATTGTTTAGTTAGAACTCATGTAGTAAAAATAAATCAATACCCATATAACTAATATGATCCTCCAAAAATTGTTATGGGAAAATATTCTATTCATGTATCCCATGAACTCAGTAAGGGAATTCATCACTTATGTATTGAATCACCATAAAATTGTATTCCATAATAAAAAAAATCTGAAAACCAACTCTTAGAATGAAAATAATCACATGAGTAAGTCTATTGATGGGGAAAAACTTATAGGTTTCCCTACATAAAGCATTTTTCCATTCATTCACATTTATAGGAAGTAATTACTCTGATACAACTCTAGTGAAAACAATCCATACTTACCGTCTTATAGGATTTTATCCACAACATACTGAGGTTTATGTTTGTTTTCCATAATTAGGTGTCACACTCAACACCAGGGATGGAAAATGCTTTCTTGTATCGACTATATATCACCTTGTAATGATTTCTATGGGAAACCTATAAAAACCCAAAATGTTAAAGATTTAAAAGGATCAATGTTTATATACATGTCGACAAGGAAAACATTGATTTTTGGGATCCTACCTAATTAAAACTCAACAACTAAAGTGGTTTGCCCTGGAGTAGTGATTAGGATGGGTAACCTCCTTGGAAGTTTCTCAGGGTGTGTGTGAGTGAGGAAAAACACATGGAAAAGAACATGTGTTGACTTTTAGAGAAATTTATTAGTTAGATAACGTATTTTAGCATATATTTAGAACCAAGGTGGTGAAAAAATTCATTTGTGGGGCAATTGGGGTGTCTACAAGACCATTTATTACATTGGTGTTAGAGGAAGAACCCAACTGGAAGGGTGGTGGATTTTCCTGGTTTGAGATATTGGGTCCACAATGAGGATGTTGTTCTCTAAAGAGGGTGAATTTAACACCCCAGAATTTTAAAGGGTTAAAATTATGAATGTTATTAACCATTTTAATAAGGTATACCTTTCTTTTTACGGGCATTCTTGATTAGAACTCCATAGTTAAAGAGGTGTTACCTTGAATACTGGTCATGATGGGTGACCTCCTAGGAAGTTCCTCAGTGTGTGTGTGTGAGTGAGGATAAAAAACACTAAAAAATATTTATTGGCCAATGGGGTCAATCATTAGTCTACGAGTACAATACATGTCTATGGGGAAACAGGCATGCCTGCAGTGCCAAGTTGTTAGATAAACAATCTGAACCAAGGATAATACTTTTGTGTCTCATCTCTTTCATTAAGGAATCCCCCAGAACGCCTCTTTCTCTAGAAAGGATAAACTCACCTCATATGAATATGTGAGTGAATAGATAATTGCCATTAGTGTAATTTCTATACCATTTTTTGGTCTAAATAGAAGATCCCTTGGAATCTCAATGCATACTTTTACACATTTTTGTTTCACTACAAAGGTTAAAAAATATCAATAACTCAAAACATTATCAATGTCTTCGTAAAAAATAATATATTGAACACAAGCTCAAACTCTAACCATGATATATCTGTCATTTCATGAGTTTGAGATAAATATCACCCATGAATGGCATGTTGTGTTGTATGGGGAACTCAGAAAAAAAATTATTTTTTGGTAGATGGGTGTCTATACCAGCCAGAATACATGAGTGATATACTTCAACACTCTACCATAGGATAACTAGGGTCATCTCAGATTCTAGGAGACACATAATGTGGAAATTTCTAGAGAGGACACTACCTATGATTTGTCCTTTATAAATAAACTATAAATACTATATTCTATACAAGATGGTACACAGTAAGCATATTGGGAAAATAATATACCTCTTTTAATAAGGAAAGAATATCTCTTGACCAAATATCTAAATCAACAACAAATCACTGAACTAATCAATAGTGAGAGGCCCAAGAAGTAGCACAGTCTCATCATGACCCTACCTTTATCAATTTTTGGGTGGATCCTTTCATTTGATAGGATTATCCCACAATTATTAAATCATATCTAAGTGAGAAAATATAGGAACGACATGGGAGATCACAACTAACCACTACATGATGCATGTATCATCCTGAATGTACCTCACAATAAATTCTTTGGGGCTCTAATATCATTAATTAATTATCAGTCCTAGTGAATGAATACATTTGACACCACACCAACATTGGATTCCCCAGTCATTGGATTAAACAAAAAACCCCATAACGTTGTTACCCTAAACTCCCAAACCAATCTTCACACGAACACTAACTCCCAACTCCATTTATAATACTCAAACAACTCTAATACCATTTTCTCACAACCAAACCCACTGGGGTCCCAACTGGGCATGAAATGAGTCAAGTGTGCAACCCCAATCCCACCTCAAATGGGAAAAGGGCTATAAACAAACACCAACAATTAATAAACATACATGGTAGGCATAAACGTATATCAAATCTCAATAGATGTTAAATAAAATATTCAGGATATAACCAAAAACCACCATTAATTAAAATAAAAAATTATACTATAGAATAATGGATGCATGGACAACAACAATACAACACAATGCCTTATGATATATTAGTACACATGCTAATGCTTCACGATAAAATCAATTCTATCATCTCATCACTGCAAAGACTCCTAGGTAGATCCCTCCAACACTAACCATCACCACTAAATACCCCCATGTTCCACCAAGCATCAGATTCATATAGAAATCTCCAACTCCTCATCCAATAAGACTATCGTTGAATTGTGATATGTTTGTAAAAACAAAACACATGTGGAACAACTCTCATGCAAGGGTAAGTAAAAAATTTCCCAATAGGATAACCCAAAAACCCAAATATAAGAAGAAACAACAATCCATCTCAACACTTTATACAACGAGGGAAACTAGTAGATAAAGTAAAGTTAGGGATGTAGGGATGTCTTGGCCATCTTAGCTAAACTTCTCAAAGAATAATATATCATAAGTAACCAGGGACACTCAATATAGCATAATATTAATGTTCTCAAAGTCTAAAACCTAGTCATAAGTCTCACATTAGTAAAAATTACGGTTGTTAGATGATCCATCAAATTCATTATAGATTTACTCCTCTTAGTTTGTATATCGATGGAATTTCATAATGTCATATAACCCACAATATCTAAACAATACAACACCTAATAATCTCCTATGCTTAAGCTTTGGAGCTATAGAGTGGAACTATACCTAATTATGGGAATTTTTAATGATTAATGGAATGATTCCCCTTATAGGGGACTCACCACAATGAACATGGATATGACTAACCCTACCAAAAAGCACATCATATCCCCCCTCCGTTGTAGTGGAAGACCCACACCTCCCTGAAAAGTGTCTACTAGTTGAGGTGTTACCGACCTCTATGGAGGAATCATGCCTTATCATGTGGGTTGAGCATTGGCCAAGGGGTTTACCAACTCTATGAGTATAGGACCCACACCCCATCAATGTAGGGGGTTACATACTCTACTAAGTATATAAAGGACCCACACCCTAGTATCAATATGCTGCTAGATGGATTATAGAACCCATGTTTTGTACAAATATCATTCCCAACCTCTTATCATCATCATGAGGCTAGAAATCATAATCTTACAAAAAATATATCATTAAAATAACCCAATAATAATGAAACGATCTCAACCATGGTCCACATGAAAAATCATTAAAAAGGGACTACTTACTTATTGGTTTTTTATGATTGGGAAAGAATATGTGAAAACACCCTATACTTACCAATAAACGGCATGTTCAACAAGAGTATATGATGTATAGCTCTCAAAAATGGTTGGGAAGAAACTAATTTATACTAGATTATTGAAAAATCAATCTAAAAACATTTCTAAAGGTATGGATGATGCGTGGAACTTTCTATCTCTGGTATGTGTGTACTTCTGTGAGATTGTTTTACCGTGTAAAGAGGCACACCACTATTAATTTATGTTAAATGATATGTGGAACCATTTTAGATGGATATAATGTAATCTAGGTACATGCCATGACTACTCAGTTGGAGTACACGACATTCTTAGTGTGGGACACAATGTGTTGGGATACACTTCCACATAACATGTAGTCCTAGTACACACCATGATACAACTTCTATATTACACAATTTTTGTAATAGAACACACAATGTATGGGTTTGATGAGTTGACCTAACATGTACTTTGGTACATGTCATGGAACTCAGTTTCATATTACATGATTTGTGGCCCAAGGTCACATGAAATGTAATGTTTACTAAACCATGAAAACCCTAGAGTCATTACTCATGGGACACATGACATGTTACCTAGATGACTAAATATCTTGTAGTTGGGGTTTTCAAACCGAGAACATGTTGCATTTCATGTTCTATGGGGTATCTATCATCATTGACAACACCATCAGCTTCGCCATTGATACTTCCATACCCCAATTCCTCTAAGGCATCAATCACACCTCATTGGAGCTTTACTGATCACCTGTCATCTCATTCACTACCTTTACCCCATTTTAAAAATTTATCGACCAGTACATCTCTGAGGTCCCTTTATCACAACTCCCGCTATCCAAAGAAAAATTGAGATTTCAATTTTTCATTGTTTAAGTTCCTTCCTATTATAATAAAACCATGACATGAAGAATTAAGAGGGAGAAATAATGAATTGACATTGGTGGGAAGCCTGATGTAACATCATGACCTAGGTTGCACACACCAATTCCCCGAACCGATTGGTCACATGACTTCAAGCACACCTCCACAAATGCCAGAGGCTACTGACTAGCAGCAAGGGTCTAAAATCAATCATGGGGAGACTATACCCCCATTTTATCAGAGTAATAAACCAGGAAAAATCATAAAAATAACCAAATTAAATAATAATAAGAATAATACCAATATCATAAGATGATCAAATTTGAAAAAACAATATAAAAAATGAATAGTAGATATGTCATGATATAGTGTGTTCCAAGTGTCAAAATGAAAACCCAAATTTAAATACACCGATAACTCCCATGTAGGACCCAAACCATGTTTGGTTACCTGATCCATGCTCCATCACATATCATTCATCTAACATATGTTCTTTTCGCTTAACATGTCCATTAATCATGTAATCTATCTAGGCACCAATTAGGAAGCCTGAGTAGGGTGTCAGTACAACTTACTAGGACCCCACCAAAAACTTTTAAAACAATATTCATTCAAATAGTGTATTTAGTTGTATAATGAATAAAATACAAGAAAGAAAGTAAATAGTGTACATTTATTCAATTACTTCTTTATTTAACAATATAACACCCCTTGGATCCTAATGACACCCAAACTCAATTCACACATGAATGTAATTGTTACCATTCATCATTTAAAGCCATATATGAATTCCATTACTACCATTAATCATTTCAAGTCACATATTAATTCCATTATTACCATTCATCACATCAAGTCACATATTATTTCCATTTTTACCATTTATAACTTCATGTCACATATGAATTCCATTATTACCATTCGTCATTTCAATTCACAAATGAATTTCATTGTTACCATTAATCATTTAATGTCATGTTTGAATTCCATTATTACCATTCATCATTTAAAGTAGCATATGAATTCTATTGTTACCTTTCATCATTTTAAGTCACATATGAATTCCATTATTTCCATTCCGGATTTCAAGTCACATATGAATGTCATTGTTACCATTCGTGATTTCTTTTCACTTTTGAATTTCATTATTTCAATTCATAATTTCTTTTCATTAATGAATTACATTGTAACAATTCACCATTTATTTTCAATTATGAATGTTATTATTATAATTCACCATTATTATCACAATATCACAATATTACAATTATCACATTGATTACAACATCACATTAATAAATTCGCCAATTAATTAATAAAACTCAACAATTACATATTAATATAATTCAATTAATTAATCCAATAATTAATTAATCATGTCAATTATATTAATTAATCCAATAATTGAATAATCACATCAAAAAACTCAATACACCCATAATCAATTCAAATATTAATTATTCCATCTCAACAATCCAAATATTCCCATAATTAATTCTATAATTAATTATTAAAATTTATAAATCAAAATTTCAATGACTAACTCAATAATTAATTATTCCCCAAATACAATAATTTTAATATTAAAATAATTAATTAAGTAAATAATTATCCTCAATTTCAGAATCCTTTAATTAATTAATTCACCAAATTAAATAATTCTTTTTGGAAATTCAATTTCTAAAAAAACTCTATAAATTTTACAATGGGATACATGTAATTGAAATTATTACTACTAGGTGTGAATAATATACCACCTACCTCAATTCATTGAAAAACACTTACTAATAGAAATCTATAATTTGAGCAGAATAATGATCAAGAACGAGATCTAGAACATCAACCTAAAATGCACGACTAAATGAATAAAGATATAACATAGATATAGATCCATGATCCTAGATATAGATATTAAAAAACAAGATCTATATCCACTCAAAAAATAATAATAACTTCACTTAGAGAATGAGATAATAATGAGATAAGAATGGTAAACCAATCGGGATGAGATTCAATTACTTGGAGAGGTTCATATCTTCCAATTGAGCTTCAAATAGTCAAGAACAAAGGTTAGAGGGGCTTGGATTCCTTCCTAGAGGTTCTCTAACTGAAATAAAATGATTATGGGTCAATCTAGGGCATTATGGTGTATAATATAGGGGTTCATGATTTTTTTTAATAATTTTAGGAGGAATAAAATCTCATACCCATGGTTTACTACTATGGAAGAACAGTTTCCCCTAACCGCACACCTTACCATGTTCATCTTATTATGGGGGGGGGGGCTTCATAGTATCTCTTATTAGGGTGCACAGTTTGACAAATGGTGTTCCAGCCATGCACTGCCTTTCCTTCTTCCAAATTCCTCAATTTTCATCCAAATTCATCCCTAAGGTAAAACCCAAACAAAAATTACTCAATACCGTGTAAAAGAGTACCTAAAACAAGACAAAAACATCTCTAGATAAGGTCAGGATGTTATAATATATCCACCTTATAATAGATAATCCTTGAGTTATACTCCCAAGCATCTCTATGATTCTGAATAAAAAATATTATTCCATTGAGCCCTCATATCTGATTCTCTCAACCAAATTTCCTCATGAACACATCCATGTTTCCACAATACATAAGCTATCAGCAAGGTCTTTCCCTGAAACACATTATTTCTACGATCCAACACTCATATTAGATGCTCTTTAAAGGAATCATTTATCTCAAGATCAACATCATCCACATCAATCACATGAGAAGGTTCGGGGTGATACCTACAAAGTTGTGGACCATGGAAGCCATCATGCATAGAACTATATCTCTATAGAAGAGACAATCAGTACACCACCAATATGATTCTTTCTAAAACCTCAAATAGTACAACAAACCTGGGCACCAACTTGACCGACCTCGGTATTATATAGTGACCCAACGTAGGAAACACCCAAAAAAATACATGATCACCCTCTATAAACTCTAGGGTCCATCAACCACTATCACCATATGACATATGTATACTCTAATCCATACCCATATTCTTTCAAATCAATTGATCCATATCCAACATCTCTTGCATGAGACTCAGTTCCAACAACTTTAACTCATCTTCATCTATCCATGTAGAGGTGATATGTATATCCTACCATATGGTTCTTCATATGGTTCTATATGAATAGTTTCCTGATAACTATTATTATATGAAAACTCCACTAAAGCTATGTGATTTTACCGTGATCCAATGAATTCAAGGACACATTCTCATAGCATATCCTCAAGCACTTTTATAGTATACTTCGACTTCCCATTTGTCTTTCGGTGGAATGTCATACTCAACAAAACATATGTACCAAGCACCTTCTATAAGTTGTACCAGAATCACAAAGTAAAATGTGAATCATAGTCCGAGACTCCATATATTCAACCCATATCTACTATTATAGATTCAATTCTCATTTTGAAAATATGTAATTCAATATCTTTTGATTTTTTTTCAAAGTAATATTTTTTCAAATAAATAACGCTACCAACACTCAAATCATAATCCACTACAGATAACTCTAGGTTGTGCGTCGGGTAGTTCCATTCATGTGGCCTTAACTATAGAGACCCATATTCCACAACTCAATACCCATGTATCAATGCTTCTCTATGTTCTATTCCATAAGTATCACAATACAATGTATACTACTCACATGGCTGAGGTAGGATCAAGATCAGTGTTGATGTAAATCACTTATTCAAATCCTATAAGGAATTATCACATGATTCAGACCATTCAATGATTATTACTTTCTTGTTTAAGATCAAAAATGGTTCTTTCAAATGGTAAAAGTTCTTGATGAACCTTTGATAATATCCAGATAACCCCATAAATCTAAAAATATCGAAAACATTCTTGGGTTTCTCCGACAACACAAATACCTTCACTTTATCTAGGTCCACCGACACACCTTCCTCTGAGATGATGTGACCAAGAAGTATACATGATCAATATAAAACCAAAACTTAGATATCTTGGGGTATATCAGATTCTCTCTCAGTTTACTAAGGATGATGTCAAGATATTGCGAATGATCATCATGAGTCTTGGGTTAAACCAAGATTTCATCCAAAAATACTACCAAAAAATGACCTAGGTGTAGATAAAAGATTCTATTTATCATGTCCATGAACAATGTCGATGAATTCATCAACCCAGACAACATTACAAAGAGATCATAAAGTAGAAACTTTCTTTTGGAAGAAATCCTCTATATATCAGAAGACCTAACTCTCAAATGATGATACCATGATCTCATGTAACTTGTATAGAAAACACAAGCTCTACTATACTATTCAAATAAGTCACTAATATGTGGAAGAAGATAATGGTTGTTTAGTATCATTTGGTTCAACTTCTGGTAGTGAACACACAAGTGAAAAGTCAAGTTAGCCTTCTTAGTAAAAAAAATTTCAGAACCCCAAGGTGACATACTTGGATGAATAAATCCCTTATCCTCAAACTCTTCTAGCTAACTCTTGAGCACTTGAAGCTCTGTTATCATCATTCTGTATCGTGGAATAGAAACTAGCTCATCCTCTAGAATGATATCGATTGTAAATTCTACATATCTCTTAGGTGGAATCCATAAGAAGTATTTATAAAACACATCCTAAAACCATTACACAATATATGGAAAGAAATCATGCTTCAAATATATTTAATACAGTAAAATAATAGAAACATGGGCGGTATGATCCCCCAATTGCTAATGAACTGGATCTTCTCAGCCTACCCGGATATCCCACTCCCCAGAGTAAATATAATTGTCACCCTTAGGAGATATAAATGTCACTCTCCTATGGTAACAATCAATGCAGGCTCGGTATGATACTAAAAAGTCCATACCCAAAATTAGGTAAAATCCTATCATTTTGATGATGTTAAGATCCCACAAAAAATGATACTCCCCAACCTCGAGAGAACATCCCATGTACCAATAGATACCTCTCGACTGCACTTTCAACAGTGTATCTATCATCAACACAATTCTCATAAACTCCACCAACAGGTTCAAATCATTAAAAAAATTTATATAAATAAAGAAATGAGATCCAATAGTATCAAATAATTCACTAGCTAATGTATAATCTATAATAATAGTACCTCTCACTATCAATGGTCTAGAATTGCTATACACTAGTGTAGGATGAGTTGAATGTAATTGTTCTATACCTATTCCATGTGATGTAGTCTAATATCCTTTTAAAAAACCACTCTATTGATACAAGTGTTCTTTCCTATAAGTTCCTTTTCCACTACCTCTATAACCACAACCAGTAGAACTCTTGTTGTCAGACTAATATAGTTCAGAAGATCACCTTCCTACACTCTATTTCTTTCAGGATCCTCCATCACTACCCATATATCATGGGTTCCAAAAAACCCTTTGAGTTTGTCCCATACTACCACAATATCATCACTCTATTGGTGATCGGGTATAGTTTCTTCGATAGTAGGTCAAACTACCACACCGGTGGTAGATAATCCTAGTAAGTTCATATGTAACTAACCATTCTGTTTGAACACTCTTCTTCCCAATACTCAGGATGAAATTCCCATATAGAAACTTCATACTCTTTGAAGACGTAGCTCCGAGTTGTCTATTAGAAACCACATTTTATTCAATGGAAGCCTCCCTCAGGGTTCCCTTAACTATGAGAGCCTGATCCACCACCTTATTAAACATCATTAATCAAAAGATGTTAACCTGTGACATAATATCACATTTTAATCTATCTTGAAAATGGATCACATGTAGGTGTATCATCCCCTATAAATGCTAGAGTAAATCATTGTATGTTTTTAAAGTGTCCAGCATTGTTCATCATAGATGTAACGCCCCGACCCTAGTTACCCAGAGTTAGTGCATTATTGCGTAACATTGGCATGATCACAAAAGATCAAGTCTCTAAAGACCGATTAGTTTAGTATCCTTAGAAACACTAGATACATTCATAAATGGTACATTACATCATAAAGTGAAAAAACAAAATAACAAAGTCTCCATAGTCCACACTCATATCCTCTTCTGACTATCCCTACAGGTCATTCATAAAATACATATTCACATCCTGGAAAATATTAAAACATTGAAAGGGGTGAGCTCAGATGATTAGTAAGGATAACAATATTGCAGAGGCTTTCATAAATAAACATTAACATTTAAGGCAATGTATAACTAAAACAAAAGCCTTTTTAAACATGAACTTAATCATAATATGACAAAAATAAAATTAAATAATGCCATTTACTTACTCACATGGATATTCTACTAGTCGAATAATCACATGCAATATCAATAACCACTTTCATAATGATGGAATGCATAATTCCAGACTATCATAACCACGTAGCCAAGGCCTCGTGCCAAGACTACAAATAAGATTTTGCCAAGGCCTCGTTCCAAGACACTAGTTTGTTTCATGAGACCTACCGATGCATCAAGGAGCTATAGAGGGCTCTACATGTCACTTATTAAGTCCAATGCATTCCTCATATGAACAGGTTGAAACATATCATAAACCATAACATAATTGTAACACATAAAACATGCATAAAAGAAACATAAGATTTACACACTTCAATTACAAGATATCAATAAAACACATTGATATAATAAAAACTTTATCAAAACCATTTTCAATACCAAAATAAAATAAAAGTAAAACATGGTATTTATTTTTCTTTTAATAAAAATTTTTGGCTTATAGAGGAAGCCGAAACTCAAATAATAGTCACGGCGGCGGAGAAGTAATTGTCGCCGCATACGTAAGAAAAAACATTCCTTTTGTCGTTTAGTAAAAATGATTCGTATAAAAAGATTCATTTTGAATAAAAGTAAAAGTCCAATGGGGTTTATACACCGTATAGATGAAAGTTGTGTATAAAACCAAATATGCCTCAATGAAAGGAGATTGAGATGATGTCCTTACAAAGATAATTTTTAAAATAAAATAGATATATTATGTGTGTTCACTGTAAGTACACATAAAGAAAGTACAAATACAAGATAGTACATAATAATATCATGACATAATTTGAAAGTAGGAGATTAACCCAAAGAATGGAAATTGGGTTAAGAAATTCCCTTACCTCGTGTCCGACTTGACTCGACCGTTCTATAACCTCCTAAATAATAAACTAGAGTTAATTTATAATTTCGTATTAACCTTTTTCAAGTTTATTATTCCTTTTATATCACTTATTACCATGTTATGAACATTATGTAATTATTTATGTTAATAACAGTCGTTTTGTCGATCGTTGGTACTTGAGTCAAAAATAAAATTCTTAAAATTACAATTTGTTCATGTGGTAAAATATCCATTATATCCATAATTATATTCATGATGTAGATACCATATACATAATATATATCCAGTATATACATTCATTTATAATATTACATAACATTTAGAGGTATGAAATGAAATGCACCGTTCATGGAGACTGTAAGTCGTACGTACGCATGAACGCTACTTTCATTTCTATTTCATATTTAATGGAATGAAGTCATAATTATATAAAGGTATAATATAATTCCAGTGTAATATAATGTCTAATACCATTTACTCCATCCTTTATACATCCCACATATGGCATTAACGATTCAAATCATTTTGAGGGGGCGGTAGTCCGCACTTCCTAAAATGAAATTATCGCATTTACCCATAATGGAAATCATAAAGGTATGAAAGAAATGAAAAATACAGAATCATAAGGAAAACAGAAACATAATATATATCATATATAAGAATAGTGTCATCATAATGTCCACCATTGGAGGTGTTAAAAGAAGATTGAACAATCATCGTTTCGTGAGGCAGTAATTCGCCACCCACAGAAACAGTATGTTCTTTAACCATTAGACGAAGGTGTGTGTAAGTGTAAATAAAATAATTCTTATAAAAACATCCTAGTATATTGAAGATACTGGTGTTGTTACAAAATAAAGGAATAAAAATAGTTTAAGGGGCTGGAGAAGCAAAATAAAACAAAATAACATAAGAGAAGACATTACCTTAAAATCAGGTAACTCTTTTTTGATTTGAGCCAAAGGCTTCATTGGGAAGAATTATGCCCAAAGTGAGGCTTCTAGGAGTAATAGAGGGAAGTTTAGAGAGTATTTGGGCAGATTTTGGCCGAGCCAAATGGCTTGATGGTGTGAATAAGGTGGTAGAGGTGGAGGCCTTTTATAAGAGGAGAGGAGGGGCACTCTTGGAAAGTAAAAAAATGATACATTATTATGAGATACTTTTCGAATTTTAGAGGTCCCGCAATTATATATTTCGAGGATAAGGTGATAAGGGTTCGACATATACCCATATAATATTTTTTTGACAAGTGTAAGTCTTATATTTTTCATTATCTTTTCATTTTATTTAAATCATTAATTAATGAGGTAATCGTTGCATCATCATTGTGTCATAGAAAAATTAATTTATTTAATGTCTAAATATTATAAAAAAATAACCATGATGTAGGAAAGATTTTTATATTTCTAATGAATATTTATAGTAAAAAATATGACTTGTATAACCCCATTTGAAAATTGTTTTAGTAAAACAACTCATGTTTGTGACATTTTTATTTTAACATTAAATAAAAAGTTTTTAATGTCATTTTCCTACCAAAGTGGTTCCATGGGGTACCCAAGTTGACCCATGGATTGTCTTGGTCGTCCATGACTCATCCAATATGGGTAGGACAAGTGTAAAGGTATTTTCATATTTTTATAATATCATTTTTACCTTAAATTTCACTAATTACCTCTAATCGCGATTAATTAAACTTAAAAGTTACTCTTCACCAAAAAATTATTTTAATCATATTGAACCAAATTTTACTTCCTAATGAAAACCATGGAATTCAGATTTTTGAAAATCAAATCACAAAAGTGGTAATGTTTCATTTAAACAGAAAATCAGTTTTTTAACTACCACTTAGTGGTTTCACTATTCATCAAAAATTGAAGTTTTTCAGAACAATGCCAAAATTTCACCCTAAGATATAATTAATATTCTGGATTCAAAAATGATGTCTATTTTAAAAAATTCCAAACATATAAGTTGCATTAATTAATTTTATAACTAATTCCCGTTGTCACAACAAATAGCGTGTTTTTAAGAAACAATATATATCAAAAGATTGACAATTGTTTATGTCCAATTTCAAATTGAAATTAATTATAATGAACACCATTGGATAAAATGGTAAAAATATATTCTAATTATACTTTAAAACCACTCAATAGTATAATTTATCAGTATAAATTATTTTTATTAAAAAAGTTGTTTTGAAGTATTTTTCACTATTTATAAAAAATAGGAAGTTCTCCGAAAATTACAAAAAATTAAACTTAGGATAATTTCGATATTCCGAATACAAAAATGAAGTCCATTTGGCAAGATAAAATTTATAAAATTTAAAAAATTAGGTATTACTATTCATAAGGGTTACTTTGATTGGTCGCGGTGTGTTAGAATCTCGAACTTGCGTACAATGCAAGCTATTGCATTATTGAAAGAGAAGTGTATCATGAAAGCTTGGGGTGTTACATTCTACCCTCATTCAATAAAATGCATCCTCGCAATTTGAAAATGTTCTTTGAAAATAAAAGGTTGAAAAAAGAAAATACCTTTGTGGAAAACCCACATCGGAAATAGGGTTAATAAAAATATAACATTAAAAGAAAGAAAGAGAAGTAAAAAGGTCACCTGAGATAGCCCATACTAGGATTCTATGAAAATATTGATATGGGGGAGAAAAAAACCATCAAGGTTTTATGGAGAGATGTAGAAAACAGGATTAGGAGAAAGTTAACCACAAGAAAATCCCAAACTTTTGATTGGTTAAACGGTCATTGAGTCCCCAGTTGGAAAAGTTAACCGACAACATTTTTGTTTTAAGTTACCTTTCATAAAGTTGAGGAATTTATTTAAGAGGTTTACTAATAACATAAGGAAATATACTTACTTGTCATGTAGGCTTTCATTCTTTAATAAATTTTTACCACAAACCCATATTTCACTCCAAATGGTAACAGAACTCAAAAATATTCTATTTATCCTAATTGTATAAGGTTCCAAATATTATCACATAACATTTAGATTAGGAAAACTATTTTGTAATAACTAGGGACTTCCTGTAGGCTAGTGGTAGGTAATAAAGGCCTGTCGCACTATGGTTGTGGGTTCGATTTCTGCAGCTTTGTCCGACGCGACGGGTTATTGCCCAAACAAAGTAAAGTTTGTTTTATTGTCACATACTAAAAATATTATTACCATCATCATATTAAAAACTTAATGAAAAAAACAAGTACTGTAGTACAATCCTTATATATATCACATTATTGTTATAACCAGAATATAATCCTTGAGTCCAAAAGAACCAATACATTAATTATTCCACTTCAACTGTTATAACATCATAAGATTGTCCTTCATCCCTTGGCGTTTTCTGAGGTAAGTTTCCCGGACGCCTAGGACATTCATTTTCATAATACCCCATTTCCCTATAATTGTAGCATTCAACATTGATAGCCTCTTTCTTTCCCTTGCAATCATGAGCCTGGTGACCTTTTTCTCCACATTTATAATAAACTCTCATTCCTTTTAGGCAAGCACCGGGGTGATTCTTCCCACAATTATCACATAATGGAAAATCCTTCTTTCCCTTTTTCCCTTTATCTATATATTGTCCCACCGTTCTATTCTTCTCTTGATTTACTTTGTTGTCATAAGACTTAGAGAATTCCATTTCTGTCTTGATAGCACATGAGATAATATCTTCGTATGATGAGAAGGATTGTGATACTAAATATTGACAGGGAAATGGGTTTAACCCATCAAAGAAACGATCAATCTTACTTCTTGGGTTACGTATATAATCTGCATCATACCTTGCTAACCTTGTAAAGTTGGCCTCATACTTTGCGACATTATCATCCTCCTTTTGTATCAGACTCAGAAATTGCCTTTCCATATCTGCTCGATGGTCACGAGGAAAGTATTTTTCTAAGAAAATATCTTTGAACTCTCTCCATTACATACTTGATACTTCTTCATCTTCCTTTGTATTTTGAATCAATGACCACCATTGGTCAGCATCTCCAATGAGGTGGTAAACTGCCATGATAACCTTTTCCCTTTCACTACTCCCCAAGGCATGGAATATTTTCTCTAAGGAATTTATCCATATCTCCACTACTAAGGGATTTGTAATTCCAATTAATGTTGGTGGTTTTTGACTCATAAAGTAGTCTAACATTGATCCTCCACGTTGCGGATCAGGGTGCTCCATACGAGTAAGGTTATTATTCATAGCCTGAGTTAGTTGTCCCAGTACGGTAAAAAGTTGATCAGCACCAGTTGTGTCTCCAGATCCACAATAATTATCTTGAGCAGGAGGGAAATCCCTACACGGAGTGCATGCATTGATACAGTTTCCATTCCTTCCACTAGGCTCCATTTCTAAACAATGGAATAAACTATAGTAGTTTATGAATCAAAATACGTAATTCCATACTTGTAAAACACTTAACATAAATTTGACAGTTTATGGATACAATCCATAATCATAAAAATGTGTTCTTTGAGAAGTATATACTCATAAACCCTTCATAATGGTTGGTAAAGAAAATGAGAATTATCCTAAGCGTATCGCCCGGGAGTGTCGTAACCAAGAGTGCAGTAAGGCCTGTTGTCGTGCACCAGTTCTCATTCGAGTCTAGCTCAAAGCGGTGTTTTCGGGTTTTACCCCTAAGAACATCTGTTCCAGAGCCGCCCCTACCTGCTCATATCCAAAAAGGGATTTATTTCTCGTAAAACTCACAAAATCTCTATAATACCAAAATTCTAGGAAGTTCTTCTCTACTAATCCTCCAAGTCTATCTTAGGTCTATGTTCTCTAATCAGAGTTTATCTAAATCTAGCATCCAAGGTTAGTACTAAACTGCCTCTGATACCAACTATAACGCCCTGAACCCAGTTACCCAGAGTCGGTGCATTATTGCATAACATTGGCATGATCACAAAAGATCAAGTCTCGAAAGACAGATTAGTTTAGTAGCCTTGGAAACACTAGATACATTCATAAATGTTACATTACATTATAATGTGAAAAAATACAATAACAAAGTCTCCCTAGTCCACAATCATATCCTCTTCTGACTATCCCTGCAGGTCATTCATAAAATACTTCTTCACATCCTGGAAAAAATTAAAACATTGAAAGGGGTGAGCTCAGATGCTCAGTAAGGATAACAATATTGTGGAAGCTTTCATAAATAAACATTAACATTTAAGGAAATGTATAACTAAAAAAAATCCTTTTTAAACTTGAACTTCAGCATAATATGGCAAAAATAAAATTAAATAATGCCATTTACTTACACAGATATTCTACTAGTCGAATAATCACATGCAATATCAATAACAACTTTCATAATGATGGAATGCATAATTCCAGACTATCATAACCACATAGTCGAGGCCTCATGCCAAGACTACAAATAAGATTTTGTCAAGTCCTCGTGCCAAGACACTAGTTTGTCTCATGACACCTATCGATGCATCGAGGAGCTATAGCGGGCTCCACCCGTCACTTATTAAGTCCAATGCATTCCTCATATAAACAGGTTTAAACATACCATAAACCATAACATAATTGTATCACATAAAACATGAATAAAGGAAACATAAGATTTCCACACTTCAATCACAAAATATCAATACAACACATTGATATAATAAAAACTTTATCAAAACCATTTTCAATACCAAAATAAAATAAAAGTAAAACATGGTATTTATTTTTCTTTTAAAAAAATGTTACGGCTTATAGAGGAAACTGAAACTCAAATAATAGTCACGGCGGAGGAGAAGCCATTGTCACCGCATAGGTAAGAAAAAACATTCCTTTTGTTGTTTAGTAAAAATGATTCGTATAAAAATATTCCTTTTTAATAAAAGTCAAAGTCAAAGGGGGTTTATACACCGTATAAATGAAAGTTGTGTATAAAACCAAATATGCCTCAATGAAAAGAGATTGAGACGAAGTCCTTTCAAAAATCATTTTTAAAATAAAATATATCTATTATGTGTTTTCACTATAAGTACACATAAATAAAGTACAAATACAAGATAGTACATAATAATATCATGACATAATTTGAAAGTAGGAGATTAACCCAAAGAATGGAAATTGGGTTAAGAAATTCCCTTACCTCGTGTCCGACTTGACTCGACCGTTCTTTAACCTCATGAATAATAAACTAGAGTTAATTTATAATTTCTTAATAACCTTTTTCAAGTTTATTATTCCTTTTATATCACTTATTACCATGTTATGAACATTATGTAATTATTTATGTTAATAACGGTCGTTTTGTCGATCTTTGGTACTTGAGTCAAAAATAAACTTCTTAAAATTACAATTTGTTCATGTGGTAAAATAGCCATTATATACATAATTATATTCATGATTTAGATATCATATACATCATATATATCCAGTATATATATTCATTTATAATATTACATAACATTTAGAGGTAAGAAATGAAATGCACCGTTCATGGAGATGGTAAGCCGTACGTACGCATGAACACTCCTTTCATTTCTATTTCGTATTTAATGGAATGAAGTTATAATTATATAAAGTTATAATATAATTCCAGTATAATATAAGGTATAATACCATTTACTCCATCCTTTATACATCCCACATATGGCATTAACGATTCAAATCACTTTGAGGGGGCGGTAGTCCGCACTTCCTAAAATGAAATTATCGTGTTTACCCATAATGGAAATCATAAAGGTGTGACATAAATGAAAAATACAGAATCCTAAGGAAAAAATAAAAATATATATCATATATAAGAATAATTTCATCATAATGGCCACCATGGGAGGTGTTAAAAGAAGATTGAACAATCATCATTTCGTGAGGTAGTAATTCACCACCCACAGAAACAGTATGTTTTTTAACCATTTGACGAAGGTGTGTGTAAGTTTAAATAAAATAATTCTCATAAAAACATCCTATTATATTTAATATACTGGTTTTGTTACAAAATAATGGAATAAAAATATTTTAAGGGGTTGTAGAAGCAAAATAAAACAAAATAACATAAGAGAAGACATTACCTTAAAATCGGGTAAATATTTTTTGATTTGAGCCAAAGGCTTACTTGGGAAGACTTATGCCTAAAGTGAGGCTTCTAGGAGTAATAGAGGGATGTTGAGAGAGTATTTGTGAATATTTTGGCCGACCCAAATGGCTTGAAGTTGTGAATAAGGTGGTAGAGGTGTAGGCCTTTTATAAGAGGAGAGGAGGGGCACTCTTGGAAAGTAAGGAAATGTTACAATATTATGAGATACTTTTCGGATTTTAGAGGTCTCACAATTATATATTTCTAGGATAAGGTGATAAGGGTTCTAAATATACCCATACAATAGGTTTTTGACAAGTTAAGTCTTAGATTTTACATTATATTTTCATTTTATTTAAATCGTTAATTAATGAGGTAATCGCTGCATCATCATTGTGTCATAAACAATTTAATTTATTTAATTTCTAAAAATTCTAAAACAATTACCATGATGTAGGAAATATTTTTATCTTTCTAATGAATATTTATAGTCAAAAATATGACTTGTATAACCCCATTTAAAAATTGTTTTAGTAAAACAACTCATGTTTGTGACATTTTTATTTTAACATTAAATAAAAAGTTTTTAATGTCATTTTCCTACCAAAATTGTTCCATGGGGTCCCCAAGTTGAACCATGGATTTTCTTTGTCGCCCATGACTCATCCAATAGGGGTAGTACAAGTGTAAAGGTATTTTCATATTTTTATAATATCATTTTTACCTTAAATTTCACTAATTACCTTTA
Source organism: Viscum album (assembly GCA_963277665.1). NCBI lineage: Eukaryota > Viridiplantae > Streptophyta > Magnoliopsida > Santalales > Viscaceae > Viscum > Viscum album. The sequence continues at coordinate 196,333,502 of OY728162.1, forward strand.
ATCGCGATTAATTAAACTTAAAAGTTACTATTCACAAAAAAATTATTTTAATCATATTGAACCACATATTACTTCCTAATGACAACCATGGATTTCGGATTTTTGAAAATCAAATCACAGAAGTGGTAATGTTTCATTTAAACAGAAAATTAGTTTTTTAACTACCACTTAGTGGTTTCACTATTCATCAAAAATTGAAGTTTTTCAGAACAATGCCAAAATTTCACCCTAAGCTATAATTGATATTCTGAATTCAAAAATGATGTCTATTTTAAAAAATTACAAACATATAAGTTGCATTAATTAATTTTATAACTAATTCCCGCTGTCACAACAAATAGCGTGTTTTTAAGAAACAATATATATCAAAATATTGACAATTGTTTATGTCCAATTTCAAAGTGAAATTAATTCTAATGAATACAATTGGATAAAATGGTAAAAATATATTCTAATTATACTTTAAAACCACTCAATAGTATAATTTATCACTATAAATTTTTTAGATTAAAAAAGTTGTTTTTAAGTATTTTTCACTATTCCTAAAAAATTGGAAGTTCTTCGAAAATTACAAAAAATTCAACTTAGGATAATTTCGATATTCTGAATAAAAAAACTAAGTCCATTTGGCAAGATAAAATTTATAAAATTTAAAAAATTAGGTATAACTATTCATAACGACTACTTTGATTGGTCGCGGTGTGTTAGAATCTCGAACTTGCGTACAATGCAAGCTATTGAATTATTGAAGGAGAAGCGTATCGTGAAAGCATGGGGTGTTACAATAGACATACTACTTTGAGGCAACCACCTGAAATCGACATCCCTATGTTTCCTTTGTATCTCTTGATAAAAGTGCTCTAAGAACTTCTCCAAAAATTCCTTCCATAACATACCATTAGCCTGTCCAGTCTAATCCTGAATTTCCCACTAGCACATTACTGATCATCGTAACTTATAAGTAGACAACTTAATTCTATTCATACTATGATTCTCCAAATGGTCATGTATTGACTGGATGAACTCAACCCAGAACTCTGTTGCCTCTGGTCCGCCCTCTTGGGTTAAATTTTGAGGGTATTGTAGCTAAAACACCTTCATAAGTTCATACATGTTTCTCCTAACCCACCCTAGGTCTCTTTCAATATCATTCATAAATCAATAATATTTATCTCAAATGTGCTCCCCAACTTCCTTAACTGTCACCACCAATGCTTTAGGTTCAAATACCAGTGGAGGATCTCCAACCATGTCCTCCTATCATCCTCTCAACAACCATAATTGTAGAGGCATAAATCTGTAATACCAAACACGCACCTTAGGATACTTTTTACAACATTAAAAAATTATGGGAAAACACAATATGAAACAATAAGTCATCTCCCCAAACCCCACCACACTGTCAAAACTAAGGTGCTATCACCACCCTTAACCACCCTATATCTAGGTCATGGTTAACAATGGTATACTCATTCCCATTTTCACATCTCATTAGGTACTAATTTATTCACATCATTAATCATTTCACCATTTTCAAATTTCACATTATGCACTATTTCAATTTAATTTCACAATAACGGAAAAACAATTTCATGTTCAAGACATCACAGAAGAAGTACATCACCATGGTGAAATATCATCCATATATAACAAAAAATCTCAATAAAAATAATCCCACTATGGGTACCTAGGTTCTCCCCCATTCATTATTTAGCTACTCCCATGCACAATATAATTACTAAGGCCCGACTATCCCTAGTCTCTTGTATACCATTCCTAAATAGGAAGAAAAAATTAAAGAAAATAAAACTGGGCTCTGATTCCAATTTGTTACATCCTAACCTGGGTTCTAAACATCGATGCCCTGATCGAATCAGTCACATGGCCTCAAGACTACCACCCTATATAAAAGTGGTTTATTATTAGCAGTGAGGGTCTAAAATTGAACATGGGGATACCATAACCACTTTTTGTAAGAGTAATACACCACTAAAAATAATAAAAATAACCAAATGATAGAATAAAAATAACAATACCGGTATCACAAGATGATAAAAAATAGAAATACAACTTCCAAAATGAATAGTAGATATGTCATCCAAAAGTGTGTTTCATGTGTCAAAATGAAAACCCAAAATTAAAGAAACTAGAAACTCCCAAGAATCTGGTTTCATAGTTCCTTGAAACATGTGTTCTAATTGTAAAAAACACTGCTTCCAGGCAGTTTTCATTGAATTTATTCATTGAACTAGAAACACCCAATAGTTCTTTATCCAAAAGGAAAGTACTTTTCAAATTCAAGAGTTTGTTAAGTTTGGACATTTACAATACTTATGAATGTGCATTGGTAAAGAGGATGGGAGGTCGGACTCATCACACCCATTTGGGTGGAAATATTGTCTACTCAGGGACTCTCTTTTTAAATTTAAGATATTTTCAGGAGTCCTTATTAATTTACCAAGTATAAAATATGTTTCCCTTGTAATTTTAAATCACTTATTAACATGTGTAAAATTTAGAATCATATGTATGTATTTAAGGTTCTCCATCAATGGTATCCTCTCATATACTACTTGGATATTCTTTTAATCATCGTTGTTATGATACTTGTTTTTAATCCACTCAGTGGGGCACTCTAGATTTTATTTTCATACATAGAGACTGTGGTTTGGTTTGATCTTGGGATCATGCCCATAAAATGGGATACCTATGTATCCTTGTGAAAGGAATCAAAACCCTCATAGTTTGGTGCCTCTTAATGGGAAACATAATACCTTTAAAGGTCATGTGATAAGGACCTAACCATACTGTTTAATGTCATGTAGTAAGGACATCTATGTGAAATGTGATTTGTCAAATTTTTGTGTGGAACTTTTTCCAAAGGAGCCTACGGAACTTGGAAAGAATATGGATTTCCATGTAATATTATCCCCTATTGGGAATATAGATCAAGGTGAACAAGGTTGATATTAAGTGTTGGTTTTGAATCTCATGGAGGATTCTTATGTATTCCATTTTAATGGTAATAAAATCCCATGTATTTTGATAAGTCTCATAGGATAGTATAGTCCTTTGAGATAAATTAGTCTCGGATTACTTACTGAAAATGATGCCTCGTTAATTTGGGGGTTTAATTTGGGGATTATTTCTAAGGAAAATGTCGAGATTAATGAAATTTGGGTTGGATTCCCAAAGGGGATATCGAGTGAGATTGGAATCCGAGAAGGCTTCCTACATATCCCAATTATGGTGGGAATTAGAGTTCTCATAGTTCATTACGTCATCAAAATGTTGAGACCATGACAAATCTCTAAGTCCACGTGAGTCATGCTCAGTGTGAGAAACAAGAGGATGTCAAAGATTCAACAATGGAACCCACACTTTTCCTCCTCCACTGGTGAAAGAGGGTGCACCTATGGTGTACAATGTGGATTATGGAAAGGTGACCATGAAAGAGGGTGAGGCGAAAACCCTTCCCTCTATTCTCCTAACATTGGACAAGGGTCCAATGAAAGGAAGGATTGAAGGTGAAGGAAGAAAAAATGAGTGAGTTTGAAACCTCCTACTTGAAAGGTTGGGGGAATAAACTAGGATGGATTACCTAGTGGATCTCAGTAAGGGAGGTAGATTTCAATTTATGTTGCATGTAAAAGAAAGTGTGAACCATTCCTTCCCTACAAGAGACCTGAGGTTCTAGGTCTTAGAGATGAAAAGGGGAAGACAGAACCCAAACACTAATCCACCAAATCAGGAGCATTCCAAAATTGTTCTTGGAATAAAGATCCATGTGACTATGGATATACAAACCCAAAACACTCCATTAATCCTAAAAACATTTTGAAACAAATTTGTGAAAACTCTAAATGTATAAATACAAACCCAAATAGGAGGCATGTTCATGTGCCTTTCCCAATGGTTTGATAAGACTGGAGGCTTTGGTGGAGGGTTCAACATAGTCCCTTTCAGATAAGGTAAACATTGAAGGAGATAACCTGTCATGAGTGGATTTAAAAAGGGTACTTAAGTTTGTATGTAGGCCTTATACCAAGCTCTTCTGCGTAGGTACTTTGCGCAAGTGTGCCTCATAGTTACCCTACGTTGCTACAACGCATAGATGTACCATGCAGGATTATATGATGACTAAAGTATGTGTTTCACATAGGGGAACCAAGCCTATGTAAAAATTGTGAAAGAGTTTCAAAACATTATTATCCCATTTAATTATCTCTTTCCTCGTGTTTTAGAGAGCTACCTGAGACAATATGAGGGATTTGGACAAAAGATCTACGCAATGGGAGCTTCAAGGAGTCTTTTAACATTTTTGGTTTTTGAAATAGGGAGCCCAAGGGTCTTATTTATAGTCATATAGGGGGCCTAATTGAGGTGAATTCGTCCATGTAGATCCTCTACATATATCCTTTATGTAGGTCTGCCGCATAGGGGTACAGAAAGTATATTGTCGCGTAGGTCTTCTAGGTCTGCTGCTTAGGTATGCCATGAAGGACTTTTGGGACTTGGGATTTTCATTTAATTCATTGAACCTTTTCTTGGGATTTTCAAATATGAAGATATATCTTCATAGAATTTTTTATCAATATGTTTTTTCAACAAAATCCCCCCCTTAGGATTGGATCTGATTACGAAGAGGGTCAGGTATTGAGGTTACAGTGCGGGAAAAAAGACTATGGGTAAATTGATGAAACACACAGGTTTTTCATAGATCTACTTTGAGTATGTATGCAACATAGATTTTTCATTCACACGTGTCGCAGAAATCAGAAGTTTTCTATAAATAGGACCAATCCATTGCAATTTTCTCCACCCGCACTTCCAAATTGTTTGGCTCTCATTACGTAGCTCAGTCGTCTAGCCTCAACACATTGTGATTTCACATAGTTTCCTTGAAATTTTATCTTGGTGAAATTATTTTAGCAATGGATCTCTCTGGAAGGACTTCATCAAAAGAGTTTCTCAAGGACCCTTGTCGAATGACCTATGTGACAGACCTCATCGAATGACCTACACGAACAGTATCGTTTGCCAAAATTTTTTATTTCCTTTTCCTTTAAGTTGAAATTTTATTTTTTTCTCAAGTCAAAATTACAACCTAATTGGGGGTGTTTGGTAATTTTTTTTCAAGAAAAAATGGATTATTTGATAACCTCTAATATAAAATCTAAGACTTGCAAAATGAGATGATGAAGATCATCAAACCAGATTACTATAACGTTTTTGAAAGTACTCTTCCTAGGCTATGGAACGATTTAATTCCATATAAACTTGAATATCCACAATGTCCTTACTTACCTCTATATAGACATGGGATTTTACAAGATTCACATGTTCCATTGATTAAGAAGTACTTCCCAATGAATTGTTTTCTTCAATTATCTAACTATAACTACATGAATATTAGTGAAAGGGGTGTGATAGTTTTTAATGAAACAATCTCTATTGGTTTTATCCTTCGTAACTGTGGTAGTACTCCTCATATGAAGGATCATGTTGTAGAGACAAGGCCAAATTTCTATAATTCAACATTTTCGGATTCTTAGATAGTTCATTCTAACAGTTATAAGGGAGACTAGGATCTTCGTTCTGGAGGAGGTGTGAAACCTGATTGGATGTGCTCATTTTGGGTGTGCTATAATTTTGGTGAATTTAGGGAGAGATTTTAGATGTTTATATTTATGAAGTTGTCTGGATGGGAAAAATTTATATTTATAAAAATGATTTCATTCCAGAATTGATCATCCGATGGAGTTCGCAAATGAATTACTTCCATTTGAAGTATGGTGATGTTGGCATTAATTTGTGTGATATCTACCAAATAGCCGGTGTTCCCATTCTCATGAAAATTTATGATGAGTTTATTCCATCAGTTACAACATGGGATGATGTTACTAGAAGAACATTGTTGGTTCATGATCTATTAAAAATAGCAAATAAATTACCAATAGACTAGAAATATATTAATGTCAGAGTGTGGATGGAATCCTTTTAGAAGCAACAACAGAAGAAGATCCCACCTATGGACATCCTATTATTTTTCCTTTTGCAGAAAAACAGGGTTTTTCAGGCACATATTATACTACACTAGAGATAGGTGACTATAAGAACTAGGGAAATATAGTCAAATATGATATTGATGAAAATATACGCTTAACCTCTTTCCTTTCCATGTGTCTAAGAATTTAGAGGCTTCTAGTTCATGGGTCTGGAGGCAATGTAAGGCCAGGGACTTTTTTCATTTTAGCTAAATTGGTATAATGGAGGTATATTAGGTTATAAACTATAGTATTGGTAAAAAAGTATCATTCCCTACAACATTTATACAATGGGAAGTCTCCATTTAGAATTTCAGGGTTTTTATAAGTGTTGTGGTTATGGATTTCAGCACACATTTCGTCATAATCAGTATTGAATTCGGTCAGAGTCTCCAATGGTATTTTTACTCCATTTTTATAGAAAGTTTCTAGTATTCAACCTCAAAATTTGAGACCTTATGTAGTTACAATTTCATTGAATGTATTCGGAGAATTTATCTTCATTATTTTTGGTAATCCACCAACATGAACATTTATTTATGATCTTAAAGAAATGTATTATGAGATGAGGTCTTATATGATGTAATTCAAGGATTTTGTATTATCAACAATGATTTATGGAGAAATTATCTGTTAGTCTTACATCCCTTATAGGTTTTTCATCGTAGTTCATATATCTTCAACAAACAAACAGTTTTTCACCCACATTTTCTAGGCATGTGAAACACCCAATGGTATCGATACAATTATGGATTCTAATGGATTTAGAGACATACAAGTTTTGGATTACGTTACCTCCATCATATGCATCAATCGGATTGGAAGATGGATATGTCAAAGGTTGGGATTCTTCATATCCTAAAGGGGATTTGACAAAAGTAATATATCGAGCGGTTTCTAAAATGACTGTTCTTCATGGAAAGCATGGTAACAAGTCCAAATCCAATGATGAAGTAGAATTTTCAAAGGTTTCATAGCCATCAAAACATCCTCCCAGAAGGTATAACAGGATGAATAGGTCTAGAGAAGAAACACCTCAGAAACCAAGGTGATCCAGCCACCACCATCGGAAAGAGATTCTTGTTCCATATGTCGAACTTTATAAAGAAGAAGGGAGGCACGAAGAGGCTCGCTGGTCAGAATGTGTTGAATTTTCTCCACAACCAACCATGTGGTGATTGAGTTTTGTGTGACCTCACGCCATTCACCATTGGGAGAGAATGAACTGTGATCTTAGGGATGAATGGTAATTATTCCAGTATGGCATTCGAATATAGGATGTGGGTGAAATTAAGGCACCATCTTATTTCAATCTGAATTATAATCTGGCTGAAGTACATGAGTATATTATGGAGATGGAGGATTTTATATATGAAACTAATGAAAAAATCCCAGCATCTAAATGAGTATCTCATATGATGGACTCAGGAATACACATAGGGATAATTATTTACCCTGGGAAGGATTGGGATATTTATATTAATACTGAGAATATATTTTCCTTTTTGTTTGTCTCATTTATAATTTACAATTCATCATCATTAATCTTGATGAAATTCGTTTTTCCCAGCTTTAACGCAGGGAAGTAATCTCTGGACCGTTTCTAGAATCACCAAGGTGTGGGCATGTAGGTTCTCCCATCGACACATCGAATCATCCTCCTAGGTCTCCAGAGCTTTCTCTAGGTGTGAGAATCGTGACTCGGGTAATGGCGATAGATAATCCTCATCCATTGCCTCATGTTTCTCCTGCCATGAGGAGTGTTTCAATTTCTCCTCAAGCTTATGAAAAGAAATTCAAGAGAGGAATGAGATTAATCTGATGTGTTCACCAAAAGAGTAAGTATTTATACTATCCTCAATGGATTATAACATGCTTGATACACTCTGGTAATCATTTTTATGCTCTTACTGTATTTGTCTCTCTCTCATATCTCAAGGGACTAAGAGCTTATTCCTCGATACCAGAGAAGGAAACCCCAGGAGAAACTCAAGTTCATGTTGATGGATATGCTACCTTAAGAGATAAAACATCAAATGATTCAGCTATACCCGTTCCTGGATCTATTAAAAGTGGAAAAATCTATGGTAAATTCAAATATGTTTCTTTTTAATATTAAATTCTATCCTAGAATTATTCATTGCAACATATCTCAGATTAGTTGAATTTACTAATGGATCCTACAACAACAGATGATGACATTCCTATCGCTCTAGAAGAAAGGAATGAAGACCCAAGGCCATATGAAATAAATACCGATGTTGACCAAAACCTAGAAATATTTGATGATGTTGTACCAATTGAAGAACCAATGGAACAGAATGTCAGCAGAGCCAATTTTGGAATCAACCAAAATTTGTTGGATACATTAAATGGTGAGTATGAAATAACATTCCAAGACGCATACATTTTAATAGTGGAATCCATTAATCCAAATATTTATGTTCCAGGTTCCATCAAGGAGTTTATTGATTTTCATGAGTAATTTCAAGGATGAAAGTCTTTATTCGGGAATTTTTATACATAATGGTTATTCTATTACTTTATACTTCCCATAAAAGTTCACTTTACGCAGATTTGTCTGCCAAAAATGTTTCAAAGCCTATTCAAGAGTGAGTCATTACACTCTATCCTTCTTCTACTGAAGTTAGATAAGTACCTACTAAGGAACCCATATCTAGAGACATTCCAAAGCCTTCAATTATGACAGATAGTAAAACTAAGTGGAATTCCCCTTCTCAAGACAAATCTTCCCAGATTGATGAAGTTGGTAATACTGGGGATGAATCTAATCAAGTGGCTGACTTATTATTTGATAAATGTTATCGTCTATCGAGATCATACTCTATTTCTGTCATTTTTATAAAAATGAAAATTATCATGATTTACCATTTTAGGTTATCATATTATACAGTTATATCATAAGGGGAATCTTCTATATGGGCACAAGAATCAACAGAAGGTGAAGCATCCGCTATTCTGAGAGAAGCAAAGCAAGGAAGATCTTTAAGTGATTTGTTCCTGGAGTATATTTTACCTCATGTAAGTGACTCTGATTTAGACTTAGAAATTAAATATTTTCTTGGCATGGAACGTAATAAGACATGGCAACATATATGGAGCATAATTTCTAAGATCCATTTGGATGAGCAGCTGTCCCATTTCTGAAAAATCCCAGCACTATTCTACATATTAGGATTTGGTGGATTTAATTATCGACCAATCTATGTTGAAATGAAGGAGACTGTTTGACGGTGGGATCAGGAACATAAGCTGAAAAATGATTTTGAAGAGCTTAAATGGATTATTAATATTGAGAGCTTAAAATATGTAGTAGCTAAGGTAGAGGGAGATCATAACAAGAAGTTAATCAAAATCAGACAAAAAATTAAATTATCCAAAAAATAGTATCTATATCTTCAACAAAAACTGGATTTTATTCCTAAAAAACGTGAGAAATTGAACCGGACACTAGGAGATACCCAATTAGAGGAGATAACTACCAATTCAACTGTTAAGGAAGCACTTTGTCAGGATGAGGAGGCTGGAGTTTCTCAGCAATCTCAACTTCAGCAGGTAGATGATAGGGCTCATGAAGCTGTTCAACAAATGAGGATTCATGTGGAGAGATAATTTTAAAACATGATAGAGAGGCTCGTTTCTGTGGATTTCCCTCTGGTTTCAAATGAATGAAAGGAATTTCTTTTATCCAATCATATGTGTATTCATTATTATTAGATTCTTTTGTTTTTTCTAAGACATTGGGCCTAGTAAGCATGGTTGGATTTTTTATAGGGTTATATATACAAACCCCAAAAACTTTTAACCTTCTGATTTTTTTAATTTTCTCGATATTACCTAAATCATACAAAAGGTAATTTTTGTGAGATGGGACTCAAATTTTGACTAGAGTGCCTTTTCTGGGTTCCCAATCTGGTGAGTACCATGCCTTTTACTTTTTTAAGATTAGAGTCATGCATGTTGGACTAGAAAGGGATAATGTTTAAGGTCTAATAACTTTGACCATAAATTTTGAAATTAGATTCCAAACAAGACTCAGTGGCTATAAATTACTCTAATATTATTTTAATATTTCCAAGGGGAATATTGAGCCACAATTTCTATGGTCACCAAATCAAAAACTTGAATAAACATAAGATATGTTTCATTCAATAATTAAGTTACAATTATTTAAAAAATACATTAAGGGAATTGTGTTTTTTATGGAAAATTAGGGCATATGTTGCATAGCCAAATAGTAACACCTTTTGAATGTCATGCCTGTTATATAGGAAACTTTTATGTAAGGCCACCTAAGGGCATGTAGTGCATAGTCTGGAGAAAATTATGTTTGAAGTTTTACATTTTACTGTTGATATACAAGGGAAAATAATATTTGGGAGACTCAAGACCACGGTGGGTGGTTTTTTCAGGGAACAAATTTTTTAAAATAAAGGGTTATCTATGTTGACATATTTCATGAATAGGGAATCCATTTTTTTACAAATTTGGTGTATAAGAAATGGTTAAAATTTATCATAAAAGGGAATTTATGATATAAAAATGTGCAGTTGTAAGTCATGCAGTGAGGACATTGTATTGTACAGTTTTAAATCATGCAGTGAGGAAATTTTACAGTGCAGTTTTAGGTCATGCAGTGAGGACATTGTGTGGATTTAATTTAAGGTCTTTAGCTTTGACCAATGGTATGAGACTCTCCCAATTTCTTGATAATATGATTGGAAACATACAACCATATTTAGGTATGGATGGCAAAATTGAAAACTGTGATTTGGGAATTTCTAGAAAGGAGGAATGATATAGGAAAAGGGATAGAAGTGTTAGAGGAAATATTTTCCAAGAACAAAGTTACCAATATTATTAAAACTAGTTATTCATTCCATATTATGTAGTTCCTACTAAGGAATATGATACATAGAGAAATAGTGAAATATTTTGACTGACAGACCTGTTAAGTAGGAAACTTTGGCAAGGCCACCTAAGGGCATGTACTGCAAAATCAAGAAAAAGAGATCGTAGAATTTTGACATTATATTTCTAAAAGCCAAATAATGTGTATGGAGATTCATATTTTTGATGCATGGAGTTTGGTTTATAAAGAAAGGTACCTGAATATGGATAGCGTATTTAAACTTATAATTTCTAAATAATTGAAAGAATAAGATTTCTATAAAGGTCTGACCCAAACGTAAGAGGTGTGTTGTCTCTAATTTTAGGTCATATGACTAGGACCAAAAATGGAAACAATATATTATATGTGGTCAAGTGATCCAAGGTAATTCTTTATTGCTCTAAACACATGAAGAGAGAGATGTGTAAACCATGGTCTTAAAGACTTTCAGATCTTGAGAAATATTATGGGACAGATATATATGAATGACTATTTTAAAGTAAAAATTCTTGTATATTATCATCAAATTTTGAAGGGGAGAGAGATACTATAAATAGTAACTAAATTAACATCATTTGACAAACCTGTTATGAGGGATGTATTATGTAGGTCTAACTGGGGAATAGTCAACATAGCCAAATAGTAGCATATTTTGATTGATAGACATGTTTTGTAGCTAACTTATGAAAGGACACCTAAGGTCACATACTACATTGTCAGGAAAAAAGATCTATTAAATATCATAGAATCTATCACCAAAAAAACGTAAGAAACATTATGATGATCTTGAAATATACATGATTAAGAGTGTGAAATATGGAAATGGGTTATGCTCAATGCACCTGAAAAATATTTGAATTCATATTGTCAAAGAGTATTAAGTCCTTTACATAGATCTGATTCATATGTAAAAATATATACTTTTTTCCTTTGAATCAATATTATGTTGTTCCATTTAAAGTCATGTAGTGAAGACATTGTAATGTGTAGTTATATATCATTCATTAAAGATGTTGATAACCCCATAAGAAATTAAGACACCTTACTTGTATAGAGAATCATTTTACCCAATTCCTAATCCCACATGAGCTATGATTGGTGTGAGGAATAAGGACCATTGAGGGTTTATTTTGTAACACAAAATGTGACACAAATAGATAATATGGGTATTATGATTAAGTTATGGATAAGGTAAATCATAGGACCGAGGTTCACTACATATCTTGTTGGAGGAAGGAATCCAGCCAACGGTAGTTCTTAGATATCCATGCAGTTTAATGTCATGTGGAAAGGAAGAAGTTGAAATGATATGAAAAGAAAGACATATTTTAACTGGACTAAGGGATAAAACCCAAGTGTCACTATGTGTCTTGCTGGGGGAAAGAATCAATCCATGCATAGTACTTTAATTATTCCCTATGCAGGTTTTACTCTTATATAAGGAATAAAATGGATTTTTTTTTATTATGGTTGGGCCAAATATTTGAGTTCTGGGCATCTCTACATATGTCATATAAATGAGAATTAATCCATACATAGTTCTTGAAGCATTTATTTCCTACTCCAATTGAGTTCGACATGGGATACAGGGGCATTTAATACATTCTAGAATAATGATAAAATTTAAGACACAAGATGGAATGAAAGTCAATATATGTATCTTAATATAGCCCTCTATATAGATGTATCTCATATAAAGGAGAAGAAAAGGGAGGTAAAATTTTTTGATTGCTTATAGTTGGTCCTAAGATTGGAGATCTAGGCATCTTTATGTATCTCATATGAACGAGAATCAAGCCACACGTAGTTCTTGAAATGAGGTCCTTATGAAGATCCGATTCAATCATAAGGAAGAAAAGGACTCATGTACTACTAAGGAGTAGTAATTATGTCAATGATGCTTGAACATGTAATATCCTAATGTCATGTAGATAAGATGTTATCTATATACTTTAATGTCATGTAATGAGGAAAAATGATGTCATACAATTTAACTTCATGTGACAAGGACAAAGATGCCAAGCATTTTATCATCATACAACATGGACGCTTATGGTTGTTATGTAGTATAACATATTTCAACTAGGACCTTCTGTTGTTTAATTTATATTCTTTCATCTAGGATGATGTATTGTGCAGTTTTAAGTCTTGCAGTGAGAACATTGGGGTTGTGCAGTTTTTAGTATTGCAGCAAGGATGTTGGGGGTTGTGCGGTTTTCAGCCTTGTAGTAAGGACATTAGGAGATGCACAGTTTTTAGTCTTGAAGTAATGACTTTTAGGGTTATGTAATTTTTATTATATCATCAAGGACGTTAATGTATATTTAGTTTTCAGTCTTGCAACAAGGACATTGGGGGATGGGCATTGAATAGTCTTGCAGCAAGGAATTTGGAGGTTGTGCAGTTTTTAGTCATACAATAAGGACATTGGGGGATGTGTAGTTTTTAGTCTTATATAAAGAACATTTGGGTAAATTAAAAAAAGTATTTATTCAAAAATCATGAATTGTTTGGAGTTGTAATAAGCTCTCCATCCATTATGATTAATGCATAAGCTTCATTTGAGTAAACGTTATGTATAGAATAAGGTTCTTCCCACTTTGGCTGATGATTTGGAGGTTTCTTTCCTAGTATCATTGGATTCCTAAGGACCAATGACAGTTATCCTTTAAAAAATGAATGGAGATGAACTTTCTGGTTAAAGGATCATGAAATTATGTTCTGATATACTTCTAAATGATGCAATGTACGGAATATTTTATGTCTAATCATTCCACTTCATCAAACTGTCTCTGAGACCTCTCATCTGTAGGCAATGGATCGCATATTGCATCTCTGAGTGATGGAAATATAATTTTAATTGGAAAAACAGCTTCTATTCTGTATACCAATGAATATGGATTTTCCTAGTTGACAGTACGAGTAGTAGTCCGATAATCCCATTAAGCATGAAAAAGTATTTCAGACCAAGATTTCTTATCTTTATCCACCATCTTCTTGTGTATATTAGATAGGGTCTTATTGAAAGCATATATATGTCTATTGGTCACTGCATGGTAGAGATATGAATGGTTGGATTTGATATTGTCCTCCTGATATAACTTCTTTACCTCAAAAGAACAGAAATTGGTTCTATTTTCCATCAATATAGTATGAGGACACCAAATTTGGTGACAATGTTAGTTTTGAAAATACTAACAATGCTTTTGGCTCCGACTTCATCGAGAGGAATTGACTCAACCCATTTAGAGAAGAAGATGGTAGCAGTAATAATATACTTGAACTGCTTAGCTGTAACTAGAGGATAAGGGCCTACTACATCCATTCCCCTTGTGGAAAATGGCCAGGAATATTTAGATGTTTGTAAAAACTCCCAGGTTTGATAAAATAAGTTGGCATGAACTTGCGGGGGATGACATTTCTTAGTGAAATCTATGTAGACCTACATCATTGAAGGCCAAAATTATCCAATCCTTCGGTTTTTATCAGAAATCCTATGCCCAGTCATGTGAGCACCACAAGATCCTGAATGTAAATACTTCATGATAGTTTTAGTTTCTTCTCCCTCAATATATCTAAAGAGGATTCCATCAAATCCTCATTTATAGAGGATTTTATAGTAATATGGACTATCATAAAGAGTAAAATTGGCCACTCATCATCAGATCTGTTCTTTTTCAGCTCTATCTGGTGTAAGTGATCCATTTTGAAGATATTCCATTATTGGTGTTCTCCATCAAGTGGTATGACAATATGGATCAAAAATAGGGTTAATTTAATCAATTTCTGCCTTTATGGTTAGAAAAATACGCGATAACACATGATGATGGGATATGCTAATGATTGTTGCATCCCAATTTTGATCTACCAAGGCTGTAGTTGTATTAGCCAGTGCATCATGTTTGGAATTTTATGATAACATGACATATTACAATGTTGGATCTGAAGGAAATTCAGATATTAACCCTCTCACATAATCACACAAAAGGATTAACTCTTCTTTTGGGATATAATATTCTCCATTGATTTATTTGATCACCAACATTGAATCACATTTCACTTTAAGGTGATTCAAATTCACCAGAACTGCCAATTTCGAGCCTGTGATTAGAGCTTGATACTCGGCCTCATTGTTGGTTCTTCCTTCTGATAATATGAAGGAATAAGGCAACACTACCTTTTCTCGAGAGATAAGGACAATTCCTAACCCAACTTTTTTGACTTTAGGGTTTTCCATTCTCTTTACTATTGAACTTATAGAGGCACTATCGAGGTACATATCCCATGTTTGGGGATTATCTTGAATAGAAATGATCTCTTCACAAGGATGTTTAGTATTGATTGATGTATTTTTTTTAGATGGGTGTTTAGAAAGAATGTTGGAATGATCTTGGAATTTTATTGACTTCTGAGGCACAAAATGGATATCAAATTATTGCAAAATAACCACCCACTGTACCAGACACCCTTTAAGCATAGGACAACAGAGGTTAAATTTGAGCGGGTTATTGCGAGAAACCAATTTGACCTCATGATGTTGCAGGTAGTGCCTCAATTCTTGAACTGTAATGATTAATTCCAAACATCACTATTCAATACTTGAATTGTGAGTTACTGCATCAAGTATAGTTAGACTGAGATAGTAAAGGGTATTTTCATTACAAGTATCATTCTTTTGGGTAGGGAAGACACCTAGTGATTTCTCTAAAGCGGTCACATAGAGAATAAGTGGCCTTCCTTCAACAATTGAAATTAATACGAGTTTACTCAAAATATATTTAATGAGGATATCAAATTATTCTTAGCAGTCTTTAGTCCATTGATAACTGACTCCCTTCTTCATTAATTCGGTGAAGGGAAAACACTTACCTTCCAAATTTGCGATAAAGCATTGTATATAGGCCAAGTGTCCCTAGATCCCTCTTATTTCATTCAAATTTCGAGGAGTTTACATGCCAAGGATTGATTTTTTTTTCTCATGATCAACTTTGATACCACAATGTAATACAATGAAGGTGAGTAACTTTCATGAGGTTACCCTGAAATCACATTTCACAGGGATCATCTTCAAATTATGTTGCCGAAGTTTATTGAATATGGTCTCAATATCAGATAAGTGATCAGAACTTTGTATGGATTTAACAACCAAACCATCCACATAATATTCGACATATTTACCTCAGAATGGTTTGAAGATATGGTTCATGGCATGTTGATACATTTCACCTGCATTCTTTAAGCCAAAGGGCATTACCTGATAGAAAAACACACCTTGAGGGGCTCTTAAGGCTATGTATTATTCATCCACTTGGGCCATATGGATTTTATTTTACCCATATAATCCATCCATGAATGATAGATCTTCATAGGCAGTTATTCCATCAATTAAAAGCTCTATGATCGGAACTGGATAGTCAACTTTTGAACAATGCTGGTTAAGATCTCTAAAATCAATGCAAGATCTGGTTTCCCTATTCTTCTATTACACTAGGACAATGTAGGAAATTCATTTGGTATATTTTACTTCATTAAAAAATAAAGCCTTTATATTCTTATCAACTTCATCTTCAATTTTAGAGGCATGAGTTGGGTGTGCTCTTCTTGTTTCCTTCTTGAATCCTCGATGTTCTTCTAGGAAACCAAAATTATGAGCCACATCAAGATTAAGTCCTATAATTTGTGTATAATTATAAGAAAATATATATTTATATTTCATTAGAAATGTAGTATACTCTTATTTCTCTTCAGAAGTCATGTCCACACTAATTAGAGTAGTGAATGTATCTTCTTCTATACCCATATTTATTTCTTTGAGCTCATTCACAATGGTAGAGACACCTTCCTCAAATGATAGAAGAGAATCCCCAAGATCATCCTTTCTTATTCATTTTGTGTTACTTATTATGTTTCTACATTCATAGTATTTGACGAATCAGAACTTCTAGAGTTAGGGGGAGGTCAATATTTGAACATCCTGAAGAATAGACCACCATTTCTAACCCTACTGATTATGAAGGGTCTTCTTGTGGTAATAATGAGGAGATTATGGATTGGGAATCAACATGTCTTCCTATAGAATTCCTAAGACTTCTTATAATCTTATTGAATAAGTAGAGTCTTGTTGTAGTTCAATGGATGAAATGAATATATATCCATTTAAGCTTCCAACACTTCTTGGTGAATAAAATATTTCTATTATTCTGTCAGGCTCAATTGCCGTAATTTACATTATGGAAGTTATTGGGTGAGTGCTTGAAATTGGTTTTACCCTATCAATTTTATTGAAAGGTAACATATAATTTATACTCAAAAGCATTAATGGGTTTTCTGAGAACTTTTCTAAGCCATTCAGAGCATTAATTCTGGTTACATCCTTTTCCATGGACCTCGTCCCATTCGTATGATAAAATTATACCTCAATGTATTTAGATTCACATGTTTTGAATGAACCCTAATCACCATAAAATGTATTTATTTGACCATTTAAATAGTATTGGAGGCATTAATGGTATGGAAAAGGTATGGCTGCATGTTGATGTAGGCAAGGCCTTCCAAATAGAAGGTTGAAGGTTGTGTCCTGAAGAACAACCACTAAAATCTGAATTAGACACAAGAGACTCAAACTGGGTTATAAGAGTAATATCACCCAAAGGTTCTTGCTCAATCTTTTTATATCCTTGAAAAATTAAAATAGAAGGAAATAATTCAAATTTAGTGTGGCCCATTAGATAAAGTGTAAGAATTGGAATGAAGTTGAAATCAAAGCCATTATGAATGAAGTCTCGCTAGACATCTAGGTAATTAAACTTACCAGATAGATTAAAGGGCCTGATATATTCATGTAAAACATCATATTAATCTTCCTTTGTAAAGGATATAACAGCATGACAATCTACATGATCATTCTCTATACGGTAAACCTCAGCAGCATCAACTTTGGTTCCAAAACTCTTGAGTAATTGACATTACTTCAATAAGTGCTTCTCGAAGATCTTTTGACAGGTTTAGGGAATCTGAAGTTGAAAAAATTTCCATTGCATGGTCCAACTATTCAATAAATCATATTTTTAGTCTAAAGGTCTGCGTTTCCCAACATGGAGATGTGGTTTTGCAAGTGCCATGAAAGTCGATGCTTCTAATACGGATGTTCCCTGTGTCGGAGCACAGAATAAAAATACTCCTGGATTTAGCAGATTAGACTGAATAGGTCTATCAACTTTCTGAGATGAAGATAGTGTAGTGTCTAATCGGTCTTCTAAAATAATCATGTCCAGACCGAATATATCATGCATGGAATAATCTCCATGTTTTTGTTGAGCCCGTTGAAGTGTTCTCCCATGAGTTTTTTCACATATAAGGTTTTAACAGGGGTAGAGTTTAAATAGTGGCTTCTAGAAAACCCACATCTTCCCATGTATCCTCCACCTTGGCCTCTTCCTCAAATTCCCCAATTAGGTATAGGGAACTCTGGCTCATTATAATTACAAACATGATTCGAATAAGGATTTGTTAAGTGGAAAATGTTGATGGAACCAAAGATCAATTCTTTTTCTGATGAAGATTCCTCCTGAAATGTTGGTTCTAGTTGTGCTGTTTGGTGGGGCGGTTCCCGTGCTCTTGAAGGAGATGGGATGAAATCTACCAGATTCAATGACAACTTTGGCCTTGACACAACCTCATCTTCTCCTGACTTCTCTTTAAACTTATGATCACATAGCTCCTTTGAGGATTGACCTTTGGAGGACTAATTTTATGATAAAGGAGGTTTTTGTTGTGGTGGAAATAGCAGAAGACATGATCGGTTGATTCAAATGGGTTTGTAAAATGGCATGAGTTCGGTTGATCGTTTTCCAAATCATCTAATCATCATATTTCTGCACATTTTTACTTTTGACTTCCTTCCATTCTCCTTCTTTCTCTAGATCAGTAGTAGTAACACATGCTACTTGGGATGAAGAACTTTTTAGTTTTACTTTTCCAGAGTCTACCATTTTTTTAAGAGGACCTTGAAAATACAACACTCTTGAATAGGATGCCCCAACATCTGGTGAAAAGGAAAATAATTTGGAAGATCTTAATATCATTCATTGATTGGTTTCTTAGGCCTTGGAAATTGAACCAAATTATTTTCTAGAGTTGAGATGAAGTAACCAATAACCTTTTAATTCTAGAAAGAATTAATGTTTTTCTTTAACTCCTCAAAATGTTTCTGCCTTTGATCTATTTGACCATCTTAATGATGCAGTCATTGATATTGATGCTTGGGAGGCGGAGCCCTTAAATACGATGAAGGTTTTCAAGTGGAATTAGGTACATGTGATTTCTTGTGTGTAAATATAGAATCCTATGGTTTCCTTGTTCTCCTTCCTAGAGCTGATAGAATTAAACGAGTTTTAGTTGTATTTTCCACGATGGAATATTCTATCTATTGAGAAATTGAATCTAGGTATCTAAACCCTCCTATGTATTTCATAGGGATCAATTTTTTGTGTAACTCATAATATATATTTTCTACATAAATTGGATTAAACTATTCTTAAGGGCATTCCATACTTAAGGAATATGGTAATATTTTCCATAGAGCAATGAATTATGAAGCTCTTTAATTTTCCCTTTGTTTGCAATTAGAATGACAAAGAACTATTGTCTTTGGTAGCATTGAGTTGAATTGAAGAATGAATTTATTACATAGATATTCAAATCCAGTAATTTATGGAGATTGAAAACTTGTATATCATACAAAAGTTGGTCCCTATAAGGACTTCACAAAACATAAGATCTTTACTACTTCTTATTGTTGAGGAGTCCC
Source organism: Viscum album (assembly GCA_963277665.1). Classification (NCBI taxonomy): domain Eukaryota; kingdom Viridiplantae; phylum Streptophyta; class Magnoliopsida; order Santalales; family Viscaceae; genus Viscum; species Viscum album. The sequence continues at coordinate 196,353,270 of OY728162.1, forward strand.
CATCATAGGATCACAATGAGAAATGAAATGTGTTAAGTGTTGTTCCAGATCTCCCAAATTGTAAAATATTGGGAATGTGGTATTAAAAAAATTTGGTTGGTGAGGAATCATATCCACCCATTTAGGGTAAGATTTATTTTCCAGCTGAACTGGTGCACACCATTCTTCCATGTCTTCCAATAAATATTTTAATTCCTAAAGTGTGTTCATAATCACTTGCGGAATATCCAGAGGAGCTGGGACCTTTACAGGTACAGAAGCTGAAGCATGTACATGTGCAATTACCTTAAAACCCACTGGTTGTGGTGGGGGTATTTTCCTAGGATAACCCATTGGAATAGGCCTATAAGGATATGTTTGATCCAATCCTGACTATGTACCCAATGTAGGGAATTCAATATCTACATATGTATTTACCACAAATCCTATTTGATGAGGAGTTCCTATAGGATGTTCAAGTTGAAGATCTTTCTGGGGAGTATGTCTAGTAGAAATTATACTTCAAAGTAACTCTATATTGATTCTTTTTACCTTTTTCATATCATACTCTTACTGTGAAAATATCTCTTCAAGTGAAAGAGATTGAACTTATCTTGTGGAAAAGTGAATGAAATCTAACTTTTACCTTTACCCTTGTTAGATGCCTTTCAGAGTGGTTGGATTTTGTTATTTGAAAGCATACCAAAATTCTAGGAAAGCGTCTGATTTCGGGAATGTACACCTTTTATATTTGCTTTAGTGTGTATCGTATTATGGACAATAAATTCATCTTATGATTCCCCTGAACAAAACTCAATTTCTATATGATCTTCTACAATAGTGTTAATAACATTCACTTACACACAATGCATTGATGGAAATCTATCAGCATCTTTGTAAGATTTTCTCCATCTATATCTTTCATGAGAATATGTCTCCCCATATGATGAATCCTTGGGAATGGTTTGGAAAACTGTAACGAATCCTTCAATAGTTCAGTTGTGCACTCTCATTGGGGCTTCATCCATAATCGGGAGAAAACTGACTTAAGTTGAAGAGGGTATTTTAGATGCAAAAAATCCCCCATCCCTACTAGTTGGGGTTGTTTCTGTTCTTCTTCTACAAACATTTGTACTTTGTTTAATGAGTTTGAAGGTTGAATTAAATAATCCCCTGACCAGGGAATATTTGGTGGATATTGAACTGTTATGGATGAGATTCGCGCAACCGCACTTCTCATTTTGCGAATTTTGGTTTGGACTTTAGTTGGATGAATTATCCAACAACAAATCAAATCACATGTTTTCAAAGATCATTGTGCTATTTTAGACATTTGTGTTATCTGGTGGCTGACATCATCTAAGAGGGAGGCATGCTCAAGATCCTCAGATGCTTGATGTAAAAGTAACTCAAAAACCAGATTTCTTTGGTCCTAACTCTGATGAGAGCTAGTTAAGGAATGTTCTTGAGCATACAATTTATTACATAAAAAATTTGTCGATTGTATCCAACCATGGGAAATAACATTGCATGAGACAACCTTTGGTGGGTTTTTCTGATTTTGGTGTGTAGTGAAATGCAATGCTCTATGTGCCCCCCATACTTTGTTACAACCACCAGATGGGGTGTCATAAATTATCAGGTGTATCCTCTTTAGAGCATTGAGGCATGCACGCTGAAGGGTTATCTATTGTTTTCAACCTTTGGATGTCGGGAAACCGAGAGAGATACCAAGTCAATTTGGCATTGCAACCCTTTTATTACCTCTACATGATTTTGATATTCATCATACGGTAATAATTTGGTTTTAAAATGACGAAGAGTATTCTGTATGTTGATTTGAACATCATTAATGAACTCTTCATCCATCATTTCTGGAATTTTGTATTGAGAATTTGGAAAAGAACCTAACATGACTTGTATTTATTCTTTATACAATTCTTCTATCATGTTTACCATATATTCATCATCTTTCAATAGAGGTTTCTTCACATGGTCTGAAAAAAGTGGAAGTTCTGTATTAGAAGATAAATGACCCAAGGTATGTTCAAAGAATGACCATTCCATTAATATGTATTCTAATTAAAAAAGTATATCACCCATCAATGACATGGAATCAGACATGATTGGACTTGTTTTTTCAAGTTCCTCAAGATAGGAGAGATTTCTCATCACTACATTATATATTATAGAGTTATCTTGATAATGAAAAATAATACTGTGAAGAGTAATTTCATAGAAAATTACATCATCCGGAGGACAACCATGGTTAATTACAATAAGGGATAAATACTCTTTCCCATTGTTCTTCTGTGTAACACCCCAAGCTTCCACAGTATGCTTCTCTTTGAATAATACAGTAGCGTGTGTTGTACGCAACTTCTAGTTCTAACACACACCACAACCAATAAAACTAGCTGTTATGAATAGTAATAACCACTTTTTTAAATTTTGTACATTTTATCTTTTAAAATGGACTTCGTTTTTGGATTCATAATATCAAAATTATGTTAGGGTGAATTTTTGGTACATTTCGGATAACTTTCATATTTTGACGAATAGTGAAAATTACTAAATTTTAATTAAATACAACTTTTTGAATCGAAATAATTAATAGTGATAAATTATGAATTTTAGTGGTTTTAAATTATAGTTAGAATATATTTTTACAATTTAATCCAATTTTGGTCATTGGACATAATTTCACATTTAAGCCGGACATAAACAAGTGTCAATCTTTTGATAGTTATTGTTTCTTAAAAACACGGTATTTGTTTTGACAGTGGAAATTATTTTTAAATTAATAAATGAAACTTATATGTTTTTAATTTGGTAAAATAGTCTTTATTATTGAATTCGAAATATCAAAATTAGCTTAGGGTAAATTTTTGGTATTTTTCTGAAAACTTTTAATTTTTGTTGAATAGTGAAAAGCACTGAGTTATAGTTTAAAAATGAATTTTTATTTAAATAATTATTTATTTTATTTAAATTAATTTTATTTAAAAATATATAAATACTACTTATATAAGTTCAATGTGATTAATCGGAGTCAGTTTATAATAATTATATATATATAAAAATTTTATTGAACTTTTCACTGTCTTTTACCCACCTCATAGGAGAATTTAAAAATTCACATAAAACTTAATTTTACAACTTATGTGAGTGGAATTTAGAAAATCCAAGAGACACGGTTAATATCAAGGAGTAAAATGCGGTTCAATAAGATAAAAATATTTTTTTGGTGAATAGTAACTTTTTTACTTTTATTTACCACGATAAAAAGTAAATAGGGTAATTAAGGGTAAAAATGATATTATTATTACCCTAACACATGTCCTAATTCTATTGGATAAGTATAATTCGACCAAAAACAACCTTAGAATAAAATATGAACCTCTTTGGTCCACTAGAATTAGATTAGGACATTTATTATTATTTAATTCAAAGAAGAGTTAAAAGTGTTAAATTTAATGTTGAATAACTAAAACATTTTTAATATAGTTTTACACATAAGATAAATTTGACTATAAATATTCATTAGAAATATAAAAATATTTCATACATAATGGTATTTTATTTACAATTTTTAGAGATTAAATAATTAAATTTATTAATGATACACTGATGATGCAATAATTACCTTATTAATGAAAGAACCAAATAAATGGTATTATAAATATTAAAATAAATATAATTTTAAAATTTTTATGACATCCACGAATTTTATAGGTGATTAGGACATGTTATAGATGATTCAATGTATCTTTTTTGAAGTAATCAAGTTCTGATGACTTTGAAAAAAACAAAATACCAAATAGTGTCAAAATTGACATAAATTAATATTTAAAACAAATACTATATTATTGGTTGAATTAATATTCATAAAAATGTAAGGTTCGGCCAAAGAGCTTAAATAATATTATATATGTCATTAATGATCCATTTTAGGATCTCTTGGAAGTTTAGAGTATGTTTATTACCCATATAGAGTAAGAATTCAAGAAGACACAGTAAAAGTTAAACTATTTAACTAGGATGTAAATCTAAAAGATAAGGTTAAAATGGTAACCTAAACTTGTATAAAACCTATTTTTTGAGAATATTTATACCCATAACCACCTAAGTCTCTAAAAAAATTCATTTGGAGCCATTATAAACCGAATATAAATTTATTATAAAATATTACTTTATGTTTTCCCTAAAGAGCCCCTCCCACCCTTATAAAAGGACACCACTTTCAACCAATTATTCATACCTTCAAAGCATTTTGGTTTGGCCAAACCCTACCCAGAAATCCTCCCAAATTCCCTCAATTCAACATAGAGGCCTTAGTTTGTTCATAAAGCCATCCTAAGGAGACCTTTTGATCAAATCAAAAGGAAGAACTCGGAAAAGAGGTAATGATTTCACCATCCTCTTTCAAGTTCCTTTCTTCTCCCACTTCCGTTTTCTTTGTTGTTTCCATTATAAAATAATAACTCCAGTATATTCTATATACTGTGATGTTATTATAATTATGGTACAACTAAATTCATTATTCTGTCCATCCCTTGAATGACATGTCACCATACGTGCGTACGTACGACCTACCGTCTCCACGTCTTGGTGTAATTGTTATTCAATATATTATTATTTAGATGGGTATAAAAATGATTTATAATTCATGTAAATAATAAATATAACATGATAAGGATTCTTTATATATGATATAAAATCCAATTATATATGATTTTCATATCAAAATAATGATATTTTCAGTCGTGGATACATACGGATTACCATCTCCACGACGCGATGAGATTCATTTCCAAGTTCACCATTCATCAATGATTATAAAAATATATATTACTAATAAGTATGTAATACATAACAAAATAATGCTACTGGATATATATATATATATATATATATTTATATATATAAATATTTATGTTCTTACATATATCTTATTCACTTACTTCCGTTCAATACTGTATGAAAACAGAAACAACATTTATGCATACGTACAGACTACCATCTCTATAAATGGTATTTTCTATTTCATATATATGTCTATTATACATATTTATATTCTAAATATATATTATATATAGATCATGTTTTATATTCTGTAAGTATTTAAATCATTATCTAAGTGATACAATCAAGAGTAACAAGTTAAAACACGTACGATAAAGAAAGAGATTATTACCCAAAATATTAATATAACATGGAAATTATTATTAAATGGATAGTATAAAGTCATAAATGAATAATTTAAGATATTATAAATATTAATATGGTTCTGGTATAATGTAATAACATACTATAGTCTTTATACAGGAGGTTAAACATATCATCGACTAAAGGAAAGTGCAAGGTAAGGGGTTTTCATCTCACTCCTTATTCCAGTGAGATTCATGCCATATTGCCAATATTACCTTTTGTGTGGTGTATGTACTGCCCATAGTTGTATTATTTGTGTAATACAGTTTAATTTAGTTTTATTTACATATTCATTGTATGATACCTCTTTCATGGGGTGTATGTTTCGCAAGTTACCAAATTGGTAAGGGTTAATTTCACAATCTCTTTATTATCCGAGGTTGTTTTTACATAAGTATCTATTGGGACATATTTATTATCAATGTCCATGTTTCATAAAAGTATTTTCAAAGGGATTATTTTTAAGGTATTTTTTACTAAAACATCATTTTAAAATTTTTAAATATTTATTCTTCTAAATCATTTTCATTAATGTCCATGTTTTCAAAATGGTTTTTAAGGATTTGTTTATATGGACATGAATGTTTTAAAAATTTCAATCCCTTTAAAAAGTTTCAAAGTGGTATGGGAAACTTTGAATAAAAAATGTCTTTAAAGGTAATCATTTATAAATTGTGTAACTTTTAATTTTTTTCATAAAAAAGGGATATTTCTCTCAAAGATTTTTACAAAACATTTTCATCTATGTCAACATCCTTTGATGGATTTTAAGCTTATTTGAAGTTGAGTTATTATGATACAAAACATCCATATTGTATTGAAGGTTTTGTGATATGTTTGACTGTGGATGAGTTATTTTTATGTCATTCATGGTTTATGGTTAAAGTATTGACATTTTGTAAGTTAGTTTTAATAAGAAATTTTATGTTATATCTCAACCTTTTCTTAATATGAATGTGTTGGACTAGTATGTTCTGGGTTGTGGACTGGTAAAAATAAGCCCTCTAGGTTGCTGTCTGGTTATTAGAGGCACTCCGGGTTGGTGTCCGGTTATTAGAGGCACTCCGGGTTGGAGTCCAGTTAAAGAGGCTCTCCGGGATGGAGTCCGGTTAAAGAGGCTCTCCGAGTTGGGTTCTGGTCACAGTTATCCCTTAGGTCTTGACACGAGGCCTTGACACAAAAATTAATGTTCGACATTATGCATTCCATCGTTATGAAAGTGGTTATTTATATTTCATTTGATTGTTTTATTAGTATAATATCCATGTCAATAAGTAAATGGAATTATTTCATTTTATTTCTTCCATATCATGTTGAAGTTCAATTTTAAAAAGGATTTTGTTTTAGTTTTATACATTGCCTTAAAAGTTTATGCTTATTTTTGAAAGTTTCCATTGTATTTCTTACCCTTACTGAGCGTTTGAGCTCACCCCTTTCTATGTTTTATTTTCCCAGGATTCCAAGAAGTGTATTGCGATTGATATTCAGGGTTAAGCCAAGGGAATAATGGCGTTCATAAAGGATTATTTATGTTGTTTTGTAAGTTATAAAGTGTAATGTAACATTCATGTATGTAATCTATTTTCCAAGACTGCTAAACTAATCGGTCCTTTGGGACTTGATTCCTTGTAATCATGCCAATGTATTAAAATAATGCACCGACTCTGGGTAACTGGGGTCTGGGCGTTACAGTTGGTATCAGAGGAAGTTTAGCAATAACTATGGAAACTTGATTTAGATAAACTCTAATTAGAGAACATCTCCCTATGATATACTTTGAGGATTAGTATAGAAGAACTTCCTAAAATTTTGGTATTGTAGATATTTTGTGATTTTTCCAAGCAATACATCCCTATCTGGATACGAGCAGGTAGAGGCGGCTCTGGAACAGATGTACCAAGGGGTAAAACCCGAAAACACCGCTTTGATCTAGACTCGAACGGGAAATGGTGCACAACAACAGGCCTTGCTGCACTCTTGGTTACGACACTCCCATGGGATATGCTTAGGATAATTCTCATTTTATATACAAACCATTATGAAGGGATTATGAGTATATACTTACTCAAAGAAAACATTTTTATGATTATGGATTATATCCCTAAACTGTTTAATTTATGTTATGTGTTTTACAAGTTTGGGATTAGGTATTTCTATTCATAAACTAATCTAGTGTATGCCATTGTTTAGAAATGGCACCCAGTAGAAGAAATGAGAACTCCAAAAATACACATGATCCAAAGAGTAAGAAGGATCATATATTTCATAGTCCTAAGCTAGAATTTAGAAGGTAAATAGTCTCCCACATATTATCATCATATAAAGAAATAGTATCATGTGTTTATAAGATAAGTAAAGAATTCTTAGAGTCCTATGGATTTTAAGGAAAGTCAGAGAAGAAAAGGATGGTGGAGAGAAGGACAGATAAAGGGAAGAAGGTAAAGAAGGATTTTCCCATATGTTGTAACTGTGGAAATAATCACCGTGGAAAATGCTTGAAGGAAATGGGAGTATGTTATAAGTGTGGAGAAAAAGGACACCAAGTACGTGACTAGAAGTGTAAGAAAAAGGTTTCAAATGTACAATGATTCATATGCAAGGAGTTTGGACACTACGCGAACCAATGTACCAGTCATCAGACTATGATGCAAATGATGCTATTGGATAATAATCAAGTTATGATACTACCACAAATTAAGAGTAATGACTAGTGTTCTTATGTTGTTATTTTGGAATTATTTCATTTAAGTCTTGTATCAATGACGTTATGGAAAAAATAAGGATTGTACTGTAGTACTATTTCATTGAGGATTTGAGATTTTATGGTACTAAGAAAAGTTACTCTACAGTGAGTTAAACTTTTTGGAAATTACATGGTTTAAGGAAATATAAACCTTAATATGGTCCTAATATTGACCTATTGATTTTGGAATAAGATATGGTTGATTTAGGTAAATTAGATTGGATATTCTTGAATACTTTGAAACTGATTAATGATTTTTCATCGTTTGAGTTTGCAATATTTTTTATAAAAGGAGTATATCCAATATTCTATAAAGAATAAGGGAGAATAAATGTAATCAATAAGGTTTTATGGTAATTCAGAGTGTTACCATGTTTTAAAATAATACATGGTGAAGGTGTTCACATATTATTACATGGAAAAAAGGAACTTCATTGTGTTTAACTTCATTATAAATTTTGGACTGTGAGTTTGGATAGTAGTATTTTGGATAATTCTAAAGGTTGGAAGGAATTATGTTTGAAAGGTTATTTTTGGATTTTTATAAAATGACAACACGCAGACCGTGTGACCACCCATCACGTCGGAAAAAGCTGAGGGAATCGAACCCACAACCATAGTGCAATTGGGATTTATCGCCTACCACTGGATTATAAGAAGTCCCTGGATTGTATAATGAAGTTTCTTTTTTTTAATGGGTCTGATATGTGAATTATACATTCATTATATTTGGAACCCTATACGATTAGGATAAATAGAGTATTTTTGAGTTGTATTATGTTTTGTAGTGAAATATGAGTTTGTGGTAGAAATTTATTAATGTATAAAATTGTAATTATAAAGTAAGTATATCTCTTTATGATCTTATCCAATCTCATAAATAAATTCCTCAACATTAAGAAAAGGAACTTAAAACAAAAATGATGTCCTAGATGGTACCTTAGATCATCACAAATTTATGGCTTTAGAATTATTGGCCTTTTCATAGCCATGTTCTCTACCACTCTCCATCAGATATTAATGGTTAGATTTCTCTTCCATATCCATATTTTCCTACATGGAACCCCAGTATGTGTTATTTTTGGTAACCTTCATACTTACCACTCTTTATTTTAAATAGAGGCCTCATAAATCCATTTTTGGATGTGGGATTTCAACTAAGATATTTTGGAATGTCAACCCCAAGTTTCCAATACAGGGCATAAATTGCGAGGATGCAATTTATTTAAGGAGGGGAGAATTTAAGTCCCCATGCTTCCATGATACGGTTCTCTTTGAATAATACTGTAGCGTGTGTTGTACGCAACTTCGAGTTCTAACACACACCCCAACCAATCAAACTAGCCGTTATGAATAGTAATACCCACCTTTTGAAATTTTATACATTTTATCATTCAAAATGGACTTCATTTTTGGATTCAGAATACCGAAATTAGATTAGGGTGAATTTTTGGTACTTTTCTGATAAATTTCATATTTTGATGAATAGTGAAAATTACTAAATTTTAATTAAAAACAACCTTTTTAATCAAAATAATTAATAGTGATAAATTATGAATTTGAGTGGTTTTAAATTATATTTAGAATATATTTTTACAATTTAATCCAATTTTGGTCATTGGACATAATTTCACATTTAAACCGGACATAAACAAGTCTCAATCTTTTGATAGTTATTGTTTCTTAAAAACACGGTATTTGTTTTGACAGCGGGAATTAATTTTAAATTAATAAATGAAATTTCTATGTTTTGAATTTGGTAAAATAGTCTTCATTATTGAATTCTGAATATCAAAATTAGCTTTGGGTAAATTTTTGGTATTTTTCTGAAAGCTTTTAATTTTTTGATGAATAGTGAAAAACACTGAGTTATAGTTTAAAAACGATTTTTTATTTAAGTAATTATTTGTTTTATTTCAAATTATTTTATGTCAAAATAGATACCTACTACCTATATATGTTCAATGTAATTCATAGGAGTCAGTTTATAATAATTTTAGATATATAAAATTTTTATTGAACTTTTCACCGTCTTTTACCCACCTCCTAGGAGAATTTGCAAATTGACATAAAACTTAATTTTACCACTTCTGTGAGTGGAATTTCGAAAATCTAAGAGACATGTTTAATATCATGTAGTAAAATGTGTTCAATAAGTGAAAAATATTTTTTGGTGAATAGTAACTTTTTACTTTTATTTACCACGGTAAAAAGTAAATAGGGTAATTAAGGGTAAAAATGATATTATTATTACCCTAACACATGACATAATTCTATTAGATAAGTATAATTCTATCAAAAACAACCTTATAATAAAATATGAACCTCTTTGGTCCACTTGAATTAGATTAGGACATTTATTATTATTTAATTCAAAGAAGAGTTAAAAGTGGTAAATTCCATGTTTAATAACTAAAACATTTTTAATATAGGGTTAAACATAAGATAAATTTGACTAAAAATATTCATTAGAAAGATAAAAAGATTTAATACATAATTGTATTTTATTTATAATTTTTAGACATTAAATAATAGAATTTATTAATGATACACTGATAATGCAGTAATTAACTTATTAATGAAAGAATCAAATAAATGATATTATAAATATTAAAATAAAGATAATTTCCAAATTTTTATAACATCCAAGAATTTTATAGGTTAATAGGACATGATAGGGATGATTCAATGTATCTTTTTTGAATTAATCAAGTACTGATGACTTTCACAAAAACCAAATACCAAATAGTGTCAAAATTGACGTAAATTAATATTTAAAACAAATACTATACTATTGGTCGATATAATATTACTAAAAATGTAAGGTTCGGCCAAATATCTAAAATAATAGTATATATGTCATTAATTACCCACTTTAGGTTCTCTTTAATGTTTAGAGTAAGATTATTAACCATATAGAGTAAGAATACAAGAAGACACAGTAAAAGTTAAACTATTTAACTAAGAGGTAAATCTAAAATATAAGGTTAAAATGGTAACCTAAACTAGTATAAAACTTATTGGTTGAAATGATTTCGACCCATAACCACCTAAGGCTCTAAATAAATTCATTTTGAGCCATTATAACCCAAATATAAATTTATTATAAAATAATACTTTAAGTTTTTCCTAAAGAGCCCCTCCTCCCCCTTATAAAAGGACACAACTTGTAACCAATTATTCATACCTTCAAAGCCTTTCGGTTCATCAAACCCCTACCCAAATATCCTCCAAACTTACCTCACTTAAACCTATAGGAATTAGTTTTTTGAGAAAGCCAACCTAAGGATCCCTATTGATCAAATCAAATGGAAGAACCCGAAGAAGAGGTAATGATTTCACCACCCTCTTTCAAGTTCCTTTCTTCTTCCACTACATTTTTCTTTGTTGTTTCCATTATAAAATAATAAATAAAATATATTCTATATACTGTGATGTTATTATAATTATGGTACAACCAAATTCATTATTCTATACATCCCTTGAATGACATGTCACCATACGTGCGTACGTACGGCCTACCGTTTCCACGTCGTGGTGTAATTATTATTTTATATATTATTATTTAGATGGGTATAATAATGATGTATAATTCATGTAAATAATAAATATAACATGATAAGGATTCTTTATATATGATATAACATCCTATTATATATGATTTTAATATCAAAATAATGATATTTTTTCTCGTGCGTACGTACGAATTACCATCTCCACGACGCGATGAGATTCATTTCCAAGTTCACCATTCATCGAAAATTATAAAAATATATATTACTAATAAGTATGTAATATATAACATAATAATTATACTATACATATATATATATTTATATATATAAGTATTTATGTACTTACATATATCTTATTCACTTACTTCCGTTCAATACTGTATGAAAACAGAAACACCGTTTATGCGTACGTATGAACAACCATCTCCATAAACGGTATTTTCCATTTCATATATATGTCTATTATACATATTTATATTATATATATATATGACATATAGATCCTTTTTTATATTATTTAAGTATTTAAATCACTATCTAAGTGACACAATCAAGAGTAACAAGTTAAAACACGTACGATAAAGAAAGCGATTATTACCCAAAATATTAATATAACATGGAAATTATTATTAAACGGATAGTATAAAGTCATAAATGAATAATTTGTGATATTATAAATATTAATATGGTTCTGTTATAATTTGATAACATACTATAGTCTTCATACAGGAGGTTAAATGTATCCTCGACTAAAGGAAAGTGCAGGGTAAGGGGTTTTCATCTCACTCCTTATTCCAGTGAGATTCATGCCATATTGCCACTATTACCTTTTTTGTGGTATATGTACTTCCCATAATTATATTCTTTGTGTAATACACTTTAATTTATGTGTATTTACATATTCATTGTATGATACCTCTTTCCTGGGGTGTATGTTTCATAAGTTACCAAATGGGTAAGGGTTGATTTCACAATCTCTTTATTATCCGAGGTTGTTTTTACATAAGTATATACCGGGACATATTTATTATCCATTTCCATGTTTCATAAAATTGTTTTCAAAGGGATTAATTTTAACGGAAATTTTACTAAAACATCATTTTAAATGTTTTTAATATTTATTCTTCTAAAACATTCTCATTAATATCCATGTTTTCAAAATGGTTTTTAAGGATTTATTTATATGAACATGAATGTTTTAAAAATGTTAATCCTTTTCAAAAGTTTCAAAGTGGTATGGGACACTTTGATTCAAAAATTTCTTTAAATGTCTTCATTTCTAAATTGTGTAACTTTTAAATGTTTTCATAAAAAAGGGATATTTCTCTCAAATATTTTTACAAAACATGTTCATCTATGTCAACATCCTTTGATGGATTTTAAGCTTATTTGAAGTTGAGTTATTATTATACAAAACATCCATATTATATTAAAGGTTTTACGATATGTTTGACTATGGATGAGTTATTTTTATGTCATTCATGGTTTATGGTTAAAGTATTGACTTTTCGTAAGTTAGTTTTAATAAAAAAAATTATGTTATATCTCAACCTTTTCTTAAGATGAATGTGTTGGATTAGTATGTTCTGGTTTGGGGACCGTTAAATGTAAGCCCTCTGGGTTGGTGTCCAGTTATTAGAGGCACTCCAAGTTGGTGTACGGTTATTAGAGGCCCTCTGGGTTGGTGTCTGGTTATTAGAGGCACTCCAGGTTGGAGTCCGGTGACAGAGGCTATCCGAGATGGATTCCTGTTACAGAGGCTCTCCATGTTGGGTTTCAGTCACAGTTATCCCTTAGGTCTTGGCGCGAGGCCTTGTCACAAAAATTAAAGTTCGACATTATGCATTCCATCATTATGAAAGTGGTTATTGATATTTCATGTGATTATTTTATTAGTAGAATATCCATGTGAATAAGTAAATGACATTATTTCATTTTATTTATGCCATATTATGTTGAAGTTCAAGTTTAAAAAGGATTTTTTTTTAGTTTTATACATTGCCTTAAATTTTTATGCTAATTTTTGAAAGTTTTCACTGTATTGCTTACCCTTACAGAGCGTTTGAGCTCACCCCTTTCTATGTTTTATTTTCCCAGGATTCCAAGAAGTGTTTTTCGATTGATATAAAGGGTTAAGTGAATGGAATAATGGCGTTCATAAATGATTATTTATGTTGTTTTGTATGTTTTAAAGTGTAATGTAACATTCATGTATGTAATCTATTTTCCAAAACTGCTAAACTGATCCGTCCTTCAGGACTTTATTCCTTGTAATCATGCCAATGTATTAAAATAATGCACCGAATCTGGGTAACTGGGGTCGGGGCGTTACATTCTGGCCACACAGAGGGTTATTGTGGCTCTCATCCGGAGATAGGATATCTGGATCGACCAAAGTTTTGTGATGAAATCCTTCCAGATGTAGTGTCTGAAAGAAAACATCAGAATTACAGCTACCACTCTCATAATTTGGTAATGATACAGTAGGATCTTAAGCTGCAACAGATAAATGTTTGAGGGCTTCAAAACACCAGCATTAAGAGGAGTCATATTGTAGCTTGACTCTTGATTTTCGAACCATGTTTGGTGAGACTTCTTCTTGGATGTTATCTTACACATAGTTGAGGAAAATTGTTTAGATAAATGGTTATAATGTCTAGGTGTATGTGCCTTCCATGGAGTGGTAACCTGAATGGACCAATTACCACCAATTGGAAAGGGTGTATGTTCCCGATCCTGTTGTCAATATGACATGTGGGAGTATGCCCCATAAACCACTTAAACTAGAAAAGTGATGTGTATCTGCTCTGGGATGGAATGATGATGTGTCATCCCAAATGCAGGAAAAAATTTATGTTTCTATTCCCCTATTACTACTAAAGTAGTGGTTATAATGATATGACATGCTTCCAGAATATGGGCATGGATTTGTGTCTTCCCTTTCAATATTGATAAGATGTGTTTGGTGACTTCAGCATCTAGAATAGGAATATCGGTCCATTCCGTATCTGGAATAGGTGTGTGTGTGCATACTCCTATCCTCCTCCTGTAAATGGGTATTGAAATTACTCATGTATGTGGGTAGAGAGTTGGGTTTGCCACACCTTTTTTGTAGGAGCGTTTTGAATGACTTCTCTGAGTGCTTCCATATGATACTGTTGGAATGAATGATGAATGTTGGCAGGTGTATGTGCTTGATGGCTATTTTAAATCAATCATGTTTTATATACATCCTCCAATACTAGAAGACGAGACTCCTGGAAGAATTTTTGATTGTAAGCAAGTGTATGTTCCTATTTTCCAGTTTCTATCACATTGGATTGGAAGGATTTTTTAAATACAGTTAGACGAGTCTACTGACATGCTGATAATTTGTAAACAGATGTATGTTCCTGTTCATGGTACTCCAATGGATTTGTATGGTGAGATTGGTGGTTTTCTTCCAGATGAGTCTGGTGGGCAGAATAATTAGAACGGACGAGAGTATGTGTTTGCTCGTTGTTCTCTATCAAGATAGGTTTATGGACTTCTCTGGAGGGGGTAGAGATAAGAACATACTCACTATAGGTCAGATGTTATCCTCGGTGGTTCTTCTAGCATGCCCAGGTCTGAGGGACCTAATCCAAACATCTAAAGGCAAACCCCATCATGTTGGGTTTTTACTACCATGTGATTTTGTTAGTTGTGATTTTTGGTGGTAGTCCTTAGGAAGGACCCATGCATCTTTGAGTTGAGGTCCTGAGTGACCTCTTGATCTACCTCCTAGTAGTACATGAGGGACTAGTTATTACATTCTGGGGATAAGAACTGGAAATGGTTGAAGATGTTAGTTGGAACCATTTTATTCTTGATATTCAGTTGTTACTGGTCAAATGATTGAGGATTTTTATTTACCTGGAGAGCCTGTTGGGAACCCTCCAAGGTTGGGATTGTACCATGCTGATGGTACTCCTTTACCAGCATGTTGGAGACCCAGTGTTGAAGATTTTTGGTGAGTGATATTTTACTTTCCATGGATGAGGATCTAGCCTGATGAGGAGTCCGAAATTTCACATTTGTGGTCCTGAAGAAATCTATTTTGGACTGAAGGGATTTCTGAGAAAAAAACTAAGATCAATAATAAACATCATTAAAGAGACATATTTTATATGGATATATGTTTGATTTATTCCTTTATCTAGCATTACTTTAACAATTGTTAGGGGCCTGAAAGGTGGGTAACATTATTAACATGGTTAAGTGTTCACGTCAGGTTCACCATTTATGTTTCATAGTTCCTTAACACATGTGTTATAATTATAAGAATCACTTCTTCTAGAATGTTTCCATTGGATTTTTTCATGGAAATAGAAACACCCAACAGTTCTTTATCCAAAAGGGACCTTCTTTCCAAAGGTAGTCATTCTTTAAGTTTGAAATTTTATGATACTTAAAAGCATGCATTGGTCAAGAGGATGGGAAGTCAAGAAACATCACACCCTTTTGGGGGGAAATATTGTCTACTCCAAGACTCTCTATAAATTTATGATATTCTCATAAATCCTTATTAATTTACCAAGTATAACATTAGTTTCCCTTGGAATTTGTAATAACTTATTAACATGTGTATAATTTGGAATTATCCATACGAATTCAAGGCTCTCCAACAATGGTATCCTCTCATATACAACTTAGAGATTCATTTAATCATCATTATAATGATACTGGTTTTTAATCCATTCAGTGGGGCACTATGGAAGTTATTTTCATCCATGGAGATGAATGTTTGGTTTGATCATGGGATCGTGCACATAAAATGGGATACCTACGTATCCTTGTGAAAGGAATGAGAACCCACATAGTTCAGTTCTGCTTAATGGGACACATCATACCTCTTAAGTTCATGTGATAAGGACCTAACTGTGCAATTTAATGTCATGTGGTAAGGACTTCTAAGATAAAGGTTCTTAGTCAGAGTTTGGTGTAGGACTTACGGAAAATCAGCCCATGGAATGTGGAAATGATATGGGTTTCCATGTTAGATTAGATTCTTTTGGGAATATGGCCCAAGGAACACAAGGTTGACTTTAGGTGTTGGATTTGAACCTCAAAAAGGTTTCCTTCGTATCCCTTTTGGATGGGAATCAAAGCCCACGTAGTTAAATAAGTCTCATTAGAGAGTATAGTCTTTTGAGAGAAATTATTTTAGGATTACTTCCTAAAATTCATTCCTTGATAATTTGGGAGTCCTATTTGGGGCTTATTCCTTGACGAGCCTTCCCTCTTTTCTCTTTATATTAGAAAAGTTTCCAATTAAAAGAACGATTGAAGGTGAAGGAAGTAGAGAGGATCGATACTGAAACATACTACTTGAAAGGATAGGGGCCTAAACTAGGATGGATTCCTAAGTGGATCTCGGTAGGGGAGGGAGATTTCTCTTTTTCTTGAATGGAAAAGCAACTATGAACCGTTATTTCCCTACTAAAGACCTAAGGTTCCGGGTCTTAGAGAAGAAAAGGGGAGGACATAACCCAAGCCCTAATCCTCCAAACTGAGAACTTTACAACACTATTCCTGGGATAAAGGTCCATGTGATTGTGGATATAAAAATCCATAGACACTCCATGAATCTTAAACCCATTGTGAAACAAATGTGGGGAACCTTAGACTGTGGAAATACAAACCCAAATAAGAGACATGCGGATGTGACTTCACCAAAGTTTTGATAAGTCATGATGATTTGATAGAGGCTTCAACTTAGTCCCTTTTGGATAAGGGAACCATGGAATGATATAACCTGTCATGAATGGCTTTAAATATGGTACTTAAGTTGGTATGTATGCCTTATACTAAGCTCTGTCGCGTAGGTACTTCGCCCAAGTGTGTCGCGTAGGTACCCCACCTTGTTGCGCCACTCAACTATACCACACAGGTTTGTATAATAATGGAAGAATATGTTTCACATAGGGGATCCAAGACTATGTAAAAATAGTGAAATACTTTAAAAACATGCTTATCTTGTTTAATTATCTATTCTCTCTTGTTTTAGAGATCTACCTGAGACTGTTTATAGGATCCGGGCGAAAGATTTATGCAATGGGAGCTTCAAAGAATATTTTAACTTTTTTAGTTTTTGAATTGGAGAGCCCAAGGGTCCTATTTATAGGCATGGAGGAGGCCCGGTTGAAGTGAAATCATTTTCATAGGTCCTCCACGTAGATCCTCCATGTAGGTCTACCACATAGGGGTAAAGTCTACTACGTCGTAGGTGTGCCGTGTAGGTATGCGACACTGGTCTTTTGGGACTTTGGATTTTCATTAAATTCATTGATACTTTTCTTGGGATTTTGAAATATCTAGGGCTATATTCATAGTATTTTTGTATCACTAAGTAGTTTCAAAAAAACCACCTCAGTATTAGATCCAATTAGAAAGAGGGTGATGTCCTGAGGAAAAAGTGCTGGAAAACGATTATGGGTAAATTGTTGAACTGCATAGGCCTGTCGTGGAGATAAATCACATAGGTATTCTGTGAAGCTTTTTCACATGGATATGTCACAGAAATCTGTGGGTGGCTATAAATATAACCGATCCATCACGATTTTCTTCACCCGCGCATCCAAATTTTTTGGCTCTCGTTGCATAACTCAGTCATCTAAACTCAATGTGTTGTGCTTTCACGTATTTTCCATGAAATATTCTCAAGGTGAAATTATTTTAGTGATGGAGCTACATGGAAGGACTTCATCGAAGGAGTTGTTCTATGACCCTTGTCGAAGGACTTACATGATTGACCTCATCGAAGGACCTACACACATTGTTTCCCTTGACCAAATTTTTTCCCTTTTCCTTTAAGTTGAAATTTTATTTTTTTCTCAAGTAAAAAATATAACCTAATAGGGGGTGTTTGGTAATCTTTTTCAGGAAAAAAATGGATCATTTGATAACCTCAACTAAAAAAGCCAAGGCTCATCAAAATGAGATTATGAAGATCGCCAGACCAGATTATTATGACGTTGTTGAAAGTACACTTCCTAGACTGTGGAAAGGTTTTATTCTGTATAAACATGAATAACCAAGAATTCCTTACATATCCCTTTATATACATGGGATTTTACAATATGGCCGTGTTTTATCTATTAATAAGTACATCCCAAAGAATTGGTTTCATCTATTCTGTAATGACCTAAACATTCATTAATGGAAATCCCTCTTGATATAATTAAATGTCTCTTTATGTAAAATGTTTATGTAAAATGTTTATGTAAAATGTTTATGTAAAATGTTTATGTCAACTTATTGGTTTTATGTTAAGAATTGTGACCGTTTCTAATATATTTGTTGAATATTGATCACATGATTAGTATAAATATATGGCTTTAACGAATTCAATTTACTCATACAAAGGACGCGATGGCCTCATCTAGTAGACTTTCCCCATACAAAGCTCATTTGTCGGATCTCGTAAAAGTAGTGGCGTCATTGGGCTTCGCTCTTGACCAACCCCAATCCGAGCTTCAATAGGTTAAGCTCGAGCGAGACTGCCTACGAGATAAGTGGAAGTTGATAGAGATTACCACTCGTGCAATGTTATTCGAGCCACCCCAATAGTTAGTCACCATTGCACACTTTACCCTTTGGTCTTATGCAGGTGTTATAAGGGGTTATGTAACAAGACCATAACACTATGGTTATTTACATTATTATTTTTATATAATAAAGAATATATTTTCATGTTATTTTTGTTACCTTGTAAATAGTTTCTAAGGATCAAATGTTTTTTTATTTAATATTCAACTAAGAAATCTATTTTGATGAATTAATAGATTTTTTAATAATATTTTGATAAAATAATAATATTATTATTAAATTAAATTTTTATAAATATAAATGATTGCATAATTTTATGAATGCAATTGTAATTTTTATTAAGGTTCGAAAGCCATTTTTGTCCAAACCCGTGAATTATTGATAAATGTCAGTTTTTATTTTAAAAGTGAAAATTAACATATTTATAAAATTATTTAGAAAAAATAAATATTATTTCTAGAATCAGGATGTCGAAATTATCCAATGGTGAATTTTTCATAAATTTCAGAGACAGTCAATTTTTTGGGTAAAAATTCAATACCGTTTAAATATATAATGTGTATTATGACATCATAATGACCCAGTAGTAATGTAATATGATACTATAAGCCATATATTCGGCCAATATATGTTTTAAAATTAAAATAATGTCATTTTGGTTATGTTTGACTTATTTTACGAAGCATTAATGGACCCTTCAAGGCTTATTAAACATCTTGTCTTTTAAAATTTTTTTCCTTGGGAGTGTGACTCACCTCCACATAAGAAAACCCATTATTTTAAGCAGTATAGACTTTGGCCTTGAAAAATATTGTTTTCCACTCCCCTTTGGCGAAACCTATGGGCAAAAAACATGGTCTGGTTTGTGGTTTGAATTAATTTAATGTGAGGTGTCCCAACCCTAAATAATAAAAAATTCCCTCACCTTTCCTATATAAACACACCCATGATCCCACTTTCTCCTCACTCAAAGCCTTTGGAGTTCATCCAACCTCTTCCCTAATCCCCCTATAATCCTCCCAAGGTGCCCCAAGCTCCCAAGAATCCTCTCTCAAGCTTCTCTCAAGCATTTGGAAGCACACTTCCATGTAAGGGTTTTTCTTCCTTTCTCATTTTTGTCCAATTTTCTTAATGTTGTTATGCCATTTTATTTTCAATTATAAATGTTGGGGTGTGGTTTTGAACCTCCCCCATACTTACCTATTTATGTTTTAATGAGGGGAGACCCCTTTATCACTCATTAAATTCCTCCCATGTACACCCGTTACTATGCCGAAATTCCGAAAGGAATTTATCTCTCCTCATTTACATTCAAGAAATCCTATTGGATCATGTATCTAAATTCTATTAAATTTTCTTGGAAATGTATCTATATGAACCCCCTTATTGTCCATGTCATTTAAATATGATGATACACCACTTTCTCTCTCATCAACCATTTTTATGAATCCTTACTTCACGTTGTTACGCTGCCGAAATTGCACCAATTTTCCAATCCAATGTCGTTGTGTAGTGACTACCATGCCCATTTCTCTATCAAGGGTATTCACCATTATGCACATTTATTTATTGATTATAAAGTTTTATGTATTAATTATACAATAATTTATCTTGGAATAAATTATTATGTTTTATGAATCCATGTTATATGATCCATGGGGCACACTTATGCATGAAATGAAATGTTTAAGAAGGGTGCACCCTTATAGCGATCCAATGCATTGGGTAATGTATAGTATCATGATAAATCATGTCCAATGGGTGCTGACTCATGCTAATTCAAGTGCAATGAGGTTTTACTCGTGATTTATGTGCAATGAGGATTTACTCATGCTCCATGTGCAATGAGCCTTGGCTCATGATAATTCCATGTTAAGTGTTGGTGCCACAATTCCATGTTATGATTGTCATGATTTATCATGCCTTTATGTTTATGCTTTTATTTTGATCTATTGATATGCCTATTATCTAACATGTATTTTATTCCTCATGTTATTCCATGATTATTCCCATACTGGGCTTTATAGCTCACCCTTTTTTTATGCATGTTCTCAGGTTATCCCATGCAATGCTAAGTATGAGGTAATGTAGTGGTCATGTAAAAGAAGTTTTCAATAAAGATGTTGTATTTCATGTTTTAAGTTGTTATCTAATGTTCCTAATCCCCAAATACACTAGTCCTATCGATCTTCCATGTTGTATCAAGTGAAGATATTATGTAATAAATCAAGTTCAAGTTTGAAATAAAAAGAAGGGTTGTCATAGTTGGTATCAGAGGTTTGGTTTAGTTATTTTTGGGATTTGGATTAGAAAAATCTTGTAAAGCCTTAGAGATAAGACTAAGTATAATGAAAACATCCCTAAGTTTTAGTGGGTATTGAGTAAGTGGTTTATCAAGAAAATACATCCTTGTCAGGATACGAGCAGGTAGAGGTGGCTCTGGCACAGATGAATCCTAGGGGTAAAACATGAAAACACCGCTTTGAGCTAAACTCGAACGGGAAGTGGTTCATGACAACAAGCCTTGCTGCAATCTTGGTTATGACACTCCTGGGAGATATGCTTTGGTAAATTCACAAGTTTAGTATGAACCATTATTAAGGGACAAGAAAAATTCCCAAAGAATATATGTTAGAAAGTAGATCATGGATAACATAAACTGAAGCCAATAGATTCAAATGTTAAGGAAATAAGAGTTATTTATAAGTCATCAGTTTTTTTCTTGTATTATCTTTTATACGTTACCCCTAAATTTGCTTTTTATTCTATCCAATGGCTGGTAATAGGAGGACTCAGGCTAACAACCGATTTGAAGATCAATGTGATGACTATACTAATGAGATTACCAATCCAATGGGAGTGGGAATCATGAACTTTGTCACGCTTCTATCTCAGATAACTCAATATTTGAATATAAACAAGGGTCAAGAGGAACATTAAACCCCCCCTAAAAAAGAATAAGTCGTTATCAAGAGCTTCATGAGACAAAGGCTTCCTACTTTTAATGGATCATCCGATCCGTCAATCTCTGAACAATGGATAAACTCCATTGAAAAGATCTTCTCCATCCTTCAATGTTATGAACAAGAGAAGGTTCTACTAGCTGCTTATCATATGGAGGGTGAAGCTGATCAATGGTGGACGTTGATAAAAAATACGAAGCCTGAGGAGGAGATCGAGGCGTTGGAATGGAAGGATTTCTGGAAAATGTTTTTTGAAAAATATTTTCCACGCACCCTCCGGCATAAGATGGAAAGGGACTTCCTTTCCCTCAAGAAAAAATATGAATAATCTGTTGTAGCGTATGAGGAAAACATCACACAGCTTACACGATACGCTTCCGGCTTTGTCGTTACCTCCGAATGCAAGGTTGACCACTTCTTTGGTAGGCTGAATCCTAGCCAACAGAAAGCACTAGAAATCCATGACTTTGAGAGATATGAGGAAATTGTCCGATGTGCCCTCATGGTTGAAATGGAGATCGTAGAATATCAGGGGTATCATGGGAATAAGAAGCGCAAGGTGGACTTTAATGTTGGTAGTCCGATGGATAAATCCAACGGTGCTAAGAAGATCCAGCACCCCACTTGCCAATAGTGTGGAAAGAAGCACCCCCGAAATTGCCTAAAAGGTACAAGAAAATGATTTAGGTGTGGAAGAGAAGGGCACCTGGCTATAAACTGTTGGTAATGAAGACCCGCGGCTACGATAGAGGAGAAGAACACTCCTTCTGAACCTCAATGCGTGGTTCATTGCTACATCTTCAAAAAACCAGGGCATCTTGAAAATCAGTGCCCTAAGCCAAGGGATTTTAGAGGCAACCAACAACCTCCAAGGTAGAAAGGGCGATCTTTTTCCATCACTATTTCCGAAGTGAACCATGAAACAAAGTGGTGACAGTTACACTAGTTATTCATTCATGAATAGTGAACATACATTTTGATTCCGGTTCTACGCATTCTTTTATATCTCGAATGTTTAGTAGAACAATACCATCACCACCACAAATCATGGAAGTGAAGATGCTGGTGAGTATAGAAAATTGGGTGATTATTGCATCCCAGGAATATAACTCCTCCCCTTTCATAATCTGTGGATTGAACTTCCCGGTGATCCTCGTCATACTCCCTCTGGTGGAATTTGATGCAATTCCTGGAATGGATTGACTTTCATTATATAGAGCCAACATAAATTTCCGTGAGTGAGAAATCACTCTCGATGTGGAGAATCGACCCCTGATTCTTTACAAGTGCATGTAGGAAGATGAATCTTCTTTAGCTCCATCATCTCAAGCATGGATATTACTGCCCTATGAGCACTAGTATTTGGCTCAGATGATTGATTCCAAGGAAGTAACCATCCTTGAAGACATTCATATTTTGAGGGAATTCGCTGAAGTGTTTCCCGGGTAATTTCATGGTCTTCCTCCCAGAAGAGATGTTGAATTATCAATTGAACTTATATCGGGGGCGTTTCCAATATCCAAAACTCTATATAGAATAGTTGTTGTGGACCTTTAAGAGCTGAAGAAACAACTACAAAAGAATCTGGATAAAGGGTTTATACGCCCAAGTGCTTCCCCATGGGGTGCACCAGTCCTCTTCCTCAAGAAGAATGATTGGTCAATATGCCTTTGCATCGATTATCATGAGCTCAACAAAATAACAATAAAGAACAAGTATCCTCTCCCATGAATTGATGACTTGTTTGATCAGCTGCATGGACCACAATAATTATCCATGGTAGATTAGTGGTCAGGGTATTATCAAGTAAGGGTGAAGAAGGAAGATATCCCCAAGACTGCTTTTTCGTACAAGATATGGGCACTATGAATTCATATTAATACTTTTAGGACTCACTAATGCTCCATCAATCTTCACGGACTTGATGAATATAGTCTTTAGAGATTACCTTGACAAATTTATGGTAGTCTTTATAGATGATATTATGATATACTCCAAAACCAAGGGGGATCATGAGGAGAATCTAAGAACTAAACTAGAGACCTTGTAGAAGGAGAAGCTCTATTCCAAGTACAGTAAGTGTGAGTTATGGTTGAAGGAGGTATCATTCTTGGGACATATCATCACAAGCAATGGGATATCTGTGGATCCCTCTAAAACAGATGCAATTGAGGGATGGTCGAGGCCAACATCAGTAATCGATATCTGTAGCTTCTTGGGGTTAGATGGATATTATCGATGATTTGTGAGATATTTTTCATGATTTTCCGACCCTCTTTCCAATATTACTCGGAAGGGATTAAAGTTTTCTTAGAGTGATGAATGTGAAGAAATATTCAAGGAGTTGAAAAGGAGGCTTATCACTACACTCGTGCTCACTTTACCCACAAGTGGAGAACATTTCGTGGTATTTAGTGATGCTTCGAAGAAGGGCCTTGGATTTGCGTTAATTCAAAATGACAAATTCATTGCCTATGCTTCAAGGAAATTGAATGTTCATGAACAGAAGTATCTAACACATGACCTTGAGTTGGATGCAGTGATCTTCGCTTTGAAAATTTGGCGACATTATCTCTTTGGGGAGAAGTGTGAAATATATACGGACCAAAAAATCCACAATTATATATTCACACAGAAAGAGTTAAATATGCGGAAATGAAGATGGTTAGATATGATCAAATACTATGACTGCTCAATCCATTACCACCCTAGGAAAGCGAACAAGGTGGCGAATGCTCGATGTAGGAAGGACCCAACAATTCTATCATTGATTAGAATTTAAAAGGATCCAATCTTCTTATATTTGATGAGGATAAACATGGGAATCATAAAGAGTGGAACATCATAAATCCTCTCACAAATGATTGCTCAACCATCACTTTTGGAAATGTTAAAGGATGCTCAAAAGGATGATGTGAGAATTCAAGAAAAAGTGGAAGCTATCGGAAAATTGAAATCCTTAGAGTTTAATGTTAATGAAGATGGAATTTTGAGATTTGGGAAAAGACCATGTGTTTCATCAAGTCCAGAGCTGAAGAAGGAACTTTTGGATGATGCACATAGTTCAAATTTCTCTATTCACCCATGAAACACAATGATGTATCGAGATATTTGAGAGAATTTTTGGTGGGATAATATGAAGAAGGAGATCGCTGAATATAAATCAAAGTGCCTAGTGTGTCAGCAAGTGAAGGTAGAGAGGCATAAATCTAAGGGGATGATGCAACCATTGACCATACCAGAATGGAAATGGGATAATATCACTATTGACTCTTTCACTGGACTTCCAAAGACATCCAAAGGCAACAATGTAATCTGGGTTGTTGTGGACCATCTTACAAAGTCTGCACACTTCATTGCTATTCAGGAGGATTTCTCATTAGATAAAATGGTACATATATATCAGGGAAGTGGTAATACTACATGGAGTACCACTATCTATTGTTTCTAATCAAGATCCAAGATTCACCTCTAAGTTTAGAAAGAGTCTTCAACATGCTCTGAATACTGAACTGAACTTCAGTACGACCTATCATCCTCAAACTGATGGACAATATGAGTGGACTATACAAAAACTTGAGGACATGTTGAGAGCATTCTCAATGATCTTTAATGGAATATGGGATCAATATCTTCCTCTGGTTGAGTTATCTTATAATAACAGCTTCCACTCAAGCATCCAAATGGAACCATATGAATCCCTTTATGGGAAAAGGTTTAGAACACCAGCGTGTTGGGATGATGTTGGTGAGCGTATGCGGCTTGGACCAGAAATGGTCGAAGAAATGGTGGAGAAGGTGAAAACCATTCAGTAGCATATCAGGGCAGCCTAGAGTTGACATAAGAGTTATGCAGATAACCGTCGATGAGACATTGAGTTTAATGTTGGATACATGGTTTTTCTAAGTATATCTCTGTGGAAGAAGGTCATGAGGTTTGGAAATAAAGAGAAGTTAAGTCCAAGGTACATCGGCCCCTTTGATATTCATGATCGTGTTAGGGATGTGGCCTATCAACTAGCATTTCCACCTACCATGGCCAAAGTACATGATGTATTTCATGTATCCCTCTTAAGGAAGTACATACCAGATCCTTCACATATACTCTCTTCAGAGGTGGTATAGTTAGAGGATGATCTATTTTATGAGGCTCAACCAGTGAATATCTTAAACCATAGAGAAAAAGATCTACGAAATAAGACAATGCCCCTCGTCAAGGTGTTGTGGCGAAAATAGAATTTTGAAGAAGTGACGTGGGAATCAGAAGAAGTGATAAAGCCGAGTTACCTGCATTTTTTTAGTGTGGGAAAAGGAAATTTCTGGGTAGAAATTTCTGAAGGGGGGAAGAATGTAACAACCCAAACATTCATTAATGGAAATCCCTCTTGATCTAATTAAATGCATCTTTATGTAAAATGTTTATGTAAACTTCATTGGTTTTATGTTAAGAATTGTGACCATTGCTAATATAGTTGTTGAATAGTGATCACATGATTAGTATAAATATAGGGCTTTAACGAATTCAATTTACTCAGACAAAGGAAGCGATGGCCTCATCCAGTATATGTTTCCCATACGAAGCCCATTTGTCGGATCTTGGAAAAGAGGTGGCATCATTGGGCTTCACTCTTGACCAAGCCCAAGCCGAGATTCAACAGTTTAAGCTCGAGTGGGACCTCCTACGAGAGAAGTGGAAGTTGATAGAGATTACCACCCAAGCAATGTTATCCAAGCTACCCCCAGAGTCGGTAACCATCACGCACCTTACCCTTCGGTCTTATGCGGGTGTTATAAGGTGTTATGTAACAATACCTTAACACTATGGTTATGTACATAATTTTTTTTATATAATAATGAATATATTTTCCTGTTATTTTTGTTACCTTGTTAATAGTTTTTAAGGCTCAAATAGTGTTTTTAGTTAATATTAAACTAAAAAATATATATTTATTGAATAATATTTTAATAAAATAATATTATTATTATTAAATTAATTTTTATTAAATATAAATGATTGTATAATTTTATGAATGCAATTGTAATTTTTATTAAGGTTCAAAAGCCATTTTTGTCCAAACCCGTGAATTTTCGATAAATGTCGGTTTTTTTATAAAAGTGAAAATTAAAATATTTATAAAATTATTTAGATAAAATAAATATTATTTCTGGAATCAGGATTTCGAAATAATACAATGGTGAATTTTTCATAATTTTATGAGACAACCAAATTTTTGGGTAAAAATTAAATATCGTTTAAATATATAATGTGTTTGATGACATCATAATGAACCAATAGTGATGTAATAAAATACTATAAGCCTTATGTTCTGCCAATATATGTTTTACCATTAAAATAATGAGATTTTGGTTTTGTTTGACTTATTTTACAAATCATTAATGGACCCTTCAAGGCTTATTAAACATCTTGTCTTTTTAAATTGTTTTTCTTGGGAGTGTGAATCACCTCCACATAAGAAACCCTATTATTTTAAGATGTTAGGAATTTGGACTTGAAAAATATTGGTTTCCACCCCCCTTTTTCAGAAACCATGGGCTGGTTTGTGGTTTTAATTAATTTAATGTGAGGTATCCCAACCCTAAATAATAAACAATTCCCTCACCTTTCCTATATAAACCCTCCCAAGATCCCACATTCTCCTCACTAAAAGCCTATTAAGTTCGTCCAACCTCTGCCCTACTCTCCCTAGAATCCTCCAAAGGTTCCCCAAGCTCCCAAGAAGCCTATCTCAAGCTTCTCTCAAGAATTTAGAAGCACACTTCCTAGTAAGGGTTTTTCTTCCTTTCTCATTTTTGTCTAATTTTCTTAATGTTGTTATGCCCTTTTATTTTCAATTATAAATGTTGAGGTATGGTTTTGAACCTCCACCATACTTCCCTATTTATTTTTTAATGATGGGATACTCCTTTATATCTCATTAAATTCCTCCCATGTACACCCGTTACTATGCGGAAATTCAGAAAGGAATTTCTCTCTCCTCATTTACATTCAATCAATCATTTGGTATCATAAATCTAATTTCCATTACATTTGTTTGGATATGTATCTATATGACCCCAACCACTTTCTTTCCATGTCATGAAAATATGATGAGAAACCCCTTTCTTTCTCATTAACCATTTTTATGAATTCTTACGTCATGCCGTTATGTTGCTGAAATTGCACCGATTTGCCAAGCCAATGCCATTATGTAGTGAATAGCATGCCCATTTCTCTATCAAGGGTTTTCAACTCTATACATATTTACTTATTTATTATAAAGTTTCATGTATGAATTCCACATTCCTTTATTTTCGAATAACTGATGATGTTTTATGAATCCATGTTATATGATCCATGTGGCACACTTATGCATGAAATGAAATATTTAAGAAGGGTGCGCCCTTATAGCGTTCTAATGCATTCGGTAAAGGATGGTATCATGATACATCATGTACAATGGGTGTTGACTCATGATAATTCAATAACAATGAGGTTTTACTCATGCTTCATGTGCAATGAGGATTTACTCATGCTCCATGTGCAATGATCCTTGGATCATGCTAATTCCATGTTAAGTGTTGTTGCCATAATTTCATGTTATGATTGTCATACTTTATCATGCCTTTATGTTTATGCTTCTCTTGTGCTCTATTGATATGCCGATTGTTTAACATGTATTGTATTTATCATGTTATTCCATGATTATTCCCTTACTGGGCTTTATGGATCACCCTTTTCTTATGCATGTCCTCAGGTTATCCCATGAAATTCTAAGTATGAGGGAATGTAGTGGTCAGGTAAAGGAAGTTTTCAATAAAGATGTTATATTTCATGTTTTAAGTTGTTATGTAATGTTCGTAATCCCCAAAGACACTATACCTCTCGATATCTCATGTCTTATCAAGTGATATTTTTATGTAATAAACCAAGTTTATGTTTGAAATAAAAAGAAGGGTTGTCATATATTCTCTAACTGTAATTGCATGAATATTAGTGAAACGGGTGTGCCAGTTCATGAAGGAACAATCCCTATAGGTTGCATAATGCATCACATTGGTTGTACTATTAATATGAAGGATCATGTTGTAGTTCCATGGGCACTTTGTTATGATTCAACCTTTCTGGATACTTAGACATATCAATCTAATGGTTGGAAGGGAGATTGGGATCTTGGTTCTGGTTGAGGTTTGAAACCTGAATGGATGTAGGAATTTTGAGTGCACCGGACTTGTGAATAATTTAGGAAAGGGATATCAGATTTTATATACTTATTATGATGTATGAATTGGAAAAACTAAGGTTTATAAAAATGATTTCATTCCAGAATTGCAAAGCCGATGGAGTCTGAAAATGAATTCTTTCCATTTGACAGATGGTGAAGTTGGAATTAGTTTTTTTTGGGATATCTACCAAATAGTTGGGGTTCCCATTCTCAGGGAAATGTATGATGAGTTTATTCCACCAGTTAAAACATTGTTGTTGGACTCATCATGTGTTAATCGTGTTTTAACGATCACAAATATTAGTCAAACTAGTTAAATCCTATAAATTATATCCAATCTTGTGTATTTATGATTAAAGTTTTATCATGATTTAAGAAGAACCATGGAAGATCTTAATTGCTCTATATTTAGTTTAGTTACTTTATATTATCTTTGATCTACTCTCATAATACCTTATTTGACAAATGCTTAAGTCTAATCCATTCTTTTATCATCATTATTTAAGTCTTAACACTGTTACTTTGAAAAGTCTAAGACACCGTGAGTCTGCCATAGGCTATGTATTTCTCGCAACGTGAATCCAGACACCGTGAAGTAGATACTATAAAGCCAGACACCGTGAATCCAGACACCATGAATCGAGACACCATGAAGCAGACACTGTGAAGCCAGACACCGTGAAGAAGAAACCGTGAATCCAGACACCCTGAAGCAGACACCGTGAAGAGGATACCATAAAGCAAGACACCGTAAAGCAAGACACCGTGAACAAGACATCGTGAAGCAGACACCGTGAAGTAGCCACCATAAAGAAAGACACCATAAAGAAAGACACCATGAAGAAGACACCGTGAAGAAAGACACCATGATCAATCTAGACACCATGTAAAGGAGACATTGTTTCCATGACTTACTGTGACATTGTTTCTTAAACTATTTTTCCATCTTTCAATTTAATTTTAAACGGTCATATTTGATGATTTTAATTCACTAACACAATTAATGTTTCTTTGTAGACATATCATATGGAAGTATGAGGTACGAGGTGTAGAACACATGCAACCTGTCGGCTCCAATACATGCATTTCATGTTAAAAGCGAAGTGTGTCCAAGAATCAGTGTGCGCGATAAAAAAAAACAAAAAGCAAGGCCATGAGCAAAATATAATGAATAAGACACTTAGAGGAAGTCTCAAAAGAAAGGAACACTGTAGTCAAATCGAAACTGCTAAAAACACAAAATATATTTAAAGCTTTTAAAGAATATCTTCACTCGTTGAACATCATGAAGAACACAAGCTGAATCGCGACACTCTGTTTTCCACACAACTTCCAGAGGAGGACTCAAAGCTTTATCTGATTCAATCCAATGGAGTCCAGAGCTATAGTGACATCACACAAGAGAATTCTAAACTCACCTCTATATTCTTGCTCTGTTGTGATCATTCTTTTCCTTACATTACAAGAAATGTGTGCTTCTGTCTGTTTAGACACCCACTGACTCCTAAGATGAACTGGAGGATACTGAAATCCTCACACCAAATGTTTATACCTTTGTGTATCCCATGTAGAATTGTGGTAGAGGTATTAGGACCTGGAAATCATGTGTGCTGTTGTTATTGCTTTCCCACATAGAACTGTGGTAGAGGTCTGAGGACCTGGACAGTATGAGTACTGTTGTAAACCCTGATCTAGGGTGTGGATCAAAGTTTATTTATATAAACTTCTTGGTGGTAGGTGATCACCAAGTGGAGTGGATTATGTATCTGCTTGAGACTAAACCACTTGTTTCATATCTGTTGTGCTGCTTAAGTTAGTCTTCTCTGTTTTATTGCCTTACTGTATAATCTAGAAATCCCTAATTTCACTTTGATAGTTGATCTTGGAAAAAAGTTATAATTATCTAGTCTTAATAGAATAGCTTCAAAAGTAATATTAATAACACAAATTAAGATTACTAACAATTAATCAATCTTTTAAGAAGCTACTTAAATAGTCAAACTCTTATAACAGTATAACCTTGATTAACTGGGATGTATTTAATCTTTGGGGAAAACACTTTTTAGAAATAATTTTTTACAAAAATTTTTAATTGGGACTCAATTCAACCCCCTCTTGAGTATCCACTCCGTCCAACATTTGGTATTAGAAGAAGTAGATAAAAGTTTTTCAAAACACTCTGTCTGTGAAATGTTTTTAACTGTGATTTTTGTTGTATCTTAAAGATCTCAAAATTTCTGTTAATTCTAAATTTTCATATCTTTATATATCTTTTTAAAGCATAGTTATTATGGACAACAAATTAGAATGTGTAGCTACCAACATGCCACCCTTCTTTAATGGTGTCAATTATTCCCAATGGAAAATAAAAATGAAAATACATTTAGAAAGTATGAGATTTGACATCTGGACTGCTATAGAGACTCATTATAAGATTCCAAAAACTGTTAGAACTACTTGGGATGAACCTATGAAATCTGCTTACAATAATAATTATAAAGCAATGAAAGGCATGTATTGTGCTTTAAGAGATGAAGAATTTAATCAAATATCTGCTTGTAAGACTTCTTATGAAATAGGGGATACTCTGGTCGTTTCCCATGAGGGAACAACCAATGTTAAGGAAATGAAACTAAATACATACACTATTAAGTATGATAATTTTAAAATGGAATATGATGAATCTATATCTGATATATATATTAGGATTAATGAGATAATCAATACAATGAGTTCACTAGAAAAAGATATTCTATCAAAGGAGCAAATCATGAGGATACTAAGATGCCCACTAGATATATGGAGAGGAACCTCTATCTCTATACGAGAATCATGTGACATTGGAAAGCTACCAATCAAGGAGATGATTGGAAAATTGATGATGTATGAAGAAGAGATGAAGGTAAAAAAAGAGGAAGATGATGAACCTAATAAGAAGTCAGTGGCATTTAAGTCTACTGCTTCAAAAAGCAAGGACAAAGATAAAGTTCACATAACTGAAGAAAGCTCCACTAGTGAAAATTCTAACTCATACAGTGATGAAGAAATAGTTCATATAGCTAGGAGATTCAATAAATTATATAGAATAAATATTTTTTTCAGAAAATAAAACTATAAGGCTAAGTATAACCATCAAGGTAATAGGAAGAGAGATTGGAAGAAAGCTGATAAAAATGATGAGATAGTCTATTATGAATGTAAAAGGAAAGGACATGTTAAGGCTGACTGTCCAAAACTAATGTTTAAGAAGAAATATTTTTATAAGGACAAGAAATATAAGAAATCTATGAAGGCAACATGGAGTGCTTCAAAAGATAGCTCAAGTGGATCTGAAGATTCTGATTCTGAAGAAAAGAATCATGCCAACATGTGTTTCATGACTAAAACATCTGAGGTACTTGTTTCCCCTATGCTGAATGATTACTATTATGGGAATGAAAGTGATTCAAATAATGATGATAATATGTCTAAATCTGAATTATTTGAATACTGTAATATGTTAGAAGATACATGTAATGAGAT
Organism: Viscum album; assembly: GCA_963277665.1. Taxonomy (NCBI): domain Eukaryota; kingdom Viridiplantae; phylum Streptophyta; class Magnoliopsida; order Santalales; family Viscaceae; genus Viscum; species Viscum album. Next base: position 196,385,994 of record OY728162.1, read on the forward strand.
AAAAGATTATTACAAATCATTAAAGAAGCATTATGCTTTGACTAGTTCTGTCGAATCTGATCTTAGTATAGAAAAGGAAAAGAATGATCAAATGTTAAAGGAGAATACTAAACTCAAATTGTCTAATGAGAAACTTAGAAAAGACTTAGAGAAGTTCACATATGGAAATAATAATCTAACTAAAATTCTTGGAAAAAAAGTTGCACCAAAGTATACTACTGGTTTCGGATACCAACCTGATCAGAGACAAATTGTTAAGAATAAATTCATTCCAAAATCTGGACAGTATGCTGCTAGTTCATGTTCTGGAAACTCTTATTCTTTATCTAGATATTTAAATTCTTTCCGGCCCAAAAAAATTTATTTATCAAAATCATTTGAATCAGTTAATTATAGGAAACTCATTAGACAAATATGGGTCCCTACAGTTTTACATGCTAACCTTTTTGGACCTAAGAAAATTTGGGTACCAAAATTATCTTCTATCAAAATCAGTTTTATAGGAAACTTGCTTGAAAAGTTCCTGTAGGAAGATATTGTACTTGGACAGTGGATGTACAATACATATGACATGATACTACTCATGCTTTAAGAGCTAAATAAAAGTTTATGGAGGACATGTCACCTTTGGTGATATCTCAAAAGGAAAATTCATCGGCTTATGCAAGATTGGTAACACTGATTCAATTTTAATTTCTAAAGTACTATTTGTTGATGGATTAAAATACAACCTGCTAATTATTTATTAGTTGTGTGATGATTTTTTCAATGTAAATTTTTAAATTGATTCATGTAATGTTTTTAATTCTAAAAATGTTTTGGAATTTACTGCATTATGAAATGAAAATGTATATGTTGTAGAATTGAATTATTTAGCTAAACAAAATGTAACTTGTTTAAATGATTTTCATAATGAATCATGGCTATGGCATAGAATACTAGGACATTGTAATGTGCAATCACTTAGCAAACTGACTAGGAATGGTTTAGTTAGAGACTTACCTACACTGGAATTCCCACTTAACAAATTGTGTAATCCTTTTAAAAAGGAAAAACAACATAGAGTTTCTTTCAAATATAAGAAAGAAGTTTCTACTTATCAACCTCTCGAGTTGGTTCACATCGATTTGTTTGGACCATCAATAGTTTCAAGTTCTAATGGGAAGTAATATGTTTATGTTCTTGTAGATGATTTTTATAGGTATACTTGGGTATACTTTCTTGCTCATAAAAGTGAAGCTTGATCTTATTTTATCTAATATTCCATGTTTTTAGAAAACCTTTGTGGAATTAAGATCAATACCTTGAGAAGTGATCATGGCTGTGAGTTTGAAAATCATGACTTTGAAACCTATTGATCACACAATGGCTATAGTCACAACTTCTCTACTCCTAGAACACCTCAACAGAATGGTGTAGTAGAAAGAAGAAGTAGGACTCTTCAAGAGATTTCTAGGACAATGCTCAATGAATATGGTTTTCCAATTTACTTTTGGGATGAAGAAGTTAATACACCTTGTTACATTATCTGTAGAGTCTTGATTATACCAATTATTAAAAAGACACCTTATGAGCTTTGGAACAATAGGAAGCCTAAGGTTAATTACTTTAGAGGTTTTGGTTTCAATGTTTTTATCCTTAACACTAAAGATAATCTTGACAAATTTGCCTCCAAAGTGATGAAGGAATTTTCCTAGGTTACTCAATCTTGAGTAATGCCTATAGAGTATTCAATAAGAAAACCAAATGCGGGGAAGAATCTATACACATAAAATTTGATGAAACTGATCCACATTAACCTAAGACCCCTCTTGAAAATCGTGAAGAATATATGTCCATTCTAAATCTTAATGACAAAAACACTGAACCTGTTGTTAAGACAACCATTTATAGAAATTTTCCAGAACCTATTTCTATAGATCCCAAACCTGTAAAATAAACTGAAATTTCTAGCCCTAACTTTTCTAGAAAATCTATGACCCTTAAAAACCATCCTTTAGATGTTGTAGTAGGAGATTTAGTGTAACAACCCGAGATTTTATGAGTATTATTTTTTTTAGTTTCATTGATGTATTGAGTTGTACGCTACACCAAGATTATCTTACGCTATACACAACACCGTATTAGCTTGCAGTATACGCAACACTATTCTTGGATTTTGTTACACACAATTTCATGTTCGTTTGACAGTAGTCATTCTACGCAACATTGAGTGTGTATATATATATATATTCAATGTATAAATGAAATACGGTTCGATTCTGTTATACAAAACAAATAAGGAGTCTTTCACAACACGTAACCCAGACTTGGATTACATTACACGCAATCGCGACCTTCCACGATAGCGTTTGTTGTACACAATACCGAGTTTCACTAAACAAAGATATACTATTAAAATATTATATAAACTAGCCGTTATGAATATTAATACCAAAATTTTAGAATTTTATAAATTTTATCTTTCAAAATGGACTTCATTTTTGGATTTAGAATATCGAAACTAGCCAAGGATGAATTTTTGGTATTTTTCTAAAAACCTTCAATTTTTGATGAATAGTGAAAACAATGGGTTTCTATTTAAAAACCGGCTTTTTATTTAAATAATTAATTATTTTATTTAAATTTATTTTAGGTAAAAATTGATACATAATACCTATATAAGATCAATTAAATTCATTGGAGTCATTTTATAATAAATTTAGATATATATAAATTTTATTAAACTTTTCACCGTCTTTTACCCACCTCCTAGGAGAATTTGGAAATTCACATAAAACATAATTTTACTGCTTCTGTGAGGGGAATTTCGAAAATCCGAGAGACACGGGTAATATCAAGGACAAAATGTGGTTCAATGAGATGAAAATAACTTTTGGTGAATAGTAACTTTTTACTTTTATTTACCACGGTTAAAAGTAAATAGGGCAATTAAGGGTAAAAATGATATTATTATTAGCCTAACACATGTCCTAATTCTATTGGATAAATTTAATTCGACCATAAACAACCTTAGGAATAAATTGTGACAATTTAGGTCCACTTGGATTAGATTAGGACACATATTATTATTTTATTTAAAGAATAGTTAAAATAGTTAAAATTAAATTTTAATAACTAAAACATTTTTAATATAGGGTTATATATAAGATAAATTAGACAATAAATATTCATTATAAAGCTAAAACGATTTCCTAAATAATGGTATTTTATTTATAATTTTTATACATTAAATAATTTAAGTTATGTATGACACAATTATGATGCAGTAATTACCTTATTAATGAAATATTAACATAATTGATGTTATAAATAAACAAATAAATGTAATTTGAGACTTTTTATGAATTAAATTAATTTTCTAGGTTAATATGAAAAGTTAGTATTGATTTAATTAACTTTTTTCAAACTAATAATGTTGTTATGAGTTTCACAAAAATCAAGTACCAAATACTGTCAAAATTGTCATAAAATAGTTTTTAAAACAAATATTCTATTATTAATTGTTATTTTATTCCTAAAAATCTAAGGTTTGGCAAAATGACTTATGTAAGGATATATATATTAATTATGAACCAATTAAGGTTCGTTTGACTATTTATAGTATGTTTATTAACCACATAGTGTAAGAAAACAAAAAGACACGGTAAAAGTTAAATTGTTTAACATAGAGTTAAATCTAAATTATAAGGGCAAAATAGTAACCTAAACTTGTATAAACCTATTGTTTGAGATTATTTCGACCCATACTTACCTTATCTTCTAAATAAATCAATTTGGAGCTATTAAAAACCTAATATGACTTTTTTATAAAATAATATTTTAAGTTTTCCTAAGGTTCCCCTCTCCTCCCTTATAAAAAAAGAACCCCTGCCCTCTTCTCTTCACACCCTTTTTCGCCTTGAAGATAGGAAAAAACCTGCCCATTTATCTTCTACACTTCCATATAAACATTCTGGAGGTTTTGGTCTTCTCAAAATACCAACTCTACTTCCATAAGAGGAAGCTTAAAGGAGGTGGGTCGAAAAAGAGGTAATCTCTCTTCTGATTTTCTCAAGTTTCTTTCTTCTTCTAGTTATTCTTCTTTAGTTGTATCATTATAAAGTAAAAAAATAAGTATTACTTATATAATGATATTTTATTATAAATATGAAATAACCTTATTTCACCTTCTATCCATCCTACGGAAAATGAAATCATCACGCGTGCGTACGTACAGAATACCGTCTCCACGCCGTGGTGTAATCTGTTTTCCACCACCACCTTACTTGGATGGGTATAATGGTGTAGAGAATAACTATATATGATTATTTTAAAGTGATATTTATTATGAAACAGTATACATACAATTCAATACAATTCCACGATCATGGGAATGATATCATCGCTCGTGCGTACGTACGGACTATCGTCTCCACGACGCGATGAGATTCATTCTCAATGTTAACCAATCATGAATGATTATAAATTATATATAATGAATAATAATGAAATATATTACATAATAATGATAATAGATTTATGTATATATATATGTATGTCTTCTACTTAATTGCATTCAATTCAATAACGAAACAAAAACAACATTCATGCATACGTACGACCTACCGTCTCCATGAACGGTGTATTTCATTCCATTTATCGATCTATCATATATATTTATATTCTGAGTAAATATTATATATAAATCCTGTTTTACATTATGGAATTATGTAAATCAGGATACAAGTAATAATATCAAGAACAACAAGTCGAAACTCGTATAATAAATGAAACGATTTTACCCAAAACGATGCTTTAACATAGAATTTACAAAAGAACGGGTAATATAAAGTCATAAGTGAACCATATATGATATAAAAACAATGAATATGATTCTGTAATAATTTAATGACTTTATTTAAATCATTATACAGGAGTTTCAAATACATATGAAGCATATCAAACATAAGGTAAGGGATAATTATTCCAATCTCATTCTTATCCGAGATTATTTATTCGTAAGTATTTACTGGGGTTATTGTTATCATCCATGTCCATGTTTTCTAAAAGTGTTTTTATGTATTCTTAAAGTCCTTTTTACCCATTATTGACTTTTACCACATGTTATGAAAGGAATATTTCTTTTTTTACCATACGAGGAACTTTTTGACCTTTCTGACAAAAGTACGAGAAGAATGTTATTTTTAACTTATACGGCGTGAACGGATTTTTACGGTTTCATAATGCCTCATTTTCATGAAACTTAACCTACAAGATTCTATGACTATTTTTAAAAAAATAAATTTCTTTTAAAATTGCATGGAATTTTGTAAAAAAAAATGATTTTGAAGAAGAAATGATATTTTTCTCAAGAATTCATTTCAAGTGTTTTATCAAAACTATTTTCCATCTAAGATGACATTATTTAGCATGTTTATGTTTCAAGTATAATGTCTCTATTATTTACATGGTGTGATTTTTCTTATGATGAAATGATATCCATTTTTTTAATATGGATTATGTGATGATGGGATGATGTTTATGAAACCCATTTTATTCTTTGGGATATGATGAATGTTTTATGTTTATTTTGTGGCACAAGTAAGAATGATTTCATTACGAGATGGGTGGGACCTATATATCCCTCCAATGCATTGGGTAAAGATTTATATCTCATGAGATAGACATGGCTAGAATGGTAAGTTAATCCGGTTAAGTGATATAGGACTGGAACGAGGAGTGAACTCAATTTAGAAAGGGGCTTTGTCCACTAAGACGGTCTTGGCAACAATGCCTTGGATACTATCGAAATCATATCATGTTCTTAATGGTTTCCACAATTAAATTTTTTATTCCCATGATATTTTATCATGATTGATTTTTCCTTATGATATATGCCTTACGTACTTCCAAGATTCATGTCTTTGCTCAAGATTTTGATGTTTAGATATTATGTTCAAGTTTTTGCATTTAAATGTTTATGGATTGTTTTATGTTCTCTATGTTTAGCCTTACTGAGAATTTGAGCTCACCCATTTTTATGTTTTCTTTTCCCTAGGATTTAAAGAAAGGTTTTAGGTAAGAAAATAAAAAGGGGAAGATCTTTATGGGATATGTTAAATATCTTTCACCAATATTAGAAGATTATATTCCGAGTTTCCAAAGACACTAAACTATTACGGTCCTTTGGTGTCTATTTTGTTATGTATTAAGTATTCCGAAAAAGTAATGTAATGTCTATGTACGTCAAGATTTGGGTTTCTACAGTTGGTATCAGAGGAAAGGTATAGTTAACCTTTGGAAACTAGGATGCGAAAACATTAGTGAGATCCCTAGAGATATTTTAAGGTTTTTCTAGGGATGTCCCTAAGGTTAAGTATACGTATAGGTTATAGTCCTAGAATTATGGAAACGATATTATAATTAAACCTAATATGTTAGATATCGAAGTTACTCCCCCTTTATTATGTTGTTTTCCCTAGCATGATTTTTCCCTCTCACACTATTCTTTTTGGGTTTTAGACGATGGCTGGAACCCGAAGTAACTGTGTTGATCAATGTAATGGACAATGCAATGATTTTCCTCCTGAACAAACCAATGTTATGAGAGATGGAGAGAAAAGTCTTATTGATATACTTACATAAGCTATGAATCATTCTGGACTTCCAAATGAGCACAGAAGGGAAAAATATTCTATTGAGTCATTCATGAGGCAACGCCCACCTTTATTTAGTGGGTCTTCTGATCCACTTGTTTCTGAACATTAGATTAGTACCATTGAAAAGATATTTTCCATACTTCATTTTTCGGAACATGAAAAATTCATTCTGAATATTTACCGTTTAGAAGGTGAAGCAGATCAATGGTGGACTCTAATTAAGAATACGAGGCCCCGAGATGAAATTGAATCCATGGAATGGGATGAGTTAAAGAAATTATTTTTCAATAAGTACTTCCCTCATATTCTTCGAACCAAGATGGAAAAGGATTTCCTTGAGCTTAAGAAAAAGGATGATTAATTTCTTCGTATATACGAAGCGAATTTTACAAGGATTGTAAGGTATGCATCCAACTTTATCATCAAACCTGAAAGTAAATTTGATCGATTATTCAGTGGCTTAAAACCAATTCTTCGAAGGGAATTTGCTATAAGAGAATTCAGTAGCTATGAAGAAATTTTTTATTGTTCTATCAAGGTAGAAATGGAAGTTAGTGTTACATGTCCATCTCATGGATTGGACAAGAAATGGAAGATGAAGTTCATAGAGAAATCTCAAAATAATGGTGAAAAGAAGATAAATGTTTCTTTATACTCAATGTGTGGAAAGAAGCATGGTTCATATTGTCTTAAAGGGACTAGAAAATGTTTTAAGTGTGGAAAAAAAGGTCATCGAGTAGTTGAGTGTCAAAGTAATGGAAAAATGGTTTCTAATGACGTGAATAAAGAAAAGACTGTAGAGAACGCACCACCAACACTTCAATGCTTCAAGTACAAGGAAATGGGGCATTATGCTAATCAATTCCCAAATCCAAGGGTTAATGATGATCGACATGAGCAACCACTTAAGGAAAAGTACAAAGGGAAGTCACATGCGATCACTATTGGCAATGTTGAATTTGAAAATGATGTGGTGGAATGAATAAGTGTTTATGTAATGGTATTCCAAAATAATGTTTTATATAGTATAATGGTATATTGGAATATTTATGTATTGGTCTATTGTGGTTTTCAATAATTTTATGGTACCGATAACCATGGAAAGTGATTGAGAAATTTTTGGAAAGAAGATGATATGCGCATAATGAAGGGATAAGGATAAAATAAAATGTTTGACAGTATTCATGAGAACATGACTGATATAAGAAAATGTTATATCATGGTTTGAGTATATAGAATTTTTGGATTTTGGTATGTGGAAAGAGTTAACTTTTGACAGCATTCATGTTTTGACTAAGATTCAATAGGTATTCATTTTTCCAGAGAATACATGATTAAGGTATTCACATGTTTGGAATGTGACCAATAAGATATATCTTATATGGTGGATAAATTATGGTATTCACATGCTCAGTAGATGAAATTTCTAGTAATCGTTTTCTTTATATTATAAGACTGGACCAAAGTATTTTGGATAAGCCTAAAGATTGGAATGGATTATGTTGGACATAAGATAGTATTGATTAAGGCTATAACTTTTTCGATATTATTAATGGAATGTTATAATAATATATTTTTACAAAAATTACAACCTGTAGGACGGGAGACAACCCGTCGCGTCGGACAAGGCAGTGAGAATCGAACCCACAACCAAAGTGCGACATGACTTTATCGCCTACCACTGGCCAACGGGAAGTCCCTGGTTATTAGAAACTAGTTTTATTATATTAAACGGTATGATAGATGAAGTATAAGTCCATTTTTGGAATCATATATAACCTCACCATATATGGACTTATGTATATTTGATATCTTTTTCTAACCTTTTGTTTGAGATAGTTGGAATGACCCATCATTCTATCACATGATCTGCTAACACCTCACGAATGAAAAATTCGACTTCATTTATTTAAGAGATGAAGCGGAAATTTTTCAAGACATGAACAACGGTGAGATTATACTGATATAAAGTAAGTATTTCTTATAATTCAAATTATTCAACATTAGGGAAATGAACATGAAAATAAAAAATGTTGTCCTAGTGCCCTTATATCTGATGAATCAGATGGTACCTTAGATCATCACAAATTTATGGCTTTGTGATTATTGAATTTTTCATAGCCATGTTCTCTACCACTCACCATCAGAACATGATGGTTAGATTTCGCTTCCATATCCATATTTTCACCTATGTTCTCTTATGTGGAAACCCAATGATTAGTTAATTTGGGTAACTGTTACGTTTCATTCTTTAATTTTTAAAACTAAGTTTTGGTATTCCTTTTTACGATGTGGGTTTCTATTAAAGAAACATTCGAGTAGTAAACCATTTATAACCCCAGTGAATTTCGAGGGAGAAATTCATTTTAAGGGGGGGTAGAATGTAAAAACCCGAGATTTTATGAGGATTATTCTTTTTAATTTCATTGATGTCTTGTGTTGTACGCTACACCAAGATTATCTTACGCTATACGCAATACCATATTAGCTTGCAGTATAGGCAACACTATTCTTGGATTGTGTTACACACGATTTCAAAATCGTTTGATAGTAGTCATTCTACACAACATTGAGTGTATATATATATATATATATATATTCAATGTATAAATGAAATATGGTTGGATTCTGTTATACCAAACAATGAAGGAGACTTTCACAACACGCAACACTGACTTGTCTTACATTACATGCAATCTCAACCTTCCACGACAGTTCGTGTTGTACGCAATACTGAGTTTCACTAAACAAAGATATACTATTAAAATATTATATAAACTAGCTGTTATGAATAGTAATACCCACTTTTTTGGAATTTTATAAATTTTATCTTTCAAAATGGACTTCATTTTTAGATTCGGAATATCGAAATTAGCCTAGGATTATTTTTTTGTATTTTTCTGAAAACAATCAATTTTTGATGAACAGTGAAAACACTGGACTACTATTTAAAAACTGACTTTTAATTTAAATAATTAATTATTTTATTTAAATTTATTTTAGGTCAAAATTGAAACATAATACCTATATAAGTTCAATTAAATTCATTGGAGTCATTTTATAATAATTTTAGATATATAAAAAGTTTATTTAACTTTTCACCGTCTTTTACCCACCTCCTAAGAGAATTTGGAAATTCACATAAAACTTAATTTTACTGCTTCTATGAGAGGAATTTCGAAAATATGAGAGACATGGTTAATATCAAGGACTAAAATGTGGTTTAATGAGATGAAAATAATTTTCGGTGAATAGTAACTTTTTACTTTTATTTACCACGATTAAAAGTAAATAGGGTAATTAAGGGTAAAAATGATATAATTATTACCCTAACACATGTACTAATTCTATTTGATAAGTTTAATTAGACCGAAAAAACCCTAGTAATAACATATGACCATTTAGGTCCACTTGTATTAGATTAGGACACTTATTATTATTTTATTTAAAGAATAGTTAAAATAGATAACATCAAAGTTTAATAACTAAAACATTTGTAATATAGGGTAATAGATAAGATAAATTAGACTATAAATATTCATTAGAAATGTAAAAATATTTCCTATATAATGTTATTTTTTTATAATTTTTAGACATTAAATAATTTAATTTATTTATGACACAATGATGATACAATAATTACCTTATTAATGAAATATTAACATAATTATTGTTATAAATACCCAAATAAATGTAATTTGAGACTTTTTATGAATTAAACTAATTTTATAGGTTCATATTACATGTTAGTATTGATTTAATTAACTTTTTTTGAACTAATAATGCTGTTATGATTTTCACAAAAATCATGTACCAAATAGTGTCAAAATTGACATAAAATAGTTTTTAAAACAAATATTTTATTATTAATTGTTATTTTCCTCCTAAAAATCTAAGGCTCTTCCAAATAACTTAGATAAGGATATATATATTAATAATTAACCACTTGGGGTTCTTTTGTCTTGTTATAGTAAGTTTATTAACCATATAGTGTAAGAAAACAAAAAGACACGGTAAAAGTTAAATTATTTAACATAGAGTAAAATTTAAATGATAAGGATAAAATAATAACCTAAAATTGTCTAAATACTATTGGATGAAAGGATTTATACCCATACCAACCTTATCTTCAAAATAAATTAATTTGTAGATATTAAAAACCGAATATGACTTTTTTATAAAAAAATATTTTAAGCTTTCCTAAGGTGCCCCTCTCCCCCATTATAAAAAGGGAAACACATTCCTCTTCTCTTAACACCCTTTTGGGCCTTTAAGAGCAGACAAAACTTGACCATTTCACTTCTCCACTTCCCTAGAAACATTCTAGAGGTTTTGGTCTTCTCAAAAGACCAACTCTACTTCCTTAAGAGGAAGCTTAAAGGAGGTGCATCGAAAAAGAGGTAATCTCTTCTTCCGATTTTCTCAAGTTTCATTCTTATTATACCTTTTCTTATTTAGTTGTATCATTATAAATTAATAACATAAGCATTATTTATATAATTATATGTTATTATAAATATTAAACAACCTTATTTCACCTTCTATCCATCCTACAGAAAACGAAATCACCGTGCGTGCGTACGTACGGAATACCGTCTCCACGCTGTGGTGTAATCTATTTTCCACCACCACCTTACTGGATGGGTATAATGGTGTGGAGAATAACTATATATGATTATTTTAAAGTTATATTTATTCTGAAATAGTATACATACACTTCAATACAATTCCTTGATCATGGGAATGATATCATCGCTCATGCGTACCTACAGACTACCGTCTCCACGACGCGATGAGATTCATTCTCCATGTTAACCATTCATGAATGATTATAAAGTAAATATAATGAATAATAATTAAATATATGACATAATAATGATACTTTATTTATGTATATATATATGTTTTTCATCTACTTAATTCCATTCAATTCAATAAGTAAATGAAAACAGCGTTCATGCGTACGTATGGCCTACCGTCTCCATGAACGGTGTATTTCATTCCATTTATCGATCTATCATATATATTTATATGCTGAATATATATTATATATAAATAATTTTTTACATTATGGAATTATTTAAATCAGGATACAATTAAAAATATCCAGAACAACAAGTCGAAACTCGTACGATAAATGAAACGATTTTACCCAAAACGGTGCTTTAACATGGAATTTACAAAAGAACGGGTAATATAAAGTCATAAGTGAACCATATATGATATAATTACAATGAATATGATTCTATAATAAGTAAATGAAGTTATTTAAATCATTATACAGGAGTTTTGGAAACATACGAATCATATCAGACATAAGGTAAGGGATAATTATTCCAATCTCATTCTTATCCGAGATTGTTTATTCGTAAGTATTTATTGGGGTTATTGTTTTCATCCATGTCCATGTTTTCTAAAAGTGTTTTTATGTATGATTAATGTCCTTTTTACCCATTTTGACTTTTACCACATGTTATGAAATGAATATTTCTTTTTTTACAATATGAGGACGTTTTTGACTTTTTTGACAAAAGTACGAGAATAATGTTATTTTTAACTTATACGGTGTGAACATATTTTTATGGTTTCATAACTCCTCATTGTCATGAAGATTACCCTACAATATTTTATAACTATTTTCAACAAAATAGTTTTCTTTTAAAATTTCATGGAATTTTGTGAAAAGAAAATGATTTTGAAGAAGAAATGATATTTTTCTCAAGAATCCATTTCAAGTGTTTTATCAAAACTATTTTCCATCTAAGATGACATTATTTAGCATGCTTATGTTTCAAGTATAATGTCTCTATTATTTAAATGGTGTGATATTTCTTATGATGAAATGGTATCCATTTTTTTAATATGGATTATGTGATGATGGGATGATGTTTATGAAACCCATTTTATTCTTTGGGTTATGATGAATATTTTATGTTTATTTTGTGGCACAAGTAATAATGATTTCATTATGAGATGGGTGGGACCTTTATCTCCCTCCAATTCATTGGGTATAGATTTATATCTCATTAGATATACATGGCCGGAATGGTATGTTAATCCGGATCAGTGATACAGGACTGGAACGAGGAGTGAACTCGATTCAGAAAGGGACTTTGTCCACTAAGATGGTGTTGGTAGCAATGCCTTGGATACTATGGAAATCATATCATGTGCTTAATGGTTGACACAATTACATTTTTTATTACCATGTTATTTTATCATGATTGATGTTCCCTTATGATATATGCCTTACGTACTTCCAAGATTCATATCTTTGCTCAAGATTTTGATGTTTAGATTTTATGTTCATGTTTTTTCATTTAAATGTTTATGGATTGTTTTATGTTCTATATGTTTACCCTTACGGGCATTTGAGCTCACCCCTTTTTATGCTTTCTTTTCCATAGGATTTAAAGAATGGTTTTAGGTATGAAAATAAAAAGGGTAAGATCTTTATGGGATATGTTTGAAGATCTTTCACAAAGATTAGAGGATTATATTCCGAGTTTCCAAAGACACTAAACTATTACGGTCCTTTGGTGTCTATTTTGTTATGTATTAAGTAAGATGTTGAAGATCTTTCACTGAGATTAGAAGATTATATTCTGAGTTTCCAAAGACTCTAAACTATTTTTGTCCTTCAGTGTCTATTTAGTTATGTATTAAGTATTCCGAAAAAGTAATGTAATGTCCATGTACATCAAGATTTGAGTCTCTACATTTAGATAGAGGGACACAAACTAAAGATTCTCTGAGAAACCAGGCTGAACATCAAGCTTTTATTTCACATATTGAACTTAAAAATACCAATGATTCAATCAATGATGAATTTTGGGTGATGGCTATGCAAGAAGAATTGAATCAATTTGAAAGAAAAAATGTTTGGAAATTAGTAGACAGACCTAAGGACACATTGACCACAGGCACTAAATGGGTTTTTAGGAATAAAGTTGATGAAGCTGATAACATATTAGAAACAAGGCTAGACTAGTTTCACAAGGCTATAGTCAAGAAGAAGGAATAAACTATGAAGAAACCTTTTCACCTATAGCTAGGTTAGAAGCTATTAGAATTCTACTTGCTTATGCTGCTCATCTGAATTTCAAATTATATCAAATGGATGTTAAGAGTGCATTCTTAAATGGGTATATAGCTAAGGATGTTTTTGTTGAACAACCCCCTGGATTTACAAACCCCCATTTTCCAAATCATATTTTTAAACTATTAGAATATTTATATGGTTTAATGTAAGCTCCAAGATCTTTTTATGATAGATTGAGTCCGTTTCTTATTTACAAAGGTTTTACAAAAGAAATAGTTGATCCTACCCTTTTTATAAAATGAATTTATAATGATGTTTTAGTTGTTCAAATCTATGCAGATGACATTATTTTTGGATCTTCGAAGAATTATTTATGTTTTTATTTTTCTAAAATGATGCAAAATGAATTTTAAATGAGTTTAATGGGAGAACTCAAAAGTTTTCTTAGATTTCATGTTTTTCAAAATGAAAGTGGTATTGTTTTAAATCAATGTAAATATACGAATGATCTTCTAAAACATTTTGGATTGGATAGCACTAAAAATAGTGACACTACCATGAGTATCACTTGTAAGTTGGATCTTAATAAAGATGGAAAATATGTTGATCAAACCACTTATAGTGAAATGATTGGAAGTTTACTCTACTTAACAGCTAGTTGTCCTGAAATTATGTTTAGTTTGTATATGTGTGTTCGTTTTCAAGAAAAACCCTAAAGAATATCATTTAAATTTTGTAAATATAACATTCAAATACCTCATGCATACACCCAATATAGGACTATTTTATCCTAAAATACTATCATTTGAATTAGTTAGTTATTCTGATGCTGACTTCGGTGGCTGTAAGTTAGATAGAAAAAGAACCTATGGAAAATGTCGCCTTTTAGGCAATTCACTAGTATCATGGTGTAGTAAGAAACAAAATTCTGTTGCATTATCTATTACAGAAGCTGAATACATAGCTTCTGACAGTTGTTGTGCACAAATTTTTTGGATGAAACACACATTACTAGATTATGGGCATCAATTCAGACATGTACCTATAAATTATGACAACACATGTGCTATTAATATATCTAAGAATCATGTTTCACATTATAGGACAAATCACATTGATTTAAGACATCACTTTTTGATAGATCATTATCAAAAAGATGATATCACTTTGGAATTCATTGGTAATGAATTTCAAATTGCTGATATACTCACTAAACAATTCAATTCTGAGAGAATAGACAACATCATACATGAACAAGGCATGATAAATCTCAAATAGATACCTTACTTGTTACTCTTTCATGTCTTACTATTTAATATCTTAGTGTGTTATACTTTACTGTTTCATGATTACAGTTTCTCAGTTACGGTCTCTGATGATTACTGTCTCACCATAATGAACAGACACAGTCTCACCATTAGTATTTTGTACTAACTGTCTGATGTTTACTATCTCACCGTAACACACACTGAGAATTTCATTCACGGTTCATGGTCTCACCATGAAGCTTGTTTACTGCCTCACCATAATGACCATAGATGACCTCATCATAAAAATTATTTATGTTTTTCTTCAAACCTGTATCACAATAATTATCCTTTTCACCTTTTTTATTTTCCCACATTTTTATTTTTGCGACATTTGGTATTCCTAAATGATAAAACAAAGGAAGTATCACTCGATTCTTCACTCGAGGATTCTTCTACCTACTCTTTTCAAACCCTTATTCATCCCTGTAACCCTTCTCTTGCTTGAACATTTATTTAATGCCAAGAATAAACTTCCTTCATCATCGACACCTATGAAGTGAAGTTCTAAGAAGTATAAGATTGCGCCTAAGCTAACACCTGAAGGACCTTTAAATATGAATCTGGTAAACCGTGTTGTTGTAACTAATAAAGAGATTTTCCCCAAATGGCTTATGTCTAGTAATTCTCTGGTATTGAGACTGTTAGAACAACAAGGCTAGTTAGAGTGGTTCTCGAAGGAAGACATACCCATCTACCCTAGGTTAGTGGTTCTATTTTACCATTACGTTCAATTATCCTTTGATTCTGGTGAGAGTTTTGTTGTAAGAAGTTGGGTAAATCGCCAGAGATGCTTATTCTCTTAGAGGTTATGGGCTTCATGCCATAGGATACCTCATGAAGGCATATATGAGGATTATCAGAGAGGACCTCCACCTTCAACCGATTTCATTGATTTAGAAGATGCCCTGAAAACCTTTACTGGAAATAACACCTAGAGGAGAGCCATTACTGCTGAATTAGATGGATAATCAAGGCTTCTATTCAAGTTTATACAAAATTTGGTTAGTCCCCGGAAATGTGATTTTTCTATTTTAAAATATCAATATGTGTTTTTGATTCAAATTATGAAAAATGGGAATAATATCAACCTGTGCAAGTATATCATACACCATATGTGTGAGTTGATCAAAGTCACATCCAAGTCAACTTATCTATTCCAATATCTTCTAATCTCATCCATGTTTCTTTCCAAAGTTATGGTTGGACCTAATGAGAAAGTGATTAAGGAATGTGATTACTGTCTCTCAAAATCCACTATCAAAACAATGAAGATAAAATGGAATCCTTGAAAAAAGGAATGGGTTGAGGACAATGATATAATTTATGAGAAATTCAATCCAGTGGATTATCCCTCAAGACCACGAGATATTTCTGATCCTGTTTTGGAAATAGATGATATTGTTGAGTATCCTGAAGAAGAGTAAGAAGAGGCTGAAGTGCCACCAAGGGAAGTTGTTATTGTCGAGGAAGACATGAATACAATTCCTCATGTAGTTCTTGAATAAGAAGTCCCTACTTCTAAAGAATCTTTTCATTTGGAAACTCAACCTGAATCTGTAACATAATCAGTTGCCAATGAACCTAAAAAGCATACCATGGAAGAGCCTACAGTAGAAGAGCTTACAGTGGAAGGGATACCTATTTTGAAAGCAGTCAATATTGAGGAACCCCCTGTGGAACAATCTGTTCATGAAATCTTCCCTTAATCTGAAGAAAGGATGGAGATAGGCTTTCAGCTGGATAGATAGGAAATGAGTGACGAACTTAAAGATGAGTATGTGGAATTAGACCGATATCATAAGCCTATCAGTCCTTAGAAGGAGACATCAGTTTAGGGGGAGAAAATCCCAAATCTTGAGTCTATTGAAGCCTCACATCCAACTGAGTCAAGTCCTATAGACACTTAGTATAAATTTCCCAGTTTCTATGATGTGAATGACTCTCAGCAAGTTACAGAAACCATACTTGATATTTCCTCTCCATTTCAGTTGTAATCAATCTCCAATTTTGCACCTGAGAAGGAACCTAAGCCTGTACCAGTCTCAACTCCGGAACCCTTATCTGAACAACCAACCTTTGGGAGTAACTATGATCTGAATGAATTTGGTGCTACTATCTTATTTGGAGTTGAGAAACTCATGAATACCTAACCTCATCCTATGAAAAATTTAAGTGAGAGAGATGCCTCACTATTATTGGAGAAAATGATTTGGAAAATACAACCTAAGATGCTCTATGAGATTAAAGAAGTAAGAGTTGAAAATAATCTGCTCAGTAATGAAGTGAAGACCCTAATAAGTAGGGTTGAAGACATGCAGAGAGAGATGAATTCGAGATCTGAATCTGTTGCTCCTATAGAACCTATTGCCCCTCAAATTCTATAGGTTGGTGTGTCTCAGATTCAACCTTATCTAGTATCCTTAGATGAAAGCATTGCTGAAAGGGACAAAAAAATTATGAAGGAAATGAAAGATATTGTTTCCAATCTTAATAAACTCACTGATGAGTATACAGGGTTTCTTCAAAAGGTGATTAATCAACTAAAATCTCTAACCACATATTTCAAATCATCTGGTCAATCCCCTAAACCCTACATGGATAGTAATATACTAATAACTATAGTCAAAGAGGAACTTCAGAATGTACTCAGTGGATTCAATGCGACTTCTTTATTTGAAGTGATCAAGAACAGTGATAGTGTTCTTGACCTTGTACATATCCACTCCAAAATTGCTAATGATGCTCAGTAAGAGATTTCCAAGAAAGTGGATTTCTACTTCAACAGAATATTCTCCAAGACCGATATGACAATCCATTTCAGGTACCTTGTAGAAAATATGTGGATCCTTCCTGTGACTCAAGCTTTCAAGACCCAAGTCCAGAAGCTCACAGAGTTTACTTGATTGTTGGAAAAGTTTATGGAGAACAAGTATGATTTTGTGAAAGCCATGCATTATGGTGGAGAGATCATTACAGATTTCATAAAACTCCTGAGGCCCAATATTTATGTCTATAGTACATCCATTGTTTCTTCAATGACAGAACCCCTCAGACCTAGGCTGCCTACCTTCACCTCTGCCCTAGCCTTAAATACCTTGTCTGTCAGCCAAGAACTAAGTCAGATTAGGTCTTTGATTCTTGATCAACAACTGTCGAGATCTTCTACTGATCCTACCTTAGCTCCCTTAGTCTTTAAAGGCCTTCCTTTACCCTCTTTATCAACCACCTCATTTCCTTCCACTACCTCGACCTCTACCCCTATGGCTTCCTCTTCTGCCACTACAGCTAAAGGCCAAGAGAAGGCCAGCCCATGAAGAAGAACAGTTATTACTCTTTTTTTGATAGGGTTGATTTTGCTTTTTTTACTCTTTTGTTTGTACTGAACCTTGTTTACTCTTAATGGAATGTTCATTTTTGGCTTCTCTTACTCCATATTTTTTATAATCCCAAAGGGGGAGAAATTTATATATGTTAGTTAGCCATTTATCTCTATAGTTGAATCAAATATTCACTTTAACATTACGTGATTTGTGATCATCAAAGAAGGGGGAGATTATTAGAATCCTCATGTATTAATCATGTTTTAATGATCACAAATCTTATTCAACCTAGTTAACTCTTATAAATTATATCTAATCATGTGTATTTATGTTTAATGTTTTCCCATGTTTTAAGAAGAGCAATGAAAGATCTTAATAGATCTATATTTAGTTTACTTACTTTATATTATCTTTGATCTACTCTCATAATACCTTCTTTGACAAATGATTAAGTCTAATCCTTTCTATTGTAATCATTATTTAAGTCTGAAAACTGTTACTTTGAAAAGTCTAAGACACCATGAGTCTGCCACTGGCTATGTATTTCAGGCACTGTGAAGTCAGACACCGTTAAGTAAACACAGTGAAGCCAGACACCGTGAAGCCAAACATTGTGAAGCCAGACATTGTGAACCAGACACCGTGATGTCAGACACCGTGAAGTAGACACCATGAATCCAGAAACCATGAATCATACACCATGAATCAGACACCATAAAGCAAGACATTGTAAATAGAGACATCGTAAAGTAAGACACCGTGAACAAGACACTATGAAGCAGACACTGTAAATAAAGACACCGTAAAGCAAGACACCATGAACAAGACACTGTGAAGCAAGACACCGTGATCAATCTAGACACCATGTGAAAGAGACATTATGTCCATGACTTAATGTGACACCTTTCTTTAACTATTTTTCCATCTTTGAATTTAATTTCTAGCAGTCATATTTTATGATTTGAATGCATTGACATAATTAATGTTTCTTTGTAGACATATCATAGGATAGTATGAGGTGCGAGGTGCAGAACACATGAAAATTGGTGGCTCCAAAATAGGCATTCCAAGTTAAAAGCAAAGTGTGGACAAGAATCAGTGTGCGTGATAAAAAAATTAAAAGCAAGGCCGTGAGCACAATATTAAGAAGAAGATACTTAGAGGAAGTTTCAAAAAAAGTCACACTACATGAAACTCGACAATACTGAACACATGAAACATATTTGAAGCTTAAAGAACTTCTTCACTTGTTGAACCTCACAAAGAACACAAGCTGAATCATGAAACATTATTTTACACACAACTTCCATAGAATGACTCAAAGCATCATCTGCTTCAATCCAAAGGAGTCCAGAGCTGCAGTGACATCACACAAGAGCTTTCTAAACTCATCTATATATTCTTGCACTATTTTGATCATTCTTTTCCTTACATTAAGAGAAGTGTGTGCTTCTATCTGTTTAGACACACACTGACTCCTAAGATGAACTGGAGGATACTGAAATCCTCACACCAAAATTTTTATAACTTTTTGTATCCCACATAGAACTGTTGTAGAGGTATAAGGACCTGGAGAACCTGTGTGTTGTTGTTATTTCTTTCCCACGTAGAACTATGGTAGTGTTCTGAGGACCTGTACAGTCGGAGTACTATTGTAATCCCTGATCCAGGGTGTGGATCAAAGTTTATTTATATAAATAGCTTGGTGGCAGGTGATCACCTAGTGGAGTGGATTAGGTCTCGGCTTGATATTGAACCACTTGTTTCATATCTGCTATGCTGCATAAATTAGTCTTCTCTGTTTTATTTCCTTACTGTACAATCCAGAAATCACTAATTTCAATTTGATAGTTAATCTTGGAAAGAAGTTATAACTGGCTTGTCTTAGTAGAATAGCTTCAAAAGTAATATTAGTAACACAAAATAAGATTACTGAGAATTAATCAATCTTTTAAGAAGTTACTTAAATAGTCAAACTCTTATAACAGTATAGCCTTGATTAACTGGGATGTATTTAATCTTTGGGGAAAACCCTTTTTAGAAATACTTTTTAATATAAATTTTTAATTGGGACTCAATTCACCACCCTCTTGAGTATCCACTCTGATCAACAATTGTATTATGTTACCAGAACACCATAGTTATCTCATGAACTATTAAAAATATAAAATAAATCACCCAAAGACAAGAAATATATTCATGACAGAGTGCAGATGAAAGCCTTTTTTGAACCAACAATTGAAGAAGGTCCCACCTATGTATGTCTGAGGAAGTTTTTTCATGTGCGCTTTCAAAAATATTTATAACTAAATTCAACATAGGGGCATAACTAGGTCGTTTTATTGCGGATATTTTGTACTTAATCACTCGCTACTTCTAATTTGATTTTTATTATACTTTTTTTATATTTATGAAATAAAAATAAATGAAATGTATTATTATAGATGATGATTCAATATTAAAATTTAACATACAAATGTAATGAAAGCACAATTAATGCAAAGAGAATAAAGTCAGAAAGAAAGGAGATATTCCTGAGAGAATCACCCAGATTGAACCTTCATCATCTATTTATTAGTTTCAAATTTAACTAATAAAAATAATCCATAGTATTCATGAATATCCACTTCTATATATGGATGTGAATATTTATTTCACTCAATGATTACTGAGAGACCAAACATCCACATCCTCAATCAAGGGAAAATATTATAGGAGAGAAAGTTAAGTCTCGGGTTGAAAGTGGAGACACAAAGGCTCATTATCCAACAAGATCCGACATGACGTAACTCTAATAAAATATTAAATAATAAAAATCAATGTTCAATGACTTGTTTTCAACACTAGTTTGATACCCTAAGATGTTCCTCAGGTTAGTTACTAATGATCATGAGTATAATAGATCACAGTGGAGAAGAACGGGGTGAAAAAAGATAAAAAAATTAGAATGAGATAAAGAAGAGAAAAATACATTAAAAATGAATAATACAATTAAAATGTGAAGAAACTACAAAACAATATAAAATGGCCACACCGAAGTGCCAATTCTTTGAGAAAGTGTGATGATACAAATTTATAGATAGAGGAGGTGAAATAATTCTCTCCAGAATCATATTCTGAATGTTTCCATGTGGATGTCCCATTAAATGGTAAAATTGGTAAATGGTTTATTCATAACATATCTTCCATAATGTCTCCTACATTCACCCTCAAAATTTATCTTTATTTAAAAACAGATTTAGGCATTATGGAAGATTTAGTCCGAGGCATTTAATCTGTCCATTTGAATGGTCAAATTCAAATTCTTCAATGTACCTTGACTTTATGACTTTCAAACCTGACGATTCACTCAATAAATCCTTAATAAATGTTTTTAAAAATATAATATCACATCCCTCCACAAAATATGAGACATTTTAGATGCATTTTCATGATGTTATGAATTAATTACCCAATAGAACTGTTTCTTCCTGGTGAGACCTTTTATATTCCACATGTTTGGAGCTTTCAAATAAAGCATTAATGGGAATATTTTTACTTTAAACTCATCATGGATGTGGATAATTGAATCCTATATCTTATAAATCTATAACCATCTAATTTGGAGGTTTTTAGGATGATTTATGTGTCCATTACGTCTGTAGGGTCCATACTATCTACCCAGAAAATTTCCCAAATTAAATGATTTTTGGGCCTCTAGATGCTTGAATCATCTTTCCCTCCTAAAGAAAAATTTATAAGAAATAAATCATGGATTTAAAAAAATCACATAATATAGAATATTAATGTAAATTTTATTCCCAAAATACCCCAACAATAAAAATATGTAAAAATTCCACACTTAACCACTTTTTGCATTTAAGCTCAAATTACCATTAAAACCTAAAATGGTGAAAATTACCCATAAAATAATAATATGGTGGGATTATAAAACATTATTTAAAGTATAAAATGTAGAAAAATGTGAGCTTCATCACTCCCCCAAACTTAAACATTGCACCCTAGGGAAATCATCTAACATCTAATTCAAAATCCACACAACAATCAAAAATGAGAAAATATCAATGATATTATCAAAAATAGAATTCCATCATGTATAATCTATGAAAAATAGTTCTCTATCATTTTAATTTAAATAATTAATTTTTTTTAAAACTCATAAAAAATCCATGGCCCAATCACAAACTACCTCTCATTGAATTTTATGTCACTCTTTACTCAAGGGGAATTGAATCTAGAGTTATGCACGTACATGGAAATCATATGTATCACCATTGGATTGTGAAAAGTCTCATTTCTCCATAGTGTGAAACATGGAAATGATTTCCATCATTATGGATTTATTTAATGATTAGAATGATTCTATGGCTTATGGTTGGTTGGAAAATGATTGAAAAAGTTGCATGCCAGAAAAGGAGGATGGACTATTAAGTACAATGCATGATTAATTCATGTCAAAACACAAGAAATTCTTATCTCAATCCCACTTTAAAATTTGAATAAAACTCCAAACTATTTTATAAAATGGTTCATGAGCCACGAAGTTATTGTAATGAAAGATATTACCTATGTTCTCCCTCATTTTTTTATGCTCCAGAAAGGCACAAATTTATTTTCAGTTTTTTGATTTTTTATAGAGGATGAGATAACAATTAAATAAAATGAATGAATTACAGTTCATGCCCTTGATTTTTGAGAGGTACATGAGTCATAAAATAATGTTCAATGAGGAATTAAATCTCATCTCAATTTTTTCATTTTTTTGAAGGATAAATGGATGAAAAAAAATAAATAACAGTGAGATAATGACACATACCCAATTCTCTTATTATCCACTACCCAAAGTATTAACACACACCTCAAACCATACATAAATGATACACATCCCAATAAACACAAATTAAAGTTACTTACCCTATGGTAAAACTTGAAATATCCATGAAAAAATACTAAGATTACATGTAGATAAGAAAATATCGGCTTTTAATGAGGCTTAAACCTATAAAGATATTCATGGATTCTAAGGGATAATGAAGGATATATGTAAGGGTAGGTATCAATTTAATATATGTCTATCCAAAGATATTCCTAAATCATATCAAAATCATTTCATGAAATCCGAATCTTTGAAATAAAAAAGTCACAAATTCTAGTTTCCACACAAAATCCATGTTTCTCTCATGAAAGTGTGGGTATTAGGAAGAATAATTCAAAGTAGTTTAGAATACCTCACATGATTGGAAAAATATTTTGAGTAAGTGTTTCATTGGAATGGATTTCAAAAATCATCTATACTCATAAAAATTCATGCAAATCCATTTCATGGAAAATGAATTCACATCAACAATAATTTAAAATTCATTATTTCAAAAATCATTTCAACTCTTTCAAATTCATTTGATGTGTGAAAAGTGATAAGAATATCCACTAAAGGTAAAAAATACTAAAAATTGAAAAAAAAAACAAAAAATTAACAAGAACAACTAACATGATGACACTCCCCCCACATGTAAATTTTACTTCCCCTCATTTTAAATCAGAAATAAATATAAGGCAGAAAAACAAAATAAAGGAAATATACAACCTGGAATTATTTTTGAAGTGGATTCCTTTAGTTAAGCTCCTAAAAAATTCCAATTTAATACTACGAGAATGAAATTAAAGTACATAATAAAAATAAATAAAAATAAATAAAAATAAATAGAAAGGGAATAAAAAAGATATAATTCTTGGTTTAGACCCCCAAGCGGGTGCTAGGTTTTTACTTCCTCTATTCTGACAGTTTCACTGGATTATCCCCTAGCAAAAGTTGGGTGTGGTTTATTTGAGATTAACAACAACATGTGAATTTTACCAATGTCCATCAGTAAACATTGAAATTAAATAACCCCAAATAAGATAATAAAATTCATAACCCCTATGAATGAATAAAGAAAAAAATTATGGTCTTGAGTGGGAGGGAATAGAATATAAGGGTGCTCCCTATTAACTTCTATGGTTTCCTCCTCTATATGATATGAAAATTTTTGTTTACTAGGTAGTCGCACCACCATATTCTCCAGATATTCATCTTCAATTACCACCACTTTATTGGTATCTTATTTAACATCCAAGGTCTTATCCAATTGTTCTGTATAAAAAAATATCAGAGAAAGAAAATTCAGAAAACAATTCAGCTTGAATAAGATTAAAACATGAGGAATTAATAAAGAAATATTCCCTTTCATGTAAGTTAGCTTGGTAATTGATATCTTTAGGCATGATCATTGTAATCTCAATCTCAATAGGCTCATCTTATTCATCATCTTTCAAAGAATGAGATAGGTGTAGTGGTGCTGATTGTTCATCAACAAGGATGGGAATATCAACTTTCAAGTTATTTTTAATAAATCAATTCTAGTATTTTTCCAAAAAATGTTGATCTACCATAAATGCATCAGCTAGAATGTGGACTTATAGGACCTCTTCAAGCAATGGTTGAGTGTGGGATGATGTTATTAGTTCATTTAGAAGTTCTTTCTCACCCACCTCAAGTTCTTTAACGTAATAAATGATTGGTGAAATCTATTCCACCACTCGTTCCGGTTTAGGTTCTAGCTCAAGTTCGGTTTTCTCCTGGGTTGTTCTTACATATTCAGCAATTCATTCTATTTAGCTCTCTAGGTTTTGAACTTTGGAAGTAATTCTATGAAACTGAGCATAATTTTCACTGTAAACATTTTATTGCACTTTAGATTAGTCAATCTATGAATAATAATCACAATTTGAATACATAACGACAAAGAATAATTTTTTAGTCTATTTTTTTTAAATTTCGGATTTTTTAATGATAGAAAAATTATTTTTACAATGTGAATAAAAATAGTGAATTAAAACTGCTTGTCTCCTCGTAAACGACAATAATTTGATGAAGCGTTGTCGTGTTCACTCTCGAAAATATTTATAACTAAATGCAGCCCAGGGGCTGATCTAGGTCATTCTCTTGAAGTGCTTTGTAGTTAACCACTCAAAACTTCTAACTAAATTTTTATTATACTATTTTAATATTTACGAAAAAGTAAATGAAATGTATTTTTATAGATGAGGATGCAATAATGAAATTTAACATAGAAATGTAATGAAAACACAATGAATGAAAACAGAATGAAGTCATAAAGAATGGAGATATTACCGAGAGAACCACCCATATTGTACCTTCATCATCTCATTATGAGTATAAAATTTAATTGATAAAAACATGCCATCATAAGCTTGAATATACTCTTATATATATGTTTTTGAATTAATAGTTCACTCAACTATTGCTGAGAGACCACACATCCACCTCCTCAATTGAGGGAAATTTTTATTGAAGATAAAGTTAATTCTCAGGTGGAAAATGGAGACACAAAGGTGTCTTACCCACTATTATCCCCTTGATCTAACTCTAATAAAATATTAAACAATAAACATGAATGTGAACTACTTGTGCTCAACACTGGATTGATCCCCTAAGAAGTTCCTCAGGTTAGTTACTCATGATCAAGAGAATAAGAGATCGTAGTGGAGACCAACGGGGTGAAAAAAATATAAAAAAATGAGAATGATATGAAGAAGAGAAAAATACATTAAAAATTCATAATACTATAACAATGGAAAAAAACTATAGAGAAATATAAAATATCCACATAGAAGTTCCAATGCTCTGAGAAAGGGTGAGGTTACATATTTATAGGGAGAGGAGGTGAATAAATTCTCTCCAGAATCATTATCTATATGTTTCAGTGTGTATGTCCCATTAAATGGAATAATTGGTTACTGGTGGCTTCATAAAATATGTTTAATAATTTTTCCTCCATTAACCCTAAAAATTTGAGCTTTATTTAACATTATTTTTCGGGGTTATGTCCGATTTAATCCGAGACATTAATCAGTCAATTTGAATGGATAAATTCCAATTCGTCAACATCCCTGGACATTATGACTTTGAAACCTATCAATTCACTCCTTAAATCCTTAATAAATGTTTTTCCACATGTAATTTCGAGTCCCTCCACAAAATATGAACTCTTTTGGATTCATGTTCATAATGTTATGAATTATTTACCCCATGGATTCATTTATTCCTAGTGAGAAGTTTCATCTTTCACATGTTTGGAGCATTGAAATAATGATTTATTTTTCATATTTTGACGTGAAGTTCATCATGGAATTGGGTCATTGAATAATATGTCTTCTAAAGCAATAAATATCTCATTTGGAGGTCTTTAGGCCAATTTATGTGTGTGTTAAGTCGGTGGGGTCCACGCTATATTCCATAAAAATTTCCCAAATTAAATGATTTTTTGGGCCTCTAAATGCTCAAATAAACCTTCCCTCCTGAAGCAAATGTTATAAGAAATAAATCAGGTATTTCAACAGAAAATTAATTATATAATTTTGAATAATAATATAAATTTAATTCTCAAAATACCCATATGATAAAAATATGTCAAAATTCTACATATAACAACTTTTTGCATTTAATCTCAAATTACCACTAAAACCTAAAATGGTGATAATTACCAGTAAAATAATACTATGGTGGGATTATAAAAAAATTATTTACAGTATAAAATGTATGAAAATGTGAGTTTCAACAATGTTCTACTGTTTTTCCTTCTGTAGACAACTGAGGTAGTTCAGAAACATATTGTCCTACACTAGAGAGAGGTTCCAATAAGCACTGGGGGTATAATGTAAAATATGATATTGATGAAAAGATACGCTTAGATGACTTACTTTCCATGTGTCTAGGCATTTACTTGTTTCCCATTCGCGAGTCTGAAGGTGGTGTAAGGCCAGATACTTTTTTCATTGTATCTAAATACGTAGAAGGGAAGTATATTGGGTTTGAAACTCTAGTATTTTCCATAATTTATCATTCCCTACTGCATTTATACAATGGGAAGGCACTATTTAGAATTGCAGGGTTGTTCCAAGTGTTTTGGGGCTGGATTGAAACACACTTTTCTTTATATTCAGTGTTTAATTCAGTTAGAGTCCCCAATGGTCGATTATCTCAATTTTTACAGAATGTTTCTTGTATTCAACATCAAAATTTGAGACCTGATGTAGTGCTAATGGAATTGAATGTCTCAGGAGAATTTAGATTCATTCCATTAGGTAACCCACCAACTGGAACATTTATTGATGATGGTAATGAAAAGAATTATGAGCTAATGTCTTATATAATGGCATTCAGGGATGGTGTATTATTAGCCAGGATTGATGGTGAAATTATCTATGAGGATTACGTCCCTTATAGGTTTTCTCATCAGTTAATTTGTATTCAACAATCAAACCCTTTTCTTTCCATGTATGTTGAACATGAGAAACACCCAATGGTAGTGAGAGAATTTTGGATTCTAATGGATTTAGAGACATCCAAATTCTCAATTACGTTACCTACATCAGATGCGTCAATCGGATTTGAAGCTAAATATGGCGAAGCTTAGCATTCTTCATATCCTCAAGGGGATTTGAAAAAAATAATATATCTAGTGGCAGCTACAACGACTATTGTACATGGTAATCATGGTAATAGTTAAAAAGAATAAGATGACACCGAAGTTTCAGAGGTTTCAAAGCCTTCCAAACATCCTCGCAGAAGGTATACCAGGAAGACTAGGGCTAGAGAAGAAATACCTTTGACACTAAGGTGATCCATCTGCCGCCATTAGAATGAGATTCATGTTCCATCTATTGAACTTTCTGAAGAATAAGGGGAGTCCTGAAGTGTCTCACCACTCATAAGGTGTTGAATTTTCTTCACAACCAACCATGATGGGATTGATTTTTGTGAAACATTAAGAAATTTACCATTGGGAGAGTGTGACCCATTATCTTATGGATGCATGGGTGTTCTTCTAGCATGGAATTTGAATACCGAATGTGGGTGAGATTAAGGCCCATTCTAATTTCAATCTGGATAATAACCTAGCTGAAGTACATGAGTATATTATGGAGATGGAAGCTTTTCTCTATGCAACTGATGAACAAATCCCAGCCTATAAATGAGTATCTCATATGATGGAATTAGGAATAAAAACAGGGGTGATTATTGACCCTGAGTAGGAGTGGGTTATTTATCTTAATAATGAGAAGGTATTTTTATTTTCATTTGTATAAATTATACTTTACTAGTCATCATCATTAATCTAGATGAAATGAATTTTTTTTAGCTAGAATGCAGGGAAGGAATCTCAGGACCGGTTCTTGAATCACCACGGTATGGGCTTATAGGTTCTCCCATCGATGCATCGAATGATCCTACCAGGTTTCCGAATCATTCTTTAGGAGAGAGAATCATGTCTGGGTTAATGATGATAGATAATAATCATTCATTTCCTCAACATTCTCTTGTCTGAAAGAGTGTTTCGATTTCTCCTCAATCATAAGAAATGAAATGAAAGAGATAAATGAGATAAATCCAAAGTGTTCAAAAAAGGAGTAAGTATTTATACATTTGTTAGGGCATTATAACTTTCTTGATACACATTGGAAATCATGTTTATGCTCTTGTGGTATCTGTATATGTCTTCTCTCTCAAGAGACTAAGAGATTATTCTTCGAGGCTAGAGAAGGAAACCCCAGGAAAAACCCAGGTTCATGTTTACGGATCTTCTACCTTAGTAGATAAAACACCAAATGTTTTAGTTGTACCCACTCTTATCTCAATTTAAAGAGGGAAATCCATGTTAATATCAAATACATCTCTATTGAATATTAAATTCATTGATAATATTATTATTTTCAACATATATCAGATTAGTTTTCTTTTCCAATGGATCCTACAACAACCAATGATATTATTCCTATTGCTCTATAAGAAAGGAATGAAGACCCATGTCAGTCTGAAGTAAATACTGATGTTGACCCAAACCTAGAAAAATATGATGATGTTGTACCAATTGAATAACTAATAGAACATAATGTCTACAACGACAATTTGGGCATCAACAATCAATTGTTGGATACCATAAATAGTGAGGATGATATAACAATCCAAGATGCACACACTGAAATTATGGATGTCGTTAATCAAAATATTGATATTACAATTTCCCTTAAAAATTTTGTGGATTTTTATGTGGAATTGAAAATAAATAAGTATTTATTATTCTATTTTCATACACAATTGTTTTTCATTTACTTGATTCTTCACACTAATTTTAACCTTATGTAGTTTTATCTGCATAAAATGTTGCAAAGCCTCTTCAAGAGTGGGGAAATCCACTCTATCCTTATTCTGATAAAGTTGGAGAAGAACCTACTAAGGACCCCTTATTGAGAGACGATCCAGTGCCTTCAATTATGACAGTTGGGAAAACTCATGAGAATGACCCTTCTCAAGAAACATCTTACTAGATTGCTGATGTTGAGAATAATATGGATGAATCCAATCATGTGGATTACTTATTATTGGGTAAATGTTATCGACTGTCTGAATCATACTCTATTTCTATAATAATTATGAAACTGATAATGATCTTGCTTTATCATTTAGTGTTATTAGCTTCCACTATTAGATCAAAAT
Source organism: Viscum album (assembly GCA_963277665.1). NCBI lineage: Eukaryota > Viridiplantae > Streptophyta > Magnoliopsida > Santalales > Viscaceae > Viscum > Viscum album. The sequence goes on from OY728162.1 coordinate 196,415,864, forward strand.
GTGAATCTTATGTATTGGCTCATGCATCATCAGAAGGTGAAGCTTCCGTTGTTTCGAGAGAAGCAGAGCAAGGCATATATTTAAGTGATTTTTTCCCAGAGTATATTTTACCTCATGGTAGTGACTCTGATTTAGACTTTGACATGAAATATTCTCTTGTCATGGCATGTAAGAAGACATGGCAACATATATAGAGCATAATTGCTGAGACGCCTTTGGATGAGCTATTGTCCCATTTTAGTAGACTCCCAGCACTATTCTACGTATTTGGATTTGGTGGATTTAATTATCAACCAGTCTACGATCCAATGAAGGATACCATTCTCCAATATGAGAAGGAACATAAGTTACAGCAAGATTTTGAAGAGGCTAAATAGCTTATTAATATTGAGAACTTCCCAGATGCAGTAGCTGAGGCATAGGTAGATCATAATAAGAAGTTGATCAAAATCATCCAAAAAATTAAAGAATCAATGAAATAGTTTCTATTTCTTCAACAAAAACTGGATTCTATTCATAAAAAATAAGAGGAATTGAACCAGACACAAAAAGAAACATAATTAGAGGGGATAACTGCCATTTCAACTGATAAGGAAGTACTTCTTCAGGCCAAGGAGACTAGAGTTTCTCAGCTATCTCAACTTCAACAGGTATCTAATAGGGCTCATGAAGCCTTTCAACAAATGAGGAGTCATGTTGAGAGATTATTTTAAAACATGATAGATAGGATCTGTTCTGTGAATGTACCTCTAGTTTCATGTGAATGAAAGGGATTTATTTTCTCCAATCATATGTGTCTTCATTATTTCTAGCTTATTTTTTTTCCTAATCCATTAGGCCTAGTAATCATAGTTTGATTTTTGATATTGTTATATATACAAACCCCACAAACCCCCACAAACATTTCATCTTTTTATTTTTTTAATTTCCCAGTATTACCTAAATCATACAAAATGTACGTTTACTGAGATGGGAATCGAATTTTTTCCAAAATTTATTTTTTGGGTTCCCAATCTGGTGAGTACCATTTCTCTTGTTGTTGGAAGTTTAGTTTCATGCCTGTTGGACTAAAAAGGGACAATTTTTAAGGTCCAACATCGTTGACAAAAAATTTTGAAATTATATTTTAAACTAGACTCAGTGGCTATGAATTACTATAATAATATTTTAATATTTATAATGGGAATTTAGAGACATGATTTCTATGGTCACCAAATATAAAAAATGAATAAACATAAGAGAAGTCTCTTCCAAGAACGAAGTTACCATTATTTGAAAAATCTTTTACGGAAATTGTGTTATGTAGGGACAACTTGGGCATATGATGCATAATCAAATAGTACAATATTTTAACAGACATGCCTTTTTTCTAGGAAAATTTTAGGAAAGGAAACTTAATGAAATTTACGGCATAGTCAGGTGAAAGAGCTCTTAGAATTTTAACATTTTACTTTTGATGGAAAAGGGAAAATAAGATTTTGGTAACTCAAGACCACAGTTGGTGGTTTTTCCAAGGAAATTAATTTTTAGAATAAAGGATTGTCTATGTTGACATTTTTCATGAATAAGAAAACCATTTCTATAAAAATTTGGTGTATAAGGAATGGTAAAAATTTATCAGAAAGGGGAATTTTTGATATAAAACTATGCAGTTTTATGTCATGCAGTGAGGACATTGTAATGCGTAGTTTTAAGTCATGCAGTAAGGACATTATACTGCGTAGTATTAAGTCTTGCAATGGGTAAATTGTGTGGCTTCAATTTAAGGTCTTTATCTTTGAACAAAAGAATGAGACTATCTAAATTTATTGATAATTTGTTTGGAATCATACTACCATATTCAGGTATGGAGGGGAAAATTGTAAACTGTGATTTGAGAATTTATGGAACCGAGGAATTATAGGGAAAAGGGATAACATATTTAGAGAAAATCTTTTCCAAGAACAATGTTTCCATTATTTAAAAAACCCGTTATGGATCCTATATTATAGAGGGCCAACTGGGGTATATTTTTCATAGCCAAAATAGTAGAATCTCTTGACTGAAAAACATGTTATATAGGAAACTTATGTAAGGCCACCAAAGGGAACATACTACATAGTCAAGAAAAAGTGCTCTTAGAAGTTTGGCATTCTACTGTGAAATTATAAATAATGTTTACAGAGATTTAGATTTACGAATAATAGAGTATTGTTTATGAGAAACGATACCTGAATATAGAGAGGGTCTTCCCAATCATTATTTCAAAAATAATCCAAAGAACAAGATTTCTACGAAGGTTTGACCCAAATGTAGTTGGTGTGGGGTCAATAATTTTAGGACATATGACTAGGAACATAAATGGAAACAATATATGATATGTGGTCAAGTGATCCAAGGTTATTCCGTATTGCTCTGAACACATGGAGAGAGAGATTTGTAAACCATGGTCTTGAGGACATTTAGATAGAGAGAAAGATAATGGGACATATATATATGAATGATTGTTTTAAAGTACAGAATCTTGTATATTGTCATCAATGTTTGAAGGGGACAAAGATACTATAACCAAGACCAAAATTACCATTATTTGACAAACCCATTATGGGGGGTGTATTATGTTGGAAAAACACGGGCATATGATGCTAAACGAAATAGTGCCATCTTTTGACTAACAGATATGCTATGTTGGTAACTTATACAAGGCCACATGAGGGAATGTACGACATTGTTAGGCAAAAGTAGCTCTTATATATTAGAGAATCTATCACCAAAAAACAGTAATAAAGATTATGAATATCTAAAAATATTCAAGATTTAGAGTGTAAAATATGGAAAGGGGTTATTCTCAATGAACATGAAAAATATTTGAATCAATATTGGCTATGGGTTTGAATTTCTTTATACAGATCTGAATCATATGTAAAAATAGAGACAATTTCCATTGAATCAATATTATGTTGTGAATTTTAATGTCATGTAGTGAAGAAATTGTACTATATAGTTTTAGTTCATGCAATGAGGACATTGGTAACCCCATAAGAAATGGGACACCTTATTTATACAGAGAAGCCTTTTACCAAATTCCTAAGACCACGTGGTCATTGCACGGTGTGAGATTCATGGAGAAGTAATGGTTTCTTTTGTAACACAAATGGTGACACAAATGAAGAATATGGGTACTATGATTATGTGATGGTTAATCCAAGTCATAGGACCCGAGTTCAATACATATCTTGTTGGAGGAAATAATCAAGACAACCGTAGTTCTTAGATTTCATTGTAGTTTGACATCATGTTGTAAGGAAAAAGATGAACTAATGTGAAAAAAAGACATATTGTAACTGGACTATGGAATAAAACCCAAGTGTCACTACGTGTCTTTCTAGGGAAAAGAATCAATCCATACCTAGTTCAATAAACATTCTTTATGTAGGTTTTATTTTTATATAAGGAATAAAAATGGGGGTTTTTTTTATCATGGATGGGCCCAAGATTAGAGATATGGGGTTCTCTATGTATCTCATATAAATGAGAATCAAGCAGTACATAGTTCTTGAATCATTTCTTTCCCACACCAAATGAGTTCAACATGGGAGACAGAGGCTTTTAACACATTCTAGACAAATGATTAAATTTAAGACACAAGATTGATTGAAAATCAAACCATTTATCTTAATAGAGCAATCTATATAGATCTAGCTCATATATAGGAGAAGAATAGGGAAATAAATTTTTTTGGTTTCTTTCATTTGGGCCCAAGACTGGTGATCTAGGCATCATTATGTATCTCATATAAATTAGAATCAAGCCACATGTAGTTCTTAAAATGAGGTCACTATGAAGATTTGATTCAAACATAATGAATAAAGGGATTCATGTATTACTAAATAGTAGTAATGATGTCAATGATTCTTGCACATGGAAGATCCTAAATTCAATTAGAGAGGACATTAGACGTATAGTTTAATGTCATGTAATGGGGAAAAATGATGTCGTGCAGTTTAATGTCATGCGAAAATGAAAAATATGATACACATTTTATCCTCATAAATCTTGGATGCTTATTCTCATTATTAAGTATAACGTCTTGTGACTAGGACCATGTGTTGTGAAGTTTAGATTCTTGCATCAAGGATTATGTACTTAAAATTTTAAGTCTTACAGTGAGGACATTTGGGGTCGTGCAGTTTTTAGTCTTTCAACAAGGAAGTTGAGGGCCGTGCTGTTTTTTAGTCTTGCAGCAAGGACGTTGGGGGCTGTACACTTTTCATCCTTGTGGAAAAGACGTTGGGGGATGTGTAGTTTTTAGTCATGCAACAAGGACATTGTGGGGTTTGTAGTTTTTAGTCTTCTGCAAGGACATCGGGGAATGTGGAGTTTTAAGTCTTACTTCAAGGATGTTGGGGGCTGTGCAGTTTTTAGTCTTGCAGTAAGGATGCTTGGGGCTATGTAGTTTTTTGTCTTGCAGAATGGATGTTGGGGGAAATTACACAAATTATTTATTCAATAATTTCACTTGGTTGCAGTTGTAATAAGCTATCAATCCATTGATATTAAGGCATAATCTCTGTTTGATTAATCCTTATGTATGGAATAAGGTTATTCCCACTTTGGCTCAGTCATTAGAGGTTTCTTTCTTAGTATCATTGGTGTCCTTAGGACCAATACCAATTCCCCTTGAAGAAATGATTAGAGATGAACATTCTTGTTAAAGGCCCATGCTATTCTGTTCTGATAGACTTCTAAATGATGCAAAGTATGAAATCTTTTTCATCTAATCATTCTATCTCATCAAACCATTTCCGAGTCCTATCATCTATAGAAAATTGATCACAGATTGCATCTCTGAGTGAAGGCAATTGAATCTCAATTGGAAAAACTTCTTCTGTTTCGTATACCAAGGAATAAGGAGTTGCTTGGGTGGCAGTATGAGTAGTAGTCCAATAATCCCATAAAGAAAGAAAATGTTTATCAAGACAAGATTTCTTATCTTTATCCACCATTATATGAATTATATTTGATAGGGTCTTATTGAAATCCTCTATCTGTCCATTCTTCACCGCATTATAGTGAGAGGAGTGGTTGGATTTGATATTGTGATCCTGATATAACTTTTTTACCTCAAAAAACATAAATTGGTGCCATTTTTTGTCAATATAGTATGAGGGACTCCAAATCTGGTGATGATGTTAGTACTGAAATAACAAACAATGATTTTGGATTCGACTTCTTTGAGAGGAATTTCCTTAGTCAATTTAGAGAATATTTCAGTAGCAGTAAGAATATACTTGAACTTCTTAGCCGTAGCTAGAAGATGAGGCCCTACTACATCCATTCCCCATGTGGAAAATGGCCAGGATTATTTAGTTGTATGTAAAAAATATGTCATTTGATGAATAAAGTTGGAATGCACTTGGAAGGGATGAAATTTCTTAGTGAAATCTATGCAATCCTTCATCATTGATGGCCAAAAGTTTCCAATCCTTCTGATTTGATCAAAATTCCTATGACCATATAGGTGAGCACTACAATATCCTGAATCTACTCCCTTCATGATAGCTGCAGTTTATTCTCCATCAATACATATGAAGAGGATTCTATCAAATCCCCCATTATAAAGGATCTTCTTGTGATCTGGAGTATCATAAAGAGTAAAATTGGCTGCTCATCATCAGATCTGTTTTTTTTTCAGCACTATTTGTTAGAAGTACTTCATTTTGATGAGGTTCCATGATGGGTGTTCTTCATCATGTGGTATGACCATATGACTCAGAAATAGGAATAATTTTATTAATTTCATTCATTATGGTTTGAAAACAAATGTTATACCGCATGATGATGGGCTATGATGATGATTTTCTTATCTTGATTTGGATCTTCCAAGGTTGTGGTTGTATTAGATAGTGAATCAGTTTGGGAATTTTGTGATTGCAGGACATAATATAATTTTGGATCTGAGAGAAACTCATCCATTAACCCTGTTACATAATCACACAAAGGGACTAACTCTTCTTTTCTGATAGAATATTACCCATTGACTTGTTTGGACACCAAATCTGAATCACCTTCAACATTCAAGTGATTTACTTTCACCTAAAGTAACAATTACAAACCTTCAATAAGAGATTGATTCTCTACCTCATTGTTGGTACCACCTTCTAATAATAATAAGGAATAAGGAAACAATTCCTTTTCTGGGGAGATAATGAAAATTCCTAACCCAACTTCATTGAGTTAAGGGTTTTCCATTCTCTTTCTTGTTGGGCATCTGGATGAAAAATCAAAGTACATCTCCCATGTTTGGGGATTATATCGAATATAAAAGACCTTTTAATCAAGAAGTTTATTATTCAATGATTCATTTTCTACTTATGGGTATTCAGAAAAAAATTCATCCAGATCCTGGCCTATTATTTCCTTTGGAGACAAAAAATGGATATCAAGTTGCTGTAAAATAACTTCCCACTGTTCCAGACTCCTTATAAGCATTGGACGACTAGGGATAACTTTTAGCGTGTTTTTGCGAGACAACAATTTTACCTTATGTTGTTGCAGGTAGTGCCCCAATTTCAAAACTGCAAAGATTAATATCAGGTAGTAATTTTCAATAATTAAATACCGATTTTCTACATCAAGAATAGTACCACTTAGAGATTAAAGGTTGTTTTCATTATAAACATAACTTTTTCGGGCAAGGAAGGCACCTAGTAATTTCTCTAAAGATGTCACATAGAGAATACGTGGTATTACTTCAATAGGTGGAATTAATACAGGTGGAATAAAAAGATATTTCTCGAGTGTATCAAATACTTCTTCGCAGTCTTCAGTCCATTGATAACTGAATCCCTTCTTCATAAATCTAGTGAAGGGAAGACACTTACCATCAAAATTGGTGATAAAGTGAAGTTTATAGGAAATGTTCCCTTGGATTCCTCTTAATTATTTCAAATTTCTAGGAGGTGACTTGGGAAGGACTGATTTTGTTTTCTTTGGATCATCTTTGATACCACGATGGCATAAAATGAAGCTGAGGAACTTTTCTGAGGTTACCCAAATGCACATTTTAAGGGGTTCATCTTCAAAATATGTCGCCGAAGTTTATTGAAAATGGTCTCCAGATTAGCTAAGTGATTAGAATGTTGTCTGGATTTAACAACCAAATCATCCACATAACATTAAACAAATTTCCCTAAGAAGGATTTGAAAATATAGTGCATGGAACGTTGATACGTTGCACCTGAATCCTTTAAGCCAAAGGAAATTACCTGATATAAAAACACACCATGAAGGGATCTTAAGGTTTTAGATTCTTCATACACTAGGTACATATGGATTTTATTATACCTAGAGTATCCTCCATGAATAAAAGAGCTTCATAGCCAGCTTTTTTTCAATTAAAATCTTTGTACTCCGAACTGGAAAGTCATCTTAAAAAAATGCCGGTAAAGATCTCTAAAATCAATGAAAAATATGATTTTTCCATTATTCTATTTTACTGGGAAAATGTTGGCCATCCATTTGGTATATTCAACTTCCTTGACAAAGTTAGACCTAATAATCTTATCATATTCAACTTCAATTTTAGATGCATGAGTTGGGTGTGTTCTTCTTGCTGCCTGCTTGAATCTTCAATGTTCTTCTGGAAAACCCATATGATGAGTGTCCAAATTGGGATTATGTCCTTTATTTTCTGTATAATTAAAGGAAAATATATCTTTATGTTTCATTATAAATTAAGTATACATATCTTTCTCTTTAGAATTCATGTCAATTATAATTAGAGAGGGGCGTGGATCTTCTTCTGTACCCAGATTTCTTTCTCTGAGCTCATCTGCAGTGGTAGTGATACCTTCCTCAAATGATGGAGGAGCATCCCTAATATCTTCCTCTTCTTTTTCATTACATGTTACTTCTTCAGTTTCTAATTTCATAGTAGATGTCAAATAAAAACTTACAAAGTTAGGGGGAAGCTAGTATTTGAACATCCTAAAGAAGAGGCCACCATTTATAACCATACTGATGATAAATAGTCTTCTTGTGGTAATAAAGAGAAGATGATGGATTGGGAATCAACATCCTTATCTTCCTATAGCATTGATAAAACATTTTCTAATCTTATTGATTAATTAGAGCCTTGGTGTAGTTATTTGGATGAAATTAAGACATATCCATTGAAGCTTCTATCACTGCCTGGTGAATCAATAATTTCTCCCATTCTGTCAGGCTTGATTTCTGCAATTGACATTATGGAAGTTACTAGAAAAGTTTATGATTTTTTTTTATTCTTTCAATTTGATTGACAGGTAACATATAATTTATACTAAAATTTATGAATAGGTTTTATCGGATCCTTTCCAGGCCATTCGGAGCATTAATTCCTATTACTTCCTTTTCCATGGACCTCGTCCCCTTCTAATGATAAAATTATGCCTCAATGTATTGATATTTACTTGTTTTTAATGAATCCTTATCACTATAAAATGTTCTTATTTTACCATTGAAACAATATTTGAGACATTGATGGTATGACGAAGGTATGGATGCATGTTGATGTAGCCAAGGCCTTCCAAGAATAATGTTGAAGGTTGTGTACTGACAAACAACCATAAAAAATGAATTACAAACAAGATCCCCATACTGGGTTCTATATGTAATCTATCCCAAAGTTTCTTTTTCATTATTTTCATATCCATGAAACATTAAAGTAGAAGGAAATAAGTCAGATTCAGTGAGGCTCAATCGAAAAAGTGTACGAAAAGGAATCATGTTGACTCCTGAGCCATTATCAATAATTGATTGTCGGACGTCTATGTCATTGACCATGCCAAATAGATAAAATGTCATGATATTTCCATGTACAACATCATATTCCTCCTCATTTGTAAAGGATATAACTCCATGACACTCCCTAGGATCATTCTCTATACAGTAAACCTCAACACCAGCAACATCAATTTGAAACTCTTGAAGACTTGACAAAGCTTCAATATGTGATTCATAAGATCTTTTGACAGATTTAAGGCATCCAAAATTGAAAACTTGGCTGGTACATGGGCCAAATATTTCAATACATCATATATTTTGTCCAATAATATGCATTTCTCAACATGAAGATATGGTTTTTTAGGTGCCTTGGAAGTTTATGATCCTATTATGTATGTTCCCTGTATCGGAGGAGAAATAGGAAATACTCATATCTTTGGTCGATTAGACTAACTAAGTATTTATACTTACAGAGATAAAGATAGTGTAACCTCTAATTGTTCCTCCAAAATAATCATGTCAGGACCGAATCTGTCATGTGTGGAAAAATTTGATTATTCTTGCTGAGCCCACTAAAGGGATCTCCCATTTGTTTCCACCGCATATACTATTCGATGAGGGGTGAAGTTAAAATAGTGGCTTCTAGAATAGCCATGTCTTCCCTCATATGATCTACCTTTTCCTCTTCCTTTAGTTCCCCAATTAGGTATAGGTAACCCGGGCTCATTATAATCATAATCACCATTAGCGTAAGGATCCATTAAGCGGATAAAGTTAATGGAATGAAAGAAAAATTCTTCATCTAATGAAGATTCTACCTGACAGGTTGGTTTTGGTTGTGACAGTTGGTGGGGAAGTGGCCATGGTATTTATGCAGAAGGATTTAAATTTACTAATGTCAATGACAGCTTTGGCCTTGACAAGATATCATCTTTTTCTGACTCCTCTTTAATATTCTGATTAGGTAGCTTCTTTGAGTATTTATATTTGGAGGAATTGTTTTTTGATGAAGGTGGTTTTATTATTGAAAAATTAGTAGAAGACGCAATCAATTTATTCAACTGTGTTCGTAAAATGGAATGTGTTTGGTTGATCATTTTCTTGATCATTCAATAATCATATTTCTTGGAATTTATTACTTTTGACTTCCTTACATTCACTTTCTTCCTCTGGATTAGTAGCAATAACACATGATACTTGGGATGAAGAAAAATTCAGTTTTACTTATCCAGAGTCTATCATTTTTTGAAATAGTTTCTTGAAAATAAAACACTCCCTAATGGTATTCCCCAATATCTGGTGAAAAGGAAAATAATTGAGAAGATCTTCATATCCTTTTTTTTTGTTTTATTCGGCCTTGGAAAATGAACCAAATTATTTTCTAGAGTTGAGATGAAGTAATCAAGAAACTGACCATTCTAGAAAGAATAAAATTTATTCTTTTACTCCAAAAATATTTCCTGCCTTTGATATGTTTGATCATCTTGATGAGGCAGTCATTTTTGTTAATGATCGAGAGGTGGAGCCCTTCAATATGATAATGGTTTTTATGTGGAAGCAGGTATAGGTGCTTGCTTGATTATAACTATATTAGACACTTCTTTCCACATTATCCTTCACATAGATGATGAAATTATATGAGTTTTATCTTGAGTTCCCATAATTAAATATTCTATCTGTGGAGAAATTGAAGCTAGATCTCAAAACCCTCCTGTGTATTTCACATAGATCAATGGTGTGTGTAACTCATCATGCTGATTTTCCTCACAAATTGGTAGCAAATCTTCTTGAGGGAGTGCTAGATTTAAGGAATACGTTAGTCTGTTTCATTGAGCAATGAAATCTGAAACTCTTTAATTCTCCATTTTTTTCCAATTTGTAAGATCAAAAACTATTTTCTTCAATAGCATTGAGCTGAATTGAAGAAGGAATTTCTGACAAAGATCCTCACATTCAGTAGTTGATCAAGATTGAAAGCTTGTATACCATACAAAAGCTGGTCCCTGTAACAAATGCACCAAAAACATGAGGTTTACTAATTCCTAATGTTTAGGTGTCCCTATTGTGGGATTAAAATGAGAAACGAAATGCATTAAGTGTTCTTCTGGATCTCCCTAACCATTAAATATTGGCATTGTAGGATTCACAAAAATTGGTGGGTGGAGAATTGGATCTACCCATTCAGGGTAATCTTTCTTTTCCTACTGAATTGGCGCACACCATTATTCCATGGCATCTAATTGAGTTTCAATGCCTCAATTTTATGCATAAATACTTGGGGAATATCTGGATGAGTTGGTACCTATATAGGTACAATAGTTGGAGCTTGAACTGGTGCAGCTACCGACAAAAACAAAGGTAGTGGTGCTGGTATTTTCCTTGGATGAGCCACAGGAACCTGTGCATAAGGATGTGTTTGATCTTGTCCTAACTATGTACCGAATGGAGGGAATTCATTATCCACATATATAGTTACAAAAAATACTCTTTTCTGAGATGTTCCTCCATGATGTTAATGTTGAGGATCTTCTTGGGAAGTACATCTAGCAGAAATGGTACTTCGAAGTAACTCTATATTGATTCTCTTCAACTCTTTCATCTCTTCATCATATTGTGAAAATATATCTTCAAGCGAAAGATATTGAAATTATATAGTGGAAAAGTGAGACACAATTTTACTTTTACCTTTCCCCTTATTAGATGCATTTTGGAGGGTTTGGAGTTAGTTATTTGAAGGCATGCCTAAATTTTGCGTAAGCCTATGATTTCGTGTATGTACACCTTCTTCATTTTCCTATTGTGTGCCGTATTATGGATAATAACTTTATCTTTTGATTCCCCATAACTAGAATCATTTTCTAGAGGATCTTCTTCAATAGTGTTAATAACATTCACTAACGCACAATTCATTGATGACATTCTATCAGTATCTTTGTAAGATCATATCCCTCTATATCTTTCATGAGACTCTATTCCCCTATATGATGAATCCCCATGAACTTTTTGATGGAAATTAAACCAACAAGAATCCTTGGATATATTATTCGTGTGCTCTCTTTTTGACTTCTTCCCTAATAGGGATAAAACTGAATTTTGTTGAGGAGGGAATTATAGATGTGAAAAAGCCCCCATCCCTGCAGGCTAGGGTTATTCATGTTCTTCTTCTTTAAACCTATGAACATTGAGTAATGAGTTTGAAGGTTAAAATAAATGATCCCCCTGCCCTGCAAGCTGGGGTGGCTCTTGAACTTTCCTGGCTGAGATTCACACAGATTCTCTTTTGATTTTATGAAATTTGGTTCAGACATTAGATGGGTGCATTATCCAACAACAACTCAAATAACCTATTCTGGAAGATCTATGTGCTATTTCAGACATTTACATTATCTGATGGATGAAATCCTCTATGTGGGAGTCCTACTCAATATTAACAGTTTCTTGATGTAAAAGTAACTCAACAAATGGTTTTCTTTGTTCCTAAAACAAATGGGAGCTAGTTGAGGCATGTTATTGAGTACACATTTGATTACATACAAAATATATTGATTATAGATGGTCATGGGGAAAAATTGTGCATGAGACCACTTATAGAGGGTTTGATTATTCTAGAGTGTAGTGAAATACAATGCTCTATGTGCACCCAATACTCTGATATGAACACCAGATGGGGTGTTAGAAATTAACTAGCATAGCCTTTTTAGAGCATTGAGGCATGCAAGCTAAAGGGTTCTCTACTATTTTTCCACTTTTGGATGTTGGGAAACTGAGATTGATTCTAATTAAATTTGTAGTTGCAACTCTTCTATTACCTTTACATGATTCTGATATTCATCATATGATAATACTTTTTTTTTTAAAATGAAAAAGATTATTCCGTAAGATGAGGCAGACATCATTATTTCAATCATCTTCCATCAATTCTAGAATGTTGTATTAAAAATTTTCCAAATTCCAGAACATGACTGATATTTCTTCTTTAGCCAATTTTTTCCTCATGTTTAACATATCATCATCGTCTTTCACTTGAGGCTTCTTCACTTGGTCTGACCAAAGTGGATGCTCAATATTAGAAGATAAATGACCCAAGGGAGGTACGGAGAATTACCATTCCCTTAAGATGTATTATGATTGAGAAAGTATTTCACCCATAAATTATGTAAGAACCCGTACCTTCTAATCAGGTATGTTTTTCCTTTTCTAGATTTTTTGAGAAAAATAGGAGAATCTGGAAATTTTCAAATTACACATCGTGTACTTTATAAGTACATGTCCTGTACTTTGATGTAGTGCAAGGCCGTTTTCTGGCCATGTCCGGGCCACACACATGGTGTGTAGGGGTGATGTGGAGGCCGCTTAAAGCGGAGAACGGAAAGGACAAGTACACATCATGTACCCCAGAATTACATGCCATGTAGTTTCATTATTTTAATTAAACGTACCGGGGTTGCGCCTAATCGACAGAAACACCTTCTCCTCCAGGTTATTCGACCGAGAGTGCCCGTATGGCCGCGAACATCCTCCGAGCCCCCGAGCCTCCATCTGTTTGCAGAATTGACTGTCGTCAATTGCATTAGAACCGCATCAGTGAGCTCTTCTTTCTTCTCAAGTCTCATTCCATGACTCTCTTTCTTTATAAAGATATCATGGGTTGAATGTTTTTTTGCGTTTTCATAGACTTATGATGTTATAAGGCGAATCAAGCCTTGTGGTTCAAGTATATTGATCTCCTAGCATCAAGGTAGGTGGTTTCTACCTTACCGTTTGAATTCTTTGAGTTTTATGTGCAAATTCCACCAATACCCATGAACATGGTATTGTATGTTTACCTTTTTCCCCCTGTTGTTTTACTTCCATGACTGTATGCTTTTGTAGAGGTAATTTGATCATGTTTATGGATGATTTATATGCTTGGATGTTTTTCCCATGCCTTGTTCTTGTTACTAACTTTGGGTATTGTTAGCCTTTGGCCATTATACCTATTTCCATGCCTTGTTCCTGTAGAATGGAATGATATTCCTGATATTCTTGTTTTATTGTAGACTGGTTAGCCAAGTATCTCCGTAGGTGTACTTTGGCCTTATAGCATTATTATGCACTGACTAGCATGGGACCATGAGAACCTGGTGCTATAGACTATAAGGTATAGACCGAGTGATCTTCCCAAGGAGTCTTGGATATTATAAACTACAAGAGGGTAGATCGAGTGAGCTTCCTTAGAGAGTCCTGGACATTATAGACTATAGGGGATAGACAGAGTGAGCATCCCAGAGAGTCTTGGATTTTATAGGCTATAGGAGGGTAGACTGAGTGAGCTTCATCAGAGAGTCTTTACTTTGTTTGAATTTATTTAAAACCATTCCAGGAAAGGGAAGGAATTGACTGAGTAAGCTTCCTTAGAGTGTATGTGATAGACTAGAGACTATAGGAGGGATTGACTGAGTGAACATCCTCAGAGAGTTTCTAGACCTTGGGTATATAAGAGGAATTGACCATGTGATCATCCTCAAAGAGTCCCTAAGTACCCTAGACTATAAGGGGAATTTACCGATCGAGCTTCCCCAGAGAGTCTTATGATTTCGTATGAAAAAACCAGAGGGTTTATGTTGAGTGTATTGCCCATAGGGTTGTTGGTTATTCTTGGATAGGACCAGAGGGGATGTTTGCGAGTACTTCCTAGATGGTTTCCTATTTGTGATTAGTTGTTTGCTTCACTGCTGATTGTTGATTTTTGTGGATTGTTTACTCGTGTGTATTGCTAGTTACTGCTTACTTTTTACTATTTACTATACTTTACCTGCCATATACTCACTGACTATTAGTAACAGATCTTGAGGTGGTTTCCTACTAGGATTTAGTCTCACACCCGGTTTGGGTCATGATTTTGGGCCTAACCAGATTATATTGTTGTAGGTATATACAATGGAAAGCACCCTTCTACTTCTGGTACTTGACTTGCATTGGAGCAAGAGACCGTGGGACCAAGACGAGGCTTGCGATGTTGAGGATTTTATTATCTGTTTTTCTCTTGTACTTTGGTTTAGTACTGTATTAATCATTGTGACTTTTTGGGTTTCTTTCCTAGACATATGTATCACACATTAATTCATATATATATGTACTCAAGTTGTATGTTTTTTTAGTCTTCCATTGTTCACTGGTGTATGGATTGTTTGCTGCTTCTGTTATTGTTTATTATTTCTGTTTTCCGCTGTGTACTCTGCCAATGAGGGCATAGTTTCCCCACAATCACACCCAAGTCCCTCGCTGCTAGTTGGAAGCCTCTGGCATTTGGGGAAATGTGCATGAGGCCATGTGACCAACCGGGTACGGGACACCTCTTGGTGGATTTCGGAACTGTGGAATTAAAAAGTGGTATCATAGGGATTCTTTTCTCTGGATTTACTGTTTGGATCCTTTATCCAGGGATAGGACGGATTCAGTACTTGGTAATAAGCTATGCCTGGGAGTAGCTAACCTGTGTACAGGGAAAAGCCAATCTACCTCGTTTATTTCAGTTTTCTGGTTTTGAGATTTTATGGTTGATATGATTTCACCTAGAGTGATTCACCTTTCTTGTGTTGTTATCATTGTGCTATTGTGGTTCTATTTCTGTTGCAACCCAATGAGATGAGGGTATGCCATATCATGCATCATATAGGCACTTGTTAAAAATCACAGGCCATGCATTCTTGCCATGCCATCTAGGGTGCATTAGCGATTTCATGTTGTTGTGATAGACGTTGTGTAGATTATGCATGTTGTTGTGATAGATGCTATGATAGAGTCCCTGCAGTTTGATAGATAAATAGTTCTTATTGAACTTTTACTTAAAATGAATGCCCAATTTTTATTCTTGAGTTGTTATGGGCCCTCATGAATCGTTGTTTGGTGGATCATTGACTTGTTTCCATTTTATTTGATATATATGAGATGTCAAGCATTGATATGTGGGGAGTATGGTCCCTCACAGATCGGAATTTGGCACCTCCATGTTTTGTTTTTCAGTTTTTTTCTGGGCTTCAATGCAGTTTCTGAGCTACTGCCTCGAAAAACCCAGAATACATGGCATGTACTTGACTACACGCCGTGTAGTTTTAAACCGTGTCACTGACTATGTGAGTAGAAACACGGGGTGGGGAAAACATTTTCTGGAACATGCAATGTATGGTCGTTACACGCCGTGTAGTAGTGAGATGTGTACCCGGCCGTGTGACTAACAACACGGGTCGGGGAAGCTAGCGTAGTACACGTCGTGTTTGGTATGAACACGACGTGTATCCTTGTTCTGGGTACCCGTCCGTGTCACGAACAACATGGGTCAGTGTTATCTTCTCTTATACATGCCATGTTTGTTTGGAAAACTCCGTGTAAGGGTCATCCGTGTAGCCGACCATGTAACTAAAAACACGGGTCGCCGAAACCTTGTCTAGTACACATTGCGTACTTAGTAAACAAATTGTGTAGTCAAGGGTTAATAGGACTGTGTGGATTAGCCGTGTAAAGAGACTCAGGTAGGGGAATGAAGTTCAATTACACACCATGTGTGGGGACAACATGTCGTGTATTCTAGGTTGTTACATGACTAGAGGTGGCAAACGTACATGCCCATGTGAATGGCTTAAGAGAACACACCGTTTAGTCATGTTTTTTCAATCTTGATTGTTTTCTTTTATTCGGTTTCCCCCCATGTACTCCTGTGTTTTCAATCTTTGATAATCCTGATCTAAGGCATGCTTTAACCTTTTAGAGCTATTCCACCAAGACGTCCTCCGGTTGTATGTCAGCTTCCAGATAGTGATCAGACACAGGATATGGCCGATCAGGGACCTCTTGAAAATCCTCCTGTTGTGTCAGCCTTCGCACCAGCAATTATACCCATTGTAGGTGCCGATGCACAGTTTAGGGAGGACTTCGTGAGGATGATGCAGACCTTTCAGGGAGCGCCGCCTCATGCCTCGTCGATGGCAGAGTTGACGTGGTTTTTCCAGCAGCAACATCCTTCTACTTTCTCACGGGATGGAGGTCCCCAGGCTGCAGAGTCATGGCTAGAGGCCACGCTGATGATCTTCGAGCACCTGGAGATACCTCTAGAGAAAAGAATATAGCAAGCTACTTATATGCTCCGAGACACCGCCAAGAGGTGGTGGGAGGTGATCTCACAGTCAGGGCGCCTGTAGAGTATGACTTGGGTTGAGTTTCAGCACATCTTCTATGATTAATTTTATCTGGAGACCTTGAGGGATGGCCGAGCCCGAGAGTTTATGAGTCTCGAGCAGGGTACTCATTCTTTTATGGAGTACTCGTCTTATTTTACTGAGCTACAGCACTTCACGCCGATTCTAGCAGGTGATGAGTTGTTCCTTGCTAGGAAGTTTAAGGATGGTATTAGATAGGAGATCCATTCCCAGGTGAATATCTTCAGGTTGACTTTGATATCCTATATCGTCAACCAGACACTGATCACTGAGCACAATCTGAGATATTCTAGAGCAGTGCGCCAGGGCGGTTCGACATCCAGATTAAGTGTATCTCCTACTTATGGAAGGAAGCGCTGCAGGGAGTCTGCTCGAGGAGAGTAGGGTAGGCAGAATGTATCTTTGGGTAGCTAGGTAATATGATACCAATGCAGTATGAGTGGGAAAACTAGGAATCAGTGGCAGAGAGACCCGATGGAGTGTCGATCTTGCGGCAAGATGGGCCATCTCCAGTGTTTTTGTCATATATTCTCACGTACAGCTTGTGGTAGAGGTTTTTCTATGACCCCGCATTCAGGTGATGCATTTACAGTTTCTCACCAGTCTGGGAACTGTTGTTCTTCCGGCCGTTCAGGCCAAGGTGGAGGTCGTGGCCATGGTGGTCAGTCACCAGGTTACTAGTGACAGCAGAGTGGATCATCTGAGAGAGGTCAGCCAGGGGGGTAGGTTCATGGTACATTCCAGACTTTCGCCGTGGAGAAAACCTATCAGGAGCATGATCCCGACCCTTCTACAGTTCGAGGTATGATCTTAGTAGGCTCAGTTTTATCTTCATCTCATTTTGATACTGGTGCTTTGCATATCATTATCTCTGTTGCTGTTGTGGAGATACTTGGGTTCTGTATCTTTTCGTCTACCAACATGTTGACTCTTGATACACCGTTGGAAATGAGGACATCTGGTGTATGTCGGTGCAGAGAGTGCCCTCTTGAGGTTACAAGGTGTCACTTCTTATGGGACCTCTATTTCCTAGAAATGACAGGCTATGATGTCTTTCTCCGTATGGACTGGTTAGTTCCCTTTCAGGCAGTCATAGATTTCTATCGCCACAGGGTGAGTTTCGTATCCCCAAAGGGTGGATCTTTTCTTCATAGAGGTGAGTGGGATGTCCAGGTGGGTAGAGCTAGACCAGATCATCATGGGCTAGGGGGAGTTACAGTCTAGATTTTCAGTCTTTATCTAGATGACCAGGGGACTTCGCAGTTATACTTTTTTCCGGTGGTGGATCATTTTAGGGATGTCTTTCCAGAGGACTTTTCTGGTTTGTCTTCAGAGCGTGAGGTAGACTTCTCGATTGAGCTCATTCCAGGAGCGACACCAGTGTCCATACCTCATTATAGGATGGATACACCTGAGTTGCAGGAGCTCAAGAAGTAGTTGGAGGAGTTGCAGGCAAAGGGTTTCATCCGACCCAATTGTTCTCCTTAGGGTTCGCCTGTCCTATTTTGTGAAAAAGGTAGAGGACACCATTAGTCTTTGCATGGATTATCAGAAGCTGACCAGTTAACGGTCAATAATCGATATCCTTTGCTGAGGATCAATGACCTCTTTGATCAGCTTCGAGGACCTCGGGTGTTCTCAAAGATCGATTTGAAGTCTGATTATCATCAGTTTCACGGTAGACCATTAGATATACCTCTTATATCCTTCAATATCAGGTATGGTCTATACGAGTGTACGGTCATGTAATTCGGTCTCACGAATGCGCCCACAGTTTTTATGAAACTGATGAACCGAGTGTTCTATCCATACAGGGATTCCTTCATGGTGGTTTTCGTGTACGACATATTGGTGTACTCTCAAACTCGACAAGACCATGCTACCCATGTTGAGATTGTTCTGAGTACACTTAGAGAGAATCAGTTATATTCTAAGCTCTTGAAATGCCACTTTTGGATGGATCAGATTCACTTCTTAGGTCACGTTATCTCAGAGACAGTTGTATCAGTAGACCCAGAGAAAGTGAGAGCTATAGTTTCCTGGGAGCAACCGAAGAATGTCTTTGAGGTGCAGAGTTTTCTAGGGCTGAATGGATACTACATGCGTTTCATACATGAATTTTCATGCCTCACAGCACCGTTGATAGGTCTGACCAAGAAGGGTGTGAAATTCTTATGGTCAGATTCCTGTGAATCAGCCTTTTAGGAGCTGAAGGGGAGGTTCATGTTAACACCGATACTAGTATTTCTAGATCTGGGTAAGGGATACACAATCTACTATGATGCTTCAGGTGTTGGGTTGGGAGCTGTGCTTATGCAGGGAGATGGAGTCGTTGCGTACATGTCTCCCCAGTTGAGGACACATGAGAGGAACTACCTGACGCAAAATCTGAAGTTGGTAGGTGTTGTTTATACCTTACGTTGTTAGAGACATTACATTTTCGGAGACTTCTTTGTGGTTTTCACTGACCACAAGAGTCTCAAGTATGTCTTCACTCAGCGAGATCTGAATCTAAGACAGTGAAGGTGGGTCGATTATCTTCAGTCCTTCGACTTTGAGCTTGCCTATACGCCGAGAAGGGGCAACACAGTGCCTGATGCGTTGAGTAGGAGAACTCATATTCAGACAGTTCAGGAGGCCAGTAGTGAGTGGAAGCTTAGGGATCTGTTCTCTAAGATTCATTTGGAGGTGCACGACAAACATGTGTAGACTTTCATGTCTTCTGTAGCTATTACCTCTACCCTTCTTGATCGGGTGCAGATGAGGTAGCTATCAGACTCAGAAGGCCTAGTCTTACGGGAGAGCATGTTAGGAGAGGACCCTATTCCTGGATGGACAGTGGGCGAGGATGAGATCTTGCATTTCCAGGGACGCGTATGGGTGCCAGTAGACATATGCGAGGAACTGATATGGGATTTTCATTCTTCTGTTTGGGAAGTTCATCCTGGCGTCACCAAGATGTATAATGATATACACCACTAGTATTGGTGGCCAGGTATGAAGAGAGATGTTGCTGGGTTCTTCATGATATGTTCTACTTGTCAACAAGTAAAAGCAGAGCATCAGCAACCAACGGGGATTTTACAACAGTTACCCATTCCCGAGTGGAAGTGGAACGATGTCGCAATGGACTTCTTGACCGGGTTACTGAGGTCACCTCGAGGGAGTGATGTTGTTTGGGTTTTCGTCGACAGGCTGATGAAGGTTGCTCACTTCTTGCCTATCAAGGATACCTTCAGTGTTGATGATCTAGGGTGGTTGTACATCTGAGAGATTGTACGTCTACATGGATTTCCATACTTTATTGTTTCAGACAGGGATGCACATTTTACTTCTTGGTTATGGAAGGGGATTCAAAAGGATTTGGGTACACAACTACTTTTGAGTATGGCATACCATCCTCAGACTGATGTCTAGTCTAAGAGTACGATTCAGGTTCTTGAGGATATGCTCAGAGCTTGCATTATGGACTTTAGAGGTTCTTGGGAAAAGCATATACCTCTTGTAGAGTTCTCCTACAATAACAGTTTTCAGGCGACTATTTTGATGGAACCTTACGAAGCCTTGTACAATAGGCCATGCCGATCAACCTTATGCTGGCTGGAAATAGGGGAGGCAGCTTTGTTGGGACCTCGTCTTGTTCAGGATACCTCATAGAAAATAGATTTGATTCAGAAGAGGATGGTTATAGAACAATCTCGACAGAAGTCTTCTGATGATCAGCGGAGACGACCACTGAAGTTCGAGGTCGAGGATCAGGTTTTCCTATGTGTTGCACTAAGGATGGGACACAAGAGGATTTGGAAACAGGGAAAGCATTCACTGAGGTACGTCGGGTTGTTTGATGTGTTGGATAAATTTGGGTCGGTTGCCTATCAGTTGTAGTTACCTCAGAGGTACTGGGATATGCACGACGTCTTCCACGTTTCTCAGCTCTGAAGTTACTTTTCAGACCCGTCTCATGTCTTTCAACCTGAGGAGGTTGAGCTTGAAGCGGATGCATCATTTGATAAGAATCCTATCCGGATTGTCGATCACAGTGCGAAGGTTCTCTATGGTCGGTCTGTTCCTTTGGTACGAGTGTTATGGCAGCACGGATGAGTACATGACGAGACTTGGGAGAGGGAGGCTAATATATGATCGCAGTGGCCAGAGTTGCTTGGGGTTTCTTCTTCGACACCACTCTAGGGAAATTCGGGGATGAATTTATTTAAGGGGGGAAGTTTGTAAGAACCTAGACCTTCTTATCAGGTATGTATTACCTTTTCTGAAATTTTTGAGAAAAATATGAGAATTTGGAAATTTTCAAAATACACACCATGTACTTTATAAGTACACACCATGTACTTTGATGCAGCACAAGGCCGTGTGTTGGCCATGTCTGGGCCACACAAACGGTGTGTAGGGGCAATGTGGAGCCTGCTTAAAGAGGAGTACATAAAGTCCATGTACATGCCATTTACCCCATAAGTACACGCCGTGTAGTTTCTTTTTTTTCATTAAATGGACCGAGGTCGCTCCAAATTGACAGAAACACCTTAATCTCCAGGTTCTTCGACCGAGAGTGACCGTATGACCACGAACATCCTCCGATCCCCCAAGCCACCATCTGTTTTCCGAATTGACCGCTGTCAATTGTGTTGGAACTGCAACAGTGAGCTCTTTTTCCTTCTTGAGTCTCATTCCATGATTCTCTTTATTTCCCAAGATATGATGGGTTGATTGTTTTGTTCATTTTCATAGATCTATGAATTTCTAAGGATAATCAAGCCTTTTGGTTCAAGTATATTGATCTCCTAGCATCGCGGTAGGTGGTCTGTGCCTTACCCTTCGAAGTATTCGAGTTTTATGTGAAAATTCCACCAATACCCGTGAACGGGGTATTGCGTGTTTACTGTTTTTCCCCTGTTGTTTTCCTTCCATGCTTGTATGCTTGTGTAGATGTAATTTGATCATGTTTGTTTATGATTTCTATGCTTGGATGTTTTCCCATGCCTTGTTCTTGTTATAGCCTTTGGGTATTGTTAGCCTTTGGCCATTATACCTGTTTTCCATGCCTTGTGATGGTAGGATGGAATGATATTCCTAACATGCTTGTTTTTTTTGTAGACTGGTCAGCCAAGTAGCTCTGTAGGTGTACTTTGGCCTTATAGCATTATTATGCATTGACTGACACGAGACCGTGATAACCTGGTGCTATAGACTATAAGGAATAGACCGGGTGAGCTTCTCAGGGAGTCTTGGATATTATAGACTACATGAGGGTAGATCGAGTGAGCTTCCTTAGAGATTCCTGAACATTATAGACAACAGTGGATAGACCGACTAAGCTTCCCAGAGAGTCTTGGATTTTATAGACTACATGAGGGTAGACCGAGTGATCTTTTTCATAGAGTCTTTACTTTGTTTTAATTTCATTAAAACCTTTCCTGGATAGAGAAGGAATTGAATGAGTGAGCATCCTTAGAGAGTCTGTGATAGACCTGAGACTATAAGAGAAATTGACCGAGTGAGCTTCCTCAAAGAGTTTCTAGACCTTGGGACTATAAGTGGAATTGACCGCGTGATCATCCTTCGAGAGTCCCTGACAACCCTAGACTATAAGGGGAATTGACCGAGCGAGCTTCCCCAGAGAGTCTTATGATTTAGTATGACCAAACCAGAGGGGTTAGGCTGAGCGTACTGCCTAGAGGGTTGTTGGTTCTTCTTGGATATGACTAGAGGGGATGGCTGTGAGTACGTCCCAGGGGGTTTCCTGTTTGTGGTTTGCTGTTTTCTTCACTACTACTTGTTGATTTTTTTGGATTGTTTACTCCTGTGTATTGCTGGTTACTGCTTACTGTTTACCATTTACTGTAATTTACCTTCCATATAATCACTGACTGTTAGGCATATACATTTAGGTGGTTGCCTACAGGGATTTTGTATCACACACTGTTTCGGTCAGACTTTTGGGCCCAAACAGATTATATTGTTGTAGGTATAGATAAGGGCAAGCGCCCTTCTACTTTAGGTACTTGACTAGCATTGGAGCAGGAGAGCATGGGACCAAGTCGAGGCTTTTGATGCTGAGGATTTGCTTATCTATTTTTCTCTTGTACTTTGGTTTAGTACTGTATTCATCATTGTGACTTGTTTGGGTACTTTCCGAGACATATGTATCACTCATTATTTCATATATATATGTGCTCCAGTTTTTTATTGTTTTTGTTTTCTGATGTTAACTTGTGTATGGATTGTTTACTGCTTCCGTTATTGTTTATTATTTCTCTTTTCCACTGTGTACTCTGCCAATGAGGGTATAGTTTTCCCACCATCACACCGAAGGCCCTCACTGCTAGTCGGTATCCTCTGGAATTTGGGGAAACGCGCTTGAGGCCATGTGACCAACCGGGTACGGGGCACCTCTAGGTGGATTTTGGAATTGGGACATTACAAATTACAAGGCATTAGACATGACTGGACTTGTGTTTGCAAGTACCTTGAGATAGGAGGGATTTCTCATCACTACATTTTCAATTATAGAATTATCATGAAAATTTGAAATACTATAGCGAAGAGGACCTACGTAGTGAATGCCATCATCTAGAGGAGAACCATGGTGAATTAAAGAATGGGATAAATACTCTTTCTCTATATCCTTCTATATACACGAAGGGTTACCGTGGATCTCATCTGGAGATAGGATCTCTGGATTGACCAAATTTTCATGAAGTAAGCCTTCATGATGAAGGGTACAATAGAGAAATTCTGAAATACTGTTACCACTCCCATAATTTGGTAATGAGAGCGTAGTATCTTGAGCTTCAACAGATAAATGTATGAGGGTTTCATGAACTCCATCATTAAGAGGATTTAGACTGCATATTGACTCTTGATTTTCCAACTGTGTTTTGAGATACTTTTTCTTTGATGTTATCTTACACTAAGTTGGGAAAAATTTTCTAGGAGAAGTGGTTTTCATGGGAAGGTGTATGTTCCTTCCTTAGAGTGGTCACCGGAACAGACTTATTACCTCTAGATGGAAAGGATGTATGTTCCTGATCCTATTGTCTGTATAATATAGGGGATTATGTCACATGAACATTATGAACTGGAACAGAGGTGTGTATCTTCATCGGTATGGAATGACGATGTTTTATCTCAAATGTGGGGATAGAGTTATGTGTCTATTTCCCCGGTACTACAAAAGTAGTTGTTATAATATTCTGGCATGCTTATAGAATATGGGCATGAATTTGCGTCTTCCCTTCCACCATTAATAAGATGCTTTTGGTGACTTCAGCGTCTGGAATGGGAATATACATCCATTCAGTATCTAGAGTAGGTGTATATTCCATCTCCTGCCCTCATTTCCTATCAATGGGTATTGAAATTACTCATGTATGGGGGTAGAGAGTTGTTTTTACCCCAGATTTGTCGTCAGAGGTTTCCAACTAACTTCTCTGAGTGCTACCAAACGAGACTGTTGGAAGGATTGATGAATGCTGGAAAGAGTATGTTCATGGTGGCTATTTTATATCAAGAATTTTTTATGGACTTCCTTCAATACTAGAAGATGAGACTACTGGTATAATTGGTTATTGTAAGTAGGTGTATATTCATTTTTACTAGTTTCCACCACATTCGATTGGCAGTCTTCTTTAAATGAAGTCAGAGAAGCCTACTGACTAGTTGATTATTTGTAAATAGTTGTATACTAATTTCCACAATAATCCACTAAATTTTTATGGGGAGATTTATGGGTTTCTTTCAAATGAGTCCGGTGGGTAGCAGAATCATGATGGACTGGTGTATGTGCCCGCTTGTTGTTCTCCATAAAGTTAGGTTTATGGACTTCTCTATAGGGGTAAGATATAAGAAAATGATCCCTATTGTCCGGAAAATGTCCCTAGAGTTTCTTCTTGCATGCCTTAGTCTGAGGGACCTGGGCCAAACATCTAAAGGCAAGAACCCGATCATTTTTTGGGTTTATAGCCATGAAAGTTTCTTGGTGCCGATTGTTGGTGGGAGTCATTAGGAAGTACCCCTTCATATTTGAATTGAGGTCCTTAGTGAACTCTTGATCTACCTCCATTTTGTATGGGCGAGACTATTTATTGTGTTCCATGGATAAGAAACCAAAAGGGTTGATGACGGTGGTTGGAATCGTCTTCTTCTTAATCATCGTTCATCGCTGGCCAGACAATCGAGGATTGTTATTAACCTAGGGAGAATTACTAGCAACCTCCAAGGTTAGGATTCTACCATTCCGATGTTACTCATTTACCATCACGTTGGAGGACCAGTGTTGAAGACACTGGGTGGGTGATAACTTCCTTCTCGTGGATGAGGATTCAACAGGGGCAGTGGTTGGGAAGTTCACAATTGTCATCTTGAAGAAAGCCATTTTGGAATGTTGTGGGTTTTGAGAAAAAAATTGAGAACAATAATAAACATAATTAAAAAGATATTTTTTACATGGATACATGCGGGATTGATTTCTTTGTCTGGTCTTCCTTTATCAATTTATAGGGGCTTAACAGGTGTGTAACATCATTAACTTGGTTAAGGATTCACGTCGGGTTCACCATTTTTTATGTAGTTCATTGAAACATGTGTTCTAATTGTAATAATCACTACATAAAGGGGGTTTATATTGGATTTATTCATGGAACCAGAAAAATCCAATAGTTATATATCCAAAAGTGACCTACTTTCCAAAGGAAGGTGTTCGTTAAGATTGAAATTTTACAATACATAAGAATGTGAATTGGTTGAGAGGACGGGAGGTCAGATTTATGACACCCTTTTGGGGGAAAATATTGTCTACTCCAAGACACTCTTTATAAATTTAAGATATTTTCATGAATCCTTATTAATTTAATAAGCATAACATAAGTTTCCCTTGGAATTTTCAATCACTTGTTAACATGTGTAAAATTTGGAATTATCTGTATATATTTTATGTTATCCATCAATGATATCCTCTCATATACTACTAGGAGATTATTTAAATCATCGTTATGATGATACATGTTTTTAGGACACTCACTGGGGAACTCTGTAATTTATTGTCATCCAGGGAGATGAAGGATTGGTTTGATCTTGGGATCATGCCCATAAAATGGGCTACCTACATATCCTTGTGAAAGGAATCAAAACCCTTGTAGTTCAGTGACACTTAATGGGACACATAATACCTTTTAAGGTCATGTGATATATACCTAACCATATAATTTAATGTCATCTGGTATGGACATCTAATCAAAATGTGCTTAGTCAATGTTTGGTGTGGGACTTATGCCGAAGCAGCCCAAGGAACTCGGAAAGGATATGGGTTTCCATGTATGATTAGACCTTGTTGGGAATATGGACCAAGGAGAACGTGGTGGATTTTAAGTGTTTGGTTTGAACCTCAAGGAGGTTTCATACGTATCCCATTTAGATTGGAATCAATTCCCACATAGTTTGATAAGTCTCATATGAGAGTATAGTCCTTTGAGAGAAATGAGTTTGGGATTAATTCTTAAAAAGGATCCCCTGATAATTTGGGGGTTTAATTTGGGACATATTCTTTAGGAGGACTCCAATATCAAAGGAATTAGAGTTGGATTCCCACAGAGGATATCCAGTGAGCTTAGGCCCTGAGAAGGCTTCCTATGTATCCCAATTATGGTGGGAATTAGATTTCTTGCACTTCATTACGTCGTGAAATTGTTGTGACCATGAAAAATACCCAATCCCATACGATTAATGATTTTTTTTGAGATACAATATGATTTCAAAGATTCAACAAAGTCACCCACCCTTTTCATCCTCCACTGGTGGAAGAGGGCGCACCTATGGCGGCCAGAATGGACGAGGGAGAGGAGACTATGGAAGATGGCGAGGTGATTCGCCTTCCCCTTATTCTCTTTATATTGGAAAAGGGTCTAATGAACGGAAGGATTGAAGCTGAAAGAATTAGAGAAGAGAAAGACTAAAACCTCTTACTTGAATGGTTAGGGGCTTACACCAGGATGGCTACCCTGGTGGATCTCGTTAGGGGTTGGATATTTCTCTTATGCTTTCATGGAAACGAAAGTGTAAACCGTACCTTCCCTACCAGATACCTGAGGTTTCGGGTCTTATAGAAGAAAAGGGGAGGATAGAACCCAAACCCTAATCCTCCAAACTGAGAACATCCCAACATTGTTCCTGGGAGAAAGGTCCATGTGACTATGGATATACAAAACCATAAATACCACATGAATCCGAAACCCATCGTGAAAAAAATGTGGGAAACCTCTGACTGCGGAAATACCAACCCAAATAGGAGACACAATGATGTGCCTTTTCCTTTCTGAATGTTATTGTTACCATTCACCATTCTCATCAAAATATAAAATTATTATAATCATCATATTTATCACAACATCACATTAATTAAAAAACTAATTAACTAATAAAACTGAACAATTGTATATTAACATTATTCCATTAATTAGTTCAATAATTATTTAATCACATCATTTCTATTATCTAATACACCAATTGATTAATCATATCAACAAACTCAATACGCCCATACATAATTCAAAAATTAGTTATTCATATTAAAAATACCAAAATCCCTATAATTACTTCGAAAATTATTTTTTCAAATTCACAATTCAACATTTCATTAATTTAATCAAAAATTAATTATTACCCAAATCACAAAATTTCAATATTATGATGATGAATTCAAAAATTAATTCTCCCCAATTCCAAAATCCCTCAATTAATTAATTCACCAAATTAATTAATTCTATTAGGAAATTTAATTTATAAACAAACACTAGAAATTATAAAATTACATACACATAATTTAAATAATGTCTATAGGATTTTAATAGTAGACCACCTTCCACGATTCATTTACCAAAAGCTCAGAAAAAAATCCCCAATTTGAGAAGAACAATGGAAAATAATGAGATCTAGAATGGGAACCTAAAATCAAAGATTAAACTAATTAAGATTAGACATTGATCAAGATCCACAAGCCTACATCTAGATCATAAAAAACCCATATCTGGATCTAGATCCAAAAAAATAGATAATATATTCCCTTAAAGAAAGACAGAAGAATTGGAGAATAATAGAAAACCAATCAGGATGAGATTCACTTACCTGAAGAGGTGCAAATCTTCCAACTGAGCATCAAATTGCCAATAATAGAGGTCAAAAGTCCTTGTAATCCCCCAAGAAGATCTGAAATTGACTGAAACGATTATGGGTCGAAGCTAGGGAGTTTGGGGGTATAAGATGGGGGTTCAAGAATTTTTTAAATAATTTTTAGGGGAATAAAACCTCGAGTTCACTATTTACTACTCTAGGTGCATTATTTACCTTAACTATGGACCTATTCTCTAGGGGTGCATAGTTTCTCCTATTATGGAACATGGTTTGATAAACCATGAACCATCCATGTGAATCCCCTTTGTTTAGGTTTTCATGGTTAGTAGGGTTGGGGTAAATAGTTTGGGTAAAATGTGATCCAACCATGCACTACTCTTATTTGTTCCAAATTTCCCAATTTTCATACAAATTCACCCCATAGTAAAACCCAAACAAAAAGTACTCAAATCTAGGTAAAAGAGTACCTAAAGTAACCTATTATTATATCTATCAATGTAAGAACCCAACTGTTAAAAATTTCATAATCTAGTAAATTATTTTAGTTTACTTTATTACATTACCAAAGATATATTCAATTTAGTGTTTTAGAGAATTATGACATAATTCATACATATCAACCCTAAATCATATGAAATGGTACTACTAAGATAGTATCCATTTTTTCCATATATTTTTTTAATATAGTGTAAATTTTTCCATGAAAAATATTTACAACATTCATCCTATCTTCTTATTTATTTTACCCACACTTAAAACCATATGAAAAGCATTTTAAAACTCAGGATGATCACAAAATTCTTAGTAATGGAAATTAAAAGGAAAAGAACTATTATTCCTTGAATACTTATAAACAGATGGAATCATTTTCACAAACATACTTCTCACCCATAATGTATCATATAGTTACATTGTGAAAATATAAATTTCCATAAAACATAAAAATAAAATAAAACAGTAAAAGTAAATTTGGGTATTGATTACTTAT
Source organism: Viscum album (assembly GCA_963277665.1). Taxonomy (NCBI): domain Eukaryota; kingdom Viridiplantae; phylum Streptophyta; class Magnoliopsida; order Santalales; family Viscaceae; genus Viscum; species Viscum album. The sequence goes on from OY728162.1 coordinate 196,444,931, forward strand.
GATTTTTAACTCTCACGACTACCATGTGAGTTGTAACCCTCCGGTCTACCTTATGGTGTAACCATCACAATCACGCTTAGAGTAACCATACGGTTGAAATCAAACATAAACATACCCAATGAATTAGAGGGAGATATAGGTCCCAACCTTAATCATAAAAAGTTCCCAATAACCATAATAAAATAATTAAACATGAATACTTGTATAAAAACTTTCCTTTTGAATTTTTTACAAACAGTTTTTTAGAACATGATTTTTAAAGAAAAAGTCCCTTACCTCAGGTTCAACTTACTTAAAATATGTTAAAACATCCGGTATAATGATTTAAATAGTGTAATTAATATATTAAATGTCTATATTCATATATATAACACCTTATATGAACTTTTAATAACATCTTTCAACCCATTTATTAATAATACTTTGTTATTTTAGTTGTTTTAGGTGTGTACTTTTCATTGTTTCCATTATTGGTTCAATTTTTAAATTCTTTTCAAATGGACCACTACAGAATTGAACCAATATATTTTTTAATCATAAATTTTTATATTTTATAAAAATATTCGTGTCTTAAAACATAAAATGGAGTGCACTTGAAAATAATTAATAAATCAGGAAGTTCCCTTGAATCGAGCTTGCTTATCGGGAAGAATTGAGAAGTGAACATATTTAAAACATGTAATTATCAATAAAAAAAGGATGATATGATCTGGATATATAATTTTGGAACATATTAATATAATTTATAATAAATTCACCAAATAAAGGAAGCATTAATTGGGGTAATGAGAGAGAAAGTGTAACCAGAAGGGAAAATGGATGTTTAGAAAGAATCCATTACTTATGTTAGAAATTGTTATTTAATTGAACATAAAATCCGGGATATTAAAGTTAAATCAATTAATTAATTAATTAAAAACCATTTATAAATATATTTTATTTATTATAATTTTATCAAGTTTATTTATGGTCTTTTTGATGAGTTATAGGATACAATTTTATCATTTGGGAGTGTTTGTTTCCATTGTTTGTATGATCGGTTTACTTGTATATATGTATAGAAAATCATGTAAAATGAGAATTTTTTCCATAATTGAAATTATATGTTATTAATAAAATTATATAATATAAAATTTTCTTATATATCATTTGGTTATATGGTATGGGGATTAATTATTAGATAAATAGTTAATGATAGTCATTTAGGTTAATTTTGGCAGTTTTTGATCACAACAAACTCATTTTGTTTTATTATTTAGTATTATGTTAATATTTTAGTTCTAGATCATATAAAGGGTTATAAAATATATTTTAGAGTATGAAAAAATCAGTATAGTGGCTTTATGAAAATACTTGAAGATGTTAATGGAATGAATGAGAATGCATCATCCACGATGTCAGTAAATTTAGACATCAGGGGCCATGATTTTATTTTTAGAATGAAATAGAATGGAGAAAGATTTTGATGATTAATTTTTCCAAAAAAATGACATAATTCCAGTATTTATATGATAATGTAGTTTTCTTGAAACTTGGATATGGGTATATGAGGAGAGAATAATGAAATAAATAAAATTAAAAAGAAATTAAAAGAAAAAGAAAGAGGTTTTTACCTCTTTAATTCTCCTCCTTGATAACCTCCTTAAGGACCTTGATTTTGGAATTTTGGTGATACTATTAGTTCATGGATGTGTGGATTATGATTTAGAAGGTTATTTTTCAAAAATTTAACAATATAAAAGGCTTTGAGTTGTGTGGATAAGAAGTGGTGAGGGGTGGTATTTATAGTGGATGAGAGGGGTGTCTTTTGAATATTTTATTCATTTTATTATTATTTTGACTCAAGACTATTAATAGTTTAAGAATAATCCTCAAATAAATTAAAATAGTGAATGATAGTTCGAGATTATGGTATTAAATCAACCATACATCATCCATGACTCAATAATTCATGTATTTAGTATTTGTCACATATTTTAATATTTTATTATTCCACAAAAATTCAAGTATTTAAAAATTTCACCCTAACCATTTTTCAACATGAAGAATTAAAAACTGAAGAAATTTTTTTGAAAATAATTATATAAATCGAATAAATTTAAATTTTAATTAAAGTCATCATTTATTCCAAGAAATTCCAATTTCAAAATTATAACTAATTTTAAAACAATTTTAAATATTAGTTAAATTATAATAAAATTATATTATAATCATAAGAAAACAAAATAATAATTTATGAGTCTATTTTATGAAACTATATTTTCTTTTAAATCTTTATCTTAATTATAGAATTGAAATTAAATATTTATGACTCTTAGAAACACCAAAACTTAATTTATAATTTAGAAAAAACAATTTACTTATTCAATGATATAAATATATCATATTTTCACATATAAGATACGTAAATTTTATTTTTACTCTCATAGGTGAGGTTACCATTATATTATTAAAAATTATTTAATTTATATCACGTATTTCATTATAAATTTATAATGAATTTAGTTATTTATTTCCAAAATGAAAACAAACTATTTTATTACTACCTGGGTCGTTAAAAGAAAATGTAGGGATGTTACACATAACCACCCAAATCAGGTTCATTTTTAGGACCAGTGACATTTTTGGGACTCAAGATGGGGGTTTAATTCAATCACTAAAGAAATATTCAAGGAAGGATATAGATGATTAACTTATTTAAGTACATTTAAAAGAACCATTTATTCACATATACCCAAAAAATATAAACATAAAAATGTCCAAATGAATATTTTTTTTCCATTAAATGTAAAAATGATATTCCATAATTAAATATTTTCATGATCTCAAATTTTTTGGAATCAATTCAACTAGAAAAATTATCTTTTAATTTTTCTTCCAAAATTTGAGAACACGTGATTATAGACAGTCAAAGCGAGAAATTAATAATTTCTCTAATTATCAAAATAAATTCTTACTACAAAAATAATCTAATTTTTCATCAAAATTAAAATTATGTTTGTCTTAGAATTTTCCATACTAAACATAATTCACTAAATAATCGAGATTTCATAACTGTGATAAACCGAGGAAGTAATTTCATGTAAAAGTATTAATCATGATTCATTAGTGGAGGAATATTATTTTTAAAGAAGTAATGGTTGAGCATGAAGTTAATAAGGTGTGAATAAATACCAAAATTTTCTACCTCATTGGTGTTTTCACTGATGTCCTAATGATCACACCTCAATTATTTATTATTGTTTCCTCCACCCTAAATAACAGTAGTCTGTTGCATGATGAGGTGAATGAACCCTCTGAAATTTTCTCCCTACAAATAAAATAGGAGAGGAGATATTTTTTTCCCTAATGGATGTTACAACTGGGACCCACTAACATCACAAACACCCAGCCCTAAAATGTTCTACCTCGTTGGTGTCTCCACCAAAGTCCTGAAGATTACACCTTAATTATTGATTGTTGTTGCCTCCACTATAAATAATGGTACTCTATTGAATTATGATCCTGATGAACCATCTATAATCTTCTAACTCCAATGAAAATAGTAGAGGAGAGATTTTGTTCCCCAATAGACATTACAACTAGGCCTTGCTGATAGCACAAACAACCCGCCTTAACACAAATGTCAGGTCCTTGCCTGCCTGGTATTACCAGTTGCCCCACAGACACATGGTCCCCTCCCTCAAGCCCACCCATGTTCCTAAACGAATCATTTGGCTAATGACTATCCCCACTAGACAACAAAAATTCTTCCTCTGATGCCAATGTAACAACTAGGACCCGCTGACAGCACAAACACCCCACTATAACATACTTGTTGGGTCCTGGCCCACAAGGTACCACCAACTACCCCATGGACATATGGTACCTCCTTTAGCCCCACCCATGTTCCTAAATGGATCATCTAACTAATTAATTTCCCCATAATACAACAAATTGTTTTCAGTATTCTTTTTCCTCACTCACACGCACCTTCAAAAAATTCCCATGAGTTCACCCATCCTAATCACTACTCCAATAAATCCATGCTTAATATTAGTGTTCTAATCAGGAAGTCTCGTAAAAATAAAGGTGTATCTTGTTGACATGAGACATATAATTTAGTCATTTAACCATTAATCATTTTGTGGTGTTACAATGAATGAGAAGTTTTTGGTGGGTGAATATTCCCACCAACATTTCCTTTAAATTTTCTTCCAATAAAAACTTGTTATAACTCCCCGATTCTCTATCATTATATATTCCCATCGTAATATATTAATAAAATGAATAAAAAATATTCAAACTCAATTTTTTTTAACATTTTAGGTAATTACCACTCATTCATACAAATTCTACATCACTAGTCTAAAAAAACAGAAAAAATTATTTTATTTGGATAATTTAAGTGACATAAATAATGAACAGAAGATTTTTATTCTATAAATAAACACCCATGCACATAATTTATATTTTTCCTAGGAAAAACAACTCATTATATACATTAATGAGGTTTCAATAATTTTCATATGAGGATCCATTTGAGAGTTATCATTGTTCACCTATGTGAGAATAATTTTTATTTATTAAATAAATATTAAATATCCATTAAAACCCAAACAACTATGGAAAATACCAAAATATATCCCAAGATTAAGAACCATGTTTTAGTAATAGTAAAAAAATTATAAACTTTTCAATTGATATTTACTATGGTGAAATTTCTATTTTAGCCCTTTTTGGGAGCCAAGACTTTAGGGCTCAAAAATGAGCTAAGTCTCTCTTTAGTTAAAAACTAGGTTGTCATGCAACTCATAATGTTTTTATAGAACCATTGATGTGAGGGGAGATATATTAGACTCATCCCTAGAAATAAATAAATTGAAAACTCTACCTCATTCCCTATGGGAAGACTTGAAAATCATCTTAAAAGTAACTAGATAATAGCTAACTATCTTCAGAATCCTAACCTTGAGAACTTCTTCTATTTCACCAAACAACATCATAAATAACATGTAATATATAACCTCAAAACTCATTATCATAGTTAAATCTCTGTCAACATTAACATTTCATTCACCCATTAACATAAACATGTCACTTTCTAGAGTGAGGAAAATCACCATTAAACTATGTCAATCAATGTTAGCATTCAAGTTATTAAACAATTTATGTATACTATGATATCAAACATGTGAATTACATTGAGGTCCCATAATAATTTCACATTAAAAATACAAATATATATTTTTATAATATTATAATATGTTTAATAATAATTGTTTAAATTATTTACTATATTAATCTAATCAATTATTTGAAGCTGGGATCCATTATTGAAGTTATGTATGAACGAACCCCTTTGTTTTTTCCTTTTATATAATTTATTCAATTGACTCAACATTATTTATTGTCTCCACCATGGCTTCATTTCTTATGAAGAATACATGATTCCGTTATTTCAACCTTTTTACTTTTCCCTCTCTTCCTCACCCACAACACACTCTCATTCCATTATAATCATCCCACTCAAGAGGAACCCCTAGAATCTATCCTAACTTTCACCACTCCACCAACTGATGATGTCTTCCATCGTAGATACAACCAATCTCCCTCCCCCACCTCTTAGTCACCTCCCACCCTAACCACCCCTGCTGCATGATGGCATCACCCCCCTCATCGTCACCCACCAACACCACCTATCCTTATTTTAGATATTCATTATACTATTTCAAGAAGAAGAATGATATTGCACTTTGAATTTTCCTATTTTTCATCCAAGAACCGAGAAATGAATATCATGAAAAATTTCTTCCAATTTTTCCACCCTAGGAATTATCAAAAAGAGATGATGGTATTAGAAGTGCTTAATTATTTGTGGTCTTGCTTAAGTTTTTCTAGTGTGATTCCACCAACTTCTTTCTTGATAAATGTTCTCCCAAACAATGTGTACCATATATTTTTCATATTTAAAAAAATTCAAAACAACACCAATCATAATTCATTTAGTGGTTTTAGTGTCGGTGTAATGTACCACCACTACATATAGGTTCCAAGGCTTATTGAGTGATTTTTAAATATATAATGAGAAGTTTCAAGTCAAATAAATAAAATACAAAAAATTCATTGAAATAATTTTTAGGATACATACCATAGTCTATCTCTCATTCCATGATAAAAATTTCCCTCAAAACCCTCTCAAAGGTTCCCAAAAATTCACTTATGATGACTCCACATGGAAAAAATATTCTATATATCTTAGTTAATGTTATTGATAACTCATTTTATCATCATAACAACACATTTTATTCAGATTTGAGCACTTTATCAACATTACAACTCATTTTATCACTATATGATCTGTTAAAACTTGATCTAGTAGAAAACTATGAATTAAGTAATTCACAAATAAAAGCTAGAAAATATTAAAATTTTATTTATTATATATCCAATTAATCAATAATTGTTTTACTTCCATTTTAATCAGTAGGTTATTTAATTTTTATGTTCAATGACTCGTTATTTTTTATACCTCCATTTTAATGTTTAGGATATCTAAGAAACATATTCAACGCCACCTTCTCTAGTTCTATTTTTGTAATTTAAAATGCTTGAGTGATGTAATTGGTAATTCATTCCTATCAAATGAGCTCGAAACAGTTTATATATAAATAAACTTATTGGTATATTTGAAATAATATAAATTAGAGATACAAGATTCAAACTAAAAGGATAAAGGGACAGGGTAAAACATTCCAAATAGAATACATCTGGATACATCCATATCCTAAATATATAATTAAACCTAACAATTTACCCCTTACTATAGAATATTATAGTTTGAAACACTAACTCAAAAATATGGAAACCACATCCAAATTTTGGATACAGACATTAGAGAACTGATAAAGATGAACTGACTCTACCAAGAACTCAGTTTTTCGATAGATCATGCAATATCAATGTGATCATAAACATTTCAATAAATAAGTTGCATGGATGGATGTTTTGACAATGGAGAAATATCATTGTTAGATTAGAAACAGTGGACATTGGAGGAGGAGAACTCATTAATGTGTGGGTGTCGTGTATCCAAAAATTCATGCATTATCTTCTTAACATTTAAACCTAAAAAATGTAGTAAAGTAGTTAGTTTGAGTTCAATCCCATATGAAAAAAACTGAAATGTCAAAACATGTAATTCACTAATTGTAAAACATATCAAAGCCTTGTTGAGGGTATGATTTAAGTTCAAAATTAACATTGAAATAAATGATTCCAATGCGAAGTATAACATCAATTTCAAAGAATTTTTTCCAAAAAAAGTAAATATTATTCACTTTTGAATTGAATTGATTTAATTATTTGAAAATTATAAATTTAATTAGTTCCAACATGATAAATTCCCACTAATAAGATTTTAATAAATTCAAATCCCTTTCCCAAAAATATAATTATACCATCATGAATTATATTTAAAGCTTTTTAGAAGAAAAAAATTCAAACTATTATTCATAATTTTCTCAGTTATCTTGAATTTTATACCATAATAATTCTCTTTTCCAAAAGAATTAGTAAGGAATATTATAGATCAGTATGTCTCAAGATAATAAAAATTAGAACAACCATTTATAAGTGATTATTAATTGAAAAGTCATATTCCTATATTTCTACTATTGATTTTCAAGCTCGTAAATAGTCACTCATGGTTGAACGAACATCAATTATCAATGAATAAATGATACCAATAATAGAGATGAAAATTAAAAGAACACTTACATGAACGTATAATGGACAAGAAAATAGACCAATTACAAATCTACTTCTATTGCAATAAAAATGTCCCAAATGTGATTCCATGCTTTAAATTAATGTACTAAAAATATAAGTTCCCAAAGATCTCCAAAAATCAAGAAAATATTAAAAAATAATACTACTCAACAAACCACAATGTGATGTAAGTCACCATGTCATGGTGCCTGAATATTCTTATAAAAATTTCATAATCCTCTTTCTGGCCAAAACAAGACCACTTCCTTATTTGATTTAAAAATTTATTTATTCATCATGGGGTCCACTACAACATTGTGTCTATATATTAGTTGTTTTTCCCAAATATAAAAATGATATGTTCAGTCCATTTCACTCTTCAAAATGTTCGTATCATTTGAATCATTTTTTTCATGATTATCTAAAAATTCCATCATATTTAGTAACCATGATGTGACGATTCATTAAATTTAATCACACATGCCATTTTATTATTATACATGGCCATTAAAACGTGGGTTTATAGGCCAAGGTGCCTTTTGTAAACTTAAAAAAAATCATGACATGACGAATACTCATCCATGACATGGTTTATCCTCTTTTGCCTCATACTCTACCAAACTTCTCCAACATAACATTTAAGCTCAAACTACCTGGAAAAATTAAAAACATAGACAATTAGGCTGTATAATGATTATTTAGTATTGAAATTCATATAAAAAGTTTAACACAAAATCAAGGTGTTATTTTCCCCAATGTTTTAACTTTTCTTGTCCTAAAATAAAATATATCATTAAAGAATATTAAAGAAACAATTATGAAAATATTCAAGGATTTAAATAAAAAAAATTCACATTAACATAATTTATTATTCCAAATTTTCAATCCTTAATCAAATCAATGTTAAAGTAGTAATTTACCCATTATTAAAATTTTAAATTATATTATATTATAATAAAATTTTAAAATATTCTTTTGAATAATGATATTTTAATATTTCCCATTTTAATTTGCACTTAAACACAAGACATACCTTATTATTTTATTATATTTCTTTTTTTTTTCAATATATAGATATGATCATTAATTTACCAATCAATCCTTGAAAGTAAAACCTAGAAAAACTCCTCTATCCCTACAATTAATCACCTCTTAACACTAATTGTAATAGTTAAAAATAAATAGGGATGGTTATTTGAATTTATGATCAATCCAAGGTTCTTATTTCACATTTTATTTAGTTTTGGGTTTTCTTTTTCCAACCCATGTGTGCTTAATGATAAATTAAAACTTAATAAGTATTATTATTTATTCAAATTACTCTAAGTAATTTACCTTATTAAGAACCATATTAAGAATGAATTCACTAAATTTTTATAGCAATAATCACTTAATTTTTAATCATTTAATGGTTTATTAAAATAATTTATTTATTATTTTTTTATTGAATAATAATTTTTGTCATGAATTGAATTATTCTCATTACCTTTTCTATTTTCATAAAGTCAATGTAATATCCAAATTAAAATATCTCATAGACTAATGATAAGTGTTTATCATTTAAATCCCTTCCTTATACTCAAATCACAATGTTCAAATTGATGTAAAAAATGTACCATTAATTTTATTTAAAACATTAAAGGAATAAACATTAAATTAATGATTATGAACAATTTTTCCTAGCATAATTCATTTTTTATTTTTTATTATAGGGTCCTTTGAAAATTTTAATCCCCCATGACTTTAATGTTTCTTTAACTTCTTCATCATGGTTTTTGTTAGTTTCATCCAATAAGATATATCAAAATGATCAAAATATAAAATCAAGTTAATGAACCCATGATTTTAATTCATTTATTTTCAAGAAAGGAATTCTAGTAAGATCAAATAAATTAAGAAAATACATGGATAAAAAACAACATAAAAACACGAAAGCATCCTAAGACTCCTAATAATTATCATCATTAAATCCATTTTCTAACTCTACCCCTTCATTATATGGGGAATTTAGAGTGTTATAACCAAGAATTTTCTGCCTTTTTTTCAGTTGAAATAGGTTATTTGTGGAGGCACAACATGGTTCAATTATATTTTCTTATATATGGGTTGGATTGCGTCGTTGTGGAATCCATGTCCTCTAGGTTGGTTTTGGTGTACTCACTTGACTAAACAACTTAGGTTAACACATTTTGGTCCAAAAAATGATGAAATATACTCATGTATCCCTCCTTGTACGAAACAGGGATAGACTATTACCATTAAATGGTTTCATAAAATTAAGTGTGGGTTTGGCCTCACTCTAAGGGAAAATCATGGTTTGGAGGATTGGGTTTTAAGGGATTTTGGTTGGGGAAAAACTAAGTGTGTGGTGGATGACCATCATGTCATGGGTTGGGTCTTTACTGAAAAAAATTCCATCTCAATTTGGATTCCCATCTTTTTTTACTCAACTCACATTTTCTTTAAATTATAAAGGTTTTGAGAAGGTTATGGGGATTTTAATACATTTCCAGTGTGGTCTCTACCAAAAACATTCCTAAACTAAGATAATGCATAAAAATCCTAAAATGATCCTAAAAAATGATTTTTTTAGTTTTAAGTGACTACTTGGGTCTCCACTTAGATGAAATTTCATTTAATGTCAATAACTAGACTTACCATCGTTTCTTTAATCAAAAGTTAGGGAAAAACACATCCAACTTGAGAATTATTCATGCAGAGCATGAGTCTTTTTTCATTTATCATGAAGGAGTTTTCATGCTCTATATGGAGCTCAATATCTCTATGAGGTTGGATCCTTGTCACCATAAAGGGTCCTGATCAACAAGATTGAAAGCAGATTCCATGGGAGCCATCAATTGTTATTCGGTGTTTGGTTATTTAGGTGTAGCAGAGTGGCTGTCCAAGGTTGTATCACAATGGAGGAAGTATGTAAATCTGAAAATAAAAGATTATAATATATACACAATACATAAAAGGATGGGGGTTGATTAGCATTTTTAAATTTTGTATAAGTATGTTGGAATAATATTTTGTGTTTGTTTTTTGTTTTTTGTTTTTGAAATGAGATTACAAAAACCCAATAAGAATATATTTTTTTAGAAAACAATTTATAAAAGGTGTAATAAATCTAACTATACTTATTCACTTAATTATTTATTATTATTACTTAAATTAAAATCCACTTAATTATGATCCGCTAATTTTTTAACCCCTGAACCCTATGAGAATAAACTAAACCACATAGATGAAATAAATTAAACCCTAAGCTAGATTGGGAAGATGCAATCATAACACCTCGATTTGATTGAGGTTCTAAGGATAGATTATGGTCAATGGTAAATTAGGGAACATATACACTATGGAAATGAGTATGAATTGATTTTAGTGATTATATTTTAACTCTAAACATTGAACCCATGTTGTTGGTCTTTACCCTTTAAGATCACACTCTCACAATTCAAACAATAAATGACCTCACGAGGTTTGTGTAAATTATTCAAATGATTGATTTTTTTCTTTTTAATTAATAAACACAATTCATGGATCATATTATGTTTATTATATTAGGTCATTGATTCAAAAAAATTAAGTGAATAATGAGGTAATTAGATCATTTACTATGAAAATCCACTCTTCCATGGGTGGTGTAGTCATCGTTGAAATGAATTACATTCGCAATGTTTTAGAAAGGGTGTCACCCAATCACATTTCTAATGTTGAGTTATAGACCAAATAAGTAAATAATATAAACAGGAAATTGAAAATAATATAATAAATTGAAGAGAAGAAATAAGAAATAGAAGAGGAACTAATAAGTTTATTATGCAAACATCCATCCAACGTTACCATTTTTATTCAAAAAAGAAAGTAAAACCGAGAGAACCAATGTCTAGGAGGGTCTATCGTAATGAAGACTGAGAGCATCACCACGTATCAAATTCGCCTTCTCTGGTGTAAAATGGGAAACATGAGTATGACAACTGACCATACTACCAGGGGTTTCCATAGAGTCCAAGTGATCCGCCACCTTGTTTCCCTCCCTTCACGTGTGAGTGACTCTGGTACTACTTTCCAGGAAAGATTTGCATTTCTGAATAGTGTATGAAATGGACCAGGGGAAGATAACATTACCATGCAAAGCATCATGAATAACCATAGAATCAGTCTCAACTTGGGAGATGGCAAGTGCCCACTGCCTACAAATTGTGATACATTTGAGCACCGGTTTTGCCTCCGCCTGCATAGAATTCCCAAAACCATAGTATGCCGAGAAATCCAAGGCCACACTGCCCCTAGGTTCTCGGACCATGCCACCACCACGCATCTATCCCAGTACAAAAGAGCTGTTGGTATTTAGTTTGAAGCCGGCTTCAGGAGGATTCCACAGGACCCAGTGTCCTTGCTGTCTAGCTGCTGACCGCTGGACTATGCTTTGAGGTGCAAACAACTTGAAAAGGTAGGGGGTCTGCTTCCAGACATCATTGGTGTCACACAATTTCACCAGAATACATCGCACTCTTGCTGTAATGGATCTCCCCATAGATGCGATCCCCTCAAACCTGGCCCGGTTCCACGCTTTTCATACACATCAACATACAGTGTTGAATATGATGGATCTTGACCTACCTTCATTATCGGAGGCGTCCGTCCCCTAGAACAAGTTCTCCACGAAGGAGTAGAAGTTCAATGTGTTGTGGGTGTATCTTGAGAGTTCGCCAAAGACTCCCCATACCTGGTGTGCCCAGTCTCCCGCAAAGAATATGTGGTATAAACTCTCCTTGTGTTTTTTAACACAACACTGGCAGCAAGAGGCCATGCTGATGATGAGCCTTTTTATGATATCATAGGACGGTAATGCTCGATTCTGGATCCTCCATGTCAGAAAGTTAAATTTCGTAGGGATACTCTTACACCACACCTGACCGTTCCCCCCTGACTGATGTCCCTACGACAAGATGGACCTGAAAAAATACTTTGCGTTGAACCTACCTGAGGTGGTGGGGGTGTAGACGCACCGGTCCATATCTGAACTTAAAATAATAGAGTCAAAAACCTCCTGCTGGTCTGCATACAGAATGGATCTGAAGAAATGTGGGTATTGACTCCCCTCCTTGTATGAGATCAAAGGAGCCGAGAACCCTGGATATCCAGGAGACCTTCCTGACCAGTTGTGGTACCAGTACATTATATTCCCCTCCCCAATAATCCACTGTGATCTCTAGAGGATGGATGGAATAAAACTAATAACAGAGGACCAGAGCGGATACCCACTACCCGCAGATGCATCATTGGTGACCTGGTTTCTATAGGACATCAACCTACCCCACAAAGATCACTCTTCAATTACCTCCCACGTCAACTTCGCGTGCAAATAATGAATAGTGTTCCCCAAACTTTTAAAGTTGATACCTCCCTCCGAAATTGGTCAAGCCATCTTCCCCCAAGATATCCAATGCCTCTTCTCCTCTGAAGATTCAACCCATATGAAATGAGCCAATAGTCTATCAATGGCCTTGATAACCCCCTTAGGCACATTGTTTGATGAGAGAGCATGTATCGGGATGGCCGAGAGGACGCTGTTCACGAGAGTAATATGACCTGCAAAGGATAAAAAGTGTTTCGTCCAATTATGAATGTGCCCCATAATCTTGCTAACCATAGCTTCGAAGTCCCTGATACGCATTCTACTTGGAGACACGGGAGTTCCAAGATACTTCATGGGAAACTCACCGGGCCTCATACCCAATCTTTGACCCATATCAATCACCCTACTCAAAGTGCAAGACTGAGCCACATAGAAGCCACTCTTCTCCCTATTAATTTGTTGATCACTTCAGTGGAAATACTCCTCAAGGATCGCAATACTTCCTTTCACCGATTGCCTCCCTGCATTGATGAATATGAGGGTATCATCTGCAAACATCAACTGAGAAATGAGAGGCATCCTAAACCTCCTTCGGTAAGGAAGGACATTACCATTATATATGCCTCTATTAATTAGACTTCTGGATGTATCCTGCATAAGAATAAAAATACTCGGGGAAAGTGGATCTCCTTGACGAAGGCCTCAAACTTCCTTGAAAAAACTGTGAGTACGCCCCATAAAAGACACAGCCATCCAAGACAAACTGAAGCACCTAAACATAATATCACAAGACCATCTTGAGAACCCCATCTTGCTCAGGAACTTGTTAATAAATCCCCACTCAATCCTTTCATATGCCTTACTCATTTCAAGCTTGATAGCCATATTGGATCCATGAACCATGTTATTGATATCTCTCAGTATCTCCTAGGCCAATTATATAGCTCCCTAAATAGAGTGGTCTTTTATGAAACCATGTTTCTCCTTGGAGATCCACCGAGGAAGATTTACAGATAACCTCCTATTGATGATACTCACCAGTATTTTATATGTAAAGTTACACATACTCACTGGCCGATAATGTAGGAGGGAGGAGGGATCTTTGATTTTTGGTAATAGGACAAGAGTCGTGGCGAACACAATCCATGGTAGGCTTCTCTCTCGGAAGAAATCCTAGATAGCATTGATGATATCCCCCTTCACCACCTCCCAGGAGCTTCTGTATAAACCACCTGGAAAACCCTCAGGGCCTGCGACACTCTCATGATTGAGACTCTCCCTAGTCGTAGAGATCTCCTCCTCCTCCGGGATCCCCTCCATCAACTCATTCTCCTGAGGGGACACAAAGTGTTTAATCCCCTACCAAAACTCATCCCCCCATGTAGGGTATCCCTTTAGCATGTTTGGATTCGGTCCTGCAAGAAGATCCTTGAGGAAAGAAAATGCCCAGCCCCCAACCACTTCCCTATCATTAGTGAAGGATCCATCTTCCAAATCCAGGTTCGATTGGACAACATGCCGCCTCTCCCTTAAACAAGAATGGAAGAAATAATTATTCTTATTGCCCTCCTTAATCCATTTGATTCTCGAATAATCCCTCTCCCTTCTTTCATGCTCAAGAATCAGAACCGCAAAGGAGACATTTTTCTCAGAGAGCTCCCCAAATACAAAATCGTCCCAGTCCTCCTCAAGACCAGCCTCAAGCCAATCAATATCCTGTCTGAGCACCTCCATCTCCTAATCCAAGGGAATGATGCCTCTATCCCATGAAAGGAGGTCCTTCTTGAGTATCCTCAACTTTACATGCAACGAAGTCCAAGAGTTCCCCTGGATCGATTCCTCCCAACTTCTCTTCACTGTCTGGTGATAACCCAGAATACCCGACCAGTGGATCATGTACCTGAAGCCCAGCTGCGGAGCCTCCCTCCTTATTGGGGAAAGTAGGAGCAAGGAATGGTCAGAGATGCTATGAGTCAGATGCTCAACCTTATCCTCTTGAAACATAGAGATCTCTTGAACATTGTCTAAGCACCGGTTGAGCCGGCTCTAGCTACGACTACTGCCACTCTGGTTATTACACCAAGTGAAGGGGTTACTTGAATACCCCAGATCCAGAAGCCCCTTGCCATCCATAAACTAGCCGAACGCCCTGCTATCCCACCTTGGAAGGTCTCCTCTTCCCTTTTTCCCCTTTGAGTTAGCTAAAATATTAAAATCAACACCAACCACCCATGGCTGACCCCCTGGATCAAAAGCACTTAGCTCACTCCATGGCTCTTCTCTTTTCTATGCATCAGAACTACCAAAAACGAAAGAAACAAACAAGGAGCCTCCACCACAGGACACCCTCGTCAAAACATACTGCTCACCTACTTGACTTAACTCCACTATAGCCTCCCTGTGCCAGAAAATCTAGATGAACGTATTGATAGGCTCCACATTCAAAGATGCGTGAAGTTTCAGCTTGCGGGTGAACTCATTGATCTTCACAGATTTCTGCTTGGGCTCGAGGATTGCGACCACCTTGACCTTATTTTTCTTGACTTCCAAGACAATAAAATCGTAATTACCTCTCACCCCAACTCCCCGTGAATTATAGATGAAGATTGATTTCATGGAAATAAAGTATGCCTGGCTTTGGCCCCAGGAAACTCAGTCTCCTTCACAAGGGAAACAGAGCACTCCATATTCTATAGCCTCTTCGACGATGACCTCGTGCACACTCCCGGACCCGAGCCAGATTGTATTGGATGGGAAGGTATGAGCCTTGACTTAGAAGCCTTCCCCTTAACCTCCAAAGGAGGCGACCTAGCGTCCTCTTCTGATGTCGAGAGAACCTGCATAGACGGTGAGGGTGCACCAGCAGCCAGAGCACTATTGAACAACCAGCCATCCATAGTAGGGAGCTGATATTCATGACAACCTTCCACATCATGACATCTAGCTTGATCCAGCACCCTGTGACCCTGAAGAAGATCCACTCTAGGAAGAGCGACTCCCTGTCCCTTCTTGGGCAGCTGCTCATCACAAGAGAGAGGAACCGATATCACTCGAGGATGATCTCGAGAAAAGGAAACCATCAAACTCAGAGCAACCTCCCAAAGTGTATCCTACAAAGCACCTTCTCAGATTATTCAGGGTTACCTGTTATAGTAAAAATTGTGAAGTGGTTTTAGGCACCTATATTTTGAGATAACACTTTTGTATCAGTTTTGGGTTAGTAAATATCCTTATATAGACATAAAAATTGAAAAAGTTATTTTTCGAAATATTTAATATCCCCGTGTAGAATTTTTCATCCATTAGACATCTCTAATAAGAGATATGGCCAAAATACTGAGCCTAACTTTTGACTTCGAGAAGATTCAATTATTTGGATAGATCTATTTGGTTGGGCCACTAGATGGATGAATTGGGGTTGGGTTTCTTGATAAGAGTTGTACCATACTAAGTGATGGATCATATCACAAAATTTAATACCATTTTTATGCCCATATTTCTTGGTTTGTTCAAAATAGTGGACACATGTCCATGGGATTCCATGTAGTTTGGTCCATTTTTCTTCGGCATCATCTCTAACACTCCAAATAACCTCCTCCTACAATGAAAACATCAAAACCATTATAATTTAACTTTTTAATAATGATAAATATTGATTAACTAAATAAAATTGGAAGTGAAATTTATTATTATATTTTAAATTTTTAATACAATACCAGTTTAAAAGAGTGGTGTAAGGGTGAAATAATGTAGTGAATCGTTGTGGAATCACACCCCCACACTTAAACATTTGTACTCTTGAGAAAAACATCACATCATATAATCTAGAAAAAATTGTGAAAAGATATGCATGTTCATAATAATTATTCCACAATGTAAATATAGGTAATTTAATATTCTCACCAATAGTCAATCTTAATAAATTTTAAAGTCATTGTCTTATAAATTGTATCAAAACAAAATCCAATGACTGAAAATTAATTTTTTATTTCAGAAAAACTATTGAGGAAAATTTGGGATACCCAATATAACTTCAAAGATAAAGAATATGAGATCAAGACTATCAAAATAAAACCCAATGAGATTAATGACACTAATCATAGAGAAACATTTTATGGGAACACCATGCAATTAATTCCCCACATGTGTGTTCCAATAATTCCAAGATTATATATCCACCCCTTATTTAGTATATACAGGTCAAGTAAAACAATTATTCTTAACATGTTTAATTCATAGAACCTATTCTACATTACTTTGCAATAAAATTTCAAGACCCACTCACATAAGAATTCCCGAAAGTCAATCCTCAGTCTCCTGATCTAGATATCCCCATGTGTTTTACATTTAATCAATCCTCTCATTTATTGTTTTTTGTTTTTTTCTTTTTTTTATGTTTAACTTTGAAACAATTTCACACTCACCACTCAACCCATGTTTTATCTCCTAATGACACTAATTATAATAGTTATAGTAAGATAAAAGGTCAGTAAATAGTGGTTTTTGACCTATCGAAGACACAACCAATATTTTAGTGTTTTTTAAATAATTTTTTATTGTTTTTCATTGTTTTTCTGAGGGAATACAATATTCAGATAATAGGTACACACACATAGGCCAATATCATATAGTAATGAAACCAATTGGAAGAGAAAGGTATATATGGATCACCATTTATATGGGATGATATTTTACCTAACTTGGATATACCTTCAATTGAGTGGGAAATTTTTCACAAGTCATAGTTGTGTGAAATTTTTTAGGGGAAATCAATGACATAATTTTCCATGAAAATATATCATAAATAATGTTGTCCAAATCTAGGAGGATTTATAATAAAACAACCAATCATATCATTTATAACTTAAATTTTATGAAAATCAACCCTTGATAATGAAATAGTTCTCGATATTATCATGCTACTAATAAATATTGAAAACATTACTTTTCCATATACTTCACATGTAAATGAAAATGTTATATGATATTATTTTTTTTGTTTTTTTAATTTATTTTTTTTGTGTTTTTCTAATATTTAACAGAAATCTTATAAGAAAACATACAAAAAACATAAATTAAAATAATAAATATCTACACCAAAATGTTTTCCCCTATCCCCCATTAAAAATATTGCATTGTACTTAATGTGAACCCTTGAGATGGTATGTTTACTTGAAATATAGAATTTCAAATAGTAGAAATAATATAAAAGTTAAAGGGTTTGGAACAACCTGATATTAAGTGATGATGGGGTCATGCAGTATGATGAAATAAACTACATTGGTAGGAAGACACTCAGTGTATTGCTTCTAATATTTCCCATTGAATGTAAATATTCTACTACTGTCCTATTGTGTAATTTCCACAACACCAAAAGGAAAAAAATTATATATAATATAATGACCTAATCATCTAGAACATAACTTATCGGGCATCATCTTCAGTCATGTACTATAGATTAAGACTTTCTCTCCAACATAAAATTCCATTTTTTGAATCATTACATCATGAACTACTTTTGATCATTCGTAGTAGAGTCTTGAGTTCTCATATGTTGAAAATATAATCTCTTCAATATCTTTAATTTTTAGTGCCCTTTTAATTCCATCTTGGAAAAAATCCATGTTACATTTCTTTATATATAATTTTTCCCTGTGTTTAACCTCCATAAAGAGATTATAGGATCTAAAAAAACAATCCTAAATGGGTAGATACTGATGGGATTTTTGTATTCCATATTATAATTCCACAATTCATCATCCAAGTTTGTACTCCAATCCATCCTATTCGGCTGCACATTTTTTTCCACAATTTGTTTCAACTCACTGTTTGAAACCTCAGCCTGTCCATTTGTTTGGGGGTAATGTTTTACGTGTCAACCTATATATTCAAAGGAGGGATGAATAATTATGGTTGAAAAATTCTATCAATTTCTGACTAATTATAGTCCTTGGTAGTCCAAACTAGCAACAAATATGCCCCTTGACAAAATTGACTACAACACGAGAATCATCAGTCCTGGTTTCCTTTTCCTACACCCATTTTATAACATAATAAAATAACTAAAATATATAAAAAATCAAATGAACTTGGAAAATGACCCATAAAATAAATTCCCCATATATCAACAATATCACAAAATAATATGGGCTTTTAGTTCATCTGAGGTCCCCTCGAAATGTTCCTAGTGTGTTGGAAATGAGAGAACAAATTACCAAACACATGGGAATAATAAAAATGCTAAGACAATAAAATCCACAGTCTAAGACCTTCTAATGTGTCTATTGGGTTTTAAAGTGTCTACCATAAAGAAGTGTATGGAAAAAATTTAAGACAAACTCAAACTCATGATCACTCACAAAATATCCTAATAACAGAGTCACTACACATGCGTCATAGGTAGGGATCATCACACACATAAAACCAAGACTCAATTTATAATTTTTGGACATGATTTTTCTTTAAATTTGTAGGAATTTATGAGAAAAAAATGTAGTTCACTAAATCTGCATACCAAGGATGCGTACTTGAGATTTCATAATGATTCTCATCAGGTAAGGTTTTTCAAAGTGGTACCTATCCAAGGTATCAACCTCTAGTGTGAGTAATCCTACTCATGTGGTCTGACACCGTGTTTTTAGACCCCTTCTTATCCATTATTTCAATATTGAATTCTTGAAGAAGTATCATCCATCAAATAATTCTAGTATTTTCATCTGGATACTTCATGAGGTACCTTGGAGATATATAATCATATAAAACAACTACATTAGAGCCTAATAAATGTGGAAGGAATTTATATAATGAAAATAAGATAGAAAGAAACACTTTTTCCATGGTTGTGTAGTTTTATTGGGCTGAACCCAATTTTCTCGAAGCATAGAGAATCACATGTGAACAAACCTCTATCCTCTGTGATAATAAAGCTCCAACTAATAATTTTGATTAATCACACATAAGATCAAATGGAAGGTCCCACCGTGGGGGCTGTATGATAGGTATGGTGGTTAGAGGATTCTTTAGATCATCAAATGATACCTTTCATGTGTAATCAAAACTGAAGTAAATGTATTTTTAAAGAAATCTACATAAGGTTAAAGCAATATTACTAAAATATCTGATGAATCATCGATAATAACATGCATGACCTAGGAATATTATAACATCCTGAACACATTAAGAATATGAGAAAGATGAAATAATATCAACCTTAGATCTAACAACCTCTATTCCATGTTTTGACACTACCTATCCTAATACAATTGCATGATCTACCATGAAATGAAACTTTTCAAAGTTCAAGATTAGATTCTTCTCAATACAATGATTCAAAACGTTTCCAAAACTATAAATTCATCAAATAAAGATCCATAAACTATAAAATCATCCATAAATACCTCAATTCAGGTCTCAATGAAATTAGAAAAATACCCACCAGAAATCTCTGGAAGGTACCTCAGGAATTGTAAAGTATAAATGGAATCCTTAGATCAGAAAATTTAACGAATTGACAAGTGAATATTTTCTTCTCTTGATCCTCTAGAGAAATAGAATCCTAAAAATATTTAAGAAATTCAAGCATGAAATATTATGGTGTCTTCCAATCTGTTTTGTTAATAATTTGATCAATAAATTGGAGGGGTAAATGGTCTTTATGAGTGGATTTATTTAGTTTTCTT
Source organism: Viscum album (assembly GCA_963277665.1). Taxonomy (NCBI): domain Eukaryota; kingdom Viridiplantae; phylum Streptophyta; class Magnoliopsida; order Santalales; family Viscaceae; genus Viscum; species Viscum album. The sequence goes on from OY728162.1 coordinate 196,465,727, forward strand.
TAATCAACAAACACACACCAACTATTTTTCACCCTCATTATAACAAATTTTTTCTCTCATTTCTAACAATAGTAACACCACTTTTCTTAGGACTCACCCACTTTCCATCTGAAATGGGATAAATTATACCCACCTTAAGTAAATTTTCATGTTCATTTTTAACAAATTCAATATGATTTGGATTCATTGTCCTTTGTGTTTTTCTAATTGGTTTGTCCCCATTCCCCAAAAGAATCCTATAAATAAAGATGAAAGGGTTAATACTAGATATTTTAGCCAAAGTCCACTAGATTTCCATAATGTTCTCCCTCAAAATAGTAAAAAGATTTTATTCATTTTTAAAATGTAGATTTTTAGCAATGACAATAGGTAATTTCTCACCACTCAAAAGGTATGAGTATTTGATATTTGAGGGAAATGGAATGAATTCATTTTAAGGGGGGTGTCGTATGGATGGATACACTATTGGAACTAAAATATGTGGAAAATAATCAACAATATTAGAATAGACATTATTGAAATCAGTGAATGATGTATAAAATCCATCAGAATACTCAATTTCCATGTCATAATCAGAGTGACCATGATCAAAATCAAAATTAGAATCCACATCAAAATCACATCAAAGAGGTGTTTTTTCATTATAAATAGGTGTGGGAGTTCTCTTACTCATCAAACTAGAACTAATAGTCATAATATCTCTAATCCTAATACAATAAAAATCCATGATGTTTTTATTTGGTGAGTCAAAATGGTAGATAACAAAAGAATAATGGACCACTGATGGGTACTTCATGGAATCCATAACATTAAATATCACAACTTCATCTACAAACTCCATTGAAAGTGTACTATCATGGACATTAATGAATGTTTTTATAGTTTTGGGGAAGGGCCTACCTAGAATAATGGGAGCCTGAGAATGTAACTGATAATACTCCATGTTAATCATGTAGAAATATTCTGGAAAGATCATGTATCTTATCCAAACAAGTATTTCCTCAAGGACTACCATTGGATATTTTTTAGTTATATTTACCAACTGCACCACTACACTAGTTGGATTCAATGCACCAACCTATAAATATGAGAATACAGAGTAAGGTATCACATTTATGGAACCTCCTAAATCATATAAAGAATCATAAATGTGAAACTCCACTATGGTTCATGGGATGGTGAATTTCCTCAGATCGATACACATTGTTGGCATTTCTTGAGTTAGTATAATGTGTGTTGACACATTCCCTCTATGATTGATCCTCTCATTTACCTTGATCACTCATTGAGTTATACATAGATATTTTAATATTTTTTCATACCTTGGGATTTGATTAATGGATTCATGTAGTGGGATGTTTATCTCACAATGCTTGAATGTATCCAAAACCTCTTTTTTCATCACCTATTTAGCTATATTATTGTTTTTTACAAATCTATTTGGAAATTAAAGGGAGTTAAGAAGAAAATCGTCAATATTTTTCTTACATTTTTGTTTCTCCTTGGGCCACTATTTAGTTGGTATTGAATGGGGATTCTCTGTACTTGTGGTAAATTTTGGTGGAATGATAGGTTGAGAAGTATCATCCGTTTTCTTCCCACTTATCAATGTGATGAAATTGATATTACACTTGGGATATGGAGATGTTAGGAAGGTTTATTTCATGAGTTCTTACTTATTAGTTCTTGTAGGGTAGTGGAAATCTTGATCAATTTTGTTTTTAACTCTCTCAACTCTGAACCTTGACTCTTTAGCTCATTATATTAATTATGATCATTTTATCAAAAGACCATCAACATTAGAATCTTACTTTTATTTATAATTCCCTTATTTGTAGAATTTTTTATGCTTAAGATAAAAATATCCTTTGGTGTTATTGGAAACCATGTTGTTAAGGTGAAGGTTGCTGGAAATTTTGTTGAAAAGGGGGAATTTGTTGTTGTCCAAAGCCATACCTCATGTAAAATTGATCCTTCCACCATTGGTTTTATGTTGGTGTAATGGAAGAAAACTTATTTTGGGGATAAAATTGTTGTTGATACAGTTGATATGGTCTCCTAGGTAATAATACTGCACAACCCTTAGTTTCTTACAGTTGGGGGCAACAATCAGTTGGGTAGTCTATTTTAGTGAAAATGAAAGAAGGACTTGTAGGTGTGGGTTGAGATGTCTTTTGAGCCATGGAAATCTTTCTCACCATAGTGGTAAATTCTTACAACTCAATATCAATCAAATAATTTTCAAGAGAAGGACTTACCTAATGAGATCCTATAACATATGGTGTACCTTGATCAGTAAATTGTTGGGAGTTTTGTTCCATGTTGTCAGTCAATTTACATGCATCTCTTGGTTTTTTGTTGACCAATTCCCCTCCAATAGTTGCATACACCATACTCCTCTCCATAGGCATGAGACCTTCATATATGTACTGGATGAGTACATTCTCGCTAATTTGGTGATGTGGGTAACTTGAGCACAACTTCCTGAATCTCTCCCAATATTCATACATTGAGTCCCCTTGGTCTTTCTTGATTCCCGGTATATTATTTCTAATAGAAGTGGTACTCGATGCTGGAAAAAATCTCAACATTAAAAGACCTTTAAAATCATTCCAACAAGTTACATTTTCAGGTTATAAATAATACATCCAATCCTTAATAGTTACATCAATTGATAATGAGAATTCTCTTAGTTTAATTTGATCATTATATTAATTTATTGGTTTCATGGTTGAGAAACCCACATTAAAATCTAGTAATTTTTTTTTTGGATTCTCACAATATAATCCAAGATACATTGGATGAAGGCGAATTAACATAGATTTAATTTTAATTTCTCATTCGAGATTTGGGTATGCAATAAAATTTGGTTGATAGTTAATGTTGGGTGAAACCAATTCTTGAATTGTTCTATTAAGTTAATTGTTATTATTTTCAACCATTGGTTTTGGTTTTATGTTTGAATTAGAATCACTTGCAATTTCAATGTTCCCATAATGAGGAAATTCTACAACTTCTTGAATGTTGAAAATTATTGTTTACTGAGACGGTCTAATCTGATCCCTAAGGATACCTTCAATCTCAAGGTCATGATTTAATAGATCCTCGAAATTATTTTTTTCATAAATAAAATAAAAATGAAATGAAGAAAATAAGACTATATTAAAAATATAATATTTTTTAGTTGATGGTCGAAAAAAAGGAATGAAATAAGTACTTTACTCCTTGTAAAAAACTTCAATTTTAAAGGTGTTTTCATGGGTTCCCTCAAATTGTTTTTAATTTTTGGTTATTTAGGTTCAATAGAGTGACTGACCAAGGTCGTCTCTCAAAGGAGGAAGTAGTTAAAAAAAATATTAAAGGTATTTTGAAAAAATAAATAAAAATAAAATAAAAATAGTACATAAAAGGATATGGGTTGATTAAAATTTATACATTTTGAAGATATATGTTGGAAGAAGATTTTATTTTAATTTTTTTTAAATGAGATTAAAAAAACACAATAAGAATATATTAAAAAATATAATTTTTAAAAGGTGAAATCGATCCCAATATACATCATCACTTAATTGTTTATCATTTATATTTTAACTCATTTCCACAGGCTTGACAGTTAGGATGCTCATATTCACCTCAAAGAGTCCCAAGTGGTGTGCTCTACCATGAAGCATCATGGGGTTTCTGAGGAACAAATCAAACATCAACCATTCCCTTTCTCCATATCTAACTCTGCCAATTCATGGCTTTACTACCTTCCTCATGGTTTTATATCCACATGTAATGACATAAAGAGACTCTTTATAGAGAAATTATTTCATACTTTTCATAGTGATACTATTTAAAAGGAAATAAGTGGTATCCTTAAATTATATAATGAATTACTCTGTGAGTACTGGGAGAGGTTCAAAAAGGTTTTGTAAACCTATCCAGTCCACCAAATCTCTAACAATATCATGATCCAATAATTCTATGAGGGGTTTTTGTCTATGGGGAGAACTCTCATTGATGGCTCAAGTGGTGGTTCTCTTGTTGACAAAACTCCTATAGTTGTATGAGATATCATAAGAAATATGTCTGTAAACATGATGAAATTTCATACTAAAGAACGTTCTCAGGTCAAAAAAGTCCAAGAGAATCAATCCATACAGCCTAAAAAGATGCCCGAGTGGATGAGTGAACTTACAGGTTTTGTGAGACAAATAGTGGTGTCTCCCAAAGACCCAAACTCATCTTGTACACAATATATATTCCCTAGACCTATCAAGAGTTTTGAAATCTATATCTCACCAGATCATCCAACCCACACATGTCCACATATCCAAGATGAACCATCCTATTCTTATAATACAATGGATCTTAATGAAACACATGCTTACAGGACCACCAACCCTCAAAAATAATGCTAGGTCATTAGAAACACCAACCAACCCCACTCTGAGGCCATATATTATATCTATAACCCATACTTGAGGTATGATAATCTTTTTTCTCATACCCCTCAATCCCATCCTCAAAATCTAAACCAATTCAAATATGGTCATGGTGGTGGTAACTTCAAAAAACCTTATCCTTTTGTTCCTGAACATCAACATATCAATACTTTTCTTGATCCTACTAGATTTCACTATCCAAATTAGCCTTCCCAATTCCCGACCCAACACAATCACTTTCCCAAGAATCAAAATCAATGTAATACCAATGAGGGACATGCCTCTTCATCCAAGAAACCATGGAAAATCACTAGAGGATATCTTTTCTACATCACCAATTCTAGCTTTAAAAATATTGAAACCCAAATTGGTCAACTTTCATAGTACCATTTCCCACAAAAACCATCCAACTATTCCAAACTCCCAGATCAACCATTGCCCAACCCCAACTGTAATGTTAGTGAAATTTTACTTTGATTGTGAAAACAATTTTCCATACCTCATGATGGATCCTTAAATGAACCTTTGAATTTTGTCATTTAAAATTAAAAGAATAAAAATATAGAAAAATAATATGAAGAAACTCCCTCGTCTCCTTCGATTCCTCTATGGAACCCATTAAATTTTTCTCATGATGTATCTATGCAAAGGATGTCCTTTTATCTTAGTCCTGAAATGATCAACATGTTTAGATGTGTTGAAGTCATCATTTCGTTCTTAGATTCAATCATAAAATCTCCAACTATGCAATATTTCATATGAATGTTTTCACCCATAAAAGAAAACTTAGGACCCTTAAGAATGATTCACCACAAAATTCTATACCCATGAAGTGAAAAGACGCAGGAAAATTTACTATTCCATGCCAAATAGGTAGTTCTAACATTGATTATGAACTCATAGTTCGAGGAGCCTTGATAAATGGCATGCTCAAATCTATCTTATCTAACCTTTGTCTATGTCTCTTTCACCCAATGAGTGTTTTCATCCAGTTATCCAATTTCAGCACAAATAGTATGGAGGGAATAATTGATGATTTCATTATTTGAGTTAATGATCTTATCATCCAAGAATATTTTTATGTCCTTAACATGGAAGGTGATATGAACACTTCTCGAGCTCCCCTAATTCTGGGAAGACCATTCTTCTGAATAGCTAGAACTTTGATTGATGTCCATGTTGGAATTTTATCCGTGGAATTTAGTGACCAAATGGGAATGTTTAACATTTTTCCATCCATGAGATACCTATCTGAGGACCACTTTGCCTGCTCAATATATGATTTTGAGGAAATTTCTAAGAGTGAATTTCACCAAATTTCATCACTTCCATAATTTTCTATTGATATAGGAGCTTTTGACATTTTCACCATGATTAACCAAGTCGTAAATGGATATTTTGATGATGACCTATCATTTATAGACTAAATTAATATAGAGGATATTCAAAACACTTTTGAATACAATTTCTGCTCTGATATATAATGTTCCACCTTGTACAATATTGAGGAAAATAAATAAAATCCAATGTAATGACCTTCCTCTATTCCCATGTTATCTAGCCCATAAATTAATGAAGAGACTGATATGAAAACTCTTCCTACACACCTGAAATATGAATTTTTTTCTATGATCACTCTTATCCTGTCATTGTATCTTCCAAACTTATAGAAATCAAGGAGACAAATCTTTTTTTGGAGTTAGAGGAAAATAAAAATTTCTTTATTTTGGATCCTAGATGACATACTATGTATCAACCCTACTCTTTGCATGAATCCAATCCATCTTGAGAAATCATACAAATCAATCATACAACCACAAAGAAGACTTAATCCACTCATCCTTGAGGTATTTAGGGACGGTATCAGAAAGATTATTCAAGATGGTATTATCTACCCAATTTATAATAGTTAATGGGGTACTCCAATTCAATTTGTACCTAAGAATCCTAGGATAACTATTGTGACAAATGCATATGGCGAGGTTGTCAAAAATCGAGTGAAAAAAATGATCCGTGTACGTAGATTATCATTAATTGAATGTTGAAACATGTAAATATCACTACCCTATTACTTTACTTGATCAAATGAAAAAACTATTATCCGAAAAGTCACAATATTAAATTATTGATGGATACACTGTCTACTTACATATCCCAATCGCACCTCAGGACAAAGAAAAGACCACATTCACTTGCCCCTTTAGAACATATGCATATAGGAGAATTCCTTTTCTCCTTTTCAATGCTCCTACACCATTAAAAACGTGTATGATGAGTATATTTCATGAATTCATTGAGCATCTCATGGAGGTATTCAGGGATGGATTTAACATTTATGGAGATTTTTTTGAATCATGCTTTCATTTATTCTCTTTGGCCCTTAAAAAGTGTGACAAATGTAAATGTTTGATGAATTATAAAAAATTTCACTTCATGGTTAATGATGTGATTGTTCTAGGGAACATAATTTCTTCATAGGGTAATCATGTTGATACATACAAAATTTAGGTGATCCAATCACTTCCTAAACGCACAATAGTTTGAATCATCTGTTCATTCCTTGTTCATGTTGGTTTTTATTAGAAAATAATCTATAACATTAGTAGGATTCCCCGCCCCACTCACTTTACTTCTCCAAAATGATGTTACATTCCATTTCAATGAGGCTTGCAGGATATCATTTATTGAACTCAAATATGTTCTTACATGTGCCCCAATAATCCAACCCCTGGATTGGTCCATACCCTTTGAATTGATGTGTGATGCTTCTGATAGGTCAATTGGGTCTTTTCTTGGTCACAGAAGAGAAAATATTCTTCATGACATCTACTATACCTCAAAAACATTGGATGAAAATCAAGAACACTACACTGTGACTGAAATGTAACTTTTAGATGTGGTTTTTACCTTGGATAAATTCTAGACCTATCTCTTAGGATCCAAAATCATCATTTTTATAGACCATTCAACTTTGATGTTCTTACTTATGAAAATTTATTCCAATCTGTGGCTAATAAGATGATTCTTAATTCTCCAAGAGTTTGACATTATGATTAAAGATAGAACTAGAAAATAACACATAGTGGTCGATCACCTAAGTAGAATTTATAATTCTTATTATTCTGAAATAATTTATCATAAATTTCTAATTTAACACCACTCATCTATATCTCCAAAGTTTCCATGGATTTCCCCAGTTGTACACTACTTGGTTGTTGGTGTTTTTCATGAATTTTTTTAAAACAATAACATGTGAACCTGAATAGTGATTCAAAATCATATTTTTTGAAGTTAATAAATTTTAGAAAATTGGGGTTGACATGTTAATTAAGAGATGTGTCGATAAGTATTAGCAATCCTCCATCTTGTAATTTTGACATTAAATGCCTGGGGGTGGCAATATTTAACCTCAAAGAACCTCCTGAAAGGTTCTTGAATAAGGATTTTTCAATCCTTTAATCTTCAAGGACTCATATGAGTATTTTAAATCATGTAGCACTTACCAAAATATTTGAAAAATTTCTAAAATAAAATAAATTCCCTAAAGGTCCTTTATATTTTGAGAGATCATTGTTGTTTGGGGAATCAATTTCATCGGACTATTTCTAAATTCTAATGGATTATCATATAATATTCTATATATTTAATATGTTTCTAGGTGGGCCAGGGCTAAACCCACTAGGAAGGATGATGCACATACTATTAGTGAGTTTCAAAAAACCCTCATTTTCCATTGACTTGAAACACTGCATGCCTTGATATATAACTTAAGAACTAATTTTTTTAATAAGAACTTGGAATATCATCTAAAAAATAATGGGGTTGTATATAAAAATTCAACCACATATCACCCCCTAAAAAATGGATTGGCTGAACTTTAATACATATAAGTGAAAAGAGTGATTGAGAACATTTTAAAGCCCACTAGAAAAGACTATCTTGAAAGGTTTCGTGATAATATTTTGGCTTGTTGAACTACCTTTAAACCCCACCTTGGAAGTATACATTTAGAATAGTTTGTTTTAATGTGTTTCATTTACCTTTTTAAATACAACATAAATCATTCTGGGCTCTTAAACCATATAATTTTTATTTTGAAAAATCTGGTGAAGAGAGATTATTCCAATTGAATGAGCCTTTTCCCGGTTGATGAGGAATCTTCATGTGAATCCACAAGACCCATGTTTGAATCTAGGTGGAGGAATATTTCTAGGTTACTATATTAGTATTGTAGTAGGTATTGTAGAAGGTACTTTTCGGTACTGTAGCAGTAAGAACTATTCACCTTTGGGCTGTCGGTTTGAGTATGGAGTCCTTAAGGCCTTCAGGCCACCCTAGGCCTTTGTGCCAGTTAAGGTTTTAAGTCCTCCTCAAAAAATTTGAGCCACCTCAACGCCTTTTTTCCACCTTACATAGATCATTAATGTGCCGATAAAACTAGACAGACCCAAGGAACTAACTCCATATGAGTAATTAGAGCATGTGATTTCACCTGAGCAAAGCTATCTGGATTTTGAAGAATGAGAGGGTATGGAAATTTCCATTAGGACAAGGCATATGAACCACAGAACTGGTATTTCTATCTGAACAAGAAATGGGATAGTGGGAATCTTACTTCACATTCTATATGTTGTAGAGGGTCATTTCCAAGTAATCATGTCTGGGATGAATTTCTATAAGACCTTAAGGTCATGTAATCCACTAAAACTATAGGCCTTGTTTCGGTACCCGCACATCCCTTGAAAGGGGGTTTATCAAAAATCAACAAAAAATAAGGGCTTTGGGACATTCAGGGGTAATTGGAGGAGCTTGAACTATATTTTTATGAGAATTCCAATATATACAAAGAAAGGTCGAAGGCACTCTATGACAAACACATAATGTGAAATGTATTCCTTGAAGGTAAAATGGTAATTTTCATTAACTCTTAATTTACGCTTCATCCAAGTAATAATTGTTATCATTGGTAAGGTCTTTTTATTATTACTAATGTTTACCCATTTAGTGCAGTGTATGTCCAAGACCCCACTTCCAAAATAAAATTTCAATTTAATGGACACTGATTAATGAATCACCATGAGAGGACACACATCTCGGGTACCACATCGAGTTCCATTGAATCCCCAACCACTACGATAGACCCACCACTGGATGGATACAATGTCCCAACAAATCCAAACTAGGGTCACCTCTTTCCCATTATCTTATATCTATCTTTCCACCTTTCTCACTCAGTATCATAATTCTTTTACAACTTTACTCATTGAACATTTTATTTACTATTTCAATTTCATATGATTGTGTCTTTATTAATTACTTAAATACTAAAAAAATACAAAAAATGTTTCATAATTACTCACCATCCACTTTTTAAATTTTTTCAAACCATTTTGGGGAGTTAAAAGACATGTATTCATTACAGAATTTTTGTATCTTAATGATGAAATTGGATAAAGATTTTTTTTCAATGAACAATAATTTTTGAATGATCCTTTTTTTATTTGAAAAATTATTCTTCCCAATACATGAGGAACAACATTAGATTTCATTACAAGGTTTCCTAGGACCATTTTTTCATTTTATGTGTTTTTCACCCCTGATTGCGAGTCATGAGTTTGTGGACCTTTGATCTGGATTTCATACTTTAGTGTACATTAATATGATGATGGAATTTTCTTAACCACATGAAAATTATAATATCCGAATAGCCTCCCTTTAACCTTAAATTTATCCTCCTTTTTAAATCCCCTTCAGTCTCGTGAAAACATTTATTTATATTCACATTAAAATCCCAATAAATTTTCCCACCCAACATTTATCGGGATTTTAATTCCATAATCTATTAAAATTTAATTGTGAGGGGAATGGATATTATTTTGGGAATCCTTCTATTTATTTTCAACATGCTATCATATTCTTGAGGTAAAACATCCATTTTATTATTGGAGAGAGGTTCTCATTCATTTTATTTTCAGAATGTCTATATGTTTATTATATCATTAAAAAAGTTCTTGAATATTTTTCAAAAAATATATGAAAAAATAAACAAAACAAAAAAAGGAAAACAATAGTGGATTGTGTCTTGGGTGGGTCAAAAATCACTCTTATACAACCTTTGAAAGTGTTATAACTATTAAAATTACTATCATGAAGAGATCAAACCTGGGTTTGGAGAAGAGTGTGAGATTTTTTTAGGTTCAAGTTTTGAAAAAAATAAAAAAAAATAAAAAAAATGAAAAAAAGATCAATTATGTCATCTAGAGAAGAATTGTTTTTTAAATATTTTATATTCTCATCCCCTTAAAAATTTCTCCCTCTTTTTTATCTTTCTTCACACTATCATTGCATTGTAAACATGTGTTTCTATTTCCTTCCATGTTTCATTTCAAAAAAAAATTGGGCATTGTTTTACCCATGTTGGTGTTTTACCCCTATTTTCCTCTCTTTTGGAAACTATATTCCCACAGTCCAATAGCCACTTAAAACACATTAAATGAACACTTTATTATTGGGAATATTCATATAGGGAATGGAATCTGAGATCTATTTCCAACTCAAAAATTTCCCTTTGGGTTGGTGAATGAGTGAACCTCCTGAAATCATTTTTATCATAATGATATGACTAAGTTCTGAATGACTACATTTTCCATTTCTAATTTTATGGAAGAACAATTAATGTTTTTAGGAATATTATTTATATAGAAATTTTTTGGTGGAATTCATTATGGATGAGTGAACTATTCTAGACCCCATGATTGGTGAAAATTAAATTTTAATATTTGTTGTTGAGTGATAATGATTTAGCTATATTTTTATATTTCTTGTACATGAGGACATGCACAAAACTATGTGTCGGGGATTTGATGTTATTAATTTATTGTTAAATTTTTTTAGTCCATTAAATTATTTTATATGAAATGTTCATAATTGGTGTGAAATATTCATGTTTTAATATTAAATATATATATTTTGCATTATTTGAATTAACACAGATTCGAGTTAGTTTAATTTTTTAATCATAAATATCATCCAACTCATCCAAATTATGTAATTATTATTTATTATTGTTCCATTTTCAATTTCCTAAAAATCATTACATTGGATTTTGGGCAAATTCCTCAATTTACAGGGTCATATGGTCCACACAAGAAGGCCCAATAAATCTATGAATAAATTAGACCATCCATGATATTAAATTTCAGGGATCAATCATGTATCCCAAATTTTATGAAACTATATAAGATGTTATTTATTACCCAAAATAATCATGTATAAAATTTTCATGGCCCAAATCCTCCAAAAAGGGGCCCAACTGATTTTTTGAAGTCCATCATACCATTCTGTCTGGAATTAAAATCATCACACAATCCTTGAATTTTCTTCTGATATATTTTTTTCAGTTGGAAATCCATGATATATGTGTCTTAATTTTTAGAATAATTTGTTCAAAATAAAAGTCTTCTTTCTATCCTAAAATGCATTCACATATAGGAAAGGGAAATATTCTACACAAAAATGGATATTAAAAAATTGTTTCGTAAAAATATTTTTCTAAAAAATTCCAATGGCCTCCAAATTTACAGATTAGATATAACACATCCATATGTACAACTTGTAATAAGAAGAGATCCCAATATTCTACTATATGGATGGTCAAATCATCAACCCAAATTGATGGGCAGTTTTTGAATGAAAAGATCCCTCGCCTTGGGCTATAAATACATCCCTATATTATCCTTGCCCAAAGTTGTCATTTCATAATAGAGTAGGATACATTGGCACGACCAAATCCTTTCCAAATGCCTTGAAGGACCTATCAAACTCATTTTTTCACTTAGGATACCCTTCCTCGACTCTATGTTTTCATTTTCTATTGTGTTCTTTTCAATTGTAATCACGTAAATTGTTTTCAGTTGTGTTTGAAGATTAATGCTTTTTTCATGCCCTAGTTCTCTTTTAATCATCCACTATATGTTTTTAAATATTAATTTTTTTTAAAAAAATAGTTTAAATAATTGAGAAAACCCTTTCCTCATTTTCTTTCTCATTCAATCAAAAGCGAATTTTTAATTCTCTTCACATTTCATGTGTGTGTTCGGTGCAGTACTATTATCTCATCGATTTTTTTTATTTTTAAATCAAAACCTAAAAATAATAAACTATATTACTAACCCTATCAATGTATTAATAAATATCCAATTTGGGTGATCCATAATTTGAGGATGTTAAACGATTGAGTATTTTTTCTCGATTATTATTCATTAAATTAATATTCTGTATATCGAACATTAATTGTCATGGATTAAGTAATTTTTTTGTTTTACAACTGTATTCCAGGGATTATTGGAACCAAAATTTTTCATGGGTTCATGAAATATTGAACATCCCGTAAAAAATAATCGATTGAGATCAATACACAAGTCGAGGCTTGGATTAATGCCAAAACAATTGGGAATTCTGATAAAAAACATCTTGTGAAGTAGATGATAATTTAACGAAATATATAGAAATGATTAAGGATATCACAATATTAACTCCCAAATTATGAAATCAGCCCAATCATTAATAAAATTTTAAATCAAACATCATTAATAAATCATTTCATTTAATCTAAAAAAATAAAACCCCCATTAAAAATACCATCAATTAAAAAATATCGACACAAAAAATTTGTAACATTGTTAATGATTCGACCTGAGTACCTATATACACATTAGTAGAGAACTAGACCTTTGAACGGTTGATAGGTGAAAATCAATCATTCTTTACCCATAATTGGGAAAAGGCCCTAACTCAATACCTGATTCTCATCACCTAGCTTGATTTTTTTTGAATTCAAAATTTCCAAGACCAACAATGAAATTTTGGCTATGAAGCTGTGGAAAAAATCACACTTTCCAATTTTACATGTTATCCCATACCATGAGGACACCACCCATTCCACTTTTAAAACACCTTGGAGTGAGTGATTCTGATATTCCATTGTAAATTTCATGGTCATAGTCCAATTTTTTTAACATCGAAAAGTATTCAAAGAAAAGAAACTGCAAGAATCAAATATAGTTTTTTGAAATTGTGTACTTGGTAATCAATTGAACAAGAAAAAAGTCCCATGTTTAAACCATTATGTGGGAAAACCCAGGGAGCAATCCCAATTCCCATCACTTAGCTTGAAGCATTGTTTTTTTAGTTCTAATCTGCCATGCCCAAAAATGAAATAGGGGATATAAAATTTTGGGTCACACTGGTATCCATTAGGACTAGAATAATTATGTCATCCAATTGGCCTTATATCTTTATATATGACAATTCCCCAACATTTTAGGCAAGGTAGAAAGTGTGTGAGATGGACTTCTCCAACACTTGACATTTAGATACTTCCTGCATTCCCCCATCATCCTACTTTATACCCTCTAGAAACACCTACCTGTAAGATGATCATCATCCTCACCTAACAGTATCACTCACACATTGAAATTTGGGAAATTGACTAGTGGATTAAAAGGATTTCTGCACATGAAACATATCATGTTCCTTATTTCCCTCCTCCCATTCATGGGTTGATAGGTGGTAGATACCTCGCCTTTCGGTCCTTTGTGGGTTGTACCGTAACCCGACCCCCTCATATGAGGAATGTTCAGTATATCCTACTAATTTTGGGGTGAAAACTAAGCAGTTGTATTCTTGGGAACTGATATGACTACCACAAGTTCCCTCTATATCCCCACTACATATGTAGATTGCTTCCTCCTGTGTGGAGCCCAACCACTTTTCGTACTGCTGGCTCTACATGGCGATCCAACCACATTAATTGGAACTAAGTACTTGGTTTAGGTAAATGTACTCTATTTAGAATCCCATTCTACAGAACATGAAGAAAAATAGAAGAAATACTATTATCTGGCTGTGAAGGTAGTAAAGAAACAAATATTTTAAATTCTCTATGTAATCATGGACAGATCCTTGATATTGAAGATCAGCCAACTCCTCATACATGTTGTTAATATCTAGCCTCCTAAATAATTCCTTCAGTTCATGCTTGAGGTTAGTCCCTGTCACTTTTGAATTAAATTCAAAAATAATGTAAAAAAAACTGATTCGAGATTCCCTCCATGCTGGTCTAGGTGAGTGAAACATTGACCTCCTATGGTTGTTGGTGGATTTGAAAAAATAACTCTGTTCTGGTAATCTAATCACACAGATATGTGCTGATATAGGGAATTACACTCACTAAGTGGACAAAAATGGATTATTAGTAGCATTAGGTACTGTCTCCATCTTCAAGGCAGTGATATTGTTAGTTTACTTGACTCTGACCTTAGAGGAGAGAAAACTAGACTTCATCCTCCCTCTGATGGTCACACATCATCTCGTTCCGATGTCATCTTTATGCAACGCAACGGTTGAGAAAATAAATGTTGCATGTTTTTTCATAAAATAATCCATTATACATTCTATTCATCTAGATTTATCTTCAAAATGGACCATACATTCTCCATCCCAGCCTCAAAATGCCCAACGTGCTCCTCTATCCCTTCTAAGCATGTCTAAAGACAGGTCTACATCATCATGTGGGGAAGGGGGGTCTAGCAGGTTGGACCAAAGTGATAGTGACATAGTTTTATAGAATCATTCTTAGTATTAAAATTTTTCTTTCCAAAGTATTACAGTAGAATGATATAGGAATAAATGAGATGTTACATTTTAGGAAGAGGAAGAATCCTCGCTCCCACCCAAGACTCAACAGTTGTAAGTAAATATTCTCACAACCCTCTCTCATCATCTAACCCCCCTTTATTTCCCTCAAGTGGGAATCTCCAAACAAACTCCATGGAGGGACCCATCAGGATTTTAGAGTAGAGTAGATGATGGATTTACCCATCCTTTTGTAAACCATATAAGTCATATAGGATTTATAGGGTCCAATAACCTTTACCTTATCACACATCCATATTTACTATTTTAATGACCTAGCATGGTATTCTCTATCTCGATTTATAGGTGAAATGATTTCCTATTCCCCAATCGGATATTTGACACATTGATAAGTGTTTTGAACATTTTTTGGTATATTCACAGTGTATCAAATTTTTTATACCTAATTGGGGTTTGTGATCACTAATTATTAATCGAGACACTCCAAACCAAGAAAATACATACTTTTTTGAGGTATTTCATTACCAATATTTCTATGTTGGTTCATTTTTCTCTATCTTCCATCCATTGGACACATAATAAACACACATGACGATATATGTGTTGGTGAAGGTATTTAGAATGTGGCCATGAATTCAATTCTTCATATATTAAACAATTCGACCTTAAGTGTTGAGTGTTGATGCAACTCATATCTTCTTCCAATGGAACATAAACTTTGGTAATGATTGCATCTAGCCAAATAAATTTTTTCATCTCAGGGAAGGGTTTTCCAAAAGAACCCGTATTTGATTATCTTAGCCACTGGTATGTCCAGTATATGTTTTGAACATTGTTCTATATGCTTAAAGTGCATCATCATGTTTTTTGGAGCAATATTTTTGGTTTGATATCACCTTTTTGTAAAGACCTTTTTTGATATTTCTTTTGGATAAATCCCCTTTACCACTAGTTTTTTGTGGATACAACATGCTTGTGTTATATCATAATATATATTTCTTGAGAAATCCTCTCAGTATGTGGTTTTTAAATAGAGTTTCTCAATCATTTTTGAGTAATAGAGGTCATACAAACTGAGAAAATATAGTATTTTTAAGGAATTCCATTTACACTATCGTTGTGTTGGTTGACGTTTCCTTGACATCCCTTCATATGGAAACATAATAAAACACACATGGGGACATACATGTCACCAAAGTAGAGTTCAAAAATGGCCTCATGAATTCAATTTCATATACATTAAACACTTCGACCTCGAGCATCATGTGGAAACATCTCATTTCATTTCCCAATGGTGATGAACATTGGGAAATGATCACCTGTTGCAACATAATCTCATGCATCCCAATGTAGGTATTTCCAAAAGATTCCTCATTGGAGGATCCTAGAAATGAGTTGGTCTAGTCCATGGTGTATTTTGGCTTGGTAGATAATGAATGAAAAAAGTTGAGAATACTCTTCACCTCAAACTCGATCACACACGAATGAATAACTCAATCTCCACATTGCTTGAAAAACAAAGGCTCATCCTAAATGTAGTGTGATGATTTAGTTAAGAACCTTTTCTTTTGGTTATATGTAAAGTGAGAGTAAATCATCCCATTTTCCAGATAGTTTACTAAATTAACAGACTATGTCCATGCCTATAGACGAACATTGAAAAATTTATTTTTTGAGAACTCATCACCAATCTCCATCTATTTCTTAGTATCTAAATTTTTTATCCCTATCCTTGTTAAGTGATCAACTAAAAAAATTCTACAAGCCCTTTTTATCTTTTATTCCAATGTAAAATCATGCAAATAGAGAATCGTTTACATGAATCTTGACTCGACATCCATCCAATTCAACAACTATCTGAGGGTCACATGATCAATGTAATGTCTTAAATTATCAAATGAAAATACTACTACTAATAGGTTATTCTTCATAGTGGTACAAATATCTTGATAATTCGTATGAGTTTGACTTGAATAGTATATGGGTTGGAAGATGTGATCAACCCTTTATCCATGAGTTTCCCCCACTCTATAGTCACAAACATTAAACATTAGCTAAAATCTATTTTTCTAATTAAGAGATTTCATTATTAGAGTGACCACAAAATTCTCCCTAAAAACTTTGATGGATTCCCTCTAAACGATTGAAAACAATAAAATAATATTTCCTTTCGTAAGATATGTTTATGTGGACAAGTAATCTTGGTGAAATATTTTATAAATATTTTATTGAAATCCCCATGACCATGAAAACTTATAATTTCTCTTACTAGAGTTATATTGGATACAATGAGGATTTTGATCATCTTTGGATCCATATCAATCCCATATTTTGAGATTCGTTGATTGAGAAGAATCCCTTCCTTGACCATGACGTGAAATTTTTCTCAATTGAGTACAAAAGACTTCACTTCATGGTTGATATCCTTTTATTTGATGAAAAGACATTCATTCAGTTAGAGTATTCCATGTGTTTTCACATTTATTCCTAGATGACACCTCATTTCATTCTTATAATAACCTCTAGTTAGTAAAAACCCAGGCATGACTTCAGAATCACGACCCTGTTTCTTCCCTTTTGGTGTAATTCCACAATGCTCATTGAAAACCAATATGGTTCAATGTCCTTGAGCAAATATTCTACTTTTTGTTCAAACAACTTATTCTTTGACCTTTCAATGTGTCCCATACTTTTTCATCCTTCATGGATAAATCATAAGTTTTTTCTTCATATGGATAATTTGGAATCAAAATAGTTGGAATGGGTAGACTATATGATATAACCTATAGTAGGGTGTGATATAACTGGGCCTGAGCATAAGCATCACAATGAATCCATTTCATCTAGGATGACATACTATTACTACTATCTCTGATGTACATAACATCCTACAATAAAGTTTTGTTAAGGTGCGACTGATTAGTTTTTATTCAATCACTGCTTGTGATATCATATTTCCTCCCGTGATATTGTCATGAGACTTCTTGTGGACCATACCACATTGGGAGATATCACCATACAGTTATATGTGGTTCTTATCACTATTTATGATATGCCCATGTCTCTGTATGCGATCAAAAATTCCTCTATGTTACTTCTGTGATGATGTTGAATTGGGTTTCTCTCTTAATTTTACTACTCATATATTCCTAAAATAAACCTTCTACAATAAATTTTAAACTGAAGGGAAATTATTTTCCTCACATTAACTTCCATCAGGGAATGTAAAATTCCTTCATAAAATTATTTAGATGGTTTCCTGTGATCCTCCATAATTTCCATGGGACTAACATACCAAATCGACATAAGGGATACATTCATCCAAATAGAAGGGGTTTGTTGTGGTGGTACGTACCCAAATTCTGTGTATGATATACCCTTATTGGTGAGAAAATCTTCATTATTATGCCTTGTAATATAATACGACTTCTAGATATCACTAAATGTGATGTGTGTTGTTGCATACAATATTTTTCTATTGTGGCTTACGATATACTGGTTTTCCATATTGCGATATTTATTAGTCCATACAATATCCACAAACTGACATATGATTCTTCCTATGTGCATTAGCGGTTTCTTTTGAAATGTTGTATCACACAATACGATATACTGAATATACTCCCTGCAGTATTCCACCCATACTAAAAATTCATTTTTCAATGATCAAGTCTTCCTCAAATCTTTATGGATTTCAATCAACACATTATTTACAACAAAATACAACAAGAAATAATCATTGGATGTAGCACATGTATTAACTGAATAAAAGTACTTACATATAGAAGTGTGAAAAGATGATAATAATTTTTTTAGAGTGGTGGAAGATTACTGCAAATAACTACGGCGCTCATTAGGGAGTTCTAGAAAGGATAAAGACTGGTAAGAGAGAAATTGTGATGTATTAGACCATCGTATGACGCATGATTTCTTCACTGGTCAGGGAAAAAAATTAAATAAAACCCTTTAAATAGATGAGATTATTGGAGAAATAGATAGCAATTAAGCAGCAACAGATATGGATGTGGGATACATGGTCTTGTAGAGGGGGCTTGAAAGGAAAGGCTGAAGGGCACTGGTGTAACTTGAACATTTCCCATATGTACTACTTGAATATCATGGTAGGACAATGAGGCCTGTATTGTAGAAGGAATACTCTATAATTCCACCCTAATGATGATAGAGACTATTACTTAATGGTGAATATTTCATGTTCCTATATATTGTTTCATGGGATCAATCAAGACTAGTACTTTGTGAGTTTCAGCAGACTCTTCTCAAGATCCATTACATATGGATCTTGGAAAAGGGTGTACATAAATAATGAATATAAATGGATAAAAACAAATACATAAAAATAAAAAAGAACACTAAAAATCCTTATAATTATCCCCATTTCCTAAATCCACCCCTTCATTCTCCAAGGAAGTTGGAGGATTATCACCAAGAAGTTTCTCCCTCTCTTTCATTTGATGAAATAAATTCTTTAGGGAGCCACAACATGGTGCAATGATTTATTCTTGTCCATGGGTTGTATAGTGTTGTGCCGGTAGTTCTGGCCTTTGGGTTGTTTTTGGTGTACTAATTGGACCAAACTGCTTCGGATAGAAAAATGTGGTCCAAAACAGAGTGTAATTTCCTGTTATTCCCCTCCTTATATGAAGTAGGGATAGACTACTAACATGACATGGTTCGGTAAATTGGAGTGTGGGTTTGGCTTGGCACTGTTCTTCTCAAACGGGAATCCATATCATTATCGGATATAATCATATATCATTTCTATCCTCTCCCAAAACGTTTCACACTACTGGGTCTCTTACCGAGGGGGTACTCATTGGTGGAATTTATCTCGATTGAACTCACTCACCCTAAATAAACTTTTCACATTGGAGACATGACTTCATAGATAAACTCTCCTGAAGCTTGTGTGATGATCACGAGAACTCTACTAGATAGTTTTGAGTACCACGATCCGACCCTATAGAGGAAGCATGCCCAACTCACATGGTAGCAAAAATGCGAACAGAATTGGAAAGAGGAAGCTGATTTTCAGATGGTACTTCTCTGATGTGTGGGTCATCGTGATGTTCCACAATAGCATGTAGAGCCTGATGCAGCTACCCTTTTTAGCTAGGTTCATGAGAAGCACAAAAATTAAATTGTAATATTTTTTGGTAATATTTCTAAAAAATATAGGGTTCCTAAATAGATACATGTGACTTTCACGTAGGATATGTTTATCATGAACGAATATTTTCGAAAAATGAGGATTGGTGATGCGAAACAGGATCCGCCACACTATGTTTAGGTGTGCGATTTAGAGGGGATTATTTTCGCGTAGTAGCCTAGTTTCCTCATTCATTTGAGCTGTCTACGACACAACTAGAGGTATATGGCTCAACGACAGAGCGTGGGTGCATTTTGGGGGACATGTTGGAAGTGATCGATCACACTGGAGGGGTGCGAGACACAGTTTCTCCAAATAGACTAGTTGAACTACTACAGATTAATGTAAGTGACCCACACAACTATTTCTAGCAGGATTGAGAATGGATCACAAAAGATGAACTCTTTAACTCTTATTGTAGAAGACTCACAGAGGAATCCATTTCATGAGGGGTGCAACAAAGAAATTATTAGCATACCAATGTATGGACAACATGTATTTTTAAAGAAAGAAAATTTTCGCAACATCTAAGGAATGTTTTCAACTTTCTTCTCCATACCGAATGATGCTCGACCAATGTATCAATTCAACATGTGACTGAAATGAGATAATAATTTGCTGGGTATGAAAAAAATGAAATCAGTATGTCAAACACGTCTGGCCTGGACGCTTCTTTAGAGGTAACAAAAACTAACTACCATAAATAAGATCTACTGGCAATTTTTTTTTGCATGGGACCCTAGGTGACCATCGGTGGTCATGGAGACTTTGGATATAAACATGCCTGGACTCAAGAAATTACAGTGCAAAAAAAATCTATTCAACAGAATGCATTACCAAAGAACATGTTGAATCAGCCAAAATCTATGATAGAGATCTCAACCCATACATTTCCATGCTTTTACCAGTTCTACCTTAATGGAACCCCACAATAGTGGAATATAACTCTATTCTCAACCCATCCAAATCATACTTGGGTTGACTAGTGGAATGAGTTTCTTGTGAGTTTTGTAATGGGGAAACTAGGTTTTGGATCCCAAATCCAAGGAGGAACCCCCATTTTCATCCCACCACGTTGGTTCCCTGAATAATGGAGGAGCGTCCAAGAAATCACATGACCAATATGTGTCCATGTGTATAGTATGATGAACTATAACTACTCTATCTTATGATGAAACTGGAAGTAGTTTGGAAATGATGACCGGAGTAAATGGATAATGGACTGAGGCAAAAATGATTTTTGGGGAATTAGGAAGAAGAAAATGTCTTGGTACATGTTATTTTTTTCTATATGTTTCAGAAAAAAAGGTCACTATATTAAACTAAGCCTCTAAAGATAGTATTATGAGAAGCACGTCACTAACCTCCACTAACTCTATATCCTCAATCTTGAGGACATGACATATTATCATGGTGGGTGAGTGATATAGATCTATATACCTTGGTCACAACCTATACATAAATATATTCTATATAGGGTATAAATGTAATTAAAAAGGGGAATATTGCTGGCCTGAAAAGATTATTCTAGTGGAGTCCTGAGATGGGAAATCAATTATAAAGGGGGGAACATGGGGTGAAATGATGGAGGATTTTATTTGCATATTATATAAATATACTTTCATGGGAGGATCCTATATATCCACTAATTCTGTATCTCTCCCCCTCCCCCTTTCGCCCACCCTCTCCTACTCCCTCACCCTTCCCCCTATCTCTCCCTCTCTCCCACTATCCCTCTCCCTCTCACTCCTTCCCTCAATCCCCCACACTCTCTCCCTCCACCTCCTTACCTCCCTCCTTCCCTCCCTCACTCTCCCCCTCCCTCCCTCTCCCTCTTATTCCCTCTACCTCTCCCTTCTGCTCCCTTGCTCCCTACCTTTCATTCCCACTCCCACTACTGCTCTTGCTCTTGCTCCCGCTCTCATTCTAGTTCTCACTCTCTTCCTCCCTCCCTCCGTCCATCCCTCCCTCCCTATTTCCCTCTATCTCTCTCACTCTCTTTATCCATCTCTATCCCTATCTCCTTCACCCTCCCCCTCCCACTCCCTCTCATTTCATCCCTCCCTACCCGTCCCGTACTACTCTTCATCTCACATAATCTTTAATTCTGTTGGGTTGATCCTAGAATACAAAATAATAATTGGTAATGTTGTATTGAAGAAATTTTTATTTTGGTGATATATAAATTTATGGTAAATCATCACCTTTTGCAGATATTTTACAAAATTAGAAAGTTATGGTTAATCCTATAGATCAACATATTACAATTTCTTGTCGAAGAACTCATCAACAATCTGTATCTCTTTGTCAGGATATACAAGTTTCATATATGGAATCAATAAGTGATCAACTAGTAAATTCTCTGATCCCTTTTAATGTTTTATTTCAATGTAAATTTTTGATATCAGACAATCCTTTGGAATAATCTCAACTTGACATCCTTCTTGTTCAAAAACTATCTGAGGGTTTTGTGATCAAGATAATGTCTTGAATTGACATCCTTAGGTATAATATTGTAATAAACTTGAGTATTAGTATTAGTTTAAATTACATAGTATATTGGTTGGATGATGTCATGGACCCTATATCCAATAGATGATCCCACTGTCCACTCATACACATTGCACTTCTTCTCAAAGGGGATCTTCTTATTGCGATCATTCATTATCAGCGCGGCTACCAAATTCACCTTAGTAACATTGAAGGATTACCTTTACATGATTATACAATATAAAATGAGACATTGATAGAAGATATGTAAGCAGTCAAGTAATCTTGGAGAAATATTTTATAAATATTTAATTGAAACCCGAACACCGAAAAAAACAAATAATTTCACCAACTGAAGTTGGATTGGGAAATTATAATGATTTTAATCTTTTATGTATCAATATCAATCCCATATTTTGAGAACCAATGATTGAGAACAATCCCTTGACCATGAAGTTACATTTTTCTTCAATTGAGTTTAATATAATTATACATCATTGACCTCCATTTATTTGATGAAAAGGAATGCATGTTGTTAAATGCTTCCATTTGTTCGTGCATTGATTCCTAGATGTCACATAATTCAGTGCTCATAATTACCTCTAGCCATAGGGAAAAGAGTATGGCATGCCTTTACAATCATGACCTTGTTTATTCCATTTTAGTGTAATGCACCCACACTTATTGAAAACCAACGTGGTTCATTGTCCTTGACCACATCTACTACTTTTTATCAAAAAAATCATGCCTTAATCATTCTATTTATCCCATAAATTTTCATCCTTCATTGATAATTCAGAAATTTGGTCTTCAACTAAATTAGTTGGCATCGAAAATGGTGGAATGGGAAGACTCTATCATATCACCTATGGTAGGGTGTGATAATCTAGGGAATGATCTGAAGACTCACATATCATATATGTCGTTTGGTGTGACATGATCCTACTACTATCTCTAATGTATATTGAATCATACATTAGAGTGTTTTACGAAGTGATTTATTGGATTTTATTTTATCACTACTTGTGATACCTTTTTACTTCTGGTAATATCATCTTGTCACTTCTAGAAGTCCATACCACATTGGGTGATATCACCGTACCACTGTATCTGGTTCTTCTCTCTATCTTTGATATGCCCATGTCTCGGTATGCGATCCAACATTCCTCTATATTACTTCTGTGATGCTATTACCTTAGTTTTATATCTTCATTTTTGTACTCAAAACTTCCAAAAAGAAAATCCACTAAAATACATTCCAAATTCCAGGGAAATTATTTTCCTCACATTAAATTTCTCCAAGGAATGTGAAGTTCCTTCATAAAATTATTTATATGGTTTCATGTGATCCTCTATAATTTCCATGGAACTAACTTTTAAAATCAAACATAAGAGATATATTTAGCCAAAACATGGGGTTCAATGTGTCGGTATGCACCCAACTGATGCATATAAAATACCGTTTATAGTGAACAAATATTCATTATTCTACATCATGATATTGTATGACTTCCTGATTTTTCTAAATGAGATATGTTTTTTTGTATCCAATATTTATCTTTCGTGGCCTACGATATACTGGTTTTCCTTTCAATGTTTTTCATCATTTCTTGTGATATTCTCCCATCGTCATGTGTGGTATATTCCCCCAACTAATTAGAATTCTATATTTCTATATGCTATATTTATCCCTCCATACAATAGTCATAGACCGATATATGTGGATTACTAAGTGAAAAGGATTGCAATCTACAAATTATAAAAAAATATCCAATAAAAATAATCACAGGATATGGTACATATATTAACTGAATAAATGTTACTTACATATGGAAGTGTGAGAAAACATCCAAGAATACTATTTTACAGTGCTGTAAAATCACCACAATCAAGGGAAGTGCTCATCAGGGACATCCAGTGGGGATAGTAGCCAACAAGAGAGAAATTGTTATGTATTAGACCATCTTATGGCTCCTAATTTATTCACTTGCAAGGAAAAATGAAAGGAAAACCTTAAAATAGAGGATATTTTGGGAGAAACCATAGGTGAATGAGTAGTAAATGATATTGGTGCGGGATTCTTGGGCTTGTAGAGGGGGACTGGAAGGAAGGGTCAGAGGACACTGGTCTACCATGAACACTGGCCATGGATCATACAGCTAGGCTCAAAGCCTGGACTGGAGGATGAATATTATATAATTCTACCCTAGAAATGATAGAGAGCATTACTTAAAAGGCTAAGATGCATTGTTCCCATAGTTTCTTTCATGGGACTATTCAAGATGAGTATCTTGAGACTTTTAGATGAATATCATGACATGATATTCTATAGACAGATCTCAGAAAAGGGTGTACATAAATTTTCTCCTCCATCCTTAGTGACTCATGAGGCTACCTCAAATTTGGATTTTAGATATCCTTGGAGATAGGCCAGGAGGGTATTTCATGCTTTCCCTGGCCCCTAGTGTTTCACCAGGCCCGTATGACTTCTCAAAGAAGGACTTCTAGCCCTGGCCAGTATGCCTAAACTAGCCTTTGTAGGGGATTCCCCTAGGTATGGTGGGGGTTCTTGGTAGAGTGAAGGTTAGTAGGAGACAGAGAGAAGTGAGATACCCTAGGCTATCCTGGGCCTTGATACCATATTTTCATTGGGAACATGCCTCTTGAATGAGGTTATAAATCTTTATAAAGAACGATAAAGTGATACAAGATCTGATATGGATGAAAGATATTCAATTCAAAAAAGATGGTCATAAATATATATAATTAATATAAACACATCCATATCTTAGATATATAATCACCAACAATGCTTTCAAGTTGGTTACCTTGTGAATTGTTTGGAAAATGAACTATTCCTATATGGGTTTTTTTCTCTCCACTTGATTTAAGTTTGTTTGAGTTCTTATAAATCACTTCTTTTGATACTTACCTTATCACATGTTCATTGTATTGGAATTGAGGTGCCTTGGCATGAGACCAGTACTCTCGTAATTTTGTGCTTAAAGAAATCAATGAGCTCATAAACCAAGATGCATATTTTGAATCATGTTATTTCATATGCTTTATTGATGCAATGTAAGTGATGGAACATACCAACCTATCATTTCCTTTGTGAAATAATGATTTAGAAACTTAATTATAAAATACATTTCCTTCTCCAGTTAAAATGGTTAATGATTATTCCATTTTAACTTTATTAATATAAATTATTAGGTGTTATTGTTTGATGATTCTCTCATGACATTGGAACAGTTTTTGAGGCTTCGTATCTTTAGAAATAAACTTCTTGGATTTGATATTATTTTTTATTTTTAAAACATATATTATTGTTCATACTCTTGTACTATATCAATATTTCTGAATTATGAATTTCCCTTCAATTCTTTCTACTTATAAATATCTCAAAAATAAAATTTTTAATTATTACTAAAAAATGTAATAGTGGACCGAATACCCAAGGTGACTCACTAAGGGTTGACTTGGGGTTGTTTTATAATAAATAAATGAGATTAAATAATATTTAATGATTAATTTGGGATTTTATACCACTTAACATCTAACAGTTACTTTGAAATTGTTTGAAAAAATCAGTTTCTTTTTCCAGGTTTTTGATGTATTATTATCAACAAAAATGTCAAAATTTTCATATGGGTTTATTTCTTTGGAGAAGACAAATGATAATGTTCATGGAGAGTTTTTATGGAACAAACATTAAATAAAAGAGGGGAATATGATGTACATTAAACTGTTCCCAGACATTTATGAAGATATATAAAAGGGAGTTAGAACTCGAGTACGTGATACTAAGTACTTCACATCATTGTTTGGATTTAATTCTATACCTTTTTTATTTCTTTTCAGATGAACTTATAAATAATATTCCACATGAGATGCCTAATTTCATTTTTTTCAGATGATATAGTTCTCGTTGAATAATCCAAAGAGACAATCAATTTATAGTTAATTCTTTGTAGAGTGTCTTTAGAATTAAAAAACTCCATCTTAACCAGGAAAAGATATAATATATGGATTGTTAGTTAAAAAAACAACTATCTAGTAATAATAATAATGTAATATTGGGAGAACATTTTATTTTTATGGTTGATTGTTTTTGATATTTATGTTTATTTATGCAATGTGATAGAGAGATTAATGATGATTCTCTCATAGGATGAAAACTGGATGGATAAAATGGAAAAAGACAACTAGGATGCCTTGTGATCATAAAATCCAATTGAAATAGATGGTGAAATTTTATAGGACTATCATTAGAATAAATATTCTATATGGTAGTGAGTGTTTTCCTTTGACGATAAATATGGAACAAAAAACACACGTCGAAAAAAATGAAAATGTTAAGATACATGTAGGCATATTAAGATGAATGAGATTAGATTTGAATGTATTTGAGAAAAAATTGGAGTGACTCTGAGTAATGAGAAGATGAATGAGAATAGATTAAGATAGTTTGGACATATTGGAAGATGACCGATGGATGAACTTATTAATAGGGTAAACATAATAACCAATTCACTTATTTAAAAAGGTAGAGATATGACTAAAATGACCTGCATACAAATCATTCAAGAAGATTTTGTTTTGAAAGGTTTCAATGGAAATATGGTCTTCAATTCAGCTATTTGGTGATGTTTAATCCATTTATCTAAACACGTTTAATTAGGTTTAATGATTTTTGTTCCATGTTTCTCAATTTAAAAGAAATGATTTTATCTTATCTAGGACCATAGAACACTCCATGACTAGTCTATAACAAGACTATTCAATGATTTCCCCTCTTCTCAAAGCCATCCATTTGTTTTTAGCTGAATCTTTGTTTCCCTACTGTAACATTTCCTTTGAAAAATTCCCACTATTTAAAATTAATGTTCTCTCTGAAATTCCCTCTTTATTAATGATTCTTCTCCATAAGCTTCCTAATTTTTAGGACTCATAATTTATTATGTGCTGTAGAGATTATAATTCCATTTTATTTTCAGTTTAGAAACCATTATCTTAAACCACCATGAAAGAAACTATATTTAATTATTATTTTTTAAATAACCTTTATTAATCAAGATGGAATATAGCTAAAATCTTAAACCAAGGGTGTTTTTGTGAATAATTTTAATATTTTTCTCATAAATTCAATGTTTCCAATAATTTTTTCCTATTTATATAATTATTTTTAAAGAAGTTATTTTTTTTATATCGTAGACCAGAGATAGTTTTTGTTTTGAATTTACATTTTTTGGTCTTCTTGTTGAAGATTTTATTTCAAAATTTCATTAGTCACATGAAATTGACTATGATGGGCATGTGATGTTATGAAATAATGTCTTTTAAATTATTATTTTTAGGATGATTTTTTTATTTTAACTCTATTATTTTTCAATTTAATAGCTTTAGAAGCAGTTACCACTGACGATCAACCTTGTTATGTTGAGGAAGAAGGTGGGGTGTTGTAGATGTGGCAACTAGAGTCTATTGGTAAATCTTTCTAACCATATATTTGAGATTTTTCTTTTTTACTTAATACGAACACTGACAAATAATAATTTTTTTAACAAATAAATGAAGAGAAAACTATTTTGAATACATAAATAATTAATTATTATTTTAATTTTTTTACAAAATCCTAAATATCTTTTTCTTTTGTATTATAATTGATGGGGATCACCCCATTGTAGCTTAATGGTTTCACTCCTGTCATGGTGGGGAAGGTCTCTGGTTTAATCCTCCATATGATGGTGCGATTTTATTTTTTATTTCTCCCTTTCCCTCACCCGATGGGTATTTTTGTTTTCTTCTCTCTTATGACGTAGCTTATTGTAATTAAATTCATGTTGCCCTGAAATATGAGCAATTACAAGGAATCATTTCCAAAATAGAAACCTCAATAGATTCAGAAAAGGGAAACACTAAGGCTATTTTTGGTATAATAAAATTTTATAGAAGTGGAAAATGAGATATGAGAGTTTTAAGAACATGGAGATTGCTATAGGATTGGAGGTGTTCTGTATATTCTGTGACAAGGTAATTTTTAATTTATTTCATTCTATATACAGATTCTATGTTTGGATTGAATTAAAATTTACTTGAACTCCTCAATTTATGGATGCTTTGTAATGAATGAATACTTGAGAGATCTCAGTTTTCGATTCCTTTCTATGTACACATAAACATGTGTATTTTATTAATTCTGATCCATCCAAGCATTAGAAATATATTTAAGATTATAAATCTGATCATAGTGATTATTTCGTGAGATGATTTTCTTATTTTTCTTATTTATAAAACATAATTGAGAAGTTTTCCCTCATGATATAGATATAGATTGTATTCACATTTTACAATTGGATCTTTTTATACCTATTAATTTTTTTTACAAATATTTATTTGAATAGTTTCCATGGAAAATTTTAGTGTCCAATTTATTTTCACATTATATATAAATTTCTTATAAGAATTATTATATAAATATGTTTATCATTATTATTATTTTAGGTATACCATCATTGTTATTATAATTTTAAAAACGTTTTTTTGTATAAAACGATTAATAATAATAATTACAGATATATTTCTCTAATTGTGGATATACGTATATATTCATATATAATGATGTATATATATTTATTATATTAAAATTATGTTTTTATACAATCAAACAGTTATATTATGTTTATCTTTTTTGATGTTAATATAATTCTCAATGTAAGTTGGTGTCTTAGCTACTACAGATGCTTATTATAGTAGATTTATATAATAAATTTATAATTTTCATAGTGATTGTGATCAATTTATACCGTAAATTGTCAAATTACACCATATATGATCAATTTCTGAAATAAATATCTACATAATAAATTAAAAATACACATTAAGTTTACATTCATGATAAAAAAAAATTACATAGTGGAGTAGAAATTATTATCAATGCATATTTTGTGCAATAATTTCATAGTAAATTTTCATGAAACTTTTCATAGTGGATTTATAATTTAACTTTAAAATTTTTTTAAACCTAAAATGATCAAAATTATTAGATGCCAGTTGATTAAGTGGTTAAATCACATTTCCTATTTTACTATGTGGAAATTCAAGTCATCCAGTGGTTTCAAGTTTTCTGTAGTGGTTCTGGAAATTTTGGATATTCCTCCTAAATATTGGTGTGTTTATAAATTATTATTTTTTGAAATGTTCCTTAAATAAATAAATTGTAATTGAGATTTTAATTTAACATTATTGAAATTATACTATACAAGATATGGAATATCTTATTAATAACTAATAAAACAATAAAACTAGTTTAATAACTATATTTAAATTACCTTACCAGTCTCATTGATTTAATTACCGATCTAGTTTTGAAAAAATTGGATATATCATAAATAAAATGACATAATACACAATAAAAAGGTAAATTTTTACATTATATTTACAAATTACACTATGAATGAGAAATGGGTACATAAATTATCACTTATGTATGGAATTTTATAATAATAATAATATAATAATATTAGTAAGAGTAAGAGTAAGTGTAAGAGTAAGCGTAAGAGTAATAAAAATTGTAAGAGGGAGAGGGAGAGGTATTTGGAGAGGGAACTTCAGGGAGAGGGGTAGAGGGAAGAGCCAAATCCAGAAGCAGAGGAGTTATAGGGAGGGGAGTTAGAGGAAGGGGAGTCAGAACCAGGGTTAGAGCCAGAGTGAGAGGCCGAGTGAGAGAGATAGAGTTATAGATAGAGGCCGAAGTAGAGGAAGAGAGCTAGAAATAGAGCTATAGATAGTGATCCACTAGTGTGCTAGATCCACCAGAGAGATAGAGAGTTGGAGAGGCATAAGAAGTAGAGAGGCAGATCCAAACTAGAGACATAGTTAGAGCCTGATCTAGAGCCGAAGCTAGATAATGATCTAGAGAGGTAGATCCATAGAGGTAGAGGAATAGCCAGACCCAGAGGCATATCCAGAGCCATATCTAGAGGTATAAGTAGAGTCTAAGCGAGGGCCAGAGGTAGAGCCAGAGAGGCAGAGCCAAATCCAAAGAGGTAGATCCAGATCCAGTGGCAGAGGCAAAGCCATAGCCAGATCTAGAGATAAAGATAGAGGTTTAAAGACATAGAGGTTGGGGTAGGAATATTCATAGATAGAGTCATAGGTAGATTCAGAGTCATATTCGAAGTTCAAGTCAAATTCAGAGAAAATTTAAGAGCCAAATATAGAGCTATAGTTCCAGTAGAGAGTCGTAGATTCAGAGAGCTAGAGAGGCACATGTGGTCGAGATGTAGAATCAGAGGAAGATCAAGAGACGAAGCAAGAAAGAAAGAGGAAGAGCCAGAGCCAGAGCCAGATCTAGAGCCAGAGCAAGATCCAAATCCATAGCCAGATCTAGAACCAAAGCCAGAGGAAGAGGTAGAGGCATAGGTATAGTTAGAGGTAGAACCAGTTACATATACAATGGATGAGACAAATCTAGAGGAAGAGCCAAATCCAAATCCGGATTCATATCCAGAGTGAGAGTTAGAGTAAGAGTAAGAATAGTAATAACTGTAAGCATAAGGGGAGGGTAAGGGGAGTGGTAAGAGAGAGAGAAACATCCAGAGGAGCTAGAGGTAGTGGTAGAGTATCCAGAGGTAGAGGATCTAGAGACAGAGCTAGATCCAAAGGCAAATCTAATCCAGGGCCAAAGACAGAGCCATATCCAAATCCATAGATAGATCCAGATCCCAATCCATATCTAGAGAGATAGAGTGAGAGTAATTTCTAGATAATGATCTAGAGGCATAAACATAGGTAGGGTTAGTGGAAGAGTCAGAGGTAGAGGCAGAGCCCGATCCTGAGCCCGAGCTTGAGAAATTTCTAGAGCCAGAGCTAGAGACAGTGCCAGACCCAGAGAAAGTGCCAAATTTAGATCCAGAGAAAGAGGGAGAGGTAGAGGAGTGGGAGTGGGAGAGGAAGAGTGAGAGTGAGATCCAAATACAGAGCCAAATCTAGGGACAGAGCAAGAGCTAGTGGTCCAGGTAGAGCCAAATCCATAGGCAGAGGCAGATCCAAATCCATAGCTAGATCCAGATCCAAAGTGAGTGTGAGAGTAAGAGTAAGAGTAAGATTAAGAGTAAGAGTAATAGTTATATTAAGAGTAAGATTAAGAGTGAGAGTAATAGTAATAGAAAGAGTAAGAGTAATAGTAAGAGTAAGATTACGAGTAGGAGTAAGATTCCGAGTAAGAGTAAGAGTAAGATTAAGAGTAAGAGTAAGAGTAAGAGTAAGAGTAAAAGTAAGAGTAACAGTAAGAGTAATAGTAAGAGTAAGAGTAGGAGTAAGAGTAAGAGTAAGAGTAAGAGTAAGAGTAAGAGTAAGAGCAAGAGTAAGATTAAGAGTTTGAGTATGATTATGAGTATGAGTAAGAGTAAGATTAATAGTAAGAATAAGAGTAAGAGTAAGAGTAGGAGTAATATTACAATTAAGAGTAAGTGTGATCATAATCATAAGTGTAAGGGGAAGTGGGAGATGGAGAGGGATCGGGTGAGGGAAAAGATATAACTAGATCCATAGAAGCTATATCTAGTAGAAGAGGAGCCAGATGTAGAGGTATTAGAGATGGAGACAGGTCCAGACCAAGATCTAGAGCTAGAGGTAGAGCGAGAGAAAGTGGCAGCGTGTCAGAGCCAGAGCCAGATGAAAAGGAAGAACCAGATATAGAGCTAGATGTAGATCCATATATAGAGGTAGAGGTAGAGGTAAAGGTAGTACCAGATACATAGTTAGAGGCAGAGGAATAGGTAGAGGCAGTAGAGCTAGAGACAGGTCTAGAGATTGATCTAGAGCCAGAGGTACAATGATAGAAAGTGGCAGCGTGTCACAGCCCGAGCCAGAGGAAAAGGCAGAACCCAATCTAGAGCCAGAGATAGATACAAATGTAGAGATAGAGGTAAAGGTATAGGTAGTTCCATAAAAATAGTCAAAGGAAGAGAAATAGGTAGAGGGAGAGGGAGAGATGGATCCACAGGTATAGGTGGCGGCATAGGTTGATGAGGAGAACGATCCATCATTAGAGCCCGGGCTAGAGCTAGAACCAGAGCCAGATCAAGAGACAGAGAGCCAGAGAAAGAGTGACTAAGTCAGAGACATAGGAAGAGGTAGAGGAATCGTTAGTGCTAGAGACAGATCCAGAGAATGATCCATATCTAGAGGTAGAGTTAGAGCTAGGGGTATATCGATAAGAAGAGGCAGTGGAAAAGGGAGAGCTAGAGAAAAATCCATATCCAAAACTAGGGGTAGAGGAAGAGCCAAAGGGGAAGATCCAAAGAAGTAGAGGTAGAGTAAGAGGCAGAGGTAGTAGTAGAGGTAGAGACACAACAAAATCTAGATCCAGATCCAAATATAGAGTCAAAGAAATTGCAAGAAATAGATCTGGATCAATATCTCGAGCCCGAGTCGTCACTCAAGAATAAGCTATATCCAAAGAGGCAGAGGTAGAGTGAGAGTGAGAGGGTGAGCTAGGGATAGAGGAAGAAGTAAAGGTAGAGGCATAGTGATATCTAGATTCAGAGGTCGAGATAGATATAGGGGAAAAGGCATAGGAGAGGAAAATCTAGAGGCAGCTCCAGAGATAGAATTAGATCCATATCCAGAGGTAGAGGAAAAGTTAGATCCATAGGAATATATAGAGGAAAAGATAGAGGAAATGAAAAAGGTATAGTTTGATCCAGAGGTAGAGTTAGAGAAACTTAGAGAGATAGAGGTAGAGAAAGAGGCAAAGGCAGAGGTATAGGTGAATTCAAAGGCCAAGACTAATCCATAGGCAGAGGTAGAGGTCGTGATAGAGGTTGAGGGAGATCCATATGTAGAAGGTAGAGGGAGAGGAAATGGTTAGTCCAGAGGCAAAGAAAGATCTAGAGATAGTGCCAGAGCCATAGACATTGCTAAAGCGAGAGCCAGATCCAGAGGCAGAGTTAGAGGTAAAGGCAAAAAAAAAAGAAGTGGGAGGGGGAGAGTGAGAGGGAGAGGAAGAGGTAGATCCATAGTCATAAGTAGATCCATTGGAAGAGAAAGGTACATAACCATAACCATATTTAGTGCCATAGAATGAGCCTGATATAGAGAAAAAGGAAAATCCGGAGCCAGAGCCAGAGGTAGAGGCAGAGCCAGAGGTAGAGCTAGAGGCTGATCTAGAGGCATAGGCAGAGTCAGAGGTAGTGGAAGAGATAGAGGAAGAGGTAGAGTCAAAACCATAGGTAGTAGAAGAACAGAGGTAAATGTATTGGCATAGGTAGAGGTGGATGAAATGATAGAGTCAACTGATAGGTAGATCAAAAGATAGAGGTAGATTCAACACCAAAGATAGAGCTGGTGCCAAAGCAAGAACTAGAGGTAGATCCATCCCCAGCGCTAGATCCATAGGTAGCGAAAAAGCCATAGCTAGAGCCATAACTTGATGCAAAGCCAGATACATAGGTAGAGGTAGATCCAGAGCTATATTTAGATCCATATCCATAGATAGAAGAAAATACAAAGCCACAGAATGAGGTAGAGGCATATTTAGAGGCAGATACAGAGGTAGAGGTAGAGGCTGAGAAAGAGGTAGTAGAAGAGGTAGAGACAACAGTATAGGGATAGGTAGAGGTAGAGGTAATGAAAGAGGCAGAGGCTATGGAATAGTGATAGTGAGATCCATAGGTATAGTAATAGGTAGAGCTTGAGCAAGAGCCAGATCCAGATCTAGATCTGGATCTTGAGACAAAGGAAGTGGTAGAGCTAGAGGAAGGCCCATAGGTAGAGGGAGAGTCATAGGTAGAGGAAGATGTTAGATTTGGTGTCATAGAACAAACCGTTTTTAACTTGATTACATAAATATTTAATTAAACATATCATTACATATTTTTCATTATTCTACATGAAGTTAATGTAATAATATCCTAGAGTATATGTCACATTGATAAGGTTATATTAGTTCCCCGCTATGATGAGAAACTAAAAGTGATATGAAAATATTCTTAATATAGTTCCATTGTTGGATGAAATATTATGATGAGAAATATAGTATATAGAATTTCCAGTGTGAGTACTCATAAGCATATAAGTCTTCTTCTCATGATACTCACACTTGGTAATATCCAAGATGGGAGATTATGAGAACATACCCGCAAGAAAGAATTCATCATGTTTTGGTGTCATTAAATATTCCTATCTACGAGAATGTGTAATAGTTTTTAGACTTCATGATTATCATTAATGCATGTCATGACTCACAAACATATATTTTCTAACAAAAATATGCATGCCATATGTCGGCGGGAAGTATGGAATATTGGGTGCGTCACAAGTGAAATTATATTAATGGATATGTCAAGGAAGGATTTTTCCATTCTGCCTTTATGGAAGATGATATCTTAGAGTTTTTATTGAAATAGAACTATTGCCCTAAATTATGTTTCCATTTTGTAATGATGAGTTTATTTTAGATAGTCAAATAGTGATGTATTGAACATATTGGTTGATAGAACCATGAAAAAACCTCTTATACGAGATATTGTGATGAATGGATTATATTACATAGTGAGAATTCATATATGGTTTTCATCATTGTGAATTTAAGTTCTTTCACTTTGGTGCTTTGACCAGTATTTAGATAGTAATTTTGGACTTTAAGAAAACCCACCTAATGCCAATAAGAAAGAATCCTAGAGGGTCACACACTAAGTGTTTTTGTTGGTCTCGATTAAATTATATTTCAATTTTATTAATGGAATACATATTTGTCTAAAGATTTAGGAATAATTTTATTAAATTTATATTGATATTATAAATTAAATAAATATTTATTCACTAGATTGTGAATAAAATTCATTTTTTCAATATTTAATAAATATTTATTAACTAGTTTGTGAATAAAATATTTATTCGGGTGTTCAATACATGAAATATGAGTTCTGACAAACCAAGACCATGTTTGATGATAGAATATTTATTTATGAGAAGGTAAATATTATATATCCATTTTTTGCAAGTATGCGCAACACAAAATAATAATAATAATATTATTATGTGTCATGTGATATCATTAATGGAAATAATTTTATTTAATGTTTGTTATGAACATAAATTTTTTAACCAAAATCCCACCTCTATAAATAAATGAATATTCCTATTGTGTAAGGAATTCGAAACCAATTCCATGTTTGGGAATATAGAATTGTTGTGCACAATAAATTCTCTCTCGACTCCTCCTCCTATCTCCCTTTCAAGAATGAGAAACCCAATAGATAGTTTCTTCAAGACTTAAGAACATGAATTCAAGAACGAACAATATAAGAAATTTGATTCACCATTATAGAACCCGAAGAATGAGTGGAATTTATTAGAGACCATTGGAGCATATGTGGAACACCGCTAGAGGGATTTTACCCTTGGATCCTCACAAGTGCAATGAAGGAAATCTGAAAGGGCCTTTTTGGATGATCAACAATCATCAAAAAAGAAAGTTCCTAAGACCAGATACTTATTTCCTTAGATATTAAATAAATTAATTATAAATTTTACTTACAAGATCCCCATGCTTGGTTTTAGGCAATGATTATTAAAAGAAATTTTAATATATCACCCTCCATAGAAACACTTCCACTGCTCCAACAATTAACAAGTGGTATCAGAGTGGTCACATTTTAATTTATAATTATTTATTTTATTGTTGATCTATTCACAATCATAGATATATTTTTATTTCATATTATTAGTTCTATAATCTAATTTGAAATAACATGTTATCAACCCTTTAATAATGATTCCTTTAGTGTTTCATTTTCTAAGCTATTTAAGAACAAATGAAGAACTATTAGAGATTCCATCAAGAAGTTCCAAATATTTGGCTGGTAAATTTGGGTTACATAATGTGAAGCCGGAGCACATTCTATATAAATATGTGAATTTTATCTATATGTGCTTAGAATTAAAAAATGTGGTTCTCTTGTTGCACACCTTGTGATGAATGAGCCACCTGGCACGTAGAAATCAAATAAAGGGTGTGTAGCTAGCATGTACACACCGTGTAGTCTAGCCAATTTAACATGCTGAATCCCCAAATGTGTGATATAGATAAACGGAAACTGAGGTACATGGAATATAGTTGGATGTACGTTCCATGTCTCCCAGTATTAGAAAAAATTTAAATTACATTAAATTTGAAAAATATCACCATTAAAAACTAATTTTATTTATTGGAACATCGTTGTGTGTTTGACTATTTAATAATGGTTTAAAAGAATTTTAAATGCTCAATTAATTCACTTTAATAAATATGTCATTAATTCTTCTACAATTTATTTTCCATGAATTCCAAATTTATGGGTATATGAAATTATGTTTTGATGATTTTTAAGATGAAAGGGAATTAATTAATTAATATAAGTGCATTCATGTTAATAATAAAGAATGAATACAAAAATGAATGCTAGATAGTTAATCTTTTCATATTCATTGCATGTACGACCGATCATGTTATTGATGAAGACCTATGTGTGTGTTGGAATTTATTTAATAAAAATTATTTCATTATTTTGAAATTATATAATATTATATTAAAAGATGGTCTGTGAGTCAACCCTCCCTCCATTATTATATATGACCTGCATGTCTAAGGATATTTATATAATTCCCTTTAACCAATCCTTTGGTTTCCCTCACCTATGTGTGAGTAATAAATATTTTTAATCAATAGAGCATCCTAAGGTGCATAGAGATGGTTGAAGATGGAACAACAATGACTCCAACGCAGTGGTACATGGGTGGACATGTGGAATGTTGTAGCTTATTACAAGTTTGAAATAAAGAGTTATTTTCCCTAGTTCATATATTGATTTGATGTTAGGTAATTAAATAAATCTTTAGATAAGCTCATGGCCAGGTCATTTAATTAATTATTAATTTTTTAGACCAATTCATTAAAATTATATTTATTGACGCAAGACCACGATCACATAAATGAATAAATTAATATAAAGAGATGAAATTTAAATAAAATTGATTATACATAAATGTTTTATCCAAAAAGGTATATTAATTAATTAAACATCAACTTAAATATTAACATGAAATGTAAAGGATAAAAAAAGATAAAGATTTATGAATAATAAAATAAAATACCTTAACCTAATATTAGTTAGACTATGCTTTCCGTTACTTGATTAGGAAGAAAACTCATCATAACTATGAGTTTGACCAACCCTTGTTGGGAGACATAATTTTATAAGGGGATTTATTTTGAAGGTTTCAGGTTGACTTAACCTTTTTACATCAAGAGGAGCATCCCTTGACAGACTTGGTGTAATTTGAAAGCATGTGTTGGTAAAATACCAATTAGGATTTTTGGATTGTGGAGTCCACACACCAGATCAAGGATCTACAAGCCCAGGGTTGGAAAAGACATTCCTTCCTAAATACCTTCAAAATATCTTGACCAACAGTTTTTGGGGTTATGCAAAGGGAGAAATGGATCCGTTACACTAGAATTTATAAGAAACTATACACTCAAATATTAATGGTGAGGACTATCGGTGCTTGATAAAATAGTGGGATATTTAATAAAATAAATTAATTTATTATTTCCCACAAAATTTGTAATCAACAAAATTACTAATAATATGATATGTTTTATTTTATAATAAAATGAATATATTCTCATCCACACTATCCCTAGGATCAATATTTGATAAATACAATCAACTCATTGGTAGAAACTTCCATGAGTGGTTTATACTTCTTTGGGTTGTTCTACACTATGAACTGAAATCTTATGTGCTAGAATCCTTAATGCCTACTCTGTGCACTCAATAGGTGAGTTATGAAGAGATCATAATATATAGAAAACATATGAACGATGTGGTCTGAGTTTAATGTTTGATGCTTTCAGCTATGTCTAGTGATCTCATGAAGTCTCAAGAAAACATAGATGCATAAAACATGTTGGAGAACCTTTATGGTCTTTACCAAGAGAGAGATAGATATAAATAGTTTGAGATTTCCAAGGGACGTTTTTAGAGAAATTTTGGATAGGGTTCCCCAAATGGGCCTCACGTAGCCCAGCTCATTGGCTATATTATGTTCTTAAATTTTCTAGGGTTTAAACAACCAAAAGGACTGGCACAAATCTCATTATGGAATCATTCCCTCAGAGATTATCTATTTTTTTGGTGAATTTTAATATGAGAAACATTGAGAAGTCTTTTCCAGAATATATTATCCTCCATTACCAAGTAGAAAAATATATGAAGTTTGAACTTCCTTCTATCCTTATGGTGAAAAAACAGAAAGGGAATGAAAAGATATTTAATCATAAATCTTCATCACACA
Organism: Viscum album; assembly: GCA_963277665.1. Taxonomy (NCBI): domain Eukaryota; kingdom Viridiplantae; phylum Streptophyta; class Magnoliopsida; order Santalales; family Viscaceae; genus Viscum; species Viscum album. The sequence goes on from OY728162.1 coordinate 196,504,820, forward strand.
CTTCTAAGAAGAAGAAGATCAAAGGGGGAGAAAGGGATGAGTATGTTATCTATTTCGTATATAGAAATAAGGTCCATTGGAAGAATAACTACACCCAACTAAATAAGACAGGGGAAGATTCGGGTGTTTTTGTTATCAAGCATAATTTATCTATTTCTACAAATTGGGTATTAGATACAGCTTATGGTTCTCACATATGTATTCAAATATTGAAACCAAGTAGATTATGAAAATTTTATGGAGTTGAGGTAGATCTATGAGAAGTCAATGAAGTTAAACATACTTTTTTAGCTATTGGGGACTACCACCTCACACTGTAGACCAAAATGATAATGGTTTTAAAGGGTTTTTATTATGTGCCTTTAGTTTCCAAAAAAATTATTTTTGAATCCAAACCAGATACAAATATATTCATTTTGAAATTTGGAAATAAAAATTCCTTATTTTATAAAAATCACATTTGTAATGGTAAGACACATTTAAATAATGGTATTTATGTGCTGGAGTACATTAACCAAGTAATGACAATTGATAATGAAGTTACTTTACATGACTCATACCACACCCAACATTAGCATCACCAGCTAGATCATGTAAATGGAAAAACATGAAACAATTACATCAAGATGGATATTTTTATTCTTTCAAACTAAAACCACTTGCTGTATGTCACACATTATTACAAGGAAAAATAACCAAATCCCCATTTGGTGGGAAATGAAAAAGGGCTAAAGTGCTTTTTGAATTAGTTCATACCAATGTGTGTGCACCATTTCTTATTGAATTATGGGGTGGGTACTTATAATTTATAACTTTTACTAATGATTTTAGTAGAAATGTGTATATTTACTAAATAAGGTATAAGTCAAATTCTTTTGAAAAATTCTAGGAATACATGATTGATGTTGAGAAATAGCTAGATAGGATGATTAAGAAACTCTACTCAGACCATGGTAGAGAGTATCATAATCAAGACTTCGTAGATTAATTAAAGAATTTTGTGATCCTATCCCAATTAACTACTTCTAACATGACTTAGTGGAATGGTGTAAGTTAAAGAAGGAACAAAACTTTTTGGACATGGTGAGATCGATGATGAGTCATGCAGTTCTTCCATTAACATTTTAGGGATATGTGTTATAAAAAAAACCCACATACTAAACCAATTACCAACTAAATAAATAAATGGTATTCCAAAAGAATTTTGGAGTGGAAGGAAAACCATTTTATCGAATTTATATGTGTGGGGAAGTGTGTTTGTTAAGGCCTCTTTAGGTAACAAACTTCTACCATAAGGTATAAAGTGTACCTTTATAGGATACTGCAAGAAAACAAGGGGATATTACCTATAATACCGCTCAGAAAAAATGGTTATTGTGGAAAGATGCATCATATTCCTTGAGAGGGATAAAATTCCCAAAAGATATAGTGGGAGTGAGATAAACCTCAATGAAGTAGAGGCTCACGGAACACAAGAGTTGGTACAGGATCAGATTCCACAAATCCCCATGGAAGAAGATACTATTATAGAGACCCAAGTACCATGTAGGAGGAAAATAGTGCCTAGAGAAGAATAACTGTATGAATTTCTAGTTATCGAGTATGGTGAATCATTATTAGTTGATAATAATGATCATCTAACCAATAAAAAAGCATCATGTAGCACAAATGTTTCTAAGTACAAGGAAACCATTAATTCTAAATTGGATATCATTTTCTAAAACCATATTTGGATTTTGGTAGATACTCTACTAGATGTAAATCCCATTGTTTTCAAATTGGTATTCAAGAAGAAACTAGACATGGAAGGGAAAGTAAGCACCTATAAGGTGTGATTGTTTAAAAAAGAGTTTAAATAAAAAAATTCATTGACTATGATGAAACATTTTCACCAGTTTCAATGCTAAAATCCATCATAATTATACTTCCCCTTATGGCTTACCATGACTATGAGATTTGAAAAATGGATGTCAAAACAATCCTTCCTTAATGGAAACCTTTAGTAGGATATCTATATGGCACAACCAGAAGGTTTTGTGACTCCAAAGGATTCCAATAAGATATACAGGTTGAAAACATACATTTATGGATTAAAGTAAGAATCCATGTCATGGAAAAATCATTTTTATGAATCCATAATAAAATTTGTTTCTATAAAGAATGAATGTGATCCTTGTGTCTACAAATGGTTTAGTGGGGGTGTATTTATTTTCTTAATAGTATATATTAATGGCATATTACTTATTGTAAATGAAATACCAGTATAATAGTCTCTAAAGGAATGGTTTAATAAATTATTTTCCATTAAAGACATGATAAATGAATCATATATTATTGGGATCAAGATCGATCGTGATGGATCCAAGAGGTTTCTCGACCTATGTAAAAGTAAATTCATTTACAAGATACTAAAGATATTCTATATGGACCAATATAAGAGGGGATTGTTTCCAGCATCACATGGTATTCATATTTCTATGAAAATGTATCCTTGGACCCATGGGGAAAGAAATTTATTGGAAAGGATTCCATAGGCATTATAAATTGGGCCAGTCGTATATGTTATGCTATGTAGTAGGACAGATGATTCCTATGCATTAGCTGTGGTAGGAAGATATCAAGATGATCCAGGTAACCACCGTTGGAAGGTATCCAAGACTATACTTAAGTATCTGAGGAGTACTAAGTATGTGTTCTTATTGCATGGAGGAGATGAGGAAATAGTCCTTAGAGGATATGTAGATTTTAGTTTCAAACCGATCAAGATGACATGATGTCACAAACCAAATACATCTTCAGTTTGAATGGATGTGCTATTATTTGTAAGAGATAAAAGAAAGATATATTTAATGATTTTCTAGTAGATTCTGAGTATATTGTGGCTTCTAATCAAGCTAAATAAGTAGTTCTTATGTGAAATTTTATCCAAGATATTGATGTAGTACCTAGAAGTAAAGATCTAATCACACGATATTGGGATACTACTACAGCGATGACACTCATAAATGAGAAAGGGTAACTTCAATGGATGGATTACACGATTTATAAGTATCATATCTTAAGGTATTTTTCTCATAGAAACGAGGATTTAATGAGTATTATTTTCATGGAAGACAATCTGGCAGACCCCGTGAAAAATTCATTGACTCAGAAACAACAAGATTATCATGTGTTGTCTAGCAGACTGAAGGTCGCAGGTAGTTGGTTCTAGTCTAAGTGGGAGTTTGTTAGAGTTGGTGTCTTAGAATCCACTATTTTTACTTTGATTACATGAATATTTTATGTATTAAAAATTAAATTAAACATCTTATTACATATTTTTCATTGTTCTTCATGACATTTACGTAATAATGTCCTAGATTATTTATCACATTGATAAATTCATAGTAGTTCCCCTCTATGATGATAACCTTGAAGTGATATTCCAATATTATTAATATAGTTTTGTGGTTGGATAACATAATATGATGGGACACATAGTATATATATCATCAGGTGTGAGTACTCATAAAAAGATGATACTTCTTCTTATGAATTTCACACTTCTTAATATTTAAGTGGAATGATTATGAGAAGAGACCCACCATTAGAAATTCTGAATGTTTTTTTGTCTTCAAATATTCCTATATATGGGTGTGGTAATGATCCTTATACTTTAATATTATCATTAATTCATGTAATGCCTCAGACACGTAGATTACATGATGAAAACTTTCACACCATATATTGGGGTAAGTAGGGTATGTTGGTTGTGTCACAAATGAATTGTTATTAAGGGATAATTCAATGAAGGATTTTTCCATTCCATCATTATAGACATTGATATCGTATACATTTGATTGAAATAGAACGATATCCCAAAATTCCATGGCCATAGTGTGATGAAAAGTTTATCTAAGATATTCAAAGAAAGATGTATCAAGCATAAAGGTTGATGATACCGACATGAAACCTTCTTGATGTAATATTGTGATAAAGAGATCATATTAAATAGTGAGTGTTCGTAAGTGGTTTTCATAACTGTTCCTTTAATTTCTTTCTCTTGGGATCCTTGACCCATTGTTATATAGTAATCTCCGACTTTAGTCAATCCCGCCTAATGCTAATGAGAAATAATCCTACTGTGTCAGACACTAAGTGTTTCTATTGGTCTCGATTAAATTCTATTTGAATTTAATTAATGGAATAAATATTATCCTCAAGTCTGAGGAATAATTTTATTCATGTTATATTGATCTTATAAATTATATAACTATTTATTAATATGATTGTGAATAAAAAATATTTATTTATTTCATTGAATATTTAATAAATGATTATTTACTAGTTTGTGAATAACATTTATATTTAGGAGAATGAAATATTTATTCGGGTGTTCATTAAAAACAAGAGGAGTTCTAATGGAACAAGAACCTCTCTGAGGATAAAATAATTATTTACGAGCCGATAAATATTATTTTCCCATTTTGTGAATGTTGGAACAACAAAAAATAAAATTATTATTATTATTATGTTCTGTAATATTTTATTTAATAGTGATAATTATATTTAATGGTTGTTATGGAATTTAATTTTGTAATCTAAATCCAAAATCTATAAATAGACGTCTATGTCTATTGTGTAAAGCATTCGAAACCAATTCCATGTTTGGGAGTAGAGAATTGTTTCACACCATGAATTATATCCCAACTCCACCTCCTATCTCCCTCTCAAGAATGAGAAGTCCAAGAGATAATTTCTTTAAAACTGAAAAATGATCAATCTAGAATGAATGATGCAAGCCATAAGATTCACAACACTAGCACCCGAAGAATGTGTTGTATTTATTAGACACTATTGGAGAACGTGTGGATCACCGTTAGTGGTATTCTATCCTTGGATCCTCACAAACTAAATGAAGGAAATATTCATGGAACTTTTTAGAAGATCAATAATAATCAATAAATAAGTTTCCTAAGACCATGAATTTATTTCTTCAAATATTAAATAAATTAAATATTTATTATCTGATCAAGATTATTTCCCTTAGTTTCGGTTAATGATTATTAAAAATAATTTTAATATATCACCCTCCACCGCAATGCTTCTGTTAGGACTAGAACCAATAGGTGGTCTAGAGGCATAGGCAGTACCGAGTGTAGAGTCGGAGGTAGAGGTAGAGGGAGAGGTAGAGCTAGAACCAGAGCCATAGGCAGTGTCAGAGGCAGAGGAAAATCCAAAGGCAGAACTAGAGGCAGCGCCAGAGGTAAAGCCAGTGAATGATCCAAAGGTGAATCTAGAGGCTAAGGCAGAGGATGAGGTATAGGAATAGGTAGATGCATAAGCATAGGTAGAGGTATAGGTAGAGGTATAGGGATGGGGAGTGGGTTAAGGTGATGGATAGGGAGAGGGAGAATCATATGCATAGGTAGAGTCAGAGATAGAGGAAGAGGAAAAGGTAGAGGTAGAGGCCAATGAAGAGGTAGAGACAGAGGCATGGGTAGAGGTAGTGGCAGAGGCAAATAGGAAAAGGCAGAGAGGTAAAGAGGTCAGGGCAGAGGTTGAGGTAGAGAGGTAGAGGTAGAGGCAGAGGTAGATGTAGAGGTAGAGGTAGGGGTAGAGGTAGACGTAGATGTAGTGGGAGAGGTAGAGGCAGAGAAAGAGAAATAAAAAAATGTAGAGGCATATGCAAAGCCAAAGGCAGAGTCAGATCCAGAGGTAGAGGTTGAGGCAGAGCCATATCTGTATAGGCATAGGCAGAGGCAGAGGCTGAGTCAGAGTTGGAGGCAGATACAGGGCTAGGAACATAGGCAGAAGTAGAGGAAATGGCCGATTCAGAGCCAGAGGCATAGTAAGAGACATAGAAAGATCCCGATGTAGAGGAAGAGACAAATCTAGAGCTATAAAAAGATATAGAGGAAGCGTCAAAGGCATTGGTATAGGTAGATCTAGATCCAAATCCATATCCATATCACAAGCCAGATCTAGAGCCAAAGGAAGAGGAATAGGTATATATAGTGGTAGATATAGATCTTGAGGCACAGTCATAATCTCATCAAGAGCTAGAGGTTGAGTTATAGGTAGAGTCTAATAGAGTGGCAGAGGAAGTGGTAGGGGACGAGGCATATCCATAGGTAGAGCCAGAGTGAGAGGAAGAGGCATAGGTATAGGAATAGCTATATATAGAGTTAGAGGAAGAGCCAAAGTGAGATCTATAGGTAGAGCCATATCTAGAGGCATATCTAGAGGGAGAGGGATAAGAAGAGAAAAAATTAGTGTAAGAGGCAGAGGTAGAGGAAAAGCAAGATCCATAGTCCGAGGTAGATGGATAGCTAGATTGAGAGGTAGGGCTTGAGCCAGAGGTAGAGGCCGCACGAGGGATAGAGGTAGAGGCAGATGTTGGGAGGCACAGATAGAGGTATATGTAGAGGGATATGTGATGGTGGAGGTCTAGATCCATTGTAAGAGACAGAGGTAGAGATGGAGATGGAGGTAGAGGTTGAGGCAGAGTCTGAGGTAGAGGTAGAGGCAATGTTGGAGGTAGAGGTGGATGTGGAGGGAGAAGTGGAGGTAGAGATGGAACTAGATCCAAATCCATAGCCAGAGCTAGAGGTAGAGCAAGAGAAAAATGAAGAGGTAGAGGTAGAGGTAGAGGTAAATGCATAGCCATAGGTAGAGGAAAAGGCATATGCAAATTTAGAGGTAGAGTAATAGATAGAGCATGAAGTAGTTCTACAACCAGTCGAATGTTATAGTTAGAGCTACATAGGTAGATGAAAAATCATTGTTAGAGATAGAGGTGGTTCCAGAGGTATGAAATATATAGAGGTAGGGGAAAAGGAAGAGGCATAACCAAAAGCCAAAGCTAGAAACAGATGTAGAGGAAGAGGCAAAGCTAGAGGTAGAGTTTGATCAAGAGGAAGATGTAGAGGAAAAGGTAGATACTGAGGTAGAATAAGAGTTAGATGTAGATCTAGAGGAAGAGGCATAGGAAGAGCTAGAGTTATAGGGTGAGGTAGAGATAGAAGTAAAATACATAGGGGATCCAAAGTTAGAGCCATAGGTTGAGGAATAGGTAAAGGTTGTACTAGGGATAGAGGCATAGGAAGAGATAGAGGCAGTGGTAGAGGATGTCGAATAGTCAGATCCAGAGCCAGGTACCAATCCATAGCCCGATATAGAGCCCATGTTAGATCCATAGAGGGATTGGGAGAGTCCTAGGTAGAGGTAGAGGTAGCTTAAAAGACATAAGAATAGACAGAGCCGGAACTAGATGAAGAGCTCGAGGTTGAGCTAGAGGTAGAGCCCAAGATGAGCTCAAGTTTGAACTTACTCCAAATTCAGAGAGTTAGATCTAGAGGTGAAGGTAGAGGTATAGAGTTATAGGGGTAGAAATAGGTAGAGTGGAAAAGGAATAGGAATAGGTAGAGTCTAAGGATGAGGAAGTGGCCATGGTGGAGCCAGAGCCAAAGGTTGTGGTAGAGGCAGAGCCAAAGGCAGAGGCAATGGTAGCACCTAAACTATAGCCTATACTAGAGAAAGTTACAAAGCCAGTGGTAGAGCTAGCCCAGAGGTATAGTTAATGCAAATGAAAATACCAAAGTCTGAGGTAGAGGCCAATCTAGATCCAGATCCAGATACACATCCATATGCAGAGGAAGAGCCAGATGCGTATGCAGAAGTACCGGGATAGGTAGAGACAAAGGAAGACCTAGAGGTAGTGGAAGAGGAAGATTCAGAGCTAGATCTAGAGCCAATGATAGAGGTATAGGTAGAGGTATAAATAGAGGTATAGGAAAAGGTAGAGGTATAGGAAGTGGAAGAGGAAAAGGTAGAGGTAGAGCAAGAGCAAGAGCTAGAGGAAAATCCAGATCTAGAGGCAGAGCAAGAGGTAGAGGTAGAGGTAGAGGAAGAGGAAAAGAATGAGGTATACGAAGAGGCAGTTTCATAGGAAGAGAGGCTGAGGTTGAGGAAAAGTAAGAGAGAGATCCACAACTATAAGAAAATGTATTGGTAAAGCTAGATCTAGATTCAGATCCAGAGGTAAAGGTTGATGCAGAGCCAAAGGGAGAGGTAGAGCTAGTGGAAGGGGAGATGGAAAGGAAGATCCAGAGACATAACAAGATCTAGAGGTAGAGTTAGAGGTGGAGGCTGACATAGAGGCATAGGTAGAGGGATAGTATAAGGATGATGCTAAGTTTTAGGATGAGGCGGAAACAGAGGTAGAGGTGGAAGTGGAGGTGGAGGCAGAGAAGAAGCTAGAGGTGGAGGCTGAGGTAGAGGGAGAGGGATAGGTTGAATAGGTATATTAATATTCATAAGTATAGGTAGAGGACGAGGATAAGGTGGAGGATGTGGTAGTAGAAGCAGAGGCAGTGGAAGAGGTAAAGGAAGAGAGGTAGAGAGGTGAGGTAGAGTGGTAGAGGAAAAGAATGAGGTGGAGGTAGAGGCACTGGAAGAGGTAGAGACAGAGGTAGTAGTAGGGTCTGATGAAGATGTATATCCAGAGGTAAAGGTAGAGTCAGATCCAGAGTCACACAAGTAGAGGAAAAGGTAGAAACTGAGGTAGAGGCATAGCCAGATATACACAGGTAGAGGCAGAGGCAGAGCTAGAGTTAGAGCTAGAGGCCAAGGGAGAGGCTGATTCAGAGGCATACACATAAGAAAAGGAAAAATGTGTGGAATAGGTAGAGACAAGGAAGAGGAAGAGACATGGCCAGTTCTAGAGGCAATGGTATACGTAGATCTAGATCTAGAGTCGGAGCTAGAGATAGAGGCAGAACATAGATAGATGCAGTGAAAATGTCTTTGTCAGATCCAGAACCAGATCTAGAGGCACATGTAGAGGTAGAGATAGATTTAGAGGTATAGGTAGATGTAGAGGAATAGGTATATCTATAGCCACATAGGTAGAGGATGAGGTAGAGCTAGAGGTAGAGCATGGGGACAAGGTAAAGGCAAAGGTGGAGTCAGAGGTAAATGATATGGTATAGGAAGATCTAGAGGAAGAGGAAGATCCATAGGAAGTTCTAGAGATAAAGGAATATCTAAAGACATAGAAAGATCCAGAGGAATAGGAATATCTATAGGTAGATCCATGGGTATAGGCAGATCTAAAGGCAGAGCCAGAGCTAGATCCAGAGCTATTTTCATAGGAAGAGATATAGGCAAAGTTAGAGGAAGATGAATATGCATAGACATAGACAGAGGTAGAGCCTGATCTAGAGGTAGAGGTAGAGGTAGAGGAAAATCTAAAGGCAGAGCTAGATGCAAGTCCAAAGAATATCCAGAGCCATAGGCAGAGCTAGAGGCAGACATATCCAGATCTTAATGTAGAGAAAAAGGTAGAGGGAGAGAGAGAGGCATAGACAAAGGAAGAACTAGAGCCAAATCGAAATCCATAGGCAGAGGCATAGGCAGATGTAGAGGAAGTGGAAGAGGTCAAAGTATATCCAATGGAAGAGACATAGCCAAATCCAGAGCCAAATCCAGAGCTAGATCCAGAGGAAGAGCTTATTCCAAAGGCAAAGGCAGAGGTAGAGTCATAGGCACATGCATATGAAGAGGCACATGCACAAGCATAGGAAGAGGTAAATGTAAAGTTATAGGTATAGGTAGAGGGAGAGGTTTATCTAGAGGCATAGCTAGAGGAATATCCATAGGTCGATGCACAGGCAGAGGAAGAGGCAGAGGTGGAGGAGGGGGTAAATATAGAGAAAGAGGTAGAGGTAGAGTCATTGGCTGAGGCAGATGTATATGTACATTAAGAGATAGAGGAAGAGGCATAGCGATCGATGGAGGAAAAGGAAGATTCATAGGTAGAGGCATCAATGGAGAAAGAGATATTTCTAGATCCATAGGTAGAGAAAGAGGAAAAGGTAGATCTAGAGTTAGAGGCATAAAAGAGGATGATCCAGATTAATAGTTAGAGGCATATGTAGAGGAATAGGTATAGGTAGATGTAGATGGAAAAGTAGATTCATACCCATAGATACAACCAAAGTTGTAGAGGAAAAGGAAGAGGCATAGTTAGAGGGAATGACAGATCCATAGGTAGTTCCAAATCAAAATTCAGATATAGAGGAAGAGTTAGAGCCAGAGGTATAGGCATAGGGATAGTCATTAAGATAGGAAGATCAAAATCCTGAGCTAGAGGCTGATCCATAGGTAGAGGTAGAGGCAGGGGATGGGGAAAAAAGAATACGTAGAACCAAGCCAGATCAATAGACAGAGCCATATCTAGAGCCTGATAGAGTGGTAGAGGTAGGGGAAGAGGGAGAGGGAGAGGTAGAGGCAGAGAAATATCTAGAGCCATATCCGGAGGCTATGTGATATGAATAGTAATAGGAATAGGCACCGACATATGTAATTGCATAAGAATAGGTAGAGCCATAGTCATATGGAGAGTGAATGGAAGAGGTAGAGCCAAAGGCAGATCCAGAGGTAGAGGTTGTGGAAGAAGGATAGGCAGTGGCATAACCAGTGCTAGATTGATATACAGAGCTACATTCAGAGGCATAGTCGAAGGAAGAGGTAGAGGAATAGGTAAAGGTAGATGTAGATCTATAGGTAGTGCTAGAGAAATTGGTATAGGAAGAAGAAATGGTAGAGGAAAAGGTAGAGAAAAAGGTAGAGGCATATCTAGAAGAAGATCCAAATCTAGGGTTAGAGGCTCAGGCAGAGGAAGAGCTATAGTATGAGGTTGATCTAGTGGTAGAGGTAGAAGTTTTGGTAGAGCCAGTAGTATAGGCAGAGTTAGAGGTAGAGCCCAAAGGAGAGGGAGAGGTAGAGGCAGCACCGAATCCATAACATGAGGTATATGCACAGATAGAGGTAGAGTCAGATGATGATCTAGAAGTAGAGGTAAATGGAGGGGCCAAGGTAGAGCCAGAGGCATTGGTAGAGGAAGAGCCAGAGGTAGAGGAAGAGGTATAGGTAAAGGGAAAGCTAGATGTAGAGCCTAATCTAGATCTAGATCCAGATTCAAAGACATGACCGAAGATATAGCTATATACAGAGAATGATCTAGAGCTTGATCTATAGACTGAGATAGAGCCCAAGCCAGAGCCATAACTATAGGCATAGCTAGATCCAGAGTCTGAGTCAGAGCCCAATACATATCCATAGAGTTTGAGGAAGATATAGGGTCAGGGGTGGAGGTATAGGAAAATGTAGATCCATATCCAGAGCTAGATCCTGAGTGAGAGCCCAATATAGAGCTGTAGAGGAATATCCAAAGACATAGTTTGAGGAAAAGAGGTATAAGAAGATGAAGAGGAAAAGGTAGATAGGAAGAGGCATATGCAAAGGTAGAGGAAGAGGTTGATTTGGAACTAGAGCTACATCCATAGAAAGATGAAGAGGAAAAGGCAGAGTTAAAGGAAGATTAATAGGTATAGGAAGAGGTAGAGGAAAATGAAGAGGCACAAATAGAGACAAATACATAACTAGAGGCATATGCATAGGTTGATGTAGAGCCAGAGGAAGTTCTAGAGCCGGAGACAGAGCCAAAGAAAAACTCAGAGCTATATATTGATCTAGAGTTTTAGAGATAGAGGAAGAGGTAGAGGTATAAGTAGTGACATAGATCTAGGAAAAGGGAGAGGCATAGATAGATCCTAAGGAAAATCCATATCCAGAGCTAGCGGAAATTCAAGAGGCAGAGTTTGAGATAGAACCAAAGGCAAAGGTATATGCAGAGGTAGAACCTGATCCATAGGAAGAGATAGATACAAAGATAGAATAATGGGTAGAGGGAGTGGAATAGGTAGACCTAGAGAAGTGGTATAGGTAGATCCAGAGGATGAGGAAGAGGTAGAGGTATAGGCAGATGAAGATGCAGAGGTAGAGGTAGAGGAAGATACATATGGAGAGGTAGATCCCAAGATAGATCCATTTCCAAAGTAAGAGGTAGAGCAAGATCGGGAGCCATAGTTAGATCCCGAGTTGGATCCATAGATAGAGGCAGAGACCTAGGCATATCTAGAGTTAGAGGAAAATGCATAGGAATAGGCAAAGCCATAGGTATAGGTATAGGTAGATATATAGGTGGTGCAAATGGTAGATGCAGTTAGAGATACAAAGCCAGAGATTGAGGCAGAGTTAGTGGTAGCACCAGATCTGGAGACAAATCTAGATCCATAATAGAGACAAAGATCGAGATTGAGGTTGATTAAAAGGAAGAGTAAGAGTCAAAGGCATATCTATAGGTAGATCTAGAAGTATAGGCAGAGGGAGAGGCAGAGGGAGAGGCAGAGGTAGTGACTGAGCTAGAGGCAGAGTCAGAGGAAGAGGAAGAGGGAGAGGGAGAGCGAGAGGCAGTGGTAGAGGAAGAGGCAGAAATAGATCCTGAGGCAGAGGCAGAGGCATAGGCATAGGAAAAAGCAAAGGCAGAGGTATAGAAAGAGGTAGAGGTGGAGGCAGAGGCATTGGTAGAGGTAGAGCCAAATCCAGAGATAGTGTGGGAGCCAAAGGTAGAGGCAGAGGCAGATCCAAATCCAGAGCTAGAGCCAAAGCGAGAGCCAAATCCATAGAGGTATCCATAGAGGAAGAGGAATAGACAGAGACATAATAGGAGGTAGGGGAAGAGCTAGAGTTGGAGGTAGAGGCATAGGCAGAGACAGAGGCAAAGGCAAGAACACAGGCAGAGGCAGAGACCTACCTATGAATCAAGGGTCTGTAATAGACCCCACTCATCATTTACTAAGTCCAATTCATTCCTCAGATGAAATGTGTGAAATATAATAAATATAAAAAATTATATTAAAAATAGTATATGAAATATTAATAACTACCCTAATAAATAAACAGAATCATGAACTATTAAAATTAATATGGATAATGATTTTAAAATAGTACATCTCCTATCAGACTGATCATAAAACATCCAATAATAAATGATAGATGGTATCATAAGATAATAAAATAAATAAATCATAATATTTAACAATATATGTTCACATAGATGAAAATACATTAAAAATCATTAGAAAATTATTTACTGAAGTATCCTTCTTCACATTGAAATCGCTTATATTATAAAATTTGTGCACATATAAAAGAAAAAAAATTCATTGAAAAGATTTTTTTAAAATTTTAGAGAAATATTTAAAGACAATATTCGTCATCATAGCAAAAAAATTATTATATTTAAATTTAAATAAAACAATCCATTCAAACTATTGTAAAAATGTTAAAAAAGTACCTTATTCAGAAAATTATAAGAAGATTCCTTTAAAATAATTTTTCAAAAAGTAAAACTTGGGTAAAAATTAATTTTAATAATCAAAGGTAAATTTTAAAAATATATTTTTAGAAAACATGGACAAGGATGAAAATTGTTCCTCAATTTATATTTTAACATAAAAATCCCGAATAATGATGAGATTTTGAAATAAACCCATACCACATGGGTTTATTTTGAATTGTAAGTCCAATGATATAAGTAACATCGAATGAAACATTAAATACCATAAACACAAATAGATTCATGATATAATATATCTACGAGGTAGTATATACACCACATAAATGAAATCTGTGGTGAATATGGAATATGTCTCATAAAAGTAAAAGTGAGATGAGAAACTCTTTCAAATATCATAATATGCTAAAGTGAGAATTAATCAAAGTAGTGATTATGTGTTTAAAATGAAAATATACAATAAAGTAGGAATAAAAAATAAAATAATTGATGTTAATTACACACATAATCTTATATTATCAATGAAATTAAATAAGTAATATAACCCAATTAAAATAAATCCAGTTATGAAATCCTTTACCACCAAGTTACATTCAATCAAAATCCCTGTTAGATGAAAATAATTCAAATTAAAACTTAAAATACTATAAATTAGTAACTAGTCATGATATTACACTTAAAATTGGTGGTAAATACACCATTTAAAATAAATTAGGTTTATAACATTACGATATTCCTCAATGAAAATAAATTGAGACGAAATCCCTTATAAAGGATATACCATTGAAGTAAGAATTAATTAATGAGATAATTGTGTGTGAAAAATGTAAATCCAAAAAATAAAAATGGAAATAAAATATATAGAATTTAAATTTTACTTTTCACATAATCTTGGCATGACATAATCAATAAAAAAGTTATATAACCCAACAAAATAAAGTTATGTTAAGAAACACCTTACCGCTTGGTAACATTCAAATCAAATACCCTTGGATGAATTAAAGTCAATTGTAACATAAAGTACCACATATTTTTAATGATTCATGATATAATATTTAAAATGGGATGTGTGTACTCTATGTAAAATAAAATAAATTCCTTATAAAAAAATATGTCTTAATAAAGAAAAATCGAGACAAAATCCCTTAAGTCTGGTATGGCTTGTCACGTAGGGGATCTAACCTCCTTTATAATAAATTTAAATTTATTATAATTACATAATAGAAAAAATTCATATCTGTTATATCATTTATGACCCATTTATAACACTTTAGCACCCATTTTCTATTAATATTTTATTATTAACATTATTTCAAGTGTTAAGTACTTTGTTTTTCAAGTATGTTTTCATTCAATAGTTTTGGTCCTTGTACTTTTATTATAGTTACATAATCTAAAAAATGTAAATAATGATATAAATAAAATATAATTTCATTATATACAAATTTATAGTAATCCATAAAATTTATAGATAGAAAATAAATTACACTGTTCATGGAGACGGTAGGTCGTACATAAACATGAATATTGTTTTCTCTTTTCAACGAGTGAAAAAAGAAACATAAATAATAGTTCAACATTATAAAATAATTATTATATAATATAAGTCATATATATTCATAAAATACATATTTATTACCATCCAGGAAAAATATAAATAAAAAATGAATCACATCACTTTGTGGAGGTGGTAGTCCACACGTACGCAAGAGCGATGTTATCGTTACCCAACCATTTGAAAGGAAAGAAGGTAAATATTATGCTATAATTACATGGGTATAATTATTTCATGAGTATCATATATAAATATTAAACCCTTAAAAATTCTCATCCATAAAATAAAGTGATGAGAAATGAATTGTATTTCTTTTTGGAGACGATATGTCGTACGTACACTTGAGTGATACTTTCACTTACCATTTGATGGAAAG
Source organism: Viscum album (assembly GCA_963277665.1). Classification (NCBI taxonomy): domain Eukaryota; kingdom Viridiplantae; phylum Streptophyta; class Magnoliopsida; order Santalales; family Viscaceae; genus Viscum; species Viscum album. The sequence continues at coordinate 196,519,934 of OY728162.1, forward strand.
AGGGTGGATAATCGTGGTTTAATAATCATGAAAACATTTAAATATATTTAGGATAATTATGTTTCAATTTTATTATAAATACCATAGTTTTATAAAAGGTATAATAAGAAATTAATTAAAAGAGGCCATGTAACACGATTACCACTTCTTTATGAGAACTCCTTTATATTCATCTTTAAAGAACCTATGTTTGGTATTTTGAGAATACCATAACCTATATAATGTGTATATGTAATTTTATAGGAGTAATGGTGAGGTTTTGGTCAAGATATATGGCTCAAGGTTGGGTAATCAAGTGAGGGAGGATATTCCATTTTAAAATTGAGGTTAGGGTCACTTTTGGAATTTTATAAAAAGTTAAAATCAAATAAGACTATTCTAGTTTCAAATGATTCCAAATGGTCATAAATTAGAACCTAGGTTATTATATCATTGAAATTGCATAAAAAATTTGGATTGGTTGAAGTACTATATTGAACCTTATCTTTTGTTTTGACTTCTTAATTAGCATATTTTAACATTTACCGTGGTAACATATTTTTCACTCTTAAAGGGCTATAATTTTATAAATAAGGTTGAATTAAAAAATAGATTCATTTAAAAAATTTCTAAAGTAAAAATAAATGAATATAACATTATGAAATTATTAAAAAATATGTACAATGAAATCCATAACAAAATATATATAATGAGAACAACTAATTCATACCAGAAATAATAATTATTTCTACATTGATAATATCAATTATCAAAACTCATTCTGATATGGTTTAAAAAAATTTTAGAATAAAGATTTTAATATTAATAAATTTAATTAATTAAAATTAACAAATCATAATATAAATATAAACACCTTTCTTTTTTTACTTATCCTCTAAAATTACATACCCTTAATAAATTATCCATATAATTCCCATATAAACAATTTATATCAAAATTATAAGGCAGTTTATATATCATTAAAAGTTTTTTTAAAATACTATTAATTTTATTATAGATATTAATTTAATAAATGATCAAGAAAAATTTAATTACATAATTATAAATATTTTATTTTTATTTAAATAGTGAATTATTTATAAATTAAGTTAATATCCCCAAATATATTTCTAAAATTTATAATGATATTTTATGTTATATTATTAAATTCATAGTTGATAATTTATAAAAATAAAAAATTATTCTATTTTGTAATTGAAAATATATTAAAATCATAAATTGTGTCTTATTATAAAAATAAGGTCATAGTTAAGCTTTCTTACTATGACATCCTATGGTACATTGTATTCCCTCCCTTGGTACCAAGTTGGTCTGCTCTTTGAAAAGTAGATCCATCACCCATTAAACCCTTTTGAAAATCCCGAGAGTTCCACTAGAAAATGTAACCATGCATATAAACACCACATAATGATGATCATAGTATCAAAATTTTTATATCAGTACCATTTATCAAATCACCCTTATTTCCACACAAGAAATTCAATATCCCAGAAAATTGATTTTCCTGTATTGACTTTCCCTATAATAAACTCCACACCATGGGTATTTTCACAAATAAGAATAATATTTGATAATCCCATACCTCATTATCATCCATTAGAAATCGTTTTCACTACCAATTACCAATTTCAAACTCTTCATAGATCCATCACACCCATGTTCGGTCTATCCCAAAATTTTTTAACCATAAATAACATTATTATATGCAATACACATGTGTCATCACATAAATAAAACATCCATTTGAAAACCCATCTCGAGATGTGGAGTTACATGAAAAATAATTTGTCAACTATCCCATTTACTAACTTTATCATAATTGAAATGAACCTAGTGTGATATCAACAAATAACTAATCTAAAACCCAAGTAATTGACCTGAATAAGAATGTAGAAACCCCTAAAATCCACTTATCTTATCTTTGAATAATACTCCATAGCATGATATATTCTATAAAAAATTTAATTGAATCCAAACAAGGAAAAATATATTAAATGAGAAAAACTAATTAATACTAGAAATAAAATCAACAACAACTAATTAACACATTGTAAAAGATATTAAATAATTTAGTCGGGCTAGTTGGAGATGCGAATACCTAGAATAAAATATGAAAAGATGAATCTGACAAAACACAAGAGTGTATGAATATGGTAATGAGGGAATGAATTAGAAAATATCAAACAATAATTGGTTAGAGATTTCATGCCAAAGAAAGACTACAAATATAGAAAACATAGTGTGTGAGGGTTACTTCATATCTATCTTTGATGTGTAAAATGAGGAAAATGAAACCTGATAGTGTATTAAGATCATAATGTGATATTGGACCATCAAATTTAAGAAACAAGAGAGTTAGGGCTTGGGAAAGAGAAAGGTGATACTAATGTCTTGATAATGGAAGACCATGAATTGAACCCTATATCAGTTCTTATAATCATAAAAGATATATAACTTCACTTATCATATAATGGGTATGGAAATATATATTATCATGTTGGTTATATTCTAACCAACATTAAATTTTCTTATTCATATTGGTTAAACGATAGAATCGTTGAGAAATATTGGAAAATATGAATTTTTCATGTCGTTTTTATATAACTAACATGAAAAATGGATTTTCCATGTCTGTTAATGGAAAAAATGGATGTGAAAAATCAATATCCAAATTTTTTCATGTTATTTTTAGATATCCGATGTGAAAAATGATATTTTATAAATATTTTTTCTAATAATATTTGGGTATATAAATACTTTTATTTCTAAAAAATTATCATTATTAAATTTGTTAAACAATAATTTATAATTAGTTTGGGTTTCAAAAAATTCATATGCTAATCCTGTTAGGCATAGATTTTCATGGGAACCAAAAATTTCATAAAAATTTCATTTTTTGAAAGTGTATTGGGAGAATAAAAAAGGTTTTCTGGTACATGGATATTTGATTATAAAGTCACCTGAATATTGATAGATCGAATTTTCCTTCATTAAATAAGTGGGATGATGGTAATGTTACTTTTAGTGTTAATTCAAAATGAAATGTAAAAGGTTTCATAGAGGTTGTAATTTTTATGCCTGTTATTATTTCTACAGATTTATATATTCAAGTATTGAAACATAATTTAATATTAATTTCAAAACCATGTGATGAAATAATGTATTTTAAATTTCAAAATGATAAATGCATAGTTTGAAAGGATAAATTGGTTTTGTTTTTTGAAAGATTAAAAGACAACATTTTTTCAATTAATTTTTCTGAATAAAATAATAAAAATACCTAATGATTAAATAATATAAAATATGATAACATTTTGTGGTAAAAGTAGGTTATAACGTGCCAATTTTAGGTTGATACACAATATTTCCAGGAACCAAGCTATTATATAGTTACCATAACATAAGGTGGACAATACATTTTTATGCAATTCATTCTTGAAAAGTAAAAAAATAAATAGTATTTTGTCAATCATATATGTAATCAATTTAGGTCATCTTGATCTCATTCATTTGGAGTTATTTGTTCCTATAAAACCTTAAATATTGGATGGTAATTGATATTGTTTTGTTATTATTGATGATTTTACTAGATAAAAATTGGTTTAATTTCATACTCTCAATTCATAAACATTATCTTAGTTTATTAATTGTTGTAAATTAGTTCCAAATAAATAAGGAAAGTTAGATAAATTATTATGTTTTTGTATTCTATAATCTAAAATATATCTAGTTTTGTGAATAAAATTGGTAATTTCATAAAATTTCATCCCCCAAAATATCACAACAAAATGACGTATTTTAAAAGAAAAATTGAACACGTAATGAAATCACTATGACCTTGATAAATGAATTTAATCTTTCTAAATATTTCTATGATGAAACTATGAATAATTATTATTATTTTACTAATATTATCGTATTAATTCCATTTTTTAAAAATACTCTTTATGAGAAATATAAGGGAAGAAAACCTAAAATGTTCTATTTTAGAGTATTTGGATGTGATGTTTTTATTCATAATAAAAATAATGATATAGATAAATTTTATAAACTTTTTATTTAATAAACTTTATTAGGATATTCAAATGATAGTAAGTAGTATATAGTATATAATAAAAGAACCATTGTAGTTAAGGAATCAATTCATGTGATGTTTGATTAACATTCATTGAATAAAATACATGATGAAATTGACCAAATTGAGTGAGAATTTATAAATTTTAATTTTCAAGAAGATCTAACTCAATATATAGATTCTCATATTGAGGGGGAGAAAATAACTTCTCAATTTGATCCTATTCAAGAATATTCTTGAAATCTCATAGAGATCATCTAATAGACAATACAATTGGTAATATTGGGTCAAATTATAAAACTAGAAAATCAATTATTAATATTTTGATTATCATGATTTTATTTCTAATTTTATACCTAATAATATATATTAGGATTTATATTATGTTAATTAGATATTTTCTATGACAACTGAATGAAATTATTTTACTAGGAATAGTGTGTGGACTTTTGTTGTTCCACTAAGCCATTCTCATATTATTGTAACAAAATGGAATTTTATAAATAAACTTGATGAATCTAAATATATATATATATATAAAATCTAGATTATTTGATCATTGATATTATTAAGAATTAGGTATATATTTTGAGAAATCCATTATTCTTCTTTATATGGTAGAAGAAATTAGGGTTTACTAGATTATGCTAATTTTAATGGTTTAAAATTATTTCAAATTGATGTCCAAAACTGATTTTCTAAATGATTATATTTTTAATGATTTTTATGTTAGAGAGCCTATAGTTTTGAATTAAAAAATAAACCATATTATATTTTTAAACCGTCTAAGGATTTATATGTTTTTAAATAAGATCCTCCTATGAGAAGAGAAAGTATTTTTCATTCTTATGTATAACTTACCATATTTATGTACAAATACAATTAATTTTAAAAAACCTACTTTTATAGATGGGTATTATGACATGATTAATATTTATATATGATATTTATGAAATAATTTTACTCCTAGAATGATATTATCATATCTTCCTTCTGACAATCAATTCCTTTGAGAAATTATAACATTGCACATGTGTAAGTGTGGAAAACCACCACTGAAAAGTGATTTGATTAATTTTTTCATTTATATTTTAATTAAAAGTTAATGAAGATGAATTTTTGTAACATCCCACCACTCCTAATTGTATTTAATTGAGGTGTAATATCTACTTGGCCTTATGAGACATCCCCAAGGTGCCAAAGGCTGGAAATAAATTCCAAGGGCTTCAATAAAAATGGGGGATCATTTGACATTTGAAAAAACCCATAACCGAACATTTCATATCATAAATCACTATATGATTCTTGTTAATAGTGTGAAACAACTAAAAGTAATACCATTCATATCAAAACCAAAACTCAACAATGTACCATAAGGGAAGACTATTAAAATCAAAGTACATAGTGGAATACAAAACCAACAAAACACAAAGAGTAAAAACATGACTCCAAGATCCACCTACAACTCCATGAATAAGTATAACAATTGAAAAATAAATATGTGTGATCAATTTCCCTTAGTTTTGTGATAGTAAAAAACATCTGTAAATTAACCAACATTCCAAAGCAGGGGTGAGTGATGAAAATCAGTAGATTTTCCCAAATTTATTTCTCTATTCTCTCCGCTAGAATAGAACATGATACCTTATTTATATTAAAAAATTTATATAAAACAAGTTATCAGAAAACCCAAAATATTTCCATGAAAAATAGTTTTCCAAACAAAAACTATTTTCCATGGAATGAATCCAATATTGTTCTTCAAACCATTTCATATCCATCTTTTGGAAAATCTTATTCCGATCAAAAAACTCATTCATCCACACATGAATATTCATATGATAGTTCCTTACTCCGGAGAAGTTTATCATCAGTCTGGAAAGTCCTCAAAAGTTAATTAAAATCCCATGTTACATTACACATTTTGAACCAATAACCATGTTATATTTTGAGTGGGCTCAAAAAATTAAATATAAACACACATCAATACATTATGCAAGACCATTCAAAAACCATCATGCCAAAACCATTTCCATAACAATTTCTTTTTAATACCATTCCTCAAATCATTTTCCACAAATAAAACCCATAAAAAAAGTTTAAAATCAATATTTTAATAACATTTAACAAATTATTTTTCACAATAATTTCACAATTTACCCAAATCCAAAATAAATCACTAAAGAAGGTTTCTACCATGATTTTCACACCAATTTCACAATAAATTTTAATCAATTAAAAAAATATGATACTGTGACTTAATGTTTTAGGAAGAGAAGATTTTATTGAAGAAATATAGCTTAGGAATAATGGCTAAAACAGAGAACGACCTGAAAATGCCCCCAAAACTGGGTTAAATTTCAAAAATCCACCCTTATATCTCTTCCCCAAAAAATTAAAATGATAATAGTAACCACGATTGGACTAAAAAAACCATTAATATATCTATAGTAGACTAGATCTAAGAAAACAAGATAAGAAAGAATGAAGACATAACAAGAACCATGAAAAATTATCACAAACGAGGATTACCAAGGGATTCTGGTTTCAAGGAACTAATAAACACCTCTAAATCGATTCTTATTCGATGGGAGAAGGTTCCACAACCTTCAGGGGAAGAAATATTGATTTAGGGATAAAATGGAGTAAAAACAAGGGGTTTATATAAAATACCGACCTAGATCCAACTTTTTTTTTATATAATTCATAAACAATGCATGGTTAGTCACACGGTTAAGCAATCCCTTCCCTAACGATACACAAAACTCCGCCTTAAGTATCACCTCATAAGGTTATATAGAATGGTTACAAAAACTATGCACCAATCATGAAAAATCTCATTATACCACATTACATGGTTTCTCTAAGGATTCTACACAGTGTATCCAAACCATGAACCTAATTGTGTTCCATCCCATTCACCCATGTCTCATTGTGCATGGTTTCCTGTAGGATTTTTACTATTTTCACTAACCAATATCAAACCATGAACCTTTATAAACTCCCCCAAACATTCCAAAAGTCATTAATTCCTCCCAAAACATCACCCATAAACTTTAAATACACAAATAGAATAAATAATGGTTTACATAATTGAATGGGGGTGGGGTGGTAAATTCTCTCCAAGATTAGCCTTTTCATCTACAAAAACTAGGAAACCAGCATTTCCCTGATAGATTTTGGGCTATTTCTCAACTATTTCTTTCTTCCATTCGCAATTCTCTTCATGAATCAGACCATGTTTCCATAAAACCTGCACTAGATTGATGCTTTTTTCATGAAATACATTCTCTTTCGTATACCCAATCCATATCGACATATTTATCAATAAAGAATATGGATCTAGGTCAATGTTATCCCATCAAATAAAATAGTATTGATTAGTCTAATACATTTTCAAATGAGATATATGAAATAGATTATGCACTGTACTGAACTATGGGGATACTTTCAAGAAATATGCTCCATCACCAACCCATTCAAATATCTAAAAAATGTTTATTTATTAAAGAGACAACATGAACCACATCCCAAAATAATGATTCCCATGCATTGGAGAGATTTTTGAGAACACATCATCACTCACCTTGAACAACAACCTTCGTCGACGATGATCCACACAAAATTTCTGAAAAATATTTGTCGTCTCTATTTATTTTAGGATCAAATTTATCTTCTCTATTGTTTCATGGATGAGGGTTGGCCTAATGAGTGATGTATCACTTGTTTTCACCCAACAAAGTGTAGAATGACAAGGATTCCAATATAATGCTTCAAATGGAGCTAGATGTATGATGAGCTGATAACTATTGTTATACAAGAACACCACTAATGGTGTTTTATCCTCCAATGAGCCACCAAAATACATTATACAATCCCACAATATGCCTTCAAATGTTTGTATAATACTTTTGGATTCTCCATCCATATGAGGATGATACACAATTATCATTGTAAATTGAGTCCCAAAGGGTTTCTATAAGGATCTCTAGAAATGATATGTAAACCTATAATCTCTTTTTGAAACTATCAAAATTGGTACAAAATGCCTCATTATCACTTATTGGATATAGAATTTTGGAAATTAATACACCATATGAGTTTCAAAAATAGGGATGCAATTGGCCAAATTTGTGAGCTGATCTAATATCACCCATTTGGAATCATGTTTCCAAACCATTCTTGGGAGACTTATTACAAAATCCATAACTATATACTCCCATTTTCAAATATTAATCATTAAAAACTATAGCATACATACTATTCACTGATGTTCTACCTTAACCTACTGATAAGGTATACATCTTGAAACAAACTAAAACACCATAATTTTCATACCAACACACCAAAACTATTCTTTCACTGTCTTATAAATCCTATATATTATATGATGAATAGACCATCTTCAATGGTGGTAAGAATGAAGATATTTTTTGAAAAAAGATATATGTAAGACTATAAAATCTCAAAATAACAAAACTCAACTTCCATACATCCTAAATCCCTCAAAGGTATCCTCACCATTGATTTTTTCCTCATAAAAACCCATTCTGAGTGAGAAATATATGCCTCTTTAACCATCTCTACCAAATTAGAAATGAATAACACTAGAAAGAAAACTGTAACATCACCTCAGTATTTACATTCCATGTTCATGTTTGTTATCGCTGGAATCAACTGCCACTGAACTGAAACCACTTTTTTCAATTGAGTATATGTCTTTTTTATTAATGCATCTAACACCGTATTACCATTTAATGGTGTATATATCAAGTCAATATCAAACATTTATAGACACTACATCCATTGTATTATCTCAAATTCAAATCTCTTGGTGATAAAATATGTTACAATCTCTTATGATCTGTAAACAGTTCAAGTTTCCCACCAAAGAGGTAATGATGCCAAGTAATTAATGAATAGACTATGATCGCTAAATCCAAATCATGTGTTGGCCATTTCTTCCCATAAAACCCTAAATTTCTTGAGCCATAATAAACAATATCATCTCCCTTTATAAGTATACACCCCGTACCATATATCAAAGCATTACAACACACCATGTACCCAAATCCATATTCCGGAAAAATAAAGATTGGTATTGATGTGAGGCATACCTTAATATTTTGAAAACCTTCAACATTACATAGTAATAGAACATTATTCCTTGTTAAATATATTGGACATAAATCCAGTCATGAGAATTAGTGATTAGAACATTGGTAATAACCAGCTAGACTAAGGAAATGACATATCTCGAACACATTATTTGGCCATTTCTAATAGGTAAAAACTGTTATCTTTTATAGATATATAAGAACACCTTTTTAAAAAAATACATGTCTAATGAAAGTTACCTATTGTATCCAAAAATCACACTTTGATAATTTAGCACATAGACGATGATCTCTCATGATTTGAAACATTATCGCCAAGTGTTGTTCATTCCTAGCCCTTGTCCATGAATACATAAATATTCCATCAAAAAACACCACCAATAAAGAATCTAGACACCTTTTAAATACCAGATTCATAAATTCCATAAAGAAAACTAGTTCATTCGTAAAACTGAAATGTATTACCAGATATTCATAATGTCCATATCTACTTGAAATATTTTTTTTGAATATACTCTTTTTTAACACATATTTGGTTATATCCTGATTAAAATTAAATTTTGTAGAATCACTGGGCATCCCAAAATTTATAGAAAAAATAATAAATGCATGGATTTGGATACAAATTATTTATCGTAACTCAGTTAAGCTTACAATAATAGGCACAAATCTGAAGTGTTCTATATTCCTTTTTGACAAAAAAGACCAGTGTTATCCAATGAGATATACTCTACTGGATTAATGATGTGATGTATACTTCTTCTAAATAGATATTATATTCCCATAATTTTGTTGGTGATATCAAGTACGATGTAAGGGAAATAAGATTGGTCCCTGAAAGAAGATCATGTATTAAATTCCACTTCTCGTGTGGGTGGAAACCCTAATAAATATTCAAGAAAACATCTGAAAACTGATCAACCCCCACTAGAAAACTTATATTATTGATCATTTCCATTGATGAAGAAGTTAATTCCACCCACTAGTATGATAATGACCCCACTTTTAGTTCCAATAATCATGTTTCACTTACCTTTATATTTTGGTCTCCTCTAAAGAAATTATCAACACCATCATTAGTCATGAAACTTACCATTCATGAATAATAGTCGATGTGGTCCTTGAATACAGTCAACAAATCCAAACCCATGATTATTTCATTGAAATCAATTTCAAGAATAGTTAAATCCCAAATCATCTCATCACCATCAATAATTATAGAACAATATTTACACACAAAGGCTCTACATTCTCTATTCCAAAGAGGAGTTTGAATTTTTAACAATGAAGGCATCATATCAATATATTAACCAAAAAAATAAATAGCACAATAAGTAAAAAGTAATGGGAAGTATCCATATAAAAAAAACTTATATAAATGTATAATTAAAATGAATCAAACCACTCACCATTAAAGGATTTTATTGATCATCCACATTACATTTCTCAACTCCATAAAATTACTTACTCACTACACATTGTTCTCTATTTTGATATCCTTTGTTGAGGAGTCATGGTATTAATGGAATATCTATGTGTATCTTCGTTCTACTAATAAGAGTTATTCTACTAGATTCATCCAATTGATACATAGACACCTATGAATCCTTAAAAGTGTAATAAACACCATACCTTAGAGAAATGAGACAATAGAAAAAAAAGATACCCCATTTTGAGGAAATTATTGCATTCCCTTGGTTGTGTTGTACACTCTCGCTTCATGTGGTTGAAGGTATGACATTGGAAACATACCAATTTAGTCATGGGTATTGGAGGAAGATTCATTGATCTAGACATTTTATTCTGAGCAATAATCAAACCTTGGAAGTAGGTGTCCCTCTTTCTCTTTCTCCTTGCATTATTGTTACCATTATTTCCCATAGGTGTCAACGTTCTACCTCCACCTGTAGATCATGATATGTTCATTTCTTCCACCAGAACGTTATTTAACATCAATTTATAATCTATAATATAGGTCCAAACAATTATCATGTGAATATACTACCTTTAAACGATTCATAAATTCATGTCTTCAAGGATGCACTGGAAGAAACATTAGGTGAAAAGTGGAGAAAATCATAAATTCATCATCATTATCAGTCATTGTGAGGATCTCCTTCCCTAAGATGAGAAAATTCTATCATTATTGAAATCATGAACATGTGAGGATAGTATTGTTTGTTTAATAATTCATTCAAATCTTCCCATGTAAGGACATAGTCTAATTTAGCCTGAACTGCTAAATCCGACCACTAGCATGCATGATACTCTAGTATATACATTGCCAACTTGAATTTCATCTCTACTGGTGTGCCTAGGAAATCAAAGATTCGATACATATTATTTTTCCATACCTTCGCCTTTTCTGGTTTCAAATCCCCCATAATTATGTGTTGTTTCTTCTTAAGGAACATGACATAATGATCCACTTGCTTTATTTTATCTATCATATTCCATATTTCCATAGTTTTAATGGCTTGGACTATAATCTGAACCATCTTTTGGTTCACTTGTGGATCAAGTGAAACCACATTCTCAATAGCTCCTTCTAGTTGGTTTTTATGATTCCTACCAGGTTCCATTCTATATAAACACAACAAACATCATATGTATCAATCTCTAGAAACCGAAGGCTTAAATATTTCAAATTATATCAAATCATAAATATGAATGCAAGGATTTCAAAAATGAAACCATTTTTACATTCAACATTTTTTTAAAATATCACCGTACTTTAGAAAATCAACATATTCCTAAAATACCCATACCATTCCACTTTTAAAATATTACATTTGACAACAACATTGAAACATTTCAAAAATAAACACATTTACACCTAATAATAAATTATTAGTAATAATGTAAATTGATATCCTAGTTGGATTTCTGTCTATCAATGTATGTCAATCTCATCTCATTGGCTAGACCCAAGATAATGAGATTCCAATTCTAATAAGTGTCTCCAAAACACTATTGTACCCACTCCATGGTAAATTTAAGTTCATCAAAAAATGTTATCACATCTTTTTATGCTCTACATTTCATGTCCCAACAATCCTAATCCTTTGTACCATCCCAAATCAGGGAATAAAGCAAAGTGAATTTCAACTCCAAGACCTACATGACTGATGACCACTTGTAAGATAAGGACTGAATAATCTAATACCACTTATAACATCATACCCCCCCTTTATTTGCTTGAGTTGAGGCAGAATAGATACTTTTCCTTAAGATACTTCCCTAAGGTGCCCAAGGCTAGCAATAAATTCCAAGGGCTTTAATACAAATGGGGGACGATTTTCCCTTTGAAAATACAACAACCATAACCAAACATTCCCTAACAAAAACCACTATATAATGAATGATAACAATGTGAAACAACACAATGTAATAAAATTTATATCAAATCCAAAATACAAAAATGTACCACAATGGAAGACTACTAACATCAATGTACACGACGAAAGACAAAAGTAAAAAACCTAAAAGGCTCCAAACATTACTGCAAGATCCGCCTCCAACTCTATGATCATGTATTCTAAAGCACCACTAAATAAGTTTGATGCATTACTTTTACATGTATCCCAGTAAACAACATTTTAAAAACCACCAATGTACCAAAGTAGGGGTGAGTAATGAAACCCATTAGATTTTCCCCTAATTAATTCTGTACAGACACTAATAGGATAGAACATGTTATCACACAAATATATAATAATTTCTATAAAACTATATAAATAGTTTATCATAAAACTATAACTACGTCTATGAAAAATATTTTTCCAAACCAAAACCATTTTCCATGGAAAGAAACAATGAATGTTCTTAAAACAATTTCATATCCCCCTTTTGGCATAACCCATTCCAATCCAAAAACTCATGAGTAGTTTATTGTTGATCTTCCAATTCTTCACAATGTAATTAAAATCCAATTTTCCATTACACCTTTGGTATTGATGACCATGTCATATTTCAACCAAAAATCATCAAATACAATATGGACACACTAATCTATTATTCCAAACAAAACCAAATCCATCATTCAAAAACCATTTCAATAAAACAAAAGTTTTATTAAAAATTCCACAAAACCTTTTCCACAGTACAAACCACACTACCATTTTTGAAATCAGTATTCTAAATCCCTTTAACAAATCAATTTTCACAACAATTCCACAATTTCCCCAAATCTAAAAATTCACAAACCATCACAAAATATGTTTCTACCAAGTTTTTCACACAAATTACACAATAAATTTCAATCAATTTAAACAATTTGAAACTAACAATTCATGTTCGAAGAAGAGTAGTCATGAGTGAAGCCACTTACCATGGGAATAATAGATAAAATAAAGATAGACATAAAAATACCCACAAAACTGGGTTGAATCTCTAAAAATACACCTTAAACATCTTCAAATAACATCATCATGTCCAAAACTTACCACTATTGTCATATAAAACCATACATATTTATACAACATACTAGATATAAGAAACCAATATTTGTATTAAAGTAGATATAAGAAAAACCATAAAAACTACCACAAACGATGACATACCAATAAATTGGGTGTCAACTCACCAGGAAATAACCACAGAATGCTTCTGATTTGATGGAGAAAGGTTCTACACCCTTTGGGATGAATAAATATTGAGTTATTTCAGAAATAGTGAAATAATTATGGGTTTAGATTTAATCCTGACCAAGATCCATTTTTAGGATCTACCTTTCAAACTATGCATGGTTAGACACTGAGTTAGAAAATTGTTTTCTAACCATAAACCAGCATCTACCACAAGGATCAAAGAAAATGGTTGGATTACATAGCTACCAAAACAATGCACCAACCATGAAAAAATTAAATTCCCCACTTTTAATGGTTTCGGATGGGATTCCTCATAGCAAGGATAAACTATTAGCCTAACTAGGCACCATCCCATTAGACCATGTCTCATTGTGCATGGTTTCTTATAGGAGTTTCATGGTTTTCACTGACCATGATCAAACTATAAACCTTTATAAAATACCCCATAACATTACAAAATTCTTTCAAAACCTCCAAAACATTATGCATGGTTTCTTAAATTCTATCTATTGAAAAATAAAAATGTCGTTAATGTGTATGTATGACCTACCATCTCCATGAATATTTTAATTGATTTTTCTATCACTAAAATTTAAAAATGACTATATACATATTATTAATATGTATGATATTTATATCCTGATTAATACTATAGAGATTATAGATCCAAGAAAATGTAGAAGTACCATATCTAATGAATTTCAATACTCATGATAAATGAAATAGTTAACATCTAGAAATAATTATTTAATAATAAATTATCTATTAAAGGTGGTTATGAAATGTTATAAATGGATCATATGTGATAATATAAGTATCATAATTACTCTGGTATGGAATCATTAAAAATTTAAATTTATTATAGAAGAGGTTAGATTACTTTTGAAGTAAATAAATCTTGAGGAAATGGTTTTGAGCCATAATCTCATTCTTTATCAGGATTATTTATGATTAAGATATGATGAAAAGATCTTATGATCTACCTCTCAGGAAACTTATTAATTTTATTCCCATATGGTTATTTTCTTAAAATTAATGTTTTACTCAAATTTTATTCATCTTATGTACTCATGAAACCAATAATATGGGTCAAGGAAAAATTATTTCATTTCTCTATATGGTCAAAAAAAACTTTTTCTTCTATATCCATACATTCTTAAAGTACTTTTAAAAAAGTTTTTAATGTTCTCCTATGATTTTTTGAAGTCATTCTTACATGTTTTTTAAATATTAACAAATGGTTTGAAGGGAATCTTCCTAGTGTTTTCTGAATGAGGATGTTTTTAAACTTTTTTATAACATTATATATGAAATGTTTTTATCTTATACGACATGAACTGATTTACAACCACTATGACAAATATTTTCTATGAATAATCTTTTATAGGTATAAAAGGTTATTTTAAATGAATATATTTTCCTTTTTATGTATATATTTTTTTAGTAAGTGGTTCCAAAATTGTAATGTTATTTTCTATAAAAAATGATCCAAATGATATTATAAAATATTTTTCCATATATGATGCCATACTATTATTTTACATGTGATTTAAAAGGGATATAATATGACTATAAAAACTTTATTCTTTGTCTAGATGGTTTATGTTTATGATGAAAATATATTTATGAACTATTATTCATTTTTAGGGGTTATACTATGATAAAATGTTTGTAAAACCCATTTATTTTAATGCATTATGCTTTGTTAAATGTTTTATGAAAACTGTTTATTTTCATAGATTCTAGTATAATGAATTAATTATAATATTATGGAATAAAAATGTATGATTTTAAATATGTAATGGGTGGGACCTATATCACCCACCAATGAATTGGGTAAATATAGGTATCTCATGACATTAATATGACTAAAATAGGGAGTGAACCCAGTTCAATAAGGGATTTTATGAACTATGATAGTATTTAGCATGAAAATTTTCTAATATAATGGGTTGGGGAGTAAATATATTCCACATTATATATTTGAAAAATATCCTTGACTAATATGGAAAAAAACTCCTACGCTTATGTTTATATTTTAATTCCATGTCTTATGATAATGTTATGCTCTCATGGAACATGTTCTTTGATTAATTTATGAATATTTTCTTATAAATTACAATTATTTATTCCATGACTCATGTTTTTTATTTATGATATATAGGGTATGGATTTAAAAGTTCTCATACACTGATGCTCATGTTATGCTTATGTGATCTTTGATATCTCTGTGTTTACCCTTACTGAGAATCTCATATCACCCTTTTTTATGTTCTACTTCCATAGGTTATGATTAAAGGTATTAAGTATGAGATATCTAAAAATGGTGATAGTTATGAAGATGTTTGTTGGAAATGATGTTGATTTTTTATGAACCAGTTGTTTTGGTTTCTATGTTTACAAAGATACTAGACCTATATATTAATAGCATGGATCATTTTGTTATATAAAGTATATTCGTTTATTTAGATGTAATATATATATATATATATATATGATAAGTAGGGGTTTATATAATAACTAACATGACATATATCAAAGGCTTATGGATACCAAGTACATGTTCACTATTTTTCATTCTGGTCTACCCCAATATATGATGAATTTATAATAAAAAGTATCATGTCTATTTCCTTGGGAACATTTATTAATCACATATTACATCAGGACAACCCACCTATAATAGAGAAGAATCATGAGTGGTTGATGATGGTGTGGGATGGGTAAGAACATGGTTTATCCATATATGCTTATTATTCCTATTTTTTATTTATTATTATCATGAAAGAAAAAAAAATTCATGAGAACATATGCTAGGGACTCATTGGTGGGGTCCTACTAGGCTTTCTTACTCACACCCTACTTTAGAATATTCATGCATTTTTAGAATTCATGTGTAGGGATCCTTGAAAGGGAAATTGTCACGAGTAAGAAGGATGAGAAGAGGAGCATTGATCATGGAATGGTACAAAGATTTACTTCTAGGGATTCCATAGTTTTATTTATTGGAAATTTGAATTATATATACTATAGTGTTTCTTTCCATTAATGGAGGCTGTTAATTTATTATTGTATTACATGTATTTCATTAGGTTTTAGATTTTATATTTATTCCTCCAATTTATATTCATAATTATATAATGGTAAATATATTTTTTGGATAATGGATATGAAACTAAGGGTATAAACTCCACACTAATAATGTTACGAACCTCCCTACTAGTCTATAGCCACTTTCATACAAAGATGTTTACATCTTGACGTGTGTATCTCTATCTCAAACTCCCTAGTTCTGGATCAGGAGTTATAAAACTTTATATAAGAATAGTTTTTTTGACCATCCTGGGACATGGTAGATAGTAGATAGGATATATGGGACTGGGGTAGAGGAGTTTCCATGTGCATAGAAATATCATGTATAATTAACCTCGGTGTGGACAATGATGGGATTTATATTAGTGATTTTTGAGATTTTGGGTGCATTCATGTGTCATGACTAGGCATGTATGATCACATTCCATATATATAAATTGTGACCATATTATACTAGCTTATTAATTCACTAACTTGAATTGTGATATCTATTTAGGATATTATTATATTCTATTTTGAGCGATATTTCCATTTTCCACAATGTTGTGAAATATATATTATGGAAATAACTAGTAGAACATGACCATGATATTGTATTTTGTAAATATATATATGATTGTGACTGACATAAATTGATTGATAATTCTCATTAGTATATGGAGGCACATACATTTGGGTTATGGGTATCTTATTACAAAAATCATTGGGCAATCTTGTTGATATATAAATATCCATATTAATTGGATTCATACACTCTAATGTTACCATCATGTTTCCGAATATTCTTCCTCAAAGATTCTAATGAAACCGAAACTTTTATTGAATTGGGATCTCTTATTGTAGAGGAACACCACATTCCACCCCATGGGTAATAGGAGGGTACAATAAGATCACGCTCCTACACATTCTATAATGTAACATACCTTCCTGGGTTCCATGCACCGATGCCCTGAGCTAGGTCACTACGTCACATCAAGTATGCCTCCCCATACCCCATTGGTTGTCAACTAGTAGTAAGGGTCTAAAATCAGTCATGGGGATGAATATACCCTTATTTTCAAAGTGCAAAACCAATGGAAAGTAAATAAACAATAAAAAATATATATCCATAACTAGAACAATACTCATATCGCAAGGTGACTAAAACTAAAAATACAATATCAATAAAAAATAATAGATATTCCATGATAATGTACATGTCATGTGTCAAAAATGAAACTCAAATGTAAAGACACTGACAAATCCCAAGAGGGTCCCAAACCACCTATGGTTCCCTAATCCCTGATCCATCCACAAATCATACATCTAACAAAGGTCCCTTTCATTTAAAATGTTTTACAATCATAAAATCAATTCAGGTGTCGATTATAAATCCCGAGTGGTGTTTGAGAATAATTCAGTAGGCCGCCACCAATGATGTCTAAAATAATATCTAGTCAATAAAAGTGTATATAGTTGTATAAAGAAATAATCACAATGACAAAATAAATAGTTATCACATTATCAATTTATTCTTTAATTAACAACATAAAATCCTCAGGCTATTGAGGAAACCTGAAAATCAATACTTTTGTTGGCACATTCTAGAGTCTAAATAGTCCTCAAGGGATATAACATCATAGAATGCTATAGTTTTCATTTTTTTACCTCATTTCACATCTTAGAATTCCACTGTTACTATTATAGATTATATGTATCATAAAAATGTCATTGTTACCATTCATCATTTGATTAATTAATTTAACAATTATTTAATCATGTCAATATAATTAGTTAACTCAATAATTAATTAATCTTCTAAATCTTAATAATTAACTCGGTAATTAATTAATATTCTCAACAACATTAATTAGCTCAATAATTATTTAATCTTATTAGTCCTATTAATTAACTCGGAAATCGATTTATCTTCTCAATCATAATAATTAACTCAAAAAATTATTAATATTCTCAATTCATTAATAATTTATCAGTTAGTTTATGACATCAATTACATTAATTAATTTACCGATTAATTAATTAACATACACTATCCTCATAATCCCATATTTAATTAATCAATTAATTATTCAACTCAAAATCTAATTATCCTATAAATAATTCATCATTTAATTATTTAATTCCATAATATCAACACCCAAACATTATTTATACAATTAATTACTAAAATATATAATTTAATTATCCCCAATAACACATCTCTATTAATTAATTAATCCACTAATGTAAGTAATATAATCAAGAAATAAATTTCTAAACATCAAAGAACTATTCTAAAATTATATACACATGACTTTAATCATGACTATGGTATTTGAAATATAGACCACCTAACACAATTTTTTGAAAAACAATATCCTATTGGAAATTCCCAAAATTTTAGTGGCACAATGATGTTGAACAAGATATCAATATAAAACCCTAAATCAAGATTGATCAAATCAAGATCCATTAATTATATATCTAGATCTATAATCCATGATAGAGATTCAACCAAAATAGATCTCTTCACACCCGGACTTTTTAATTAATTTTTATTTTATTACTTCTTGGTTCCAGGTTCTTGCGCCAAGGTATGCGCTGGGTCCCGACCTCAAATTTTGGTGGTTTAACATTTTTCAAGGTTTATGGACCCGTGCATGGTCACCGTACAGTGGGCGGTAGTCGTGTCGTTTTCCCGGGTTCCCGGACAATTATCTATCGATTAAAATAAATAATGATTTATGTAAATAATGCAGATTAATTGTTTATATTGTAATAATAATAATTTTGTTATGTAATTAGTAATAATATTATAAATGAGGTGTTATTATTGTTATTATTTTTATATTTTTATATTTTATTTTTATTTTTATTATTATAAATTTTATTATTATTAACTTTGTTATTGATACTTTGATTATTATTATTTTTGTTATTATAACTTTTTTTATTTTTATTTTTATTATTATAACTTTTATTATTATTATTATTGTTATTATTATTTCTGTAGTATTATTATTGTTGTTATTTTTTGATTTTATTATTATTATTTCGGATATTGATATAGTAAAATGAAGAGAAAAGGAGTTGAAACCCTAATCTATCCCCCCCATGTCCCTGTTCTGCACCATGTCCCCCTTTACCCATCCTACACATCGACCCGCCACCTTGTTCCCCCCTTCACAAACTCCAGCCCTTGCCTCTCGCCTCAACAGTGGCCTTCGCACTCAATCCCTTCAACTCTTCCTTGCCCCAGTCACGCCCTCCGCTCACCCATCCTCTCGCTCATGCTTTAGACTCCTTGGACCCTGCCGACCTCGGCTCACCTCTGGAACCCTCAGCACACCCAGCCTCCCCCCGTACATGCCTCAGCCTCACGCCCCAGGAAGGTCCTCATCACCAACACCTCTCACCCCAATGCCGGTCTGCCACACCCAGATGCTCCAGCCGCCCACACCACCTCCTACCAACTGCCCCTTATCCCTTTTGCACCTTTGTCCATCTGACTCCCTTGCCCTAGTGGTCACTCTGTCCTACTCCAGTTCCCCTCCCCTTCCCTCCATTCCGGAAATCGTTTCCCCGACCACGGTTCCCCTTTGTAGAATACTCCTTCGCCAACAACTCCTCCAATATAATTTTTCTCTTGGTTTTAAGGGTTTCCCTTCAGCCTGACCACAACCTAATAGAGAACACTAGTTTTAGCATTTTTTATCATTGTTTTATGTGTGTGTTTGGTCTGCAGGGGGTTATTCTTCTTTCTGTTGAAGTCGCGTCGCGGTCTCTCGCCATTGAGGTAGGCATTTCCAATAACTGTTTTCCAAAATGAGTCATTGGCCCTTACATGTTTTAAGTTTCTTCTTAAAGGTTAATTCCGCCTCAATTATATTTATTTTTTGATGTGATTAGTGTTTTTGTCTTGTTATAATTTACTAAAAATTAGTTTTTCTAGGGTATTGTGTAAATTTCCCATGTTAAGACACCATGGATATTTATTTTAAATGTTGTTGTTCTTAAAAGTGTGATTGGGGATTTCCACTAAATTTTTAGCCAATTTATAATGTTTTTAATAAATTGTTTAGTCAATTTATAAAATTCCTTGGTTTTTTATGAAATGTTTACAAATATTTTGGTCATTTATGGTTTAAAGGAAATTGGTGTTTTATGAAAATAGCATCTAAGTGTCTTTTGATGTTTGGGGTTCTACTAGGTGTTGGCACATCCATGGGTGCACTAGGTGTACGCATGGATGTGTCATCAAATAAATGTGGTGTTATCAATTGAAATTTCCTTGAAATTTTGGTTTTTCTAAATGGTTCATGCCTTCCAGATGAGGTAGGGTCTTTTTTGTTATTCTTAAAATTGTTTTAAATGTATTCATTAAATTTTGGCTATTTGGTCTTGAAATATGATTTGTTGTGAGTTTGAAATGAACCATGCCCGTTTGGATATATAAATTTAAAATCAGTATTTCTAAGATGTTTTGGGTAAAGGAATTTAGATATGTCGACTCAAATGCATGTTTGTCACTTTCAATTCAAAGGTGATATTTGTGTAATGATTTTGGAGACTTTGGACATAAAGGCCTATTTGTATCTTCCAACTCATGGGTGGAGTTGTGTTAACTTTTAGAAATTTTTTTGTTTGTATGCTCTGTGTTTCTAGTCAAAGTTTTAAATGTTTTTTGAAAAATTCTTTTGACATGGATGTGACGTGACGGTCCT
Source organism: Viscum album (assembly GCA_963277665.1). Lineage (NCBI taxonomy): Eukaryota > Viridiplantae > Streptophyta > Magnoliopsida > Santalales > Viscaceae > Viscum > Viscum album. The sequence goes on from OY728162.1 coordinate 196,541,511, forward strand.
TTTGGAACTTTAAGCTTTAGTGTAATTTTTATGTAGATTCTTTGAAATGACGATGTTTTGATTAGTATATGCACATTTAACAACTTTAATATTTTTAAAAAGGTATAAAATGGTTTTATTGATTTCATGGCATGAAGTTTTGGTTGGATACTTTGATGATATGATGTGTATATATTTTTTTCTCACCTCTATAGGGGGATATCCCTCATGGGTTATTGTAAAAAGTTTCCATGTTTGGGGGAGGCAAGTGTGGTGAGATGAGTCATGCGTGTGGGGGACTCTTTATTAAATAGTATTATTATAACCAACATCGGTTCCTAAGAATCTTTTAGATGATCGAGTGATAGGTTGTTGACCAACACCGATTAGACTGGTTGGTACCCCCTGTATTTGTTGTTAGGCTAGGCGGGCTTTGCCAATGGACAAGTCAGTTTAGGGTGTCCCGTTGGTTATAGACATAGGAACTTCACCATATGATAGAAAGTGGTCCCGAAACTGAGTACATCTAGGGGTCTTATAGGGGTGTTTAAGATCACCCATGGGGTTTCTTTTCTTTTCTTTTTTTACATTAAGCTATACTTTTTTTACAGCTTATATTAGCACCTATTTCTTTTAGCACTACCTTGTTTTCAATGTTTGGCTTTTTTTTTTGAAAATTTTTAATTTTTTTAAGAACTGAAACATGGTGTGAATTGGGTTTTTAAAATGGGTAAATGATGTTATTTTATTAAAATATAGAAAACCTAATTATATAATTGTATCTGAAACTTGTGTTAATGGTTTTTTTCATTAAAGGAGGTGTTGGATTCTATGGTTTATCCTGGAAATCCAACTGGGAATTTTAATGCTAATACATATCTTGTCATTTTAGTTATAGGTTCCCCTTTTCTCCAGATCTCTTGGTTGAGTTTTTAAATATTAGTGCACGGTCGACCTTTGGTTTTGTGGTGACCTAGAGGGTTACATGGAGGTATGTTCAACTTTTCTGTTTTTTTCTTTTTCTATTGATAGTGTTTAGTTTTATTTTTTCACTCTTGTTTATTTATTTATCTTTTGTGGGAAAAATCACTCCTAGTAATTAAAAGTTGATGCTTAGAACTGGTTTCTAGTCCATGGAGATTGAGAATGCCCTTTGGGACCTATCAAAGACCAGTTCAGGGTCAATCTAGGTTGGTTCTTGATAAAATGGTATCAAAGGGGAACTTTTTTTTTGGGTGTCTGGTAGATATAGATTATGACTCTCGTGACTCGAGAGGTGGGTTTGGGAAGGACGTCATGAACCCTCTCCCATTTTGAACCTCAAGTTTCCAAGGGTAGTCTGAGAATTGAGTCTTTTTCCCATTCTGGTTTGTTTTAGATTAAGGGATTATAATGGAGGTATGCCAATGTTACATCGTGATTTCAAATTCAGTAGTGACCCATGTGGAGTTAGAGTACATTGTTTAAGTTTCTCCTAGTGGTTGATTCTTACATGGTGCATGGCCCACTACCATGTCTCTAGGTTAAGAATGACTACAATTCCCTCCCTATGGTATATTGATGCAATTTGAGGGTTGTCTTTATTTTGGTGGGTGTAAGTGCACTTTTGAAAATAAAAAAGGGTTTTTGAAACAAGAATTATTTCTTTTTAATGGATTTAAATTCATGAATTTTTTTTTGAAACTGAAAACTCTTGTTTTAAAAATATGGTGTTTTCTTAGAACTGGTAGAGATATGGTTTGGGTGAAACCTTGGGTACTATTTATGAATTCTTGCATATGTGAGGGAATGCATGGAAAGTGATTGTTGGTGTGTATGGATGAAAGTGAATGAATTCATGTGCAACGGTTCATGGGATTACTGAGGTGTGTACATGGAATTGAAGGATTAACCTTGATTTTATAGGGAAATTTTGAAAATAGAATATGATTTTTTGAAATTGAATTTGGTTTGAAAAGTGGACTTGGTATATGGAAAGTATACTTCAAAGAAGTAGGTTTGGAAATTTAAATTGTAAAATGAATGTTTGGGTTGTATTTGTATTTTTTTGGTTTTTGAGAGGGTCATTTTGGATCAGAAATTTTACTTTTAATTATACTTTAATTTGATATCGGTTTTGACTTCATGTTTGTTATGCTGTTCAGAAAATTACAGCTTTACATGTGTAATACCCTGGCCCCAGTTACCCTGAGTTGGTGAATTATTACATAATATGGGCATGATCACAAGGGATAAAATCTCCAAAGACAGATTAGTTTAGTAGACTTGGAAGTAATAGATACTTAAATAAGTTTTACAGTACATTATGGAATAAAAACAACAAAAACGTTTTGTCTCCTTTATACACACTCATATCCCATAGATTAACCCTATAGGTCAATCATTATATACTTATTCACATACTAGGAAAAATAATATATAGATAGGGGTGAGCTCAGATGCTCAGTAAGGATAACAATATAACGGAAACTTTCATAATTAAGCATAAACATTTAAGGAAATGTATAAGAATAAAACACATGCCTTTTAAATATAAACTTCAGAATAATATGGAAAAGATAAATCAAATAATTCCATTTATATATTCACATGGATATTCTACTAGTTGAATAATCACATGAAATATCAATAGAAAATTTCAGAATTATGGAATGCATAATACTGGACATCATAACCACATAGTCAAGGAATTGTGCCAAGACTAATAATAATATTTTTTTCAAGGCCTTGTTTCAAGACACTAATTTGTCTAATGAGACCTAGTGACACATCAAGTAGCTATAGTGGGCTCCACCCATCACTAACTTAGTCCAATTCATTCCTCATATGAAAAGGTTGAAGCATAACATAAAAATTCATATTAAAACTAGAATATAAATGTTAATACATTAATCATAAACCATGAATGGTATAAAAATAACACATCCATATTCAAACCTATCAAAAAAAATTCAATACAATATTGAAGATTTGTATAATAATATATCAACTTCAAACAAGTATAAAATCAATTAAAGGATGTTGACATATATGAAACAAAAAACTATTATAGAGAAATATCTTTTTATATTTTGAAATCATTTAAAAGTCATGTAATTATAAAAGAAAAAATTTATTTTGAAAATAATCTTCTAATCTTGTAAGGGAAGCTCTGAAGATGTTACAATAACAGAAAATAGGTGCACCCTCCATATATGTTAAAACCATTCTTAACTTAATTTTTCAAAAAGGTCATAAAGTACCTTGTTGGGAAAAATATGGAAATATTTCTTTAAAGCATTTATAAAAAGTAAAAAAGGGTATAAATTACTTAAATAATATTCTATGAAATAGAAAAAATGTTTTGAAATACATTTTTATGAAAAATGGATATGGATGATAAGGAATTCTCAGTAGATACTTACATAAAAACAACCTTAGATAACAAAGACATTGTGAAATTAACCCTTACCTTGTACTTTTCCTTAGTAGATGGTATTTTTACCTCCTGTATAATATTTAAAAAATTATTATTAAAATATTAAATAACAATATAAATAAATATGATATCATATATGCTCTTCTAATATTTCTTTGTTAATAATATTTCAGTAGTACCATTGTTTCGGGTGTTAACTGATTCATTTCCATTTATATGTTTTGTTTTGTAAGTACTATTTATTTTGGATACGATGTATTTTATTCATATACATAATGATATAATTTTCTTAAAAACTATTTTTAACCATAAAAATAAAATTATTCTTGAATGGTTACGATGGGGAATGAATCTCATCGCGTTCATGGAGATGGTAATCCGTATGTACGCATGAGCGATAATAGCATTCAATTAAAGGTGAAATCGTACAAAATTGAATGTTATATCATATATAAAGAGTCATTAACATGTTATATTTGTTACTTACATCAATTATAAATCATTATTATACCCATCAAAATAATTATGTGTTGAATAACAACAACACCACGATGTGGAAATGATAAGCCGTTCTTACGCACCTATGGTGACTCTGTCATTCATAGGATGGATATAATAATTAATATGACAATACCATATTTATAATAACATCACAGCATGAATAAGGTACTGGATTTATTATTTTGGAATAGTAATAACAAATAAAGGTGAAGTGGAAGAAGAAAAGAACTTGAAAGAGGTGGTGAAATAATTACCTCTTCTTCGGGTTCTTCCTTTTGATTTGATCAAAAGGGCTCTTTAGGATAGCTTATGATAAAAGGAAGGCCTATATGATGAAATTAGGGTAGTTTGGAGGATATTTGGTAAGGTTTTGGATACTCCAAATGGCTTTGGATGTGTGATTTTGAGATAAGGGGAAGTTCCCTTTTATAAGAGAGATGAGGGTCACTTTAGGAAAAGCTTGAAATATTATTTTATAATAAAATAATTTTCAGTTTATAATGGCTCGAAAAGGATTTATTTCAAGAATAAGGTGGGGATGGATTGAAAACCTCTCAACCAATAGGTTTTAGTCAGGTTTATATTACCATATTAACGTTTTCTTTTATATTTAACTCTTAGTTAAATAGTTTTACATTTACCATGTCTCCTTGTATTTTTATACTATACGGTTAATAAACTTACTATAAACTGCCAAGAGAACCCCAAGTGGTTAATTATTGATATATCTAGACTTATCTAAGTCCTTTGGCCGAACCTTATATTTTTAGAAATATTATATTATTTAATAAAATAGTATTTGTTTTAAAACCCCATTAATGTCAATTTTGACAATATTTAGTTTTTGATTTTTGTGAAAGTCATAACAACATTATCACTTTAAATTTTTTTTAATCAACCATAACATGTCATATTAACCTAATTTTTTTTCAATAAATTATAATTCTCAATTTAAATTTATTTTAATATTTATAATATCAATTATTTTAATCATTCATTAATAAGGTAATTACTGCATCATCATTGTTTTATAAATAAATTTAATTATTTAATTTCTAAAAATTATAAATAAAATACCATTATGTTGGAAACATTTTTATATTTCTATCTAATATTTATACTTGAAGTTATTTTAGGAATAGCCTTATATTAAAAATGGGTTAGTTATGAAACTTTGAATTTAACACTTTTAACTCTTCTTCAAATAAAATAATGATAAATTTCATAATCTAATCTAAGTGGATAAAAGAGGATAATATTTTATTAATAAGGTTGATTTTGGTCGAAATACACATATCCAATAGAATTAGGACATGTGTTAAGGTAATTATAATATCATTTTTAACTTTAATTACCCTATTTACTTTCAACTGTGGTAAATAAAAGCCAAAAGTTACTTTTCACCAAAAAAATATTTTCGTCATATTGAATCACATTTTACTTACAAATTTCAACAGTGTCTCTCTGATTTTTGGAATTCAATTCACAGAAGTAGTAAAATTAAGGTTTATACAAATTTGAAAATTCGCCTAGAAGGTGGGTAAAAGACAGTAAAAAGGTCAATAAAATTTTATATATCTAAAATTATTATAAAATGACTCCAATGAATTACATTGAAATTATATAGGTATTATGTACCTATTTTTACCTAAATTAAATATAAAAAAATAATTAATTATTTAAATAAAAATTCATTTTTAAACAATAACGCAGTGTTTTTGACTATTCGTCAAAAATTGAATGTTTTCAGAAATATATCAAAAATTCACCCTAAGATAATTTTGATATTATGAATCCAAAAATGAAGTCCATTTTTTAAAATAAAATTTATAAAATTTCATAAAGTGGGTATTAATATTTATAATGGCTAGTTTGATAGGTCATGGTGTGTTATAACTCGATGTTGAGTACAATGCAAGCTATTTTATTGTTCAAAGAGAAGCATACCATGGAAGCTTGGGGTGTTACGTTCTACCCTCCTTCAAATAATTTCATCCTCAAAATTTCAAGAATATCACTGCATAAAAAGAATTGGGTGCTTCTTCATCATAAGTTACTTAGGTTCCCACGTTTCCTCTTCTGTCATATGGTTTCTCCATATAACTTTTACCAGATGAGTTGCTTGGTTTATCGACACTTGTTCTATGGTATCAAGAATCTTGATAGGCTCTTCATAATCAGATATATTGGGTTACAGTTATATTTCTTCATAGGTGAGTACATGTGTTGGGTCTAGCATTTATTTTCTCAAAAGTGATATGTGGAAGACATCATGAACTTTGAAGAGACTTTCCAGCATTTCCAAACGGTAAGCTAGAGCCCCAATTCTTTATAGAATTTTGATAGTTTTGATGTATATGGGACTTAATTTACCCTTCTTAATGAATTGTATAACTCCCTTCCAAGGATATATCATTAATAAAACATGATCTCCTACTTGAAATTCACAATCCTTCCTTTGGTTATCAGCATAGATCTTTTTTCTACTTTGAGAAGCTTTGATGCGGGTTTGTAAAATCTCCAACTTTTTCATTTTTCCTCAACAAGTTCCGGGCTTAGGAGTTTTCTTTCACCAACATCATACCAACAAGTTGGTGTGTGACATATCTTTCCATATAACGCTTCATATGGTGCCATCTGAATACTTTAATGGAAGCTATTGTTATAGAAAAAATATAATATAGGTAAATACTGATCCAACATACCTTGAAAGTCATGTGAGAAAGATCTCAACATGTCTTCTAAGGTTTTAATAGATTATTCTAATTTTCCATTAGTTTGAGGGTGGTTGGTGGTGCTCAAACAAAGTTCAGTATATAGGCATTTTTGCTAACTTTTCTATGATCTTGATGTAAAACGAGGATCACGATTAAAAACAATAGATAGGGGTACACCATGATGTCTTACAAATTCCATAATATATAGTCTTGTTAAACGTTCAAGTGGTAAATCTTATCATATTGAAAGAAAATGTGCTGACTTGGTAAGACAATCAACGATGAGCTATATTGCATCATTTCTTCTATAAGTCTTTGGTATCCCCATAACAAATTACATTATAATATCATCCCATTTCCACTTAGGTATGGGAAGAGGTTACATAAATCCTCCAGGATGTTGTCTTCCAGCCTTAACCTGTTGAATAACCACACATCATGACACATAGTCAACAATCTCCATATTCATATTGTCCCACCAAAAAAGTTCCTTCAAATATCTATACATCTTAGTGCTACCAGGGTGTATATAGAAATTGGAGCTATGATCATCATCCGAAAATTCCCTTTTTAGATCAGGTATATTGGGAACACAAAGTCTATTCCCTAATTTCAAAATTCCATCTTTATATACGAAGTCGATCAATCTTCAATCATTCACAGCTTTAATTATCATTTGAATCTCCTCATCATCAGTTTGAGAAATTTTTATCCTTTATAGTAAATATTGTTTAGGAACCATATGAAAAAGTATCGATGTTTCACCTTCCATGATTATTCTAATATCCATCTTTACTAGATCTATGTATATGAGATCTTTTTCAACTCTCATCTTGTTTAGAACTTCATGATACTTTATACTGAAATAATCTGCCACCATATTTTCCTTCCTCGAGTGGTAGTGTATGGTGAAATCATAATCCTTCAATAGTTCAATCCATCTCCATTGCCTCATATTGATTTATTTTTGTGAGAAAATATACTTCAAGCTCTTGTGATCAACATAAATCTCACATTTTTCACCATAGAGATAGTGTCTTCCTATCTTCAGAGAAAATATTATGGTTTCTAACTCAAGATCATGGGTGGGATAGTTTTTTTCATGAATTTTTAGCTACCGTGATGCATAGTCAATAACCCTGTCATTCTGCATAAGGACACAACCAAGTCCTTTATTTGAAGAATCACTATAAATAATAAACCCATCATTCACTGATGGTATATTCAATATAGCATCATTGACTAATATTCTCTTTATTTCATCAAAAAATTATTCTCACTATTTTTTTCGAAACAAATTTAACCCCTTTACATGATAGCTTGGTTAATGGGTTAACCAGTAATGTAAAATTCTGGATGAAACACCGATAATAACCTACTAAACCAATAAAACTATGTACCTCACTTATACTCATCGGTGTTGTCCATTCTTAGATTACTCTTTTCTTAGAAGTATCAATAGTGATTCCATTCGTAAAGTTAATATTTCCATGAAAATAAATCTCCTGAAGCCAGAATTCACACTTTCTAAACTTCTCATATAATTCATTTCCTCTAAGAGTTTTTAGAATAGCGCGCAAGTGATTTTCATGATCTTCATATATTATTGAATAAACAAAGTTATCATCAATAAATACTACTACAAATTCATCAAGATATTATTTGAAAAATATATTCATTAGATATATGATGACACGGGGTGCATTAGTCAGTCCAAAAGGCATTACCGTAAACTCGTAATTCCCATACCCGGTACAAAATGTTGTCATTTGAATGTCTTCCTCATTCACGCACAAATGATGTTATCCAGATCAAAGGTTAATATTTGAAAAATATTTCTCTCCATGAATTTTATCGAATAAATCATCAATGAAATGTAGGGGATACTTTTCCATTTTTTTATAGCATTGATCTCCCTGTAGTCAACAAACAACCTTATAGATCAATCTTTCTTCTTAACAAATAGAACAGGTGCTCCCCATAGAGAATAACTAGAGAGAATAAATCCTTTATTACTCAAATCGTCTAGTTTTTTGTTTATCTACACTAATTCCACAGTGGAGATTCTATAAGGGGTATTCGATATGGGCCTTAAAACAGGAATTAAATCAATAGAAAACTCAATTTCTCATTCTGGAGGATGTCTAGGTAAATCCTCTGGAAACACATCAACATATTCATGTACAATAGGTACATCCTCAATCTGAACATTATTTTCCTCACCCACTTCTATTTAATTCTCTTCCTCCTGAATAATTGAATTTAGTAGAGTTACTGAGGGTGGATCTAGATATGAATTAGATGGTGGTATTTCTTCTTTAAAGATAATGCATTCTTTATCATCATAATCAAAAAATTTAACCGCCTTCTTCTTAAAATAAATTTTTGCATCATGGTCTGTAACCCAATCCATATTGGGGATTATATCAAATTAAATTACGGGTATGATGATGAGATCAACAAATAAAGAAGGTTTATATGACCTAATGGGAACTGATTGACAAAACATTGTTGCAATGATACTTCCCAAAGAAGTTTTGACTGAAAAATCCCTTATTAAATAAAATTGGAAATATCTAATTTTCATAGAAAGCTAGGAAGATATGAAACAATGTGGTGATCCAAAATCACATAAAGCATTGACTAAATTTTAGAAAATCATTAAATTACCTGCCACCACGTCATTCGGAGAATCAACTTCAGCAGTAGTGATAGCATAATCTTGGCCTTGCTCCCTTGGCCTTTTATGAGGTATGTTTCCATGGAACTTAAGAAATTCATTTTCATAATGACCCATTTATCTACAATTGTAGCATTCATCATTCACATCCTCTTTCATTCCCTTGCAATCAAAATCATGGTGGAATTTTTCACCACACTTGTAAAAGCCTATCATTCCCATTAGGAATGTACTGGGGTGTTTCGTCCCACATTTATTACAGTATTGAAATTCAAATTTTTCCTTCTTCCACTTATTCAAATTTCCAAAGTGTTCAGAAGATCTCTTCTTCTCTTTCATTGCTTTAAAGTCATAAGACTTAGAGAATTTATTTTCTGTCTTGTTAGCACATGAGACAATATCTTTATAAGAGGAGAAGAATTATGTGACTAATTCATGATGGAGAAATGGTTATAACCCCTAAAATAATCAATTAATCTTACTCCTTGGGTTATGTATATAATCTTATGCATGCCTTGCTAACCTTGTAATGTTAGCCTCATACTTTGCATCATTTTCATCCTCCTTTTTCCTCTAACTCAGAAATTGTCCTTCTATATCAGCTCGACGGTCATGAGGAAAATATTTTTCTAAGAAAATCACATTGTACTCCTCTATTCCATATTTGATACTTCATTATCTTCCTTTGTGTTTTGAATCAATGACCACCATCAATCTGCATCTCCTGTGAGGCAATAAACTCGCATGATAATTTTTTCCCTTTCGCTACTCCCCAAAGCATGAAATATTTTCTCTAAGGTACTTATCCATTTCTCAACTACAAATGGATTTGTAGTCCCATAGAATGTTGGTGGTTTTTGCCTTATTAATCGGTATGACATTGATCTTCCATGTTGTGGATCAGGGTGCTCCATACGGGTAAGTTTATTATTCATAACATGAGTGTGGTTTCCCAATATGGTTAGAATATAATCAGCACCAGTTGCATCACCAGCTCTACTATAATTATCCGGAGTAGGAGGTAAATCCCTTCATGGATTACGTTCATTTATATAGTTTCAATTCCTTCCACCAGGTGCCATTTCTAAACAATGGAAGACACTAGATTGGTTTATGAATAACAATACATAATTCTAATCTAGTAAATACCTAACATAAATTGAAAAATTTATGCATATAATCCATAATAAAAAAAATGTTTTCTTTTTAAATGTATTTACTCATAAATCCTTCAAAAAATTTTGTAAATAAAATTTGAATTATCCTAAGATTATCCCTTGGGAGTGTCGTAACCAAGAGTGCACCAATGCATGATGTTGTGTACCAAGATACCCTGGGCCAAACCCAAAACTCCTTGTCGAAGTTTTCACAACTAGGTAAATTTCTACCAGAGCCACATCTACCTGATCGTATCCATAAGGGGATGTATTTCCTAAAAACTACACAAAATCTATATATTAAAAAAATTCTAGGATGTTATTCTATACTAATCCTCAATGTCTATCTTAGGGTAATGTGCTCTAATCAGAGTTTTTCTAAATCTAGTTTCCAAGGTTTTTACTAAACATCCTCTAATACCAACTGTAATTCCCCGAACCTAGTCACCAAGAGTATTTGCATTATTACATAATATTATCATGATTACAAGGGACCAAATCCCTAATGACCGATTAGTTTAGTATCCTTGGAAGTACTAGATACATACAAAAGTTTTATATTACATTATTAAATTAAAAACAAAAACAACATTTTGTCTCCATTAGACAATCTCATATCCCTTAGAATATCCATGTAAGTCAATCATAATATACTTCTTCACATCCCGAGAAAAATAAATCATAGAAAGGGGTGAGTTCAGATGCTCAATAAGGATTACAATATAGCAGAAACTTTCATAAATAAGCGTAAACATTTATGAAAATGGATAAGACTAAATCACAAGCCTATTAAATATAAAATTCACCATAATATGTCAAAGATAAATCTAATAATTCCATTTACTTATTCACATGGATATTCTACTAGTCTAATAATCACATGCAAACATCAATAGATAATTTCAAAATTATGGAATGCATAATTCTGTATATCATAGCCACATAGTCATGGCCTCGTGACAAGACTACAAATACAATTTTTTCAAGGAATTGTGCCAAGACACTAGTTTTTATCATGATACCTACTGATGCATCGAGGTGCTATAATGGGCTCCCCCTATCACATACTATGTCCAATACATTCCTCATATGAAAAGGTTTAAACATAACATAAACATTCATATTAAGACTTGCATACTAAATTTTAATACAAGAACCATAAAACATGAATTTTATAAAAATAACACATCCACATTCAAACATATCACAAAACCTTCAATATAATATTGAATATTATTATATTAATAAATAAACTTCAAACAAGTATAAAATACATTAAAGTATTTTGACAAAGATAAAATCAAAACTATTTGAGAGAAATATCTCTTTATATTTTGAAATCATGTAAAAGTCATTTAATTATAAAAGAAAACATTAATTTTGAAAATATTATTATAATAATATAAGGGAAGTTTAAAATATGTTTTAATGATGTAAAATAGATGCATCTGGTATATACATTAAAAACATTCCTACCTTAATTTGTCGAAAAGTTCATAAAGTACCTTTTTTGGAAAATGATGGAAAGATTCATTTCAAACATTTATAAAAAGTAAAACACTAGTATAAATGAATTTATTCCATATTCTAGGAAATAGTAAAAAAAATTGAAATTATTTTTTAAGAAACAAGGATGTGGATGATAAAGAAGTCCTGGAAGATATTTACATAAAAACAACCTAAGATAATAAAGAGATTGTGAAATTATCCCTTACCATGTACATTTCCTTAGTCGATGGTATGTTAACCTCCTATATAATAGTTAAAAAATTAATATTAAATTATAAAATAACTATATACATAAATATGATAACATATATGATCTTCTAATATTTTTGTGTTAATAATATTTCAGTAGTATCATTGTTTCGGGTGTTAACTTACTCATTTTCCTTTATATGATTTTTTACTTAAATAATGTTTTTTGTGGATAGGATGTATTTGATTCATATCCAGAATGAAATTATTATATTAAACATTATTTTTAACCATAAAATAAAAAATATTCTTGAATGGTTACGATGGGAATGAATCTCATCGCGTTCGTGGTGACGGTAATCGGTACGTACTCATGAGCGATAATATCATTTAATTGAAGGTGAGATTGTATATAATTGAATGTTATATCATATATACAGAATAATTAATATGTTATATTTATTATTTACATCAATTATAAATTATTATTATACCCATCCAAATAATGAGGTCTTGAATAACAACTATACCACGACGTGGATATGGTTGTTGAGATAGTGTTGTTTTCAACAATACATAATGTTTTATTTAAAGGGGGAGTATGTTGAGAACAATAATCTATCTCTTTATGACAATTTTGATTCCTCACAAATACCCTTAATTATTTTCTAATGATTTTATTTGTTATGTATTTTTGTAGAATTTACTATTCATTATATTTTTATTTCTGACGAAATATTTAAGTTCTTAAACAACAAGAATTAATTTATAAGGTATTCACCTTTAGTGTGTTCTGGAAACATTGTTCATGCTCTACATATTCGGAATCTTCTTTAGAAAATTTTGGAAACACTGTTCATACCCTACGTGGTGAAACGTAGTGTAAGGATGAAATGTGGTGTATAATTTCTAAGAGAAAAAGTAAAGAAACAGAACCATACGTTATCGGCAAAGTATGAAAAGGAACTCTATGTTAGGAAGGAACCCTACGTTTGGGATATTAGAAAAGTATGGAAGGAGAACCATACGTAGGTTTTAAATGTTACATTTGTTTCTCAAAAGTATGGGTCATCGACCTTACTTTTGCAATACAGCCATACGTTCTTGGAAAAGTATAGATCAAGTAAAAGTATGGATCTTTTATCATATGTTTGAAAGTTAAAGAGAAAAATATGGATGACCAACCCTATGTTTATGATCATCCTTATGTTTGAAGGTTACATCATCAACCCTACATTTATGATCTAAATTACGTTCAGAAGATGCATATTTCACAACTCAACCTTGTGTTTGACGTCATAGATTTTAAAATCGATATTTTTATGCAACGGTCAGCAAGCTTATTATTAGGCTGATTTCAAGCCGGATTTAAAGAATTTTTTTAAAGTACAACATTGACTGATTCAAAGCTATTTTATCAATGGTTTAAGGATTGAATTAAAAGTGTATTTTTATAACGAGTCTTCAGGGAAGTTACGACTACTCTATAAATTCAAATATTTGAATATTTCACGTCAAAAGGTGACTTTTGTGGATCTAAAATTTGCAGAAGAAGTGCTTATCATTGTTATTATATATGAGCTTTTATGAACAGAAACACGCGATCTTGTGTGATCTCTCGATCATTATAAAAAGAAAAAAAACAGAGACTATCCAATCATATAGATCTGCTGATTCAAAAGAACGAAAAAGTTCTGTTTGCTGAAGAAGAAAAAAACAAGATCGAGGATTCATTCGTTCTACGTCGAAGATCATTTGTGAATATGTTACTGTTGAAGTTGTGAGTTTTATTTCGATATCTACTGCAACGGGATTGACTCAGAATGACTCTTTTTGTGAAGATTATTATTTCTGAAGGTGGTGATCCATCTACTGTCAATTACATGCTGTTTCAATTGTGAAGAACAACTGGAAAGTATTTTCAGAATAAAAAAATATTTCTTTTCTATTCTTGAGTGACCGAATTCTCATACTAAGCTATGTAGGTTATGTAAGTGAACCATAAGGCTTTGTTTTTCCTTAGATTGTAATAGTGTCAATTTCCTGTACTCATTTGTTTAATGGTCTGTTGAGACGAGGACCGGATAGTGAAAATCACCAAGCTTGTGTAATAGAGCGTTTTTGGAGTAGACTAGGGTCGTTATCTTCCCCGAACCACTATACATCTTGTATCTCTGCAATCTAAATTTTTGCTGCATCAATTCATCTGATTAAAGTTAAAGGGAAGAACACAATTTCACAAAGATTTATGAAAAGACACAATTCACCCCCAACCCTCTTTGTATATTTGATATAATCTGATGCAACAATTAGTATCAGAGGATGAGCTTTCTGATAAAGCCTTAACAATATGAAAGTAATTATTCAAAGAGAAAGATGACTAATACAAGAGAGGGAATGTCTATGGTTAGAGCACCGTACTTCAATGGAGAAAACTATGGATGCTGGAAGTCGTGAATGATTATTTATCTGAAAAAACCTTGGATACAGAGTATATTCTAATATTCTGACTCCATATGAAATACCAGAAAAACCTGAAACATGGAGTGCAGCTACTGAGGTATAATATGATATCAACTCGAAGGCAATGAATGCAATTATATATGGTCTAGGACCTGATGAATTTAACAGAGTATCTCAATTCCCGACATCATATGAAATGTGGAAAACTATTTTTGTTGCTTATGAATGATCTAACAATATTAAGGAAATGAGATATGCAACTGCTAAGCTTAAATTTGATACTTTCAGAATGGTTGAAGGGGAAAGTATTACTCAAATGAATGGGATATTGATAGATATATTCAATAACATAACCACTTTGGGAGATCCCATTAAACAATCTGATCAAGCTTTAAAGGTACTGAGGGTACTGCCTACAAATTGGAGTGGAATCTCTCCTGCAATCAGACAGTCGACACATGTCAAAGACTTAATCGTGAGAGAACTGATTGGAACACTAATGATGTATGAAGCTAAGATTGAAGATGAAGCAAATGAACATAAAGTTCTTATCAAAATAGATGACACTTCCTTGAAAGTATCATCTTAGAGAAAAAAAAGATGAAGAAACGTTTAAAAGAGAAATCAGAAAGATCTGATTTATCAAATTCTGATGTGGAACTGGCTCAGCTAGCCATGAGATTCACTAAATTCTATAGAAAGAATAAGGGCTTCATAAAATCCTTCAAAAAGGATGAAAATAAAGTCTGATGTTATGAATGCAAGAAAATGGGGCATATCAGACCTGACAATCCTCAGCTAAAAGAAGACCAGAAAAATAAATTCTTCAAAAGAAATGATTATGAGCATAAGTACAAAAAATCCATGAAAGCTACATGGAGTGTATCTGAAGACTCCATTAGAACTTCTAAATCAGACTCAGAGAAGGAAGAAGTAAATCTGAAATCCAACATGTGTTTTATGGCAGAAACAGATGAGGTACTGTCTTACTACTCTTCTCACTCTAGATCTGAATCTAGTTACTCTAATAAAAAACTTGCAGCCTACTACAATATTATTGAAGAAAAATATGATTCTCTATTTAAGAAGCATAAGTCTTTAAATAACATTCATAAGGACCTTTTTGATGGAAGAGATACAATGATGAAATAATATAAGGAGTTAACTGAAAATATCGACTCAATCGACACTAACAATACAAATTATGAATCAAAGATAAAATCATTGAAAACTAAAGTGGAAAATTATAAAAATAAATTCCTTGTTTTTATAAAAGGATAAAATACATTAAATGAAATTCATGGGAAAAATCTCATTAAAAAGGAAAGATTTGGAATTGGTAGTAAAGGTGAAAAACCCAAGCTGTACAAGAATTATTTTATTCCAAGTGGAAAAAGACTATATTGTAATTACTGTGGAATAAGGGGACATATTTCTAAAAAAAATTTCTTAAGAAAACCCCAAATAAGTGGTATTAAGAAGGCTTTTGTATCAAATGATTTTTTTGACTTATGTAAAATTTGAAAAACAAAGAAAGTATGGATTCCCATATCTCTGCTGGCTAACACCCCTGGACCCAACAGAATATGGGTACCGAAGAAAATTGTATAAATGAATTTGCAGGGAGAAAGTCACAAATGAAAAAGGGACATATGGTATATGGAAAGTGGCTTCTCACGGCATATGAGTGGAAACTCGTCAAATTTCTCTACACTCACTGAAAAATATAGTGGACTTGTCACTTATGGTGACAATTCCAGAGGGAAATTCATTGGTATTGGAACAGTTGGAGACCCAGACGCTGTTTCAATAAACAAAGTACTTTATGTACAAAGATTTAAACACAATCTGATAAGTATCTCTCAACTATGTGATGATGGTTATGCTATTGATTTTTCTGACAATTGTTGTTCTATATTCAAAAATAAACTGCTTAAATTTAGAGCTCCTAGAACTGACAATGTGTATACCTTGGATTTAAATTCCTTGCGTAAACAACAAGTAAACTGCTTAACTGCTAAAGTAAATGAATCTTGGATCTAGAATTGGAGACTTGGACATTATAATGTATATGTTCTACATAAATTATCTAAGAAACAATTAGTTTTTGATTTGCCTAGTCTCAAATTTAAAAGTGACAGATTCTGTGAAGCATATCATCTTGGAAAGCAACACAAATCATCCTTCAAATCTATTAACAATATTCTTACATCTAAACCTCTAGAACTTATCCATATGGGTTTTTTTGGACCTTCAAGAGTAGCAAGTTTGGCTGGTAAATTATATGTATATGTTTTAGTTGATGATTATTCTAGATTTACCTAGTTTTTTTTTAAAATTTAAAAATGAAGCTTTTACTTTATTTGACTATTTTTGTAATGCTATTCAAAATGAAAAAGGTTTTAAAATAATTTCATTAAGAAGTGATCATGGTGGAGAATTTGAGAATCAGAAATTTAATTCCTTCTGCTCAAATACGGGTATTAAAGACACCTTCTCTGCACTAAGAACACCTCAACAAAATGGAATTGTTGAAATAATAAATAGGGCTCTTCAAGAAATTAATAGGACTATATTAAATGAATACAATCTTCCTATTGTTTTTGGGCAGAAGCTGTAAGCACAACCTGCTGTATAATGAATAGAGTTTTAATTAAGAAAATTTTGAAAATGACACCCTATGATCTCTGAAATAATAGAAAACCTAAAGTAAATTACTTTAAAGTTGTTGGATGCAAAGTTTACATATTGAACACCAAGACAATCATGGTATGTTCGATCCTAAATCTGATGAAGGAATTTTCTTATGATATTTAGCTACCTTCAAAGCTTATAGAGTCTATAATAAGGAGTCAAGGATTATTAAAGAATCAGTTCATGTGAAATTTGATGAATCTGATCCCTTTCATAAAAGGACAGATCAAATGGATGAATCTGACTCTAATGATAACATGAGACTTGAAAACATGAAAAATGATTTTGAAAAAGATATAAAAGAAATGCAGTTCAGTTCAGAAGAACATGATACTGAAGAACCTATGAGTGTGTTTCCTAGAAAAACTAGAACTCTAAAGAATCACCCTTTCGAAACTATCATAGGTGACTTAGACACAGAAAAAAAACTAGAAGAAATATAGGGAATCTTGTAGAATTCTATTCCTTTCTATCCCAATTAGAACCCAAGTCTATAGAAGAATCATTAGATGATGAATTCTGGATGATAGCAATGCAATAAGAATTAAAATAGTTCAAAAGAAATGAAGTCTGGGAATTAGTTGAAAGACTACAGAATTATCCATTGATAGGAACCAAATGGGTCTTTAGAAATAATCAAGATGATCAAGGAATAATAACTAGAAATAAGGCTATACTTGTAGCTAAAGGATATAGTTAGGAAGATGTTATATATTATGATGAGACCTTTGCACCTGTAGCTAGATTAGAATCCATTAAATCCCTTTAGCCTATGCATCTCATATGAACTTTAAATTATTTTAGATGTATGTTAAGTCTGCCTTTTTAAATGGTTATTTAATGGAGGAAGTTTATGTTGAGCAACCCCCTGGTTTTGAAAATTCTCAAAAACCAGATTCTGTTTTTAAACATACTAAAGCTCTTTATGACCTTAAACAAGCACCTAAAGATTGATATGAATGATTAAGCTCTTTTCTATTGAAAAATTATTTTACTGTTGGAATGGAAGATCCAACACTTTTTAAGAAAACAGTAAATTCTAATATTTTATTTGTTCAAATTTACGCTGATGATGTAATTTTTGGATCAACTAATAAATCCCTTTGTCATGAGTTTTCAAAGTAAATGAAAAAATAATTTGAAATTAGTATGATGGGAGAATTAAATTTCTTTTTAGGACTTAAAATTTATCAAAAAGATTTTGGAAATGTTTTGAATCAATGAAAACACATTACTGATTTATTAAAGAAATTTGGACCTGAAAACATCAAGCCATATACAACTCATATGTGTACTAATATAAAACATGATTTGGATGAAACTAGAAAATCAGTTGACAACAAGTTATATAGAGGTATGATTGGTAGTTTATTATATCTTACTGCAAGAAGGACTGATATAATGTAGTCAGTATTTATTTGTGGAATATTTCAATCAAATCCTAAAGAATCTCATTTAACTGCTATTAAAGGAATTTTTAGATACATAAAAGGAAATTTTTTTCAATCTTCTCTTTATCCCAAAACTTCTGATTTTAATTTAATTTCATATTCAGATGCATACTTTAGGAGTTGTAGATTATATAAGAAAATCACTTCAGGAACTTGTCACTTTTTAGGGAAATCCTTAGTGTCATGGTCAATTAAGAAACAACATTTAGCTACCCTGTCAACAACTGAGGCAGAATATGTTTCTACTGGGAGTTTCTCTGCAAAAGTGTTGTAGATGAAAGACACTCTTATGGAATTTAGACTAGATTTTAATAATATTCCTATTTTATGTGATAATACTAGTGCTATAAATATTATAAAAAAAATCCTATTAATCATTCTAGGACTAAGCATATTGATATCATACATCATTTTCTAAGAGATCATGTTCTTAAAAAGGATATATCTTTGGAATTTGTAAGTACTGAAATTCAATTAGCTGATATTTTTACTAAACCACTTCCCACTGCAAGGTTTGATTTTATTAAGGGGGAGATAGGTTTATTTATTTTTAAATAAAGTTTTATTTTACTATGTTGTTTCTTTATTTCAATACTGTATAAAATAATTTGGTTGTTTATTTTTCAAATAGAATAAGTTTCTTTTCCCCACGTAATAAATTTAATTTTTATTTAAAATCTATGTAATGATTAATGAAAACATAGGAATCAAGGCTATCGGAAACCCTTTCGACTTCTAAACTGTTACATTTATACTAAAACCTTTCGAATCTGCGAAACCACATCACTGCTCATCCAACCCTAATTTTCTAACCTCTGATACCCTAACCTTTAAAACTTCAGAAATTCTAATATAAATGGAAAATAATAAGAGATTTTATGAGGCCGAGACCAGAAATGCCACGAAACAGCACTCCGAAGGAAGGAAAATATCACAGCGAGAGGTGATTGATCTCGAATGGCTATTTTAGACGAATCTCCTGTTAAAACAAGCACTATAATTTCAGAATCTCGAACAGACTTTCAACAGTGAGAATATGGAATTTTTTTATGAGGTAGAACTTCGATATTTCTTCAAGTCTATACAGTTTAGTCTGGGGGACAATGAGGACACTATGATGGCTAAGATAGAGGATATAGATTTTTCGTTCTCTTTGGTTGAAATTGGTCAGATTGTAAATTACCTCATGAGGGAGTCTTTCATTTTGATTTGAAAAATATAGGAGATTCTGTTAATAAATAAAGGGACATTATGTCTTTTCTTTTTTGTTCTACTTCTATAAAGAAGATTTTTATTAAGGATCTAGAGCCATATCAGAAAAACCTTGTGAAATTTGTGCAAATAGGGATTGTACCGAGAATGTCAGAGATGGAAAAGATATTATATCCTGACATGTACATAATGTATCTTCTAATCAGTGATATAAAATTAAATTTTCCTAGGTACATGGTGAGGTACCTGTGTTACTGCTATCATTGTGAAGCCAGAATGAACTTCTACCCTTTTGGTAGATTCATTTCAAATCTGTTGTTCAAAAAGGATATAGTGAGACTGGTGGATGCTAGAGTAAGATGTCATCACAGTAATGCTTTAAATGCTGGAACTTTAAGAAAAATTGGCTATTTCTAGAGCACTATCAATGGAAAACTTTTTCCAGTAGGAGCTGAGGAAGAAATAGAGAGTGCTCAAGTTCAATCTGCTCAGTCCAAAGAGGGCCAGGCTGAATCCTGAGTAAGCACTTCTACAAGGAGAATCAGATTTGAAATGGAAGATACCGAGGAATAAAGAAGTTAGGAGGGACATAAAACTCAGAGAAAAAAAATTGTTAATGAGGAGCTTGCTTCCCCTGTACTACAACAATAGATTTACTCTCTTACAGTTTTGTAAGAGAAGATGCTACTGAAAAAGAAATGGAAACTATTGTTAAGAGGCCAGAACCAGTAGAAGAACCTTATATTCAAATTGAAGTTCAAGAAGAAGCTGAAGGAGAGAATCATGAACAGGTTGTAGCTGATGTTGATGTTACACTTCAATAGGAAAAAGAGGCAGAGCTTGGTGAGGAAGTGGCCAGACCTTAAGAAACTCCCATAGAAGAACAAGATGTTGATGTTTGTGATGATCATATTTCTAAACCTCAGACAGAAGTACTTCATGAGGATAATTTGGTGGAAGAGTCTACAAAAGACTCTAAGGAAAAATATGTGGATAATCCCACTCAGGAAAAGGAAAAAGAACAATCTGATGCAGATTCACTACCTTTAGTATGGCTGCATCACACTGGAACTGAGAATGAAAATCAAGAACATGGTGGCTCTGATTTAAGGAACAAGGAAGCTGAAGAGCTGTACAGAAAGGTGTCTCAATTGGAATCTGAAAATGATACTCTGAGAAGAGACTTATAATTAGAACCGTTGAAATTTCAGAGACTTAAGGATAGTACCGTTTCAAGGAAAGAAGTTGAAATTTTTAAGAAGCATATGCTGAATGTTGGTGCAAAATTAATGTTGGAAATGGTTATGAAGTCAGATTTATCAGATCTCAAATTATTTATGGAGACACAATTTTCATCTGTTGAAATTAGTGCTGCTAGTGAGTCTGGTACTTCACCTGATTTACTAAGAAATCATCAAGCTATCACTGCTACCATGAGTAATATGAGTGACAGATTGCATGATCTTTAATGCAACGGTGCTCTATTATTAGTCTTGTTAGACAATCAGAAATTTATGGATGATCAGTTTACATCAAGTGAACCATCTCTTAGACTTGTGCTCACTCAATTCACAGAGATTTTGTCTTTGTTTATGGAAACATAAGGAATACTCCATGAGTTTTTCAGAGTCAACCTTATAGAAGATATTCATATGACTCAAGAGACTAGGGATCTTATTATTAATCTTGGTGATGGAATGATGCAAAGATATAGAGAGAAGTTGAAAGAAATCTAGTCTGCAGTTCAAAGGAGATAGACCCTACCTAAACCCTGACCAAACCTTGATTCCTGTATTTTTCATATTTTCACTTTTTATGAAAATCTGTTACATTATATTTATTTTGTTTTACTGTATTTGTTTCGATATGCCAGTAATCCATATTTAATTACTGAAAAATAGTTAATTCTTTCATTTACTTACATTCAGTGCTACATTAATCTGTGTTATATTCCATATCTTGTCATTCTTTTTGATATCACAAGAAGGGGGAGAAATTTGGATAAACACAACATTGTTTCATTTTATTGGGGGAGAAATTAAAATGGATAAATTAAAAAGAGAAACAGAGTTAAATCAAATATTTTATTTATCTTTTTAAAAAATTAAAATTATATGTAATTAATAACTTTTTGTGTAAGTTAATTTCATTAATTATTTAATGGGTTTTTTTATCATAAAAAAGGTGGAGATTTTTGAGAAAGTGTTGTTTTCAACAATACATAATGTTTTATTTAAAGGGGGGTATGTTGAGAAAAATACTCTATCTCTTTATGATAATTTTGATGCCCCACAAATACCCTTAGTTATTTTCTAATGATTATATTTGTTAAGTATTTTGCAGGAATTTATTATTTATGATATTTTTATTTCTGGATGAAATATTTAAGTTCTTGAACAATGAGAACTAATTTATAAGGTATTCAAATTTAGTGTGTTCTGGAAACACTGTTCATGCTCTACTTATTCGGAATCTGCTTTAGCGTGTTCGGGAAACACTATTCATACCATACGTGGTGAAACGTAGCGTAAGAATGAAATGCAGTGTATACTTTATAAGAGAAAAAGTATGTAAAAGGAACCATACGTTATTGGAAAAGTATGAAAAAGGAACTCTAAATTAGGAAGGAACCCTATGTTTGGGATATTAGAAAAGTATGGAAGGATAATCGTACGTAAGTGTTAAACGTTCAGTTTGTTTCTCAAAAGTATGGTTCATCAACCTTACTTTTTTAAAACAACCATACGGTCTTGGAAAAGTATGGATCAAGTAAAAGTATGGATCTTTTATCATACATTTGAAAGTTAAAGAGAAAATTATGGATGACCAACCCTACGTTTATGATCAACCTTACATTTGAAGGCTACGTCATTAACCCTACGTTTATGATCTACATTATGTTCAGAAGATGCATATTGTACAACTCAACCTTATGTTTGACATCAGAGATTTTAAAATCAATATTTTTATGCAATGGTCAGCAAGCTTATTACTAGGCTGATTTCAAGCCGGATTTAAAGCTATTTTTAAAGTATGACTTTGACTGGTTCAAAGCTGTTTTATCAATGGTTTAAAGATCGAATTAAAAGGAGCTTTTTATGATGAGTATTCAGGGAAGTTACGACTACTCTGTAAATTCAAATATTTGAATATCGCGAGTCAAAAGGCGACTTTTGTGGATCTAAAATTTGTAGAATAATTGCTTATCATTGTTATTATATATTAGCTTTTCCAAACAGCAACACATGATCTTGTGTGATCTTTCGATCATTCTAAAAGGAAAAAAAACAAAGATTATCAAATCAAATAGATCTGCTGATTCAAAAGAATGAAAATGTTTTGTTTGCTGAAGAATAAAAAAACAAGATATAAGTTTCACTCGTTCTACATAGACTATCATTTGTGAATATTCTACTATTGAAGTTGTGAGTTTTATATCTATATCTACTACAACGGGATCGACTCAAAATGACTCTTTTTGTGATGATAATTATTTCTGATGGTGGCGATCCATCTACTGTCAATTGAATGCCATTACAATTGTGAAGAACATCTGAAAAGTATTTTTAGATTACAAAGATCTTTCTTTTATATTCTTGAGTGACCGGCTTCTCGTACTATGCTTTGTAGGTTCTTTAAGTGAACCAAAAGTCTTTGTTTTTCCTTATATTGTAAAAGAGTCAACTTAGTATACTCAGTTGTTGAAAGGTCTGTTAAAACGAGGACCAGATAGTGAAAATCACCAAGCTCATGGAATAGAGTGTTGGTGGAGTGGACTAGGGGCCTTCTATTCCCCGAACCACTATACATCTTGTCTCTATGCTATTTAAATTTCCGATTCATCAATTCATCTGATTAAAGTTAAAGGGTAGAACACAATTTCTCAAAGATTTTTGAAAACACACAATTCACCCCCCTCTTGTTTATATATCATATAATCAGATCCAACAACGGTAAGCCATAAATATGCACGTATGCAGACTTTGCCATTCATAAGATAGATAGAATAGTGAATATGGTTGTACCATATTTATAAAAACATCACAGTATGAATAATGTACTCGAGTTATTGTTTTGGTATGAGAATAACAAAGAAAGAGGAAGTGGAAGATTAAAATAACCTAAAATTGGTGGTGAAATAATTACTCCTTCTTTAGGTGATTCCTTTTGATTTTATCAAAAGGGCTCTTAGGTTGGATTCTGTTCAAGGAAGGCCTATTGGATGAAGTGAGGGTAGTCGGGAGGATATTTGGGTAGAGGTTGACTATTCCAAATGGATTTGGAGGTGTGGTTTTGAGAGAAGGGGAAGTACCCTTTTATAAGAGAGATGTGGGTCACTTTAGGAATAGTTTGAAATATTATTTTATAATAAAATAATTTTCGGTTTCTAATGGCCCCAAAAGGATTTATTTCGAGGATAAGGTGGGGATGTGTCGAAAATCTCTCAACCAATAGGTTATAGACAGGTTTAGGTCACCATATTAACCTTATCTTTTAGATTTAACTCTTAGTTAAATAGTTTGAAATTTTTAGACAGGTTTAAGTCCTTTGTCTGAACCTCAATTTTTTTGGAATATTATATCATTTTATAAAATAATATTTGTTTTAAAAACCCATTTATGCCAATTTTTACACTATTTAGTTTTTTATTTTTTGAAAGTCATAACAACTTTATCACTTTGAAAAAAATTATTTAATCAACCCTAACATGTCATGAAAACCTATAAATTTTTTAGAATACATTAAAAGGCTCAATTTACACTTATTTTATTATTTATAATATCAATTATTTAAATCATTCCTTAATAAAGTAATTACTGCATCGTCATTGTTTCATAAATAAATTTAATAATTTAATGTCTAAAAATTATAAATAAAATAAATTTATGTAGGAAATATGTTTATCTTTCTAAGGAATATTTTTACTCGAATTTATCTTATGTATAACCCTATATTAAAAAGGGTTTAGTTAATAAACATTTAATTTAACACTTTTACCTCTCCTTTAAATAAAATAATAATAAATGTCCTAATCTAATACAAGTGTATCAAAAAGGATCATATTTTATTAATAAGGTTGATTTTGGTTGAAATACAATTATCTAATAAAATTAGGACATGTTTCAGGGTAATTATGATATCATTTTCACCTTTAATTACCCTATTTACTTTCAACTATGGTAAATAAAAGTCAAAAGTTACTATTCACCTAAAATTATTTTCGTCTTATTGAGCCACATTTTACTTACTGATGTCAATAGTGTGTGTATAATTTTTGAAATTCAATTCACAGAAGTGGTTAAATTATGTTTTATGCAAATTTGCAAATACGCCTAAAAGGTGGGTAAAAGACGGTAAAAATGTCATTAAAATTTTATATATCTAAACTTATTATAAAATGACTCCAATGAATTACATTGAAATTATATAGGTATTAGGTATCTATTTTTACCTAATATAAATTTAAATAAAATAAATCATTATTTAAATAAATATTCATTTTTAAACAATAATGCAGTGTTTTTGACTATTCATCAAAAATTGAATGATTTAAAAAAAATATCAAAAATTCACCCTATGTTAATTTTGATATTCAGAATGCAGAAAATGAAGTCCATTTTGAAAAATAAAATTTATAAAATTTCAAAAAGTGGGTATTTATATTCATAACAGCTAGTTTGATTGGTCGTGGTGTGTTAGAACTCGATGTTGCGTACAACACAATTTATTTTATTATTCAAAGAGAAGAGTACCGTGGAAGCTTGAGGTGTTACAAAAGCTCTCCAAAGTTTCTGATAATTCATACCCAATTTTAGGTCCTTCTCATATATTGTCTGTCCTTAATGGTGATCGGTGTCCATTATAGGTAGTTATGTTGTTTGAAGAGGTTGAGTGTGTTTTTAGGATGCTGGGAACTCCTGAGTCTGTTAGTGTTCGAGCTATCCTAGGATTATTTAGGGGCTAGACTTTGGACAAATGAGATTTATTTTCCCTACCCTAAATTCAAGTTTGGATGACATGGGATTTCTTTAAATTCATCTTCGTATGATGGTTTATACCAAAAGAGGTGATGATAAAGAACATGTAAGAGCTAATGCGTATTCAACAACTCCAAGAGACGGTGAAAGCATATGTTGACCATTTCAAGGAACTTGTGTCCTTCTCACTGGAGGTAGCATCCCAAGAATTGATGAAGTCTTATCTTCTCATTGGGGTTCTTTGTCAAGAGATCATGGAGTAGGTCCTCCCTTCTAGTGACCATCATTTTGAGACACTATGGGATGATGCATTCTTTAATGAGTTAGTCTTCAGAGCGCTGATGGTTGGAGATCCAACATATTCAGTTGCTCATGAAGGTTCCCCATCTAGCGAGAAATGTGTGCCAGAGGGACCTATTTCTAAAGAGTCCTCTACAATGGTTTGAGCTTCCAATTCATTGGTCAGTTTAATGGAGTGCCACCATAGTGTTCAGTTCGAGCATGTGAAGCAGTCATGTTGCATCCCTCTGAGGATGAGTCGTCGTTGCAGGTGTTTGGGTCATCTAGAGATGTTTTGCAGGGAGCATTTCATGTAGAAGATGTTGTGATAAAAGTATTCCAATTCCTGACTGTGATGAAGGAGATGCTTCAGCCATCTGAACCCCAGCCACCGGTCTTGGGTTGAAGCTCGCATGCAGTCAAGAGTTACCGAGGGTGTGAAGCCTCGGTTCGGGTTTTGTGTTCCATGTTGGCGGTGGAGAATTTAAAGTATTTTGGACCATTTTTCATCTATTAAGGTTTTTATATTGTTTTAGATTCATTGTTTCATTAGGATGTTATAATGGACATGTTCTGTTGTAATCCAAATAGTTTTTTTGTCATGTTAGGGTTTTCTAAATCATGCATTTTTCTTAAAAGTGTGTTTGTCCCTTGTATGGGTTTATCTTGGTTTACCAGTGTTTGTTTGGAGATTTAAGTGCCTACGGAGGAGTCAAGGATTATATTTATTCTTTGGTTTACTGCTGGGATTATGTTTTTCTTAGCTGTTTTTCTCTAGTGCTCGGGGTTCTTGGTCTGGGTTAAGAGTTATGTGTTTCAACGTAGGTGTTGTTTCTCTCGTGCTGTAGAATTTAGTCTGGATCGGTTTGGAGTTCTTGTGTCTCCCCCCCCCCTTCTCAGGGTGGTATGTTTGGGTGTTAAATTTCTATGCTAGCTAAGTTCTTTTGGTCGGGAGAACACTATCGGGTTCTCCCGTTCTCTTGTGTTGTGGTTTCTTTTGGTTTCAATTGGGAATGGATTCTTTTTTTTCTATTATTCAGTTGGGTGAATTTATGGGGGAAGAAAGTGTCTGTGGTGGGAATAATTGACACACCCTGACTTTTTAATTAATTTTTATTTTATTATTTCTTGGTTTCAGGTTCGTGTGCAAAGGTCCAAGCATGGTCCTAGCGTAAAATATTTTTAATTTAATATTTTTTGTGGTTTTCAGACCCGTGCATGGTCACCGCATAGTGGGCGGTAGTCGCGTCGTTAGCCCAGGTGCTCGCACAAGTATCTAATGATTAAAAAAATAATGTTTTATGTAAATAAAGAGGGTTAAATGTTTAAATTGTAATAATAACAATGTTATTATGTAATTAATAATAATATTATTAATGATGTGTTATTATTTTTATTTTTTATTATTTTTATTAATATTTTATTTATTATTACTTTAATTATTATTAATTTTATTATTGTTACTTTATTATTATTATTTTTATTATTATAACTTTTATTATTGTTATCTTTATTGTTTTTATTTTTATTTTTATTATATCTAGTATTATTATTTTTATTTGGTTTTGTTATTATTATTTCTAATATTGATATAATAAAATGAAGAGAACAAAAGAGTTCAAACCCTAATCAACCAGACCCCCATTCCATGTTCCGCACCGCGGACCACCCCCTCCCCGCTTCCTCATCCTGAACTTTGATCGACCACCTTGCTCCCCCTTCACCACCTTTGGCCTTTCCCTCTCACCTCGGCAGCGGCCTCCGCCCCCGCTCCCTTCCCATCCCCCTTTCCCCGTTCGTGCCCTCTACACACCCGACCTCCCACTTTCGATTCAGCCTCCTCGGACCCTACCAACCTCACCTCACCTATGGTGCCATCCACACACCAAGCCTCCCACACCCACCTCAACATCAGGCCACCGTAAGGTCCCCGTCACCTACACCATACACCCCAGCACTGGCATCCCCCGCCCAACTGCTCCAGCCAACCGATGCACCTCCATCCCGCCACCCCTTCTCCCTTCCGCTCCTCCAGCCAGCTGACTCCCTTTTCCTAGCATCTACTCTACACTACTCTGGCACCCTTACCCTCCCCTACATTCTAGAAATCATTCCCCCAATCGTGGTTCCCCTCAGGTGAATCCTCCTTGGCCAAAAACTCTTCAAGTATTAGTTTTTCCTTGGTTTTAAGGGGTTTCCTTCAGCCTGACCACACCCAAATGGCACACATTAGTTTCCTCACATTTTTCTCATTTTTTAGGTGTGTTTTTAGTCTGCAGGGGTTGTTCATATTTTTTCTGAAGTGGTGTCGTGGTCTCACTCCATTGAGGTATGCATTTTTAATCTTTCCTTTCCAAAATAATTCATTAGATCTTGCATGTTTTCAATTTCTTCTTAAATGTTAATTTCCGCTCTATTATATCATTGGTTTGATTTGACTAGTTTTTTCGTTATGTTAGAATTTACTAAAAATGAGTTTTCCTAGGGGATTGTGTAAATTTTCCATGTTAATACACCTAGTATGTTTATTTTAAATGATGTTGTTCTTCAAAGTGGGATTGGGGGTTTCCACTATTTTTTTTGTCCATTTATAAAGTAGTTTATAAATTGTCTAGTATGTTTATAAAATTTATTTGTTTTTATATTAAATGTTTTAAAAATTGTTTGGTGAGTCATGGTTTAATGGAAATTTTTGTTTTGTAGAAATATAATCTATGTGTCTCTTTGGATGTTTGGGGGTCACTAGATGTTGGCACATCCAAGGGTTCACTAGGTGCACAGATAGATGTGTCATCAAATAATGTTTGTATTTTAAATTTTATATTTACTTGAATGTTTTGTTATTCTAAATGGTTCATGCCTTCCAGATGAGGTTGGGTCTTTTTTGTGGTTCTTAAAATTTTTATAATTTTATTCCTTATGTTTTGTTTGTTTCTCATTGAAATATGCTTTGGTGTGAGTTAGGAGAGAACCGTGACTATTTGGATTTATAAATTTAAAAGTGGTATTGTTATGATGTTTTTGGAAAATGAATTCAGTCATGTCGACTCAAAGGCCCATTTGGAGCATTCAATTCAAAGGTGATGTTTGGGTAATACTTTTTGAGACTTTGAACTTAAAGGCATGTTTTCTTCTTACAACTCATGGGTAGAGTTGTGTTAACATTTATAATGGTTTGTTTTTAGATGTTGTGTATTTCTACTCAGAGTTTTAAATGTTTTTAGAAAAAATATCTCGACATGGATGTGACATGATGGCCCATTTGGAACATTCAACTTTAGTATAATGTTTGTGTTGATTATTTGAAATGACAATGTTCTTATTACTATATAACCATTTAAAAACATTAATATATTGAAGAAGAAATCAAATGATTTTAATTATTTCATGGAATGATGGCCCGGTTGGCTCCTTTGATGATATGTATATTTGGGGAACCTCTATATGGGATATCCTTCATGGGTTATCATATGAAGTGTCCATATTTGGGGTTGGAAAGTACGGTGAGATTTTCCACGCGTGCGAGGGCCACTAATTACAAAGTATTATTATAACAACCATGGGTTTCTAGGAATCTTTTAAATGATCAAGTGATGGTTACTGACCAAACTTGATTAGATGGGTTGGTACCCATGGGTTTTTTATTAGGCCAACCGAGATTTTCCATTTGATTGGTTAGTTTAGGTCATCTAGTTGGTTATAGACATAGGAGATTCACTACATGCCGACTTGTGGTTCTAAAACCAAGTAGATCTAGGTGTCTTCTAAGGATGTTTAGTATCACCCATGGTTTGTCTTTTCTTTTCTTGTTTACTTTCAACTATCCTTTTTTTGAGCATATATTTTCACCTGTTTCTCATAGCACTACCTTGCTTTCCTTGTTTGTATTTTTTTTTGAAAAACTATAATTTGTTTCACAAATGACACATAGTGTAATTTGGGTTTTAAAAAAATCATAAATGTTATTTTTTTATTAAAAAATGGAAAACCTAATTTTATAATTGTATTTCAAATTTGTGTTAATTGATTGTTTCAGGGAAGGAGAAGTTGGAATCTATGGTTTTTCATGAAAAAACTATTGAGCATTTTAATTCTCATTAATATATTATCTTTTCATTTATTGGTTCCCCTTTTATCAGGTTCTCTTAGCTGAGTTTCTCATTATTATAGCAAGGTCGTCCTTTGGTTGTGTGGTGACCTAGAGGGTCACATAAAGGTATGTTGAGCTAATCTGTTTTTTTTGTTTTCCGCTGCTATAGTTGAGTTGTTTTTGATAATTCATGCTTATTTATTTGTCTTTTATGGGAAAAATCATTCTAAGCAATTAAATTTTGATGCCCGGAACTGGTTTCCAGCTCGTGGGGATCGAGAACGCCCTTCGGGCCATGTCGCGGACCAGCTCGGGTGACCCATTTAGGGTTGATCCAAGTTGGTTCAGGATAGATCAAGATCTAAAAAACTAAGAATATATTCCCTTAAAGAAATAGGGAAGAATCAGATAATTATGGGGAACCAAGAGTAATAGGAATCACTTACTAGGAAGGGTGAAGATCTTTGATCTGGTATTTAAATCACTAATTTTAGAGGTTGGTAAGGCTTGGAATTTGTTAGGGAGCATCCAAGGTAATGAGAAATAATAATGGATCAAATGGGGGTCAATTTGAGATAGAAAAGTGGATTCAGGTAATTAAAATTCTATTTTTCATGTGAATTAAAATGTTACGAACAGTTTGTTGGGTAGGGTCGCATTCTGCCCCCTAACTGAGAACCTAAACACTACCCCACCATTATAGGGGTTCAAAGTTACTCATAAGAGGGTTCACAATTTGAAAAACCATGCACCACCTATCCAATTACCTTCTGTCTAGGGTGGTATGGTTTGTTGGGCAGGAGAGCATAGTTAGGGAGAACCATGCGCCACCCATTCATTTCCCTATTTCTTCCTGTTTTCTCAAATTTCCACTCAAAAACACCCCACGTTAGAACACAAATGAAAATAACTTAACAAAATTAAAAATATTACCTAAAAAAAGCTTCATACAACTCATAAAAATTATAGGATCTTACAATCTCCTCACCTTATAATAGCTCATCCTCATGTTTCACTCCCAATTATGTATAATATTCCATGTAAAAAAGATTGGGCTACAGGTCCTTCATATCATATTCTTCTCCCATATTTCCACTTCAACAATCCATGTTTCCAAAATACCCAAACTATTAGCATGGCCTTCCCCAGTAATACATTCCCGATGTAATCCACCACATGTATCAGATGATCCTAAAAGGAGACATCTGACTCATGATTGACATCTTCCACAACGATCAAATGATATGGGTTGGGGTGATACCGATATAGTTTTCACACATGAAAAACGTTATGCATATCACTATATTTCTATGGAAGAACTACTCAATATGTCACTGGTCCAATTCATTCCACCACCTTAAATGGTCCAATGAACCTAGGTGCTAACTTGCAGTGCCTCGGTATCATGTATTGAACCAAACTAAGTGACACCCAAAGAAAAACATGATCACCATATGTAAAATATATTGTTCATAAACATATTTTATCATACAAATTCTATCTACTCTAACCCATATCCATATGATTTTGAATAATCAAAACCTGCTCCGACATCTCCTACACGAGTCTCAGACCCAAAAACACTGACTCACCTACTCCATCCAGCATAAAGGTGATCAACATGGACAACCATAAAGAGCCTCATATGGTTCCATCTTAATTTTAGCATGATAACTATCATTATAGGTGTAATACACCAGATCTAGGTGATTATCCCAATATCCACTGTAGTCTAGAACACATTCTTGAAGAATATCCCCAAGCACATGTATAGTATTCTATGACTTCCCATCTATATGTTGGTGGAAATATGTTCTTGATAAAAACTATATACCAAGATCCTTCTATAATACCTTACAAAACAGTGAAGTAAAACATGAATCATGGTTTGAATAATTAGATTGTGGTCCCATGTGCAGAGGGACTATCTCCCAAAAATATAGTTCCCCAAAATGCTCCACTAAGAAAGTCTCTTGTATTGCTATGAAATGCACAATATTTGTTAGTATATCCACAATAACTATAATAGCATCATTCTTTTGAGGTTTCCATAGGATACCTACCACAAAATTGATGGTAACGTTGTCCCACTTCCATTCAAGAATGTAAAAAGGATCTAAAATAACCTCTAGGTTGTTGATTCTTAGAATTCACCTACTAATAGTTGTAGTATCGTTTCATAAACCCTTCTATCTCATTTTTTCAGATTGGCCACCAAAACTATCATCATTTTTTAAAGTATATTTTGGTCACTCCTAGATGTAACATCAAATTTGATGCTTGAAATTTCCATATCAACTCATATCACGTAATCATAGGCATAATTACCTGATTATTTTCATATAAGATATGATATTCATTTATCATTTAGTATGAAGGTGTATCCCCACCTCCATACCATTCCCAAAGATATAAATATTCTGGATCCCCATTCTACCTATCAATAATCCATATCAAAAGTGTAGAATCTACTAAAACTTATACTTGAGTCATCTACTACGATTCTCCTGAATCAGCACATTCTTCTCAACAAGTATAGTCATTATATTCCACTCAATCCTAGACACATTAACCACGTGATTCTATGTTTTCCTACACAAAGAATTAGCAATGCTATTTCCTTCCCCAGATACTTATGA
The DNA here is from genome assembly GCA_963277665.1 of Viscum album. Classification (NCBI taxonomy): domain Eukaryota; kingdom Viridiplantae; phylum Streptophyta; class Magnoliopsida; order Santalales; family Viscaceae; genus Viscum; species Viscum album. The sequence continues at coordinate 196,574,467 of OY728162.1, forward strand.
TATCTCAAAATAAAATGAATGTATGTACTAAACCCATATCCACTTCCAAAGATTTAAATATTGTTTAAAAAATGTGTACTTCAAGATCTTTTGATTAGTAAACATTGTATACTTCTCACCCAATAGATAGTTCCACCAACATTTCAACGAAAAATGAACTTCTCAAAACTCGTGGTTGTGCATAGTGTAAATCCATTCATGTGGCCTCAACTAATGAGTCTCACACACCAAAACTCTATCTTATTGCATCAAAACAGCTCCATTTACAATACTAGACTCATCAGAATGCACCATATACTTATCTTCAAGATCATGTAGGATTACAATTGGTTTCAATGTTAACCGCTTCTTCAACTCCTAGAAGGAATTATTGCATGACTCCGAACATTCAAAATTTATCCCCTTCTTGGTCAAGCTTGAAAGTGATGCCTCCTATTGAGAAATTTCTTAGATAATCCTCTGATAATATCCAGATAAACCCATAAAGATATGTATTTCAAAAAAGAATTGTGGGATGCCCATAAGAAACCAATTCATGAATTTTCTCTTTGTCAACTAACACACCATTCTTTGAGAAGATGTGACCCAAGAAGTGTAAATGGTCAATAAAAAGTAACACATGGATAGCATGGTGTATAGATGATTCCATCTTGGTGTACTTATAATTATGTCCAGATGTTAGGCATGATCGTCACGAGTCTTGGAGTACACCAAGATGTCATTGACAAACACTACCACAAACTGATCTAGGTACAGATGGGATGTTCTATTAATAAAGTCCACAAATAATACATGTTCATTCATAAACCCAAATGGAATTTTGATGAACTCATATAGTCCATACCTGCTTTTGAATGTAGTCCTCAGTATATTAGAAATCTAAACTCTAAACCAATGATACCTTGAACTTAAGTCAATTATGGAAAAGACAAAATCTCCTATCAACTGGTTAAAAAGATCATCGATATAATGAATAGGATACCAGCTATTCACAGTCATCTTTTTCACCATCTAGTAATTGAAACACATGTTCAAACTCATATTAGCCTTCTTTACTAAAAACACATGTGATCTCAAAGGTTACATACATGGTAGGATAAAACCCTTTCCCATTAACTCATTTAGAAAAGTCTTGATCTCTTGATGCTCTATCAGCACCATTCTGTATGGTGGAATTGAAATGGGTCACCTCCTAGAAAGAGATGAATAGTATACTCCACGTATCTCTTAGGGGTAGCCTTGATAATTCATTAGGAAAAAAATCCTAAAGTATATCCATAATAGGTGGAAAGACAACTTAATTTAAACCTCCATTACCCTAAAGATACATAAACATCAATCACCTTTGGTAACAATCTATCTGGGCATAGTGTGCTACTAACTAAACCATACCCTGAATTAGAATGAATCCTAACATGTCAATAATATAGAAATCTCATAGAAAATTTTACTCACCAACCTCTTTAAAACATCCCTTGCATAATTAGATGCCCCCAAACATTACTCCCAATGGTGTGTCTATCATTAAAACCCCACTCAAAAACTCCACTGCTAAGATAAAAACATTTAGAAGTTGAATATACACAATGAAATGAGAAGAAAAAATATTAAATAAAGAACTAGATAATGTAGAAACTACAAGAACATTACCTCTCACAATCAATTGTCTAGCCTTGATATTCATATATTTAGGATAAATTTCAAATTACTATCCTACACCTCTTCCTGGGGATGCAGTTTGATTTACCTATGTTGAACCACCCTGCTAATAGGGGTTCCCTTTCCAAGAATCAGTACATCCACTACCTCTACTACCACGACATGTATAACTTAAAATTACAACATAATATGGTGTATAAGATCCCCTTACTACTCTCACATTATTTCTGGCAACCCCACCTTCACCTATCTGTTGTGTGTTCTTACATAACCTCTATAGATGTCCCATCATTCTGTAAGATCAGTACTCCATTGTTATTCCAAGAAAATGTCTACAATAGTGGCCTAGCCTACCACATTGGGGACAAATCACTAAATAATGGTCCTGTGTAACTTACTTCCCCCCACCATCCACTATATTTTTCACTACGCTGGATAAAACTCCCATAACAATGATTTCTGCTCCTGAAAAGCGTACATCTTGATCATCCATTAACAACCATCTATCCTATATTGAAATCCTAATTTAGGTTCCCCTTAGTTATGAGAGCCTAATTCACCACATTTGGAAACTTCTTCAACCAGGGGATATTCACTTGGGTTTTTATTTTACATAGAAACCCTTCGTTAGATCATTTTTCTGAAGTAGCCTCATCCATTTCCAACACTATAGTAAAGTATAAAAAATTGGTAAATCATCCAATATAGTCCATCATGGATATACTCACCTGAGTAAACCTCATGGACTAAAATACACAATCCTAACTCAACATATATGGATAGAAGTGATCCATGAACCTCTGAAATAATTCCTTACATAACATACCATCAGCCTATCCGGTCATAGTCTGAATGTCCCACCACTATAGCACTGATCCTCATAGCATATAAGCATCTATCTTGGCTCTATTCTCAGTAAGAGTGTCCATGTGGTCAAGTATAGTATGTATAGAATCAATCTAGAAATAATATCCCGTAGGTCTACCCTATTTAGAAAAAGATATAGGATGTTGCAACTAAAACTCTCTCTTCATGATAGATATGTTGTTCTTGACCCACCCTTAGTTTCTTTCGATGAATTGCATGAACTGAGAAAATTTCTCATAGAACATCATTCCATCTTCTTAAACAAAAAATTTAATTTTCCTCAGGTTCTACTACTTGTGGATAATCACCATCCATAACTTATGATCATCCTATAAACAAGCATCCTTATTAGGGAATAACTCTATAAGAAAAACATTCACCTTAGGACATAGTTTATAGAAGTTAACACATTTATGAGAAACAAAATATGTCACAACAAGTCATTTTTATAAACCCCTTCATAAGGTCAAATATGAGGCACTATCACTAACCATGACCATCCTACACATAGGTCCTACTTAACATGGGTAAACACATTCTCATTATTCATTCTTCTCATTTATAAATCCTTTTTGCCTCATTTTTCTTCATTTTACAATCATTCTCAATTTCAAATTAGTAATAAATTTCTTTTCAAATTCAAAATCAAGGAAATAAGTATTTAAAGTTCAAAAAAATTCCCAAAACCCATTTTTCACATGAGTCTCTAATATTATGCATGTCATAAAATAGTTTTAAGTTCCTAGTATGATGCATAAAAACTCAACTATCATTCCATAATGGGCCATGAGTCAATTATCATAAAATCTCAGAAACAATAATCACATTACTCCACAAGTGTTTCACCAAAGGTTAAATAATATTCAACTATAATAGCAAACATCAATCAAAAGTCAAACCATGGGTACGTGGGTTCTCTCCTATACATGGGTTAGCTACTCCCGTGCATGAGATCCTAAACATTTTCTGAATAAACAATGTTCTTTTTCTACCTTTTCCAAACTGTAAGAAAATAGAATGAAAATAATTCTATGATTTAATACCACTTTGTAACATCATGACCTAGGTTCCACACATCGGTTCCCCAAGAAAGTTATCTACATGACCTCATGTGTGCCTCCTCATACACCATAGGCTACTGACTAGTAGCGAGGGTCTAAAATCAGTCATGGGGAGACTATACCCTCTTTGCTAGAGTAAAACACCAGACGAAAAAAATTAACTATAACCAAATATATAACAATAACAAGAACAATAAAAGTAACACCAGATGACTAAAAATAGAAATATAATATCAAAACCAAATAGTATATTTACCATTCTAAAGTAGATTCAACGTGTCAATGTGAAACTCAAAAGTAAAGACAATGAAAATTTCCATGAGGGCCCCAAACCATGTTGGATTCCCTCATCCATGCTCCATCCCTAAATAAACTATCTAACATATGAACTATTCCTTTAACCTATATTTAATTCATAAAATCTATTCACATACTGATTAGGCATCCTCATCAGTGTCTAAGTAAAACTCATTAGGGCCAAACCAATGGTATCTTAAACAATATACAATCAATAATATTGCATGCAGTTGTATGATTAAATAATAAAAATGAATATATAAGAAGTTACCACATTATCAAATTATTCTTTAATTAACCAGAAAACTCTATAGGATTCCGAGGACACTTTAAACTCAATACCTACTTCATCCCATGATGGAGTCTAAATAATCCATAAGGGATTTCACATTCTAAAATTCCATTGTAACCATTTTGTATCGCATGTCACATCTAATATTTCTATTATTACTATTCTAGATTACATGTCTCATATGAATGACATTGTTACCATTCATCATCTCATTAATTAATTCCAAAATTATTTAATAAAATCAAACACATTAATTAACTCAAAAGTAATTTAATATTTTTATTATTATTAATTAACTCAAAAACAAATTAATTATCTCAATAAAATTAATTAAATCAGCAATTAATTAATCAACTCAATCAAATTAATTTTCACAACAATCAATTTATATTATCAACATTATTAATTCACTCACCAATTAATTAATCTTCTCAAATCATTTCTAATTCATCAATTAGTTTTTCACATCAACTAACTTAACTAATTTCCCTATTAATAAATCAAAATCCACAATCCCAAAAATCACATAATTAATTCATCAATTAATTATTCACCTCACATATCTCATTATACTATAATTAATTCATCCATTAATTATTTAATTCCACAATTTCCACACCTTCTATGTATTTCCACAATTAATTACTAAAATATATACTCTCAATTATTCTAAATATCATATATACCTTAATTAATTAATCCAACAATTTAATTAATGTAATCATGAACTCAATTTATAAACATCAAATAGAAATTCTAAAATCCCATACAGATAATAGTAGTCAAGACTATGGGATTTGAATTATATAACACTTACCTCAATTCTTTGACAAACGATCACCAAATAGAAGTACCCAAAATTTGATCATCACAACGATGTAGAATGAGATACCAATCTAAAAACCTAAATCAAGATCCAATGAATAAAGATCCTTTAATTCAAGATATTTATCTAAAATCTTAGATGTACATTCAATAAAAATAATTCTATATAAAATAAAAATAGGGAATACAATCCCTTAAAGAAATAGGTATGAATAGGAGAAGAATGAGGATTCAAGTGGAATAGAAATTACTTACTAGGAGGGGTGTCAATATTTGATCTAGGATTAAAATTGCGATGAATGGGTCTTGGGAAGTATTGGAATCTATCTAAGTGCCTCAAAAATCATGAAAAATCACAATGGATCGAATGAGGGTTGATTTGGGATTAAAAAGGGGATTCAATTAATTTAAAATAAAATTTTCAGGTGAAATAAAATTTAAAGTACAGTTTGTTGGGTAGGCGTACATGATTTCCCCTATCTATGTGCCTAAACAGTGTGCCTCTTTTATAAGACTACATGGTTACTCATAAGAGGGAGAACTGTTTGAAATTTTTTGTGCCAATCATGCTCCTCCCTATTTCTTCCATTTTTCTCATCTTTACACCCAAACACACCCCATGGTAGTACCCAAATTAAATGTAATCCACACAAAGAAAATTATACCTACAAATGAGCCCAATAAATCTCCATAAATGGTCATGATATTACATCTTGGGGCATTGGGATTGGTCCCATCACAATGGGGTGTCCTATTTTCTATTAATTCCCTTCATGGATGGGAAAAATGGTAAATGGTCAACTATGCTTAAGACATTGAGATGTATTTCCCACCATCCATTCAGGGAACTAGAGGAACACGGGATGTAGAGAACTTATTACATATCATATAGGGTGTCATTAAACATGTTGAGAAACCAAAGAACATGGAGTTAATGCTGGTAGTGTTCATTTATCCAGACCTCTAAAATGAGGTGGGGAATGATGGGAATACTAGAAGATGCGAGGGAATCACCTAGGAGGCCTTCATGGAAGTATTTTTCAGTGAAATATTTCTCAACAAAAGGATACTATACTAATAATAAAAATTCATAGAGATATATCAATGCTCCATGATGGGATCCCCATACTCCACACTTTTGATTGAGCTAATTCTATTTTCTCCTCTATTGGTCAAGAAAGTGGCACATAAGTCTAGGATATTCGAGGTCAGTCTTTATCCTAAAATTAGACAATAGGTTAGGACCTTTGAAATAGTGACATACCCATATATTCATTACAAGGATTTTCCTATTGATAAGTACCTTGATGAATATTTAACTTTTGGTCTTCTTCCACCCTTCAATTCTAAGGTGCGAATACCTCTTTCTAATATGACCAGTTCCTCTTCTGGTTGCAAGATAAGGAAGACTAGGGACATGCAATAGGGTAGTTTTTTACTGGTGGAGAAGAGTATTGATTCATAATCCCCCTCCTAAGGATATCCATAGTGATTAAAAATTGGAAATATGAAACACTAAGATAAGATATTCACTCCACCTTATAAATATTAGAGAATGTGTGTAAATATGGGAAATCACCAACAATTTATCACCATAGCATCAAGGGAATGTTTCAACATGGGTACAGGATGACCATGATTAATAACCCAGGGATGATACTGGGTTCTTTAGTAGAATGATTATATGATTTTGAATTAGATGAGTCATATACCTCATGGATATGGTAGAAGATTTGAGGAAGGATAGGTATATGAAGTGGACTAGACCCCAGTAAATGGATCTAAAGGACCCTCTACTATTTTAGGTATGGTATAGATAAATTTAACATTTGTAACACTTTAATTTATATTAGTTCTTCTCATTAATTTATATCTACAAAAATAATTGATGTAATTAGACTACCAGTCAGTTTATCTTATAACTTGATTTCCCTCTCTACATCATTGGGAATGAATATGGGCCACCTTTAGTAATGATAATTGTTTATCTTATTCACTTCCAATTTTTGACATCCATGGGAAATTTTTATTCTGGAGTTGAAAATATTCAAGTTTAATCTAATCATGGACCATTATACAATTTCCTAATTCCATATTGATTTATATCATATAAGGGTGTCCTTTACATCTACTAAGGACCAAAAGTTCATGATGACCGGTGAGTGGGAATTGAGAGCATGTAGATTTGGTCAAAACTTGAGTTAGCTTTGGATGATCATGGAATTGATTGAATACTTGAATATTTCATCATGATCAGGGGTAACCCCATGATCTCTTCATCGTATTGTGGATTTCCATGATGAGTTATTCCCAAAGGACATCATAGGACTTATCCCTAATAGTGGAGTTATATTTTAAATAGAGCTTGTTCAAGATGTGGAACCCTTTTCAATACAACCTTATCTAATGTTTTGATCCATGATAAAGGAGATCAAGGTGAATCTAAAAGACATATAATAAAATAAATATATAAATCCATGTACCTTATATAGGGGTGAAGTAGTATTTTTCTATAATAAATAAAATGAATGTATAAAACTCTACATAGTTTACCATAAGATGAATCAAGTGATGGTGAATAATACATATTATTTTTACGTAGTAGAAAATTTATTTTTATATTTAAAAGGATTATAGTAGTCCTACATGATTGATCCCCAATATACATATTAGTAGTTTCATGTTTTAAAAGAGGACATCACAACAATAATGTTTCATAATAGGTATGCGTCATATGAGTACATTGTAATTTTGTTTGTAAAGATGAATGTTTCTACAATTTTCATGGATCTCATGAAAAAGTTCATTCAGAATTAGGTTACAATTTCAAAATGGTTTTAGTTAAAAATATACTCACTTATTAATTGACCCTAGATAATCATTCCATACAACTTAAGAATTTTCTGAGTATATTTTGATCACATCAACTTTATTCCAAACTATCAAATTTTAATATTTATATTCAAAAGAAAAAACTCACATGGAATGTGATTATAGATATAGGAATATCTAGGGAATAAGAAAATTTTTGGGATGTAATATCATAAACATGTCACTAGAATTTGTTAGAGTTTGTAATACTTCAGTATTTATATGGATAGTATTGATGTTTTATCTTGGAATCCTATGGTTTATCTGTACCCATGAGTGCTTTGATAATGAATGGGGTGATTTTTCAATGGTTAGGATAGTTTGAGTATTCTATTTATACAATGAAGATGAGGATGAATATATATCCATAATTGATAGTTCTCAAGTCAATAACTTGTTTTTATAATTACTACAATTCATCAATAATTAGTTTATGATTAATACCAATGTAGAGGGAAAAGGTAGTATATTATTAGTCACCTCATCTGTGACCCCATAGAAAAATATTTACCAATGACTTTGATCTATTGATAATGGTCCACACATTGATGTGATGTTAACACTCTTCTTTAGTGAGTATTTTATTTTATTCACGGACCATAAGATCTAATACTATATCTTTACAAAATGGGACCTAAATTTGAGGTGTTTTCTTTGATGATTGATCCTTTTCAGGACTATGGATCAATGAAGCACCATTTTGGGTACCATATTCTTTATTAGACTGGGTAATGACTAGCAAGGAGAGCGTCCATGAGTGTGATTTGATGCAAGTTGATCAATAATTGATGAGAAATTACCTAGAAATTTATTGGATGGTGATGATGTGATTTTAGTATATGGGAGAGTTATAGTACATGCTTCAATTATGGAATAACTGACAAGAGAATTAAAAATTTATAAGTGGGTGGTACATCATGAGGTGACAATGATGAAAAAAAATTCCAGAATTGATTTTTTTTGTGGAATGAGATGAAGTGGGACATTGTAATATTTGTTTCTCAATTCTTTACCTAATAGAGGATAATGAATGATCACTAGAATCCTGATTGTTGTCTATAACCAATTCTTATGCCCATGTGGATGTTAGAGGAAAACATGATGGAAATTTTGATGGGGTCACCTGGGACCCTAATGATCCAGGATGATGTTTGAGTGACTGTTGAAAAAACAATGAAAGTGACTAATTTGTTACTGATCCCTGAGTCTCACACAGTATAAATTTTAGGAAATAATTATGTCCATACAATTTAGGAATACAAGGGTTACCTTCATAATTCCATCTAAAAGATAAACACATTTTAAATCATCATTTTTTGGTCTTGTAAAAGTCCTAAGGGGCTCAGCAAAAATTTATCATGATGTAGCATCCCAATATAGAATTAAATTTATAGTGTAATATTCAATAATTTATGATAAACTTCAGGAATGAATTATTGACTTCAATGGATCTTGGGATAATCGCTTAACACATGTTGAGTTAAACTATAAAAACATTTACTAGTATTTGCATCAAAGGGAACCTTAGGAGACTCTCTACGGTAGTTCAAGATACTAAACACTATATTGGAATTACTATGGTTATAAAATAGTTGATTTAGAAGAGGATGATCATAGATCAATATATAAGTACATCATATGTAAATCGTGGGTGGATCCATTTGGATATCTATTTGTGAAAATGTCTTTCTATGAGAAAATCCTTATTTTGGAAATTGAAATTTGAGGAAGAAGGGTGTGGTAGATGTAAGAGAAAGTTTTTTCAGACCAATGATGTGATTTTTTTTAGAAGAAATAAATTATTTAAATCTTGAGTATGATAATAAATTTGAGGGGGAGATTTGGAAAACCATCCAATTTTAAGAGATGTCCTTAGGATGCTTCCTTAGAGAAAAGGAGATGTTGAGTGGAAACATATCACATGGCATGATGAATATATTTTTTCGTGGAGGCTATGTTTGTATAGTGGTTGTGGAGTTATGTAATAATAGATGGTTTTGGTGGATTTTTTATCATAGAATGGGTACAATGTTTAGAATTGATAGTTTCATAGAGTTTGGAAGGTAGAGTTTAGGATGTTCATCAAATTTTATTGTCACTTCACTTTAGAGTGGTGGTTTCATCACAGTGCCTTTATGACATATTAGAGGTGATATCAAAATATTTTTCATATTTCATTAGTTGTCTCCACTGTATTATAGTATATATTTATTTAACACCATGGATTGTAGAGGTTCATTCGATCAGAAACAACTTCATCATGAACGACTATTATATATTTATTCCCTATCAGTTATGGACCCATTGTATTGTACCCATATTCACTACACCATAATGCCTATTTTTATAAAATTCCTATAAAATCCCATGCCCCCAAAAAATATCCTTGTCTCAACCATTTCCCTAATATATGGAGAAACCATAGTGATTTTTTAAGAATGCATCTGACCCTTATACTCTAGGATTTATCCTCGATATTATATGACCAACTCGTGTTGATTGTAAGTGGGTTTTACTTTCATTCTATTTCATTTATCCTTCATCTACTGGTATATATTATATGTATAAAAATATTTTTCTATATCTATCATAAATCTAGCACTAGTATCATGTTCGGGATAGTTTGATAGTGGATTGGTGTTTTTTAAATAAACCTAAGGTTCTATTCTTGTTTTGACAAGAAATTATTGATATATTCTATTAATGATAATGAATCTAGGGAATTTTAGCCATTTATTTTTATTTATCCAAGAACTAGTTCTGTTGAAATAATCCTTGAGGAATCCTTGATGTTTGAGTCATTCTTCATGGGTGTGATAAATGTCTTGGTCTTCACATCTAGATAGTATGGTTATCAGAATATGGTGAAAGGAAATTGCTCAAAAAATTTCATTATAAATTTATATAATTTTAAATCAAACCACTCCCACTATGCATAATCTAAAAATATTTAGTATTCCTATTGAATTTATGTGAAAATATTGTTTCAATTACAAGGAAGAGTCGATCACTTATTATTTCATCAACAGCTAATGGGATATGCACTTGTGGGTACAAGTTAGAGGCCTTCTATATTCTTTTGATAGGATAATCTAAGTGGTGTAGTTTTTTCATACTAGATCAGACATTATTTTAGATAAAAGAAAACATGAAATGGGTGGTAAAATCATCACCGATACTAAATTTTTGGTAATTTGTGAAACTGGGGATGTATTCTACCATCAAGGACTCTGGACGAACCACTTTTACATTATATCTAATTTTATGTACATAATTTAATAAATTGTTCATCATTTTATGTATTTTTTTCATCATTTAGGATTGATGGTCCTTCTATAACCTACAGTTCTCCCCTAGTGTGACCATACATGGTTAATAGGAGATGGTATTTTTGGGTGATTGTTAACACCACTATAATTGTTTTAAATTAATCATTGATGGGTCTTTTATTTTAGGGATGATTTGAGGTGGATGTTTTTTTCTATACTCATGGGGCCCTTCCATTGTAGAATTTTCATCTTACTTAGGGGATGGTAATTCAGTGATGGATAAGGCTTTGGAAATTCCCTAAGGGCTCAGTTTATATAATAATAATAATAATTCTCTATCAAATGTGTAATCCGACTCTTCTATTGTTTTCAAAAACTTAAAAGGCCATTATCAATTCCCTTGTAAAATAATCTATTATGAAAGAACATGCATCTATATTATTTAACCAAATTTCAATGATGATCACACATGTCATGTGTGTAAGATATTGGAGAATCTTCTTTCTTACAATGGTAACCTTGTTGATAGGAATCTGGTGTATACATGTATATCTTATTTTACTATTGATATTTCTATTATTTTTAAGGGTATTCCCCTGACCTTAAAAATTTATATACCATATGAAAACTTCTTTTCAATTAGATGTTTTTGTTCATGTTTGTTTCCCAATGAATAAATAAAATATATCAATTTTCAGTTAGTCAGTTTCACACTTCAAATTAACATTGTCATATAATAATGTTTTAATTTTTGGTTCAATAATATGATAGTAAAGGTATATTATACTCACTAAAGATATTTAAATCATCACGTCTAGTCAACAACATCTTGCGTAGAAGGATGTGTGCATGAGGACTTATGGATCTCTAGTGTAGAGTCGATGTTTTAGGCTAGCGAGTTACATGGTGAATGATTTCTCTATCAATATATATGGATTGATTTTATGATTCTCATGGACCGTGAAAATGTCTGTATATATATGATTTTATTTTGTGAGGGTTTACAAATATTTAAAACATATCCAAATGTAGGATACCTAAGTACACTTGGATTTATTGATGAATTAGATTTTTGATTTCATTTTTTGAAACTTGTTTGAGGGGTTTAAGAGGTATCTGAGGGTGTAGCTTAAATTCCTCAAGATAAAGTAGTTGATTGAATGTGAAATTTATTTTATAGGTCCTCAATTAAAGTAGTATCTTGTGTTGATGAATGTAAACATAATTTTTAAATCATATTTAAAGATACTCTGATTAATTGAGATGCTTTAGAGATATGTTGAAAAAAAATACAAGAATACTGGATCAAAGGCATAACGTACTCAATCAACTATCCATAACAGTTTACACATACGGTCTATTGATTTCCATGGTATATTTTTTGTTCCTATGATTCATCTTGAATGTCCTGATCATTCAGAGTTGTATTTGTGGTCATTTGATCATGGTTGATAGGTTTCTATATATGGTTGATACAATAAAATATAGTTGATTATGAAATTTTTATGTGGATGATCCACATGGTCAATATAGGTATTTAGTTGATTAAGAATGTGTAGTTACATCACATGGTCATACCCCTCATGGTTTATTTTTTCTACAAGTTTACTAACTCATGGTTTTTTAAGTACATATGGATTTTTTGTTGAATTTTTTTATAAAGAATCATGGTTTCTAAAGATTATGTATTCTAAAGGAATAAAATTATGATAATTACTTCTGCAATTATTTTTATTAAATAACAATGTATTTGTAAGATAAATGATTTAATATAAGACTTATGGAAGATATAATTAGTTTTTTTTAAGAAGAACCATAACAGTTATTCATGGGTTTTCACACATTTTCTGAATAATATTTTCATATAAAAAACTATGATTTTTATTGATTTTTTCAATACAGCTATAAATAATGGGAGTTTCTATAATATATTTCATTGAAATATTATTTACTAAAAATGATAATTTAATGAAGAAAATAATAATAATAATGCACCATTCATGAATTAATAGATAGTACATTCTCTACTATATTGAAGTCCACATTTTTCAAAGAAAAATTATAAGGGAGATAGTGTGAGGGAATGATGAATCAATTAATGATCATCTATTTTCTAGATATTAAATATTAAATAGGTTTCATCAGGTGTGAATTCTTCTACAAATGAATATATAATCCTATAGATAAAAATAGGGATATCTATTTTTGGTTACTACAATCATATTAATTTTCTCTACTAAATATAATCAAATCCTTAAAGAAAAGTCTTCCAAATGCAGTATAATAATATAATTTATTCAAGAGAAATGATGAAATTTTTCAAGGCTCCTGAAAATAGGGTAAACAAAAAATTCCTTTTTTATTGTTGTTTATGTTTATGGAACATCTAACCTTACATTATACTAGCTAGTATAAATCCCCCAATAGTTAATGATGAACACTAAACCTATCTTGTAATCACTTTTCTATTAGTTAATATCCATTTCTTGGAACCCTTCTAAACCTAGAAAGGATGTATATATTTAATTGATATCAAACCATTTAAAAATATTCTATGCTTATTGTTATTTTCATTCATGAATATGGGTAAGAAAAATCATTAAATATATGATTAGAACTCTTATAATTACAAGGTGTATAATTCTAAATGAAAAAAAATCATAAATAGAACCATTGATCCCCCCGCCCTCTCAGTGGTGTACTAACTGATTCACACACTTCAATAATTATTTTGAAATTTTTAAATGGAACATTTAATGTTTTGTTACTAATAAAAAGTGAATAAACACCATTAAAAATGACAATTTAATGGAGATAACTCTTATAAAAATATTTACACACTTATAAGAACTCAAAATATCTCAAAATAAATATATAAAACTTGTAAAAATTGGGTAAATAGAAAAATATATGCATGATAAAATATAATAATTCTCATGATTTAGCATGATGGATATTAAGATTTTTACACTTGGTAAACTTTTAGTCCAAATCCACTCAACATTAAATACACTTTCATATTACTTTATGAATAGTAAAAAAATACAAACATACCAATATATTTAAATATTTTTTACCCCACATTAGAAATTTAATTTTATAATAGTATGAATTTGATTTATGATTTTATAGAAAATTTAAAAATAATAAACATATCCACTATTTTAGTCTCTATAATATACCCCAATGTTAAAATCACTTCAGTTCTTAATATCTCCCTATGATAATATCATGGAAAAAAATGTCCACAATTTGATTATGTTTTTATCTAATGAATATAAATCACATTGAAACCAATCATAGTTATAAATGAACCTTTATTCAATATACTATAAGCCTACATGAGAGAACCCATTATATATTTCATTAATATTGGCCAATTGGATCATGTTATCGAATACAATAACTTATATCTACTTCATTACCACACATGAAACAACATTATACAAACTAGTAAATCATGATAGATAAACATTATCTTCTCAAAAATTTTACAGATCATCTGAATAATATGTTCCTTTATAAAATCTAAAAAACTATTAGAATAGTTAAAAAATTACAAAACTAACACACCCTCATGTTGAAGTAAAATTTTATCCTCTAAAATTAATCTTTTAAAACACATTCTATTCCAAGTTCTCTTTTAATCTCAATCTCCAATCGATATTTTTTATTTTTCTTCTAAATTTTTTTATTTTTAGTGGACTAACTCCCCCATAAATATTTTACTATCAACCCATATATTATTATTTAATTATTAGATATTAAACCAAAAATTTACTTCTATGTTCCCAATGAAACCATAGTTCCAACAATAGTAATAAATTTCATATTTTCCATGGAAAACAAATTACAGTCAATTTATATGCACCTCATTTTTAAATACTTTTCATAAATATTTTTTATCCTTTTTGAGAACATATAATTTTATAGTATCCCAATAAAATATTATTAGGTATATAATTATTTCAATACATTATCAAAACAACATAGGAAGTTTTGTATTACATTCAGTTCAGTGATCTAGAAATTTAGATATTTATGAGAATCATTATGATTTACCAAATTTTCGATATATTTTACCTATGAAATCATATCATACATTATATCCAAATTTACGATATCATTTTCACCCTTTTAGTGTTTCATTTTCTAGTCGACTTGATACTCATAATTCTATGAATCATTAATGTCTATCATAATGTAATGTCCCGGACCTCTCTGGCCCTTTCCATTGTCGAAAAGAAGGTCATGAAGTGTTCTGGAGGGTAGAGTGGACTTTTCCCACACTTTTCAGTTTTTTGTAACTACATGCCATGTAGTATGAGTACACTCCATGTACCACCTTTCCGGGTATACCCCATGTTGAAGTCGTTTCCTTGCCGTGTGAAATAAATGAGTACACGCTGGGTATCCCATACTACACGCCGTGTAGTTCCTCCCTGCGTATGCGTTGACCTCAAACCATGTGTTGACCAGTCAATGGCCATGTGTCATGTGGAATCTGTGTGCTTTCCATGTGAAATAAATGATTACACGCAGTGTAGCCCATACTACATGCCGTGTAGTTCCTCCCCACGTATGTGTTACCCTCAAACTGTGTGTTGACCAGTCAACGGTCGTGTTCGGCGTTGAAGGCCATGTTGGAAGCCGTGTGGTGACCGTGTGAAATGGCCGAGTACACGCCATGTACTTTAGTTTTTCTCGCCTATAAAAGGAGGGGTACTCTCCTCCTTTTCAAATCACTCCTCTCCTCCCCTCTCCTTCGAGCAGAGATCTCCCAAAAGACTCCAAGGTTCCTTTCCTCCATAACTTCATCGTCCGAGCTCCGATTTACGATCCGTCAGCGGCCACATGATCATAACAACACGGCGGAACTTCTGAGCTTAGATATATTGCTTTCCCTTCGGCCTTTCCTTCCCATATACCATCCAAGATGGTTTTACAGGGTTTTTTCAGAAGCAACGGATGCCGACGAACGTCTTCTAAAGTTGATCTGGGGGAGCATTGTGATCAGAACCTGTTGAGGTAGGGATCTTACCTTCATCTCTCTAAATTATTCATCATTGGGGGTGGGTGTCCTTTTTTTTATGTGAAACACATTTGAACTGGTTTAAAAAAGATAATAACTGGCTTATATAACGGGGATGGGAAGTTTGTGAATGCAGTTATATTATTTATATCCTGTGATATTATGTTGTGAATTGAATAGGCTTATGCCTACTGAAAATCACGGTCATTGGGGGACTTTGCTTGCGCAATTAAATTATGCCATATATTTCTAGACCATTATGGATGGAAACTTTGTTCAATGTGGAAATTGGTTAACCATGTAAGGTTGGATGATTAAATGAAAATTAGGAACCCGTGTGTGATCACCCCGAATGAACAAAACAGAAATAATAAACATGTGGGTGCTGTTTGGGGTTTATTTATGTGAAGGGGGTGTTTTGTGGATTTTTGTGGACCGGGTGAGTAGAGGGGATGCAGTTGGATTGTTTATGGGTCAGTTAGAATGCTATGTTGGTGATGGGTAGCGGGGCTGTGATAAATTGTATCAAGGGATGATGATGTACGAGTTCCAGTGTGGTTGTAGTTATGGTGGTTGGCAACGGGACTGCAGCGATGGTTTTGAATGTAAACAAACTATGGGTTGTGAATAATAAATGAAATTGGAAGATTTAATGAATGGTGGGTCATGGTAATGGAATGAGAATAATAATCATTGGGGTTGGTTGGTTAATAAGAAGGGACTTGGTTGTGTTGCTTGTGTTTTCCTAACTTGATTTGTGGATGGCAGGGATATGTTTTACGAACGATTGATGTGGTTGGTTGTGGATAGTTGCCCAGTAGTTAAAGAACTAATAAAATGATTCTGTTGAAACATGAAAACCTAAATGGGTTTGGGGTTGTTTGTTGTATGCATGCTTCATAGTAGTAGTGCCGAGGCACGTGCTCAGTTCTCTATTTAGATGCAATAGGTTGGTCTGAGTGTTTGGTATATATATATATATATATATATATATCTTTGTGTTTTGTTGCACCCCACCCATGTTGAGAACTTAGTGCCGAACACTCCCATTTCATGGGAGAGGGTGTTTTCCCCATAGTTACTAGCTCCTTCCTACTCCTTCTTCCATTGGCTATGATGGCTTGAGGTGACCATACACCCAAGACTCTTCAGGTAGGTTTCGATTGGGGTGGTTTTAGCCCACGACTCTTTGGGCGGGTTTTACTATTTTCCCAAGAACCTTCAGGATGAGGCCTAGGTGTGTGCGGGTGGGATACGTGGTTGTGAGGACCAGGTGTGTGCGGGCAGGATATACGGTTGTGAGGTCCAGGTGTGTGCAGGCGGGATATGCGGTTGTGAGGCCCAGGTGTGTGCGGGCGTGAAACGTGGTTGTGAGGCCCAGGAGTGTGCGAGCTGGAAGAGTGTGGTAGCGTTAGGACTTTCACTACTAGGAAGACCAGCTAGATAGAGGGAAATGGTGTGGGGTACCCAATACTCTTGTTCTTATATACTACTACTACCTGTTGTGATTGTGTTTTGGTGAGTGTGGCTGGTGAGGCTGGTTGGATAGAATTCCTTGCTAGGCTCTGGTTTCTTCTATTGTTCTCACGGGACATTAGGATGTCTCCCCACTTCTGAACGAGAGCTTTAGGTTTCCCTACTGTGTATACTTGTATTCTCACCCTACGTCTACTTTCTGGTTTCCAGGAGGAGTGCCAGGGCCATGCGGGACCCTACTGTTCGGGACAGTTGGAGTTGTTTCAGTTGTTATACTCTTGTTTCTTTTGGTATTGTACTTTTGAGCTTTCTTGTAATTTTACCTTGGTTTAGTATTATTTAAACATGCATGTGTGATTGGTTTGGGTTATTTAATTGTTCCTTTTATTTTGGTGTTTGACTCATTCTATTTCCCGATCTTAAATAATAAAAAGGGTAATGCCTCCCATATTTGTACAAACTCATACCCTTCGTGCTAGTCACCACCCCTAGGCCTACTGGAGGCGGGACTCGGGGTCGTTATCTCCCTTTCACCATTTCCAGCTCAGGAGGGGCATCTTTGGTGGGAGGGTGTCATGACAGAATGGTATCATAGGTGATAGCTGAGAGATAAGATTGAGTTTGGAGTAAGGCACAATGAGGATTGAATGGGATGGTAGGGAAACATTGTTGGCTGATCTTGGTGGGTGACATAGGCCAGGGAATACCGGCTAGGACACGTTATTTTAGGCCCCCCATGATCCGATGCAAGGAATATGAGCCTACCAAATGACCAAGTGAGACTACTTTGATTATAGGGTAGAGACCCTAGGGAAGGTACATGCATCATCAAGATTGTGTTTTACTTGATTTGGGTGTTCTGGGAAAGAAATTAAAATAAAATGATAAAATGAAACCCTGAGAAAATTTCCTTACTACTTGGGATTAGGCGATCTTTGTTTACCGTATAGCTATGGCACCTGGATGTCATCCCTGGGTGACTCAGAAGGCTGATGCCCAACAGATTCAGGCGGTCGATCAGTTGAGGATTGACTGAGAGGAGGAAGATATCCAGTGGAAGAAGACTCTCCATTATTTCTAGCAGAAATCCTTCAAGAAGTACAAGGGTAGTACTTCGTATACGGAGACGGAGGGGTGGCTTGAGGAGCTAGGGATCACTTTTACTTTGATTTGTGCTCCGATGGAGTACTGGATTCCCCTATCAGTCAGTCAGCTGAGAGGTGCGGTGTGACAGTGGTGGATTCTCTACCTCGGAGAGAGGACATAAGTAGAGGTTTTGTGGGATGACTTTGAGAAGGAATTCCGAGAGTAATTCCTTTCTTCCATGATCAATGCGGAGAAGCGGCATGAGTTACTCTCCCTACAATAGGGGAGTATGTCAGTACGGGAGTTGGGGATAAATTTCAAGGATCTCCAACGCTTTGCACTGGACCTCTTTCCGTATGAGGAGTGTCGGGAGAGACGTTTGGAGGAGGCACTTCGTCCTTCGCTCCAGTATACTGTCACCCCCTTCACCCTTCCGGCGTACTTTGTAGTACAGAAGAAGGTAGAGGTTGTAGAGAGGATTCACTCACAAGGAGGTGCACCACATGAGGGGATCAAGCCAGGTTCGTCGAAGGGGAAGGCAGTTAGCAACAGGTCTCCTACGACGGGACCTTCCAGGTTCAGTCCAGTGGGGGGTAGGCCCCAGCAGTTCCAGTTCAGATCTTCAGGTCCTCGTCCCTTTTTCATGAGCCCGAGATTGAAGTATTTTTCTTGTGGAGGTTTCGGGCACATTCAGAGTCAGTGCCTAACCCGAGCTCTGTACGGTGGAGGTGGGTCGATTCAGTGCCCGCCTCAGCAACACCAGTTGCCAGCGAGGCCCTTCTATCAATAGCAAGATCATGCTCCTCCGAGGGTAGACTTTGCAGGAGGAGGCCGACCTCAGGGTGCTCCTCCTGGACCTCGACCAAAGAGTTTTTGGGGAGGTGGTCGACATCAGAGAGGAAGAGGAGCTGGGCATGGACAGTTGCATGCAGCAGAGTTGGCATCTCTGGCAGGACCAGAGGTGGTGCCTGGTATGATTAATTTTTTCAGCACTCTTGTTTCTACCTTGTTCGATTCGGGAGTTTCACAGTCCTTTGTTTCACCTAGTCTAGGCCATGCTTTGGGACTAGACGCAAAGAGACATTCCATACCACTGGTGCTGAGTACACCAGTTGGAGGCCAGACCAGTGTATCTTGTGTTTTCCGGGGATGTGGGCTGACGTTGGGACCACATCGATCTAGTGGGGATCTTCTTTTGCTACAGATGAACCCATATGATGTCATCCTAGGCATCGACTGGTTGTTTTCTGTTAGTGCCGTTATCGACTGCTTCCGAAGAAGAGTCGTGTTCTCGAACATGGATGGGTAGCGTGGATATTTTTTTGGCGAGAGGAGCTATCAGGTAGGAAGCCGACACGTGAAGCCTCTCATTTCCTTGTTAAGTAGGTTATCAGTGATTTCAGCTGATACAGAGATGATGGAGGTCTCATAGGTCATTGGGGAGTTCCTCGATGTTTTTCCTGAGGAGGTTGTGACTCTACCCCCCCGACGTGACGTTGAGTTCAGGATAGACTTACAGCCTGGTGCCCATCTGATTTCGATGGCCCCTTATTGGATGGCACCTTCAGAGTGTCGGGAGTTATGGATTCAGATTGACGATCTGATATAGAAGGGTTTTGTTCGACCCCGCGTGTCACCATGGGGTGTTCCCGTTTTGTTCGCGAAGAAGGCAAACAGTGGTCTCATGTTATGCATAGACTAACGAATGTTGAATCAGGTAACGGTCAAGAACCGTTACCCCCTTCCAATGATAGATGATCTCTTCGACCAGCTGAGGGGAGAAGGTTGGTTTTCTAAGATTGATCTACGATCTGGATATCATCAGCTGAGGGTGAAGGATAGTGACATCTCAAAGATGGTTTTCCGGTGTAGGTATTGGCACTTCTATTTTGTATTGATGTTGTTTGGAGTTACGAATGCAACAACTATGTTCATGGGACTTATGAACTTTGTCTTTCGAGAGTTTCTAGACTGGTTCGTCATTCTGTTTATCGATGACATCTTGATCTAGTCAAGTTCAGAGGAGGAGCATGTTGAGCATCTCAGGGTAGTCTTGGAAGTCCTTTGACACCACCAGCTTTATGGGAAATTATCGAAGTGTAAGTTCTTGACATAAGAAGTACACTTCCTTGGGCACGTAGTGTCTCAACATGGAGTGTCAGTGGACCCGTCGAAGGTGGAGGCGGTTGTTTCTTGGGTGGCACCCAAGAGCATGATGGAAGTTCATTGTTTCCTGGGGTTGGCAGGTTATTATCGGAGGTTCGTTTCGGACTTATCTCAAGTTGTTGCTTCATTTAAAACTTTGACTAAGAAGAACTTGGTCTTCTTATGGAGTGAGCGGTGCCAGAAATCATTCGACTACATGAAAGAGAAGTTGTTCAGTGCTCTCATACTCTGGTTTCCAGAGGAAGGGTTGTTGTATAAAGTGTTTTTTGATGCTTCTGGCCTAGTTTTGGGGTGTGTGTTGATGCAGAATATGGGTGTGATCTGTTATGGGTCTAGGCAGTTGCACCCTCACAAGCGTAACTATTCCACCCATGACCTAGAGCTTATAGCAGTAGTGTTCGCACTGAAGTTGTGGTGGCATTACCTCTTTGGGGAGCACTTTGTGGTCTTCTCAGATCACAAGATCTTATGTTATACCTTCTCCCAGCGTGACTTGAACTTGCGGCAGCGGATATGGGTTGAGTTTCTCCAAGACAATGACTTTGAGATCTCTTACACTGAAGGTAAGGGAAACGTTGTGGCTGATTCCCTGAGCAGTAAATCACATAAGGAAGTGGTTCGGTAATCCACTGATGCCTGGAAAATGATGGGAGAGTTGGCTGCCTTGCTCTTGGATGCAAGGGTAGAGGGTGTTAGAGGCTATTTTTTCCAGATGACGGTACAGTCCTCCTTGTTGCAGTGGGTGGAAGAGTCTCAGTGGGGGGACTCCGAGGCAGAAGTAATGTGTGATCGTGTCGATTATGGAAACACTCCAGAAGTATGGTCAGAGGACATCCGACCTCGTATGCTTTTCCATGGAAGGGTTTTTGTTCCGGAGGCGATGCGTGAGGGAGTTCTCCGTAGCTCAGCCTTGGCAGTACATCTGGGAGTTTCATAAATGTACCAAGGTCTAAGGGAACCGTTTTGGTAGCCCGGGGTGAAATGGGAAGTGGCGGAGTTTGTGGCTAAGTTCCTAGTGTGTCAGCAAGTAAATGTTGAACATTTTGTTCCCAGTGGATTGTTACATCCTTTAGATGTCCCCAAGTGGAAGTGAGATGACATATCGATGGACTTCATCACAGGACTACCCATAGATTAGGGTGGTTATGATGCTATCTGGGTAATGGTGGATCGGCTGACGAAATCATCTCACTTCTTAGAAATTAAGGAGGGGGGCCCAGTGAGTACCTTAGAACAGAGGTACATAGACGAGGTGGTGCATTTTCATGGAGTTCCGAAGATTATCATCTCAGATCGGGATAATCGGTTTACCTCACGAGTCTGGAGGGGTTTACAACATTCTTTTGGCACCTAGCTACACCTTAGCACTGCTTTCCACCCCCAGACTGATGGGCAGGCATAATGGACTATCCAAACATTTTAGGACATGCTACGAACATTTTTTCTGGATTTCGGATGATCATGGGTGACACACTTTCCTTTAGTAGAGTTTGCCTACAACAATATCTTCCACTCTACTATTGGCATGGAACCGTTTGAGGCTTTGTATGGAAGACCATGTCGTTCACCCGTTTTCAGGGCAGAGGTTTGTGAGATAGGTGTTCTTGGGCCAGAGGTAGTACAGAGCACCATAGAGAAAGACCGGCTTGTACGTGAGAGGATGAAAGCGGCTTAGGACCGACAGAAGTCTTATGCAGATCATCAAAGGAGGACCTCGGAGTTCAAGGTGGGAGATCTTGTGTTCTTGAAGGTTTCCCCTCGATTGGGGCAGTAGAGGTTTGGAAAAGGGAGTAATCTATCCCCTAGGTTCATCAGACCGTTCGAGGTGCTGAGTCGAGTCGGTGAGGTGGAATATCAGCTAGCCCTGCCACCTCAGTTGGAGAAGGTTCATGAAGTCTTCCATGTCTCCCAGCTTCATTGGTACTTACACAACGACTCTCACATTATCGACATGGGAGAGTTAGATATGGGAGACGATGCAACCTTCGTGGAGTGACCAGTCAGAATCGAGGACCATAAAGAGAAGGTGCTCCGTGGATGAACCATTGCCTTGGTTTGTGTGTTGTGGAGGCATGGCGGCCTCGAGGAGAGCACTTGGGAGTGGGAGGCCCAGATGCACGCTTAGGACCCGGAGTTGTTTTGACTTGTGTTTTTTCTTTTTCTTCTGAGCTTTGGTTTGATGTTATACTTTGTACCTTTGATATATGGAAATCATGGCTTGTCGGTTGTGAAAATTTTGGTTCCTTGTTCTATTGAAGTGTGTAACATGTCTAGATGTGTGGGGAAGGGAAAAAAACTAATCCTTAATCGAGACGCATTAATGCGGATGCGATTGAACCCATGTAGATGAGTCAGTTCCTCCTAAAGCAGATAATATCTCGACATAGTAGAAGGAATTTCCCCAAACCACGTGTTCGGGAAGTGTGTTGGTTGTGCGGTGTTGGGGGCAGTGTAGTTGGAAATCCTAATATATGGAAGTGGGAAGACCCAATCCTTAATCGAGATGTATTAATGCGGATGAGATTAAACCCATGTAGGTGGGTCAGTGCCTCCGAGCGGATAATATCTTGACATAGGAGATGGAATTCCTAACACCTATGATTAGGGTTGTTGGTTGGGTTCCTGTTATAATGAGAGCCCTAGGAGGTATCTTTTTGTGTTCCTCTAGGTTGGATTTTTAATTCTATGGGACGAGAATGCTTTAAGAGGTATCTAATGTAATGGACCAGACCTCTCTGGCCCTTTCCTTTGTCGAAAAGAAGGTCATGAAATGTTCTGGAGGGTAGAGTGGACTTTTCCCACACATTTCAGTTTTTTGTAACTACACTCCGTGCAGTGTGAGTACACGCAGTGTACCACCTTTCTGGGTATACCCCCTGTTGAATCCGTGTCCCTGCCATGTGAAATAAATGAGTACACAATGTGTATCCCATACTACACACTGTGTATTTCCTCCCTGCTTATGTGTTACCCTCAAACCGTGTGTTGACCCGTCAATGGTCGTGTGCCATGTGGAAGCCGTATCCTTGCCATGTGAAATAAATGAGTACATGATGTGTAGCCCATACTACACGTCGTGTAGTTCCTCCCGCATATGCGTTACCCTCAAACCATTTGTTGACCAGTCAATGGTCGCGTGCCACGTTGAAGGCTGTGTTTGATGCCGCATGGTGACCATGTGAAATGGACGAGTAAACATCGTGTACCATAATGTAAACGCCGTGTACTTTAGTTTTTATCTCCTATAAAAGGTGGGTTCCTCTCCTCCTTTTCAATGCACTTCTATCCTCCCCTCTCCTTCGAGCAAAGCTCTCCCAAGAGACTCCAATGCTACTTTCCTCCATAACATCTTCGTCCGAGCTCCGATTTACGATCTGTCAGCGGCCACGGGATCATAATGATGAGGTGGAACTTTTGAGCTTGGATCTATTTCTTTCCATTCGACCTTTCCATCCCAGCTTCCTCTTGAGGAGTTTTTGTTGGGTTTTTCTAGAAGCAACAGATGCCGACAGATGTCTTCTAAAGTTGATCTGGGGGAGCGTTGTGATCAAAACCTATTGAGGTAGGGATCTTACATTCGTCTCTCTAAATTATGCATCATGCGGGGTGGGTGTCCTATTGTTTATGTGAAACACATTTGAACCAGTTTAATAATGTCAATAACTGGATTATATAACGGGGATGGGAAGTTTGTGAATGCACTTATATTATTTATATCCTGTGATATTGTGTTTTGAATTGAATAGGCTTATGCCTACTGAAAATCACGGTCGTTGGGGGCCTTTGCTTGCAAAATTAAATGCTGCCCTATCTTTATCGACCGTTATGGATGGAATCTCTGTGGAATTTGGAAATTGGTTAATCATGTAAAGTTGGTTGATTAAATGAATATTTGGAACCCTTGTGTGATCACCCCGATTGAAAAAAACAGAAATAATAAACATGTGGGTGCTTTTGGGGGTTTATTTATGTGAAGGGGGTGTTTTTTTGATTGTTGTGGACCAGGTGAGATGCGGGGATGCGGTTGGCTTGTTTGTGGGTTAGTGTGAATGCTATGATGGTGATGGGAAGCAGGGCTATGATAAATTGTATCAAGGGATAATGATGTATGAGTTTTAGAGTGGTTGTGGTTATGGTGGTTGGCAGTGAGGCTGTATGGATGGGTTTGAATGTGAACGGACTATGGGTTGTGAATAATAAATGAAAGTGGAAGAGTCAATGAATGGTGGGGCATGGTAATGGAATTGGAATAATAATCAATGGGGTTGGTTGGTTAATAAGAAGGGACTTGGTTGTGTTGTTTGTGTTTTCCTAACTTGTTTTGTGGATGTAAGGGATATGTTTTACGAACGATCAATGTGGTTGGTTTTGGATAGTTGCCCAGTAGTTAAGGAACTAATAGAATGATTTTGTTGATACATGAAAACCTAAATGGGGTTAGGGTTGTTTGTTGTATGCATCCTTCGTAGTAGCAGTGTCGAGGAACGTGCTGAGTTCTCTGTTTAGAAGCCATAGGTTGGGATGAGTGTTTGGAATATATATATATATATATATATATATATATATATATATTTGTATCTTTTTGTTTTGTCGCACCCCACCCATGTTGAGAAATTAGTGCTGAACACTCCCATTTCATGGGAGAGGGTGTTTTCCCCATAGTTACTATCTCCTTCCTACTCTTTCTTCCATAGGCTGTGATGGATTGAAGAGACCTTGCACCCAAGACTCTTTAGGTAGGTTTCAATTGGGGTGGTTTTAGCCCAAGACTCTTCGGACAGGTTTTACTATTTTCCCATGAACCTTCGCGATGAGGCCCAGGTGTGTGCGAGTGAGATACCTGGTTGTGAGGCCCAGGTGTGTGTGGGCGGGATATACGATTGTGAGGCCCAGGTGTGTGAGGGCAGGATAGGCAGTTGTGAGGCCCAGATGTGTGCGGGTGGGATACGTGATTGTGAGGCCCAGGTGTGTGCGGGTGGGAAGAGTGTGGTAGCGTCAGGACATTCGCTGTTAGGAAGAGAAGCTAGCTAGTGGGAAATGGTGTGGGGTATCCAATACTCTTGTTATTATATACTACTACTACCTGTTGTGATTCTGTTTTGGTGAGTGTGGCTGGTGAGGTTGGGTGGATATAATTCTTTGCATGGTTCTGGTTTCTTCTATTGTTCTCAAGGGACATTAGGATGTCTCCCCACTTGTGCATGAGAGATTTAGGTTTCCCTACTGAGTATACTTTTATTCTCACCCTACGTTTACTTTCAGATTTCCAGGAGGACTACCAGGGTCGTGTGGGACCCTACTAGTTGGGACAATTGGAGTTGTTTCAGTTACTGTACTCTTGTTACTTTTGGTATTGTGCTTTTGATATTTCTTGTACTTGTACCTTGGTTTAGAAATGTTTAAACTTGCATGTGGGATTGGTTTGGGTTATTTACTTGTTCCTTTTCTTTTGGTGTTTGACTCATCCTATTTCCCGATGTTAAATAATAAAAAGGGTAATGCCTATCATATTTTTAAAAACTCATACCCTTGGTGCTAGTCGCCACCCTAGGGCCTACTAGAGGCGGGACTAGGGGGTCGTTATCTCCCTTTCACCATTTCCAGCTCAGGAGGGGCATCTTTGGTGGGAGGGGGTCGTGACACATAACCTTTTTCTTTGATACTTTACTAATTTATTATATAAAATTATTAATATTCAATTTTTAATTTTCCAATTACATTTTTAAAGGATAATATTCTATTGGAAATTATCAATATCCTTATCCAAAATAAAAACACCTTATTCTATTTCAATTTTAAATACTATTTCTATAAATTAACTACTTCATGTTATTAATATTTATGACTAACCATGACATTTGGTCAAAAAATTAGTTTTAAATGATGATGAATATATTTATTTATATTATTTATCCCTTTATACATCATTTTATTCATTTCTACGAAAATTTTCCAATTCATGCTTTAAGCTAAAACTGATTTCTCTTTCTTCCTCACACCCAGTACCTTTAAATTCACGACATGTAAATTCATCATAATTCACTTTGGAATTTTTTTTCATTTTCATCACTAGAAGTCTCTTATACAACCTCTTATTCATTAAAATCAAGTTATCCAAATAATTATTTAAATATTATTTAAAGGCATTTAGAGAAATATTTACACATCATTTTTATGAAAAATATTGATTTATCATATTCTATTTTTTTCTTAGAGGATATCCTTTTTCTCTCATTCTCATATTCATAAACAACTTTTTTTCAATATTAGATAATTTGAAAAAAATTGTACAATGGTTCCACACATGAAAAAATACGTTAAACCACCCCCTTTATAAATCTACTTCAACTTCAAAGAGTTCTAAAGATGAGTGAAATTTTTATTTGAATTTTATATTTAATAACTTATTCTTTATCATAATACACTTCTTTTAAAACTAATTTTTTCTAAAACTTTAATACTTTAATATAAATTAAATTTCTAGAAATACCTTACTATTTACATGAAGTTTCCTTCTAAATCACATATGAAATAAGGACAATTTTTAAGTCTTATAATTGAATATTATAAAAATCATATTCACCATGTTTTGAGAATTTTTCATAAAAAATTATTAGAAAAATATGTAGTACCTTTTAAATAATCATAGTACTTCATTAATGTTTACTAAATCCTCTAATTAATCTCAATATTTCATTATGTGAGTAATAAAAAAATTTAATATTTCATATTCAATCATCTTAAGGTATTGTACATAATTCTCAAAACATGAAGGTTAGCATTCCTAGCATTTTTATTTCATTAAATGATATTTCTTCACACATCATATACTCCATTTACTACCACTATCCATTTTATATTGAAAAAACTCTACTAAAAAATAGTTGACTTGATGTCATTTTGATAATTTCTATTAATATCTATATTCTTTCAATGATTTTTTTAGTTTTATTTTTTAAAACATGAGTAAAACCATATGTTGTATTCTTTAATATATACATACTCATTGATAATAAATTTGGAAGAATGTAATTTTTCCATATATAATAGTTTTTACCATGAAATTTTGGAATCCACTTACTGTTGAATTATATCTAGATAAAAAAATTAAAATATAAATTTATAATCTAAATCTTCTTTTAATGATGAATTAATTTCCTCGACACTTCTGTTGATATATCATCAATGAAGGGAATCGGGTTTTGACACCACTATAAAAGGAAACTCATGATCAATTAAAAATTCACTAAGAGATTGGGTATGTGGATTAAAATATTTTTTTGTGCCTTTTTGAAACAGTTGTCATCAAAAGTTAAATTGAACATTGGGTTACTTTTACACCCCGCAATGAACACACATGTCGCTAGGATACTTTATTTATAAGGATCAC
Source organism: Viscum album (assembly GCA_963277665.1). NCBI lineage: Eukaryota > Viridiplantae > Streptophyta > Magnoliopsida > Santalales > Viscaceae > Viscum > Viscum album. The sequence goes on from OY728162.1 coordinate 196,602,758, forward strand.
CAATAAAAATGAGTAACATGTATTTAGCATGATTCAGATTCAATAGAGATTACACTATCGACAAATTTCATCATGTGGCATAAAAATCGAAAGGTTCTATAATCTAAAAAAATAGAAAATATGTATAGAAAATATGTATGAAATGAAATGTTATTTTTTAAATGAAATTCTCCTTATGGTAGAATAAATGTATTATTATGTAATGTAGTTATAGAAAACACATTCCATTATATAATTATTTCATACCATTATACAATATGTCGAATTTAAAATACCATTAAGTATCATAACCATTGAAAATTGGGACATTGTATAGTGATAACATGATTAGTATAAATTAAGTGTATTTACAATTTTTTCATACCATTATAAAGTGGAAATATAAAATCATGTGGAATGAAAATTGAACATATGGGTGTATAGTGGTTTAGTGAACAAAAATCCCCTAGTACACTCCTCCAACAATCTTCTCCATGATCTTGGTGATGTTCGCTGTAACAACTCTTTTACTAGGGGTTCTGTGATGAGTACAAGAAGCCGTCACTTTATAAAATGGTGAAAGATATCTCAAACAGGTTCTCACCTTACTATCTATGGTCTTAACAACACTCTTACAATAAGTGTAAATATGATAAAATAAACATAAAATTTGATAGGAACATTTGCAGAACATAATTATAAGAAACAACTGATAGTAGGTTAATATTTTTCCTAAGAGAATGATAAACTTCAACGCATAGATCAGGATTATATTCAATTCAACTAATAGAACTAATAATAATAGAATTAATGTTTGGTTTTCTCTAGGGTTAGGTCTCCTGTGTTTTCTTTTTGGTGTTCAATAGTGATTATCTATGGTTCTTCATCTATCTTTATTTTAGTGTCTTACTGATCCTATTATATGTTGTTTAATCATGAGTTCCATATACTTCTAATGGTTGAGAAAGAATTAATTATGATCATGATGAGATAGCTATTAAGAATATACATCCATGATTTACAAATATAGGAATTTCTTTTTTGGTAGTGATGAAAGAGTTCATATCAATTATTAGATTTTTCAAAACATGGTATGTCTTTTGTATACTAATATCTCCTTAATGATATAATCTCCTAATTCTGACTTTTAAATAGATTGTACAAGTAACCATTATGTTATAAAATACTAGATCTTCATAAGATATCAAATGAAAGTGTTGTTCAACATAAGATGACCTTCTCAAGACAAAGCCACTAAACCTCATAAAGAAAAACTAACATAACCCCAGTGTAAGATAATTTTCCAGCATTATATAATGTGTTACTAGGATGTAACATTTACTTTTCTTCAAATTCTTTTGGAAATGAATATTTTAAATTCATTTCATATTTTTACTCTGACTGGGAGATTTGACTTGTGGGACCCAACAATTATTTATATGATAAAGTCTTATGGGGAGCATTTCGATTCTAAGAGGTTGAGGATTCTTTATCTCTTAAGAGAGAATACTTTTATATCATAAGATCAAAATGATCTGAAATACTTGATATAAAATGGTTATAACAAATGTAAGTATTTTATGACTCATTGAAACACATAATACAAATATATATTGGAATAACATATTCACTACAACAAAACCATCCTAGGATCACAACAGATCTTTGAATCCCCACCCCACATGACATCTCATAGTGAAACTCACATTAAAAGAACTTAAAAAGTCATCAAGAATCAATCATAATCAACATGGAAATCAAGGACCTAAAACAAGACATCCATCCTTCAATTAAAATGATCTACCATGACTCAATACTCAAGGTTCTTAGGCTGTCACAATGAAACAAACAACTCATGACCCAACAATTATCATTATCAAAAAACCGGTTATTATTTATTGTTGAATTAACTAATTCATTAATAATAGGTTCCATCAATGGTTAACCTGATGAATTAAGATATAAAAATATATCAATGATTAAAAATGATCTCTAGAATTTAAATCAGTTTCATAAATAATAAAAAAGTAACATTCAAATTTAATATTCCTTTATAATTTATTATCAACATGAATTATTAGGTTTCAAATTATATATCATTTCCATTCACCAAATGGAGGTTCATTTTCAATAACACATGGACATTAAATCATTTCTAAAATTATAAAATTAAATCAAATTCTATATTTAAACCTGATTTTTTGAATGATTTTTAATCCAATTAAATTTTAATTAATTCTAGCTTTACATTATTGAGCAATTTCAACATGTTACTTATAACATAAGAAATTGATAACAAATAAATGATGAGATATCAAACTATCTAGGGAATCAAGATAAAAATAGTAATCACAGTATTCTAAAATGAAATCAATATGATATCACTATCCAATTCATTATTAATCAAAAGCTATAAATCATTACGTTAATTCTATTTCCATCCAAAGGGATAAACCATGATGAATTTAGGAATGCATATAAATAAAATAAGAGAAGAAAAAACTCCACTACCTTAAAGGATTCCACATTCATTACATGGGAATAGATCTATGTTACATATCAATAATCACCTATCCCAAGATAAAATTGTGACATCCTAAAGATTTCAGGCAAAAAATGCACTGACAAAAATTAAGCATCCTCCATTATCTTAATAAGATCCTTCCAAGCTTTTATAAGTGTCCTCCAATGGTAATGTATCCTCCCATTTATCTCTTTATTCACGAACCTTATTTTTATTATGAATTATTATTTCCAATTGATCATATTGAAATATGTTTTTACACATAACTATTAATAAAATTACTATTTTTAAGTGATAGGAGACACATTTTCACTCCCATTATTTCCTACCGTGAATCATTACGTACCCTCGTTATGCTGGAGAATATATCCTATAATTTCGCTATGAATTTTATTTATTGTAAATACCCATAATCAAATCAGGACTACAGTAACCAATGAGATGAACATATACATCATTTATTAGGTACTTTCATGAATTTAACCCACACCTGATAATCATGTGATATAATATGATTAAATGTATTCTTACATTTGATGATATATGTGGAACACTTATGAATATACATGATGTTAATATGATGAGGGGGCCCATATATATAGCCCACTAATGCATTGAGTAATGTTTTAATTTCATGATATGACATGCATGGCACATTAGAGGATATCTTAAGAACACAATGTTATGTTTTCATTATGGTTATAGTTTACTTATGTTATGATGTAGTGTTATATGTTGTTTCCACATACCCATATTTTTATTATGTGATCATGATATTTCTTCCAAAATTAGAAAATATAATGTTTATCACCGTAATAATTTTACCTTGATATGCCCCTTGTATCAAATTATTGTTTCACCATATTTTATGATTTCTTTATTCCCATAATGGGATTTAAATCTCACCCCTTTCATTTGTTTTTCATAAGATTATCTCATGCAGTTTTAAATGATAAATGGAATTTTAAGAGCATGTTATAGATGATTTTAATAATTTCATTATATATTTTATTGCATGTTGTTATGAAATGACTAACTTTTCCAAATACACTAGGCTTCATGACCATTTTGGATGTTATTATGTGTCTCTTATGTAAAAAATCATGAAAAAATGTTTATCAAATACATAGTTCATCATAGTTGGAATATGAAAAATGTATAGTTAGTTTATAGTTAGGCTTAAAAACTCTGGTGAAATCCTTATGGATACTTCTAAACATAGTGAAACATCTCTAAATTTGGGTAAATTATATATTAAGTGCCTTAAAATGAAATACTACCCCTTATAAACACATCAACTGTATGTGTAACTAGAATAGTTTTACCTAGGGGTAATAACATAAAAATGGTGTATTGAGATACACTCAATCATAAGATTTTTCACCCCAAAATGACTCGCTGTACAATTGTTTTGAAACTTCTGAGGGGTATGATTTGGAAAATTTAAAAGACCTTTATGAACCATTATTGAGGAAAAAATTCCCATGATATTCACAATCCCTTTAATGTCCATGCTTTCACATTTATTCATTTAAAAATTTAAAAAAAACTCATCTGTAATTTTCCCATTCTTCTAGTCAATTGTGTGAAATTAGAGGAACCAAATCAACAACCAATGTGAGTGGAAATATGATGAAAACCCAAATGAAATTTCTAACCTAATGGGGTTATAAGTCACTAAATTCATCACTATAATTTCTCAATTAACTATGGTTTTGAATAGAATCCTAAATTAAGAGGAACATCAAAATACACATAAGAAATAGGAATTTGTATTTGAGACGTTTATGTGAAAAATGACTCAAAAATTAAATGGATATTATGATCCATTAATAGAAGAAATATGGATCAACTCCACTGAAAATATCTTCTAAATAATTCAGTGCACTAAGAATGATAAAATTATGAGGATTTTTTATCATATGTAGGGAGAAGCAGATCAATGGTGGACATCTGTAATAAAATATCAACCATGAAGAGAATATTGAAGTGATAGAGAGGAAATAATTATAGAGTCTTTTTAAAATATTTTCCTCAAAATATATGATTAATAATGTTTTTTATTTCATTATCCTCAGGGAAAAAGAAGGATGAATCCATATATACAAATGTAGAAATCATCAGAATACTTTCATCATGTGCCTCTATAATTTTTATCTCAATTGAATATAAATTTGAATTATTCTTTAGTTGGATAAGGATAATTTTTTTAAATTCATTAAAAATTTTGGGACTTATATTTTTATGAGGAAATTGTAAAGTTTTCCCTCATAATTGAAATGGATATCATCAAATCTAAATGGTATTATGGGTCTAGAGACAAGAAGCATAGAATTGATATTAATTCTAGTGGTGTGATAAGAAAATATCATATGGGTAAGATGGTACATCACCACACTTGTAAAAATTATGGGCAGAATAATCCTAAAAATTGATTCAATGGGATTATGGAAGGTATTAGTTGTGGGATGTAAAGGCTCCTATCTAGTGATTTTTTTCAAGAGAAACCCCAAAAAATTGATGGAATAAAGGAATACCCCTGAAAAAACCTTAGGATATTGTCCAAATTTAGGAATACATAAAACAATAAATATATACAAACCAATTACATAATAAAGTTGGTTGTGATGAAAACTAAGGAAATCAACCTCTAAGAAGTATAATTGAAGGAAAATTTCATTCCATCATAATTGTGGAGGTGGATCCAAACAATGAATTGGGGATATGTAAACTTGGTATTAATTATGTAATTGAGAAAATAATTTATGATTGTTTTTCTATGAATTTATTCATATATAGTATGTTTTTAAACTATTCAAGTTCCTTAACAATTCATGGAAGTAAAGATATCATGGAAAATTAAAAATATGTAAATTATTTCATCCCTATAATATAACTCCTCCCATATCAAAATTTGTGGGATGAGAATCCTAGTGGAACATGTCATAATAAATTGGAATTCGATTATATTCTGATCATGTAATGGATTTCCTTATATCGAACCAATATAAATCATATACATAAGTAATTACCCTCAATATCAAGAATTGTCTTCTGATTCAATACAAGTGCAATGAGGATGATAAATCGTAATTGGAATCATCATATATAGAATGGATATTATTTCCCTAAGAGAAATTATATCTTTCTAAAATTATTGAAACTAAATTAAATATCATTCTTGAAGGAATTCCCATTATGAGTTATTACACTAATGTGTTTCAAAGATAATTTTCTGGCCTTCCTCCTACCCATGAGGTTGAGTTCTAAATCGATCTCATAACTAAATATTTTTTAATATCCATAAAACATTATTGAATGACTATTTTTGAACTTATATAGATAAAGAATAATAAAATTAGAATCTGAATAAAGGGTTTATATGACAAAGTTCATTACCAAGGGGTGAAATGGTCCTATTCTATAATAATAGGGATGAATCAATGAATTTCTACCCTGATTACCTAGATCTCAAGATTATTAAGATAATGAACGATAATCCTCTGACACAAAATAATGGCTTGTCTAATATTCTACATGGAGATTAGTATTTCTCTTATGGTGGATCATTAATTGGGATATTATCATGTAAATTTCAATAAAGGGGATACACCAAATAATTCATTTTGTAAAAGGCATGAGCACTAAAAATCATAGTGATTCCATTTAGACTCACTAATTTTCCAATAGTCCTTATGGACGTAATAAATAGAATATTAAGGGATTACTTCAAAAAATTTATAATAGTATTTTTAGACCATATTCTAATCTAATACAATATCATGGAGGAAGATGATGATCATTTTAATAATTATTGATGTTTTTGAGGACTAAAAATATGCATTTAAATTATAATAAATATGAATTTTGGTTGTAGTAACTAACATTCCTATGGAATTTTATCACTAAAAAAGGGATATCAAAGGACCCTTCCAAAAAATATGTAATTTAAAGATTCTTTAAATCTATCTTTTTGAGGGATATACATAGGTTCCATGGATTAACTTGTTAAAATAATTGATATGTGATAAATTATTTAGGATTATCAAGCCTCTATCCAAGCTAACTATGAAATCAATTGAGTTATCTAGAATGATGAATGCAAGGAATGATTTAAATAGATTAATAAGACTATAATCACTACAATTATGATCAAATTACACAGTAGTGGGGATGGATTTTTTATCTATAATTATGCATCCAAAATGTGTTTGGGATGTTTCATCATGAAAGTGGAGAATTGCATTTTCTATGCCTCCTTCTAGTTAAATATTCATGGTTAGAACTACCCAAATCATGATCTAGAATTGGCTGTGGTGATATTTTAATTAAATATTTAGTTGAATTATCTCTATAAGGAGAAGTGTGACATATGAATTTACTATAAATTCATCAAGTATATATTGAAAAAATGGAGCTCAATATGCTCGAACATAGGTGAATAGATCTGATCAAGAATAATTATTTTTTAAGAAATTACTATACATGGAAATTAAAAAACAGAAGATGGCCTTAGTATAAAGGATCTTGCAACTCTATCCATGAAGAGGATTACATTGCATTCAGTCATCATAAACCTTAAAAGTGTATATATGATAATAATAAATATATTATTATACTACAATGATAATAATAATTCAAAACTATCCATTATTTATATATTCAAAAAGGATAAGAATGGTGACAAATTTCTATATAATAAGGTAGAAAATATTACAGAGAAAAACTTTTCTAATGATGGATTTATATGTTTTGGATCATGGATATGTGTCTTATAAATACATTAACTAAAGAGGAAACCTATATATTATGAACATATCTTATACCTCTCTATTAATATAATAATCAATATGGTTGGTAGGGTTTTGAATGAAAAATTATTGTTAGATTACATAAGGGGGATATTGTGAGACTAATATCTATATTCATAGTATTAAATTAAGTAATAGTTTAATGGAAAAAGTAGAAGTGTATGATGAAACCATTTCCCATACATATATTGAAATGGTTTCCCATACTAGTTTTGAAATGGGAATAAAAAACCATTTATTTCATTGTAAGACTCCTTAAGATTTCTAAAGGCAATAACACTACCTAAGTGGTTTTCAATCACCTTACAATGTAAACTATTTTTATTTACATTAAGTAATATTTATATCTTCAACAAATCCCCAAGATATACATAAGGGAGGTCATAAGAATTAATAGAGTTACACTTTCTACGATATCTAATTAGAAGTCATGTTTTATTATGAGGTTCTAGATAATCCTTTAATAATCATTAGATATATATATTAGCTTCAACAATTATTATCACCCTAATATGGATTTTCATTCTTAAAGAACCATTCAAACTCTAGAGGATATAATGAGATCATGGTCAATGGACTTCTAGGGATATTGAGATAATCACCTTTCTATAGTCGAGTAATCATTAAACAATATTTTCAAATCTATCATTCATATGGAAACTTATGAGGATCTATAGGGGAACATTTGTTAGACTCCAATAATCTGAGATGTTGTTGGAGTAGTAAATTATAGGACCTAATATTATCAATAATTTTCTATTGAAGTTTTAAACCATTACGTATCATGTGAAATTTATGCAATGTTGACAGAAAATCTATGAGGAGAATCATCAATGAGACCAAGAGTTCGAGGTTAGAGAAAATTAGTTCCTTCATATATCTATGTAGAAGAAACTCATCGGGTTTTGGGAGAAGGGAATACTCATTCAAAGGTACAAAGACCACTTTTACATCCTTTTTTTCATTAGAGTAGTGGCCTATAGACTAGATGTCCCAGAAAACCTATCTAAAGTACATGACATGTTCAATGTATCCATACTGATTAATTACATACTAGACCACTCACATGTACTTAATCCACAAGTGGTATAATTGGATAATGTCCTTTTATATGAGGATAAATCCGTGAAGATCTTATTACATAGATATAATTTTCTAAAAAACAAGAAAACTGTCAATCTTAAAGTGTTGTGGATGAACCAAATGTTTGAGAGAAAACATGGGAACTAGAATGTGTGATGAAACAAAAGTACCGAAATATTTTTTAATGTATGAAATTAAAATTTTTTGGGTGATATTTCTAAAGGTTGGATAATTAAACTATGTAGGATTTTATAAATGAAATTCCTTTTGTGACTGAATAAAACGAATTATTATGTAGTATAGTTATAGAAAAAATGAACTTCCTATATTTTTTAAATCACTTATATAATATGTAAAATTTAATATACTATTAAGAATAAAAACCATATATAATATAGTTATTTTAAAATGATCATATTATTAGTATAAATTAAGGATTTTTAAAAATACAATGGAAATAAACAAAACAAAAGATTGCATCGTCCTGTAGGATCATAACCTATGTTTCTCAATTAGTTGATCATCCATGGGAAATTACATCAATCAGAATTTCCTATTACCAATCCCTAGATGAGATTCATCATGAGAATAACCATATGCTGGTGAAGTTCAATCTATGGAGATCATGACCCCAACCATGTATGCTGATCCACCCCCATGAAAATATCCCAATCGGGTACCTTACCCTTAGGGAATTCACTTGTGTAATAAGGTGATATGTATATAAACCCTAATATTATGATTTATATATATTTATTTTTAATGAATGTATTTTATTAGTTTTATTTTAACTTTATAAATTATTAGTTATTTTTTTATACAAATTATATTTTAATATAAAAAAAACTCTATTTTTATTTTTAGGAAATACATAGTTTCAATCAGGAAAAACTTTTTCATTAATAAAATATATTTTTAGCAAAATATATTTTAATAAAATAATATTATCAAATATTATGTGTTAAATATAAATGATAACATTATTCTATGATGTTAAATATAATTCTTATAATTTTTAGAAAATTGTTACTGTGAAAAAACCTATATTTTTGAATAAATATGTAATTTTATTTAAAATTTTAATTTCTAAAATTTGGTTAATTTTCAGATAAAATAAATATTAATTTTCGAATCATCATAAGGAAATTATCCAATAATGAATTTTTCATAATTTTTAGAGATAATCAATTTTTTGGGTGAAAATAAAAGAAGTTATAAATATACAATGTGTATTATGACATCATAATGACGCAAAATAGATTTAAAATATTCCATAAAATGTATAAATGACCAAATATATTTTTTTCAATTTAATTACTGTGATTTATGTTAATGTTTTATTTTATTAACCCTTATCAAATCCTCCAAAAATATATAATATTTTATGGTTTTAAAATCTGTTCATTATAAACATGACCCACTTCCACATCCCCGAAGATGTTTTTTTTGAGTTAGGTTATGAGCCTTATAAAATATTAAAAACTAATCCATTTTGTTAGAAAAAATGGGGAAAATAGGAGAATTTTTGTGGATTTTATAAAAAAATCATACAGTTTTAAAAACAAAAAGTTTGAAATCATTAAAGAACTCTCCTATAATTTACTATATAATCCCACCTAGCAACCAATTCCTCTTCACTCAAGAAACATTTAGAATGAAATTAATCTTCAATTCCTTATCTATAGCCCTCCCATGGTGCCCTATGATCTTAATAAGATCCCCCAAGCTTTTTATACTGTCTTCTAATATTAAGGGATCAACTTTTCCTCTTTATTCAATCACTGTTTCCAATTATTCCTTCTGATTTCTAATTGGTCATACTGGGATATAATTTCCTGTATCCCACTTAATTCCATTATGATGTCAAAGTGACATGATAAATTGTTAAATATCATTAATCCATCTTATGAATCATTATGTACCCCCGTTATATTACTGAAAATATCCATTGATTTTTTCATGCAAAACTATTATATTTTGATTTCCCATCGCCATCTCCACTCAAGGGTATTCACTTAGATGTACCTATCTTTAACTGATTGGGTACATTAATTTATGTGTCTCACTATCTTTAATCATTATATTAAACCTTTTAAAATATGTTCATATGTGTAATGATCAATGTAGCACACTTATGTATGTACATTATAAGAATATTTCTGGTGGGACCAGTATTATATATACCTATAATGAATTAGGTAATGATATAATCCCAGGATATTCCATGTATAGTTAATCAGAGTTTATCCTATGCACTCAATGTTATTTTCTCTTTGTGGTAATTCTTGAAAAAAAATTTATTTTATGTTTTATATTGTTTCACATTCCTAGGTATCCTTTACGTCAACATGTTAAATCTTGCATCATTGCTCAAGATTATGATTCTCATCCCTCTTATGTCACATTAATATAATTTTTGGATCACATTTACTTAATTACCTTATTACATTATTTTTTATTCCCTTAATAGGATTTATAGCTCATGTCTTCATTAAATACATCCTTAGGATATCTCATACAGTTTTATTAGATCAACTAAATTTTAGGATCATGTTAATGAATTTTTCTATAATGTAATTGGATTCTTGGAAAAATTTGTTTTCCTATATACCTTATTTCAAAAATATTGAATGTTTTATGATCTTTTGGGGTAGTATTAGGTTGAAATTTACATAATAACTAATGAAATAAATTGTATCAATGATATGGGTTGATAAAACACCGCGATATTTCAATGAAATATTTCTCTTTAAATAATTTTATTCATTTGATGGATTGTGTTACAAACAACATATAGTTTATAAGAACCACATAAAAATGTTATAATATTATTTATCTATTATATAATATCCATTGTATTAGTATGTGTGAATAATAATAACTAAATTATAAAAAATATATGGTCTACACAGTTATAATATGGATTCATTAGTTATCATGTTTAAACGACCAATGGATATATATATATTTTAATTTTATTATAAATTTTTAGAGGTTGAGTGGTAACTTCTACATAGTATAGAGAAGCAAAGGAATAAGGCACTTTTTTAATAAATGACCCTTTCATGCCCATGTACCAAATTCCCAACCAAAATCCCACCATAGTTGATGTTGATTATTTTGAACCATAACTATCAACCTAAAAAGATGCTCAACTAGAAATCACAATACATGACTATATATGCCTGGTACTAATGGAAATCCATACCCTCTCAATCATCAAAATTTTAGAGTGTTTTATGTGTTTTCTTCTTCCTCAAAAATCATCTGGGACTATGACTAAGATCAGATCTATGTGGTTTTTTGCTGAAGTGATTCCTGTCTGACAAAGCTTGCTTCGCCAGACTCCATATCCATAGTGGTGTCCGCTTCATCCCATCTGATATCTACCTAAATATGATGACCTTATACTTCCCCAACTTCTTAGTGAATCCCCACTCGATGACTAACTCTATCACCTCAAATCCATAAATTCCGCCAATACCATCAAGAAAAACAGGCCAAGCCGCCACTTAACCTTCTTCATCGTCATGACTTCATTGTCCTGTCACTATCAAGCCAACCTCACAATGAAGCTTTCCTTGAAGATACTACCCCCTCCATCACACTGAGCTGCACACCCACCAAGCCTTCTTCATTACATCACCATCAAACCTTACTTGATTCTGCATCCCCCTCAATTTCCTTTCAACCTCTACTTGAACCCTACCGATCCACCCACTCCCAACTCCAATACGTCTTCTTTAAATCCCCAAATATGGGGATATCATGTATTTAATCCTAGATTCATTCATGTTTATGGGGTTTAATTTATTCATATTCTAGGTCCCCAACTACGATTCATCTGTTATCAAATTATTAGAATTGAACTCTCAAATTATTGGAATATAAATACGAAGATTTTTTAGGAAAATTATTTAAACATGCAATGTATTTTTTGTATTAATAAACATAATTAATCAATATTAGTTAAGTATTTGAATGAAAATTATATATCATTTACCTGATACAATGTTTTAAACATTCAAAAAATATTTTCTTACGCATAATATAAGAATAAATTCAGTTTTATGCTTAAAAATGATTTTCTTCATAGATAATTTTTTCTCTGATTTTTTGATCATAATAAAAAATTAAATTAATATATTTAATGGCATAGAATTAGATTAAATGAATTAAATATTTAAAATTAGGAGGATCAAATTCGGTAATTAGGCCCATTTTATTTTGGGTTAATATGTATAGTAACCGTGGTAAAATTTATCACCTCATTAAAGGGTATAAAGTGTTAATATAGATAAATAGTAACAGATAAGGTCATTATATTTCACCATAGTTCTTATTTAATGAATATAATTTTACCATTATCACATTATTCTATATATTATGTTGTAAAATGGACACTTTCATAATAAATGAATTTTATATTATTGAAATTAAATAATGTTACAAAATTCCACTCTCTTAGTTTTAAATATCCTTTATGTGTTCACATAGTAAAAAAAACTAATTATGAATCATTCATAATATTAATTTTTTAATTATAAAATTACATTAACAATTATAATTTATTTTTAATATTTAGGAAATATATAATTACCTCAAATACTTACAAAATACCAAAATAATATTTCATCTATTAATGTAAAATAAAATAAACGAAATAAAAATATAAAAAGTGATAGAATATGATAAATTTATACTATTAAAAACATTATAGGTTTTTATGATATATTAGTGTTGTGTTAAAAGGTTAAATTCAAATTAAAACTTTTTATATTTTTCATTTCACTCAAATTAAATAAATATTTTCAAAATTAAACATAATTATAATTAAAAAAGTATTAATTTATTAAAATATTTCAAAACAATCAAAATATTTATATAAGACAAGGTGACTACCATATGGAAAAAATGTCAGTATTTTGGACTTTTGTGGTCAATTTCCACCTTATATTTAAAAAAATTCACAACCATTAACATTGAAAAAGTTTTTACGGTAGTGAAATTTTAAATTGGTTAACAAAGAGTTAATCAAAATGATAAGGTTTGAAATAACACAGAAACTTGTATAAATTGATTTTTTATGGAAGAAAAACAGTATAAAACATTATAAAATAATCCATTGAAATTGTTTGGCATATTTCTTGGGAACTAATTTATTATAATTTAATCTTTTTTCAAATTCCAAATGTGCCCCTCAACTCAATTATAAAAGGGAATCTCCCCACACACTTCATTACACCACTATGAGCCATAAAAATCTAAAAAAATATAAAACATTATGTTATATAATTCCCTATACATATTCTATATGTTCTATTATTACTAAAATCCCAACCCTGGTGCCCATTAGAGGATATTTAATGGAGTAATTTCAAATAAGAAGTAATCACCTTGGTCGATCTATTTATACTATATTTTACACTTCCATCTAAAAATATAAGATATTTAACTTAAAATAATTTATTCAGTATAATAAATTTTACTAAATGTTATTATGATTATGAAAACACAATTATATACCCTCTTTCCCATCAAATGAGTAATGAAAGTATCACTCATGCAAACGTACATCTTATTGTCTCCATGTAGTGTTACAATTCATTTTGGATAACCATATTTTATGTATGGTTAATATGATGGGTTTAATGTTTATTTATGATACATAAAAATTAATTAAATATATTAAATTATAATTTAATGTCCAAATTCTTACCATTTAATCTTTTGGGAAACAATAGCATCCATCGTGCATACATGTTGGCTACCACCTTGATGAAGCGATATAATTAGTTTTTAATTTATATTTTAAACTGATGATGGTTAGGTTGATATTAATTAATATATAAGACATATATGATATAATAATGATCCTATTAGGTTAATTTATATTTAACTTTATTATATTTCATCCATAAAAAATTAAATTAGCGTTTAGGTGTACGTGAACCCTATGATCTATATGAACAGTGCAATTGATTTTTCTATCTCTAAATTTTATGGATGAATATAAATATTTATATAATTAATATATATATATATATGATATTTATTTCATGTTTATTATTTTTTTATTTGATTAAATAATGATAAATATACAAGTATTGGTATTACTGAACAAAACACTCATGATAAATGAAATTTATAACCAATGAATATGATGATTTTGATAAAAGTGGGTGTTGAATTTTCCTAAAGGGGTGATATATGATTTTATATATTTTAAAAATTCTCTATTATAGAATTATAATAAATATAAATATGTTATATAGTTGGTTAGATTTCATTAATGAAAACTCAAGGTTTATTTTCTTTGTCAGAATCGCTTTATTTATTGGGATTGTTATGATTATGTTCTCATGATAAAATTGAATGATATAACCCACAAAAAAACATATAAATGTTCATCTAATTTGTCTATTTATTTAAAATACATGTTTTCTTTCATTTTCCCCATATTATTTATTCATGAAACCAAAAATACATTTTCATGAAAAATTTACTCCATTCCTTAAGTAAGTTAAAAAATTTATTCCATATCCATATTTATAATAATGGTTTAAAGAAGGTTTTTAATATTCTACTATGATTGTTTATCGTCATTTTTACACATTTTTTCATTTTTTAATAATTATTTTAATGGATTATTCTTGTCATTTTATTAATGAGGTAATTTATTAACCTTTTGTATACTAGTGTGAATGGAAAATATTTTACTTATATGACATTAATATATTTTACCAACTTGATTATTAAAATATAAAATTTTGATAATTTTTAATTTTTTACAAGGTTATTTTGAAAAAAAAAATATTTCCTTCATATTTGAAAAGTTTTTGTAACATAAGTTGTTTTAAAATGGAAGGGGTATATTACAAAAAAATTCCATGTGATCTTTGAATTTATTTTCCATCTATAATGACATCTTTTGATAATTATTAATATTTAATGGTTATAATATCCAATGATACTGTATTTATTGATTCTTTATATGGTTTTAGTTTATTATTATAATGTTTTTAGGAAACCCATTTACTCATTGGTTATGCTATGATGAAATGTTTCTGAAACACATTTATTTTCAGGGATTATTCTATGATGAATGTTTTAAGAAACCAATTTCTTTTCATGACTTATTATTTCATTAATTAGTTATGATATTTTGTCACACATATGTATTCATTTAATTATGTGATTGGTGGGACCTATATCTCCCTCTAATGCATTAGGTAATGATTGATATCTCATGTGATAAACAAGACTCAAAATTTAAGTGAATCCCATTAAGAATGGGATGCATTCAATAATTATAGTTGTTGTAGTGAATGCCTACTACTAAGATTTTTTGGGGAGTGAACCCATTCCACTATGATAGTTTTAGAAAATACCCACTAATATTAAAATGATTATTTTTTCTCTAATTTGTATGCCATAATTATTTGTTCTTTTTAAATGTTATGTTATCATGGCTCATTCTATTTTATTCCTTAAGGATTCATGTATTATGAACTACCAATATTTATACCATGACATAATATATTAATATATGATATGTAGGGTATGGATTTAAAATTTATAAATCATGTTCTCATACCCTTATTCTCTTATTATACTTATGTGATCATTGATATCTCCATTGATTACCCTTTCTAAGAATTTGAGGTCACCCTTTATTTTTTTCCTTCATGAGGTTATGATGGTGGGTATTATGTATGATATGTATAAAAAGGGTGTTATATAGTGTGATAAGTAGGATATGATATAGTTATTATATAATCTAGTTTCATATGTTTTCATGTCTCTAATGATACTAGAACTGTACGATTCTGTAATGGATCATTATGTTTTTAAGGAATATTCATCAATTTAGATGTAATATATTTGTATGAAATGAATCATTCATTATAGTTGATATTTGGGAATGGTTTAGTAAACCATTTGAAACTAGGATGTCAAAAATTTATAAATAACCTTTGGGAAAAGTCTATGTATGGAAAAAATATTAAAATTATAGTAATAATTATGAATGTCCTATCTTAAACCTAATGTTTCATAGAAGAAGGTTTCATAATTTAGACATCCTATAAATGAATTTTTATGATTATTTTCTTCCCCTCCATGAATATTATTTCCCACACTACTATTTTTCATTATAGACAATGTATGGAACTTGAAATAATCATGTTAATCTTTAACGTGATGGAATGTGAAATGATTATCATCCATAGAAACTTAATTTTATGGGAGATGGAATGAATTTTTTTCTATGATAGAAAATATTTCTCAATATCTGAATCACACTAAGCATACAAATATGAAAATGAGGGAACATTGTTCTATTGAGTCCTTCATTAAGAAACAACCACATTATTTTTTTACTCCACTAATCCACTAGTGGTTGAGAAATGGATAAGTACCCTTGAAAATATATTTTCCATTATTCAGTGATCAATACATAAGAAAGTTATTCTGGGTGTTCATCCTTTAGAAAGAGAAGTAGATCATTGGTGGTCTCATACTAATAATTAAATTGAATAAGAATATATTGAAATTATGGTGTGGTATGAATTTAATATCGTATTTTTGATATGTACATTCCTCATATTTTTATTATGAAAATTGAGAAGTAATTTCTTGATTTAAAGGATATTGATGATGAATATATTGGAATTTATGAGGAAAATTTCACAAGACATGGGCAGTATGCTTTAAGTATTATCATCTAACCTAAAAGTAAGGTTTATCAATCTATCATTGGATTAAATCCAATTCAAAAAAGGGAGTTAACCATAAAGAATATTAGTAGTTTTAGAGAAACTATTCACTATACTCCAAAGTTAGATATAGATATTGGAGTTACCCATCAATATCATGGTTTTAAAATGAAAATAAAACTAGAATTAATAGTAATATATAAAAACCATAGAGATAAGAAGAAAATCCATCCTTTATGATCAATGTTATGAAGGAAACATGGGGGAAATTTTCTTAATGGAAATATTAAATGTTTCAAGTTTGGAAAGTAAGGTCATCATGAAATTGATTGTAAAAGTTATTTGAAGAAGTTAGGAAATGATGCAAATAGAGGGAGAGCTCCGTAGAATTAACCACCCACAATCAAATGTTTTAAATTCAAGGAGTATGAGAATTATTCTAACTATTGAAAAAATATAATAGTTAATGATTATTATCGAGGTCAAAACCTCATAATCACATTTGATAACTATTTCTGATGAGGGGTATGATAAAAACATTATGAGAGGTGCACTTTCCATCCACACTAGATCTATTAATGTCTATTTTATTATGGATCATCCAACTATTTTATATCTAAAAAAATTTATATGGGAATAATAGTACCACCTCAAAAATAAAATATTGAGGTATATGTAAAAACCCTCCATTGGTTTGTTCAATACATCCCATGTTGATGATGATTCCTCACATGATGTTTTTGGGAATTTGATTCCTATAAATATTTATATTCTTATTCTTGTTGACTTTAATTTTATTTTGGTCCCTAATTAGGTTTCCTCACATAAATCTCACATCAATTGGTGAGTAAGGAAAGTTACATATGATATTTTGAATGAACATATTATCAACTATCAGTGTGATGACACAATTTTATATCCAATTTAAATTACATCCATCATATGGGTTATGAATCATTTTTTAATGGTGAATTTATTAGAGATTATTAATAAGAAAACCAACGTAAAAATATTCCTATTATGTAGAAGTTATTTATTTTCTTCTATAATTGTTTCTTAGGCTTCCGTCAAATTTTAAAGATTGTTTTGGAATTTAAATCAGGTCCTATGATACTTCTATTTCTAGGAATCTATATAGAATACTCAAATTTATTTTTAATAATTGAATAAGTTACTCAAGTATAATATTGAAATGAGATTCATTCATTTATTTACATCACCATGGGGTGAACATGTCATCTTTTTTAAGAATAAAGAAGGATCAATGTTAATATGCATTGATTATTGAGAGAATTATAAGATCACTATCAATAAATGTATCTTTTACCCCATATTATAAATTTTTTTATAAAATATGCAAAGATAAATATGTTTCCAAGATTGATATTCATTATACATATTGTTAATTTATGGTAGAGAAGGAGGTCATTCAAAAGATATCATTATATATAAGGTATAAATACAATAGATTTGTAGAGATTTTAGTTGGACTTTCTAATTACCCATATAAATTTACATATAAAATTGATAGATTCATTAGATATTACCTTGATCAGTTTATCGAAGTATTTATAAATAACATTCTTATTTACTCAAAAATAAATAAATAGTGTGAAGATAATTTGAGAATTTCAATGAAGACCTTGTGGAAGGAGAAGAATTATGAAAAATTTACCATGTGTGAATTTCATCATGAGAACATTTAATTATTTAATAATATAAGCTCGTGATAGGGAATATGAGTATACCCTTCATTGAAAAAAGTTATTAAACATTAACAAAAATTATACACAATGATTTATATCCATTGTTTTCTTGGTTTTATTGGATATTATTATCTCTTTGTGAGGAATTTTCTATAGTTATCAAATCCAAAAAACATGTTTAATTTAAATGGGTCCAAGTTATTTTGGATGGATGAATGTGAATAATATTTTGAGGGACTAAATAGAAGGCCATTACATGCACCAATTCTCATACTAACGTATAGTATAAAAGGGGGTTAATATATATTGATATATAAAATAAGTGACTAATATGACTCCTCATGAATTATAATATGCTTATAACTTTGGACAAAAGACAATTTAAGGTCCATGAGAAAAATTACCCAACTCGTGATTTGGAGTTAGCTATGGTATATTTTTCATTAAAGATATAGAGGCATTATCAACATAGAAAAAGTTGTGTCATATATACTGATCACAATATTTAAAGTTATATTTTCACTCAAAATAATCCTAACATGCACCAAATAATATTTTTTGAGCTAATTAATGATTATGATTTGTCCATACTTTAACATCTTATGAATGAAAACATGGTGGAAGATACTCTGAGTCGAAGGGATCACGCTATATTTTCCATTATTAGGATATAAAAAGATCTTATATTTCTAGATTTAAAAGGTGTGGGTCTTAAAAAGGGATGGAATGGAAGAAATAATATCTCTCTAAAATTAGATTTCAACCATATATCAATGTGAATATTAAAGTGGCATAGGAGGATGCTGTAAAAATGGTGATAAACGTTCCTAAGTTAAAACTTGATTGTGATGGAATAATAAGGTCCAAAACCCATCTATGAGTCCCTTTAGTACCAGATTTGAAGAATAAATTTAATTATGAAACTCATAGTTCATTATTCTATATTAATAATCAATCTAAAAAATTTATATACATTTTAAAGAGTACTTATAGTGGGATATAATGAAGTGAGATATTGGAGATTATGTTTCTCAAGGATTGGTGTGCTGATAAGTTATGTATGAGAGACAAAAGTCTAATGGAATGTTACAACAATTACATGTAGAAATATGTAAATTGAAAAACATCACCATATATTTTCTCATCAGACTACACAAAAAATCTAATGGTCGTAATGATATTTGGGATATAGTCGATCACCTTATGATGTCATTGCACATAATTTCTGTTATATAGTATTTCTCTCTTGGTAAAAATTATTGTCTATAAAATAAGTAAAATGTATGATTTATTGGTGTAGCATATTAAATTGTATTTTAACATTGATTTTGGTGACAAAGTATTTCTTTGGATATATACTTATAAGATGGTGATGGGATTTAGACTGAACGGAATTCTATGATCGAGGTATATTTCTCCTTTCCAAATTCTTGATCACATCTGAATGGTAGCTTATCGATTAGTGCTTCCACCCAATCTCTCTTAGGTTTGTGATGGGTTCAATGTATCTCTCATTAGGAAGTACATACCTAATCAGTCACATGTACTGAAAAAAGGTAATACCACTAGAGAAATATTTTTATAATGTAGAAAAAAAATTATATATTAATGATCATATAGATAAATTTAAATGAAACAAAACCACTCACCTAGTAAATTATTTTTGATGAAACCACTAATTTGAGGAAGCTTTGTGGGAGACTGATGTTTTGATGATGCAGATGTAACCTCATCTGTTTTATTAGGGATAAAAAATTTAATGGATTAATTAATTTATAGGGCTTTATATTGTAATACCCCATTATTTTTGGTAAGTATGTCTCTTTAAATAAATTTATTTATTATATATCTTGCATTACATGTAACAATGAGTTTAGATGATCAGTATAATATTATAAAAAAATTGTGTGTCTAATATCTCTTATAAATTAGTTAGGATAGTATAAATAATAAAAATTGAATTATTTTAAATATATATTATACAAATTAATAAAATTAAATCATTAGTTACCAAATTATTAGAATTAAAAATAAAAATTATTTGAAAATTAAAGTGTTTTTTCATAAAAATTATTTTTATAAGGAAAATATTTGTAAATATTAATAAATTAAAATATCCTTTATTGGTGATATTTCAGAAATGAATATATTTTTTACTAGATAAAATTATTTATAAATTCAAAAAATATTTCATTTTATGTATAGAACGAGATTAAATACACTTTTATTCTTAAAATGGAAATTGTTTTTCTAAAAAAATTATGAAAAATTATGAAATTACATTAAAATTAATTAATAATATTTAAAGGTATTTAAATATGTAAAAATATTTTATTATTTAAAATTAAAACGTACTAATTTTTTTAATAAGGCACCAATTATATTTCATTAAAATTAATAGTAATAATAAAAAATTTATTCATCTATATAAAGGGTAAGTTGGGTAAATCAAGAATAAATATAAGTGATAAGGCCATAAGTTTTAATCATAATTCATATTGGATGAATAAATTACACCATCATAAACTTAGGATAAATTTTTTTTGTTTAATGGAAATTTTTCCATGGAAATGACTTATATATTATTAAAATCAAGGAATTTTAAAAAAAATATCATTGTCTAATTTTTAAATATCCTTTATCTATTCTCTCAGGGATAACTAGTTATGGATAAATGTTATTAGTAATTGTGTGAATAATTTAATAAAATTCATTATGTAAATTTATTTCAAAATGTTATGTATTATATAATAACCTTAAATTATTTCACAATTCCAAAATAATGTTTATTCAATTAATGGGAAAATAAAATAAATGATGGTTAAAAATTCAGAAGTGATATAATATTAGAGTTTTATAGTGTTCAACATATTTTATTGGTGTATATAACATATTAGGGTTGTGTTAAAATAATTTATTAGAATGAAATCTTTTAATTTATAGATTTTAAGTCAAATTAAATAAATAGTGTAAAAATTGATAATAATGATATTTTATAAAAATAATATTCTTTAAAATTATTTAAAAATCATAAAAATAATGAAAAAAATAAATATATTTATTATACGGTCTAAAATGTAATTTCTTGGCCATTTATGGGGAAAATTTCATCTTATAAGTAAAAAATTGATTCCCATTAATGTTTCATTTTTTTAACTTCAGTTAAATTTAAAATTTGTCAACAATGGGTTAATCAAAATGGAATGGTTTAAAATTACTAAAAATCATGTCTAAAATATATTTTTTATTTGATTAAAACCAAATATAATTATATATTTGACTCCATCATAATTTTTGGGAATATTACTTATGATTTGTTTTTATAATTTAATCTTATGAGAATTCAAAAAGTGCATGTCACCATAACTATAAAATGGATCCTCCTACCTCACTTATTTACACCACATTACGCCATATATATACAAACAATTGTACCAATTTATCATTAAAAATTCCTAAAACGCATTTAATAGGTTCTTATCTTCCCAAAAGGCTATCCCTAGAGCCGTTTATAGGAGAAAAAAATATTCATTTCAAAGATGTGGTAATCACCTCACAGATCACTTTCAATTATACTCTTCTTTATCTCATCTAAATAGGTTATATATAATATAAAATAATAACTTTAGTATCCTATATGTGATGAAATGTTATTATAATTATGAAACCACCATTATAACACCTCTTTCCCATCGAATGAGAAGTGAAAGTATAACTTGTCTGTACGTATGACTTATCGTCACTACATAGTGACACAATTCGTTTTTCCTCACAAACATTTATGGATGATAATTATTATAGTTTATTCATTTATAAATTATATTTATGATTTAAATATATGTTATTAATTATAATATCATGTCTACCTTATTACCATTAAATCCTTTGGGAAATGATAACTTCACTCATACATATATGCGGACTACCACCTCCACAATGCGATGTAATTCCTTTTTAAATTTTATTTTACATGGATGGAAATGAGGATGAATTTTATTATTATATATGATTTATGTGATAATAATCCTATAAACCTTCTTTAATATTTACCTTTTATACATTCCATTCATTAAAAAAGTAATGTATTGTTCTTGTGTTTGTACGACCTACCATCTACATGAATAGTGTAATTCATTTTTTTATCTCTAACAATAATGGATAACTATAAATTTGTATTTAATGAATATATATGATGTTTAATAATAATTAATATTATACATATGATGAATCTATGATGAATATACAAAGTCTAGAACTACTAAGCTGAAATACTCATGATAATTGAAAGAGTTAACACTCTGAAATGACAATTTTAATAAGTAATTATTTAAAAAAGGATCATATATGATATAATAAGTATGAAAATTAATATGTTAAATAATAATAATAAATAATAATTTATTAAACATTATTTTAGTATGCTTTTTAAAGAAGGATAACCATAGGTAAGGGTTTTATGCAACAATCTCAATATTTATCGTGATTGTTTATGATTATGTTTTGATGATGAAATATTATGATATAACTATCAGTAAACTTATCAATTTTAATCTGCACTTATTATTTATTTAAAATATATATTTTCATTCAATTTTATTCATTTTATGTACTCATGAAACAATAAATATGTTTTTATGGAAAATTGACATAATTTCTCTCTTCGGTTGAAAAACATTTTTCTTCTATATCTATATATTCTAAAAATACTTTAAAGAGGTATTTTAGTATTCACCAATGAATTTTTATATTAATTTTTACCTATTTTTTAATTTTTAAAATTCTTATTGAATTAAATATTTTTTTATTTTTCGAATGTTGTACTATTTTTAACAGTTTTGTAATGGTGTGAAAGGACTATTTTTAAATTACAAGGCATGAATGGATATTTCCTCCATCATCACTAATATTCTTATTTTAATATTCCTTTATAATTTTACAAGGTAATTTTTTTAAAAAAAATCCTTACTATTTAATTAGTTTTTTTAATAAGTGTTTTCAAATTTAATTTTTTCCCCTAGAAATTTTTGAAGATTTTTTTTAAAAATCCTTTTCTATATAAGATGAAATCTTTTGACATTTCATAAGATTTACTTGATATTTAAACCAATGATCCAATATTTATTAATTTTATAGATATTTTATTTTTATGATTACAATAATTTTATAAAATCAGTTTATTTTCATCAGTTATGCTATGATAAAATATTTATAAATCCCATTAATTTTCATGGTATATGATATGATGAATGTTTTATGAAACCTATTTATTTTCATAGGTTATGATATGATTTAAGATTTATGTTATTGTGACACACATATGTATGATTTTTATTATATGAGAGGTGAGACTTATACCTCCCTCCAATGAATCAAGTAATGATTGACATCTCATGAGATAAATAGGACAAGAAAAGGGAGTAAAGCTAGTTTAGTAAGCATTTTTTTCACTAGGAGTGTATTTGGATTGAACCCTCACTACTATGATCAATTAGATAATGATAAAACTATATTATGATTATATTGGAGAAGATAGTTGAATAAAAAATAAAATATATTCTATGATATTGTGTATTCTATAATTCCATATATTATTCCAGTGCTATTCTTCTATGTATCAAATAAATAGATTCTTTTATGATTCATGTCTTATGAAAATCCATGATTTATGCCAAAACTTAGGGTTTTGATAATTGATTTTAAGGGTATGGATTTAAAATGTTAAAATCATGGTCTCATACACTTATTCTCATGGTATACTTAAGTGATCAAAAATATATCACTTGATTACCCTTAATATGAATCTGATCACATTTTTTCTTGGGTTTTCCTTCCCAGGATTATGAAAAATGGTATTAGGTATGATTTTACAAATAAGGTTTCTAGTTACGATAAATTCAGTGGGATAACATGTTTATATTTTACCAACCAGTTTTTTATGTTTCCATTTTTTGGAAATATACAAGAACAATATGATTCTTTCCTGGATCCATTTGTTATGTAACGACTATTCATATATTTAGATGCAATATCTATGTATAAAAATTATGGGTAGTTATATTTTTGATATTGTAATGTTATCTTATAGTGATACACTCACATATATATATATATATATATATAATTAGTTTAACAATAAGTGATAGATAAATGAATAATAATTACTTTTATTTGTCTTGTCAACATTTAATCATATCTTTTCTTTTCTTTCTATTCAATTTTTACTTACACATCATAAAGTAACTTATTTCTCTATTTTTAATTTTACTAAGTTATTTGTATATTTTTTTAATTAAAATTTATTTTCACACAATATTAAGTATTATATTTCCCTTATAATGTAACACCGTGAGACTTTATAATATATTTATTTTAGAATTAATTTAATTTTTTTGATAGCTTGCGGTGCACTCATCACCAAGTTTAAACAAAACATGATACTCATTTAAAATATTATTTACACATGAATATTTTTACCTAGCCTCTAAATGTGGTGGTATGGATAGTAATAATTATGTTATGAAACTATATAGTTTAAAAGTATAAAATTTTTATCAATTGATAAGAAATAAAAATGATAAATATTTAAAATAAAAATAATTTTTTATGAAACAAATTACTTTTTTTTTCTAAATTTCAATTTAGTCACACATTAGGAACATAAATTAAAATTAAATATTTAAAAAAAATAGAAAAATTATTTTATAAAATAAAAATATTTTTTTAAATATTCATATATATATTATCTTAGGGTTCATTTTTTGTTTTTTCTGAAATGCTTCTTTTTTGATGAATAGTGAAAAATACAAAATTTTAATTGGAATATATATTTTTGTTTAAAATATATTTAATGTAAAATTATATATTTAATTGGTTTAAAAGTAAAATCAGTTAAATATATATCCATTTATACAAGTTTTATTATAGTAATTTTATTTATTTTTAATTTTGATATAAAAACATTCTAATGTTTTTGAACTTTTTCCCTATCAAAGAAACACTTTTTCATCACATCTACAAGATTAATTTTAAATTAAAATTTAAATCATATGTGAATGAATTTGGGAAAAAATTATTTCATATTCAGAATAATAATAATTTAAATTAAATAATAAGTTATAATTAATTTTTTTACAAAACAATAAATAGTGAAAATAGTAAAAATTATTTACCATGGATAAAATAAAAATATGTTTACCATTGGGAAAACTAAGAAGATAAGGGTTAAAATAACCTACCAACCTGTAAAAAAATATTTTATATAAATGTTTTCACATTATCCTTCCTAATTTAAAATAATTTTTCAATTTTATTCTCTTTTCATGTGAATGAATTTTTTCATTTTTTATTCTATTTGGAAATTTCAATGTATTTTTAATGAAGGTCCGCTTTTGCCACTTATAAAATAGCACTTACTCCCCTCTCATAGTTATAAAAATAAATACATTTATATAGAAACAACCTTGATAAGATACCAACCCAACATCCTTATAAACACTTCAGATATTCTGATCTTTCCAAAATACCAACCATAGGGTTCTTAAGAAGTTATTCAAATGAGGTTTTTTTCTAATATATAATAATTTTCTTTAGTAATATCCATATTTTTCTTTATTATTTTAAAACCATAAATTATTAATTAAAAAATTCAATATAATAACACCATTATATTTTATATACCTAGATGTAATTTTATTTATTTAATAATATTTATCCATATCCACTTCCAGCAAATGGTAAATGAAATCATTGATCGTGTGTACGATGGACTACCGCCTCGCAAAACGATATAGTTCATTTTCCATAACAACTATTAAAGGATGGATATAATGATAAAATTATCATATGTATATTAAATTAATGATATTATTGTTTATATATAAATCTAATATCACATATACCTATTTACATTCACTTCAATTTAAAAGACGTTAATGTCACTCGTGTGTATAGAGGACTACCGCCTTTTGAGGTGATGTGATTCATTTTTCACATAAGATTTACATGGAAGTTAATGAGGATAAAATTAATCTATATATGTGATATATATTATATGATATTGATTATTTTAAATTAAAATATTACTCACTTCATTACACTTTCACTCATTAAGGGCTTGATATCGTCTCTCGTGTGTACGTATGACCTACCCTCTCGATGAAGTAATGCGACTAAATTTAAATTACCAACATTTTTAATGCATCTAATAATGTAAATACTTAATATAAATGGTATTTATAACATTATTATTATTATAGAAATTATTTTTTTATATTCTATGTATAATAACTAGAACTTTCATAGCAAAACACGCATTGGAAAACAAGACAATTAACAGCCAAAACAATAAAAATAATTGAGTAATTTTAAAAATAGGTCCAAAAATATTATAAGAGTATAATATATGTTATTATAAATATTATTATGGTTATTTAATACATTAATAATATATTTACAACCAATATACATGATTTTAAATACTGTTCATCGAAAAGAAATTAGGAGGTAATAAATATCATCTCAGTTTCAATTTCATTGTGATAGTTTTGTTAGTAAAAACTATTTCACTTTTACATGGTGTATATACATCCATATTAATGTATTTAAAATGAATAATTATTTTTTAAGATTATAAATTTTTAAATTAAATATTATCTATATTAATTGTAGCATGTATCTAAATAGTTCATAAACAGTATACTATTCTTACATATGATGTTTACATAGAAAGTTATTCGATTAACTCTACATATAGCAGTAAATAACTGTTCGTTAATGAATGAGTATATTTTTTAATAAGGAATATTATTCATAAATTATGTTTATTATTGGATGTATGAGGAAGACATTGGACATGATGTTATGGGTGGGGCCCAGCTATAATACCCCCTTGAAGGATTGACAAGTATCATGGGACAAATATAATGGGTAATTACCTAGTAGATTTAAACTCTCTAGTGTAATTAGAATTATGGTAGAGGTATCATGACGAAATATTTCATAAGATATAATAATAATTCCATTCATTCATTAAAAAAAATTATTATCATTTTTCCTAATATTTTCATTATGGTAATATCTCTGGACGCTTATCATTCTTAATTGTTGATTAAATGGTTGGTGTTTTTTTATATTTACCTTTACATATTGATTATTCCTTATCTTATCATGATATTAATGATATTTAAATGAAACTAATTTTCATTTACTCACCTTTCCATGTATAAAATGATTATTTATTCATGATTGTATCCATTGTACGTAACCCTTATTTAGAATTTTAGCTCAGCCTTATGTTGTTTCATTTCACATTGATATGAAGAAGAAATCATTGAATTAATTTTTTGGGATGAAATTAAATTTATTTTGTTATGTCTTATGATTTGTTTTATATTCCAAATTTAACATGGCGTGTTGGATCTGAATCTACGGATTATACACAAGAGGGGGGTGAATTGTGTCTTTTTCAAATTATTACAATCTCTTCAATTTAGACAAATTCTGTTCACTATGCTTTTGCACGATTAAATATGCAGCGGAAAAAGTAAAAGCATGAACACACGGATGTATAGTGGTTCGGGGAACAGAAGGCCCCTAGTCCACTCCACCAACGCTCAAATCCACGAGCTTGGCGATTTTCACTATCTGGTCCTCGTTTCCACAGACCTGTCCACAACTGAGTACAGGCAGTTGACACCTTTACAAGATTCAGGCACACACAGCCTTCCTGGTTCAAACACGAACCCACACAGCTTAGAACGAGAAGCTGATCACTCAAAAATAAAAAAAGGTTTCGATAAAGAAACACTTCTCCAGTTGTTCTTCACAATTGCAACAGAATGCAATTGACAGTAGATAGATCGTCGTCTTCAGAAAATAAAGATCTGTAATCAAAATAGTTCTGAGTCGATCCAGTTGCAATAGATATTACCAAAAACTTCACAACTTCAGCAGCAGTAGATTCACAACAGGTAGTCGATGTAGAATACGTGAATCTGCTATCAAGATCTTCTTTCGGTAAAAAGGATTTTACACTTCTTCTCGATCACAGAAAAGAACGCCTTTTCACAGTCTCTGTTTTCTTGCTCGACAAAAGATCAATCATTCTATATTTCACACACTTTCCCGTGTATATATATATCTCCGAAGTTTCCAAGATAGAACATATATTCAAATAAATAGATCCATGAAAATCTCCTTTAGATTCGCGATATTAAATGAAATAACAAAGCCGTTGTAACTCCCCTGAAGAATCGGCATAAAAAGCTCCGTTTAAATCAAACATTAATCCGTTGTAAATCGTCTTTGATTCAGTCAAAGTCGTATTTAAGAAACAGCTCGAAATCCGCCTAATAATCCGCTTGATTGACTAATTCAAAAGGAAATATCGTCTGTCAAAAATATCCCGACGCCAAACGTAGGGTTGATGACGTGGCTCCAAACATAGGGTTCACAAACGTAAGGTTCAGAACGTAAGGTTCAGAACGTAAGGTTGAACATACATACTTTCTCTTCAGCATTCAAACGTAGGGTTGATCATCCATACTTTGTCTTGCTTCAACTCTCCAAAGAACGTACGGTTGATTATAAAAGTAAGGTTGATGATCCATACTTTTGAGAAACAAACTCAACACTGAAAACTAACGTACGGTTTCTCTTCCATACTTTTCAACAACGAAAACGTAAGGTTCCTTCCAAACGTAATGTTCTTCTTCAATACTTTTCAACAACGTAAGGTTCATTAACCATACGTTTCAAAATAACATAAAAAGTAAACTTTTCATCCATACGTTACGTTCATCAACGTAGGGTATGAACAGTGATTCCAGTACGCGCTAAAATTGATCTCGCGCTACAGTGATTCCAGAATACGCTAAAATTGATCTCGCGCTACAATGATTCCAGAATACGCTAAAATTGATCTCGGAATAAATGAAGTATAAAATCTCGTTATATAAAATAAATTCCTGCAAAATACTCAACGAAATAATTAGTAAATAATTAAGGGTATTTGTGAGCATCAAAATCATCATAAAGAGACAGAGTATTATTTAAAATAATCTCCCCCTTTAAAAAACATTATTTTGAATTGTTTAAAAACAATACATTGCTCAACAATCTCCCCCTTTTTGATGATCACAAAACCCATAAAATAATAGAACTAATTTAATTGCAATCTTGATTGAAAAAAAAAGTTTTATAAAATTTTAGAATTTTGAAAGGATTAAAACAATATTTAACTATAAAATTTCTCCCCCATAACTCCCTCATAAAAATAAATTTTCAAATAGATAAAAGATAAATGTCGTATATATCCAAATGCTCCTATATATCCAAATTTCTTCATAGGAAACGAATGAATTTAAATGTTGTGTTTATCCAAATTCTCCCCCTTTTTGTGATATCAAAAAGAATGAAAAATTACGGATTTGAACACATTCAATATTGCACTGAACTATAAGTAAATGCTATAATTAACTGTGTATGAATAAGTGAATTTGTTATACTGGCTAACTTAATCATAAATCAATAAACAACAACAACAAAAAAAAAGAAAAGAATTTTCATTCATAAGCTATTATATAAAAACGACAGTGATATACAGAGGAATCAAGGTGTAGGGATAAGACAGGGAAAAAGGTGTCTATCTCCTTTGAATTACGGTCTTGATCTCTGTAAACTGTTCTCTGAGCCTCTTCATCATCCCATCTCCTAACTTGATGATAAGATCCCTGTTCTCCTGAGTCATATGAATATCTTCAATCAAATTAACTCTGAAAAACTCATGCATTCTTTCTTCTTTTTCAACAAAAAGAGCCAGCTTTTCTGATAACTGATTCAAAAGAATCCTAATCGGTTGCTCTCCAGATGTCAACTGATCCACTAAAAATTTCTGATTATCTAGCAAAACTGACAAAGGGGCACTATTACACTGAAGATCGTGTAATCTGTCACTCATATTGCTCAGTGCTCCTGTAATTGCTTGAAATCTTCGAATCAAATCAGGTGAAGAACCTGATCCACTCACAGCATTGTTTGCAACAGACTCAAATTTATTCTCCATGTAAATCTTCATCTCAGCCAAATCATCTTTCGTTACCATCTCTGATTTCAACTGATCAACAGCATGCAACATATCAGTCTTAAACAAATCTACTTCCTGTCTTGAAACAGTAGATTCTTTCAGCTTCTGAAACTTTAACTGCTCTAAGTTCAGAGAATTTCTGAGACTTTCATTCTCAGATTCCAACTGAGAGATATGCTTGTACAACTCAACAACTTTTTCTTTTCTCAAATCAGGGGCACCCTGTGCTCTATTCTCATGTTCAGAAATAGGTTGATGAGGCAAGGCAAGTGGTAAAGAATCTGCATCTGATTGTTCTTTGTCCTTGTCCTGACAAGGTTGATCCACTGAACTAGCTTTTGAAGCCTGAAATTCTTCCACTGAAAATTCTTCCTGAAGTACTTCTGTATTAGCTTCAGAAGTATGTTCATCACGAACAGTAGTCTCTCTGACTTCTACTGAATGATCAAGAACAATATCTTCATGAACTTCTTGAGGTCGGGCCACTTCTTCACCAGGCACTGCCTCCATAAGTTGTTCTTGTGGAATTGCTTCTTCAACAGCCACAGCAGCAGTTTGAGGTTCTAGCTGAATTTCCGGTTGAGCTACTGGTTCCTCTATCGGTGCAGTCTGCTCCACAACAGCTTCTCTCACAAAGGAATAAGAAATTACCGGTTCAGAGGATTTCAAGGTAGGAGAGATAATTTCTTCATCAATTAACCTCTTCCTTCTAGATTGAAGTCCTTCCTGACTTCTCTCTTCCTCAACTTCCTCCATCTCAAAGCGAATTCTCCTTGCCACTGTACTAACCCTTGATTCTACTTGTCCCTCCTTGGACTTAGCAGGTTGAGCCTGAGCACTCTCCGAGTCTTCCTCAGCTCCAACAGGTAAGAGTTTTCCTTTAATTGTGCTCCAGAAGTATCCGACTTTCCTCAAAGTCCCAGCATTAAAAACATTACTGTGATGACATTTCACCCCAGCATCGACCAATCTGATCATTCCTCTTTTAAACAACAACAAAGAAATGAACCTTCCATAAGGGAAAAAGGTCATTCTTGCTTCACTCTGACAACAGTATCTCAGATATCTTATCATAAACCGAGGAAAATTAAACTTAATATCACTCATCAAAAGATACATTATATACATGTCAGGGTACAGAATTTTCTCCATCTCAGCCATCCTTGGTGCTAAACCAGTCTGAACAAACTTTACCAAGATTTTCTGATCGGGCTCCAAATCTTTAATAAACATCTTCTTTATCACTTTGGTTCCAAACAGAAAAGACATAATGTCTTCAGACTTATGTACAGAATCTCCAATATTCCGTAAATCAAAATGAAAAACTCCTTCATGAGGGCAGTTAAGAATTTGACTTATCTCTACAGATGATATGGAAAAGTCCTTATCCTCTATTTGAGCCAATAAACTATCCTCCGTATCTCCAAGGCTAAACTGAACAGTTCTAAAGAAATGTCTCATTTCTGCCTCATATAGAAACTCAGAGTTTTCACTATTAAAAGCTTGCTCAAGGCTTTGAAACGATAGCGCTTGCTTCAACAGTAAATTAGTTTCAAACAGCCATTCTAAATCGATGACTTTACCTTGCAGTATCTTCCGACCAACTACTTTAGATTTCTTTGCAGCACTGCTCTCGGCTTCATCTGGACGCTTAGTCTTTGCCATTTCAACAACGATTTCTGAAGGTTCGAAAGTTTAGGGTTTGAAGATTCAGAAAAGGGTTTTGGAGCAGATGTGCGATTTTAGGTTTTCGAAAGGGTTTCCGAAAAAGGTGAAAACAGGTTAGAAGGTGAAACGGTTCTGACAGCCTTGATTCCCGTGTAATCACTAATCATTACTTTTATTTAAAACAAAATAAAATAGCTTATAGCGAGAAACAGAAATTAAGTAGAATTCGAAAACAGAATAAGATTAAAAAGAAACTATTTAAAATTAAATAAACCTAACTCCCCCTTAATAAATTCAAACCTTGCCGTGGGAAGTGGTTTAGTAAAAATATCTGCTAATTGATTTTCTGTATTTACAAATTCTAAAAATATATCCTTTTTTAACACATGATCTCTTAAAAAGTGATGTCTTATATCAATGTGCTTAGTTCTAGAATGACTAATAGGATTTTTTGAAATATTAATTGCACTAGTATTATCACATAAAATAGGCGTATTATTGAGATTTAATCCAAAGTCCATAAGAGTGTTTTTCATCCACAACACCTGTGCACAGCAACTACCTGCAGACACATATTCTGCCTCGGCTGTTGACAGGGCAACTGAGTGTTGTTTCTTACTAGACCATGATACTAAAGACGTTCCTAAAAAGTGACATGTTCCTGAAGTACTCTTCCTATCTAATCTACAGCTTCCAAAGTCTGCATCTGAATATGAAATTAAATTAAAATCAGAGGTTTTTGGATAAAGCAGAGATTGATAAATAGTACCTTTTAAATATCTAAAAATTCGTTTAACAGCAGTTAAATGGGATTCTTTGGGATTTGATTGAAATCGAGCACAAAGACATACTGAATACATTATATCTGGTCTACTAGCAGTAAGATATAACAAACTACCAATCATACCTCTATATAACTTGTTGTCCACTGATTTTCCAGTTTCATCCAAATCAAGTTTTATATTAGTACACATAGGAGTTGTAAATGTCTTGCTGTTTTCAAGCCCAAATTTCTTAAGTAAATCAGTAATGTATTTGCATTGATTTAAAACATTTCCAAAATCTTTTTGAAATATTTGAAGACCCAAAAAGAAATTTAATTCTCCCATCATACTCATTTCAAATTCTTTTTGCATTAATTCTGAAAATTCATGACAAAGAATTTTATTGGTCGATCCAAAAATTACATCATCAACATAAATTTGAACCAACAAAACATTATTTTTCACAGTTTTCTTAAAGAGTGTTGGATCTGCTAGTCCAACAGTAAAATCATTTTTCAAAAGAAAAGAACTTAGTCTTTCATACCAAGCTCTTGGTGCTTGTTTAAGGCCATAAAGAGCTTTAGTAAGTTTGAAAACAGAATCTGGTTTTTGAGAATTTTCAAAACCAGGAGGTTGCTCAACATAAACTTCCTCCATTAAATAACCATTTAAAAAGGCAGATTTAACATCCATCTGAAATAATTTAAAATTCATATAAGATGCATAGGCTAAAAAGATTCTAATGGCTTCTAACCTGGCTACAGGTGCAAAGGTCTCATCATAATCTATTCCTTCTTCTTGATTATATCCTTTAGCTACTAATCTTGCTTTATTTCTAGTTATTATCCCTTGATCATCCTGTTTATTCCTAAAGACCCATTTAGTTCCTATTACTGGATAATCATGTGGTCTTTCAACTAATTCCCAAACCTTATTTCTCTTGAACTGGTTCAATTCATCTTGCATTGCTATTACCCAGCTCTCATCATCTAAGGCTTCTCCTATGGTCTTAGGTTCTTGTTGGGATAGGAAAGCAGAGAATTCAACTATGATTCCAAAGTTTCTTCTAGTTTGAATACCAGTCTCTAAGTCACCTATCACAGATTCTAAAGGGTGATTCTTTAAGGTTCTAGACTGTCTAGGCATTACATTCAAAGGTTCTTCAGTATCATGTTCTTCTGAACTGGACTGAATTTCTTTTATATCATTTTCAAAATCATTCTTTAAATTCTCAGGTCTCATGTTTTCATTAGAATCAAGTTCATCTATTTGTTCTATCCTTTTCTCAAAAGGATCAGATTCATCAAATTTCACATGAACTGATTCTTCAACAATCCTTGACTTTTTATTATAGACTCTATAAGCTTTGGAGGTTGCAGAATATCCTAAGAAAATACCTTTATCAGATTTTGGATCAAATTTACCAAGATTATCTTTGGTATTCAAGATGTAAACCTTGCATCCAAAAACTTTAAAGTAATTTACTTTAGGTTTTCTGTTATTCCATAGTTCATAGGGTGTCTTTTTCAAAATAGATCTTATTAAAATTCTATTCATTATATAACAAGCTGTATTAACAGCTTCTGCCCAGAAATATATAGGTAGGCTATATTCATTTAACATAGTTCTAGCCATTTCTTGAATAGTTCTATTTCTTCTTTCTACAATCCCATTTTGTTGAGGTGTTCTTGGAGCAGAGAAGGTGTGTTTAATACCCATGTTTGAGCAAAAGGAACTAAATTCCTGGTTCTCAAATTCTCCACCATGATCACTTCTCAATGAGATTATATTAAAACCTTTTTCATTTTGAATAGATTTACAAAAACCTTCAAATAAACTAAAAGCTTCACTTTTAAATTTCAAAAAGAAAATCCAAGTAAATCTAGAATAATCATCAACTAATACATAAACATATAATTTACCAGCTAAACTTGCTACTCTTGAAGGTCCAAACAAATCCATATGGATAAGTTCTAGAGGTTTAGTTGTAGCAACTTTATTAACAGATTTGAATGATGATTTGTGTTGCTTGCCAAGCTGACATGCATCACAGAATCTGTCATTTTCAAATTTGAGACTAGGCAAATCAGAAAATAAATGTTTCTTAGATAATTTATGTAAAGCATATATATTGCAATGACCAAGTCTTCTATGCCAGATCCAGGATTCACTTATATTAGCAGTTAAGCAGTTTACTTGTTGTTTACACAAGGAATACAAATCCAAAGTATAAACATTATCAGTTCTGGGTGCTCTAAACTTAAACAGTTTATCTTTAGAAAAAGTACAACTATTGTTAGTAAAATCAACAGTGTATCCATCATCACAGAGTTGAGAGATACTTATCAGATTGTGTTTTAACCCTTGTACATAAAGTACTTTGTTGATTGAGACTGTCTCTGGATCTCCAACTGTTCCAATACCAATAATCTTTCCTTTGGCATTGTCACCAAAGGTGACAAATCCTCCTTCCTTTCGAGTAAGAGAAGAGAAATTATCTGAAGTTCCACTCATGTGTCTTGAGCAGCCACTGTCCATATACCATATTTCTTTCTTTCTTTGGTGACCTGCTACCTGCAAAGACATTCAAACAAATTGCTTTGGTACCCATATTTTGTTGGGTCCAGGAGTGTTAGCAAGCAGTGATCTGGGTATCCAGATTTGCTTTGTTTTCTTAAAATTGATTGAATCATATAGATCGTTGGAAATATAAGCTTTCTTAATTCCACATATCTGAGGTTGTCTTAGAAAACAGTTTTTAGCTATATGACCTCTTGTTCCACAGTAGTTACAAATAACCTGTTTAGTGCTAGGAACAAAATAATTTTTGTATAACTTAGGTTTTTCTCCTTTACTTCCAATTCCAAACCTTTCCTTTTTAATTACAGTTTTTCCAAGTATCTCATTTAAGGTGTTTTCTCCTTTTGTAAAAATTAATGCAGCCGTTTTATAAGATTCTACTTCATCCTGTAGAGTTTTTATTTTTGATTCAAAATTAATTTTATTTGATTCAGCAGAATTGTATTTGTCAATTAATTCCTTATGTTGTTTTAGCAAAGTATTTCTCTCATCTGAAATAGCTTTGTACAAGTTCTTTATAGATTTATATTTATTAAATAATGAGTCATAGCTTTCTTCAAGCATATTGCAGTAAGCTGCAAGTTTTTTATTTGAGAGGCTTGTTTCAGAGTTTGATTCATTATTTGAGTCAGAGGAATAGTATGAGTGTACCTCATCAGTTTCAGCCATGAAACACATATTTGCTTTTAAATTGGCTTCCCCCTTCTCTGAGCATGATTCAGAAGAATTACTTGAGTCTTCAGAAACACTCCAAGTAGCTTTCATAGCTTTCTTGTCTTTCTGCTCATAATCATCTCTTTTGAAGAATTTCTTCTTCTTTGCATCTTTCAATTTTGGGCAATCTGGTCTGATATGTCCCATCTTTTTGCATTCATAACATCTCACTTCCTTGCTATCCTTTTTAAAGGATTTCTTGAAGTCTTTCTTCTTACTATAAAACTTTCTGAATTTTCTGGCTAGCTGTGCCAGTTCTTCATCCGAATTTGAAGAATCAGAGCTTTCTGATTTAGCACTCACTTCTTTGTTCTTCATCTTTCTATCCTTTTGTTGAGAAGTCACTTTCAAAGCAGTATTTTCCCTTTTTATGTAGACTTTATGCTCATTTACCTCATCTTGCATTTCAGCTTCGTACATCATCAGTGTACCAATCAGTTCTCTCATAGTTAGATCTTTAACAGAAGTTGATTGTCTGATTGCTGCAGAGATTCCATTCCATCGAGTAGGAAGTACTCTCAGTACCTTCAACGCTTGATCAGCCTGCTTGATTGGTTCTCCTAAAGCTGTTATATTATTGACAATTTCTGTCAATCTTCCATTCATCTGAGTGATGCTCTCTCCTTCAATCATTCTGAAAGTATCGAATTTTAACTTAGCAGTTGCATATCTCATCTGTCTTACATTATCTGTTCCTTCATAAGCAACAGCTATTGTTTGCCACATTTCATATGCAGTCGGGCATTGAGATACTCTGTTAAATTCGTCTGGTCCTAGACCACAGATGATTGCATTCATAGCTTTTGAATTTATGTCATACTCAGCCTCTGTAGCAGCACTCCATGTATCGGGATTTTCAGGAATTTCATAGGGAGTCAGAATCTTTGAATAGACTCTGTAACCAAGATTTTTCAGATAAATAATCATACGTGATTTCCAGCAGCCATAATTATCTCCATTAAAGTAAGGTGCTCTGACCATTGACATTCCCTCTCTCATATCAGCCATGATACACTCTGTATAATCTTTAAATACTTCTAGCTTGATAAGACTTTAAAAATAAGAAGCTCCTCCTCTGATACCAATTGTTGGATCTGAATCTACGGATTATACACAAGAGGGGGGTGAATTGTGTCTTTTTCAAATTATTACAATCTCTTCAATTTAGACAAATTCTGTTCACTATGATTTTGCACGATTAAATATGCAGCGGAAAAAGTAAAAGCATGAACACACGGATGTATAGTGGTTCGGGGAACAGAAGGCCCCTAGTCCACTCCACCAACGCTCAAATCCACGAGCTTGGCGATTTTCACTATCTGGTCCTCGTTTCCACAGACCTGTCCACAACTGAGTACAGGCAGTTGACACCTTTACAAGATTCAGGCACACACAGCCTTCCTGGTTCAAACACGAACCCACACAGCTTAGAACGAGAAGCTGATCACTCAAAAATAAAAAAAGGTTTCGATAAAGAAACACTTCTCCAGTTGTTCTTCACAATTGCAACAGAATGCAATTGACAGTAGATAGATCGTCGTCTTCAGAAAATAAAGATCTGTAATCAAAATAGGTCTGAGTCGATCCAGTTGCAATAGATATTACCAAAAACTTCACAACTTCAGCAGCAGTAGATTCACAACAGGTAGTCGATGTAGAATACGTGAATCTGCTATCAAGATCTTCTTTCGGTAAAAAGGATTTTACACTTCTTCTCGATCACAGAAAAGAACGCCTTTTCACAGTCTCTGTTTTCTTGCTCGACAAAAGATCAATCATTCTATATTTCACACACTTTCCCGTGTATATATATATCTCCGAAGTTTCCAAGATAGAACATATATTCAAATAAATAGATCCATGAAAATCTCCTTTAGATTCGCGATATTAAATGAAATAACAAAGCCGTTGTAACTCCCCTGAAGAATCGGCATAAAAAGCTCCGTTTAAATCAAACATTAATCCGTTGTAAATCGTCTTTGATTTAGTCAAAGTCGTATTTAAGAAACAGCTCGAAATCCGCCTAATAATCCGCTTGATTGACTAATTCAAAAGGAAATATCGTCTGTCAAAAATATCCCGACGCCAAACGTAGGGTTGATGACGTGGCTCCAAACATAGGGTTCACAAACGTAAGGTTCAGAACGTAAGGTTCAGAACGTAAGGTTGAACATACATACTTTCTCTTCAGCATTCAAACGTAGGGTTGATCATCCATACTTTGTCTTGCTTCAACTCTCCAAAGAACGTACGGTTGATTATAAAAGTAAGGTTGATGATCCATACTTTTGAGAAACAAACTCAACACTGAAAACTAACGTATGGTTTCTCTTCCATACTTTTCAACAACGAAAACGTAAGGTTCCTTCCAAACGTAATGTTCTTCTTCAATACTTTTCAACAACGTAAGGTTCATTAACCATACGTTTCAAAATAACATAAAAAGTAAACTTTTCATCCATACGTTACGTTCATCAACGTAGGGTATGAACAGTGATTCCAGTACGCGCTAAAATTGATCTGGCGCTACAGTGATTCCAGAATACGCTAAAATTGATCTCGCGCTACAGTGATTCCAGAATACGCTAAAATTGATCTCAGAATAAATGAAGTATAAAATCTCGTTATATAAAATAAATTCCTGCAAAATACTCAACGAAATAATTAGTAAATAATTAAGGGTATTTGTGAGCATCAAAATCATCATAAAGAGACAGAGTATTATTTAAAATAATCTCCCCCTTTAAAAAACATTATTTTGAATTGTTTAAAAACAATACATTGCTCAACATGGCGATCATGTATGTATCAAGTATTATAAAACTACTAAATTGATAGGTACTTCGGGATTTGACCCTTTGTATCTTTTCCAATGTAATAAAGTAAGACACTATCACAATATTACTGGGGTTGGGTTCATTATAGTTTATATAAGAAAGAGGATTAATAGAATCATTTTTAACTAATTTAAGAGAAAAATATATTAGTGAAAATAGACCTATGATAGACTTTAAGGATGATTATAGAGTAAAATCCTAAATTTTTGATAATGAATATATTATGTAGATTTTCTAATAAATATATAACTATTTGGATACAAAAATAGGAAGTAGTTCTAGCATTGAGATACCTGGGTGTAATAACTCTAAAGAGTGTGCACTAGTCTTAACGAAATAATCACCTAGTTTAGGAAAATGGGCCTTACTATGAACCTGGTTTCACACTCCCTAGGGATATTGTTTGGATAAATTAAATTTTCATTACAACACTTTATGAAGGATTTGATAATAAATATATCCCTTAAGAATCCATGTTTATGACTTTGAGATTAGCAATGAATGATAAGTTTTAAAACATATTTTTAGTTATAAATAATGATATCAAATTCTTAATTTATGAGCTAATCTATTATATTACATTGATTAGAAATAGCACCTAGAAGGAAGAAGGGTACCAATACTCATAGAGAATGTATTGATTTCTTGGTTAATTAAGTTAATGCATCGGTTATAGGAACTGAGAAAATTATGGATACATTAGGTGATATTAATTGGGTTATTACAAATAACTTATCCCTATTATAGAAACCTGTTACATAGTGTGATTTTTCTATGTTGGATATTTTGTTGTGATATAAACCCACATCATTTCATGAGACTATTAATCTAAGAGAAGATAAGATATGAATTCTGTCTTTAGATAAGATATTTATGACATTGGGATACATTGAAGAAATAAAATGTTATAATTGAAGTGTATTTTCTAAATAGTGGTTTTGACTAATGGTGGTCATTGATCTAGAATAATATAGATGAATAAGAAATATAACTCATTGAATGGAATGCTTTGAATGAGAAATTCTAGGATAAATAATTCATTCATGAGAAAAAATAAAATTAATATAAAATAACTTATCTAAATTAAAAAGGTAGAAGAAATTATTTTTGAGTATAATGCCACATTTATAAGGTTATCTAGGTATAATATGAATTATATATGCAACATGGACTGAAATACTGGCCATTTTTTTGAAGGGTTTATGATAAGTTTCTGAAAGAGACTGGTCACTCAAATGTTTTTATCATATGATGAAATAGTTCTATGGGAAAAAAAACCAAGAAGGAATTATCAAAATCATATATATTAAAGGCAAATAAAGATAACAATAGGTTATTATAACACCATGAAAAAGGTAAATTTTTAAAGCAGATGAAGAGTACACAATGTATTCTACCTTGTAAAAACTATGGAATGAATCGCCTTGGGAAATGATTTATAGGATTGTGAGAATGTTAAAATTATTGAGATATGGTCCCTGATTATAAAAAATTAAAATGGAACAAATAAGACATAGCAATTCTATGTTTCAACTATAGGTATATGGGTCCCTATGAAAATGAATTCCCAAGGGTCATGGGAATCCACCAAAGAAGAGGCCATGTGTAGAAGGCCAAGATTATGAGATCACAATAGCTGAGTTAGAAGTACCCAACGATTTGATTCAAGATAATTTAATAAAATATTAATATTAATATAATTAATTATTTTATTTTTTATCCTAAAAATCATTTATAACATCCTTGTTTTTGATGAAAATTAGATATTTACCTAGCACTCTAAAAAGGGAGTCAGGAGTCAAAACTCAGAGTGGAAGTCTCACTCGAATAAGGATGTTTCAGGAAGTCCCCAATAAGTCATATAAACTATAACAACCCATTATTTTATAGTATGTATCTATTTAAATAAATTTATTATATACTTTATGTTATGTTGTACGAAACACTAAGCTTAAACATACTCCAAAATATAATTATTTTAACACGACCATTATAACATTGTTGTTGGATTGAGGGAATGAATTGTATTAACCAAATTTTTAAATAAATAATTATCTAACACATTTTTAATGTATTAATTAATTCTTTTGAATATTAATATAATTTTTAGTACTCATCTTATTCTTTAAATATATGTTTTCATCACTAAAGTTATTTTATTCCATTCTAAGAAAAAATATATATAATTATTTCAAAACTATTAAAAATTTTTTTGATAAAATTGACATAATTTTTTATTCAGAATTTCAAATTATCTTATTATAAAATTTTATAATTTTTTGAACATTTAAATGATATAGTGAATAGTAAAAATTACCAATTTTTATAAAATCCTCAATTTCTTTATATTTAGAAGAAATATTATGATTTTAAAATTATCTCCAGGTAACTTAAGTAATTTTTAATTAAATATAATACAAATAATTTCGTTTAAATAATATTTATATCCTATTTTTGTATAAGTAGGTTATTTTTCTAAAAAATACATTTT
This sequence comes from Viscum album, assembly GCA_963277665.1. Taxonomy (NCBI): domain Eukaryota; kingdom Viridiplantae; phylum Streptophyta; class Magnoliopsida; order Santalales; family Viscaceae; genus Viscum; species Viscum album. Next base: position 196,644,714 of record OY728162.1, read on the forward strand.
CCAAAGAATAATTTTTTGTTGGATTTTTACGGTTTAATTTTAATTGAAATTTTTCGACTTCTTTATTTTGATCTTTTAAAAATAGAATACATATTTGGAATTTGGAGGTTAATTTTTTTATACTTCCATTTTCATATTTACGCATAAAAAAATACTATGGTAAAAAACCAATTTACAACATTATAAAAAAATATTGTAGTGGCAAAACGTTAAAAAGAAAATACCTAAAATACCTAATAAATAAAAAATTAAATGAAAAGTTGTTGTGTTTACCGACCATAAATATCCCAAACAACATTAATTATAAACTAAATTATTTGTAATTAATTACAACCAAATTTAGTTGACTTTAAATAAAAAATATTCATTATTTAATTATTTAAAGCCACTGCACATTTATAAATAACACTCATCACCACCCATTTCTCATCAGAATACTTTAATCAATAAAAAACTATTCCAAAACACATCCTCCCCACTCTACCCACATCCAAGTTATGCTGGTCTCACCCAAATACCAATTCAGTGTTCCTTAAGGGGTCTTCAAGGAGGTGATATTCATGAGGTAACTTTCTCAAATAACCTATCTCAGTTTATTTTATATTTAAGAAATATATTAACCTCTTTCACCTATAAATTCATAAAAAATAAATTATCATGTATATACTCTAATTTTATATTTCTAATTTAATATCTTCTATCCAACCCTTTTCATATCTCTTATTATCTAATGAAACAAAACCATTGTCCAAATTATGGCAATTAACCACCTCAGTGGATATTTATTTTTTGTTTTCCGTTACCACTTAAAAGATGGTCATAAAATTATTATTGTAGTTAAATATTATTTTAAAAGTTATATTACAACCTATTTCATGTTTTGAAACTAATATATAAACATAATATTAAATAAAATTAAATTATATTGAATGGTTGGAAAACAACCAAAATAAAATAAACATTTATCATTAACATTTTATAAATTGAATTATCCTCAATTCATAAATAAAAATTATATACGGGATGATTTAAATATATTTAAGTTAATTAATACCATTTCATTCAACTTATGGATTTTTATTTCATTTTAAAAGAAAATGAATAATTATACACAAGTGAACCAAGAATGAAACCATGAAATGAACACACCCAAAATAATGAAGGTAATGAAATATTATTAATTAAATGGTCATAAGATGTTATAAAAGGTTCATATAAATCATTATGAATATTATTATAATTTTTGAAACAATCAATAAAATTATTTAATCCTCTATATAGGAGTTAGTGGTTTGAAAACTAAAGGGAAGTGTGAAGTAATGGTCTCTTGTCTCACTTTTACTTCTGTGAGATATATGCCTTATTCACTACTTATTTATTTATTTTTGGTGTATATAATTACCCTTTATATATCATATCATGAATATCACTAAATTCATACTATTAAACATTTAATGTTATAATTATTTCTTTCATGGACCATATGATTCGACTTATTACAAAGTGGTCAGATAATCCTTAACTCAATTTGCATTATTTAGGTTAAAATTTGACTTAATTGATCATGCCATGATAAGATTATATGTGAGATGTATTTATATAATATTATGTTATAGTTACACTATTATTATGTGGATTTACATTTGATACACATAATACATTCATTTATTAATTATCACATCAATGATCTGATACTTAGAAGTGACTTTCTTTTTAAAAATTATCTTTTTGAAGTTTCCATTAAAACTATATTTTTATTCCAATTCAATGTTTTCAAAAATTGATTCCAAAAATATATTTACTATTATCCTATTATTTATTAATTTAATTTTTACTCATGTAATATTTTTTTTAAAATGATTTAAAGGATTATTTTCTTCATTTTCTAAATGAAGTTATTTATGAATTTTCCAAACAAAATATGGAAGAAATGCTTCTTAACTTACATAGAATAAGGATATTTTTATACCATCATTATGACTGAACTTATTTAATTTTAATTTAAAATATTAGAAGTTTATTTTCTTAGAATATTTTTTCATTTATAAGTGAGTGAAATTTTAAAAAAATGCTTTCAAAATAGAAAAGATTTTTTTGTAAAGAATTATTTCACATAATCATTAAAACTAATTTTCCATCTAAGATGTAATTACTTTATATTACATAAGAATTTATTGATATATTATTAAAGGATACCATTATGAATATTTCTATTTATTATTTATATTTATGATGAAAATATGAAATAATTATGAAAACCATTTTTTCATGGGATATGTTAAGATAAAAAGTTTATGAAACCAATTTTATTCCATGTGTTTTGATATGATGAATGGTTTCTATTATTGTGGAATTAATATGTATGGTTTTAAATATATAATGGTTTGGATATATATCATCCACAAAATCATTGGGTAAAGATTCATATCTCCTGAGATAACATTGGGAAACAAGACAATGGGCATGATCCACTTTGGGATATAGGTGCTCCCTGATCCACTATGTGAAACAGGTGTTTCCTGATCAACTATGATTATGTTATTGATAATTCACCTAGAAAAATGAAATGGTTTACTATATTTATGATGTTTCACACTTTTATGACATGATATTATTGATCATTATTGATTTATAATTATTTCTCACTATTATGGTCATTGATTTATGAAATGATAATTTTTATGCCTTGAATCATGTTTATGGTCTATGGGAAGTTTGGTATAAACATCACGAGTTATGATCATGATAAAATAATTATCTTATACTTACAAATGATCATGGATAGATATCTATTATGTTTATAATTACTCAAGATTATTATTTTTGATATGAAGGTTATAATTGTCAATTATTATATAAATCTTCATTACCCTTATGATCATTTAGTACTTAAATAATCTTTGATATCTCATATGATTTCCCTTAATAAGTGGCTGATATCACCTTTCCTTTTGTTTCCTTTTTCCTTGGTTATGAATAATGTTTTAGGTATGGTATTTTTAAGATGATTACTATGAAGAAGATCTCCGTGAGAGATGTTGAAGATATATCATAAAATAAAGAGATTGAATATATAATATACAAAGACTCTAAACCATTACAGTTTTGATGTGGATAGTGTTTTAATGTATTGAATATTCATATAAATAGATTAAATTTCTGTGTATAAAAATATTACGCTGTTATAGTTGGTATCATATCAGTTTTTAGACAATCTTCGAAGATTAGGTTTAGAGAACCTTTATGAAAACCTTAGGGATAGGACTATAAATAGGATAAAATCTTAAATTGTTTATAATGATCATGAATAACCTAAGATTAGTACTATGTGTAATCGATTGAATATTTATAGTCAATACTTATTGAATATGTGGTTTTCCAGTAAGATTTTTGTTTCTAACACTATGTATTTTTGGTATTAAATTGTGGATGGAACCATTAGGTATAATTTTAATGGTGAATGTGAAGTAAAATGGAGTGACCTTCCTCATGAGAAACCAAATGAAATGGGATCCAGAAGAAGAAAATGTATTTTTATGACAAACCATTGATCTCATATTATAATCAATAATATCAACATTGGTGAGTTTCTTGAAATATATAATATGGGAAACATGGAGTTTCATGGTTACTATAAATGAAAAAAAGTTCAATTTTCCTCATGTAAAACAAGTGGGAAGAGGCATCAAGGATAATGATTCAAAGGAATTAGAAGATTCATTGGGTGCAGAAAACAACGACAGAACGAAAGTAATTGAAAATGAAAAGTGAATGGTTTGGATAATGTAATGGATGAGAATAATGGTATTCCTAAGGCAACATCAATAGTTAAATTTCCTTAATGTGGAATGTATGTCCATTGTGAAAATAAATTCCATAGGGGGGGATATATTAAAGAGAATCAAAAAGGTTTTATAATAAATATATATATATTACTGATGATAAAGATATAACGAATGACATATGATATGGAAGAAGTTTTAAGGAATAAAATTATGTATATGGATAACAGTTGATGAATAGAGTGGAATGATTGAGTGTTTATATTAAAGAATAATTTTGTATAAGTACTTGTACGATATTATGGAATAATGAAACATTTATGATTTATTCCACTATAGTTTCCTATAAGTATTTGAGAGTATATGTTGAATGGTACTAGAAACCATGAAAATTGATTGAGGTGGGAAGATGATATTTTAGTCGAACACAAGATTAAGGGAAATATAACCCTTAATATGTGCAGGATGTTGGGATAATAGTGAGATAAAGAGATTTTTGATTGTGATAAAATGAATGGGATAATATTTATGACCTTTTAACTGATTATTAATATGATTAAAAGGAGGTTTATGGATTGAATTTATATTTTTTTGGATTTATGTTATGAGTAAAGAGTTAATTTTTGAAACCATGCATGTTTTCAGTAATTGTTTATGGTAATTCATGTTATTACCATGTTTCTAGAGAATGTATTATAATGATATTGACATGTTTTTTGGGATAATTAATATCTACACTGATTTGTTTCGAGGATTAATGATAAATTGATTTTGAAAATGTAGTGACATTATTTCGAATGTTTTGGATTTTAATCTTTTGGAAGGTTTGTAAGAGTATCCAATTATGAAATTTTTTGTACTGAACTTCACGTGAGGTTTTAGAGATTAATGTATTACACAACCATATGAATATTTTTGTGTATTTTATAACATGTTATAACCAGTTTTTTATTATGATAAATATATATTATAGGAATGACTTAACAACCCATTATGGATATTAAGATCTATTAGGTCTTTAGGCATTGTAATTTCAACTTTATTTCATAGAGTAATAAATGAAGATGAAATTGATCATAGAACAACCAAAGATTTATATTATAATTTTGAGATGAAATAAAGTAATCATATCTTCTCAAATTCTTATGAAATAAAATATTTTCCAATATATCATCATTTATGATGATATTAATGACCATTTTCATACCTATTTTTTCTATGGTTTTTTGAACATTATCCTTACATTGAACAAGTTATATGTCACTCTCTATTCATTCTTGGGGACTAGTTTTCCCTTCCAAGAACATATTTTATTAACCAAAATTATTTGTCCTATTTGGAAACCTAGTTATGAATTACATCATGTAACCTTTATGTTTCCAACTTTCACTATTTAATGGAAGTAATATTTTTCAATTTTATGATGTGGGTTTCTTGGATGAATTATGAAATTTTTAACCTTTTATGACTAAGTTGGGAATTTAGAGTGGGAAATTCATTTTAAATGGAGTATAATGGTAACCCCCATGATTTTATGTCATTTCTATTTTTAAATGAATTTAATCACTTCTATATCTTATGTCTCAATGAACATTGAGCTTAAATGAACCCCAAAATTCTATTATTTTAACACAGCCATTATAAAATAGCCATTAAATTTCCAGGAGTTAATAGTATTAACCACATTATGAAATATATAATTCTAAAACCCATTGTTAAGGTAATGATTAATTCTTTGTGAATATGAAAGTAATTTTTAGTAATGTCATTTTATTCTTAAAATGTATATTTTATACAAAAAAGATATTTTCATTCATTCGATGAGAAAATAAATATAATTAAATTAGCAAACTTTTAGTTAATGTTTTTTGTTAACTAATTTTTTTTTGGATTCATCATGTCAAAATTATCTTTGGACCATTTTTTGATAATTTTATGATAAGATTAATTTTTCAAGTAATATTAAAAATTATCGATTGAAAAAAACTATAATTTTATTTATATTTAAAATTAAATGTATGATATTTAATTAATATTAATTTAAATTAAGTAATTTATAGTTATATATAATAACATAATTAAATTTCAATAATCTTCATATATTATTTTGGTATCAATAGATTCTTTGGCTTAAAAACACAATTCAAAAAAAATTCACTGTGTTTTGATGATTTAGATTTATATTTAATTTTGAAAATACTATGTTCTTAATTTTTAAAAATATATTCCATATTTTGAAGAATGAATTCCAAATTAGTCTACAAGTACATTTTCAATTTTAGGCATAAAATCATTACTATGGTAAAAAAATTTACCGTAGTAAAAGTACAATAATGTAATAGGTTAAAGTTGAAAGGTAAAGTCATGAAATACCTAAAAATGAAACATTAATTGAGATTTTGATGTGTTTCTAGAATTTTAAAATCTTTTACAACTTTAATTATCATCCAAATTTTTTGGAGTTAATTCCACTCAAATTTGGTGGGTTTAAAATATAAAATAATCATTATTCAATCACTAAAACCCACCCATCTTATTGAATAAATACCACTCCTCACCACCCCATTTCACTTAAAAATCCTTGAAGATATGGAATATCATAAAAACTCTATCATACCCACTCGTCCAACGTCCATGTTCTTCTGGTCTCACCCAAAGACAAATTCCTTGTTCCTTAAGGGTTTCTTCAAGGTGGTAATATTATCGAGGTAACTTTGACGGAAAACCACACTTAATTTCATTTCTATTTATCCCTCATATTCACATTCTTCACCCATTGAATCGTATTAAATCCAGTATCATGTATATATTTTAATTTCATATTTCTAAGGTAATAACTTTTGTCCACCCATTTTCTAATCTCCTCTTATTCAATGAAATGAAACTATGGCCCAAAATATGGCAGTTAAAAATCTTTGTGGATAATGATATTTCATTTTCCATTACCACATTAATGGGTGGCCATAAAATTATTATATTCATTAAATAATATTACAATGGTTATATAATATTGTTTTTAATTTTCTATAACTAATTTAATTACATAATATTAAATAAAACAAAAGTATTATGTGACAGTTAGAAAAACAACCAAAATAAACTATACATTTATCATCAAAATTTTATGAAAGGAATAATCCTATTATTTTAATGATAAATGATATAGGGGAATATTTAATTTTATGGAAGTTAATTTTACTTCTAGAGATTTATTACTATTTGACAATAAAATCTATAATTATATACAAGTGAACAGACCATGAAACTGTGAAATGAACACACCTGAAACATTGAAAATAATAAAATATTATCACTGAAAAACTGGTAAGATGTTATAAAAGGATAATATAAGGTAATATAAATATGATTATATATCTAAAATTAATTATTAATATTATTTAATAATTTATACATTAGGTTAATGCAACATAAAATAAAGGGAAGCGTAAAGTACAGGTTTCTCAAGTCACTTTTACTTCTTGTGAGATATATGCCTTATTTTTCACTTATTTATTTTGTATGGTTTATATAATTCCCTTTGATATATAATATATTGAACTAAATATCTTCATTTTATTCAATTTTTTAGGTTATAATTATTAATTTATAGGACATATGATTCAACTGATTATAATGTGGTAAGGGATTTCTTAACTCAATTTTCACCAATTGGGTTAAACATCTATATCATTGATTATGAAATGTTATAAATTAATGTGAGATGTAATTTAATGATATTATGTTTTATTTCAAATTTTTTTATGTTTATTTACATCTGAAACAAATAATTTATTCATCTGATTAATTTCCACTTCAATGAAATTATATTTATAAGGGACTTTCTTTTAAAATAATATATTTTTAATGTTTCCATTTATACTCTCTTTATATTTAATTTCCACGTTTTCAAAAATATTCTGTGAATTTTTTTCTATTATTCTATGATTTGTAATGAAATATTTATTTATTTATATTTTTTTACAAAACTGTATTAAAGGATTATTTTTTAAATTTTCTAAATGAGGGTTTTTGTGAATTTTTTTACAAAAATATGAAAAGAATGTTATTTTTTACTTATATTGCATGGGTGGATTTTATTAGCATTATAAAACCTTATTATCTTGAAGCATCCTTTAAAATATTACATGGTTATTTTTAAATAATTGTTTTTAATTGTGTGGTGTTTAAATAAAAATGTTTTTACAAAGGAAATGATAGTTTCTAAAAGAATTATTTGAAGTGATAATTCAAAATCATTTCCCATCTACGATGAAATTATTTTATGTTACATAATATGTACTTGTTATATGATCAAATTATAGAATCCTTACTCTTTATAAAGGTGTTTTATTTTTATGGTGAAATGATTAAATGTTTATGAAACCCATTTTTTCAATGGGATATGCTATGATGAAATGTTTAGGAAACCCATTTCTTTTCCTGTCTTATGATGTGATGAATGATTTATGTTATTATGGCACACAAAATTATAGATATAATTATATGAAAGGTGGTAAATATATATACCTCCAATCCCTTGGGTAAATATTTATATCTCATGATATAATAATGAGAAACAATTCAATGGGTTTGATCCACTTGGGGAAACCAGTGCATCCTAATCCACTATGGGAAATAGGTGTGTCCTGATCCACTGTGTTGATGGTCTTGGTACTTAAACATGAAATATAAATTTTTTTTCTATATTTATGATGGTGAACCCTTTTATGACATGATCTTATGTATCATGATTTATCTATAATTATTTCTCACTATTATGGACCACATTTTTTGAGATGATATTGTTTTTTCAATGAATCATGTTTATGATCTATGAATAGTTGGGTATGAAATTAACTTGTTATGATCATGATCACCTTCCTATCTTATGCTTACATATGATCAGATATTTATATCTCATATTTTTATTCTTACAATATATTATTATTTTTCATATATAAGGTATAATTTTCAATTATTTTGTTTTTGTTCTGTACACTTATTCTCATGTTATTCTTACATAATATTTTGATATCTCTTATGGTAACCCTTACTAAGAATATGAGCTCACCCTTTCTTATGCATAATTTTCACTATGTTATGAAGATATTTTTAGGTAGGGTATTCCTAATAAGAGTACAATATAGAAGATATTTGTGGTATATGTTGGAGATATTTCATAAAATAATAATATTGTATTTCTAATCTAAAATGATTTTATACCTTGATGATTTTGGAATGGATTATGTTGTTATGTATTGAATATTAATATAAATAGATTTAATATTTTTTTATTAATGGATTAGGCCATTATATAATCATTGTTTATTTGATGAGTTTATTATTATACATATAGTTGACTTTGATATAATCCATTGTATGGACTGGATTTTATAATATGATGAAAATATTTATTCAAAATGAAGGAAAATTTGATTTTCGAGGAAGATAAATAATTCCTTATCTAAATATTAGATAATTAATCATATGAGTCATACTCCATTATCTCATCTAAATGAGATTAATGGGGAAGAAGGGAAAAAATCATGGGATGGATAAGGTAATATTAAAACTGAGTATGTAATTACTATATAAGAATACATTGATGTATTTCCTACGGAATTACATGTACATCCCCAGGATAATGAAGATGAGTTTTCTATTAATTTAACCTCAGATTCAAGGCCAATATCGAATAATCCATATGTAATGGCCAATGTATAATTAGTGGAGTTTTGTAAACAATAATAGGAATTGGGTTTCAAGGGGTTTATTTCCCTAGAGTTTAAATATAGAGATCCCATATTCTCTTCATTAATAAGAAATATGTATTCCTGAGAAATTTCATTAATTAAAGGTAAATCAATTATATTTTAATAAATATATAATATTCTCTTCCACTCACTGATGACCTATTTAACCAACTTCCTAAATCAATATATTTTTCAATGATTGAATTTCATTACGGTTATCATCAATTATGAGTAAATAAAGAATTCATTCTAAAGAAATATCATTGAATAAGGTATGGATATTATGAGGTTTATGTAATTCCATTTGTTTTGACTAATAATCCTTATATTTTTATGGATCTAATGAATTTATTATTCAAGGAATATCATGGTAAATTTTGTGTGGTATTCATTGATGATATTTTATTGTATTCTAAAATATACATGGATAATGAGAATCATGTGTAGACAATTCTTGAGTCTCTTAGAAGGAATGAGCTATATGGTAAATTTAGTAAGTGTAATTTTTGGCTTTAAGATGTTTCTTTTTATTCACCCATATTTTCTCCAAGGATGGAATATCATTTGATTATACAGATATGACGGTACTCAGATAATGGATTATTTCAAAAAACATAACTATGGTAAATATATTCATTGGTTTGGAAGGTTACTATCATTGATTCGTTTTGAATTTTTCCTGAATGGATAACCCATTATCCAAGATTACTTGCAAATTAGTTATGTTTGTTTAAAATTGGAATACGAAGAATTTTTTGATGAATAAAATTTGTGACTATAAAATGCCACAATTTTTTATCAACCATATAGAAATTATGGTTTGTGATGTATTTTAATGAATTGAATAAGGGAATTTTATGTGTCATAATGTAAAATGATAATGTTATTGGTTATTCATCAAAGAAACTGAAGACCCATGGATAAAAAAATACGTCTCACGATCATGAGTTTGAATCTATAATATTTTCTTTGAATATTTGGTGACATTTTCTCTATGGTGATAGATGTGAGATATACACAAACCATAAAAAATGAAAATAAATATTTTAATAGAAATTACTCAATATGATATAAATGTGATGGCTCGAGCTACTCAAGGATTTTGATATATCAATACACTACATCCTATAGAAAGAAAATAATGTAGCATATGCATTGAGTAGTATAGATCATGGAGTTTAAAACCATATAAGGATAAAATGAGATCAAATGTTCATGGTTATAATAAAAATAGGAATAGTATTAATTAATTATGGGGGGATCACACATATTTTAAATGATTGAAAAACCACATTTATTAGAAAATATAAAAAGTTGACAATGTTATGATGATACATTTTAGATGAAAATTTTATATGTAAATAATGGGAAATTAAAAAAAATTATTTGTAAGGATGGTGCTCTGAAATTTGGAAATATATTTTGTGTTCTGTATATACCTAGGATATAACTGGAATTGTTGGGTGATTATCATGGATCAATTTTCACTATACACCCTATTAGTATAAATATGTATAGAGATTTTGGGAAAAATTTCTAGAATGATAATAGGAAGTGAGATATTTCTGATTGTGTTTCCATGTGTTGTTTTCCAATATGTGAATTCTATGATATAGTGTCTTAGAGGATTCATGAAACCTATTCCTATCCATGTGTGTAAATGGGAAAAAATTACGATAAAATATCTCACAAAGAACTTCTAGAAAGAATAACACAATATGGGTTATCATTGATTTCCTAACCAAATCAAAACATATCCTTGATATAAGTGAATATTAACCACTTTAGTACCTCTTAGGGATCTATATTAGTGAATTTGTATGACTTCATGGAGAACCTCCTTAAATCATGTCTGATTGTGATCCCAATTTTTCATATTTGTTTGGAATAGTTCTTAGAAGGATATTGATATTGAGCATTGTTTGATAACTACATACCATCCTTAAACTAATGGAAAATTTGAAAGGACTATTCTGACAATAGAAGACATATTGAGGAAATATTCACAAGACATTAAAGGTATGTTTTATTAGTATTTACCATTGGAATAGTTTCATATATCAATAGTTTACATTCAATTATTCAAATGGAATTATATAAAGCATTATATGGAAATACATGCCATACTCCAACTTGTTCAGATGATGTTGGGGAAAGAAAACATGTAGGTCCATAACATTTTAAAGAGAAAAAAATTAAGGTAAAGGATATTTTGGCTCATATTGAATATCTCAATGTAGGTAAAATAGTTATGTGATAATCAGAGGAAAGATCTGAAATTCCAAGTGAGAGATCATGTTTTCATGAATGTATCACTATGGAAGTATATTATAATGTTTAGTAAGAAAAGGAAACACATCCCATGGTACATCACACCCTTTTAAATTCTTTATTGTATTGGAGTTCATTCTATTCATTTTAAAATGTTTCCAAATATCTCAAACATACATGATATGTTTTGAATATCATCATTAAATAAGTAGATGACCTTCCCAACACATGTGGTCACCTATATCGAAATATAATTAGATTCTGATCTATCTTACTATGATGAACCCATCCAAATTATTGATACTAAAATGAATGTGTTGAGGTATCAAATATATCTACTGGTAAAGGTATATTGTAGAAATAATAATATTGAGGAAGAAATGTGGGTACCAAAGGATACTATAAATAAAAAATTCCCCCATTTATTTAGAAGGTAATATCCATAAAATTTTGAGGATTAAACTTTTTCAGTAGGTAATAAGGTAAATCCTTAAAAACTTAAAATATATTTCTTTTAGAATAAAATTAAATTTTTTGATAGCTTGTGATTCACACAACACCAGGTTTAAATAAAACATGACACTCTATTAAAATATTAAACGCATCTATTTTAAACGAGGAATTAAATTGTTAGGTATGAATATGAAAAACTAAATTATGAAAGATATATAGTTTACACATGTACATTTTTTATCTATTGATTAAAAAATAAGAATGATTTAAACTAAAAAGAAATGTTTTCAGAAAAAAAGTATTTTCCCCAAAAGAAGCGCTTGTTACGCTTCACGCACATAATTTAAAATTATTTTTTATTACCAATATTATAAATTTATTGATAAAGTGAACATAATTTTTTAAATCAACATATCAAAAATACAGTTTGGTTAATATTTTCGATTTTTCAAAAATGTTTCATTTTTTGATGAATAGTGAAAAATACTAATTTTTAATTAAAAATTACTTCTCATTTAAACTATTGATAATGATAAATTATATATTTTTAAGTCCCAAGATATATTTATCCAAAACCATTGTGTGTTTTCAAATATTATGGTTCTTGGAATAGGTATATAGATGGTCTCTAGGGTTTTAGCTATTAAAAGATAGAAGCAGGAGAATAAACAGCTGGTAAATCTGTTTCACATCATGTTTTCAATGTTCCAAGCATGTTAATTATAGTTCATCGGCTGTTAAAAAATTTGTAAATATTTTCAATTATAAGGTTTGAGGTTACAAACTTTTCTATGAGATCTAAATCCCAAAATTACAGGATATGAAAATAGGTTTCACGCTGTGTAAATGCCAAGTGCAGTGCACCTATAAAGGCGATAGTGAATCGGATTATCCTCAATCCATATTCCCCCAACAATATTATAATAATCCAAATAAATTTTTAATATGAATTTTTGGATTATAAATTTGGAGATCAATCCATAGATTCTGTCTTCAATTCGTGGTGATCAAAATGTGTATTATTTCATTGTTTTCAAGCAAGTTTCCCTTGATCGGTCTTGTTTTCTCTTGTTTCTTCTGACTATGCTATGAGGAATGATATAAAATATTTTAACATGGTTTATGTTTTATTGTAAGTTAATTTTTTGAATTAAATATTTATGATACCAATGTTTCCTCATGGGATAAGTGATCATAGATCTATAACATTGGATTGTTCCTAGGGGAAGAACATTGACACCTTTGAGGTTAGGGAATTGTTTCCTGTAATATTTTATTTATTTGCATTTTTAAATTCATCATGGTTTATCCCTTTTAATGGAAATATAATTAACCTAAATATTTATAGAACAAGATCAATAATTAATGGGATAGTAATTTCATATCGATGTCATTTATTTATACCGTGATAACTGTTTGTATTTTTATTTTCTAGATAGTCTGATATCTATGCTTGGATTTGTTAAAATTTTCCAATGTTTGGAGTAGCATGCTAAAATTTTGAAATTCCATAAAGCAAGAATTAGTTGATAATTAATTGGATTAAAAATAATTAAATAATATTCATGTTTAAATATGCACTTTGATGTATTTTTTATTGATAAAATTGATGAACTGTGCATGTTTAATTGAAATGAACCTCTATATGGTTAATTGAGTTGAAAAATAATTTGAAACAAGATAATTCATTTTGATAATAAATTATAAAGGCATATAAAATATTAATTGTACTTTTATTCATTTGATGAAACTAATTTAAATGCTAGAGGTCATGTTAATTTTTGATAGAATGTCATAGCTTGATTCATTAGGTTACCTATAGTTGGAACCTATGAATATTGAATCGGTTAAATCAACATAGAATAAGAACAATTTTTTATAACGATAATTGATGGGTCATAAGTTGTTTGTTTCATTATGAAGGCTAAAGCGCCTTGAGTTTGAGTCATGACAGATAATTTTTATTGACGGATGAATGCCTTGTTTTAGGGCATTGATTTCAATTATGATTATGATTGATTCTTGCTGACTTGTGATGTTCTTTGGTTGTGAGATTCATTAGGCAATGTCATATGGGGTGGAAATTTATGGGTTTGCTGTGATCCTAGGATGGTTATGTTTTCCAATATATATCTATATTATGTGTATTTATGAGTCATAAAATCTCTACATTTTTTATAACAAGTTTGTATCAATTTTTCCACATCAAGTTTATCTTATGATATGAATGTATTTTCTCGTATGAGATAAAAGTAAAATCTTCAGTTTCTTAGAATCCAAGAGTTTCAAAAAATAATTAATCTTGTGAAGAATGGTTCTCTCTCTCAAGTCAGATCTCTCATTTAGAGTAAAAATATGAAATGAATTTATCCTCAGAAAATAATATTCTTACCAAAAATATTTTGAAGAAAATTAAATGTTACATTACAATAAGACTTTATCTAATGTTGGAAAATTATCTTAAATTGTGGTTATGTTATTTTATCTTATGAGGAAGAGTTACATTATCTTACAAACTTTATCTTATGATGAGCATTACATTCATTCAATATCATATGGTGATATAGTGTTGTAGAATGAAATGATTAATTTCATAATCTCTTGACAAGTCACCTCATACCTTTAGACCACATCAAAAGGATTATATAAATTTAATTAAATATTAGTATACACGATTCTTACCATGTATAGAATAACCCAAAGATCGATAAGAACTTATTAATCCCATCCTTGAAATAAATTCCTATATATTTAATTCTTGCATGTATATCCTTAATATTTATCTTATCATGATCATACTAATTTCTTTCTTGAATATTAGAAGTATATAGCACTAAATTTTAATCATCATATTATAGGATCAGAAAGGCAAAAAAATAATATTAATGAATAACCACAGATAATCACTTTTACCACCAAAAATAAAACATTAGAGATCTATACATAGAAGAAACCAAACATTCAATCTCTTATTATTAGTTTAATTAGTTTAAATAAAGATCATACTGATCAAGATTTTTAATTTTGTCATTCTCTTAGGACAAATATTCACCAGCTACCAATTGTTTTTAATAACAATATGTTCCAAATTTTACTCTAAATAATATGTTTCTTTTATCATGTTTCCACTCAGTGTAGGAGTTCTGTTATGACTGTGGATAGGTTTTGTAAAGGGAGAGCCTGATTGAAATCAATTTCACCATTTTATTAAGAGACAAATTCTTGTACTCAACTCGGAGCCCCCAGTAAAAGGGCTGTTATAGTGAACATCACCATGATCATGGAGCAGAGCATTGATGGAGTGGACTAGGAGATTTTTATCACTAAACCACTATAAATACCAATGTTAAATTTCCTTTCCACGTGATTTTATATTTACACTATATATGCTTTCCTAAGGAAATAATTGAACTCATATATCTTGAATTTGGTGGTCTAATACTGAAGATACTTTTTTAACTCAATTAACCCCATCATGAGTTATTTATTCAGTTATTATCTAGGAAACGAAATTGTATGAAAGAAATTGACTATCAAGTTCACAACTGTCAATTGAATAAGTCAAAATCTCTCTTATCAAATAGCTACTATTGCTGATAACTAAGAATAAATGTTAATGGTTAGAGCTCCATACATCAGTGGTGATAACAATGTTTTGGGGAGATCTCATTGATCATTAATCTAAAAAATATGGGTATGAAAGTCTATCTTAATACCATTAGGCCTTATGAAATTCCAAAGTTATAACCTAAAATATTTGATGTTGGAGCTAAAGAAAATTATGATTTAAACTATAAACCTATGATTTCCATTATTTTTGGGATAGGGCCAGTTGAGTTCAATGGGATCTCTCAATATCAGAAATCACATGAAATGTGTACCATGATAGATGTTTCATATGACGGAAATGACAATGTCAAATCTCATAGATATGATAAATCTAAGATTCTGTTTGAAACAATCAAATTTTCTTTAATGAGATATAATTAGTCAACTAAATGGAATACTCACATAGAATTTTAATAATATTGTTTCTATAGATATTCCTATAACTCAACCTGAATAGGAATTGAAAGATCTCATAGTATTACCATCTAAGTGGGGTGGAATCTCAGCTTCCATCAGAAAATCTACAGATATCAACAATGTCTTGTTAAAATACCTCATCAGAACTCTCATTATATATGATGATGAAATGGAAAATGAAGGAAATAGAATAAGGATATTAAGAGGTAAAATTCATCCTAGAAGGATTCTACGTATAAAGGTAAATGAAAAAGAGAAATCATACAAATATATAAAGCATATGAAGAAAAATATTTCTCAAGAAAACAAGAATCAAATAATGTCATCTCTCAATTTTCTCAAAAGTTAAAAAATTTCTATAACAAGAGGTGACGTTTAAGAAGATCCTACAACAATAACATAAAGAATGGGGAAAACTATAAAGAGTTAAGATGCTACGTATGAAAAAACTTGGGACACATCAAGCCTAACTATCTAAAAATTATAGAAAATAAAAAGAGTGAAAATAATTATTTCAAGAATACTGGATACAAAAAATCTAGGAAAGCTATGAAGGCCACATGGAGTTCTTCTAAGGATTATAGAAAATACACATCATTAGAATCAGAAGTTGAATCTAAAAAACATAAGAACAACATACTATTTATGGAACAATTAGATGAGTTAAAATCTTATTATTATTCTCCGCATGAATGTGAATCATAAAATGAAAATTTATAATTCAAATAATTAAATGAGTACTGAACCATTTTTGAAATCAATTATGAAATTCCAAAAAATAAAATAATAGCTTATAAACACTTATAATAAAATGGTCAGTGAAGAGGAAAATATGAACAATTAGAACCTAATTGTTAAAATAAAATGGTAAATGTCTACTATCTTGAATAATTAACAAGTCAAAATGATTAAAAACATATAGAGGCAATTTGAAAACTTCAATTATTCTACAAGTGTCTTTACAAAATAGAAGGATTATTTAAATAAACATCATTATCAAAATAATCCTAGAAAATAAAATTACTTAATTGGATGCGAAGGTGAAAGGCCTAAATATTATAGAAATATTATTAATCCATGCTGAAAAACACCATCCCATGGTTACTTGTTTTCAATGTGGTGAAATATGGCATTGTTCCGATATTTTTTATTTAAAAAATCCTCAAGTTTGTAGAATTAGTAGTTTTTTTCCATTAAAATATTTTTTCAAAAGAGTTTGCAATTTTTTCTAGAAAATAAAAGCAAGTATGTATTACTAGATCTCTTATAGCTAACATTTCTTCACCCAAATGTATTTGGGTACCAAATAATCCTATTTTGGGTTTTTCATTATAGGGAATGGGCCCTATGAACAAAAACAAAAAATGGTTTATGGATAGTGGTTGTTCTAGGAATATGAGTGGAGGATACCAATTTTTATTCTCTCAAAAATATCTTAGATATATCTTCTTTCGTGATAATGAAAATGAAAGATACCTAAAATTGGATTAGTTTGAAATAATCAGTATATTCTCATCCAAAAAGTAAATTACATTAAATTATTGAGGCACAAATTGATGAGTATCTATCATATTTTTTATAATGTTTATTCTATTTATTTTTCATAAAATTATTTATATGTTTTTAAAGATAAATGTCTCATGTTTAAAGCACCCTAAAAAGATAATGCTTACACATTAGATAATTATTCATGTGCATAAAGAATTTAAACTATTTAAATACTGAAATTCATGAATCATGGATGTTGAAAATAATTCATAGATATTATAATTTACATTCCTTGAGAAAATTTTCTAAAAGAAATTTTATTCCAGATTTTCTTGATCATAAATTGGAATTAAAGTTGTTATGTGATGCATGTCAAATGGATAAGAAACACAAGTCATTCTTCAAACCAATTAAATAAGTTTCTACTTTTGTAGATCTTATTCTTATATATATAGATTTTTTCAGACCTACTTTAAATTTATATCTTTCTGGTAAATCATTTATCTATGTGTTAGTTGATGATTTTTCATGATTTACATTGGTTTAATTTTTAAACTCAAAAGTGAAGCATGTTCTATTTTTATTAATTTTTGTAAACTTATGAATGATAAAAATTATGTCAAAATCATGCATTTGAAAATTGATCAAGGTGGTGAATTTGATAATCATTAATTTAATACATATTTATGTATTTAATGAATTAAACATAAATTCTCTTCCACCAGGGAACCTCTAAAAAATGATGTTTTTTAAAGGAGTAATATGACTTTGTATAAAATTTCTAGGACTATATTTTGTGAATTTAATATGACCACTGTTTTTGGGGCTGAATCTATTAACATAGATTTTTATATAATTAATAAATTAATAATAAAGACCATATTAAAGAAAGAACCCTATGAATTATATATTCATAGAAAACCCAAGGTAGGATACTTAAATTTATATGGATATATGGTTTACAAATTAAAAACTATGGATAATCATAGAATGATCAATCCAAAGGCTGGTGAAGGTGTGTTCCTATGTTATTATACTAATTTAAAAGAATATGTAGTTTTCAATAAAAGTTCACCAATTTATGGAGAACCATTTAATGTCATATTTGATGAAAGTGATCCTTTTAGTCAAAAAAATGTTTTAAATTAATGTTCAAAATGATTCAATAAAAAATATGAGATGTCACACCCTAACATTTACATTTATTCTTATTTTATTATTTATTGGATATGGGTTTTCTCATTAAGGATTGGGTTGAGCGTGGGTCTATAATTTTTTACATTTTATAATTTTACTGGGTTTAGGACCCGTGCCTGGTCACCACATGGTTGGCGGAAGCTGCGAAATCGGTATAGGTGTCCTGTAATTGCAAAACTTTTATTAAAATAAAATTTTCTGTAAATAAAATAAGTGAGAACTAAAAATTAATGTTATTATTTAAATGGAAATTAGTGAAATTATTATTATGATTATTTATTATTATTATTATTATTATTATTATTACTATTTCTCTTATTATTATTTTTATTATTATAATTGTTATTATTATGGAAATTATTATTATTAACATTATTATTATAAGTGTAATTAGTATTATTAGTATAATTAAAAATTATTATTATTACTATATTATTATTATTATCAGTATAATAAATTGAAGAAAAAATATGGCATTAAACCATAGGGGGTCTCGCCCTCCACCTTCCTCTGCTTCTGTGTGAGGTGCACCTAATTAGGCTACCCCCTCTTTCACGTTGCACACCAAGCCAACCCACCCCCACGTCGCTCCACCTTGTGTTGGCATCACTCCCATTTAAACTCCACCCCTACTCCCTCTTTTGACTCTTACCAGTCCCTTCACAACGTGCCTCCAGCTATGTCACTCCGGAAAGCTCCGCTGCTCAGCGTGTCATTGACCGACCAACTCCCGCAAGCTCCCCTACTCAACACACTCTGGCCAGTGTGACCTAACCCAGCAACCTTCCCTTACCAATGTTATTTGACTTCTACGACCTCTATTTCTGTCACACGCCCATTTTTAGTAACCCTCGGTAGTGGTTTGTTCATTTTCCATTCTTTTTGGGTGAATTTATTCGAGTTGGCCAAACCCTAATGTATCAGGTTTTGTTTGGTGCGTTTTGGGAGCTTTTTAGGTGTGTGTTTTTTCTTAAGTAGGTTTTCCCTCCTTCCACTGAAGAGGATTCACTTTCTCACAAGTTTGAGGTAGGTAGATTTTGGTTTATCCTTTCTGATGCATTCCTTTTGCATTTTCATTCTCCAAATTATATATTTTATCTGAATCACAACTGTATTTTTATATTAAATGGTCTTATATTGTGTTTTTAAATTGATAGAAATTGTTAAAAAAATTGTGTGTTTCATTAATTATACTTATTATCACCAATACAAAAGGAGTTTTATTAATACCCCTTATTGTTTCAATAATATTTTGTATGTGGTTTGAAATTTTATTAATTCTTGTTTCAACAAATCTTCTTCTGGGTCTATGAAGCCAAAATATTTTATAAAATTCATTTCACTTTTATGGTTAAATTAGGGGGTTTATGAACCATTATCTTTAATTATGTTGTGAAAGTATCTTCTTATTGAATAACTTGGTCTGCTTCATATGGTTTGACGATGTAGTAATTCGGAATTTTGTCAAAAAATGACTTGAAAAGGGGTTTTTTGGATTTAAGGGGATTGTTTTGTGTTTTCTAAATGATTTGGATGGTAAGGTTTAGTTTTAAAGAAAATGTTATTTTTTGGAAGTGGCCATTTTGTATTTCTTCTTGGACATTTGTTGAGATATTGGATGTTGGACCACCCATGGGTTCACTAGTTGCACAGGAGGATGTTCCCTCAAATGATGATTGCACCTTTAAAATACTGTTTTATTAAAACTTGTGTTTTCTAAATGGTTTTTTTTACTAAATAAGGATTGATCCTTTATGTGTATTTTATAAAAGGTTTATAATTTATTCTCAGGGGTGTTCTGGTTTTACCTTTAGTGTGTGTTTCCATGAATGTTAGGCTCATCGGGTTGTTTTGTCGTTTCATAAGATTTTGCATTTTTCATTAAGAGTATGAAAGGTTTTACAAAAAATGCATTGTTTATTTTGGAATGTATGGCCTGTTTGGCTCTACTGGCAAAAGGATGAAGCTGTGTTAACTTTTATAATTGTTTGTTCTTGGAAATTTTGTGTTCCTTGTCGAAGTTTTAAATGTTTTTAGAAATTTTTTTCGATATGTACATGACGTGATGGACCGGTTGGCACATTGGATGATATGAAAAATACATATACATCATATAAATATATATAGTAGTAACCTTTATGGGGTGATATTACTTTTATGGGTTATTGTATAGAGTGTACGTGTTTGGGGTAGGAAAATACAGTGGTAGCAGGTAAGGTTAGTCATGTGCGTGAGGGCCTCCCACTAACACAATACTTTTTATAACCACAGTGGGTTCTAGAGAATCTTTTAGATGATCGAGTGAAAATTTATGATCAACCCCTATTGGATGGTTTGGTAGCCCCAGGATTGGTTGTTAGGATGTAACACCCTAAGCTTCCATGGTAAGATTCTCTTTCAATAATACAATATCTTGCACTGTACGCAACTTCGAGTTCTAGTACATCACAACAAATCAAACTAGCCGTTTAGAAAGCTGTGATGAATAGTAATAACCTCTTTTTGAAATTTTATAAATTTAATTTTTTAAATTGGACTTCCTTTTTGGATTTTGAATATCAAAATTAGCTTATGGTGAATTTTTGGTATTTTTCTAAGAACTTTCAATTTTTGATGAATAGTGAAAAACACAGCTTTATTGTTTAAGACCGAATTTTTATTTAAATAATTATTTTTAATTTATTTTTATTTTAATTTCAAAATATATACACAATACATATATTAGTCTAATGTAATTCATTGGATTAATTTTATAATAAGTTTATATGTATACAATTTTGTTAAACGTTTCACCATCTTTTACCCACCTTCTAGGAACATTTGAGAATTTGCATAAAACATAATTTGACCACTTTAGTGAATTGAATTTACAAAATATAAGAGAAACAGTTTAAATTAGTAATTAAAATGTTGTTTAATAAGATGAACATAATTTTGATGAATAATAACTTTTGACTTTTTTTTACCATGGGTAAAAGTAAATAGGTTAACTAAAGGTAAAAATGATATTATAATTAGCCTAAAACATGTACTAATTCTATTTGATTAGTGTATTTTTAACAAAATAAACCTTATGAATAAAATATTATCATTTTGATCCACTTTTATTAGATTAGGACATTTATTGTTATTTTATTTAAAGAAGAGTTAAAAGATTAAAATTCAATGATTAATAACTAAAGCATTTTTAATATAGGGTTATACATAAGATAAATTTGACTATAAAGATTCATTATAAATATAGAAATATTTCCTAAAATAAGGTATTTTATTTATAATTTTTAGAAATTAAATAATTAAATTTATTTATGACACAATGATGATACAATAATTAACTAATTAATGAATGATTAAAATAATTGATATTATAAATACCAAAATAAATGTAAATTGATATTTTTGATTCATTACACTAATTTTATAGGTTAATATGACATTTTAACATTGATTAAATAAATTTATTAGAAGTGATAACATTGTTATGACATTAAAACCAAAATACCAAATAGTGTCAAAATTGACATAAATGAGTTTTTAAAACAAATACTATATTATTAAATGATATATTATTCCTAAAAATCTGTGGTTTGGAAAAATGACTTTAATAAGGTTATATATATCAATAATAAACAAAATGGGGTGTTATTGGATTTTTATAGTTATTTATTAACCAATTATTATAATAATACAAGAATAAAAGGTAAAAGTTAAACTATTTAACTACGAGTTAAATCTAAATGATAAGATTAATATAGTGACCTAAATCTATCTAAAACCAATTGGTTGATAGGTTTTATACCCATAACCAAATTATCCTTTAAATAAACCCATTTGGATCCATTATGAAAAAAAAATTATTTTATTATTAAATAATAGTTCAAGCTTTTCCTTAAGTGACCCTCACCTCTCTTATAAAATAGTACTTCCCCTTATCTCATAACCACACCCCCAAATCCATCTAGCTCTGACAACCCCTACTAAAATATCCTCCCAACTATCCTCAATTCATATTAGAGGCCTTACTTTGATCATAAATCCAACCTAAGGAGCTCGTTTGATCAAATCAAAAGGAAGAACCTGAAGAAGAATTATTTATTTCATCACCTCTTTCAAGTTCTTTTCTTCTTCTACATCCTCTTTATTTGTTGTTCCCATGAAAAATAAATAAATCCATTACCTTATACATACTTTAATGTTTTTATAAATATGTTACAATCATATTAATTATTCTATCCTTCTTATGAATGACAAAGTCACCATACGTGTGTACGCTTGACTTACCGTCTCCACATCATGGTGTAGTTGTTATTCAATACTTCATTATTTGGATGGGTATAATAATGATTTAAAACCTAATTAAATTATAAATATAACATGTTATATATAATTTTATATATGATATATCATCAAATTATATATTATTTCACCTTCAATTGAATGATATTTTCGCTCATGCATATGTATAGATTACCGTATCAATGAAAGCGATGAGATTAATTCCCCATCATAAACATTCAAGAATAATTTTAATTTGATGATTAAAAATAATTTTTAAGAACATAATATCATTTGGGATATCAATAAAGTACATCCCATCCATTACAAACATGTCTTATGTAAAAGAACATATAAAATAAAATGAATTAGTTAACAATAGAAACAATGATACTACTAAAATATTATTAACAACGAAATATTAAAAGATCATATATGATATCATATTTATGTATTTGGTTATTTTATAATTTAATAAAAATTATTTAAATATTATTCATGAGTTTAACATACCCTAAATAAAGGAAAAGTACAAGTTAAGGGTTAATTTTACAATCTCTTTATTATCTGAGGTTTTTATATGTATGAATCTACTATGACTACTTTATCATCCACATCTGTGTTTATTAAACGTGTATTTCAAAACATTTTTACTATTTTCTAGACTATGGGTTAAATTAATTTATAGCCTTGTTTCACTTTTTATAAAAAAAAATTGAAATGAATCTTTTTGTCGTTTTCAAAACAAGGTACTTTGTGACCTTTTCAAAAAAAGTAAGGAAAGAATGTTTTTTAACTTATACGATGGGTGCATCTATTTGTTGCTATTATAACACCTTAAAAGCCTCCCTTAAAATATTATAAGAATTATTTCAAAAAAATGTTTTCTTTTATAATTATGTGACTTTTAAATGATTTCAAAATATATAGATATATTTCTCCCAAATAGTTTTGATTCCATTTATGTCAACATCCTTTGATGGATTTTACACTTGTTTGAAGTTGATTTCTTAGGATACAATATTACATATTATATTGAAGGTTTTGTGATATGTTTGATTATGAATGTGTTATTTTTATACCATTAATGGTTTATGGTTAATGCATAAACATTTATTATGCTAGTTTTAATGCTAATATTTATGTTATGTTTCATCCTTTTCATGTGAGGAATGCATTAGGCTTAGTAAGTGATCGGTGGAACCCGCTATAGCTCCTCGATGCATCCGTTGGTCTCATGAGACAAACTAGTGTCTTGGCACAAGGCCTTGAAAAAAATATTTATTTTTAGTCTTGACATGGGGCCTTAACTATGTGGTTATGATGTTTGGCATTATGCATTCCATCATTATGAAATGGACTATTGATATTACATGTGATTATTCAACTATTAGAATATCCATGTGAAGAGGTAAATTGAATTATTTGATTTATCTTTGCCACTATATTCTGAATTTTATTTCTAAAAGTCTTGTGTTTTAGTCTTATACATTACCTTAAATTTTTATTCTTATTTATGAATGTTTCTGCTATATTGTTATCCTTACTGAGCATCTGATCTCACCTCTTTATATGTTTTATTTTTCCTAGGATGCAAAAAAGTATATTTAGATTAACCTAATGGATTAGGATAATGAATATGAGTGTGTTCAAGTGGTACACAATGTTGTTTTTCTTATTTCATGATGTAATGTAAAACTCATGTATGTATCTAGTAATTCTAAAGATACTAAAATAATTGTTCTTTCGAGACATAATCTCTTGTGATCATGCCAATGTTATGTAATAATGCACCGACTTTGGGTAACTAGGGTGGGGGAATTACAATTGGTATCAGAGGAGGTTTAGTAAAAATCTTAGAAACTAGATTTAGAAAAATTCGGATTAGAGCACATTAACCTAAGATAGTCTTTGAGGATTATTATAGAAGAACTTCCTCAAATTTTGGTAATGTAGATATTTTGTGTATTTTATAAATAATAAACCCCTTTTTGGATATGAGCAGGTAGAGGCGGCTCTGGAAAAGATGTACCTAGGAGTGAAAACACTGACAAGGATTTTTAAGCTTGACCTGGGGTATCCTTGTACACGACAACGGGCCTTGCTGTACTCTTGAGTATGACACTCATGGGTGATATACATAAGATAATTAAAATTTTCTTTACAAGCCATTATGAAAGATTTATGAGTATATACTTCCTCAATGAAAATATTTTTATGATTATTTATTATATCCATAAACTATTCATCTTATGTTAAGTGTTTTACAAGTTTGGAATTATGTATTATGATTCATAAATGAATCTAGTGTATACCATTTTTTAGAAATGGTTCCTAGTTGAAGGAATGGAAACTATATCAATTCAAATAATCCATGTAGGGACTTCCCTCCTATGCACGATAATTACAGTTGAGCTAGTGATGCAACTGGTGCTGATCATCCTATCACCATACTGGGACAACTCACTCAGATTATGAATAATAACCTTGCCCGTATGGAGAACCCTGATCCACAACATGGATTATCTATGACAACCCTTCTTTTATTACAAAATTAATAATGATTTATTACATAAAAATCACTTGATAAAACATATAAGATCAATAGTTATAGTGTCTTTGGGTCATAGTATCATTACATAACAACTTAAAACATGAAATAAAACATCTTTATTGAGAACCTCATTTACATGACCACAACATTCCCTCGTACATAGCATTGCATGGGATAACCTGAGGAGATGCATAAGAAAAGGGTGAGATATAAAGTCCAGTAAGGGAAGAATCATGGAATAACATGAGGAATAAAATACATTTTAGACAATAGGAATATCAATAGAGCACAAGAGAAGCACAAACATAAAGGCATGATAAAGCACAAGAAGAATACAATACATTTTGGCAAGTGGGGTGCTAGATCTTCTTAGCATCATTGGATTTATCCATCATACCACTAGAATTGAATTCCAACTTATGCTTATTATCCCCGTGATACCCCTGATATTCTCCGATCACAATTTAAAACTTTAGGGCACATCAGACAATTTTCACATAGCTGTCGAAGTCACAGATCGCCAATTCATTCTGCAAACTAGGTTTCAGCCCACCAAAAAAGTGATCAACCTTTAATTCAGGGGTAATGAAAAATCTGAAGGCATATCGTGCAATCCATGTGATGTTTTCCTCATACGCTCTGACAGATTCATCGTCTTTTTGCTTGAGGGAAAATAATTCCCTTTTCATATTATGTCAGAGTGAGTGCGGAAAATATTTATCGACAAAATATCTTCTTTAAATCCTTCCATTCTAATGCATCTATCTCCTACTAAGGCTTTTTATTTTTTTTATCAATGCCCTCCATTTATCAACTTTACCCTTTATATAATAAGCATCCAGGATAACCTTCTCTTATTCAGAACAATGAAGGATGGAGAAGATATTTTCAATGGAGTTGATCCATTATTTAGTGATTGAGGAATCAGAAGATCCATTAAAAGTAAGAGGCATTTGTCTCATGAAGCTCTCAATAGTGAATTGTTCTTTCTTGGGGGGGGGGTGAACATTCCTCTTGACCCATGTTTCTATTCAAATCTTGAGTTAGATGAGATAGAAGCATGACAAAGTTCGCGATTCCCGCTCCCATTGGATTGGGCATCTCATTAGTACAGTCATCACATTGATCTTCACATCGGTTGTTAGCCCGAATCCTCCTATTACCGACCATTTTCTGGAATTAAAGGTAATTAAGGGGTAACACATAAAGGGTAATCCAAGGAAAAAACTGATGAATTATAAATAACTTTTATTTTCTTAACATATGAATATATTGGCTTCAGTCTATGTTTTCCATGATCTACTTTCTAACATATATTCTTAGGGAATTTTTTTTCCACTAATAATGGTTCATAGTAAGCTTGTGAATTTACCAAAGCATATCCCATGGGAGTGTCGTAACCAATATTGCATCATGGTCCATTTTCATACACCAATTCCCATTCAAGTCTAGCTCAAAGCAGTGTTTTTGGGTTTTACCCCTAGGATACATCTGTGCCAGAGCCGCCTCTACCTGCTCGTACCAGGCAGGGATGTATTTTCTTGATAAACCACTTACTCAATACTCACCAAAACATAGGGATGTTTTTATTATACTTAGTCTTGTATCTAAGTATTTACTAGGGTTTTCTAATCCAAATCCCAAAAATAACTAAACATATCCCCTGATACCAACTATGACAACCCGGCTTTTATTACAAACTTAAACATGATTTATTACATAAACATCACTTGATACTACATAGAATATCAAGAGGTATAGTGTCTTTAGGGATTAGGATCATTACATAACAACTTAAAACATGAAATACAACATCTTTATTGAAAACTTCCTTTACATGACCACTACATTACCTCATACTTATCATTGCATGGGATAACCTGAGGACATGCATAAGAAAAGGGTGAGCTATAAAGCTCAGTAAAGAAATAATCATGGAATAACATGAGGAATAAAATACATTTTAGAAAATAAGCATATCAATTGAGAATAAGAGATGCATTAACATAAAGTCATGATAAATCATGATAATCATAACATGGAAATGTGGCAATAACACTTAACATGGAATTAGCATGAGCCAAGGATCATTGCACATGAAGCATGACTAAACCCTCATTGCACATGAAGGATGCGTAAACCCTCATTTCAATTGAATTATCATGAGTAAACACCCATTTAATATGACGTATCATGATACTATACTTTACCCAATGCATTGGATCGTTACAAGGGCACACCCTTCTTAAACATTTCATTTCATGCATTAGTGTACAACATGGGTCATATAACATGGATTCATAAAACATCAACATTTATTACATGATAAAGAAATGTGGAATTCATACATGAAACTTTATAATCAATAATTAAATGTTCATAAAGGTGAATAACCTTGATAGAGAAATGGGCATGATATTCACTACAAAATGACATTGGCTTGGAAAATCGGTGCAATTTCGGCAGCGTAACGGCATGACGTAAGAATTCAAAAAAATGGTTGATGAGAGAGAAAGGGGTGTCTGATCATATGTAAATGAAATGAAAATTAAGTGCTTAATAAAGATAAATGTCCCAAAAATTGTAATGGAATTTAGATTCATGATACAAAACAATTGCTTGAATGTAAATGAGGGGAGAGAAATGCCTTTCAGAATTTCGGCATAGTAACGGGTGTACATGGGAGATATTTAATGAGAGAGAAAGGTATCTCCCATAATTATAACATAAATAAGGCAGTATGAGGGAGGTGAAAAACCTTACGCCAACATTTATAATTGAAATTAAAAGGGGATATCAATTTAATGAATATTGGACAAAAATGAGAAAGGAAGAAAAACCCTTACTTGGAAGTGTGCTTCCGAAGGCTTGAGAGAGGCTTGAGAGAGGCTTCTTGGGAGCTTGAGGAACCTTGGGAGGATTCTAAAGAAAGGAGGGCAGAGTTTGAATGAACACAAAAGGATTTGAGTGAGGAGGAAGTGGGATCTTGGGTGGGTTTATATAGAAAAGGTGAGGTAATTATTTATTATTTAGGTTTGGGACACCTCACATTAAACTAATCCAAACCAAAAACCATCCCATGGTATTTTCCCCTGTTTTTTGGAAAATGGAAGTGGAAAAAAATATTTTGTAAGTCCAAAGTTAAAACTTCATAAAATAATGGGGTTGCTTATGTGGAGGTTAGTCACACTCCCTAGGAAAACAATTTAAAAAGACATAATGTTTAATAAATCTTGAAGGGTCCACTAAATCTTTGTAAAATAAATCAAAAAACCCTAAATCACATTATTTTAATGGTAAAACATATATTGGCCGAACATAAAGTTTATAGTATTTTATTACATCACCATTTGGGCATTATGATGTCATAAAACACATTATATAGTTAAACTGTATTTAATTTTTAACAAAAAATTTGACTATCTCAGAAAATTATGAAAAAATAATTGTTGGATAATTTAGACAACCTGATTCCAGAAATAATATCCATTTTACCTAAATAATTTTCTAAATATGTTAATTTTTACTTTTAAAATAAAAATAGACATTTATCAAAAATTCATGGATTTTGAGAAAAATGGATTTCAAACCACAATAAAAAATTACAATTGCATTCATAAAATTATATGATCATTTATATTTAATAAAAATTAATTTAATAATAATAATAATAATATATTAAAATATTATTTAATTCAAAAATCCATAAATTCATCACAATAGATTTCTTAGTTGAACTTTAACTAAAAATACTATTTGAGATTTAAAAACTATTTACAAGGTAACAATAATAAAATGAAAGTCTATTCATTATTATATACAAAAATAATGTACATAACCATAATGATAACTTCTTGGTACATAACCCCTTATAACACCCGCATAAGACCGAAGAGTACGGTGTGTAATGGTGATAGACTATTGGGGTGGCTCGAATAACATTGCTCGGGTGGTAATCTCTATCAACTTCCACTTCCCTTGTAGATGGTCCCGCTTGAGCTTAATATATTCAAGCTCAGATTAGGCTTGGTCAAGAGTGAATTCCAAAGACTCAAACTTCTTTCTGAGATCTGACAAATGGGATTCGTATGGGGCACATCTACTGGATGGGGACATTGCTTCCTCTATCTGAGTAAATTGGATTTGTTAAAGCCCTATATTTATATTAATCACATGATCATTGTTCAACATCTATATTAGCAACAGTCATAATTCTTAATAGTATTTTAAAATTCAAAAACATAAAACCAACGAAGTTGACATTTTATATAAACATTTTACATAAATAGACATTTAATTAGATCAAGAGGGATTTCCATTAATGAAATTTTGGGTCATGACATGATCAATGTTAAACCGATTCATGACGAAACAACCACCAATATTCAACGGGGCTAGAAATAAATTTTTAGAAAAGTAGTGGATAAGTTCCTTAGAGAAAATATTTCATTATTTTGTGTGTAGCGAAATTGAAATAGTTGTCATTGTAGTTTATCACCTCACAGGAGATGCAGATCAATGGTGGTCATTGATTCAAAACACAAAAGAGGATGAATAAGTATCAAATATTGAATGGATAGAGTTTGAATATATTTACTTAGAAAAATAATTTTTTCATGACCATCAATCAGATATATAAAGACAATTTCTGATTCTGATGAAAAAGGTGGATTAGAATGTCCCAAAGTATAAGGCTAACATTACGAGGTTAGAAAGGCTTGATGCATATTGTATATGTAACCAAAGGAGTAATAATTTGATTGATTATTTTATGGGTTAAAACCATTTATCCATAAATAATTATTCTCACAATCCTTCTCATCGTACAAAGATATAGTTTTATGTGCTATGAAGACAGAAAAAGAATTCTCTATGTCTTAAGACTTTAAGGAAAAGGAGAAGAAGAGATCTGCTAAAAACTATGGAAATAGAATTAATGGGTAGAAAAGAAAATTTGGATTTCCATCCTACATTATATGTGGGAAAAAACACCCTGGTACTTGTCGGAAGAGAATGGGAGTCTGTTATAAGTGTGGTGAAAAAGGCCACCAAGATCGTGATTGCAAGGAAAAGAAAAAGGTTTTCAATGAAGAATGATACAATTATAGTGGAATGGGGCATTATATAAATGAATGTACTAATATATAAGGAAACATAAATCATAAAAGGATAAGGGAGAAAGGCCAAGCTTATGCAATCAATACTACTGAGGTTGAAGCTCTGAATGACATAATGGTGGGTAATGTAATGGTTTCCTCAAATTTAGACAATTCTTTATTTGATTCTAGATCATTGAATTGTTTCATATCTTCCCAGTTGTCTAAGAAAATTAGATATTTCCAATTTTATTTAAAAATAGAGTTGTTAGAAAAAAAATCTTAATGGATGTATCATTACAACAATTTTTTTGTGAATCGGTTCCAATTGGGGCATATAGACGTACTTTATATGTTGATCTCATCGTTATACCCATGATTGAATTTGATATAATCTTTGGTATGCATTGTCTTTCAGACCATGATGCAAAAAATTATTATAAGAATAAGAACGTTATAATTTTTGATAATGATTTGGAGTGCCTTATCTTTAGAGAAGAAACACCACCGTATGATTCTTATCTAGATCCACCCCTAGTAGCTCTACTAAACTCAATTATTGAGGAGGAAGATAATGAAAGAACAATGGGTGATGAAAGTAATGTTCAAATATAGTATGTACCTATTGACCAAGAATATGTTGATGTGTTTCTAGAGGATTTAACTGGACATCCACTAGAATGAGAAATTGAGTTTTCCATTGACTTAATTTCTGGTTCAAGGCCCATATCGAAGACCTCTTTGAGAATGGTCACTGTGAAATTAGTGGAACTAAAGAAACAATTAAAGGAATTTAGTAATCAAAGATTTATTCTCCCTACTATTTCTCCATGGGGATCCCCTATTATTTTTGTTAAGAGAAAAGATGGATCTATGAGGGTGTGCATTGACTATAGAGAGATCAATGCTATTACAATAAAGAACAAGTATCCCCTACCTCACATTGATGATTTATTTGATCAACTTCATGGAGCTAAATATTTTTAAAAGATTGAACTTTGACCTGGATATCATCAGTTGTTCATGAAGAAGGAAGACATTCCAAAGAAAACATTTCCTACCAGGTAGGGGTATTACAATTTTACAGTAATGTCTTTTGGACAGACTAATGCACCCTCTGTTTTCATGAATCTAATGAATATAGTTATCAAGGAATATCTTGATAACTTTGTAGTGTTATTTATTGATTATATCTTGGTATACACCAAAATTTACTAAGATCAAGAAAATTACTTTTGATCTATTCTAAAAACTCTTTGAATAAATGATTATATGGGAACATTACCAAGTGTGAATTTTGGCTTCATGAGATTTCATTTCATGGCCATATTGTATCTAATGATGGAATCTTTGTGGATCCTTCAAATAAAAAAGCAATACAAGAATGGCTAGCATCGACGAGTATAACTGAGGTATATAATTTTATTGGTTTAGAAAGTTATTATCAGTGTTTCGTCCAGAATTCTGCCCAATTGGAAAAACAATTAACCAATCTCATACGTAAAAGGTTTTTTTTAAAAAAATAGTGTGAAGAAATTTTTTAAGAACTCAAGAGAATATTAGTCAATGATACTATATTGACTCTACCATCGGGGAATGATAGGTTTGTTATTTATAGTGACGCTTCAAATAAAGGACTTTGTTGTTTCTTTATGCAGAATGATAGAGTTGTAGCATATGTATCAAAACAACTAAAAATCATGAACAAAACTATCCCACTCATGATCTCAAGTTAGCAGCTATAATCATTTCTTTGATGATATGGAGACACTATCTCTATGGTGAAAAATGTGAGATTTATACTAATCACAAGAGTTTGAAGTATATTTTCTCACAAAAAGAACTGAACATGAGGCAAAGGATATGGCTCGAACTACTCAAGGATTATGATTTCACTATACAATACCACAAGGGGAAGGAAAATAAGGTGGAAGATACTTTCAAAAGAAAGGATCATGGAGTTATGGAAAAGATAATAGTTGGAAAGGATCATATGTTCATTAATCTAGTAATGATGGATATAGGAATAGTCATGGAAGGTGAAACATCAATACTTATTCAAATGGTTGCCAAACCATATTTACTAGAAGGTTTAAAAGCCTACCATAGTGATGATGAAGAGTTTCAAAAGAAAATTAAAGATGTGAGTGATGAGAGATTGATTGAATTTGTGTTTGAAGATGGAATTTTGAAATTTGGGAAGAGTCTTTGTGTTCCTAACAGACCTGGTCTAAAAAGGGAATTATTAGATGATTATCATAGCTCCAATTTCTATATACACCCTGGTAGAACTAAGATGTATAGATATTTGAAAAAAAAAATTTGGTGGGAAAACATGAAGAGGGATATTGCTGATTATGTTTCAAGATTTATGGTTTGTCAATAGGTGAAGGCTAGAAGACAACATCCTGGAGGAGTCATGCAACCTATTCCCATACCTGAGTGGAAATGGGATGATATTATGATCGAATTTTTCATGCGAATACAAAATAATCCTAGATGGAATGATGAAATATGATTCATTGTTGATGATCTTACCAAGTCAGCACATTTTCATGTTATAAGGGAGACTTACCACTTGAATGCTTAGAAAGACTGAATATTAAGGAATTTGTAAGACTACATGGTGTACCCCTATAAATTGTTTCTGATTGTGATACCCTTTTAACATATTTATTATGGAAAATTCTTAAGAAATACTTGGATACTGAACTTCGTTTGAGCACTACCTACCACCCTCAAACTGATGGACCATCAGAACGGACTATTAAAACCTTAGAAGACATGTTGATATCTTTCTCACATGACTTTCATGGTATGTGGGATCCGTATTTTCCTCTGGTATAATTTTTCCATACCAATATCTTCCATTCAAGTATTCAAATGAAACTATATGAAGCATTATATGAAAAGAGATGCCGCACAAGAACATTTTGGGATGATGTTGGTGAAAGAAAACTTGTAGGACCATAACTTGTTGAGGAAAAAATGGAGAAGGGGATGATTATCCAAACCCATATCAAATTATCTCAAAGTAGGCAAAAGATCGGTGCCAATAACTGAAGGAAGGAGTTGGAATTCCAAGTAGGTGATCATGTTTTTTTAAGGTATCTTCATGGATGGGTGTTATACGATTCAATAAGAAGGGTAAATTATGTCGTAGGTACATCATACCTTTCAAAATTCTAGAATTAATCATAGTTATAGCTTACTGTTTGCAAGTGCTTCCAAGTCTCTCCAAAGTTCATGATGTGTTCCGCATATCACTATTGAGAAAATACATGTGTGACCCAATGCATGTACTCACATATGATGAAATAGAACTGGAACTCGATCTATCATATTGTTAATAGCATGTCACGATTCATGATACCATATAACAAGTTTTGAGAAACCGGACGACTTTTCTGGTAAAAGTTCTATGGAGAAACCATAGATGGAAAAGGCCACATGGGAACCTGAGGAACTTATGATGAAGAAAAACCCGAATATTTTTATGAATTAGTATTCTATAAATTTTAAGGACAAAATTATTTAAAGGAGGGAATAATGTAACCCCACAAGCTTACACAATATTCTTCTATTTCAATAATACAATATCTTTCACTGTACGCAACTTTGAGTTCTAGAACATCACAACAAATCAAACTACTCATTTAAAAACTAGGTATGAATAGTAATACCCACTTTTTAAAATTTTATAAATTTTATTTTTCAAAAAGGACTTCTTTTTTGGATTCATAATATCAAAATTAGCATAGGGTGAATTTTTTGGTATTTTTCTAAGAACTATCAATTTTTGATGAATAGTGAAAAGCAATGCGTTATTGTTTAAAACCGAATTTTTATTTAAATAATTATTTTTAATTTATATTTATTTTAATGTCAAAATAGATACATAATACATATATTAGTCCAATGTAATTCATTGTAGTCATTTTATATCATGTATAGATATATAAAATTTTATTGAACGTTTTATCGTCTTTTACCCACCATCTAGGCCCATTTTCAAATTTGCATAAAACATAATTTTACTATTTCTGTGAATTTAATTTAAAAAACATAAGAGAAAATGTTGACATCAGTAAGTAAAATGTGGTTCAATAAGATGAAAATAATGTTTTATGAATAGTAAATTTTACTTTTATTTACCGTGGTTAAAAGTAAATAGGGTAATTAATGGTAAAAATGATATTATAATCACCCTAAAACATGTCCTAATTATATTTAATAAGTGTATTTAGATGAAAATAAACCATATTAATAAAATATGATCCTTTTGATCCACTTGTATTAGATTATGTCATTTATTATTATTTTATTTAAAGAAGAGTTAAAAGTGTAAAGTTAAAAGTTTAATAACTAAAACATTTTTAATATATGGTTATATATACAAAAAATTTGAATATAAATATTCATTAAAAATCCAAAAATATTTCCTACAACATGGTATTTAATTTATTATTTTTAGACATTAAATAATTAAATTTATGTATGACCCAATGATGATACAGTAATTACCTTATTAATGAAAGATTGAAATAATTGATTTTATAAATACCGAAATAAATGAAAATTGAGACTTTTGATGTATTACACTAATTTTAGAGGTTAAAATCGCATTTTAAGGTTGATTAAACAAATAGTTTCTAAGTTATAAAGTTTTTATGACTTAAAAAATACCAAATAGTGTCAAAATTGACATAAATGTCTTTTTAAAACAAATACTATATTATTAAATGATATAATATTATTAAAAATATAAGGCTATTCCAAAAGACATAGATAAGGTTAGATATGCCAATAATGAACCACTAGGTGTTCTCTTTTCTTTTTATAGTATGTTTATTAACCATTTATTATAATAATACATGAATACATGGTAAAAGTTAAACTATTTAACTACGAGTTAAATCTAAATGATAAGATTAATATGGTGACCTAAACCTATCTAAAACCTATTGGTTGTGAGGTTTTCGACCCATCATCAAATTATAGTCGAAATAAACCCAGTTGGAGCCATTAAAAATAGAAAATTATTTTATTATAAAATAATAGTTCCAGCTTTTCCTAAAGTGACCCCCACCTCTCTTATAAAACGGTACTTCCCCTTATCTCAAAACCACACCTCCAAACCCATTTTTCTCAGACAAACCCTGCTAAAATATCCTCCCAACTACCCTCACTTCATCCAAGAGGTCTTCCATTGATCATAAAGAAAACCTATGGATCCCTTTTGACAAAATCAAAAGAATGCACCCGAAGAAGAGGTAATTATTTCATCACCTATTTCATGTTCTTTTCTTCTTCCACTTACTCTTTCTTTTTTGTTCCCTTTCCAAAATAATAAATCCAGAACATTAAATGAAACATGATACTCTATTAAAATATTAAACACATCTATTTTAAACGAGGAATTAAATTTATAGGTATCGATATGAAAAACTAAATTATGAAATATATATGGTTTACACATGTATATTTTTTATCTATTTATTAAAAAAATAAGAATCATTTAAACTAAAAAGAAATTTTCTCATAAAAAATGTATTTTCCCTAAAATAAGGGCTTGTTATGCCTTACGCACATTATTTAAAATTATTTTTTATTAAAAATATTATAGATATATTGATAAAGAGAACAACATTTTTTGAAATCAACATATCAAAAATAAACTTTGTTTAATATTTATGATTTTTCTAAAATGTTTCATTTTTTGATAAATAGTGAAAAATACTAAATTTTAATTAAAAATTACTTCCCATTTAAACTATTGATAATGATAAATTATATATTTTTAAGGTCCAAGATATATTTATTCAAAACCATTGTGTGTTTTGAAATATTATGGTTCTTGGAATAGGTATAAAGATGGTATGTAGGGGTTTAGCTATTAAGAGATGGAAGCAAGAGAATAAACAACATGTAAATCGGTTTCACATCATGTTTTAAATGTTCCAATCACGTTAATTATAGTTCATGGGCTGTTAATTTTTTTTAAATATTTGGGATTATATGGTTTGAGGTTACAAGTTCTTCTATGAGATGTAAATCCCAAAATTACTTGATATGAAAATAGGTTTCACGTTGTGTAAATGCCAAGTGCAGTGTACCTATAAAGGTGATAGTGAATC
Source organism: Viscum album (assembly GCA_963277665.1). NCBI lineage: Eukaryota > Viridiplantae > Streptophyta > Magnoliopsida > Santalales > Viscaceae > Viscum > Viscum album. Next base: position 196,681,746 of record OY728162.1, read on the forward strand.
GGGTTATCCTCAATCCCTATGCCACCAATAATATTATAATAATCCAGATAAATTTTTAATATGAATTTTGGGATTCCATAATTGGATATCAATCCATAGCTTCTGTCTTTAATTTGTGGTGATCAAAAGGTGAATTATTTCATTATTTTCAAGCAAGTTCCCCTTGATAGGTATTTTTTTCTCTTGTTTCTTATCACTATGCTATGAGGAATGATATATATTATTTTAACATGGTTTATGTTTTGTTGTAATTTAATTTTTGTCATGAAATCTTTAGGATACCAATGTTTCCTCATGGGATAGGTGATCGTAGATCTAAAATATTGGTTTGTTCCCAGGTGAAAAACGTTGACACCTTTGAGGATAGGGAATTATTTCCTATAATATTTTATTTAGTTGCATTCATCAATTCATCATGGTTTATCCCTTTGTATGGAAATATAATTAACCAAAAAATTTATAGAACAAGATCAATAATGAATGGGATATTAATTACATATAAATGTCATTTCTTTATAGAATGATAACTGTTTTTTATCTTAATTTTCAAGATAGTCTGATATCTATTCTTGGATTTGTTAAAATTTTCAAATGTTTGGAGTAGCATTCTAAAATCTTTAAATAAAATAAAAAAGAATTAGTTGATAATTAATTGGATTAAAAATAATTAAATAATATTCATGTTTAAATCGGAACATTGATGTATTTTTTAATGATAAAATTGATGAACTGTTCATGTTTAATATAAATGATCCTCTATATGGTTAATTGAATTGAAAACTAATTTGAAACATGATAATTTATTTTGATAATAAATTATAATGGCATATAAAATGGTAATTGTACTTTTATACATTTTATGAAACTAATTTAAATGCTAGAGGTCATGTATATTTTTGATAGAATGTCATTGCTTGATTCATCAAGTTACCCATAGTTGGAACCTATGAATAATGAATCGGTTAAATAAACATAGAATAAGAACTGGTTTTTTGATAAAGAAAATTGATGGGTCTTGAGTTGTTTGTTTCATTATGAAGGTTGAAGCACCTTGAGATTGGAGTCATTACAGATCATTTTTATTGAAGGATGAATGACTTGGTTTAGGGTATTCATTTCCATGTTGATTATGATTGATTCTTGCTGACTTGTGATGTTCTTTGGTTGTGAGTTTCATTTGGCAATGTCATATGGGGTGGAAATTAATGGGTGTGTTGTGATCCTAGGATGGTTATGTTTTCCATTGTATTTCTATATTATATATATTGACGAGTCACAAAATCTCTACACTTTTTATAACAATTTTATACCAATTTTTCAACATCAAGTTTATCTTATGATATGAATTTATTATCTCTTAGGAGATAAAAGTAAAATCTACAGTTTATTAGAATCCAAGAGTTTCAAAAAATAATTTATATTGTGAAGAATGGTTGTGTCTCTCAAGTTAGATCTCTCATTCAGAGTAAAAATTTGAAATGAATTTATCCTCATAAAATAATATTCATACCTAGAATAAGTTGAAGAAAATTAAATGTTACATTACAATAAGATTGTATCTAATGCTGAAAAATTATCTTAAATTGTGGTTATGTTATTTTATCTTATGAGGACGAGTTACATTATCTTACAATATTTATCTTATGATAAGAATTACATTCATTCAATATCATATGGTGATATAGTGTTATAGAATGTAATGATTTATTTCATAATCTCTTCATAAGTCACCTCATACCTTTAGACCACATCAAAAAGATGTTATAAATTTAATTAAATATTAGTATACACGATACTTACCATGTATAGAATAACCCAAAGAACGATAATAACTTTTCCATCCCTTCCTCAAAATAAATTCCTATATATTTAATGATTGCTTGTATATCATTAATAGTTGTCCCATCATGATCATAATAAATTCATTCTTGAATATTAGAAGTATATAGCACTAAATTTTAATCACCATATAATAGGATCAGTAAGACACTAAAATAATATAAATGAAGAACTATAGCTAATCACATTTAGCACCAAAAAGAAAACACTAGATATCTATACATAGGGGAAACCAAACATTAATTCTCTTCTTATTAGTTCAATTAGTTTAAATGAAGACCATACTAATCTAGATTTTTAATTTTATCATTCTCTTAGGAAAAATATTCACCTGAAATCAGTTGTTTTTTATAATTATGTGTTCCAGGTGTTACTCTCAAATATATGTTTCTTTTATCATGTTTACACTTAGAGTGGGAGTTTTGTTATGACTGTGGATAGGTATTGTAAAGGGAGAGCCTGTTTGAAATCAATTTCACCATTTTATTAAGAGACAACTTCATGTACTGAAATCAGATCCCCCAGTAAAAGGGTTGTTATAGTGAACATCACCATGATCATGGAGCAGAGAATTGATGGAGTGGACTAGGGGATTTTTGTTTACTAAACCACTATAAATACCAATGTTAAATTTCCTTTCCATTTGATTTTATATTTACACTATATATGCATCCCTAAGGAAATAATTTAACTCATATACATTGAATTTGGTGGTCTAATACTCAAGACACCTTTTTAACTCAATTAACACCCTCATGAGATATTTATTAATTTATTATATTGGACACGAAATTGTATGAAATAAATTGACTATCAGGTTCACAACTGTCAATTGACTAAGTCCAAATATCTCTTATCAAACAGATTCTATTACTGATAACTAAGTATGAATGTCAATTGTTAGAGCTCCATACATCCATGGTGATAACTATGGTTGTGGAAAATCTCGTTGATCATTAATCTAAAAAATATGGGTCTGAAATTCTATCTCAATACCATTAAGACTTATGAAATTTCTAAGTTATAAACTAAAATATTTGATGCTGGAGATAAAGAAAATTATGATTTAAAATAGAAATCTATTATTTCTATTATTTTTGGTCTAGGTCCAGTTGAGTTCTACATGATCTCTTAATATCAGAAATCGCTTGAAATGTGTACCATGATAGAAGTTTCATATGACGGAAATGAAAATGTGAAGTCTCTTTGATATGATAATTCTAATATTAAGTTTGAATCATTCATATTTTCTTAATGAGATATAATTAGTAAACTAAATGTAATACTCATAGAGAATTTTAAAAATATTGTTTTTATAGAAACACATATAACTCAACTTGAATAGGAATTGAAAGATCTCAAAGTATTACCACCCAAGGGGGGTGGAATCTCAACTTCCATCAGAAAATATACATATATCAATAATTTCTTGATAAAATACCTCATCAGAACTCTAATTATATATGATGATGAAATGGAAACAGAAGCAAATAGAATAAGGTGATTAAGAGGTAAAATTCATCATAGAAGGCATCTACGTATAAAGGTAAATGAAAAAGAAAAACCATACAAATATATAAAGCATACCAAGAAAAATATTTCTGAAGAAAACTAGAATCAAATAATGATATCTCTCAAAGTTCTCAAAAGTTCAAAAATTTCTATAACAAGAGGTGAGGTTTAAGAAGATACTCCAACAATAACCTAAAAAATGGTGAAAACTATAAAGAATTTAGATTCTACATATGAAAAAACTTGAGACACATCAAGCCTGAATATCTAAAAATTAATGAAAATAAAAAGAGTGAAAATAAATATTTCAATATGAATGGATACAAAAAATCAAGGAAATCTATGAAGGCCACATGGAGTGCTTCTAAGGATTCTAGAAAATTCACATCATTAGAATTAGAAGATGAATCCAAAAAACATAAGAATAGCATACTATTTATGGAACAATCAGATGAGGTAAACTCTTGTTATTCTTTTGAGCATGAATGCGAATCATAAAATGAAAATTTATAATTCAAAGAATTAAATGAGTAATGAACCATTTTTTAAATCAATTATGAAATTCCAAAAAATAAAAAAAAAACCTTATAAACACTTATAATAAAATGGTTAGTGAAGAGGAAAATATGAACAATTAGAATCTAATTGTTAAAATACAATGGTAAATGTCTATTATCTTGAATAATTAAAAAGTCAAAATGATTGAAAACCTATAGAGGAAGTTTGAAAACTTAAATTATTCTACAGGTGTCTTTACAAAATGGGAATATTATTTAAATAAACATCATTATCAAAATAAACCAAGAAAATAAAATTATTTAATTGGATGCTAAGGTGAAAGGCATAAACATTATAGAAATCCTATACTGCCATGCTAAAAAACAACATATCATGGTTACTTGTTTTCAATGTGATTAAATATATCAATTTTACATTATTTTTTACTTGAAAAAAACTTATGTTTGTAGAATTAGTAGTGGTTTTCCTTTAAATAAATTTTCAAAAAAATTTGCAAATTTTTCTAGAAAATAAAATCAAGTATGTATTCCTAGATCTATTATAGCTAACATTTCTTAACCCAAATGTATTTGGGTACCAAATAATTCTATTTTTTGGTTTTTCATTATAGGGAATGGGCCATATGAACAAAAACACAAAATGGTTTATGGATAGTGGTTGTTCCAGGAATATGAGTGGAGGATATGCCAATTTTTATTCTCTCAAAAATATCTTGGATATATCTTATATCATGATAATGAAAAATAAAGATACTTGAAATTGGATTTGTTTGAAATAATCAGTCTATTATCATCAAAAAGTAATTTACATTAAATTATTGAGGCATAACCAGACGAGTATCTCTCATATTTTTGAAAATGGTTTTTCTATTTATTTTTCATAAAATTATTTATAAGTTTTTAAAGATAAATGTCTCATGTTTAAAGCACGCTAAAAAGATAATGTTTACACATGAGAAAATTATTCATGTGTACAAACAATTTAAAGTATTTAAATGATGAAATTAATGAATCATGGATGTTGAAAATAATTCTCAGATATTATAATTTCCATTCCTTGATAAAATTGTCTAAAAGACATTTGATTCTATATTTTCTTGATCTTAAATTGGAATTAAAGTTGTTATGTGATGCATGCCAAATTTCTAAGAAACAAAAGTCATTCCTCAAACTAATTAAAGAAGTTTCTAATTTTGTAGCTCTTATGCTTATACATATGGATTTTTTCAGACCTACTTTAAATTTATATCTATCTAGTAAATCATTTATTTATGTGTTAGTTGATGATTTATCAAGATTTACATTGGTTAAATTTTTAAAACTCAAAAGTGAAGCATGTTCTATTTTTATTAATTTCTGTAATATTATGCAAGATCAAAATTATGTCAAAATCACGTATTTGAAAAGCGATCATGATGGTGAACTTGATAGTCATTAATTTAATACTTATTTATGTATTTAATGAATTAAACTTACATTCTCTTCCACCAGGAAACCTCTAAAAATGATGTTTTTGAAAAGAGGAATATGACATTGTAAGAAATTGCTAGGACTATATTATACGAATATAACTTGACCACTCATTTTGGGGCTGAAACTATTAACATAGAATGTTATATCATTAATAAATTAATAATAAAGACCATATTAAAGAAAGAACCCTATGAATTATAGATTTATAGAAAACCCAATGTAGGATACTTAAATTTATATGGATGTATGGTTTACATATTAAAAACCAAGTATAATCATAGAATGGTCAATCCAAAGGCTGGTGAAGGTGTGTTACTATGTTATTCTATTACTTTCAAAGATTATATAGTTTTCAATAAAAGTTCATGGAGTTTTGGAGAACCATTTAATGTTATATTTGATGAAAGTGATCCTTTTAGTCAAAAAAATGTTTCAAATTAATGATCAAAATGATTAAATAAAAAATATGAGATGTCACACCCTAACACGTACATTTATTCTTATTTAATTATTTATTGGATCTGGGTTTTCTCATTGAGGATTGGGTTGAGTGTGGGTCTATAATTTTTTACGTTTAATAATTTTACTAGGTTTAGGACCCATGCCCAGTCACCACATGGTTGGCGGAAGCTGCGAATTCGGTCTAGGTGTTGTGTAATTGCCTAACTTTTAAATAAAATAAAATTTTCTGTAAATAAAATAAGTGAAAACTAAAAATTAATGTTATTATTTAAATGAAAATGAGTGAAATGATTATTATGATTATTTTTTTATTTTTAGTATTATTATTATTATTATTTCACTTATTATTATTATTATTATTATGGTAATTATTATTATTATGGTAATTATTATTATTACCATTATTATTATAAGTGTAATTAGTATTATTAGTATAATTAAAAATTATTAATAATACTATATTGTTATTATTATTACTATAATAAATTGAAGAAAAAATATAGCATTAAACTATAGGGGGCATCTCCCCCCACCTTCCTCTGCTTCTGTGTGAGGTGCACATAATTAGGCCATCCCCACCTTCACGTTGCACACCAAGCCAACCCACCCCCAAGTTGCTCCACCTTGTGTTATCATCCCTCCCCTTTCCACTCCACCCCTACTCCCTCTTTTGACTCTTACTAGTGCCTTCTATAGGGTGCCTCCAGCTATCCCGCTCCGGAGAGCTCCGCTGCTCAGCGTGTCGTTGGTCGGCCCACTCTGGCGTGCTCCCCTACTCAGCGCGCTCTATCCAGTGTGACCCAACCCAACGACCTTCCCTTACCAACGTTATTTGACTTCAATGACCTCTATTTCGGGCACATTCCCATTGTTATAAACTCTTGGCAGTGGTTTGTTCATTTTCCATTCCTTTTGGGTGAATTAATTCGAGTTGGAAAAACCCTAACGTCTCAGGTTTTGTTTGGTGTATTTTGAGAGTTGTTTAGGTGTGTGGTTGTTCCTAAGTAGGCTTTCCTTCCTTCCACTGAAGCGGATTCATGTTATCAAAAGTTTGAGGTAGTTGATTTTTGGTTTATCCTTTCTGATACATTCCTTTTGCATTTTCATTCTTCAAATTATTTATTTTAACTGAATCACAAATTTATTTTTATATTAAATGGTCTTATATGGTGTTTTTAAATTGATATAAATTGTTAAAAAAATTGTGTGTTTCATTAAGTACGCTTATTATCACCAATACAAAAGTTTTTTGATTAATACCCATTATTTTTTCAATAAATTTTTGTATGTGGTTTGAAATTTTATTAATTCCTGTTTCAACTAATCTTCTTCTGTGTTTATGAATCCAAAATATTTTATAAAATTCCTTTTCACTTGTAAGGTTAAATTTGGTGGTTTATGAACCATTATATTTAATTATGTTGTGAAGGTATCTTCTTGTTGGATAACTTGGTTTGGTTCATATGGTTTGACGACGTAGTAATTTGAAATTATGTCAAAAATGACTTGAAAAGGAGTTTTACGGATTTAAGGGAATTGTTTTGTGTTTTCTAAAAGATTTGGATGGTAAGGTTTAGTTTTAAAGAAAATGTTATTTTGTGGAAATGGTCCTTTTTTGTTTCTTCTTGGATAGTTTTTGAGCTATTGGATGTCGGACCACCCATGGTTTCACTAGGTTTACAGATGTATGTTCCCTCAAATGATGAATGCACCTTTAAAATATTGTTTTCATAAAACCTATTTTTTCTAAATGGTTTTTGTTTCCTAAATAAGGATTGATCATTTCTGTGTCTTTTATAAAAGGTTTATAATGTATTCTCAAGGGTGTTCAAGTTTAGACTTTAGTGTGTGTTTCCATGAATGTTAGGCTCATCGGGTTGTTTGGTAGTTTCATAAGATTGTGCATTTTTCATTAAGATTTTGAAAGGTTTGACTAAATATTCATTGGATATTTTGGAATTTGAGGCCCGTTTGGCTCTTCTGGAACATGGATGAAGCTGTGTTAACTTTTATAATTGTTTTTGTTTTGAAATTTTGTGTTCCTTGTTGAAGTTTTAAATGTTTTCAGAAAATGTTTTCGATATGGACATGACGTGATGGACCGTTTGGAACCTTGGATGATATGAAAAATATATGTACATTATATAAATATATATAGTAGGAACTTTTATGGGGTTATATTCCTTTTATGGGTTATTGTATAGAGTGTACATGTTTGGGGAAGGCTAATATAGTGTTAGCAGGTAAGGTGAGTCATGCGCGTGAGGGCCTCCCACTTACACAATACTTTTTATAACCATAGTGGGTTCCAGGGAATCTTTTTGATGATTGATTGATAGTTTATGATCAACCCCAATTGGATGGTTTGGTACCACCTGGATTTGTTGTCAGGATTTAACACCCAAAGCTTCCATCGTACGCTTCTCTTTGAATAATATAATAGCTTGCATTGTACGCAACATCGAGTTCCAGCACATCACAACAAATCAAACTAGCCGTTTAGAAAGCCATTATGAATATTAATAACCTATTTTTGAAATTTTATAAATTTAATTTTCAAATTGGACATCGTTTTTGGATTTGGAATATCAAAATTAGCTTATGGTGAATTTTTTGTATTTTTCTTGAGAACATTCAACTTTTGATGAATTGTGAAAAACACGGCTTTATTATTTAAAACTGAATTTTTATTTAAATAATTATTTTTAATTTAAATTTATTTTAATTTCAAAATATATACACAATAAATTTGTTAGTCCAATGTAATTCAATGGATTCATTTTATAATAAGTTTAGATGTATACAATTTTAGTAAAAGTTTCACCGTCTTTTACCCACCTTTTAAAAACATTTTCAAATTTGCATAAAACATAATTTTAACACTTTAGTGAATTGAATTTCAAAAATATAAGAGACACAGTTGAAATTATTAATTAAAATTTTGTTTAATAAGATGAAAATAATTTTTGGTGAATAATAACTTTTGACTTTTATTTACCACGATTAAATGTAAATAGGGTAATTAAAGGTAAAAAATGATATTATAATTATCCTGACACATGTACTAATTCTCTTGGATTAGAGTATTTTGAAAAAAATAAACCTTAGTAAAAAAATATTATCATTTTGATCCACTTGTATTAGATTAGGACATTTATTATTATTTTATTTAAAGAAGAGTTAAACGATTAAAATTCAAAGGTTAATAACTGAACCATTTTTAATATAGGGCTATACATAAGATAAATTTGACTATAAATATTCATTATAAATATAAAAATATTTCCTACAACATGGTATTTTATTTATATTTTTTAGACATTAAATAATTAAATTTATTTATGACACAATGATGATGCAGTAATTAACTAATTCATGAATGATTAACATAATTGATATTATAAATACCGAAATAAATGTAAATTGAGACTTTCGATGCAGTACACTAATTGTATAGGTTAATATTACACATTAGGTTTGATTAAATACATTTTTTAGAAGTGATGACGTTATTATGACTTAAAAACAAAATACCAAATAGTGTCAAAATTGACATGAATGAGTTTTTAAAACAAATAATATATTATTAAATGATATATTATTCCTAAAAATAAATGTTTCGGCCAAATGACTTTTATAAGGTTATATATATCAATAATAAACAAAATGGGGTGTTATTGGATTTTTATAGTTAGTTTATTAACCAATTATTATAATAATACAAGAATAAAAGTTACAAGTTAAACTATATAACTACGAGTTAAATCTAAATGATACGGTTAATATGGTGACCTAAACCGATCTAAAACCAATTGGTTGATAGGTTTTCTACCCATCACCGCCTTATCCTCTAAATAAACTCATTTGTAGCCATTATGAATAGAAAATTATATTATTATAAAATAATAGTTCAAGCTTTTCCTAAAGTGACCCTCACCACTCTTATAAAATAGTACTTCCCCTTATCTCAAAACCACACCTCCAAAACCATTTAGCTCGGCCAAACCCTGCTAAAATATCCTCCCAACTAGCCTCATGTCATGACCCACCTTCACCAGAAAGAAGGGAAGGGTCAGCAGATTGCCAGACCCTTCTTTCTTTAAGTTGAAGGAGAGATAATGACCCCCGGAACCCGCCTGCAATAGGTCCCAGAGTGGCGACCAGCACCAAGGGTATAAAGTCACACACTAAATGGAAGGCATTACCCTTTTTTAAATAGGATCGAGAGATAAGATAGTAAATCCCACAACACCAAAACTAAAAGTGCAAGTACGACTGAAAAATAAACCATTCCCACATGCATGTTCAAAGGTAAAGATACAAGTCACAAAACTCCAAAAGTAAGAAGATACCAAGTAAAAAAAGGAAACAACCACAGCAACTACCCAAAAGAACCAAGATAGTATGGTCCAGCAGAATCCCCGAAGTCCTCCTGGAAACCTGAATGTAGTTTTATATACATATGGTGAGCATTTAAGTATACTCAGTAGGGAAAACCAAAGACTCTCGTGCACAAGTGGGGAGGCATACTAATTCCCCATGGAAAAGAGAAAACCAAGCACCTAGCAAGGAAACTAACCACCCAAGTCTCACCAATGCATGCTCCCCAAATAACGTAAGTAAAGTAATGTATAGTAATAGCACATAGATGATTGCATACCTCGTGCCACTTTCCCACCGGTTATTTAAGACATCCTACACATCGGACCAATCCCGCCATTCTCACCACAGTCCCACTACCACACCCTGCCATCACACACTTGGGCCACAACCTCCCACAATCCCACTACCAACCCCACCTGCAAAAACCAGGGCCAAAACCACTAACCCGCCTGTAGGCACCTGGGCCATAACTATCACACGTAACCATGCCTACAAACACCTAGGCCAGAACAACCACTGCCACGCCCGTAGACACCTGGGCCTCATCTCGAAGATACTTTGGAAACCACCTGCCCACACACACCTGGGCCAACCACCACACTACCCTTCCTAGAGATTCTTGGTCTAATAATGGACTTTAGGCCATCACAGCCTGCCCGAAGATACTTGGGCTATCCAGGAAAGGGAGAAGAAAGGAGCTAATAACCACCCACTAATAGAAGTGTTGGGAAAAACACCCTCCCCCATGAAATGGGGGTGTTCGACACTAAGTGCTCAACTTGGGTGGGGCGCGAATAAGAAACACAAAAACTACAAGTATATGTATAGGTGACAAGCACTCACCCAAATCAAGGTTTTTCTTCAGCCGGCCTAAAGAATACAACAGCACCCATGACCAAGTCAAAACTCACACCAATTCAAAACCCATTTGTCCCATCCTTGTTTCTTGCTCAGTAATAATGTTTAGATAAGTTTCTGCACTACTGGGAAAGTAACAGCATAATCACAAAACAAGGGGAAAAGTTACACCCAACAGCCATTCAAGCCTTCACACTCAGTTCTCTTTCCAACCCACAACAACAAAGGGATAAAGAAAATCCCTCGAAGTACTGGAACCAAAGTAAACCCCAAGGTACAACCCCATCTTCCCAAAATCCCGGAGTCAACGGTTTCTTAACAACAGAGGTTCCCACCCCAATTCGTGATATAATCAAGGTAACCACCCGACCTCAAATTTAAAACCAGTGATATCATAACAACAGGGGATCCCATCCCCTCCCACATCACCCATCAATCGGCCCATGAATGAAAAACAGACAAACCACTACCATCAACACAAAGCAGGCCTATGCCGGTATTTTTAGATTTAAAAGATTTAACACACTCCATGATTCCAATTCTGCTGTGTACTTTAACTGGGGTGATCACAGAAAGGTTGGATCCTGGTGATTTCAATTTATTCAACAAAATATAATTAATTAACCAATTTCCTTTACACGGCCAACACGAGAAGTAAGGGTAAATTGGTGCACAAGAAATCATCAATCATGGATAAAAACATAGCAGCAGCATCGATCACACCCCTCCCTTTTCATTTAGGTTCTGTTTATTATCTTTATTAAAAGTTTGGTTCATCCAATTCAATGAAAATAGAAGCATACCCACCCCACATGATACACAGAAAGGAGAGACGAAGGTGAAACCCTACCTGATTGATCAACAATCGAAGTTTTTCTCCATGCCGTAAGAAGAGGGGATGTGCGACTTTCAGGGATTTGGCACATGTGCACCAATTTCCTCGGTAACAAATGACTTCAAATGCACAAGGAAGAAGAGAGAAGTCAGCCAAAAGGAATAAGGGATAATAAGAACTTCTTCTATGATATATAGATAAAATCTCATTGTTACGGAATAAGAAATTGAATGTCTTGGAAGTCGGATAGTGGTTATCCCACGCGGTTGGGTGGTTTCACACGACTGGATTAATTGTTATTTAATAGGGAGGTTTCTCAGAATTTTTAGATATTAATTATGGATTAAAAACCACCTTGAAATGGTTATAAGTAAAAAAGGGGCCTAAAAGTGGGGTTACGGGGGAGGCTGCAGGAGAAAAACCCACCAAGGGTGGGTGACACCGATCGGTCTCACCGATCGGTCCCACCGATCGGTCGCGCCGATCAGTCGCACCGATAATTGGAAAAGGACAGGGTCAAGAGGTTCTGGGTCATTACATGAGATACCTCTCAAACTATTCTCACCCTCGAGAATCAAAAACCACAAGGACAGAGAGGGTCCCAACAACAACCTTGTAAGATACCTCTTAGGAGCTAACCCCATTGTTAAATAAAAACACCTTCCTCTTAAGAACCAAGAAACATACCATGTCAAACTGCCCAGCTTGTGGGTAGGGGAGTCTCTTCCCCCATGTCAAGATACTATCCGCATTGGGCGGCACTGACTCGCCCGCACGGGTTTAATTGCATCAACCTTAATGCGTCTGGATTAGGGGTCTTGTCCTCCCCTCCCCATAATGAGGACTTTTCACACACATTCAGAGAGGAAGGAAAACCACATATCACATAGCAAACAAGGTAAAACGCTCCACTACAACAAGTATAAATAGAACAACACAAAAACAAAAACCAACTCTAGGTACTGGGCATGCATCTGGGTTTCCCTCTCCCACATACTCTCCTAAATCCCACCATGTCACCATAACACACGAACCAAGGGAATGCTTCGCCCACGAAGCACCTTCTCTTCACGGTCCTCGATCATCACTGGTATTTCCACAAAGGTCACGTCGTCCATGATGTCTAGCTCTCCCCAGCCGAGGATGTGTGAATCATTGTGTAGATACCGACGGAGCTGGGAAAAATGAAATACGTCATGTATCCTCAGTAGTGGCGGTGGTAACGCTAGCTGATAAGCCACTTCGCCAACCCGCCACAACACTTTGAAGGGTCCGAGGAACTAGGGGGAAAGCTTACTCCCCTTGTCGAAACTCCATTGTCCATGCCGAGGAGAGACCATCAAGAACATGTGGTCTCCAACCTCAAACTCCAAGGGCCTTCTCCTGGTGTCAGCATAAGACTTTTTCTATCCTGGGCCGCCTTTATCTTTTCCCATATAAGCTGAACCTTCTCTGTCGTGCTCTGCACCACTTCCGGGCCAAGGATGCCTGCCACTCCGACTTCGGTCCAACACACAGGTGAGCAGCATGGCCTCACTTACAAGGCTTCAAACGGAGCCATACCAATGGTATAGTGGTGGATATTATTGTAGGAAAACTCTACGAGAGGCAAGTGTCGCACCCATGATCCTCCTGAGTCTAGAACACATGCCTGCATCATATCCTCCAAGGTGTGGATGGTGCACTCTGTCTGTCCATCTGTCTGGGGATGTAAAGTAGTGTTAAGACATAGATGGGTTCCAAAATCATGCTGCAATCCTCTCCAGACTCGTGAGGTAAACCGTGAATCCCTATCCAAGACTATGGACCTTGGAACTCTATACAATTTCACCACCTCATCCACGTACCTCTGTGGCAAAACATCCACTGCAATCGACTCCTTAATTGCCTGAAAGTGAGCTGATTTTGTCAACCGGTCCACTACTACCCATATGGCATCATATCCCCCTTGAACCTTGGGTAGTCCCGTGAAGAAATCCATCAAGATGTCCTCCATCTTCCACTCGGGGACATCCAGAGACTGCAGTAAGCCTCCTAGAACACGGTGTTCATCCTTCACCTGCTGACACACTAGGCACTTGTCCACAAACTCTGCCACTGCTCGCATTACTCTGGGCCACCAAAACTGTCTCTTCAGACCCTGGTACATTATGGAAATTCATGGGAGTACCACTAGGGGTGAGTTGTGAAACTCACTAAGAACCTTGCCGCGCATCACCTCTGGAACAAACAGCCTTTCCCGGAAAAGCATCTGGTTCTGACCATCCTCCCTCCATCCTTCCGGAGCATTGCTCTGGTCAAATCGGTCTCGCATCACTTCGCACTCTGGGTCTCCCCAATGAGACTCCTCCACTTGCTGAAACAGAGAAGACTACACTGTCATCTGATACAGGAAACCTCTACCACTATCCATTCTCACATCCAGGTGCAAGGCAGCCAACTCCTCCATTACCACCCATGCATCTACCGACTCTCAGACTGCATCCTTCTATGACCTCCTGCTCAAGGCATCGACCACCACATTCCTATTCCCTGAAGTGTAGGAAATCTGGAAGTCATAATCCTTGAAGAACATCATCCACCTCTACTGCCACAAGTTTATGTCCCGCTAGGAGAAGACATACCTCAGGCTTTTGTGATCCGTGAAGACCACAAAGCATTCTACGATGAGGTAATGTCACCATAACATCAGTGCGAAAATGACAGCTGTAATTTCCAGATCGTGGGTGGCATAATTACGCTCATAAGGGCATAGATGCCTAGACCCATAAGAGATCACCTCTTGTTGCTGCATTAACACATATCTGAGGAGTTTCCCTGAAGCATCACAGAACACATCATACGCCGCCCCTTCTTCTGGTAATCTCAACACTGGGCCACTGACCAAATTCTTCTTCAGATTGTTGAAGCTTGTCTTGCACTGCTCACTCCAAACGAAAACCTTGTCCTTCTTGGTCATGGTCGTCAAACGGGCGGAAACTCGGGAGAAGGTGGGTATGAACCTTCGATAGTAACCCGCCGGCCCGAGGAAGCTGCAGACCTCTGCCACATTTTTGGGTGCTGCCCAAGAAACAACTGCCTCAACCTTTGATGGGTCCACCGTTACCCCCTGCTCGGACACTACATGCCCAAGGAAGTGCACTTCTCATGTCCAAAACATTCATTTCAAAAACTTCCCATAGAGATGGTGCTTTCGAAGGACCCCTAAAACTGTCCTCAGATGATCTGTGTGGTCCTCCTCTGATCTTGAATAGATCAAGATGTCGTCAATGAACATGACTACGAACCGATCCAGATAATCCCGGAAGACATAGTTCATAAGTCCCATAAACACAGTCGGGGCGTTCGTAACACCGAAAGGCATGACCATGAACTCGAAGTGCCCATATATGCACCAGAAGGTCGTCTTTGAGATTTTACCCTTCTTTACCCTCAACTGGTGATATCTAGACCGTAGTCTGATCTTCGAGAACCATCCTGCCCCCTTCAGCTGGTCGAAAATATCGTCTATCCTCAGAAGAGGGTAGTGATTCTTGATCATTACCTGATTCAGCCTCTTGTAGTCTATGCACAACCTGAGACCAGAAACTACCTTCTTTTCGAACAATAATGGAGTACCCCACGGTGACACACTTGGTCAATCATACCCCATCTTCATCAGATCATCAATATGAATCCGAAAATCCCGTAGCTCTGAAGGTGCCATCCGGTAAGGAGCAATCGAAATCGGACGAGCACCGAGATGCAAGTCTATCCCAAACTCGATATCTCGTCGAGGGGGTAGAGTAGTTTCCTCCTCAGGAAAGACGTCCATAAACTCTCTAACGATTCCTGGAACCTCCACCATCTTAGCATCTACCGACTCTAATAACAGCTCGACTAACAAGGATGGGAGGGGTTTCTCTCGCCTGCTGCCCTTCTGACTGCTCCGCTTACCGGTGAAAGTAACACATCGGCCTCCCAGGTATAAGAACACAACCCTTCCTCAGAAGAAGTCAATGATGGCACCAATAGAGAATAGCCAGTAGATGCCTATAATGACATTGCATGGATGTATCTATAGCTGTAGTAAACCCCTGGACGACTGATGTGGCCCTATCATCAGTCTGTATTCTTGACAAACATATAACAAGTCGGTCTAACCTCCGACTAGTGTACTCAACACCAGGGGCACTGGAATTCTCTCAGCATCTAGGCCTAGATCATTAGCCAGACTGGGTGCAACAAAGGAGTGCGGATCTCTGGTATCGAACAAGTCATAAGCAAGGGTACTGGACAAACTGATCATACCTCGAACAACCTCCGGTCCCGCTGGAACTGCTACCTCCACGACGTGCAACTGTCCATGCCCAGCTCCTCTACCTCTCGGCTGTCGGCTACCTCCCTGACCACGCCCTGCCCGAGGGCCCTGAGGAGCACCCTGAGGTCAACCTCCCCCTGCGACATCTGCCCTCGGGGGAGCGGGAGCTTGCTGCCCCTACTGCTGCTGCTGGAAGGGCCTTGCTGGAAGCTGCTGCTGGGGCCGGTGTTGGGCATGTCCTCCACTGCCATAATGAACTCAGTATGGGCACTGATTCCAGATATATCCATGGCTCTCAGAGAAAAAACACCTATGTCCTGGGCCCGAAGGTAAAGGGCGAGGACCGGGGGACCGAAACTGGAACTGTTGTGGCCTGCTCCCCGCTGGTCGGAACCTAGTGGGTCCCGATGATGGAGGTCAGGTGCTGACGACCTTCCCCTTTGACGATTCCAGCTGGATCCCCTCTCGTGTCACACCTCCTAGAGCATTCATCCTCTCCACCACTTCGGCCTTCTTCTGGACCTCTAAGTAAGTCAGCAAGGTGAAGGGGGTAATAGCGTATTGGAGGGAGGGTCGAAGCACCTCCTCTAAATGTCTCGCATGAGACTCCTCATCCAGAAAGCGGTTCGGAGAAAAGATGAGGAGATCCTTGAACATGATCCCCATCTCCCTTACTGACATACTCCCATGCTGGAGAGAGAGAGTAGCTCTTGCCTCTTTTCTACCTTAATCGTAGAAGAGAGGAACTCTGCCCGGAACTCCTTCTCGAAATCAGGCCATGCCACCTGAGCCTCTCTCCTCTCCCCTAGGTAGAGCGTCCACCACTGACGCATTTCTCCCCACATCTGGCTGATGTCCAGAGGAACCCAGTACTCATTCGGAGCCCATATCAAGCCGAAGGCTATTACCAGCTCCTCCAACCAGCCCTCCATCTTCATGTCAGAGGTGCTGCCCTTGTACTTCTTGAGGGTCTGTCGCTGGAAGGCTCAAAGTGTATTCTCCCACTAGTTGTCCTCCTCCTCTTGATCAGCCCTCCGCTAATCAGCCATGTCATCCTCCTAAGCCTCGATCACTCGTACAACTTGTGGTCATCTTTCGGGTGCCATAACTGCAAAGTAAACAAGGAATTACTTAGCTCAAGTAGTGCAGAATGTTGTTCTTAAAACTTCTTAAACTTCTTATTTATTTCAATTTCACAAAACACCCCAGAAACACGAGAACACAAGTCATTATGATGCATGTACCTTCCCTAGGGTCTCTACCCTACAATCAACATGGCCTCACTTGGTCGTTTGGTAGGTCTAGATTCCTTGCATCGGATCACAGGGGGCCCTAAAATCCCGTGTCCTAGCCAGTCTTTCCTGGCCTAATTCAGACACCAAGGTCACCTAACATCGTTTCCCTACCATTCGATGCAATCCTCATTGTTCCTAACTCTATACTCCATCCTATTTCTCAACCTCTGTCTCTGATACAATTCTATCATGACTCGCCTTCACCAAAAAGGAGGGAAGGGTCAGCAGATTGCTAGGCCCTTCCTTCTATAAGTTGAAGGAGAGATAATGACCCCCGAAACCCACCTTCAATAGGTCCCGGAGTGGCAACCAGCACCAAGGGTATAAAGTCACACACTAAATGGAGGGCATTACCCTTTTTTTAAATAGAATGGAGAGATAAGATAGTCAATCCCACAACACCAAAACTAAAAGTTCAAGTACAACTGAAAAATAAATCATTCCCACATGCATGTTCAAAGGTAAAGATACAAGTCACACAACTCCCAAGGTAAGAAGATACCAAGTAAAAAAAGGAAACAACAATAGAAACTGCCCCAAAGATCCAAGCTAGTATGGTCTAGCACAATCCCTGAATTCCGCTTAGAAACCTGAAAGTAGTTTTATATACGTAGGGTGATCATAGAAGTATACTCAGTAGGGAAAACAAAAGACTCTCGTGCATATGTGGGGAGGCATACTAATTCCCCATGGAAAATAGAAAACCAAGCACCTATCAAGGAAACTAACCACCCAAGCCTTACCATGGCACACTCCCCAAATAACGCAAGTCAAGTAATGTAGAGTAATATCACATCGATGTTTGGGTACCCCGCACCACTTTCCCACTTGTTATTTAAGACATCCTAAACATCAGACCAATCTTGCCATTCTCACCGCAGTCCCACTACCACACCCTGCCCGCACACACCGGGGCCACAACCTCACGTAGTCCCTCTGCCAACCCCACCCGCAAACACCTGGGCCACAACCACTAACTCGCCCACAGATAGTTGGGCCACAACTATCACAGGTAACCATGCCTAAAAACACCTAGGCCAGAACAACCACTGCCACACCCGAAGACACCTAGGCCTCATCCCAAAGATACTTGGGAAACTACCTGCCCACACACACTTGGGCCAACCACCACACTACCCTGCCCGAAGATTCATGGGCTAATAATGGACTTCAGGCCATCACAACCTGCTCGAAGATACATGGGCTATCTGGGAAAGGGAGCAGAAAGAAGCTAATAACCAGCCACTAATAGAAGTGTTGGAAAAAACACCCTCCCCCATGAAATGGGGGTGTTCGTAATTAAGTTCTCAACTTGGGTGGGGTGAAAATAAGAAACACAAAAACTACAAGTATATGTATAGGTAACAAGCACTCACCCAAATCTAGGTTTTTCTTCAACCAGTCTAAAGAACACAACAACACCCATGACCAAGTCACAACTCACACCAAACCAAAACCCATTTGTTCCATCCTTATTACATGATCAGTAATAATTTTTAGATAAGTTTTTGCACTACTGGGCAACTAACAACATAAGCACAAACCAAGGGAAAAAGTTACATCCAACAGAAATTCAAGCCTTCACACCCAGTTCTCTTGCCAACCCACAACAACAAAGCGATAAGGAAGATCCCTCGAAGTACTGGAACCAAAGTAAACCCCAAGGTATAGCCCCGTCTTCCCAAAATCTTGGAGTCACCTATTTTTCAACAACAGGGGATCCCACCCCAATTCATGATATAATCATGGTAACCACCCGACCTCAAATTTACAACCAGCAATATCATAACCACAGGGGATCCCATCCCCTCCCACATCACCCAATAATTAGCCCGTGAATGAAAAACAAACAAACCACTACCATCAACAAAAAGCAGGCCTATGTCGGTAGTTTCAGATTTAAGAGATTTAACACACTCCATGATTCCAATTATGCTGTGTAATTTAACTGGGGTGATCACAGAAAGGATTGATCCTAGTGATTTCAATTTATTCAGCTAAATATAATTAATTAACCAATTTACTTTACACGACCAACACGAGAATTAAGGGTTTATTGGTGCAAAAGAAATCATCCATCATGGATAAGAACAGAGCAGCATCATCGATCACACCCGTCCCATTTAATTTAGGGTCCGTTTATTAGCTTTATTAAAAGTTTGGTTCAACCAATTCAATGAAAACAGTAGCATACCCACCCCGCAGGATACACAAAAAGTAGATATGATGGTGAAACCCTACCTGATTGATCAATGATCGAGTTTTTCCTCCATGCCCTTGGAACAAGGGATGTGTGACTTACAGGGCTTCGATAGAGGTGCACCACTTGCCTCGGTAACAAAGGACTTCAAATGCACAAGGAAGAAGAGAGAAGTCAGCCAAAAAGAAGAAGGGGAATAAGAAATTCTTATGCGATATATATATAAAATACCGTTGTTACGGAATAATGAATTGAATGTCTTGGAAGTCGGATCATGGTTATTCCAAGCAGTTGGGTTGTTTCACATGACTAGATTAATTATTATTTAATAGGGAGGTTTCTCAGGATTTTTAGATATTAATTATGGCTTGAAAACCACCTTGAAACGGTTTTAAAGTAAAAAGGGTCCTAAAAGTGGGGTTACAGGGGAGGCTGTAGGAGAAAAACCCACCAAGGCTGGGTGACACCGATCGGTCTCGCCGATCGGTCTCATCTATCGGTCACGCCGATCGGTCGCACCTATCGGTCGCACCAATCGGTCGTACCGATAATTGGAAAAGGATGGGGTAATGAGGGTCTGGTTAAGTACACCTCACTTCATTCTAGAGGCCTTACTTTGATCATAAACCCAACCTAACGATCCCTTTTGATCAAATCAAAAGGAAGAACCCGAAGAAGAAGTATTTATTTTATCACCTCTTTCTAGTTATTTTCTTCTTCTACATCCTATTTCTTTGTTGTTACCATTAAAAAAATAATGAATCTAGTACCTTATACATACTTTAATGTTATTATAAATATTTTACAATCATATTAATTATTTTATCCTTCCTATGAATGACAAAGTCACCATACGTGTGTACGTATGACTTACCTTCTCCACGCCGTGGGGTAGTTGTTATTCAAAACTTCATTATTTGGTTGTTTATAATAATTATGTATAAATAAATTAAATAATAAATATAAAATGTTAAAAATAATTTTATATATGATATATCACAAAATTATATATTATTTCACCTTCAACTGAATGATATTGTCGCTCGTGCATACGTACAGATTACAGTCTCAATGACGCGATGGGATTCTTTCCCCATCATAACTATTAAAGAATAATTTTAATTTGATGATTAAAAATAATGTTTAAGAACTTAATATTAATCAGGATATTAATAAATTACATCCCATCCATTACAAACATTACTTACATAACAGAACATATAAAAGAAAATGAATCAGTTAACAATAGAAATAATGATACTACTGAAATATTATTAACAAAGAAATATTAAAAGGTCATATATGATATCATATTTATGTATGTGGTTATTTTATAATTTAATAAAAATTATTTAAATATTATTCAAATGTTTAACATTCCCTCAATAAAGGAAAAGTACAATTTAAGGGTTAATTTTACAATCTCTTTATTATCTAAGGTTGTTTTTATTTAAGTATGAACTGGGAATTCCTTATCATCCACATCTGTGTTTCTTAAAAATGCATTTCAAAACATTTTTATTACTTCCTAGAATGTGGGTTAATTTCATTTATAACCTTTTTTTACTTTTTATAAAATGTTTTGAATGTAATGTTTCTATCATTTTCCAAACAAGGTACTTTCTGACCTTTTCGACAAAAAATAAGGACAGAATTTTTTTTAACTTATACGGCAGGTGATGATATTTTCCACCACTATAACACCTTCGAATATTCCCTTACAATCATATGAGAATATTTTCAAATTAAATGTTCTATTTTATAAATATTTGACTTTTAAATGATTTCAAAATAGATTAAGATATTTCTATCAAATTGTTTTTATTTCATGTATGTCAACATACTTTGATGGATTTTACACTTGTTTGAAGTTAATTTATTATTACACAATCTTTTATATTGTATTCAAGGTTTTGTGATATGTCTGACGGTGGATGTGTTATTTTTATACCATTCATGGTTTATGGTTAATGTATTGACATTTGGTATGCTAGTTTTATTACGAATGTTAATGTTATGTTTCAACCTTTTGATATGAGGAATTCATTTGACATAGTAAGTGATGGTTGGAGCCCGCTCTAGCTCCTCGATGCATCGATTGGTCTCATTAGACAAACTAGTGTCTTGGAACATGGTTTTGAAAAAAATTTAATTTTTAGTCTTGGCATGAGCCCTTGACTATGTGGTTATGAGGTCTGTCATTATGCATTCCATCATTATTAAATTGGCTATTGATTTTACGTGTGATAATTAAAGTAGTAGAATATCCATGTGTAGATTTAAATAGTATTTTTTGATTTATATTTTCCATTTTATGCTGAAGTTTATTTTTAAAAAGATTTTGTTTTAGTCTTATACATTGCCTTAAATGTTTATTCTTATTTATGAAAGTTTCTGCTATATTGTTATCCTTACTGTGCATCTGATCTCACCCATATAAATGTTTTATTTTTACCATGACTCAAAGAACTATATTATGATTAACCCATTGGAATAGGCTAAAGCATATGAGTGTGTTCCAAGGGGACAGAATATTGTTTTTCTTATTTCATGATGTAATGTAAAAATCATGTTTGTATATAGTACTTATAAGGATACTAAACTAATTTGTCTTTCAATAATTGATCTATTGTGATCATGAAAATGTTATTTAATAATGTACCGACTTTAGAAAACTAGGGTCGGGGTGTTACATAGTCCAGGTCGGCTTTTCCATAGGATTTTTTTAGTTTTAGGGTTTCCAGTTGTTTATAGGCTTAGGAGGTTGACCATATGTTAGTAGGTGGTTCTAAATTGAGTATGACCATGGGTCTTAAAGATATGTTTAAGATCACCCATTGATACATAATAATTTTTATTTATTGTTTAATTTCTATTGTACTAGTTTATTTCAATATCGCACTATTTACCTATTTTACTTTAGCCTATCTTCGGTATCTTATGTTTTGGATTTTCCTTACAAAAGTGAAAATGGTTTTTGAAATGGTATGTATAATGTGTTGTATTTTTAAATGGGAAAACATGTTTCTTATTTTAAAATGTAAAAACCATACTTTCTATTTTTGTTTCAAATTTGTGTCACTAGATTATCTTGGGAAGGGAGATTCTTGGATTTTCTAGTTTATCTTTGCAACTGTACTTATCATTTTAATGCTCATACATATTTTATCATTTCAGTTCTATGTTAAATTTTCTTATGTCCTCCTGGCTGAGTTTCTCATTATTAGAGCAAGGTTGGTATTTGTTTGGGTGGTGACATGTAAGGTCACATAGAGGTATGTGCAATTTTTTTTCTTTCCACTACTGGTTAGTTTTATTTTTATCATCACTTTATATATATCCATTTATATTTTATTCATGTGTAAAATTGTTCTCAATGGTTTAATTGTTTTTTCCCGACACTAGTGTCTAGCACATGGGGATCAAGAATGCCCCTCGAGCCATGCCACAGACTAGTTTGGGTGACTGGATCATGATCAACCTGAGATCGGTTCATTAGAAAATGGTATCATAACAAGGTGAATATTATTTGTGGTGTCTGGTAGATGAATATTAGGACTATATGGGCTCATGAGGTAAGTTATGGGTCAGTTCCTAACCACCACCGCTTGTGATGAGACCTGATTTACTAGGGGTTGCCTGGGTTTTGAGTATTTTTTTCTTTATTTTTGATTGAGGGATTACAATAGAGGTGAATTGGTGTCAAGATTTGACCCCACATGGAGAAGTGACCCATCTCGATCCCAGGTTACCAGCTCAAGGTCCTCTTGGTGTTATGTATTACTTGGGGAATGGATCACTACCATGTCATCAGGTTGATCATTAGCACTTGTTCTTCATTCCGGTTGATCATTGTTGGTTGTGATTCTTCTTGATTTCGGTTGGTGTTAGGGTGTTTTTATAAATCATGGTGGTTTTAAAATGAAATTGTTTTTTTCAAATGATTTTAAAACTGGTAAAAGTGAACTTAATTTCAAATTGTTTTGGAAATTGGTGAAAATTCGTTTTTAAATGGAGAAGTGTTTTGGTTTGAAAAACATAGATTATGATTTTATTTGGTAATGGAATGGAATTTTTGTCCATTTTTATTCCATAGGATCTTCTCAATAAGTGTGTTTAAAAACATGAAGTTCATATTGGCATGTATATACAGGTGATTTGATTTGAAAGGGATGAAAACTTGTGTTGAGGTTCATGTGATGTCATGGTTGTTTATTTGAAATTAAGGGCTTGAACGTTTTTTCTAATGGTGGTACTTGAAAGGGTTTATTTTGGTTGTTTGAATATTTTTTGGTTTTGGAGATGACTATTTTGGATGAATTTGCTTTCATTGACATTTCTGCGGCTTAATATTTGTTTTGGATCTATGTTTTATATGTTGTTCAAAAAATTCCATCCAGAAGGGTCACCAAGGATTTTGAAAAGTCATTCCCAGTTTTTGGACCTTCTCAGATATTTCTTTTTCTTTATGGTGATCAGGGTGTATTTTAGGCATTAGAGTGGCTTGAAGAGGCCTAGAACATCTTCAGAGTATTGGGAACTCTCAATGTTTTCAGGGTGCATGCCATTTTGGGTCTGATTGAAGGTCCAAAATCTGGACAAATGGGAGTTGTTCTCCTCGCCATCAATGAAAGTTGAGATAACATGGGATGAATTCAAATCCATCTTCATACGATGGTTCATACCTGAAGACATGATGATGAAGAAAAGGGAAGAAATTGTGTGAATTCAACATGGTCAACGGACGGGGAAGACATATGTTGATCATTTCAAGGAACTTGTATCCTTTTCTCTAGAGGTAGCATCATAGGATTAGATGGAGACTTATCTCTTAATCAAGGTCTTCTTATAGATATTATGGAGTGGGTCCTACATTTTTTAGGACCAAATTTTTGAGAAGCTGGTGGATGAGGCATTCCTAGCTGAGTTGGTCTCCAGAGCGTAGATGGTTGGCAATCTAGCATATGCAGTTTCTCACGATGGTTCCCCATCTAGCGAGTAGGGTGTGCTAGATGGACCTATTTCTAAATATTCCTCGATAGTTGTTCGAGTTTCTAGTTCATCGGACCATTCAATGGTATTTCATCAGTGTATAATTTTAGGGAACACAAATCCATCATGTCACACCCCTCCAAAGATGTTCCATCGTTGTGGGTTTCTGAGTCATCTAGAGAAGTTTTTCAAGAATCTTCACCTGAAAAAGATGTTGTGACTAGAGTATTTAAATACCTAACTTTGAGAAAAGATATTATTAATACATCAAAACCCCAACCACATTTATAGGGGTGAAGCTTGTCCACACTCTAGTGTTGCCGAGGGTGTGAAGCCTTGGTTCGGTTTTTGTGCTCCATGTAGGGATTAGAACATTTAACAAAAAACATTTCTTGTTTAACTGCTGTTAAATTTTTACTGTTATTGTATGATCATCATATAAATGGAGGAAAGTGATGGACATGCTCTATTGTAATTTAATATTTATGTTTGTATGATTTTGGTTTTCTAAATCTTGTGTTTTTATTAAAAGTGTTTTTGGACCTTATTTGGGTTGATATCTTTCTAACTATGTTAATTTGGATATGTAAGTTCCTCTATAAGAATCAATGATTGTAGTTATGATCAGGTTTACTTCTTGGGTTATGTTATTCCCAAAGGTTTTTCTCTAGTGTTTGTTTTTTTGGTTTGGTTCAAGAGTTCCAAGTTTCAGTGGAGGTGTTGTTTCGCTCGTGCTATAGAAGTTAATTTGGATCTGTTGGGAGTTCCCTAATCACCCCCTCTCAAGGTGGTGTGTTTGGGTTTTAATATTCCATTATAGTTGAGTTCTTGTGGTGGGAAAACCCCTCCCATGTTCTCATGTTCTCTTATGTTGTGGTTAATTTCTGTTTCAATTGGGAATGTATTCATATTCTTTCTATCATTCATCTAGGTTAAATTCTGGGGGACAAAAGTGTCTATGGTGGGGAGAATTGTCACACCCTGACTTTTAAATGTATATTTATTTTATTATTTATTGGTCCTAGGTTCTCTCATTGAGGCTCGGGTTGAGAACAAGTCTAATATTTTTGATGTTTAATAATTTTTAATGGGTTTCGGACCCGTGTGTTGTAATTGAATAGTTGGTGGTAGCCGCAAAGTTGGCCCCAGTGTCATGTGATTTCCTAAAGTTTAAAACAAATAATTTTTTTTGAAAATAATATAAGTGAAACAGTTGAATTAATGTTATTATTTAAAAATTAAATGAGCGAAATTATTATTATGATTATTTTTATTTTTATTTTTATTAATATTATTATTATAATTATTGCTCATATTATTATTATTATGGTAATTATTACTATTATTACCATTATTATTATAAGTGTAATTTTTATTATTAGTATCGTTATAAATAATTATTATTAGTGTATTATTATTATTATTTGTATAATAAATTGAATAAATATATAATAGTAAACCCTACCCCCCTCCCCTTCTTCTATGCGAGGCGCACCAAATAAGGTTTCCCCATCCTCCACATTGCACATAAGTCCATCCCACCCCCTCGATACTCCAGCTTGCATTATCAACCCTCCCTATTCCACTCTACCCCTTCTCCCACTTGTGACTCATAGTAGCACCATGCATAGCGCAACTCTGGTCAGCCCACTCTAGTGATCTCCCCTGGTCAGCGCACTCTATCCAACATGACCCAACCCAGAGACCTTCCATTCCCGGTGTGATTCGACTTCTGTGTCCTCTCTTTCTAGAACACGCCCCCTTCTTGCAACCCTCTGCAAAGTTTTGTTCATTTTCAATTACTTTTTGATGTATTTTCTTCAAGTTGACCAAAAATTAAAATTTCAGGTGTTGTTTGGTGCATTTTTCTCGTTGTTTAGCTGTGTGGTTGGTCTGTAGTGGGTTTTCCTTCCTTCTATTCAAGATGCATCACTTTCTCACAAGTTTGAGGTATGTATATTCCGGTTTATCCTTTCCGATGAATTCCTTTTACATTTTCATTTCCAAATTATTTATTTTATATGAATAAATACTTTATTTTTCTCTTAAATGGTCGAATATGATGTTCTAAAATTGATAGAAGTTGTTAAAATAAAAGTTTTAGTTCATTTCTTTAAGTATTCTTATCCTCACCAATGTGAAAAGAGTTTGATTAATTCCCACTGTTGGGTCAATAAAATTTTCTATGTTTTTTGAAATTTTGATAATGTTTTCTTCAATAAATCTTATTATGTATTTATGATTCCAAAAAATTTGATAAAATTCCCTTGTGCTTATAAGGTGGAATTAGTGGTTTTATGAACTGTTAGCTTTAATTATGTTGTGACAGTATCTTCTTGTTAGATAACTAGGTCTTGAGCATATGGTTTGAGGATGTTTTAATTCTCAATTATGTCAAAACTTTCTTGAAAATTGGTTTTATGGATTTAATGGGAGCATTTTTGTGTTTTCTAAAAGATGTGGATGGTTGGGTTTAGTATTGAAGCATATGGTATTTTATGGAAATGGTCCTTTTTAGTGACTTCTTGGATATTTTTTGAGCCATTGTATGTGGGATCACACATGGGTTCAGTAGGTGCACACATGGATGTGCCCTCAAATGAAGATGGCCCCTTTAAAATAGTGTTTTCTTAAAACCTTGGTTTTCAAATGGTATTTGTTTTCTAAATAAGATATGTTCTATTGTGTGGATTTTATGAAAGGTTTGAAATGTAATATCAAGGTTGTTCCCATTGGGCCTTTAGTGTGTGTTCCGATGAATGTTAGGCTCAAGGGGACTTTTGGCAGTTTCATAAGATTTTGCAATTTTCTTTTAGAGTTTGAAAGGTTTTACTAAAAATGCATTGGAGACTTTGGACATAAAGGACCATTTGGATCATTAAACTCATGGGTGAAGTTTTGTTAACATTTAGAATGGTTTTTGAATAAAAATTGTGTGTGCCTATTTAGAGATTAAAATATTTTTAGAAAATGGCTTCGATATGGAAATGACGCAATGACCAGGTTGGCACCTTGGATGATACAACAAATAAATGTATGTTATATATATATATATAGTCGGAACCTGTATAGGGGAATATACCTTTATGGGTTATCTTATAGATTTGTGTTGGGGGTTGGAAAGTGCGGCGACAGTAGGTAAGGTGAGTCACATGTGTAAGGGCCACCCACTTACACAGTACTTTTTATAACCACTGTGGGTTCCTAGGAATCATTTAAACGATCGAGTAATGGTTGCTGGTTAACCCCAATTATATTGGTTGGTACCCCTGGATTTGTTATTAGTCTAGGTGGGATATTTCACTGTATTTTGTCACTTTTAGGGAGGGGAGTTGGTTATACACTTAGAAAATTCACCATACACTGGTAGGTGGTTCCGAATTGGTTACACCTCGAGGTCTTATAGTAATGTTTAGGATCACCCAACGTTACTTAATTATTTATATTTATTGTTTAATTTCTATTGTACTAGTTTATTTCCAGCTTTCACTATTTACATGTTCTAATTTTTCCCTTCTTTGGAATCTTTTTCTTTGGGTTTTGTTTATAAAAGGGAAAATGATTTTGGAAATGGTATGAAAAATGTGTTGGATTTTTAAATGGGAAAAACATGTTGGTTATTTTAAAATGTGAAAATACTACTTTCTATTTATATTTCAAACTTTTTTTATTATATTGTTTCAGGAATGGAGATTCTTGGAATATGTGGTTTATCTTAGGAACCCTAATGATCATTTTAATGCTCACACATATTTTGTCATTGAAGTTGCAAGTTCCATTTTTTAGGTCTTCCTAGGTATGTTTCTCATTATTGAAGCGAGGTTTGTCTTTGGTTGGGTGGTGACCGTAAAGGTCACATGAAAGTATGTGAAATGTTTTTCTCTTTCTGTTGCTCGTTAGTTTTATTTTTATCATAAGTTTTTATTTATCCATTTATCTTTTGTTATTGATCCAAATCATTCCCAATGGTTAAATTGTGATCCCCGAAACTATTTTCCAGCACATGGGGATCAGGAACACCCATTAGACCATTCCATGGACTGATTCTGGGTCTACCTAGGAATGGTTTGTGACATGAGACTCAAACCACTCTTTAATTTCAACAAATATGATTATTTGGAACATGATTACATTAAACAAAATCTAATAATAGTGAACACTGGGGAAATAGAATGTGTGTTTCCCAGAACACCAATAATCCATAAATACCATTATTTAGAAATAGTTTTTGGAAACATAGATTAAGGGATTTGAACTAGAAGAAAAGTAGGAGATTTAGTAAAATTATATACTTTTCTATAAAAAATCATAACCTAAATTCTGTAGAATAACCATTATCATATGAAATTTGACTCTTAGATATGTATTAAGACTTAAATTAATTCATTTAAATATGGTATTCGACTAGTTAAAAGACCCTCGAACTATCCTGTAATTTGAAAAAGTGGTTTTTTTTAAAACAAGATGATCAAGGTGTAATAAGTAGAAACAAAAATAGATTAGATTCAAAAGGATACAATCAAGAATAATTAATAGATTACAATGAATCCCTTTCTCCCATAGCTATATTATAATCTATTAGAATACTTCTATGATATGCGTCATATATATATATTTTAAATTATACTAGATGAATGTAAAATCCACATATTTAAAAGGCTTTTAATTGGGGATGCTTACATAGAGAAAAATCCTCTTTTTAAAGATCATCATCATCAAAATTCATTATCTAAACATACAAAATCTCTATATAAAATTAAAAAATCTCCAAGGAAAGGTATAAAATAATAAGTTATTTTCTTCTATCAATTGGATTTACTATAGGAATCACATATCCTACATTATTTAAACAATCTTATTTAAATGATATTTTTGAAGGACCCAGGGACACCCTGAGAGGGGAGGGGTGAATTAGGGTGAAAACGTTTTCTTTTACTGTGATGGATCTTGTTACCATGTTGGTAAGAAATTGTTGAACTTGTATGATGAATATGATCAGAAAGCAAACATTCACACACACAAAGAAGACACATCACTTATTACTTGGTTCACCACTAAGGGCTACGTCCAAGGAGCATACGCTGACAAGATGTCGGTCATACCAAATTCCGCTCATCTTCACTAGCTATGGATTACAAAGGTTTGGGCACAATCACTCTGTCCCAGGCTCACTGCCTTTACAAAGGTTCAGGGATAGCTCACTGCTTCCCTCGGGTCACTCCCGTTGACTCCCCCTGGCACACTGCCGTTGGTGAAGTCCCACTCAGTTTATAGACGTGAAGGTCTCGTCATCATTGCATAAGAATGCATACTCTGTCGTATGTAGATGATCTGTTGAAGTCCAACTCACACCATAAGATGAATCCCACTTTGCACTGAGGGTATCAGGCGATCTTCCAGCTTTCCTGCAGCTCAAAAAGGACAGATGAACTTTAACAACCCCGACACGCTAATCCAAACCCGGCGCGCAAATCACTTGCGCAGTACAAAATCGGCGCGTAGGTGACAACAAACAACTTGTGCGACACTGCATCCTTCAACACCAAACTTGCGCGACATTGCTCCTTTAACTCCCCAACTACCTTGGTCGCACAACCAACAATTGGCGTGCAGCCTCTACTTGTGCGACCCAACAATCACTTGTGCGACTCAACCACTTGCGTGACAAGAGCTCAAAAAATATCTAAGTCTTGAACTTCATTACAAATTAAGATGGGGGTCCTCTATTTATAGGCAAACTGGATCCCCTACGCAGTGGTGCGCAATTCACTCCTTGGCGCACAAGTCTCGGCGTGCATCACATCTCCCTAGCCTCTGTCGCGCTACTCACTTGCGCGACCTACACAAATACTTGCGCGACCTTCTTTCCTTTACCATATTTTGAATTTATGATATTGAAAAACAATAGGCACGCAAGTTTCCAATCTTCCTAGGAATTGGTGCCCAAGTCTCTTCACGGCGCGCAGATCACTTGCGCAACCATCCTGAAACTTGCGCGACCCTTATCCCTTTGTCATATTCTCATTTTCTGATCTTCAAAAACATATGGCGCGCAAGTTTCCTCTTCATCTAGTACACGGTGCGCAAGTCTCTTTTCCAAAAACACTTTTCTCCATTTGTCAATTTTCAAGCCAAAAAAATTGGCAAACACTGGGAAACGACGCCACCTTCAATACAATTGTCTTCTTGAACTGTATGATCTCTTTGTGGGTACACATTCTAAACTTCCACTGCTGATTGACAACAAACACAAACCATACCCCAAATCATGCATAGAAGACCATAGTTCTAACAATTTTTATAGTACAAATATATATAGATGATTTTATTTTCTAATGAAAAAACCAAAAAATTGTGCAGTTATTTTTCAAAACATATGAAAAAATAATTTGAAATGAGTATGATGGGTTAACTAAACAATTTTCTGGGAGTTCATGTTTAACAAAAAATATTGTGGAAATTTTTAAATCAAAGAAAATACATACTCAACTTACTTATGAAGTTTGGAAATTAAAACAGTAAGACTTACTCAAGTCATACAGTTATAATATTCACCTTGACTCAAATGAAATTTAAAACCCGGTTGACAATAAGTTGTATAGAGGAATCAATGTATGTTTGATGTATATTACTATAAGTAGACAAGATATTATGTTTTTAGTCTGCCTTTATTCAATATTTCAATATATACCAAAAAAAATTGAATTTTAATGATTTAGAAAGAATATTAATGTATCAAAAATGAACTGTATCTCTTTTTCTTATTTGTTCTAAAACCCCTTATTTTAATTTATTTTCATATTCATATGCTGATTTTTTAGGATATAGATTAGTTAGAATAAGAACATAAAGAACATATCATTTTCTTGGTTATTCCCTGGTGTCATGGTCAAATAAAAAACAACACTCTATAGCACTATCAACTTCTGATGCTGAATGTATTGCTATAAGAAGTTGTTGTGCACAAGCTTTGCTGATGAATCAAAACTTAATGGATTTTTGTATTAATGTTAATTGTGTTTCAATCAGATGTGATAAAACTTGAGATACCAAAATCTCAAAAATTATAATAATCTATTCATGAACAATTAAAATTTATTTAATACATCATTTCTTGAGAGAGCATTCACAGTGAAATGAAATCTCTTTAGAATTCATTTTTAATGAAAAATAATTAGCATAAATTTTTACTAAACCTTTTATTTCTAGAATATTTGATTTCATTAATTTAGAATAAGATATTATTAATTTTAAAAATATTATTTTATAGTATATTTATCATATTTAAGGTAAATTCATTATTTATTTTTTATTAAACATTATTTTTATGCCACTATTTTGATTTCATGGAATATATAATAGGCTACACTACCAATATTAATAATAATTACCCTAAAAATCACAACACCCCCTAGATTACTACAAACAAAAAAAGATTATGTTTCAACTATATATGTGAAATGACCTGGAAACACTTTGAACCCTCTTTGTCTTTTCCAAAACCTTTTGAAACTCTTGCATCTTCGACCATTAAACCCATAAAATCATATGCAACTAGAAAATTAAAAAATAAATGATGGTGCCTCATCCAGTTTACTAAAATGTCAATAGATATCAATAAAAGTGTTAAGTGGACGAGATATTGATTTTCGATGGATGAATAAAATAGACATGATTTTGAAGAAAGTCATAAACTACCAGGGAAGGATTTATGTTTTTAATGAGTCTCAGACCATGTATGTATTCATGAATGATTTTTTTTTATTTTTATGAGTCAGTAATTTTTCATTTTAGTGATGATGGAGACTTTTTTACTGCATCTATTAACCAAAAAAATCTATCATTAACATTAATCATGTTAGCTAAAGAATTAAATTCTCCCCGTGAAGGTTATATTTTCTTCATAACCTCTTTGTCAACAATGGATGGGGTCACCCCTCCATAAATCATGAAGTCTTTGTTAGGAACCACTGTTGTAGAGAAAAATCAAGTCAGGAATACAGGGCCTAAAATAAAAGTGTCAACCAAATCCTTCCAGTTAGGAATCTCTCAACAAATGGTGATTTTGACAAGATTATTTTTAAAATATTACTTTTCTATAATTTTTATGTTATAAAATCATATAAATATGGCATTATATATTCTAATATATATGTGTAATATCCAAAACAATTCATTGAAATTTTATCCTTTTGGAAAAATCTTAACTCATGTTTTTAAAAGTACTGGATTAGATTTGGATGATAAAAACACAACTCTTTGTCATGGGATGAACATCATAAATGCGATTTTCTTAAGGAAAATTTGTTTTCATTGGGACTTTTTGTTAATAAAATTGTTTCCATTCTCCCTGATGGCTTGACAAAACCCTTATTTGACTATGGGGAAGTGTTCTACTTTACAATAGACATTTATGATAATACAATAATTGCCTCATCAAAAATCATAGATTATAGATAGTTAGGAGGAAAAATAAAATCTTACACAAAGGAGAAGCATTAATATTGGTATTCCATCTAACCAAAAAAGTAGATTCTAAGATATAACGCCTCCAATTAGTGCCTATTTACCTATTCATGTTAAAAAATGAATGGATATCCTAGACTATTAATCAGATATTTTACATTGGTCAAGATAAGAAAATTATTGAAAGACTAGGAGTTTCCCCTCACTTAAATGATTCTAACTCTCTATAACTTGAATTAATGGCGGATATAATAATAGGTATTGAAGAATCACAACAATCATGTCACATGGATGAAGTACCCATAATTTCTAATAAATAACCAATTCAATAGGAAAGTGTTCAAGGTCAACAAGAAATGGTTTCCCCTATTCCAAAATAAGTTTTAGATGATGAAGAATTGTACATTGATAAATATTTTGATGAAAGAACTCAATAGATCTATTCAATGTTAGCATCTGAAGCCAAAAATCTAAAATAAAAAATTATTGAATCTATTTGACAAGTAATATTTTTATGTAATCATATTGCCTTGAATGATGATATTGAATAAGTTGGACTATTGGTTCAATAGTTTTTAGAGAAGTGTTTAGAACAACCTATTTTAGAGCTACACAATGTTCAGATGTTCTGTTGAAAATAATGGAGTTATTTGAGGCTATCGATATAGTAACTATTTTTGTTGTATTAATTCAGTATGATGTCAACATTAGAGAGATGCATTAAAAAATTCATATAAATTTTATATACATAGTTAGAAATCTACCCGTAGCACCAAATAATGTTATAGAATATATTTATAGATAAAAAATGTAAATAAGTTTCATAATCACCCAAAAGATGCCATAAACCCAGAAAATTCTCTTCAAGGGAATAAGGATGCATTCTTCATCATCACACTTCTAAAAAATTTAACTGAATAATTTTTAAACAACTATGGAGAACTAGAATGTAAATTTTAATACCTCCATAAAGTAGTGGTAAATAGTCTTAGGCTAGATCTCTCACATTATGATGAGGAAGAGGATGATACCTTAGAAGAATCATTATAAATACTTGAACCTTTAAAAGAATAATAAACTGTTTTTGTCATTGGATTGATAGATGGTGAGTTCAAAGTTTTGAAAAGATTGATATCAAATTGTGCAAATAATGGAGACTTATAGAACTTTTTTGGGAACATTTATCAATGAGTTTGGAATAGTTTTACTCGTTTTCTGGATTATTTCAAGAATGATATCATTAAAAGGGTTTATACCTCTATGGATTCACTTTTTCAAATATGTGTTTGATGGATTCCTATACATCAGATTGTTGAACATCATCAATCCAACTCTCAACACCTTAATGAAATTGTGGAACCTTCATAGGTTCATCAAAGGATTGAACTAATGTTTTATAAAGAAGAAACATTATACTTACCTTAATCATCCACTAAATTACTCTTTACCCTTTTAGGTAAATTCAATTTGGAAAGGTAAATTCAAGATTCATTTAATATCATGTCCACACTAGTAAGGTTTTCCCATGGATATCATGACTGTCATGGAGCATCCCAACTAATGTTGGGTGATGTTGTTGGAATAACATGTGACACTCCTCCTCTTCATCATTTTAACCACATGATCATCCCTTATAATTCAAAAAAATTCCTGCAAAAAAATCATTTTATGAAAATCAATTGATACACACCCTTTGATGTTCATGGAATGGTTTCACAATGTTTGGACATCCTCAAAAACATTTTAATTATGAAACTTTTATTCTATTCAAATTATTTTCATATGATTATGAAAAAATCTCTTTCGAATGATCATAACACCTTACATTTTGATTTTCCTTGCATGGTCTTTCGACCATAATAATTTTAATTTTCTTTATAATTTTATTTTAATTTATTATGCCTTTACCTTTTTCATAGAAATTTAATAATCCTATTTCATGATTTCTCTACAATACATTTCTTATAAATACCTTATGCTATACTATATTAATGTATCTTTATAAACTCTATTTACTTCCAAATTGTGTTTATAAATAGTAGAACCAACTATTTACTAACTTTAGGGTGAAAAATAAAATATTTTCATATTGAACTTCTTTTTTATATTTAAAAAAAGGGGAGAATAAAATCAATATAAAAAAACATATTCTATTTAAAAAAAAGAGAATGAAAAGGAAGATAATTTTTTTTTATTTCAAAAATGGGTGAAGGAAAAGAAATTTTTCCTTATTATAATAAGGGGGATACATAAAGAAATATTTTCAAAGAAACCAATAGGAAACATATCCCTTTCTTAAATGTTAAAACCAAGTGTATATTTTTTTTTTCATATCATCGGTTTTATGATCATAAAAGATGTATTAAATTTTCGTAAAGATTATTTTGTTCTAATATATATCGGTATAATATATTTTGATGAGTCACAAAATCAATACTTTTTTTTTCTAACAATTTTACCTCTAGTATTTTTTATCATGGTTATATAATGTACATAAGTAATTTATCTTATTAGATAAAAATAAAATCTTATATTGCACAGAATAAAAAAGTTCCATGTAAGAAATTATCTTAGGAAGGTGGTTGATTTTCTCAAGATATATCTATCAGTCATAGTAAAAATATAAA
This sequence comes from Viscum album, assembly GCA_963277665.1. Lineage (NCBI taxonomy): Eukaryota > Viridiplantae > Streptophyta > Magnoliopsida > Santalales > Viscaceae > Viscum > Viscum album. Next base: position 196,717,506 of record OY728162.1, read on the forward strand.
AGTATATTATCCTCTAAAAATAATATTTGAATCCAAAATTAGTTTATGAAAAGTAAATGTTACATCACAAATACACTTTATATTATGTTGTAAAATTATAATACATTGCGGTGAAGTCAGTTTATCTAATGAGGATGAGGTTTATTATATTATGAAAATTATCCTATGATGAAGAGTGATTTTAAACACTATATTATGATGATATAGTGTTTTAAAACTTCATGATTTAATTTTTAATCACTTGATAAGTAATTTCACACCATTAGAACCCATTAGAAGGAGATTATCCATTTAAGGAAATATCGTCCTGCATAAGATATTCCATGATCTAAAATATCTTATTATTGATATGTTCTCTATCAACACTTTCACAAAATTAATTCTTATATTTAGAAATATTGGATGAATTTCTTTAATATCTATCTCATACCTATCACAATACATGGTGGATCATCTATTCGATTTATCTAGTGTTAAATTTTAAACAACACATTAAATTTCCAGTGAGTTGTACAACAAAGAGTGATGATGAACCATAGCTTATCACTTTTAAAATCTAAATAGAAAACATTTTATACTTGTAAATAGAGGAAAAAATAAATTCGTATTATACATATTAGTTATGTCATTTTCATTTAATATTATCATGATATAAAATTAGACGTATATTATTCTCTCAGGATGAATCTTCATCTACAGTAAGTTACTGCTTGAAATATTTTTCTGCAAACATTCCTCTCAATGCTTTTGTTTATTTTATCATGTTATCACTCAACGTAAGAGTGTGGTTAAGACCATGGATATGCATTGTAATGTTAGATCTAGGTTGAATGCTCTTGGACCTTTGTATTAAGTGAAAACTGCTTATAATTAACTGGAATCCCCTAGGAAAAAGGTTATTATAGTGAAAATCACAATGATTGTGGATTAGAGTGTTGGTGTAGTGGACTAAGGAAGTTTTTTTCCCTCAGACACTACAAATTATTGTATTCAATTAAATTTCTACATGATTTTATACTTCCACTACATATTCACTCCTAAAGGGAGAATTCAAATAATATACTTCAAAGAGTGTGTCTAATAGTCATGAAAATATTAAGAACTGAATTCACCACATCTGGAGTTATTCAGTCAGTCATTATATAGTACAATAGTATTAGCTTGGGATGGATGATGGGATATGGGAGGGGATTCCTTGATGATGTGGAAGTAGTTAATGCATGTGATTGTTGGATGCATCGGTATATAAATCAAGGTTTCAGATATTGAATCCAATTTGATGGAATTGGTTTAATCTAGTCTTACATATTGATGTGATGCTAAGAAGATGGAACCTTTCTTATGGGTCTATTTAAGGGCCGATGTCTAGGATTCTTATTTCATATGCATTTCATTCCCCCACAACTTTTGTTAACCATAGGTTCATGGTTTCATTTTTCTTCTTGGTGGTAACTTAAAATGATTTTATTAAAGTATTTAGATTATGGAATGATTCTAATAATTAATAAATACTTCTTAACCCATGGTGTTGGTGTTTATGGAATGAAAATGATAAAGAGATTTTAATCTTTATAAATCAAGGAATCCGTTTTGATTATCCCTATAGTGCATGAATTTCACTCTAATGATCAATGTAATGTAATGTGGAATAATTCCAATGGTTCATTTAATGGATAATTAATTAATTAAAAAAAAATTATTACTAAAAGAAGTAATTATTGTATCTCTTTTAAATGATTGTGTGCATAGAGGATATCTGGTCTTAGTAATGGAATCTAGAAGTATGATTGATGTTAGATGGAGTTGAATATATGACTAGGTAATTACCACAATGTGGTTGTGAGATATATTATATATTATATATTCATTGATTTCATACACTACACCACTCATGCTGGTTAGTGTGACTAACACACATTGGACTTTGGGAGGTTTTTTTCTCTAATGTCCTGTTGGGATGTTGGATTTATGGCTACCTCCTCTAGAACAGTTCTCTTCTATGGGTAGATACTTTTGATTGTACAAAAAAATTTTAGTTTCCCCATATATCTGTGTTTAGGGATGTTATGTTTTATGGTTATTTCACACACATGTATTACAGGATATAGTATCCAAAATATTTTTATAGGTATGACGTTTATAGAATTTGATGGCTAGTTATACCTTACTCAATGTAACGGTTATAATGGATTGAATTATAAAAACTAATGTACGATTCATGTTATATAGCATATGATGGCACCAAAAAAAAATCAGTTACTCTATATAGATATGTGGATTAGATGATGATATGATGTGATGCACTAGGTTCATGTTGTGATTATTTTCCCCATTGTTAGAGGGCTAGCTGATTTTTCGAGAGTGATTGTTCAGGACGTGTGATGTTTGGAAGAGAGGAAAACTAGTGTGAAATCATGATTGGGGTACCCTTTATGATTCATTATTATATTATATTATCTCTTTTTTTGTGATACTTATTGATTGTTAGTCTTTTTGAGTATGGTAACTTAGTATAACTATTTATCTTACTGGATTGTTTCACTAAATTCATTATTCTTTATCATGATTTGATTATCTTTTGCATGGGATAATCCGATGATGATCCTAATGAGTATACTGTTGTTCTCAACCTATGTATATATAAACAATTTTTCAAGTTAGCTGGAGATGTTTGGATATTGGGATTCATACTAATAGATCATGGTTTTTTAAAGGCTATTTTTTCATCCTGGTCCCTAACGTCTTTTCCTTTTTGGTACGTGTATCATTCCTTTTAGTTGTTATTGTACTATTCTAAATTGAATGTTTTCAATTGGTTTATATATATATGTATGAGAAATTTTTGATTGGTGTATATACCTTATATATCTCCTTTTCATGTTCTCATAGATTTTAATTCCTCCCATATATATGTTTATTATACCCTTCGTTCTAGTCACTAACCTGGGGCCTACTGGAGTCAGGACTCGGGAAATTAATATCTATCTCCCATAATTGTGGTATCTTTGTAGGTAGGGGGTCATGATAGATTTAAATAAGAGGATATGTTCGAGGTATATGATGGAATTTGGATTTATTCATAGGTGACGTTACATGGGTTTGTAAGGAAACTATATCTGCTAATTTTAGTATGCAATGTAAATAGGGGAGAGTAGACGAGACATGGGTATTTAGGGCCCCTGATGATGTGATTTTTGAACCATTTTGTTTATTAAGCCTATGAAATGTGGTGATACTGGTTATAGGGTAGAGGCCTAGGAAGGTATCATTCATCATTACTCTCTGTACCTATATTTGAAATTATAAGATCTTCTTATAGGTCAAAAACAAAATGAGATAACAAATAAATAAATAAATACTTTTAAATATTCCATATTAAAGGTTTAGAAGCCAATGAATTATTTATTTTTGTAGTCTTGGATCATGGTTGTAATCCTCATCATGTTTTAACCAAATATATTAATCATTATGGTGTATTGGATCACCTTAGAGTATAGGTCGATAACGATGAAACTTAGAGGAGGAAACATTATGAGTTTTAGTGAAAGTGTTTATAGAATTATGAAGACACTATTTTCTATTGAATAATTGAATAATTGTTGGAGGAGGTGAAGTTATCATTTAGTTTGATCCATTCATGAAAATAGAAATGGGTTTTGTTTGCTGTGATGATGTTGTATAGAAAAGTGATGCAGTGGTGGTTTATATTCCTTAGGGAACACGAGGGGCCAATGATCCTGTAGGAGATGTTATAAGACCAGTTCCAAGAAGATCTTCCTTATTAAATTATTAATATATCTAATCTCTATGATCTTCTTTCCCTTTAATAGGATAGTAATAGTGTTCAAAATTTCGGTATACATTTTAGGACGCTTCTATGATATGATCTATACTATTATCTAGATGATGAGGCTATATTGGTGAATTTTGGGGAGGTGTTGCATCCATAGATCAAGTTTCAAGTAACAATATTTATTTTAAATACATATAATCATATACTGAATAGAGAATAGGTTATTAATAGGATGATGGTAATAAACATATCACCAAGAGAGGGAAGCAATTAAGATTCATCATAAAGTATAGTTATGGTCAGGGGTTCTTGTTTCCTATATGGAAGATAATTCAGTCAACTGAAGGTTGGTCCCAACCCTCATCATATCATTTATCATGGAGCATAAACTATCATTCCCATGATAAAGGATCATATTTGTATTATTCTTTTGGATGTTGAGACCATCAATAATGAGTGTGTCCAACCTTTCTGACTAGTCCGTTTGTGCAAGGTTTTCCATTTTAGCTTCCTCCATTGAGAAAGTATTATCCAATATAATAGTAGTGGGGTAATTTAGTTTGGGATCTATAGATAGGATATAGGGTATCAATAGTATATACCTGAGTCAATAATCATACTTAGATAGTAGAGTGAGACCATGGATGTGGTTTATAGTAGTGTCAGGGTGGCCATATAGCATGTCCTGGTAAGATTCTTGCTTTAGTGTTTCCATCACTAGGATAACCAAACATCACCTTAGGTACCCTATGATTCTTTTATACAATGGTGTATTATTTGTTTGAATTAGGAGTAAGGAACTCAGTTATATCACCTACCATCATCTATTCATTGGTTGTTGATGTATACAGTATTCTAGTTCCCTTGGCATTGCATATGTTAGTTGGTGGTCGAGTTGACTTGAATGAAGTATGTAAAGATAGTGAGCTACTGTTGGGGAAACAATGTTCTTGATGATATTTTTTATGTTTATAGACATATCTATAGGAAATCATCCTCGACATGGATTTTTTATATTCAATTATGGATGTCATGGATTTATTCAGAATTTAGTTATATTTTTTGATGTCAATGAAGATCCAACAATGTTTTTTTGGAAAGAGAGACCCTCATATAGGTCAGAGGCATGTTCTTTCCCTGTCTTCATTAATATTAATGATGATTATGAAATCCTCAGAGGTTTAGTAGTTGGTGCATCCAAGTATTGTGGAATATTACACAGATGTATTTACAATGGTGTTTGTACAGTTACCCCCTCAACGAGAGATAGAGTTTTGGATCAAGCTAGATCCATGCATTTATCCAATATTGATGCTTCAATATAGGATGGAACCTTCAAATTTGTGAGATCCACGAGTAATGCTCAATTATCTCATATAGTGAGGGTCTTTTCTACTGAGTTTGTCACCGTGGGTTACATGAGTTCTGATCATGAATAATGATGAGGAAATTTTATAGCTTTGTATCGAATATTTTCACGTGAACCAAGTGAATGGGAAGAACCACTACCATCTTCAAAAAACTGAGGATTTATTTTATTAACTAAATGGAGTATGTTGGTTCTCAAAGATCAATCTATGGACTTGAAGTCATCAAATGTGGGTGAATGATGAGGATATCTAGAAGACTCATTTCTATTGTCTTCAAGGGAATTATGAGTTTATTATGATTTCATTTGGTGTGGTTATTTATCTATCCATGTTCATAGGGTCAATGAATGTAATTTCATAGTGTTTATAGATAATTTCATCATTGATTTCATCAACAACATCATTGTGTACTTGGAATTTGAGGAGGAAAATAATGAGCATATGTGTGTCATTTTGGGAGTTCTTCATTATGATAATCTATTTAGAAAGGTGTTAAAGTTTTAGTTAAAGACTTATGAATTCCATTTCTTGAGGAATGTTGTGTCCCTTGAAGGATTAGTTGTGTATCCTTTTAATATAGGAGTGGTTGTTTCATGGGAATCCCCCAACACAGTTGTAGAGGTGTAGAGTTTCTTTGGTCTTGAAATCTCTTACAAGAGGTTTGTAGTTGATTTCAATCAGTCTAGGACTCTTCTAGTAGCCTTGAACTAGTAGGATCATGCATTTATATGAAATTACTAGTGACATAAATAATTTTAGTACCTAAAGGATATGTTTTTCAGTGCTCCAGTCCATTGTTTTCCAGTAGAGGGAGTTAGATTAGTATTTTCTTCTGAAGTATCATGTCTTGGATTGGACTATGTACTGAGACAACATAGATTGAATGTTTCTTCGGGGTCTTGTTTGTTACGTACCCATGATATTAACTATACTACCAATGATAATTAGTTTAATGAAGTGTAATTTTCCTTGAAGTTGTGTGGAAATTATATCATTAGAGATTTTTTTGTATTTTTATCGACCATAAGAGCTTGTTGAATGTTTCTCCTAGTGAAACATGATCCTGTTTTAGGATAAGTGGATGGAATTTTTATAATATTACAATATCAAGATTTCATTTATGATATGAAAGGGAAATGTTGTAATTTATTATCTAAGTAAGAAGTAAAATATTGATTTTGTACATGAATCTGAAGATCCTATGGGGTGATAGAAGAACTCTTAGTGATTCATCTATATATGGGATTTGTTGGATCTAGAGGTTCTATTTCCCAGATGAATGTGTAGTAATTTTTTGTGAAATAGGTGGAAGAGTATTAGTTGGGAGATTATGAGATTTTGGTGTGTAGGGATAGTGTTTTTTTGTGATTCTCTTGATGGTTGGTCTACTAAAAGACTATAGTGGATGTTATTCCCAAGAAGTACTTTCAATTATTTGGTGAAGCATGTGAGGGCCCACTATGTGCTCCATATATCTCATTTGGAGAGACATAATGGTGTGAAAAATATGTACCAGACATTGAGCGGTAAATTTTGGTGGCCTGGGATAAAGCATGTAGTTGCGGAATTTGTTTCTCGATGATTGGTCTTCTAGAAAATGAAGGATGAGCACTATGTTCCTAGTGGTTTTCTCCATTCATTATATATTCCCCATTGTAAGTGTGAGAATAGATCAATGTACTTTGTTACTATATTACATCGACCATATAGAGTTTATGTTTCTATGTGGGTGATATTGGATTGTTTGAAAAAATCATTCAACGTTAAGAAATCCGGGAGTCGATCTCATTGGATTATTTTTCATGGTAGTATCTATAAGAGGGGTGTTACTCCATGGAGTCTCAAGGATGATAATCTATGATCACGATCCTCATTTTACCTCTATGGGTTTCATAGGTCTTCAATATTATTCTATAACATTGTTATGTATTAGAACTACTTTTTATCCACAAAAGGATGATCAGATAGATCTAATCATCAAGACTATTGAATACATGGTGTGCTATCGTGTCATATATTTTGGAGGTTTGTGGATGATTCACCATCCATATGTAATGTTTTCTTTCAATGATAGTTACCACTCTACCATTTTTATGTCTTCATTTAAATCAATTTATGACGGACCTTTCCATTTTTCATTTTGTTTTACTAGGGTAGGAGAGAGGCAATTCTCAAACTAGAGCTGGTGAAGAATAAAATAGATATGGTATAGGTAATTCAATAGATGATGAAAGTAGTCAATGATCATTATAAATTTAATTCTAATCATATAATGAGACTCTGGGAGTTTTACATTGGGGGATCACATGTTCTTGAATGAGATTCCTCATTGTGAGAAGAGAATGGTTGCTCGTGGAAGTAAAATTTATCCCCAATTTGTTGGCCCTTTAATGGTCTTAAATCATGTTGGGTCTACAGAATATCAGATAACACTTCCCCAAAATATGATTTAGACACACTATTTTATTCAAGTCTCACAACTTTGTCACTATCTTGACGATGGGTCTCATGTCATTGATTGGGGAAATATTAATGTTGAAGATAATGTGACCTTCGAGGGATGACCTATGGAGATCTTGGACCATCATGAGAAGAATCATTTTAGGTGTTATATCCCATTAGTTCATGTCTTTTGGTGGCACAGTGGCATATGGGGTGAGTACCTGGGAATATTATTCATATATGTGAACTTGATACCCCAATCTATTTTGTGATTATCTCTATTATTATAATGTTATTCTATTATGGATCATTACATTTCTGATTTATGATATGGTTTCCTCTTGTTTATTTCTTTTATATTTTCTCTCATTTGATAGGTATCTCCATCAGGAGAGTGTTTAGGATGTGGTTGTTATTGTTGAATGGTTTTCAATTATTTCCACTAAAGAGGCAATTGATCTCCTATGATAGCGAGATCCTAAAGTGGTATCTCGCAGGGTGCCTTTTTGGGTGACCCCCTTCTTTCTCTATGGGATTTATTTTGTATTCTCAAAGACAATAATTTTTTGAGAGGTATATATTTTAAGGTATTATATTCTTTTTTTGTGCAAACCATTTCTTGTTTTTATATCTCATGGTGTTCATAGGATCCCTAGTGTAGGTCTTGAAGGGATCATCTGCTAAATGCTGAAAGCAAGGAGAATTCACAATGTGTAAATGTGTTTCATGTCATGTATTCAATGTTCATGGCTTGTTAACATTAATTCATGGGGCATTTCACGAAATGTAATTCATCCAGATTAAAACATTTGAGGTGACACATTTTTGTTTGTGATATGAATCCCTACATTCACATGACATGAAAATGGATATCACATCACATAAATTCCCTCTTCAGTACACCTATAAATGGTGTGGCAACTCAGGATTTCCTCAAACCCTACACTTTCTTTCATATTCCAGGTGTCCGTGTAACCTCTTCAATGAAGATTATAAAATTCCTTCAAAAGATATCTATCATTGGCTTCTTTCTTCGATCAACGGTGATCCATGGTACGTTCATTATTCAGTTTCTAGTTGGTTTTCTCTGATCAGTATCACTTCATCCAATTTATTCTCACCATTCTATGGTTCTTTATCTCCACTATTATAATGAGTTTTCTCTATTTTTGTTTATCTATTTTGGCATGAAATCCTTAATATATCATAGTTTCATTGTTGGATATGTGATCAAATATTCATATTGTTGGTTTGTTCTCGTGATAAGAACATTGACACCTTTGAGGTAAGATATTCCTTAATTTTCTTATTTTATTTACATTAAATCATAAATTGATAGTGGTTTATCCCTATGTAGAGGAATTTAATTAACATAATAATTTATTCAACATGATTAATAATGAATTGGATAGTTATTGGATGTCGATGTTGTGTCTTTATACAGTGATAGTGTTTTTCCTCTTGATTTCATTTATTGTGTGATATCCATGATATGATTTGTTAGAATGTTCTTATTTTTTGAGTAGCATATTTATATTGGTAAATAAAATAAATCTATAATTAATTTTTAATTATTTATCTTCATAATAATTATAGAATATCCATGTTTAAAAACATGGTTTAATGTAATTTTATAATGATCAAATTGATGTGATGTGCACGTTTAATTGAAAATGATCATAATTATGGTTGATATAATAGGAAAAGAATGTGAAGAGTGATAATTCTTATTGATAATAAATTAAAAGGACCTATTAAATGGGAATGTAACTTCTCTCAGCTTGATAAAACAGGTTTAAATGTTGGATATCATGATTAATCCTTGATAGCATGTTATATCTTAAGGCCTTAAGATTACCTTAGTTGGAACCTATGAATAAAAAATAGCTTAATTTAATATTTAATAAGAACTAGTTTTTTATAGAGATAATTTATGGGGCTTGATTTTTTTTCTTCTGGTGAAGACAAAGGTTACTTGAAATTGGAGTCACGAGAGATCGTTTTCATGTGATATATGGATGGATTGTTTTAGGACCTTGATTTCACTATTGATTATGTTTCATTCTTGATGCCTTGTGATGACCTCTATAAGTGATATTTTTATTGTGATTTGATATGGGGAGGGGAGGACTAGATGTGTTGTGAGCCTTATATGGATGAGCAGGGGATGGAAGATGTGATGTTTGTGGGGAGGCATGGATGATGTGGAATCATTTGATTCCTGTGATGGTGAGATGCATTGGTATATACATGATTTTGTAAGGGATTTCATTAGAGATGATGTAATTTTTGGAATATGGGATTACCAGTTGAGGTTATACTAAGTTCATGGAATGTATCTTGTGTATCTATAAAATGGGAGATGGTTTTGTTACTTATTTTAACTGCATTCCTTTCCCCATTACTGGAGACAGTTGGATGTGCTTGGTCGCATTTTTCCTATTAGTGGTAGCATATGATGATTTTCCTAGAGTACCTGGATTATGGAATGATTATAATAATAAATAAATAACTCTTAAAACATAGGGTTGGAATTGAAGGAATCCAAATACTAAAATATTTTCAATCTTGATAAACCATGGAGTCTATTTGGATTATGCCTGGAGGGTATGGAATTAACTATGATGATTAATGTAATGTAAAGTGGAATAATTAAAATTGATAATTTAATGGATAATGAATTAATTAATTAATTTAAATGATAAAAACTGAATAATTAGTTAATTAAATATTTAAAATTCATGTGTGATTATAGGATATATAGTCTTTTCAGGGAATTTATGAGTCTAAGTGGTGTTAACTACAATTGAGTACAATAAAAGGCCATTAAAATAGTGTGGTTGTGAAATATAATATATATTTTATATTATGTAATTTTATATGATTCCCTAACCATGTTATTTAGGTTGAATGAAACCCATTGGAATCTAGGAGTGTGTTTCCCACAACATCCCTATGGGAGGATGGATGGTTGACTACCCCCTCTAGCCCCACCCTCTTCTCTTTCTAGTTACTTGTGATTGTATGCATGATGGTTAGTTTCCCATTCTATTTGTATAGATATATATGATGGATTATGTTTATTTCACAAACATGTAATACTAGATATATTATTCGCATAATTATTATAATTATTATGTGTACAAGATGTGAAGGATTGTGTTACATTACTCAATGTATGAGTTATAATGACATGAGGTATATTACCCAATGTATGATATAATTATATGGGTGGTGGTGGCTCCCAGAAACTACTCTATTAATATTTATGGATATGTGGATGAAATTATGTGATGATGTGATATACAAGGTTCATGTTGTGGCATCTTTCATAGGTGTAATTACGATAGCCTATTTTTGAAGATTGATGGCTCAAAACGTGCGATTTTGGGGCATAGTGGAAAACCCATGGGGAAGCGGGAGAGAGGTACCCATTATGTTTAATTATTATAGTATATTGTATCTTTTATGTGATACATGGTGAGAGTTATTCATTGTGAGGCTTGGAACATTTTATACCAGTTTGGGCACCGATATATATTCATTATTGTCCAATGTGCTTTAGCATGGTTTATTTATCATTTACATGAGAGTCCCTAAGGATTATCATGCTTTGTATACTGTTATGCTCAAGATATGTATATAAAATTTTATTTAGGTTATTTTTAAAAGGTTGGTGATTGGGAAAAATATAAAAAGGATTTGGTTTTGTTGGATCTGTTTGGTCTTCATGGTTGTTGTTGCCTTTAGGTTTTTGGTACTTACAACTTTTCATTCAGTTGTTAGAGTACTATTTCATTACATGTTTTCACTTAGGTTTTCATTATATATATGTTAGAGAGAGAGAGAAGGTACTTATTGGTTTATCTATGTTATCTCTATATTTTTCATTTTCTATTATTTGGAAATGTCTCCCATATTTATTTTCTATGATACCCTTGGGGCTATTCACCATCTCAGGGCCTACTGGAGGCGGGACTCGAGAAGTCACTATCTGTCACCCCTCATTGTGGTATCCTTGTAGGTAGGGGTTTTGCATATATTGAATTGGTTTTAAAGAAAAATAAGTTAAATTATATATCTATTAATAATATTATTGTAATATTAATTATTATTATATTCAATTTCGATATTAAAACATTGTAAAATTATGAATATTTTATTTTTGAAAACTCTCTTTCTCATCACAACAACATGACTAATTTTTAATTAAACATTTCTACCCCTATGAATGGAATTTCAAAAAATATATTTCATTTTTAAATTTTGAATAATTTATATTATATAATAAGGTAAAAAGTGTTTTGACTAAAATTAATAGTGAAAACATTAAAAATTATTTCCCATCAATGAGGTAAAAAAGTTTTCATCTTGTGGTTGAACTAAGAAGACAAGGGTTATAGTGAAATACTAACTTATCAAAAATAATATTGGGTGAAAATAGTTCCACCTTATTGTTCCCAAGAACGAATATAGAGTCATTTGGAAGATTTTTTCATTTCAATGACTTTATCAATTTTTTAATCTTTTGTGAAATTTCCATGTAATTTCCATGAAGGTCCCCTTTTCACACTTATAAAAGGGAATTCACTCCCCTCAATTATTAAAACCACTGAAGCATTTTTTCTCAACAAAAAACACCAAATAACCCTAAAAACATTATTATACACATATTATATAATATTTTACTGAAAAAATTAAAACCCTTGGGTCCTTAAGAAGAGGCCCAAATTAGGTTTCTCTAAGAGAAGGAAAATGTATTCACTAAAATCATTCTTTTTCTTTATTACTTTACAACATTCAATTATTTCATAAAAAATATAATATAATAAAAACAATTATCTAATATATATTTACATGTTATTATATTTATTAAATAATATTTATACATCTCCACTTACATCTAATGGAAATCGAAATAACTAATCATATATACAGTGACGAACGCCTGTCACGGGGCGTGGACAAAAACAATTATATTTTTTTCCTAGTGCAGCACAGTGGCTGACCGGGGTCATCTCTCTTGAGGAGCCTTTCAATTTGGTTCACTTAATTTATCAAATTCACATATTCTATCTCTTTTTGATATTTTGATATTTAAATGAAAGCGATAAAATTATTTTTTGTGTTTTTTATATGAAAAATATAAACTATCATGCAATTATAAACATAATTAGTTAATGAAGAAAGAAATTGGATTGGGGTTCAGCCGGAGATTCAATCATTATTCTCCATTATATGTTTGGTTCTATTTTGATAACTCAAACATGAAATCTCATTTTTTTAATTACTATTCTTTTCCAGAATATAAATAGCTTGAGTTGCTTGTCGTTGGGGACCGTCACCAAATCAGGGACATTCACCTTGCCCATGGATACAACTCAAGTCTATCACAAATTTAGAATAAACATTAAAGAAAACTCATGAACTTCTTGACCTCCCCCCAATCCAATTCTCGAGTTAGCCTCTCATTTTCGAGAGTATGAGATTACTTTGTGGATTGGGTTTAAGAATATAGATATATTGAGAGAGGGAGAGAGAAAGAAATAAAGAAAAGATGAAACGTGGATGGAGAAACACAGATGCATGGATTAATAAAACTAAAAATAAAATAAATTACATCTAAAAATGAATCGAAAACTAAAATGAACATAAAAATAAAATAAGAAATGTGGGTGAATAGAAGAGAAGCATCAACACATTCCCCGGTGGTATCCCTCCTTGGCTTTGGGTGTCAAGCTGATGATTTGAGAAGGAGGGGAGAGCCTCCTTTTATAGGCAGATTTTGTCCTCCGGATGTTTTCACATGTATGGCCCCTTAAAAGACATTATTTCACGTTTACGCCTTCATAAAATATGTTCACTAATGTCTTGTACGTTCACCCTCCACTTGTCAGCATATTTGGACTGATGATGAAGGATTTATGAATTTTTCATTGAATTCTTCTATTTCTGGATGAAGCTTCCAGGAAGGTTTCTCCAAAAGTATGACGTTCAATGGCCACCTTAATGAATTTAAAACTCCACCAAATTTGGTGTAGCGTTGGTCCAATATGTCATTGTTCTATCTGAGGTTGAAACACTTCATTGGAAAGTGTATAGGCCGAGTTGTGAATCCATTACAGTTGTGGTGTCCATGATGTCCGCCCCGAAAAATGTCCTACTTCAATGGATTTTAGACCCTCTAGATGGACGAATCAGCTCCTGGTCCATAATAAAAAAATGAAGGAAATAAAATAAGGATTCTAAAATAATTTGAATCAAAAAATTTTGGAATTATATTTTTCTGGAAATTACCAAAATATCCTTGATGTAAAAATCTGTCAAAAATCCAGAATTAGTCATTTTTCACAATTTTTCTCATTTTCATTCTAAAACTCAAATTACCCATTATTTTTATAAAAAAATGAAATGCATGGGTTTTATCATTTAAAAACAGTAACAAATTCTCATTATTTGATAAAAAATATGCACGTAAATTTTCTATGTCATACAATAGACTACTTCCTGATGAACCGTTGTAGTAATTTTCAATCTACAACATTCAATGATAGATATAATGATGGATTTAACACATTTATATAATAATTTTGATATTATTATAATTATTTTGTTTTAATACCACATATATATTTTTATTTTCTATTATATTTCAAATATGTTAACAACGCTCCTGTGTATAGCAAACTACTACTATGAGAAGCAATGTGATTCATTTTTCACTTACGCTTTACATGGAATGAAATATGGATAAAATTAATGAATATATATATGATATATGTGACATGATATTGGTTCTATAAAATTAATATATCACCAAATTCATCACCCTTTCACTTATTAATGAAATGATGTCTGTAACATCCTAGGTAAATAAAGAATAAAGAATTTTCATATTTATTTATATTTACGAATTAAATATTAATTTTACTTTAAAGGGGTTGCTATGTTCGATAGCGTACCCGATATGCAACAAAGAGTTTCATTGAAATCTTACGTTGCACACTAGTAATAAAATAATATTATTGTAAATGGTAGTTAACACAAAGCTGTTGTATTGGCGAGAAGGGATATAAATAACTAAAATATGATTATATATTATTTTTAAATGTTTTTACATTTATCCAATAAATGATAAATGCTTAAAATACGAAAAGAATTCAATTTTAGGCATTTATACCCTAATTTTCACTAAAGGTTCACTTATCGCCTTTTGATGGCGAACCGTCATAAAATATAGTTTTGGTAACTTATATACATTCTATTAGATGAAATAAAACTCTTTTTTAGAATCGGGACATCAAAATTTACTTTGTGTAAATTTTTGGTATTTTTCCGATAAAGATCATTTTTTAATGAATAGTGAAAATGTTGTATTTTAATTCAAAACCTCTTTTGAATCTAATTTATTTATATGATTATATTATTGTTTGAATTGGTTTTAAAGTGAAATTAGAATATATTTTCACCATTTAATCCAATAGTGGTCGTTGAAATTAATTTCACTATGAAATCGAACTTAAACTAGTGTCAATCTTTTGATACTTATTGTTTCATAAAAACATGCTATTTGCTCTGACAGCGGGAATTAAGTATTAAATTAATTAATTCAACCTATATGTTTTTAATTTTGTAAAATAGACTTCATTTTTGAATTCGGAATATCAAATATAGTTTAGGGTGAATTTTTGGTAATTTTCTGAAAAACATCAGTTTTTGATGAACAGTGAAACCACTAAGTGGTACTTAAAAAACTGATTTTTCGTTTAAATGAAATTTTACCACCTTTTTGTTTTGAATTTCAAAAATCCAACATACATGTTTGTCATTAGGAAGTAAAATTTGGTTCAATGGGATTAAAATAATTTTTGGTGAAAAGTAACTTTTATGTTTATTAATCGCGATTAGAGATAATTAGTGTAGTTTAAGGTAAAAATAATGTTTTAATAATATGAAATGAACTTGACACATGTCCTACCCTTATTTAATGTGTCATGGACGACCCAGACAATCCATGGGTCAACTTGGGGACCCCCTGGAGCCACTTTGGAAGGAAAATGACATTAATATCTTTTTTATTTAATGTTAAAATTAAAATGACACAAACATGAGCTGTTTTACTAAAACAATTTTTAAATGAGGTAATAAAAGTCAGTTATTTGACTATAAATATTAATTGGAAAGCTAAAAAGATTTCATACATCATAGTATTTTTTTATAATTTTTAGACATTAACTAAATTAAATTATTTATGACCCCATGATGATGCAGTGATTACCTCATTATTTAACGATTTAAATAAAATAGAATGATAATTTAAAATATAAGACCTAAACATGTCCAAAACCTATTGGATGGGTGGATTTAGAACCCTTATCACCTTATCCTCGACGACAATCAATGTGGTACCATTAAAATCTTAAACTCATTCTATAATAAAGTAACATTTCCATACTTTCCAATAGTGCCCCTCCTCTCCTCTTATAAAAGGCCCCCACTTCTACCACCTTACCCACACTTCCAAAGCCTTTGGCTCACCCAAACCCGGCCCATTTTGTCTCTAAACATCCCTCTCTTACTCCTTGAAGCCTCACTTTGGGCCGAAGTCTTCCCAAGGAAGCCTTTGAGCTCAAATCTAAGAGAGTTACCCGATTTTAAGGTAATGTCTTCACTTGTATTCTTTTGTTTTATTTTTCTTCTCCAACCCCCTAAACTATTTTTATTAATTTATTTTGTAACAACTCCAATATCTTCAGTATACTAGGATGTTGTTATAAGAAGTATTAGAGCTACACTTTCACACACCTCCATCTAATGGTTAAAGAACATACTGTTTCTGTGAATGGCGAATTTCTGCCTCACGAAACGATGATTGTTCAATATTCTTCTAACACCTTAAAAGGTGGCCATTATGATGTCAATATAATTATATACGATATATAATATGTTTATTTTTTCCTTAATCTTCTGTATTTTTCATTTATGTCATACCTTTGTGGCTTCCATTATGGGTATACGCGATATCTTCATTTTTCGAAGTGCAGACTACCGCCCCCTCAAAGTGATTTGATTCGTTAATGCCATGTATGGGACGTATAAAGGATGGATTTAATAATATTATATATGATATTATAATGGAATTATAATATACCTTTTTATCATTATGATTTCACTCCATTAAATTATGAGATAGAAATGAAAGTATCGTTCATGCGTACGTACGGCTTACCGTCTCCATGAACGGTGCATTTCATTTCTTATCCCCAAATGTAATGTACTATTATAAGTACATATATATAATAGATATATAAGATTTATGATACATATAAATGATGAATATAATTCTAAAATTAAAATATACATACCTCTCATTTAGTTGAATTTCATTAATATGACATAGAAATGGAAGTAGCGTTCATGCGTACGTGCGGCTTACCGTCTCCATGAACGGTGCATTTCATTTCTTACCTCTAAATGATTATGTGATATTATAAATACATGTATATTCTAGATATATATGATATATATGATATCCAAATCAAGAATTTCATTCTGGATATAAAGAACCTTTGACCACACGAACAACATGTAATTGTGAGAAGTCCATTTTCGACTTAAGAACCAAATATCGACAAAACAAACATTATTAACTTAAATGATTACATAATGTTTATAACATGGAAATAAGTGATATAAAAGGAATAATAATCTTGAAAAAGGTTCTTAAGAAAGTATAAATTAACTCAAGTTTATTATTCAGGACGTTAAAGAACGATCGAGTCAAGTCGGACCCGAGGTAAGGGACTTCGTCTCAATCTCCTTTCATTGAGGCACATTTTTGTTTTATACACCACATTCTTTAATACGGTGTATAAACCCCTCTGACTTTTATTTTTATTCAAAAGGAATCTTTTTATACGAATCATTTTACTAAACGACAAAAGGGAATGTTTTTGTCGTACGTATGCGGCGACAACAACTTCTTCGCCCCCGCGAGTATTATTTAGTCTTTGGCTTCCTCAACAAGCCGCAATGTTTTTAAAAAGAAATAAATACCATATACTCTTTTATGTATTTTGTTATTGAAAATGGTTTTTATAAGGGATTTGTTATGTCAATATATTTATGTGATATAATGTGATCAAAGTGTGGAAATGTTTTCTTTCCATTATATTTGTTTTATGTTTTATGATTTTATATTGGTACTTGGACATTTGACGGGTGGTTACGTGATAAACCATATGAAGGGTGGTGCCGGGAATACTAGGATGGGTGGTTACGTTATAAACTCCAATTCATTGGGTATGGAAGTCAGCCGTATGTCTATTCCATTAAGTATGTATGGAAGTTGGCCGAATGACTATTCCATTAAGTGATATGTGTGGAAGTTGACCGTATGGTTATTCCATTTCTGTATGTTTATGTCTCAAGTTACCTTTATATGTTATGTGATATTTTTATGGGTTTTATGGTAATCTTCTGGTTAAAAAATGGTATGTAATGATCTTTTATTCAGTGAAGAGTTTTTACTACTTCAGAAAGGTGAAAAGTATTAATTTGATAAAGTATACATGGTTTACTTGTTGTTTTGATAAACTAACAGTTTTTATTCTTTGTGTATCCCTTACTGAGATTTTTATGATCACCCCAAGTTTTTTGAAATGTTTTTCACAGGACTTAATGTGGAATAGGGTCAAGGATGGGATCAAGGGAAAGTCATGCAATATAAAACATGGAACTAGACATGTTTCTTTTTAAGAGTTTTTTTATACAATGAAAACATAGTAGAAGTGTCTACTTTGTAATCTTTTGAGATGTAGTAGTTATGTTCTAATTCTCTAAAACTCTAAACCTGAAAAGATCCTCAATGTGAATTATTCATTTAATTCAATATTAAGTAAGGTTTAAGGGCGGGGCCTTATAGTTGGTATCAGAGGTCGGTTTAGACAACATTAGGAGTTAGAAAATTGTTAAATTATAATTTAATTTATGGTATGAATGAAATTATATAGTATTTAAAGATTACCATGTTTCTTCACCCAAGATATTTCTATGTTCAGAATGGTTTTCCGTAGAGGAAACAAAGAAACTCTGTTGGGACGACCTCAGGAGGAAGACAACCGTCAAAATCAGCAACCTGAGATGGTTGGAATCAGAACTGAACAGTTTGTTGCAGTGATGGCACAGTTGACTCAGACTATAAATGGTGGTGGTATCCATGCATGGGATCAGCCAGATCAACTGCATAGGAACATGTCAGTGGTGGAACATTTCATGAGGCAACATCCCCCATCATTCAGAGGATCATCTGAGCCCGTGCAAGATGAAGGGTGGATTAAAGCACTGGAAAATATTTTTGATGTCATGGGGTTCTCAGAACATCAAAAAGGTAGTCTTTCTGTTTACCGTTTTGAATATGAAGCTGATCAGGGGTGGTCGATGGTGAAAAATATCAGGGATAGTGATGAGATTGAGGATCTTCACTGGGACGAATTCAAAGGTATGTTTCTTGAGAAATATTTTCCTAAGGTGTTTCGTCTTAGGATGGAAAAAAAGTTCTTAGAATTGAGGTAGGAGGATGATTCAGTGGATGCTTATGAAGCAAAGTTCACTCGATTGGCAAGGTATGCTCCAAACTTCATACGAGATCTTGATAGTAAAATAAACCGGTTTTACTCAGGGTTAAAGCCAAGGTATCGAAGGGATTTTGCTTCTCGTGAGTTCAAAAGTTATGAAAAACTTGTTCGATGTGTGGAGAAGGTGGAAATGGAGTTTGCTGATGATCAGGTGTTCTATGACAAACAACAGAATAAAAGGTGTAGTTGGCAGACAAAGGGGAAGAATTCATCAAAGAAGCAAGGAGGTAAAGAAACCAAATATCCATCCTATGAGAAGTGTGGTAAAATGAATCCTAGAGAATGTTTATCCAAGTCTGTTAAGTGCTTTCAGTGTGGTAAGTCCGGTCATATTGCTCGTAACTGTAAGGAAGATGATCAAGCAGGCAATGAAAAGCCAACGGTAAGATGTTTTATGTGTAATGAAATGGGTAATTATGCAAACGAGTGTCCAACGAAGAACTCAACTGGGGGAATGCAGCCAGAATTCAAGTAGAAAGGGGTAGTGAAATCCTTTGTAACAACTTTAGCAGTTGTTGGGCCATCTAATGAAGTAGTATCAGGTACACTGTTTATTTGTTCAGATTATGCCAATGTGTTGTTTGATTCAGGGTCTACACATTATTTCATTTCTGAGAAGTTTTCTAGTAAATTGGAAATTCCATCTCAAGATATGAACCTTGAACTTATGGTAAAAACACCCGGAGGGAACGTTGAGACAAAAAGGAATTATAAGAACCTTCCTATCCTTGTGTGTGGAAAGAATCTACCTGCAAACCTTATTGTTTTGCCTCTAGTAGAGTTTGATGTTATTTTGGGCATGGATTGGCTTTCTGTTTATCATGATAAGATTGACTGGAGAGCTAAAATGGTTTCTTTTCAGAAGGATTTTCAGTTTGTGTACAATAATGAACCATTGATTTTGATCACATATCAGGATGTTGAGAAACTAGTAAAAGATGGAAACGAATGTTACCTTGCACATATTGTTGAAAATAAAGGAACTGTTCAGGTTAATGATGTTCCCATGGTAAATGAGTATCTTGATGTTTTTTATGATGTGTTTACTGGTATTATTCATGATCGGGAAGTTGAATTTACTGTTGACTTAGTTCCTGATTCTAAGCCAATTTCAAAACCCCCTTATCAAATGGCTCAAGTTGAACTTTTAGAGTTAAAGAAACAATTGCAGGAGTTATTAGATAAAGGTTTCATTCGACCGAGCACATCACCATGGGGTTCTCCTATCTTGTTTGTTAAAAAGAAAGATGGATCAATGAGACTTTGCATTGATTATAGAGCCTTGAATAATATTACTGTTAAGAACAAGTATCCTTTATCTCATGTCGATGATTAGTTTGATCAGCTCCGGGGAGCTCAGTAGTTTTCGAAGATTGACTTGAGGTTGGGGTACCATCAGTTGAAAGTAAAAGAAGCAGACGTTCCGAAGATTGCGTTCCGTTCTAGATATGTCCATTATGAATTTTTAGTTATGCCTTTTGGTTTAACCAATGCACCAGCTGTATTCATAGACCTTATGAATAGAATTTTCCATGAGTTCTTGGAAGAGTTTGTGGTTGTTTTCATCGATGATATTTTGGTGTTTTCTAAAAGTAAAGAGGAGCATGAAAGTCATTTGAGGGTTATCTTGCAAACCTTAAAAGAAAAGAAACTATATGGGAAATTCAGCAAGTGTGAGTTTTGGTTGCAACAAATTTCTTTCCTAGGTCACATTGTTTCAAAAGATGGAATAACTGTTGATCCTTCTAAAACAAAAGTTGTTGAAGAATGGCCAAGACCCACAAATGTAACCGAGATCCGTAGTTTTATTGGTTTGGCAGGTTACTACCGAAGGTTTGTTGAAAACTTTTCACAGTTATCTAGTCCAATGACTAAGCTAAATCGTAAGGGTGTTAAGTTCATCTGGACAAAAGAATGCAATGATTGTTTTCAAGAGTTGAAAAGAAGATTGGTGAATGCTCCAGTTTTGGCCCTTCCTTCCAGGAATGGTGAGTTTGTTATATACAATGATGCTTTGTTGAAGGGACTTGGCTGTGTCCTTATGCAGAATGATCAGGTAATTGCTTATGCTTCACGTCAGTTGAAAACTCATGAGGTAAATTACCCTACACATGATTTGGAATTAGCTGCTGTTGTTTTTGCTTTCAAAATTTGGAGGCATCATTTGTTTGGAGTAAAGTGTGAAATATATACTGATCACAAAAGTTTAAAGTATATATTCACTCAGAAAGAATTGAACATGAGATAGAGGAGATGGATGGAATTAATCAAGGATTATGATTGTACAATTCACTACCATCTGGGAAAAGAAAATAAAGTGGCTGATGCTTTAAATTGAAAAAGTAATGCTTCATTAATGATGTTGCGTTTGGAACTTGATCCTTTGGTTAAGGATTTGATGAACTTTGGCCTAGAAGTTGTTGGTGCAGGAAGTTCTTCTGTTTTGTTTCAGGTATCAGTGAGATCTTCTCTATCAGACAGAATCAAGCAAGCACATTAGCAAGACAGTGAGTTGCAGAAAAAGGTAGAGCTGGTTCAGAAAGGTAAGTTGCATGAATTCAACATTTATAGTGATTGTGTTTTGTGATTTGGGAAGAGATTGTGTGTGCCTTGTGATTCACAGTTGAAGAGAGAGTTGTTATGTGAAGCTCATAGTTCCACATTTTCAGTTCATCCTGGCAGTACTAAGATGTACAGGGATCTGCGAGAGTATTACTGGTGGGATGGAATGAAAAGGGATATTGCTGATTTGACTGTGAAGTTTTTTACTTGTCAGTAGGTTAAAGCAGAGCGGCAGTTACCGAAAGGGATGTTTTAGCCTTTACCAGTGCCAGAGTGGAAATGGGAAACATATCAATGGACTTTGTTGTGGGATTACCGAGGACATCTCGAGGTAATAATGCAATCTGGGTTATTGTTGATCGCTTGACTAAATCTACTCATTCCCTTGCCATACGAGATAATTTTTCCCTAGATCAACTTTCCCGTTTGTATCTTAAAGAGATAGTTAGGTTACATGGATTAACTCTCTCCATTGTATCTGACCGTGATCCTAGGTTTACTTCTAACTTTTGTAAAGGCCTTCAGAAGTCATTGGGTACTGAATTAAATTTTAGTACAGCTTTTGATCCGCAATCAGATGGGCAGTCAGAACGAAAAATTCAGACCTTGGAAGATATGCTACAAGCTTGTTCGATTGATTATCAGGGAAGTTGGGACTAACATATTTCTTTGGTTGAGTTTTCTTATAATAACAGTTTTCATTCCAGTATACAAATGGCACCATTTGAGGCATTATATGGGAAGTGGTGTCGAACTCCAGCTTTTTGGGATGAAGTGGGTGAAAGGAAGTTGATGGGACCACAATTGATAGAATATTTGGCTGAAAAAGTTCAGTTGATTCAGAAACACATGAAAACAGCACAGAGCAGGCAGAAGAGTTAAGCGGATAACCGGAGGAAGGATCTATCTTTCGATGTAGGTGGTCATGTTTTTCTCAAAGTTTCACCGTGGAAAAGTGTGATGCGATTTGGTATGAAAGGAAAGCTGAGTCCAAGGTTCATTGGACCAAAAGAAATTCGGGAGAGAGTTGGATCAGTTGCTTACCAAGTGGCTTTACCTCTGAGTTTATCTCAAGTACACAATTTATTTCATGTTTCTATGTTGAGGAAGTATATGCCAGATCCATCTCATGTTTTGAGCCCAGAGGTAGTTCAGTTGGAAGAGAATCTCTGTTATGAAGAACAACCAGTCCATATTATTGACTGAAGAGAGCATGTGTTGTGAAATAAGGTAATCCACCAGGTAAAGGTTTTGTGGAAAAAACCATATGGCTGAAGAGGCAACGTGGGTATCTGAAAATGCTATGAGGGATAAATACCCCCACTTATTTTGATAAGTGAATAAAAATTTGAGGACGCAATTCCCAAAAGGGGGGAAGGATGTAACATCCCAGGTAAATAAAGAATAAAGAATTTTCATATTTATTAATATTTATGAATTAAATATTAATTTTACTTTAAAGGGTTTTCTATGTTCTATAGCGTACCCGATACATAACAAAGAGTTTCACTGAAATCTTACGTTGAACACTAGTGATAAAATAAAATTATTGTAAATGGTAGTTAACACATAGCTATTGTATTGGCGAAAATGGATAGAAATAAATAAAATATGAATATATATGATTTTTAAATTTTTTTTAAATTTTTCCAATAAATGATAAAGGCTTAATATACGAAAAGAATTCAATTTTAGGCATTTATACCCTAAATTTCACTAAAGGTTCACTTATCGCATTTTGATGGCGAACCATCATTAAATATAGTTTTGGTAACTTTTATATATTCTATTGGACCAAATAAAACTCTTTTTTAGAATCGGGACATCAAAATTTACTTTGTGTAAATTTTTGGTATTTTTCCGATAAAGATCATTTTTTTTAATGAATAGTGAAAAATGTTGTATTTTAATTCAAAACCTATTTTGAATATAATTTATTTATATGATTAGATTATCATTTGAATTGGTTTTAAAGTGAAATTAGAATATATTTTTACCATTTAATCCAATAGTGGTCATTGGAATTAATTTCACTTTGAAATCGAACTTAAACTAGTGTCAATCTTTTCATACTTATTGTTTCATAAAAACACGCTATTTTCTTTGACAGCGGGAATTAAGTATTAAATTAATTAATTCAACTTATATGTTTTGAATTTTGTAAAATAGGCTTCATTTTTTAATTCGGAATATCAAATATATCTTAGGGTGAATTTTTTGTACTTTTCTAAAACACTTCAGTTTTTGATGAATAGTGAAACCACTAAGTGGTACTTAAAAAACTGATTTTTCATTTAAATGACATTTTACCACCATTGTGTTTTGAATTTCAAAAATACAACATACATGGTTGTCATTACGAAGTAAAATGTGGTTCAATGGGATTAAAATAATTTTTTATGAATAGTAACTTTTATGTTTATTAATCGCGATTAGAGATAATTAGTGTAGTTTAAGGTAAAAATAATTTTTTAATAATATGAAATGAACATGACACATGTCCTACCCTTATTGGATGTGTCATGGCCGACCAATACAATCCATGGGTCAACTTGGGGACCCCATGGAGCCACTTTGGAAGGAAAATGACGTTAATATCTTTTTATTTAATGTTAAAATTAAAATGACACAAACATGAGTTGTTTTACTAAGTCAATTTTTAAATGGGGTTATAAAAGTCAGATATTTAACTATAAATAGTCTTTGGAAAGCTAAAAATATTTCATACATCATAGTATTTGTTTTATAATTTTTAGACATTAACTAAATTAAATTATTTATGACACCATGATGATGCATCGATTACCTCATTATTTAACGATTTAAATAAAATAGAATGATAATGTAAAATATAAGACCTACAAATGTCCAAAACCTATTGGATAGGTGGATTTCAAACCCTTATCACCATATCGTCGATGCAAATCAATGTGTTACCATTAAAATCTGAAACTCATTCTATAATAAAGTAACATTTCCTTACATTCCAAGAGTGCCCCTCCTCTCCTCTTATAAAAGGCCCCCACCTCTACCACCTTACCCACACTTTCAAAGCCTTTGGCTTGTCCAAACCCAGCCCATTTTGTCTCTACACATCCCTCTATTACTCCTTGAAGCCTCACTTTGGGACGAAGTATTCCCAAGGAAGCATTTGATCTCAAATCTAAGAGAGTTACCCGATTTTAAGGTAATGTCTTCACTTGTATTCTTTTGTTTTATTTTGCTTCTCCAACCCCCTAAACTCTTTTTATTCATTTATTTTGTAAAAACTACAGTATATTCAATATAATATGATGTTGTTATAAGATGTATTAGAGCTACACTTACACACACCTCCATCTAATGGTTAAAGAACATACTGTTTCTGTGGATGGCGAATTTCTGCCTCACGAAACGATGATTGTTCAATATTCTTCTATCACCTTAAAATGTGTCCATTATGATGTCACTATATTTATATAAGATATATAATATGTTTATGTTTTCCTTATGATTCTTTATTTTTCATTTATGTCATACCTTTGTGGCTTCCATTATGGGTATACGCGATATCTTAATTTTTGGAAGTGCGGACTACCGCCCCCTCAAAGTGATTTGATTCGTTAATGCCATACATGGGATGTATAAAGGATGGATTTAATAATATTATATATGATATTATACTGTAATTATAATATACCTTTTTATCATTATGATTTCACTCCATTAAATTATGAGATAAAAATGAAAGTAGCGTTCATGCGTACGTACGGCTTACCGTCTCCATGAACGGTGCATTTCATTTCTTATCCCCAAATGTAATGTACTATTATAAGTACATATATATAATGGATATATATGATGTATGTTACATATAAATTATGAATATAATTCTAGAATTTAAATATACATACCTCTCATTTAGTTTAATTCCATTAATATGACATACAAATGAAAGTAGCGTTCATGCGTACGTACGGCTTGCCGCCTCCATTAACAGTGCATTTCATTTATTACCTCTAAATGATTATGTGATATTATAAATACGTGTATATGCTAGATATATATGATATATATGATATCGAAATCAAGAATTTCATTCTGGATATAAAGAACCTTTGACCACACGAACAACATGTAATTGTAAGAAGTCCATTTTCGACTTAAGAACCAAATATCGACAAAACAAACATTATTAACTTAAATGATTACATAATGTTTATAACATGGAAATAAGTGATATAAAAGGAATAATAAGCTTGAAAAAGGTTCTTAAGAAAGTGGAAATTAACTCAAGTTTATTATTCAGGACGTTAAAGAACGATCGAGTCAAGTCGGAACCGAGGTAAGGGACTTCGTCTCAATCACCTTTCATTGAGGCACATTTTTGTTTTATATAACACTTTCTTTAATACGGTGTATAAACCCCTTTGAATTTTATGTTTATTAAAAAGGAATATTTCTATACGAAGCGTTTTACTAAACGACAAAAGGGAATGTTTTTGTCGTACGTATGCGGCGACAACAACTTCTTCGCCGCCGCGAGTATTATTTAGTCTTTGGCTTCCTCAAAAATCTGTAATTTTTTTAAAAAGAAATAAATACCATATAATCTTTTATGTATTTTGGTATTGAAAATGGTTTTTATAATGGATTTGTTATGTCAATATATTTATGTGATATAATGTGATCAAAGTGTGGACGTTTTTTCTTTCCATTATATTTGTTTTATGTTTTATGATGTTATATTGGTACTTGGACATTTGACGGGTGGTTACATGATAAATCATATGACGGGTGGTGTCGTGAATACTAGGATGGGTGGTTACGTTATAACCTCCAGTGAATTGGGTATGGAAGTTGGCTGTAAGGCTATTCCATTAAGTATGTATGGAAGTTGGACGAATGGCTATTCCATTAAGTGATATGTGTGGAAGTCGACCGTATGGTTATTCCATTTGTGTATGTTTATGTCCCAAGTTACCTTGATATGTTATGTGATCTTTTTATGGGTTTTATGGTAAACTTCTGGTTACAAAATGGTAAGTAATGATCTTTTATTCAGTGAAGAGTTTTTACTACTTCAGCAAGGTGAAAAGTATTACTTTCATAAAGTATATATGGTTTACTTGTTGTTTTGATAAACTAACAGTTTTCATTCTTTGTGTACCCCTTACTGTGATTTTTATGCTCACCCCAAGTTTTTTGAAATGTTTTTCAAAGGACTTAATGTGGAATAGGGTCAAGGATGGGATCAAGGAGAATTCATTCTATATAAAACATGGAACTAGACATGTTTCTTTTTAAGAGTTTTTTTTATTCTATGAAAACATAGTAGAAGTGTCTACATTGTCATCTTTTGAGATGTAGTAGTTATGTTGTAATTCTATAAAACTCTAAACCTGAAAAGATCCTCAATGTGAATTATAGATTTAATTCAATATTATGTAAGGTTTAAGGCTGGGGCCTTATAATGTCATTGGTCATGCATAGGTATATCATATCGTCTTCATGAAGCAATGTGACTCATTTTCCTTGTAAAATATTTTAAGAAAGATTTTAATATTTTATATAATGAGTAAAAATAATATTTAAAACATTATTATCATTGTAGAGATGATTTATTTATATCTTATGTATAACAAACATTCCATATATTATAAATAAAACACCTGATAAAACTATGTAATTAACACTTGAAATAATGAAAATAATTAAATATAATTAACAAACTATTGTAAAAATGTTATAAGATGATCATATATGAACTTATAACAATGATTGTGGCTCTAGTATAAGTTTATTACATGTTTAAAACCACTATATATAATTTTAAATAATTTTCAACCAAAGAGACGGGTGAGGTAAAATATTTTGTCCCAATCTCCATTTTAATGATAAATTTTGGTTAATTTTCTTCTATTCACGTTTACATGGAGTATATACTACCCCATTGATATATTTAACATGAATAAAACATTATTCATTATGTTTAATGTTTCAATTCATGTTTATCTATAATTGTTTTGTACAATAGATATAAAAATCACCTAAACTGTATACAATTCTTTTATACAGTGTTTACAATGATAGTTAATTGATTAAATAAGGAAATATTGAAATATATGTGTTCATTAATCAATGTGGATAATTATTTATAAGTAATAATATTCATGAAAAAATAGATTATTTTATATATGATTAATTTTATGGACATGAAGTTATGTGTGGGGCCGGTTCACACATGGCCACTCAATGCATCGATGGGTCTCATTGGATAATTTAATTGGCCAAATCAGACGACTTTTTACCCAATACTTTTAAAATGTATTTAGAAAAGATATGGATGGTAGAGGTATAATTAATCATGAGATAATGTTTTCCAATAAATAAGCATTTCCTTCTTTCATTATATAGTTATTAGAATTATCAATGATATATTTTTTATGATATAATCTATAAATTAATTTCATTCTCAGTTTTTTATTAAATTTTACATGTTTTATGTTATTTACCATTCCATATAGATTATGAATTATCTTATCATGATTTTTATTTCTTTTAAATGAAATTTTTATTTAGTTATCTTCCACTCAATGACGATTATACATATTAATTTCTGAAAGCCTCCAAAGTACTTAACCATTATTGAGAATTTAATATCTCCCTTATTTTTGTCATTCCCTAGGAGATGAAGAAGAAATCACCGAATGAGGTTTTTTTGGATGAAGTTAATTTTATTTTGTTAAGTATTATTCTTTATTTTCAATCACTAATGTAAAATGAATATTATGTATGTATCTAGTTCTCAAAAACATTAAAATTGAAAGTTACTTTAGGATTTGACAAATTGAGTCTATGTGAATGTTAATAATTAAGACACTGGCTCCAGGTTACTAGGGTCATGGTTCCTACACAAAAATCAATATTATTTTCAAATTTTATATTTGAATTTTAAATCTGGAAACTGGATAGATAAATAACCTTAATAACACAAAAAAAATCTTCACATTTTCCCTCTTCTTCTTCTATTCAAAGAGTTTTATATATCAGTATGGTGTAATAAAACAAACAGATACAAGAGAAAGTAGTTTTCATCAAATAAATGCATCCATTTTTCTATAATATAATTCTTCATGGTTTACATTTATATTCTCCCATAACATGAATAATAGATATCCATTTAGATATTTAATATTCAGTGCAATACCCCTAGATTTTATGACATTGATTATTTTAATTTATTTGATGTATTATGTCATACACTACACAAAAATTAACTTGTTCTATACACAAAACTGTATTAACTTGATGTATACACAACACTATTCATGGATTTTGTTACACACAATTTCAAGTTCTTTTGATAGAATTCATTTCACGCAACACTGATTATAGATTTTGTTCAATGTATAAATGAACTATGTTTGGATTATATTATACAAAACACCAAATGAATCTTTCACTACACACAACACTGACTTTCCTTGTGTTACATGCAATAGTGACCTTTCTTGATAGCTTGCATTGTATGCAATACCGAGTTTCACTAAACAATGATATATTATTAAAATATTATTATTTAATTTGATATAAACTAGCCGTTACGAGTAGTATTAACAAAATTTTTAATTTTATATAACTTTAGACTTCATCATACATATTTTCAAGAACATGATATAAGAAAAAATTAATTTTTTTCTAATAAAATAATTATTTTCCAAAAAATGATGTTTTAACACCTTTTGATGGAACAACCATTTTAAATATAGTTTTTGACAATTTGAAAACCTCAAGTTGAAAAAATATACTTCTTGATGGTAATTGTGACATCAAAATTATCATATTTTGAATTTTTGGTATTTTTCTGATAAAATTCTAATTTTAATGAATAATGAAAAATACTCCATTTTAATCAAAAACTTCTTTTTTATCTAATTTATTTATATAGATAGATTATATTTTTAATTAGTTATAAATTTTATTTGGATTATGTTTTTTTAATTTTATCCAATTTTGGTCATTGCATGTAATTTCACATTTTAATTGGACATAAATAGATGACAATCTTTTGATAAGTTTTTACTTCTTAAAACCCCTCTTTTTGGTTTTTGACAATGGAAATTAATTATAAATTAATTTATTCCAATTATTTATTTTGAATTATATAAAATTGATTCCATATTTTTAATAAGTGGGTAATAATGATGTTAATAGGTTACTTTTATTTTTTTGGATTTTATGAATAGAAAATACGGTAATTTTTATTTAACGCAGTTAGTGGTAAAAAAGGTAAATTAGAGTAACAAATAATATGATAAGGATAATAAAATTATACTAAAAAAAATATCATTAAATGAATAAAATTATACCCTTAACATATTTTTTTAGAAATATATTCATTTAATGTCCACTTATTAATGAAAATGACATAGATATTAATAAAACAAATAAAAGTGAAAAAATGTCAAACTCGCTTTTCTTATAAGAATAATATTTTTAATATATGGATAACCAGGTGATATCTTAGAAAATAAATATTTCATGGAAATATAAAATAATTTACTACATCATTGTAATTTATTTATAATATTTTGGAAATAAATAATTACCATAAAGTCCTATTCTTTGATGATGTAAAAATTAAATAATTGATAATAAATCAATGACACAATTTTTATTGAAATTCTGATAACTAGAAAAATGTCCAAAAACATTACCAAATATTATTAGTCAATTATATATGAACCATAATCATCCAAAAATCAAGCTAGTGACTATTTGGAGCCTTATAGAATAGATTATGACCATTAATTTCTTTTTATATAATGTAATGTTAAAGTTGTCACATTAATACTTTAATATGTATAACATTCTTAATGTTTTCTTTTGTAGAAGATAAATTAGACTACATATATTATTATTAAATCTAGTAAAATTATGTTCATCATAGTATTTTATTTCAATATTTTATTCTAAAAATATGTATATTAATTAATTACACAATATTGATGTGGTGATTATTTTAATAATGAAGACATAAAATAAATGTTATTAAAAATATTAAAATAAATCTTATTTGGGTTAATTAATTTTCCAAATGAATTTTATAGATGGAAATGAAACATTAGGTATATAATAAAATATTTTTTTCTAGGGTAATACCTTATCTTGATATTTTTTAAAATTAATGAATTGGATAGTGTCAAAATTGACACAATTGTTATTGTGTTTTAAAAAATTATTTAAAAATAATAACACAATTTCAAAATTATATAATAATTATTATATGGTCTAAAATGTTCTAAATTATTAAATTTTTTTGTAATTTAAATCAAATAAGTAAATATTTTACCCTTTTAATATTGAAACATTTGTTATATTAATTAAAATTAAATAGAATAATGAATTTTCAATTAAAATAATAATGTTTAAATTGACATTAAAACTTGTCTAAAATTTTTTGGTTTATGATATTTCAATATATCATATCTTATCTTCGAATATGACACTTTTTTAGGTAGTTTCCCTATTTTAAAAATTATTATAAATTAAAATTTTTGAGGTTTCCAAAAGTGCCCATCACCCCAATTATAAAAATTCCCTTACTCTCTCACCACTTCACTTAATTTTGAGCATTCAGGCTCTAACTTACCCTGAAAATATCCCTTATCAACATTAATGGAAACATTATAGATGTCCTGGTATTCTTAAAAGACAAACTCTATTGCTCTAAGAGGAGATGTATTGGAGGCACATCAAAGAAGAGGTGATATCATTTACCAACTCTTTTAAACTTATTTATTTTTCTACTTACACCTCATGAGTTGTTACATTATAAAGAAATAAATCCAGTAGTAATTATATACTGATATGTTATTATGATTATAACACAACCAAATTACACCTTCTATCCATCCTATTAAAAACGAAATCACTATGTGTTCGTGCGTACGACTTATCGTCTCCACGCTCTTGAGTAATCTTTATTTCACCACCACCTTTCGTGGATGAGTATAAAAATGGATTTAATATATATATATATGATTATTATATAATTATATTGATTCTGAAATATAGAAAATCATTAAATTAAATAAAATTAACACTCAAGAATTATGGTAATGATATCGTCGCTCATGCGTACGTACGACCTACCGTCTCTACGACGTGATGATATTCATCCTCCATGTTAAACATTAAAGAATGATTATAAAGTACATATATTAATTAATAATGAAATATATTTAATAATAATTATACTATATTTATATATATATGTGTTTCATTTACTTACTTCCATTCAATTCAATATGGAAACATAAACATTGTTCATGTGTACGTACAACCTACCATCTCCATGAACGGTGTATTCCATTTCATTTATCTATATATTATATATTTATTTATTTACTGAATATATGTGATATATAAGTCATGTTTTACATTCTTTAAATAATTAAATCATGATATATTTAACAATATCAAGAATAACAAGTCAAAACACGTATTGTAAATAAAATGATTATTACCCAAAATGTTTCTTTAACATTGAATTGACAAATAAACGGGTAATATAAAGTCATAACTGAATCATATATTTTATCATAAATAATATTATGGTTATGTTACAAGTTAATAATATATGAAAACCCATTATACAATACGTTTAGATACGTACGAAGCATATCAGACCTAAGGTTTGGGATAATTTTGCAATCTCATTATTTTCCGAGATTGTTTATACGAAAGCATTTACTGGGGTATTTTTATCATCAAAATCCATAGATCCTAAATATATAATATTATTTATATACTTATTCTATTTTTTAAAGTCAATTTTACCCATTGCTGAATTTTCATTAGACATTATGGAAGGAATCTTTCTTTTCTTTTCTATAGGAGGTATTTTTGACTTTTCCAGAAATAGTACGAGATGAATGTTTTTTTAACATATACAACATGAACTGATTTTTACTTCTTCATAATTCCTTTTTTCCATGATGATTCCTATACATTATTTCATGTTTATTTTCAACTAAATTATTTTGTTTTAAAATTTCATGGCATTTCGAGAATAGAAAATGTTTTTTATAAAGAAATTATATTTTCATAAGGAATTAAGATCAAGTGTTTTGTCAAAATTATTTTTCATCTTATATGAAATAGAGTTTTGTTTATTTAAATATTATTAATTTCATTTTATCATGTTTATAATGGAATTATATGTGTGAAACCCATTGTTTTTATATGGATTATGATGGAATGATGCTTAAGAAACCCATTTTATTCCTTCGACTATGCTATGATGTATGTTTTATGTTTTTGTGGAAAATGTAAGAATGAATTGATTATGAGATGGGAGAGACCTATATATCACTACAATGGATTGGGTAACAATTTATATCCCATGAGACAGACATTATTGGAACAGAAAGTAAATATGGTTATGTAATATAGGGCAGGAACAGTAAGTAAATCTGGTTTAGTAATACAAATTTGTAATGGCAAGTAAACCCATTTCAATAATGTAAATTGTCCACTATGATGGCCATGAAAGAAATGCCTTGGATAATATTGAAATCATAATATGTGCTTATTTATTTTCCACAAATCCATTAATTATTCCAATACTATGTTATCTGGGTTAATGTTCTTTTCTGATCTATGCCTTACGTACTGCCGAGATTTATTCCATGACTCACGATTTTGATATTAGAAATTTTATGTTCATGTTTTCAAATGAATATTTTTCTATTTTGTTTGATTTTATTCATTTTTACCCTTACTATTCTTTTGAGATCACCATTTCAATACTTTCAATTCCATAGGATATAATGAATGGTTTTAGGTAGGAAAAATAAAGGGTAAGATCTTTATTGGAGATATTAAAGATCTTTCACCATGTTAGAATATTATGTTCCAAGTTTCTAAAGACATTAAACTAATACAATATTTGGGAATCTAATTATTTCATGTTTTAATTATTTTGTAAAATTAATGTAATGTCTATGTACATAAATATTGGGTCTCTATAGATGGCATCAGAGTGAAGGTTTAGTCAGCCTTTGGAAAATAGGATGCAAAAATGTTAGTAAGATCCCAAGATATTTTTCTATAGTATGTATTGATATGTCCCTAATGTTATTTATAACTGTAGGTTATAATCCTAAAATTATGTTAATAATAATGAATAACCTAGGATTAAACCTATTATGTAAGAGATGGAAAGTATTCCCCCTTGATTATGTTGTTTTCCAAGTACAATTTTTTCCTCTCAAACTATTCTTTTTGGGTTATAGACAATAGATGGAACCCAAATGAACCACATCAATGTAGGAGGGGAATGGAAATTCAATTATTTCCCTCCTGAAAACCCAAATGTAATGGGAGCTTGAATAAGGAATCTTGTTTTTATGGCGACAAATTCCATTAGGCTTCCAAATGAACAAATATGGGAACAACATTATTTTGATTATTTCTTAAGGAAATATCCACCTTGTTTTAGTGGAATGACTGATTCACTAGTTATAAGGAAATGGATTTTTACTATTTAAATGATATTTTTCATTCTCTGTTGTTCAGAACATGAAAAGGTTATGTTGGGAACTTGATACATTGAAGGTAAAGGTAGTATGTGGTGTAACATTATCAATAATACAAGGAAAAAAAGTTAAAATTGACTCTATGGATTGAGATGAGTTTGCCAAATTATTTTTGATATGTACCATCCTCGTATTCTTCTTACAAAGTGGTAGATTGTAGTTTCTCATATATCTAATGGTTATGATATGAAATGAATGTTAGAATTCAGAGGAAACTATAAAAAGTTTGTAGAAAATAATATTAGATTTGATTTATGCTCAATGTGTGGAAGGAAACATGGATTAAATTGTATTAAGGGGATTGATAAATATTTTATGTGTGGGAAATATAGTGATTGAGAATTTTACTATTGAAGTAGTGGGAATAATTAGAAATCTCTAAAGAGTGGACCTACCACAAATAAGGGTTACAATTGTATATAAATAGGGAATTGTGTTAACCAATGAACCAATCCAAGGGTTATGGATGATTATCAACATCAACATACTCTTAAGGCCAAAGAAAAAGGAAAATCGCATATGATAACTATTAGAGATGTTGAGTATGACAATGAAGTGGTGGAATGATTAAGTGTTTATGTAATGGGATTCTAAAATAATGTGTTATAATCCCATATATAGTATTATTGAATATTGGAATATCTATGTATTTGTCCATTGTGGTTTTCCATAAGTATATGGTACTGGTAACCATGAAAAGTGATTGAAATATTTTTGGAAAGCACATGATATGCACATAATAAAGGGATAAGAAGATAATGATATACTTTATACTATTAATGACCTCAATACTGATATAATAAAAAAGTTATATCATGGTTTGAGTATATAT
This sequence comes from Viscum album, assembly GCA_963277665.1. Taxonomy (NCBI): domain Eukaryota; kingdom Viridiplantae; phylum Streptophyta; class Magnoliopsida; order Santalales; family Viscaceae; genus Viscum; species Viscum album. The sequence goes on from OY728162.1 coordinate 196,752,725, forward strand.
AATTATTGGTATTTTTTGTGTAGAAGGATTTAATTTTGACAGAATTCATGTTTTCCCTATGTTTGTATGGTAATTCATGTATTATCATGTTTCCATAGAATATATAATTAAGGTATTCCCAGGATTCAAATGTGACCACCATGAACTACCTAATGAGATATCGGAAACAAATGTTAATTTGATTTAGTTCACCTCTTTCCAGAGTTTTATATTTTTTGTTTTTAGAACGATTGTATTGTTATCCATTTATGGATAGAATAATTTATTTTTGTGTTCAATTTTATTAGATTAATGTATTATCTCACTATATGTGGTCTAATACATATTTGATAATCTATTCTAAACTTTTTTTGAGATAGATGGAATGACCTATCATTCTATCACATTATCTACTAACACGTAAAGAATGAAAAAATCAACTTCATTTCATTAAATAAGAGATGACGAGGAAATTATTCAAGGAACGCCCAATGGTGATACTATAATAAAATCTAATAAATATTTACACTCCTGAAAAAATTTATCAACTTTAAGAAAAGGATATTGAAACCAAAATTGTTATCCTAGTAACTTCTTTTCTGATGGATATGATGGTCCATTAACTCATTAGAGATTTATTGATTTCTGGTAGTTAACTTTCTCCATAACTTATTCTCTATCACTATCCATCATAACATGATGGTTAGATTTCCCTTCCATATCCATGTTTTCAATTCCCATATATGTTCTCTTATGTAGAAACACAGTGATGAGTTAATTTGGGTAACCATTATGTTTCAAAATTTCTTTTTTATAATGATGTTTTAGTATTAATTTTTACGATGTGGGTTTCCATAAAAGAAATTTTCAAGTAGTAAACCATCTATAACCCCGATGAATTTTGAGGGGGAAATTTATTTTAAGGGGGATAGAATGTAACAACTTGATATTTTATGATATATATTCTTTTAATTTATTTGATGTATTATGTTTTATGCTAAACCATGATTAGCTTGTGCTATATGCAACACCGTATTAGCTTACAGTATACGCAACACTATTCTTGGATTTTGTTACACACAATTTCATGTTCTTTTGATAGAATTCATTTCATGAAACACTAGGTATATATTTTTCTCAATGTATAAATGAAGTAGGTTTGGATTATGTTATACACAAATAAAAAATAATCATTCACTACAGACAACACTAACTTGGCTTGTGTTTCACGTAAGAGCGACCTTCCTCGATATCATGCGTTGTACGCAATACTGATATATATTATTAAAATATTATTATTTAATTGGATTTAAACTATACATTGTGAATTTTATTAACCACCTTTTTAATTTTATATAACATTACCATTCATCTTACGTATTTTCTAGAACATGATACAAGAACAAATTCAATTTTTTCGGATAAAATATGTATTTTTAAAAAATTGTAGTTTTACAACCTTTTGATGGAAAACAAATTTTAAATCTAGTTTTTGAAACTGTCATAAGTTCAATTTGACAAAATAAACTTCTTATTTTGAATCGGGACATAAAAACTTACTTTTTCTGAATTTTTGGTATTTTTATGATAAAATTCATAATTTAATGAATAGATAAAAATACTTCATTTTAATTGAGATCTTTCTTTTAATCTAATTTATTTATAATGCTAGAATATATTTTTAATTGGTTTTAAAGTATAATTTGATTATTTTTTATCATTTAATAAAAAAACTTCATTGGAAGTAATTTCACACTTTAATTGGATATAAACACATGACAATCTTTTGATAAGTTTTTAATTCATAAATACCCAATTTTTGGTTTTTGACAACGGGAATTAATTTTAAATTAATTTCAGCCAATAATGTGCTTTGAATTATGAAAAATGGATTCCATATTTTGAATTATTTGGTTCATATTATTTCAATAGTTTAGTTTTATTTTTTGGATATTATGAATATTAACTACAATAATTATTATTTAACTCAGTTAAAGGTAAAATGGATAAATTAGTGTAACAACTAATATGAAAAAGACACATAAATTATACTTAAACTAGCCAAAATCCTATTAAATGAATAAAATTATACCCTTAACATATTTGGTTTTAAACATATCCATTTAATGTCTACTTGATAATTAAAATGACATAGATATTAATAAAACCAATGAAACTAACAATATGTCAAACTCTCATTTCTTATAAGTATAATAATTTTAATATAGATATAACCAGGTAATATCTTATAAAATAAATTTTCCATGGAAATATAAAATAATTTCCTACATCATGGTAATTTATTTTTAGATTTTAGGCAATAAATAATTTTAAAAAGTCTTATTCTTTGATGATGTAAAAATTAATTATTTGATGAGAAATCAATGAAACAATTTTTATTTATATCCGAATAACCATAAAAATGTCCAAATAGAGGATAAAATATTATTAGTCGATTATATATCAACTATAATCATACAAATTCCAAGATAGTGACCATTTGGATCCTTATTGAAAAGATTACGACCTTTATATTATTTTATTTAAAGTAATGTTAAATTTGTCACATTCATAATTTTATAAGTATAACATTTTTAATGTTGGAATTTGTTGAAGATGAATTTGACTAAATATATTGTTATGAAATATAATTAATTTATGTTCATAATAGTATTTTATTTTAAATTTTTATTCTAAAAATAACTAAAATAAATAATTACACAATATTGATGTAGTGATTATTTTAAAAGTGAAGAAATCAAATAATTGATATAAAAATATTAAAATAAATATAATTTGGGATAATTAAATTTTCCAATGAATTTTATAGATTACCATTATCCATTATAGATATAATAAAATATTATTTTGAGGATAACACCTTATATTTATATTTCGAAAAATCTAAGAAATGGTTACTATCAAAATTGACACAATTGTTATTTTGTATTATAAAATTGTTTAAAAATAATAATAAAAAATTAAAAATATATATTAAATTTTATATGGTCTAATATTTTCAAAATTATTTATTTATAGTTTAATTGAATTTAAAAACTTAAATATTTTCTCACTATAATTGTTGAAATATTTTTTATCTTAATTAAAATTAAATAGAATAAATAATTGAAAATTATAATGATAATGTTTAAATTGACATCAAAACTTTTCTAAGTTTTATTTTTTTATTATGTTTAAATATTATAATATTTTATAATTCAATATATTTCATTTTATTTATTTATTTCCAAATTATTATAAATTAATATTTTTGAGGATTCTAAAAGTGTCCCTCAGACCAATTATAAAAGGGCACTTCCTCCCTCACCACTTCACTTAATTTTGAGCCTTAAGGCTCCATCATACCCTTACCATTTCCCATATAAACATCTATATAAACATCATATATGTCCTGGTTTTCTTTAAATGATAACTCTAGTGCTCTTAGAGGAGATTTAGAGGTGGTACATCGAAGAAGAGGTAATATAATTTACCAACTCTTTCAAAATTCGTTCTTCTTGTACTTCAAACACATGAATTATTTAATTATAAATTAATATATACATAAGTAATTATATAGTAGGAGGATATTGTGATTATTAAAAAACCATATTCCACCTTCTATTCATCCTATGAAAAACGAAATCACCCCCCATGCATATGTATGGTCTACCATCTCCACGCCATAGTGTAATTTGTTTTTCATGACCACCTTACTTGGATGAGTATAAAAATGGATGTAATAACAATATATTATTATTATTAAATTATATTTTTTATTTAATATAGTAAACCATTCAATTCAATACCATTACTAGTCAAGAATTATGTGAGTGATATTGTCGCTTGTGCGTACGTACGACCGACCGTCTCCACGATGAAATGAGATTCATTCTCCACATTAAGAATTCAAGAGTGATTATAAAGTATATATAATAAAAAAAATCATGAAATATATGAAATAATAATTCTACTATATATATATATATATCTGTCATTTACTTTCATTAAATTCAATAAGGAAACAAAAACAACATTCATGTGCACGTACAACCTACAGTCTCTATGAATGGTGTATTCCATTTCATTTATCTATATTATATATATATACTAAATATATATGATATTAAAATCATTTTTTACATTCTGGAAGTATGTATATCATGATCTATGTAATAATATAACAAATGAAAAGTCAAAACACATACGGTAAAAAATGATTATTACCCCAAACATTGCTTTATCATTGAATTGAAAAATGAATGGGTAATATAAAGTCATAAGTGAATCATATATGATATCATAAATATAATTATGGTTATTTTAAAAGTTAATAATATGTTTAAACCTATTATATAAGAGGTTTGGATACATACTAAGCATATCAGACCTATGGTAAGGGTTAATTTCACAATCTCATTATTTTTCACGATTGTTTATACGTAATCATTTACTGGGGTATAAATATTATCCACAAACATGTTTCCTAAATATATAATATAATATCTATACATATACTATTTTTAAATTCAATTTTACACATTGTTTATATTTATTAAATGGTATGGAATGAATCTTTCTTTTGTTTTCCATACGAGGTATTTTTTGAATTTTACAGCAAGAGTACGAGATGAATATTTTCTTAAATTATATAGAATGAATGGGTTTATACATATTCATAATTCCTTATATCCATGAAGATTATTCTACATGATATAATTTATAATTTCAACTAAATTCTTTTTTTTATTTCATGTCATTTTGAAAATAGAAAATGTTTTTGAAGAATAAAAGATATTTTCCTCCAAAATTATGATCAGGTGTAATATCAAAATTATGTTCCATATAAGAAGACATAGGGTTATGTTTCTATCCCTATTATTACTTTCATTTGATTAGGTTTATAATGAAATTATATGTATAAAATCCATTTGTTTTATATGGATTATGATGGAATGATTCTTAAGAAACTCATTTTATTCCATGGGTTATGCTATGATGTATGTTTTATGTTTTTGTGGAATATGTAAGAATGATTTTATTATGATATTGGTGGGACCAATATCTCCCACCAATGAATTAGGTAATGCTTTATATCTCAAGAGATACAAATGACTGGAACGACAAGTAAATCTGGTTCAGTATTACAGGGCTGAAATGGAAAGTAACATTGTTTAAGTAATACACGGATGGAATGACAATTAATCTTGATTCCATAATGAACTTTGTTCACTGTGATGTTCATGGAAGAAATTTCTTTTCTACTATAAAAATCATATTATCTGCTTATTTATTTTCCAAAAATACATGTTTTATGCCAATTCTATTTGATCATGGTTAATTTTCCTTTATGATCTATTCCTTACGTACTATCAAGATTTATTCCATAAATCACGATTTTGATATTAAAAATTTATTTTCATTTTTTCACATTCTTATGTTTATGTTTTGTTTTATGTTCTTCATGTATACCCTTACTGAGAATTTAAGATCACCCTTTTAATGTTTTCATTTTCCAAATACATAAAAAGGATTTAGGTAGGAAAAAAGGGGAATATATTTATGGGATATATTGAATATCCTTCACAAATTTAGAAGATTATGTTCCATGTTTCATAAGACACTAAACTAATATGATCTTTGGGAATATGTTTGTGTCATTTATTAAGTATTCCTAAAAAGTAATGTAATTTCCATGTACATAAAGCACGGGTATCTATATTTAGAATAGAAACATTAGTATTGTCTAATATAAAAAACTCTTTTATTTTCCATTATCATTATGAAATCCTTCTATAATTTCCTCTAATAATTTACCAAAACTATTCTCTATAAAATTTTCTAAATACTCATATTTTTTTAATTCTTAAACTCTTATAAAAATGGAGTAACCCTAATAGACTAATTCTATAAAAAAATAACACATATAAAATGGTAGAAAAGACTATTATTCTGGGTGAAATTTCTTCCAATTCTCCAAGATACTCTTACATAGAATCTTATACAAACCCAAATCCATTTCCCAACTAGATAAAATATTACCAAAATAAAATAATTGGTATCAAAATTCTGAATAACTCTATTGAAATATCATTGAATCGTATATAATTCACTAAATCTATTTTGAAATTCCTTTTACTTGGAGATAACTCTTTTAGAATTCAAATATATTTTCAACATTTTATTCAACCCATTTTCAATATCTAAAACTCATATAATTGGATGAAATAGAAAAATTAAAATCTCATATAATATAATGACCCATATAGTTTATAATGATCAATTTTATAAATTGTAGACATAGCCAAATTCTTGTTTGAATTACCACGCCAATAATGAAACTTCTAGATTACTCCTAAACATCTGTAATAAAAATTCCTAACAAAAATTATCCTAGAACATTGAAATGTACATAACCTCATTTGATAAATGTTTTGTGTGTGAGTTTGAATTTGATTTATGTGTTGACATAAATATCAAACACAATAAACATATCCACTATGTTAAGTTATAAAATTTTCGTTAATGTTATAATCAAATCATGTATAAATTGCCCCTAACATAAACAATTTCATAACTACAAATAAAATATTCACTGCAATAATTTTTTAACAACAACCAAAGAACAATTATTATCAAAATAATGTTTACTATACTCTAATATACAATAACATATGAAATTATTTTTCATGTAAGGAAATAAGGTCAGTGAGGCGGTCTTCAAACCAGGTGATGTCTTGATTTACTACTATATTGGCCAAGCCATCTATAACCGTGTTTTCTTCTTGATAAACATCTGTGAAGATGTAGTTGAGATCATTAATCGGACAGGTGAAATCTATCCAACATGTAGTAGTCATCCAAGCAAGATGTGTCACTCCATTCTAAATTGAATTCATGATGGTAATTGTGTCACATGAAATCCATAGTTTGTTCTAAATAATGTTCTTAGCAAAGTCAATAACATGAATTAAACTCATCATCTCAACTTCAATGGAGGTGGTTGAGCAACAACTACCCATGAAACATCTAGGGATCTGACCAAGGCGATTCTTAAAGATATTAACACATCCCATAGGGCCCATATTGACTTTGGAGGCACCATCAATATTTATTTTGATCTATCTAGAAATTAGATCTCCCGGTAACACCTCAAGACTGTGACGAGGTTGACATAAATTTTCATTAAACCCGTAATGTTTCTGGATTCCAAATTCATGAACAATGTTGTGGAAAATTTCCCTTTTGTATCAAATAGGCTTCATGTATGGAAATAAGGATCCTTATCTGACTTGAATTATTATTGAGTGACTAATTTGTATGAATAATTTAATTATGATCATACCAGATCACATGGTGGAGCTCAGCAACTTTAGAAAGAAAATGGTTCATGATTTAGTGAGAGCCATCCATTTTGACATGTTTCATTAGTTGAGTTTTGATGGAGTAAAGAATCAACCATCTATAGTAAAAAATATCAAGAATATAGTTCCATAGAGAAGTGGCAGTAGAACAAAAAAGAAATAGGTGGTTAGAATCTTCTCTATGTCAATTATAGAATTTTCACTTAGAAAGGAGCTAGATTCCAAAAGAATGAAGAAAAATATTTGTGGGAACTCTATTGTGAGAAAGTATCCAGATGAGATTGAATATTTAAGGGTTTATCCAAGAATTTTTTAAAAGTTTTATACAACTAAAATCACTTTCATAGTTACAAAAAAAGGATTATAGAAATATTTGTAGTTAAGAATCCCATTGTGAGAAGGTTCTCAAATTAAGATGTTATTAGTGGAAGCAAAAGGATAGATTTCAATTAAATTCAGAATAGTATTAAGGAGGTTATCGTGATGATAATTTATAATATCTCTAATAGCGAAGTTGGTAATCTCCGTGGTTTGATTAGGAAAAATCATATATATTATATGCGTTTTGGTCCAGTTATCTAACCATAATTTCATGGAAGAGTCTCTGTAGACCATCCCTTTGAAATTATTTATAATATTTGAGAAATATTTTTTGATGGATGGCCAAATGGAAGAGTTAATGAAATTCAAATTTTCCATTTTAGTTTTGTCAAGTAATCTATTTTTGAGGAAGGTAATAGAATTAGAAGTATTGTTACAAAGGATACAAGTGAGTCTAGCTTGAAGGGATTAATTAATGTTATTTATATTTTTAATGCCAATAAAACCTTTCTCAATAGGTTTGCAGCAAGTTGACTAGGGGAAAGTCACAATTTATCTTTCTAGAATACTACAAGTCCAGATAAAAGTTTTTATAGCGGTGTTCCTTCTTTTATAAGACCAACATGCCATTTATGTATCATCATGGAGTAAACCATGATGAATACAATAGTGTATTTTACAAGGCAAGTCCTACTTTCCATAGAAAGAGATTTGCCTTTCCAAGAAGAGGGATGGTTTAGAACATGGTCATCTATTGTTGAAAAGTAGAAAGACTTGGGCCTAACCCAAAAGATTAGAACACCTAGACAAGTGAAAGGGATCATACCATCTTTAAGACTTAAGTTGATCATAATGTTACATTTTTTACTAGTAGGAAAGTTCCTCCCAAAGAATATATCGGATTTGTTCCAACTAATGGTTTGACAAGAAATATCCTCATAGTGTGAGAGTAATGTTTTGAGGTTAAGAATATATCTCCTATCACCTTGAAAGAAAAGGATGATGTCATCAGCATAAAAAAGATGGTTAGGAGCATTCATGTTCCTAGAATCATGGATGGGTTTCTGCTTATTCTGGTACACCAGATGGGTGATCAGAAGACTAAGGTAGTCTTCCTCTATATGATGAGTAATTCATTCTTCATTTTTAAGAAGCTTTTACTCATCATTTAGAGTGGTTAACACACTTCAATTCTTCCTGATTCTTTGATGAAAATTATAGAATTTAGTATTTATATCACCATCTGATAACAATTTAACACTAAATGCTTGCTTATTCATATTTTTTTAAAAAGTGAGAAAACAGTTGATTTTAACTGCAAGATTTATTTCTTGAGTCATATCACTGTTGAGGAGAAAGTTGGGGTTCTGATTTTTATGATCATTGAGTTATCTTTTGAGAAGAATGATTTAATTTTTAATTTTTTTGGCTTTAGAGCTACACCAACTTTTGAGAGTCTATTTGAGATGATTTAATTTGACATTATAGACAAAGTCATCATTGTTGTGTGACATTGAAGACAAATAGTTTTTAATGACCGTACTAAAATTGACATTATAGAACCAATAATCATTAAATATCAATGGAAAATAGGGTTTTATGTCATTAGTGGAGACACTGAGCGGCATGGGGTGATGGTCAGAGTTCAGCCTTTGAAGAGTGTTGTTGAAGATAATGTCCCATTTATCCAAAGAAAGGACATTCATTAAAGCTGTATCCATCTTGGAAGAAACCACTCTATTGTAATTTATTCTTTACCATATGTATTTAGCACTAGTGATATTAATTTCAAGTATATTTTTATCTTTAATGGAATCATTAAATTCTATCATGGAAATAAAAGCATGAGATGGTCCAATTTTCTCACTTGAATTTAAAATGGAATTAATGTCTCCAATAAGAAACCAAGGAGAATTAATATTAGTGCATAGAAATGAAAGGTCATTCCATATAATTCTTTTCTCATGGTATCTATTCTTATCATAAACAAAAAACTAAAAAGGAGTGTTCTATCAGTTTTCAAGTTACAAGTAAAAACCCGGTAAGAGACATTGAAAATAATAACATTGTAAACATAAGAGTGTTAAAAAATCCAGAGATATTCAGCATTGGAGTAATTTTTTAGTGTACTAGTAAAAACATAATTATACTATTACAAATGAGAGTATCTAGAAGGAAAAAATAAATTTTTGGTTTAGCAATTTAAAATAATGTAGGATGATGAATGTTAACCATTCTTTTTAGGATATTGATCATTTTGGAGTTGGAAATAACTTGGAAGTTCAAAAATAAAATATTCATTTAAACCTTAATTTGGAGTTAGAACTCCTCTTTTTATTTTTTCCCAAATCTTTTTTCAAAATACCTTCTAACATTTTAATTAGTGGTATGTTCTTATTCATTGTTAGATATGACATGGTTCTTATTAGTAGGTTCATTTATCAAGGCATTCATGGTTGAGTCTATAGATTACTTATTGGACAACATCTAAGAATTGGCATTTTTTGGTTAGATAACAAATTTCCAGGTTTCTCATAACAATCATCCCAATCGATAGATTGAGTACCATCAAAAGGGAAATTTGTAGACCCAGTAATAGGTGTACCTAGAACGTTTGAAGCAGTTGATACCTATTGTTTGATATTGCCCATATCAGATGGCAGATATTGCTTCTACTTCGTGGGGTTATTAATTTCCTACAAATGCATAGTATCATGTACCGATGGGTTGTTTTCTTTTTCATTTTGAACATATTCCAACATCATGGGAAAATTTTTAATAGGATTAGTATTCTTGGAATGTGCCTCGTCCTAAACAACATTTGGGCTATTGTGTATTTTCCTAGGTTTTACAGGATTTATAGTGGTATCCAAAGTATTAGAAATATTACCAGATTTATTGTGAGAAATAGATGTACATGGATCCATTATACCATCTACTCTAGAATGAATCGTGGCTTTTCTAGTTCCCATAGCTTTCGAGGGATAATTTTATCCTAAACATGTATTTTTAATTCTTACAAATTCCATGGAATTGATACCAGGTTGAGTAATGTTATTGATAATTGTCCATGGTACACCATGTGCAACATTATGTCTAACATTTGGTTTTCTGGTTTTAACAGTGGCGGTAGTGTTTACTAGTGTTTGGGAACTATATGTAGAGTGTTGAATAGGGTGAGAAGAACCTGAGTTATTTGAACATTTGTTATTCACTTTCATTACCACAAGAACCTCTGAGTTATTCATGATTGATGGTTCTTGGATTTTCTCAATGAATATTTCCAAGGAGGTTTTTTCTACAATATCATTCCTCGGAATTCATACAAGGAAATTGTTTTTATGAATTTATGTTGGTAATGTAATGCACTACATCTGTTCAGAAGAATTCATTGAATCCCTCCTACCCATTGTAACAACATTGTACTTTTTGGAGATAGTTCTCAATACCAGCTCAGATTGACAAGTATCATTTTCTCTATAGTTCCTAATGGTATCTAAAACTATGTTTTCAATTTCTTATAGGATTTTTTGTTCCTTGTTGGAGTCATCTTCCTCTTCATCTTCATTAGCCTAGGATTTACCCGATTTTTTTCCTTTGTGTACCAAGTTGTGTGTGTTTATGACCCAAATTTCAGATTTCTTTTAAAATGGTTCAGTTATATCCACCATGGGAGATTATTAATTTTTGTTTTCCTTATTTCTTTTCATTAGTTTTCAATTTTTGGACTTACTTATTTTCTAACCACTATACAGTAAGAGAGTGGGTGTCTAATGATCATACAATGATCATAAAATGGGTATTTCACTCAAAATTTTATTATAATTTCAGTATTATAATCATTTTCATTTATTCTAATGGAGTTTGGAAGTGTGGAATATATGTTAATTTCAACCATAACTCTAGAAATTAGATCTAAATCAACATTTAATTATCTTTGGCCTATTTTAATAGGTGTTTCTATACAAGAATCAATGTAATTCAGTATTTTGGGGAGCCAAAAGAACCAGTTCAGGCCATGTAATTTTATCCAAACTTTTGACATGGTGTTTTTATATGTATGTTGGTTGAAAGAAAAGTCCCACTCAGATAGTCTATGAAATCATAATTTTAGATTAATATTACCAGTCTTACAAGCCTTATCAAGATCTTCTTATGAGATTAACAGTAGGTGAAAATATAACTTGCCTATTGGTATCATTTTTTAGTTCGAGACATGCCAACAATGTGAAAATCGTGAATGTAAATCTGTCAAAGGCCAAGGATGATCACCTTTAAGATAGGAGATATGGTCCATGATAGAGAATTTGCACATTTTTGTGCGTTTTTGAAGTGTTTATGAGTCCACAACCACAAGAATCTACAATCATCAAGATTCTTGAAAAGGGGAGACTTTTCCCATTGTCTTTTCATAGATCTGTTCCTTTCAGTGCATCCAGAAACGAGATCCCCTAAATTCTACCCACAAACGAGTGATTTAGAACCCTTTTTTTTGGTATTTCATCTCCATGCTTTTCAACAATGAGTTATTGTACATGAGAGATCTTCTTTGAGGGATGAGTTTCAAATCGGTGGGATTCGAATCTCCCAATGATGAGAAAAGCATTATCCATAGGGGAAGAGATCAAGAAAAGGGAAGAGAAACCCTAATAGGTCAAGGATTTTAGAGAAAGATAGTCTCCCATCCCTCTAAAATCTTGTCTTCACTGCACTATATAAATTCCAATTATTCTAAAATTGAATGAAAACGTTATAGAATGTGAGGAAATTTTCAATAGTTCTTTTCCCTCTATTAAAATACACCAATAAAATGAAACATTGTTTTCAAAAAATTAATGTATATGGAATTGTGTTTCAATATAATTTTGAAGTAATAAAGAAATAAGAATGTTTTTAGATAAATTAAAGGTACATCATACTATTATAATGTTTATATCTAAAAATCTATTTTTATACATCAGGAGCACACAGAAAATAACTGAAAATCATTAGATAGATAATTAAAAAATTAATACCACTCAATAATGACAGATGTGAATATTTAAAAAATAAACTAATGTTCTGAATAACTATAAATAGATTAATTAGAAAAAAATAACATACATTAGTTAATCATGAATTAAGTGTTAATTTCTACCCATTTTTATGTAGATTTAATGTGTTAAAAAAATTAAATGGTACAAGGTCAGATAAAAATAAAAATGTACACCTAAAATGTTAACAAAAAAGGATTTACAATAAATATATGAAAAATAAAAACCCATATTCATTCTATAATGAATTCAAAATTAATAACAATATAAATTTAGAAAAATAATTAAATAGAAGTAAATACTTTTAATCACTTAACATAAAATTAAAATATTTAAGAACAAAATATTTCAAAGAAAACTTAGTATATTTTTTATATACTTTATAAAATATGATTTAGAACATTTAAGGGATCCCCACCAACAAATAAATCCAATATAATCTAATCATGGAACTCCAAGGGTGAATATAAAAGCAACAGTTGAATATAAAAAATATTTTTGTTATTTATGTGCTGAAATAATGACAAAATGGACCCATGAATGTTCAATATTATCATGTTTTCAATGGTTCAAGAAACATTCCAAAACATATTTTAGTTTGTACATTCATAATAACAATGTATTTTTACAATATATCCAAAATAAACAAAACAAATCATGTAAATAATTTAGTTCACCGTGAATGATATTTAAAGTAGCATTAAAAAATTTTCAACTAAAACATTAACAATATCACTTCGGAACCATTATTTTATTCAAAAATTATAGTTTCAAAAACAAGAAGTATAACTTCCTTGATAGTAGGTATCATTACCTTCATGATCATCCAAATAATCACTTTCCCTTATCCTTGTTAACTATTAATTATTTTGTTTAAATTAATAAAAAAATGAATAAAATATTATATGATAAGAATAATAGTTTTATGATAAAAACTAATGTAACTAAAATAAAATTAAAAGATTAATGTTTTATTAAATCTCTCTATATATCCAAAAAAATCACAAAAACTATAATAAGTGTAATATTATTACACCATTAAATAATTTTAATCTCCACATGGTTTAACCAATTAAATAGCAGTCAACATTATAAAAAATAAATTATTAATTTCAATCACATAAATTCAATAAAATATAAATATTATTATAGTGAGATGGTGTTTCTAATAATTTACAAAAAAACTAGTTTAAAAGGTTATATATTTTTTGTTGTGCCAATTTTATTTCATTTAATTTTGGGAAGATTTCATATAGTATTGTCACTTATTAATGATTCATTATTGTTGGGAACAAATCCCTCAAGGTATCATTGAAGCCTTTTTGAGGTGATTGTGTTTGTTGACAAAGTGGACATCTAAGTTGTGATTGTTGACAAAGAGGTTTTCATGGTTGAATGTCGAGTTCAAGAGCTGAGGTCAACGATCCATGTTTGATTCAAGAACGTCGATAAAAGGAATGGATGATCTGGAGGCGGTACAAAAGAACAGATACAAGGTGGCGCCGTTTTCCAGTGTTTGCCAATTTTTTGGGCCTGAAAATCGACAAATGAAGAAAAGTGTTTTTGGCAAAGGGACTTGCGCGCCGTGGACTTGGAGTATAGGAAACTTGCGCGCCATATGTTTTTAAATATCAGAAGATCAAAATATGGCTAAGGAAATAGGTTCGCGCAAGTTTGGGAGTTGGTCGCGCAAGTGTCTAAAGGAGAGAAGACTTGCGCGCCGAGATTGGGTCGCGCAGGTGACTTGCACGCCGTCGCGCAGGGTGGTCAGATTGCCTATAAATACAGGACCACCCCTCCTCATTTTTCACCGGAGTTCAAGACGAGAGCTCCTGTCGCGCAGGTGTGGTGGTCGCGCAAGTGGTGTGTGTGGTCGCGCAGGTGGGACTTGCGCGCCAGTGGTTGAAGTTGTGCGCCAGTGTTAGAAGTTGCGCTCCGGTTTGCAGTTACGCGCCAATGTTGGTTTGGGCGTAAAAGGAAGAGAGTCGCGCAAGTTTGGAGTTGAGTAAGCTTGTGTCGCGCAAGTGTCTGGGGAGGACTTGCGCGCCCGTTGTGACTTGCCCGCCGATACTTGCGCGCCGAGGTTGACTTGCGCGCCAAGTAAGGTTTGTTCCAGCAGTGTTTTTCGGGCTGCGTGGAAGCTGGATGTCTGCCCGATACCTTCGGTGCAAAGAGATATTCATCAACGGGTGAAAGTTAAACTTCAACAGAGCATCTACATACAAGAGAAGATGCATTCTTTCATGAAAATGAAGAGACCTACATGTCTATAAACTGTGAGTGGATTCCATCCAAGAGCAGTGAGCTTAGGAAGAGGAAGAAGGTGATCCTCTCCACCGGCAGTGAGCCAGAGAGAGAGAAACAGGGAGTGACCCTTGGGAAAGCAGTGAGCTGACCCTAAACATTGTAAAGGCAGTGAGCCTGGGCATAGAAGTGATCTAGCCCGAACCTTGTAATCCACAGCTAGTGAAGATTAGTGGAATTTGGTATGACCGGCAACCTGTCGGCGTATGCTCCTTGGACGTAGCCCTTAGCGGTGAACCAAGTAAAATTGCTGTGTCCTGTGCTTGCTTTACATTCTGTTTATATCGTGCAGCAAGAAAAAGAGAGAAGAGTGTTTTGCTTAACAGCGAAACAAGATCAGAACGGGCATTAATTTTTAACTAGTCATACCCTGATTCACCCCCCCCCCCCTCTCAGGGTATCTAGCCTAGTGGACCTAACAATTATGTATAATTTCTTAAAACAAATGGCATGTAAATTGTAATTTTGTTAAAAAACAAAAAAAACATTTTTATATTAATCTATGGGTTTCTAACATACACTACTATATTTATAGACCCCATCTAGAATTTCTCCCTAATCTTATAACCAAAATCAGTGGTTATGAGTGGTTTTTTATTAGGTATTCCATTATATTTTCAAAATAAATCATCATCATATTTTTTTTAATAATTTCCCCACAACATTATCTAAAAATTTAAACTAGATATTCTATTTAAAAACATGGTTTAGCTATTTTCCAAATCATTATCTATTGTTAAAATATTAAAAAATGACCCCATATGATGTGAATAATTCTATCAAATATGCCTAAAGAAGTAGAATATTATTAAAATAATATGACCCCATTTATTAAAGAAAAACTCCCAAAATAAAAATTTAAAAAACTTCAACTAGGTCTCTATCTATAGAGTAGAATCACAATGATTATTGAAAAATAACTTTTCCATTTATTTCTCACTACTATAAAATTAAAATACCCCCTCAATCTCAACCTATAACTCACAAATATGATTAAAAACTTTTAAAATGTACCTTATTGTAGAAATATAGTTTTTATTCAACCATAATGTTATAAAATACGTTTTATTTCTATCACTTATTAAATTTAGGGAGATCATGTTTGTGTATTTTAAAGGATCTCGGTAGATCACTGACTTTCCACATAATTTTAGTACGTAAAACCCGTGGTTTTATGTTATAATATTACTTAATGGGATCATAGTTAAAAAGATAAAACATGTGAAATTTTTAATCTATGTTTATTCTAATAGAATAATAAATCTATTAAATAGGTTGTTGTGAGGGTTTGAAATTAGCTTGATAATTTTTTTGATAGAGTATGTATTTTTATAATGTTAAACTACTTGTTTTAGAAGATAGATGTATTGTTATACTCTATAACCACCATAACATTTCAATTCCCATTATAGAATCTGATTCTATAGAACATAAATGAAATAATTTCTCATTTAAACCATGAATTCTTTCCTCAAAATTGCTTTAATAATCCATCCATATATCTTCTTGGATGAATTTTTTTACTACATCAACAATTTTACAACTCTATAATGTTTGGTATATTATAAAAAAAATTGAACCCCTATTATTCATCTCAAAGTAGATAAAATAGTATACCTTTTCCAAATTCAATATCAACCCCAAAAAAAATAAGAAAAGTCATTCCCAACTTTATTGTGACCATTTTATGACACTCCATCCCTAGAACTACATAACTCTTCAATAAAGTTAGATTCTATAAATTAAGAAATTGGTTATCCACACTCCCAATCATTCATGTAATTGAACTATTATCCAAATAATGTAAAACTAATATTGATTTCGATTCATAAAGACCTTAGTGCTGATTTAATGTGTGCAGAATGAGGTTGAAACTTCCTTAATGTATGCAAATGAATTTTTTTTCATCAATTTATAATATTTAGTAGGGTATACTAATAAAATAATATTCTTATAATTTTGAAATTAATTTCCATTGTAAAGAAAATAAATTCCTCAATCAGATTTATTATAAAAAATCTTCCATCCTCCTCATATTAGATAAGAATATATTTAAAAAATTCTCAAAATACAGAATCTTATTCACAGGACCTATAAATTGAATGATCACATTTAATTTTATTAACATGTCAAGGATCTTGATATTATCTAGCTCATTATTTTTTTTTTATTAAAAATTTGAGGATATAGAATATGTGGCTCACTATTATGGAAAATAGCAGGATCCCTATCAATTCTATCAGCCTCAAGTTCTTTTGCTCCATTAATAACTATAATTTTACTTTATTTTTTAATTGTTTTAATCATATTTAATATATTTTTAGAATTTACTATCTATTTTTATATAATGTGTTTTACATTATCATTCTAAATATAATTTAAAATCCCATGTTCTCTTTTATTAGGATATATCCAAACAACATCATGGGTTCTTACAAAACATCCTATGGTTTATGATAAGATAATTTATCTCTACTTCACATAAATGGTCCGATGATATTAACCCTACAATATTACATGTAAATATCTTTTAATTTAAGAGAACACAATTTTCAATTGTTTATTTTTGATTCAAATGATTTTTTGGGACTCCATTTCATCCTTTTTCTAGAATCTTGAGTGTTTTTTTCATCATTTACTGCATTAATGCCTTTAAATTTCCTTACAAAATGAATGATTTATCCAATTTTGAAATTATTGTTTGGATTGATTAAAATTTCAATGATAAGGTGGCTATTTAAAAAATCATTAGACTCTCAATGATAGGTTTGAAGTTTTCTTACCAAGGGTTATAATAGTTTGAAAAAGGATCATTATCAATATATTGCCTATACGTATACTCTAATAACAAAGAAGTCTCATCAATATATACAATTATAACAACATTGGGATAAACACACCATTATGGACCATATAATATGAAAATTACATTTAATGAATGATGGATCATGTAAAAGGAAACATATTATTCATTTTTAAATATCCACAAAAATTACGGTCCATTATAAAATTTAGTGACAAATAAATCAAAGATAGTGAATCACATAGTAATAATGATATAGAAAGGAAATAGAGAGTTTTGAAATGCTCATCACTATGTTTAAGTACATGTACCTCTAGCTAAGCCTCTCCATGTCTATATTATACTAACCATTTTCTCAAAACCACTTCTATTTGAATAATCAAAAAATATGTTCCTCTCTCACTATATCCCTCCTTCATATTAATAATTTATAAATATACAAATTAATAATTTCCTCCAATTTGATAGATGTAAACAAACCCCTAAAACCCCACAACAACACTGGTAAGTACCTTACATTCTATAATTCCATATTTATTAAAATGTAGCTGATCTTTAAAAAATAAGAAGCTCATGATCTAATATCAATATTCAGTTAATTTACCATAGTAAATTTATTTGAGAGTAAATAATATAGAACAAGATAGTTTTTTTATTCATACATTCAATATAAATTATTTATTATTTATCTTTCAAGCCAATAAAACTCCACTAAATATCTAATATAAATTTTTAACTTGAATCTCCATTCCTATATAGTTTAATCTAATATCTCATCAAAGAAATGAATCAGACATAGACCCAAGTGATAAATCCATGATAACTTCTTGAACATCATAAAAAACTACTTGAATATATTATATATATTCTTCAATATCATAAATGAGCCTTTGAAGTTATTAATTATTCGTAAATTACCTCATCTTCACCTTAGTTAGTCACTGATGATTATGATGATAATAATCTTACATTTGCCAATATAATGTCAAAATTATCAGAAGGGTGTACTGATTAATCTCATGTGATCTTCATATAATTATAAAATTTTACAATGTGAAGAATATTATATATCACATAGATTTCATATAATATTCTATATAAAAAATTTAAAATTTAAATTATATATTATTAATAGGAAATAAAAATATAAAAATTATCTTATATAAGATAAATAAAATAATTCACATCATTCATGGATTACAAATATCATACACTAAAAACAAAAATTTTAATAAAAACTAAAACTTTTTCAAAAACATTCCAAAATTATTATTCAATTCAAATGTAACATGATGACCCCAGACCATTTGTGTGGGCATGAGTGGAAAGAAAAATATCCATAGTTGATATCCTTAAGACACCAGAGGTTGGAAATAAAATCTAATGGAATGAAAATTTTGTGTGGGACAATTATCTTATACATTCACAACTAGAAATGTACAATTAAAAAATTATTAGATAAACATGAATCATGATATAAAACAATAAAATTTACTAATTTATTATGATAAAAAATATCAAATAGTATAAACATAAATTAATTGAACAACCAAAACTCAAGTAACATATATCCAGTGTCTATTATATAACATTGGCATAGATATAATGAATATAATCTTGAAGGACTAATTAGTTTATTAGTATTGAATAACCACATACTCACCTTCTTACAATATCATATTAAAAATATAAAATACATAGAATAAAAAAAATTTGTTCATCATTGATATTATTAATATTATCATTATTCATATCCTGGATAAAAGAAATCAAATAATGGTTAATCTAAGATGATCAATATTTATTACACACAATAGCTACTATCATGAATCAATAAGGCATAATAATTATAAAATTTTAAATAACTAAAAACACATTGTATTTAATAAATATGTTTACTACGCAATGCATCTATGGATAATATCACGTCATTAATATCATGGATAATAACAACTGAATTATCAATGATTGAAATTCATAATATTGAACATCATTATTTGAGACATCATGATATATATACTAAAGAAATCCTTGTTCAAAGAATCTTTAATCTATTGGTAGGTATACACCAGAAAACCCATTTAATGATAGCATACTAAACTGACTCATAAGACCAATTGATGCACAGATGAGATATATAATTCTGATCCCTTACAATCGTTGCATGTCTATTTAATTATTTATATATTTAATGGTCAACATACATTCTTAAAAATATTTCATATTAATATATTTCCTTATCAAGTATTGAACATAAATTTTAAATATTTCCCCAAGTAATCAAATAACATAAAAAGTGAAACTCCATATGTAAAAATGGTATATGTTTTAGTAAATATTTATATCAATGATACAAAGAGTTTATATATTTAATTATAATTACTAATGATTATAATAATTTTAACATTTTATGTGAAATTTAATCTCCATGAAATTAGTCATGAGATGATAGATGACCATAAAAAGTATATTTGGGGGGGTATTATTTTAATGAATATATGAAAATGGAAATAATACATATAAAACAAATTCATTTAATATTTTTTCCTTTAAAACCATTTATAACATGTAGGAGAATATAAAGGGCATATAACAGTTATGACAGCATGAAAGTCTTATAACACTATATACGTTAAAAACATTAATTTTGTCTTTTTATAAATTGTGTTGAAAATGATTAATTTAGTAAAAATTAATTAATATAATTTAAAAAAAATTAATTTAAAAAAAATTCCTTATGAAATGTTTGAGTAAATAAAATTTATTTTTTTAAAATAATTTGGAAACATATTTATATGGAAGAAAAACATCCTCGATCAAAATGATGAATGAGAATGTATTTTCTTTTAGACATTCCTCTTAAAAGAGTAACTCAAATTTAATCATTAATAGTAATAAATAAATTAATATTCAAATTAAATTTCTCAAATTGAATTATATACACCACATAAAAATAAATAGGTTCATAATAAAAAATATGCCAGAATCAAGTAAAACATGAGATGAAATCCCTTACCATTTTGGTATCCTATGAATCATAACCCCCTTAAAAGTAATAAATTATAATTATAAATTAAATTAAAATAATATACAAAATTAATTATAATGTTTATTTTAGGGATGTATATATAAAACACACAAAAATAAGGGGTGAGTTTGGTATATTTCTCATAGTTTTAAAAGTGAGATGAGAATATCTTACCCTAGTTTAACTACTTTAGTATGTGTTTGAACATCTTATATAATAAATATGAATTTTTTAGAAATATATAAAATAACCATACTCGTATATATCACATAATAGATGTTTTAATTATAACCTTTTATAACCTGTTTATAAATTAATATTTATTAAAATCATTGTTCTGTGTGATAACTACTTCGTCATCCTTGTATGTTTTGGTTTGTTTAATTTTGTCCTTTTAATTTGATCATGGTTTCCTCATATCCATATTTTTATTCATTATATATATATATATATAATATGTATATATATCCAATATATTGATATTTATAGTCATCTATTAAATGTTTTGATAGAAAAATGAATTACCCCATTCATGGGGATGATAGGACATATGTACACATGAACCCTATTTTCCCTTTTTGATAGATGGAATGAATGAAAGGCAAATAATAAATCAAATTTAAGGTATAATTGTTATATAATATATCATATATATTCATTATATCCATCCTTATTATGAATCAATAAATCTAAAACAAAACAAATAACTGACATTATTTCATGGAGGGGGTAGTCCTCACGTATCCACGATCGAAGTTATCATTTTATAATGCATTGGAAGGAAAAAGGTAGATATGATATTAAAATTCCAAAATCTTAATTATTTTATCAATATAACATATAAACATTAAATCCATCATAATACCCATTTATAAAAAATGGTGACTAAAAATTAATTGTATTTCTACATGTATATGGTATGAATTATGTATGCACTAGCGACACTTCACATCCCATTTGATGGGAAAGAGGGTGGATAATGGTGGTTTTATAATCATAATGAAATTTTAGTATATTTATGATACTAAATTTAATATTTTAGGTTAAATACCATATATTTAGTGTAGATAAAACAACTAGAAAACTAAAAAGTAATCGGTAAAGGTGATTACCTATTATTTTAAAGATCACTCTCCTATTAAGGATCATCATGTTGGTATTTTGGAAATTATAATTCCCTTATGATTTTTATAAGGATTATATAAGATAATTTGTTAGGTTATGGTTTATCCATAAGGCTCTTAGTTGTGTAATGAAGATAGGGAAGGGTGCCATTTTATATTTAATGAGAGGTGTATTCATGGAATTTCATAAAGTATTAAATTAATATAAATTATTTTTCATGTTACAATCGATCCAAATTGATATAATTAAATGATAATATTAGTTTTATTTTAAATCCTCTAATATAAAAAAATTGGAACATGTTTTGGTAATGATTTTACACTTATTTTTCAGTTTAAACCCTCATTGAACCTTTGGAAATTTAAAAAAATAATAACCATTTATAACAATTAAGGGTCATGAATGTTACAATAAAAAGAAAAAAATCATCAAATGTACCACAATTTATGCTTTTGACCCTATCCCATTAATTTTTTTGAATTTAGTATTTTTTATTAATGGTAAATCATTTTATAAAACATTATTAAGGCTAGTTTTGACTCTATTTATCTAATATATCATTAAATACATCATGTTAAATGGGGAATTCCAATATTATCATTTCACACATTCATACGATTTCATATATACCTAGGGAATTAGTATGAGACATTACATCATTAAAATTATACCCTTATTAATATTTTTAAAACATTTTTTTCTATTAACTGAATAAATATTGTGTTGGTGTTGTATAAGTGTTTCTGATGCTTTTTCTAGGGCACACCCATTATTCCTGCAATATTGGTTCATCGGGTGGGGGATGGTTTTATTACCCTACATTCCCTCTTTCAAAAGGCAGGTTACTTAAATCACTTTTAACGATGATGTATGATCCATGATCAAAACCAGAGGACGATATATATGTTTCTCCTTCATTTGATTTATCCTTATAATTCATCACCTATTCCAGGTCTCCCTCAAAGATTTATACATGTTTGGGAAACTCATTCCCCATGCCATATCTTTTTGGATGTCTATTAATTACACTATTTTCATTTGGAAATTACAAAGGGTCTTTACAGGGCAGCAACCCTTGGTCAGGAGAGTAGTCACGTTGGGAATCATTGCCATGTCTAGATTCTAGAAAATTTGTCACTTGTATACTTTCTCATAAGAGGGAATCTCATGGGTGTCAAACCAGATTCTTCCAATGGATATCAATATGTATATAATTCCAATGTAAAATTTTCTTAGTCATTCTTCAGGGATCACATGTTTTTCATGAGGTATCAAAATGAGTCATGTTTCGGGTTTAACAACTTGTGGATATGGGAAGAGACTGATCAGAATGCCTCATGGTGGCAGATCAGAGGGGTAAGTCACTAGAAGGGAATACCTGAAAGGATTTTCGGATGGATGGGTCAGAACACACATAGATTTTGACCCATGAGGTTTGTCCCATAAAGTTATGGTGTCACACCATGATGGGGTATGTCACTAAGAGGGAGGCACCAATGTTTACTATATAGATGGATCAGAACCCCTTATTAGATTTGACATGAGGTGGTGTGTCCCATTAAGGGAATGGAACACCCTGAAGGCTGGTCAGAAGACCTATGAAGGTGGATGAGAGAGGTGAACCTCTAAGAAGGGGGCACTAATGTTTTCCATTGGTTGGGATTGAATGTATAGAATTCATCCTCTGTACCACGTTTAAAAGACATGGATCAAAACCCGAATGGTTCGATGGATGGTGTGGGGATTACACATGGTATCTTCCATTGACAATAGGATTTCTCTAGGTTATATTGTGTTATACTATGTGGAGAATACACATAAGAACTATCCAGGTTTTTCTTGGATCATCAATGATATGGATGGGGATTGTGTGTAAGAATGACTTGGATGGATGGCATGAATTTATTAGGATGTGGGATCTTGGAAAAAATCAGGATGAATTATGTATGAAGTGGGTGGAATGGATGGAATGTATGGGGTGGCTGAAGTGTTGGTATTGAACCTTAAGGAGGTTTCTTACATATCTTAGTTAGTTGAGAATCAATTTCTGTGTAGTTCTTAAAGGGGTATTGTGGCATACACCTATAGAGGAGAACTAGAAGGATGGATTGGTGTCATGGTCACTACTATCCTCTAATCACATGCAGTCATTCTCAGTGTGAGAAAGAAGAAGATGTAGTAGTAGACCTGATGGACATAGAGTGAAGAATGATAAAAAGAGATATGGTGTGGGGTTTACATTGAGAATATTCTTAAGGAATATCTCATTTCGTATGTGGAATATCTCATTCCATGTGAGGGGGTCTTATTCATGAAATCATCCCATTGAGAAAAAGCCCAAATGGATAGAGTGGTCAGAGGGTTCTGGTTCCCATACCATTTATGAACTAGTGGTTGAAGGGGTTGTGGGGGAGAATATTGACCTCCAACTATAAGAAAGGATATGATCTTACTCAAGGAGGGATTCCTAGGAGGATATCATTCCTTTCAGAGAGGATCAACTTCCATGTGTTGAGGATCTCATTCCATTTGAAGATATGAGATATGAATACCATCCCTTATCACTCATATATGGGGTATCCTTGACATGGTCCATAAGGTAGGGCTATATATTTATTTCAACCTCTAGGGATGATGGAACTATGTGGTTTTACATCATGCTGGTTGGACATGGGGGACTCAACCCTTACCCCTTAGGTTTGATTAACTTTCACACATCAACCCTTTGGAGGGGGATGGCTTCAGCAATGTTAGGGAGAACTGGTGTGTAGTGTTCAATCATGTGATCCACATTAGCTTACCTATGTTGAAAATAAAATTGTAATCAGAATTCCTTTGTTGAAAATAAAGAGATAAAAAGAAATATCATGACACACTTGAAGTGGAGTGGGCCACATGAATTTATATCAAAAGTCACATAAGCACGCGACGTGCAGCTGAACCAATACTGGATGGTAATGTAGGAATTTGGAACCCAACCGTTGTGAAGAGGTGTTAGAAAAAGGGAGGCAATGATGTGGGAAAAAATGAAGGGTTTCACAAAGAAGGTTGCCTCACTAAGAGGTGAATTTCAAATATCGGGTACCTCACAGAGACCAGGGAATTCTCAATGGAATGGGGTTTTCTAAACAAGGTGACCCTACTATGGTATTAATTCATGATTTGGTAGAGGTGTTATTAAAGAAATCTTAATACATTGCAAAACCAAAAGTATCCCTAAGGGCCTTCTTCCTCTATGAAGTTTGTAGGACTTCGTGAAAGGAATCCTCACCTTAGGTGTAGGTATTAAGGAACATGGGAAATGGGTTTTCATGGAGCTCAAATACAGTTAATGATTCTTTTTCTAGTTGGTTTTCTATGATTGTGTACTTTACTAATTGAGAATACAGAAGTCGAAAGGCTTGGGTAGCCATCCCTTGAAGGTGTAATGAACCCAATAATTATATAATTTTTTTTTCGATGCTAGGAAGTGCACCAAGAAGCATAGATGGGCTCCATGAATGTTTGTGGCTCGATCGGACTTATAGAGGCATTTTTCAATCCTTTAGTGCAGTAGCGGGGTAGCATTAGACTCATGTATCATTCTATCATGGCATTATGCGCTTATAAGGGTTAAGAGGTCTCCATGAAAAGGTATCATGAAATAAACCCATAAGAATGTTTTGGGGATATTTGGGATTATATTCAATGTTTCATGACTATGGAATCCTTATCTTTTCCTAGGGAACATATTTCATCACCAAAAAATCCACCCCCTCCCTCAGAATGGAAACTAACAGGAATGGAGGGTCAGATTCTAAGGTAAAATCACAAAAAAATTACAGACTACCTCTATATTGTGAATTTTCATCGCTAAGATGTCTCATGATGGTCACAAATGCAATGTGCACTAAGAAGAAGAGAATATATTAATATCACTGGGGGACCTTAAATATTATTGAGACATTTCGAAATCTCAACCCATAATATCTTCACATGAAGCTCCTCACCTTAATGACTGCTTCTCCACAAACGCAGTCCCTGCAAACTAGAATCTTTAGGCCCTTGATCTGGGAATGCTTTTATAGAGATTCGGGAAATGAAATCCACAATTGTTTTGAAAAATTCAAAGAGTACACTATGAATCTGTGATCTGTTGCTCCAAAAATGAGTTTTGCGACCATCCTCAATGAAACAACCTTAGAAAATTGTCTTAGTATCGAATTTGATGGCTGCTTAAGAAGATGCTTGGTAAATTCTTAAAGATTCTGCTCAAAGGGAAGAAATGGATAACACCATTATGATTAGGGAGTAATTTCCAATCCATTTGGACTATAAATATTTACTTGATCTACTATTGGAATCTTAGATAGAGTATTCATTTTGTAAAATGTTTCCTTTGAATGGATTTGGTGTGTGGGATGACATCTTCATCCAGCTGGAAAGTAGTGAAAAACCGGCCTATTTGTTTAGTGGAGTACCAGGATAATACCAGTAGTGTAGGGATATTCCAGGCCATATTGGGAAGGACCACACCACTATCAATACTAACTATCATTACAAACATACCAGCAATATTAATGGGAGGAGTATATAGGAGGAGTAATCTCATCCAAGATAATGTAAAATTATCATTAATAGCTTAGTAAATCTAGATAAAGGATGGAACAGTGACTTGAATCTGCAAAAAGATGGTAACTTTAATAAAGAATGGGCCTAGGCCTACTGGTAATGCACATCGTGTGCTGAATTTCGGATATAGATGATGTAGGTAGGACTCTATGAAGCACTATGGGCTTGTAAGTTACATGTCTATTAGCCATAGGATATCATTTTGTAGTTAGTGAGAAGGTGGTCATCAGGGACCAAAACATTTCAATTAAATCATGGGGAGGTCGACATCATCCTCTGGGATGTTCATTAGATCTCTGGGATCCCTATCCCAGGGGTGATGTATGATGAGTTCCTCCCCATAGAGAATGCATGGGATGATCAAGAAAAAATTCTGATTTTGGAAATAGTGCTATTGGATCTACTGTCAGACACTTATAATGAAAATTAGGGGATGAGGTATGTCTACTTCATGAAATGGTTTAACTATTTTATGAATTTCTCAGTAAAGGAGCTAGCCAAAAATTAGTGACGAGGCTTCTCTCTTATCTAAGAGGATATAAATTAGGCAAGGGGGAATCTTAATATAGGTTCTTGGAAGATAGATAATGAAAGTTATGGGGAAACAACATCAAAATTGAGACTCAATCAATAGTTAGGTTGGCCATATTCATTAAGGAACTCATCTATGGGTGGATGATTCTGGTGAGGGATGCACACATGGGGGGGAAAGCAACTTTTTTAATTTGGGTGATATTGGAAACATGGAAGTGTGTGAGTATTGAAATCTCGGTGCTACAGAAGTTGTATAAAGTACTCTAGAACATCAGAGAGGGAAAGATGCTACTATGTGTGTGCGAACTGTTCCATTTTCTATATAGCTGGATAGATTAAAAAATGTGAGACTATGAATATTCGAACCTGATTTCACCTCCTGAGACAATCTTTCATGGGGCGATTCTGAATATCACGGGAATTTTCCCATTCAAGTTAGTTTTGACTGATGTACTAAAAAGGGTCGAGCTAGATGATCATTTTACCTATCACATGTTCCCCCAACCAATTGGGGTAGTTACCAATGATAACACTAAGACCGATGAAAATGATCATTTCTCTTGGAATATTGAGGTGAAGTGCTGGTGGAAAGGGTTGATTGTGATCTGGTATGTAAACCATGCAACCATCATAAATTCAGAAGGTAGTTCCAATTCTTGATGAGGATATATATTATGGTGTAATTTTATGTGTGTTAAGAAAACAACCCATCACTGATGATGATTCTCTTCATCATGTTTAGACTAGAAGATGAAAATATTTAGAATGAGCTACTATCATCCACTGTGCATATGGGATGATTTATGTGTATCCATAGAGTTGGGAGGCCACTTATTCGGGAGTAACGCAGAGGAAAAAAACCATATAATCCAATGAAGGAGTAGCCCATCTACCTTGGGTTCAAGGCTGAATGGTGGTGAGAGATAATTTTTTTGGTAATCCTGGTGCACATCATGGTGGTGGTGCTGCAGTAGTGAGCCAACATTTCAGGAGCTCTGAATAGATAATGGTGAAGGAAGCATAGTAGAAGTTCCAGGCCTAATGCTCCCAATTAGAAAGGCTCTAGAGGAAGGGGAGCCATCTAGGTGGCTCCGGGGTACATTTTCCCAAGCTCTTATAAAGCAGTTTCTATATGTGAACATCCTCGATGAAACCATATTTTCAAATCCTTGGAAAAAATAGGATATGAACATGTAGTTCCATTGTCCTCACAAGATGTGGTGGCAGCTCGAAAGTTATGGGTTGTACCATTTTGGGATTGGTCATGATGATTCTATCTGCCCAGCATCTACAGAAGTGGGGGAGTGGTTCAGGACAGATTTGGTTGACCTAGTTCATTATCAAGGCACTACGCACCCTTTAAGGAATCAATTAATGGTGTTGTTGGGAAAGATCTATCCTCTACAGTTCTCATCAGTTGATCTGGTGTAACATTTTCTCATTCCTGAAGAATCAGATGAGTCTTGGGGATAGGATTCTAATGAAGGTATTACTTAGTAGAGTGGTGAGATTGGATCCTCCTTAGATGAATTTTCTAGTTTTCTAGAAGTAAGTTTAAACTCATTGTCCTCATGTTGTTACTTCCCTCGTGCTTTACCAAAAACTCACAAATGGAATCGATTTTGTACATGAGAAGCTTCCATGATGGACCCCTGCCATTGGGGATAATGGTAAAAATAACATGTGTATAGGTGAATGCTCTAGAGGCTACACTTGGCCGGATGTGGCTAGTGGGATGACCGATGTTAGGGAAGTTTGGGAAACCACCTTAGACTCCTCGTATCATCCTATCATTCGTAGGGGGAAACTCCCAAGTATCATATTGATGACAACCTAAGATAATGATCCTCTACTACTCAACATTCATATTTTTTCTCACTTATAGAGTCTTACCCATTGTTTCCTTTATTGGTATGTTTGGTATGTTCCCTATTTAAACAACGTTGGGGGAAGCATGTGATATGCTATTAGAAATGGATGGAAAGAATGAAATACAATTTCCGATAAGAGTTCTATTCCTTGTGAATCTGGTCATTCGAGCTAGAGAGGCCATGAAATCTGGTGAATAATCAGTTACGTCTGTGCGTAATTCCATTGGTGGGTGAAACTCATGGATGTAAAAGATGAAATTTTCAAGGTAGGATAAATAGAGGAAGACTAACCTCATTCCATGGAGTACTTCCCATCTGTTGGGATTCTAGAGAAGGATCCTACATCAAAAATCCTAACTATGTCTTAGGAGTATGAACTAGCTATATCGAAGAGATGGTGGGATCTGACTCTGAAGTATCTGAGGAAATTCATATCATCTGATGAATGGAATGAACGTGCATCAATAATTCCATTGATCAAACCTCAGATATGGAATGGGTGATTGGGATTGGGTAACTTCAACACTTATTTGGAATTAAGAGTGCTTAATGGATGAACTGCCATGGTATCCTTACACTAATTTGGGACTACGTCACCAAAAATATGTGGGAAAGCATCCAAAACCAAGATGTCACATAGCGTCGGGAAAAGTCTCATAGAATCTAGAAGCCTCAAGAGTCTAATAATGAGATATAATGAATGGAATTAGAATTGTTCGGGTATTATTCCTTCATTTCCCCTCATTTTAACCATGTCATACAACTGAGGGCCCAACTGGTGGAGGCTTAAGAGTAGATGAGATGGGAATCACGTTAACTCAATGATATCTGAGCCGAGTGGGACTGGGTGTAGATCAAGTCTTATGATCTTGACCATATGGTTTGTGAGGGGGAACAAAATATCAGAAGGTGGAAGTAGACCCTCGAGTCCATGAACCAGAGGCTAGAACATCTGAATCACTCAATCATCGGAGAAAACCTGTAGGGGTAGTTTTATTAAGACCCTTAAGAGGCTATAATGTGTGGATGTACCTTCTACCACCACAATCATTTTGTTTTCTTTGAAAGTTTTCTTATGTGTAGGGAAGCACTTTTATATCTTGCATTTATTATCACACAATAATCATATTTATGAGAGAACTAATGACCAATACCTAATCTCATGTAACTCATGCACAATTCTAGAAACAAGGGATGACATCACAATTTTCAAATTTTATGAGAGTGTCATATAATCATCAAACACTCGTGGTATGCTATTATCGACTAAACACTAGGAGAATTTGGGATGAGATAGGTTGTGTCTTGAGAATCGGGTTATCAGAGTAGCCAACTTGGTTTTCCCAACATGCTCTACTGTATAGATGGGATAACACCAGTGGTATTGGAATCTATCCAAACAAAGGGGAATAGGATGTGTGAATCGCAGGACCCAAAATTCAAAACACATAGAGAGTAACATCATGATATAGGAAAACCATTGACCATGTTCAAAATTTTGTATCCATGACTCCTAGACATGAATGGGAATAATCAAATGAGGATCAACCACTGACTATGTTCTAATCATGGAACCTATCTAGAATTATCATTTAAAGTCATTCGGAACATTGACTCAAGATGGTAGGTGATCCATGGAAGCATGAGACTAGGACATTAGAGAGTCACTTTAGACATTTAAGAGGTAGAAGATACAAATAAGTGGAATGAATTGCATGGGTGTGAAGTGATGGAATGTTGAATGGATTCTAACACTCACAAAAATGATTAATTCTAGATTAGAACACAATGGTGTAAGCATACTTTTCTAAATAAAGATCAATCCCATATTCTAGGGGAGCATTTTCTAGGATTTTGAGATCCATAAAAATGAGAATAATGTAGAGAGAACATCTCAATCATGGTGCATGGGTTCCTTGTAGTTTGATGTCGTCAAACTATAGATGATGAACACATAGTTTAATTCCATAAAATGTGGAAGATGCATAATACAGTTTAACATCATGTGATCAAGACCTGTCCCATAGTTTAATATCATGTGACTGGTATGTTGCACACAGTTTTAGGTCATACTGCCCGGACCTTGAAAAGCTGTTTATATTTGTGTTGCATGGATTGTGGAAATGTTTATTCTTAAACTAAAGGTGTGTCATATAGGACATAAACCTGATGTGAATGAGCCAAAAGAGGATTGTGTAACACACACATATTAGGAAATATACTAGAATAATGCTTCCTAAGATTGGAATATTTGGTGTGGATAAGTGACAAACCTGACATGAATGAGGTTGAAAGGGGCTCATGGAGACACCACACTTTCCTAATGATGCCTTTAGATTCATGTCATAGTGTTTGGACCAAAGGGAGGAAGGCCTCCCATGATGGGTATTTGTGGTGTCATAGGGTGATAAAATAGAAATAAATTATACCCAAATGATCCCAGTGATACACCAAAATTCCATAGTATGGTACATAGTTTAGGGTCATATAATTAAACTAGAGGGAGGAGGCTTCCCAAGATGGGTATGTTTGGTGCAGCAAGGTGATAAACCCAATGCGTATGAGACCAAAAGGGGCCCAAGGATACACCAAACATTACCAATAGGGCTATTAGTTTAGTGCTATAGTGTTTGGACTAGAGGGGGGTTATGTGCAGCTTGAAAAAATTTGTATGCATCCCCCTAGAATTCCTAAGAGCACATGAGAATTTATTGGTGTGGGAAACAAGTAACGGTATATGGGTCTACCTGATATGTGGAATTACATATTAGAGTAGATTCCAATGGTTGAATTCAATATCAATATAGGGGGTGTGTGGGACGTAATTCATGAAATTCAATGTTTGGATAAAGGGGGGACTAGTGGGTAACGATCAACTACATACCATGTTTGAAATAGAAGGACCATGACCACATTGGCTTCAAATGGGGTGAGAAAACAAAAATAAACCATTAACCCTATTCAAAACACAGGATTAACCTTTTTCAGCTGGTGAACCATTAGAGCATTGGCTAGACATATGAGGTGATCCATAATGGAATAAAAATATAACCGTTAGGGGGTCTGTCTGGATTGGGAAGAGGATGAAAACCCAAATCGAGAACGGCATGATGTAGGGAATGGTTCATATCAGAATGTGTAATTTCAACCCGGATATCAAAAATAGATGAAAGTAATATTTCTTGGACTATGTAAAATATTTTAGAGTCATTTTACATGGACTATAAAAAATAGTTTAGAGTAGTATTTCATGGACTAAAGGAGAAAATTTTCATACAAGGTTATATTCGTGGCACATAAGAGATAATCTCTGATGTGAATCAGGGCCAAGAGAGCCCATGTGCCATAAAGATAATAGAAAATGAACTGAAAATAGAATGGTGTCATATTTTTTAGACCATAAACAAGTCCAAGGGGGAAAATGTGAATAAAGTGTTGACTATACCCATAGAAAAAATGTCTCAACATCATTATGTATACCATGAGGATGGGAATCAAGCCGCATAAAGTTCTAGAACACAGTATGGTGGGATACAAAAATTTATAGAGAAATTCCTCTCTAAATATGGATATGAAGAATCCCATAATTGTCATGGGGCATCCTGAACTTTTTTAGGGAATGGTTGCAGTTTAACATCGGTTATTATGGATATCGAAACATTGTTTAACGTCTTAGATATTTGAGAAAAGAGGAGGGTATCTCAATTCAACATGTATAATACAATGTTATGAAAAACCTAACATGAATGGGGCCAAGAAGTCTCCACAACACATGATACATCTTGAAAGATACCTGAAATAGTTTAAATTCAGGATTCTTGGACCATAAGATCTCTGTTTAAGGTCATTTATTTAGGACCTAGGGAAGGATGAAATATCATATGGGTCCATAGACAAAGTGTCTCGGAATTTCTATGTATCCCATAAGGATGGAAATAAATCCTCACATAGTTATAAAATACCGTTTAGTTTAAATTCATGCTGAGGATATAGGTGAACCAACATGAAAGATGGAGAATGTTGTGGTTGGACCAGAGACCGAAGATCTTGGTGTCACTATGTAACCCATGAGGACAACAATCAAGAAACATGTAGTTATTTTGAGAGTGTTTCTCTATATAGGTCTGACTTGTACACAGGTAGAGTGGAAATTTTTTGTTTTCTTTTTCCTTTTTTTTAGTTGCTAGACTAGGGTGGAAAATTTGCGCATCGCTACATATCCTGTGTAGAAAGGAATCGAGTAATACATAGTTCTCGACAAGTGCAATGGTAGATGAATAGTGCAAAATGTGATTTCCTCTCCTGAAATAACACCATGATGTTGTTATCTTTTTTCTTTTTGTGGTCAGGGTAATGATGCCACATTTTAAGGTCATCTGAAAATACTAGTCCATGTTGTTTAACGTTGTGTTGTATGGATGCTGTTAGATATACATTTTATCATCATGTGCCTAGGATGATGATTGTAATGCAGTTCATCATAATGAAACTAAGACATTGGGGGGAGTGTTTTTTTACATGAGATGTGTATGGAAATAAAATTATAACCCAATGTGAATGATAACCATATAGGTCAATGCCACACAACACACTCACAAGGAAAACACATACACAGTTTAATGTCATGATGTTTAGACTCTAGTAGATAGTTTAACGACATGTACTTGGGACATTGGTATGTTCAATTTATGTTCATGTAGATAGAACCATCAATTATATGAAATTTAATGGTGTATATCTAGGATGATACATTTATTATTTTAATGTCATAAAATTTAGAATATTGAATCTTAGTTTAATGTTGTAGAGTTTAGGCCAACAGCTCTTAGTTTAGTATCATAGAGTTTGAACCTATGGATCTTAGTTTAATATCATCGATTTTGGACCTATGGATCATAGTTTATGGTCATATAGTTTGGACTTATGTCTCTTAATTTATGTTCATATAATTTGGACCTATGGCTATTAGTTTAATGTTATCGAATTTAGACCTATTGATCTTTGTTTAAGGTCAGAGAGTTTGGTCATATGGCTCTTAGATTATGGTCATCGAGTCTGAAACAATGTATCTTAGTTTAAGATCATAGAGATTGGAGACATAGATCTTGAATTATGTTCATAGAGTTTAGAATAATGGATCTTATATTATGTTCATATATTTTGGACCTATGGTTCCTAATTTAAGTTCATATAGTTTGGTCCTATGGATCTTACTTTAATCTCATAGATTTCAGACCAATGTCTCTTAGATTAAGATCACAGATTTTGGACCCATGGATCTTTCTTTAAGGTCATAGAGTTTGGACCTAAATTATTTCATGCAATGTACTTCCTGAGAAACTTGGTATTGGTTGGAGGAGTGATTTACTATCCATATATGGTGACTAAAGAGTATGCACCGTTGGGGTAGAAATTGGGAATGTTGTATGGTCTTTCCCATTTGGGTTCAAAATTTGGTGGATTCCTACCCATTATCATTAGACATCAGAGATCCAATACAATATCACCATGGAGGAAGGAGTGGAGGTGGACCTTCTTCTTTAAAACTCTATCAATATTTATTTGGAGACTCTTTAGATTGTGAAAATATCAAATCATATTCTCGTTAAGGGCTTTCAGATCATTTAGATTCACCTAGACTATCTTCACTAACATCTAAAGATAATAGAAAACTAATCGAAGCGATGGAAATTGGATATCGATGGGATGGACTACCTCTATTAAACACAACAAGAAATATAGAGTGACCTAACTGGAATTGTGGGTGGTATTGTTTTTAAGTCCATAAAGGATTAGGAAGCTTATCTGGCATACTTTGTTTTCTTGACCACCATCTTTATCACAACGTTCGAGAGTGTTTTTTAAAGCCTTGATCAATCCATTTACCTATGTGAGGTAGCAAGAAGTATGGTTGGACCAGATTTTATACCTATAATACGTCATCTTCAGCACAACAACCCAAATGTTAGTGTTTTTGTTAGTGATAATGGAATGAGGGACTCTAAATTGATAAATCATGTGGGATATCAAAAATTCCATGATGAATCATGATTTGACTTCCTTAAGAGGAATTTATTCTACCCACATGGGGAAGAAATCTATTGTAGTTAGAATAAACCTGTACTAGTGAGATTTTTCATGAGGATGGGGTCCAATGACATCAAGTCCCCATACTGAAAAGGGTCTAGAATACTTTGTAGTATAGAGGGGCATTGGAATTCGATGAAAAAAAGTGAGCATGGATTTGAAATGCCTGGATCTTCTTAAAAAACTCAATATGGTCATGGATCATTTTGGTCCAGAAGTAACCTATCCTAAAAATAAGATGGGACAACTTCAACCCAACCGATGAGAACCATTAGACCCAATATGGACCTCATGAATAAATTAGGGAATCTCATATCCTTCAATGTAATAGTAGATAATTCCACCAAACCAACACTTTTCGAGAGTCTACTCAACATTGTTCCCACTCTAGATGGTGAACTGTGTTGTGCGCTGATGGATTCTATCATACTTGGATCAGTCTGATGGGAGAAAAATACGATGGTGATACTCAAAAAACATAGTTTTCCAATATATGGTTTCTTTAACCATGGGAGGATCTGGAGGTCCTGTTGTGGAGGTACCAGCCATCGGGTGGTTCACCAACTGGCTATCCACAACATCTGAGGTGACATGAGAGATGAATCATCATTGTGCAATGTGGATGAGATGGTCTTCTTGATTGAGATCATCAAGGGATGCAGCTATACTATCCAAGGCATCGGTTTGACCATTATTTGATCGAGGAACATGAGTCACCTCTAGTTGAGAAGGGAACTAGACCACCAACTGGATAGTGTGCTCTAGTAAGTGTACAATTTATGGATTTTTAAAGATTTGATGATCATTAACCTACCAGATGTCTAACATAGAGTCTCCCTTCACATGAAATCATGGAACTTAAATCATGAGAGATAGATCGAGACTAGTAAAGGGAGCATGATACTCTACCTCATTATTGGTGCAGCCTTCTTATAGAAGGAATAAATAGGGAAGGAAAGACTTTTTTTGGGTGACGAAGAAAATTCCCATGCCTACCCTAGTGAGTTTGGAGTCATTGAGCCTTATACCAGTGGGGATATAAGAGAAACCATTGAAATTCATCTTCGAGCATGTAATATCTTGGTACACTTAGAGGATGTCCTCTTCTGGGAAGTCAAGATCCAAGGACTACTCTATCAGGGTTTGATGGATGGCCTTTAATTATGCCAATGCCTAACCCTTGACAATTTTATATGGAAAAAACTGATGTAGAACTGTGGAAGGATTAACACCCATAATTCCAAACATCATGTCAACATGGGGATATTTTGGATATAAATTTGTAGATCCATATAGGATTCCAAATGTATCTCATGATGTTGTTGGTTGTGTTGCACCATCTGCTCTATGAAGACCAGCAAGAGGGAGATCTTCTTGATAGAAGAATATCTGGTCTCTATGTTGAGGAACATGAGACTAAGATAATATAAAATATTCTATGACCCTTTATTGTTCATATGGGTGATAAGGGTGTCAAGGAATCCTTACAAGGTGGTTAGGTAAAGGACTAAAGGCTTCATTAAGATGATTGGCATCAAAAAATACATCTACTGCATGTACTACTTGATTTCCATGAGTGAGGTATGGAACTATTTATCTCATTGGTAAATAATACATTTCATCATGATAATAGATAAAGGATAACATTTTATAACTAAATTCAAAATGTTTTGATGTATGTAGGTTAAGTGTCCTTGAAGACCTCAGAGCTCGAGGAGGATGATCGGTCTAGGTATGTGACTAGTGGCCTTTATCTTCTCTAGATCGATCTAAATACCTCTATATCTAAAATCTAAGCTAAGAAACTTCCCAAAGCTAACCCCCAATACACACCTCAAGTAGTTCATTTTAAAATTTTAGGAGTGGAGGAATCAAAGACCTTCTCAAGACCAATGATATTTTTGTGACAGTAGTGGGATTTGACCACCAAATTGTCCACTTGGAATTACACTAGCATCCCAATGATCATCTTGATGATGTGGTGCATAAAAAGCTAATAAGTGGATCCTTAATTCTCCAGGACAAAGGGTAATACCTAATACTATATGGTCCATTGTAGCTCTATGAATATTATATACACTACATCATCTGGGTCCCACCTGATCTGATTTTTTCTAGAATACCCATTCATGAATGAGAGATCCTAGAACCTAGTTACAGCATCGATCAAGATCTATATCACTAGAAGGGGAAAATCATCCTTCCACCAATGGATTTTGAAGTCCATGAAGTTGATATAGACTCAGATTTTACCATTCCTATTCTTTATGGGAATGATGTTAGTCAACCACTTGGGGTACTAAACATCTGTGATAATGTTGGATTTGATGAGATTATCAACATCAGCATTGACCATAGCACCATGATAGTGGAGAATTTTCCTTGGAGGCTACTTTAACCAACGATGATTTACCGAGAGGCTAAGATGATGGATGACTACCTTAGGGTCTAGTCATGAAATATCATCATAACTCTAGGAAACCACATCACTATGTTACTTTAGGAAACCCATGTATTTTTTCTATTCATCTACAGTCATGGATTCACTAAGTAGTGTTGGCTATGGATCTACCTTAGTTCCAAGATTAACTAACACTATCTCATCAATTGTTGTGGAGTTTCCATCTTCAAATGTAGGAGGAGCATCCTCCATATACTCTTCGTCGTTTGAGGTAAATAAATCATGGGAAGGAGACTTCTCATTTAGTATGACTGATTTTAGAGGGACACTAATGCCGACTTGGGTGGTGGATGAGAAATCATCACTGGGAGTCACCTATATAGTAGAAATCCTTGAAAATATAGATGTCAACCCGATTCTATCAGGCCTTCAATCACGAGGTCCATTCATGATGTCAAATTTGGGGTAGCGGGTCGGTTTCTGGTGACTCAACCTTTCCCCATGGAATAGATGAAGGTGTCATGGAATACTGTCCAATGGTAAAACATGTTGATGCATCATTGGGGTAGGTGTTACTAGGATCACCTGAGATGATCATTTATAGTAATAAAAGGTAATATTTTGATGTTACTTGTACTTAGAAAAATGAATTCCGTTATTCATAAAAATAATGAAGCAGTGTCCCCAGTTTGGCATCACTGTATCCAAATGGTAAATCAGTATAATTAAAGCATCATCTAAGCCTAACCACATGCCAGCTACATTGGTTGTGTTCTCAAAGTCATTAGTTTGAACTTTATTTTCCTTTCTATGAAAATAGTTTTGATCCATGTAGAGGGATTCATAGAAGTTTAAGGTAGATTCATCACCATTGATCATGCCTATTCATCATTTGAGGGAGTACATGAGGCATTGGTGATGTGAGGTGGGAACTGCTTCACAAAGATGGAGATAGTGCCTACCTATCTACGATTTTTGGGTGATATCCTATAACACAACCATGATTTTTTATACCATTCCACCAAACTGGGTCTCCAACCAGATTATTCCAAACAGTATCTACTCGGTCCAGTTATAAGCCTGAATCTTTTGGTCAGAGGGTCTCAAATATAATTTAGTCAATCCCAACCTATAGTGTTTCCATGTCAGGGTAAGATTGATATCGTAACCTACGTCAACTATAAAATGGTGGAAATAAACACCATTTAAGTGGACAGGGATGTATAACAGTCCTATGTTCCCCTACATGAGAGAGACTTCATCTTTTTTTGAGAACGAGATGATGTCTTGGATTTATTCTAGCTCAAATTCATCAACATTGAAGGTATATTTGGTTGATACATCTGTTTTATATTGGAGGGTTCTTTTCAAGGAGACTATGAGGGAATCATGAATCTCTTATGATAGGAATAGGGCATGTAGGATTAATATAATTTCATGAGTTATAGTGATGTACTTAATCAAATCATTATTGTGTGAAAAAAACACATTTATATTTATAGGTGGTTACTCTTTGGTAGGAGGCATAACATGCACTACTGGTCAAAAAAGTGGATTATAGATTATACTACAAATTTCGTACTTCTCATTAAATAACCCACCTAGAATCACTACTATTTTATTGTCAGATGATGGAGTCCCTACCAAAGCTATAGTGAATGATCATGATTTGTCTATCTTTTTTCTAGCTCGTCGAGTAGAACAATTAGTTGTGGTGATGAATATGAAGAAAAAGGTTGATAGGACTATTCCTAGTAAACACTTTTTATATACTTTTATCTATTTATAGTTTCATTCTTAGCTGGGATTGAGTCACTGTACTAGGAATTCCAATTATTTTTATATCCTCAGCTCCATTGATGGTGACATAGACTGGAGACATCCAAAGGGATTTCCTTAAACCACTACTATTCGAGAACCATGTAGGGATCCACCAACTCGATGGTATTCATGGGTTTATACTCTATATCATCATCAACTGAGTATTCCAATTATAGATAAACTATAATGGTGATTCCCATAAATGGAGGAATGTATTCACTAAAAGTGAAAAATGGATTCGATGTCGGCAATTTACTATGATTTTCCTCACTCTATCAGTCCCTACACTTCTAAGACCTAGAAGGATGCAATGTGGATGCAGAAGTTTCAACCAGAGATAGAGAGGAAACTAAAGGAGGCTTGGGCTAGACTAATATGGTACTAATGATTCCATGGGACAAAGTGAGTGATTTATGATCTAACTAGTCATTATACTTCTAATTTTTTTGAATGGAGACTTTCTACCATTCACCGGAATCTTTACTGTCACTGTTGGGATCAACAAAGAAACACGTCACTTGTTCCTAGACTTTTCCCAATTTAACTAAACCATTATCTAATTTTTCCAAAAATCTATACTTTGAACAAATATAATTAATTTATGTTATGTCCAAGGATCTTGTTCTAAGGTTAGTGGTCAGGTCCATCAGTGAGATCAATGTCTTGTGGATTTTTCCACTCCAGAAGCTTCGAGACTCCCTATTGTAATGAACATTAGAAATAATTGGGGACTAATGAATCCATGAAGTAGTAGGTATTGTTGAGTCAATAAGGTTTTCCTTATGACTTTTTCATTCCTTCTTGTTTTGAAAATCACAAACACCTTATCTTTAAGAAATTTAATTTTATAAGAAAAATTGCTTTCTTAAGGAAAATCGCTTTTATAAGAAAAATTATCCTTATCATATTTTCATCCATATTTTTTCTTAAGTATGATATTCGGATTCATTTTCTCGGAATCATTGAAACTTTGATATAAAGCATTCTGTTTTAGGATTCGGATTCTGGACAATAACTATAAGGAAGTTTCATTCCGAATTCTGGATATGAACTCTAACTAAGTTCTATTCCAGATTCAGATTACGAATTCTGAAGAAGAATTCTCATTACGAATTCTAATGAAGAAATCTCATTCCAAATTCTCATTACGAATTCCAATGAAGAATTCTCATTACGAATTCTAATGAAGAAATCTCATTCCGAATTCTCATTACGAATTCTCATGACGAATTCTCATTACGAATTCTGATGACGAATTCCTATTCCGAATTCTCATTCTGAATTCACCTATGAAACAGAATCTGATTATCTTTGTTTCATACACTCTGAATTTATTCACTCCGAACCTTCACTCCGAAGTTTTCATTCTGAACCTTTTTTTGTTAGAATTAAAACGATGTCGTACATTCTGTTACACTTGTTTTTTTATAAAACGATGTCATCCATTTCGTTATAAACTAACCGTTGTCGAAGTGACACGTGTATAGGTCCCTCCGATCTTTAAGGAAAATATGACCGTTGGAGAAGGAGCCGACCTTACCTATAAATAGGAGCTCATTTGAAAAAGCTCGAAATGGATGGATGAACAATTTGAACTTTGTGCATACATGCTGTTGAAGTGATTTCTAGAGAGAGAGACTCTTATTAACTCTCAAAGCTTCGTGCGACTCCGAATGTTGGTGATTACATTCAAGGGCTTCCAGGGATAGGAAGACAGAGGTGCCGAATACCTTAATATTCGAGGGCTTCCTTGCTGAGGAAGACAGAGGTTGCCAACTACCTTGAAGTTGAGGGCTTGCGGGGATAGCAAGACAGATACTCAGATCTTTGTATCGAGGGCTTACCCTGGTGTGGGTAAGACAGACTTGCTTGAAAGTATAAATCAAGGGACCTTTATCCAAGGTTGTTGGATACCCTTCTCTTTGGGTTAAAAGACTATTATCTTGTTACTAGTAGTTTTAGTACTTGTCTTTATTCCGCTGCAATTTGTATCTTAAGAAAAGTATAACTTTCTTATACTTCCTTACTTACTCTGATTCATTTAGATTCTATACGCTTTAAGGTAGAATCTCATATTGTAACTTTTTTTAAGTTTCAAATTCCGGAACCATATTTCTGGAACCTACTTTTGGAATCACTTTCCAAGTTTAGTTCGGTGTTAGAGGTGTTGTGAATTTTCCTAGTTTAACTTTGTTAAACTTAGCCTTTCCTTTTCTTAAGGAAACTATAGTTTCTTAACTAACTTTAAAGGTTCCAAAGAAATTTTTGAAGTATACAATTCACCCCCCTCTTGTATATTGAGCATCTCATACTATATTTCGATCCTACAATTGGTATCAGAGGTTGGAAACCTCTTACTCTATACCATTCTTACATTTGGTATCAGATGAGGTCTCTGAAATACTTATACTCACGAATAAGTTTTTCTTGCTCACTTTTCCATTCTGAACTTTTCTCATTCTGAACTTTGTTATTACGATTCTTTGCTACTAACAAGTTTGTGTACAAAGTTATTTTTAGTATGACAGGAATTAATGTTGGTTCGATTGACAATCTAAATCTGACAAGACCACCTATCTTTGATGGTAATGACTATGAATACTGGAGAGATCGTATGAAGACTTTTTTATCAATACTAGTGTAGATAATTTTGTTATGCTTACTGGTGATTATAAAATTCCTGACAAGGAAGTCAGATCTTTCACTAACCAGGAAAAGAAAGAATATCAACTCAACTATAAGGTACGCAATACTTTACTATGTTCAATGCCCAGAAATATATATAGCCAAATTTCTTCTTGTGAAGCAGCTAATTGTATATGGAAGAATTTAGAGGTTACACACTTTGGGAGTTCTAAGGTGATTGAGACTAGAAGAGCTATGCTTAGAGCTGAATATCATGGCTTCAATTTTCCTTATGGAGAACCTATCTGTAAAGTTCAACAAAGATTTATGACTATTGTCAACAGTCTGCAGTCTATGGGAGAAAAAGGTTTAGATGATGAAGCTCTTGTGGACAAGATAATTGATATTATGCCTAATGAGTGGGAATCCAAGAGAACAGCCATAGATGAGAACAGGAAGGTTACTCAAATTACTCTTGATGAATTATTTGGAACTCTTCTACAACATGAAACCAGAATGAAGAGAGATGCTGACAACATCAAGAAGAAGAATGGAAATGGTACTGTTGCTTTTACTACAACTTCAAATCAGATGAAAGCTAAGACTCCTGAGAGAGTAACCAGATCTAAGTCGAAGAAAGTTATTTTTCAATCCGAATCTAGTGAGAGTGAAGTCTCGGAAAATGAATTAGCCAATCTTGCTCGAAGGATGAACAAGATAGCTGGACAGAGAAACTTTCAATCCAAGTATAAGAAGAAGGATAGGAAAGATAAGAAAGATGGAGAAGTTACTTGTTATGAGTGTAAAAGAGCAGGACATATTAGACCAGATTGCCCTATGCTCAAAAAGAAAGAAAGGAAGGAAAGAAATTCAGACAGGAACATGAAGAAGTATTATAAAGCTAAAGCTAAGAATGTTCTGAAAGCTAATGACACCTGGAGTGCCAGTGGTGGTGACTCTTCAGATGAATCTTCTGATTATGAATCTTCAGGACAGAAGAATCTTGGTCTTATAGCCAGATTGCCTATTAATAATCATTGTCCTATGGCTAAGGTACGAAATTCTGAATCATTGACCAATGTTTCTTTAAATTCTAATGATAGTAAATATTATAACTCTTCTGATGAAGAATCATCTTCTGATGAGGAAAATACTTTACCTACTTTTGAAAAAGTCTCTAGGTTTGCTGAACTTCTTGAGATTGAGAATTCCAAACTCAATAAGAAACATGATAAGGCAAACTCTAGGAATTCTATTCTTACTAAAGAGATATCAGATCTTTCTAAAGATCTTGATAAGAAAAATGCTGATTTTGAAAGTATTTCAAAAAATCTTGAGGAAGTAAGTTCTGAGAAGATCAAACTTTCTAATGAATTAGAAAAAGTAATTTCTAATAAAAATGTTTTTGAGCCTAACTCTAGTTCCAAAACTAATGATTTTGAGGATAAAAACTTGGTTGTAAAACTCAAGTCCGAAAT
This sequence comes from Viscum album, assembly GCA_963277665.1. Lineage (NCBI taxonomy): Eukaryota > Viridiplantae > Streptophyta > Magnoliopsida > Santalales > Viscaceae > Viscum > Viscum album. The sequence continues at coordinate 196,796,110 of OY728162.1, forward strand.
TTTTTCCTTAAAGAAGTGTTTATCAAACTTTACCCATGGCAAGGAAAATTTTTATAAGATGTATTCTCAAATACGACCATTAAGGAATAAATTCGGATTTGGTTATACCCATGCAAAACCAGTTTTCAGTAACAATTATTTTGTTCCTCAAAGTGCCCCATTTTTCACTAAGTGTCAATGTGGTGGTCACTGGGCGAAGAATTGTTCCTTAAACAAAACCCAATCCTTAGGTTTTCATAAATCTTATTTTTCTAAGAAAATGTGGGTTCCAAAAATTTTATTGTCTGGAAATCTCGAATCCAAACAAGTTTGGATTCCGAAAGTCTAATTTTGTTCTTAATTTCAGGAAAATAAAGAAAGTTCCAGCAACAATATATGGTACATGGAAAGTGGATGTTCCCGGCACATGACTGGTAACAAAAGCTTTTTTGAAAAGATTATCAAAACGAAAGGAGGAAGGGTAACTTTCGGAGACAATGCTAAGGGAGAGATTGTTGGTATTGGTAATATTGTTCTTTTAGGTAAAACTTTGATTTCAAATGTTCTTTTTGTTAAAGGTCTTAAGCACAACCTCATTAGCATAAGTCAGTTATCTGATGAAGGTTACCTTGTGAATTTTAGGAATGATAAGTGCTTAGTTCACAATTCCAAGGAAGAATTTATTCTCTCAGCCAACAGGCAAGAGAATGTTTACACCTTAAACTTAGAAGACCTAAGAAGCCAAGATTTACCTTGCCTAAGTGCAATGGAAGATCACTCTTGGTTATGGCATAGAAGTCTAGGACACTGTAATCTTAGGAACCTATGTAAACTCTCTAAGAAGACACTAGTTAAGGATCTACCAGAGCTTAGATTTGATTCTTCTAAAGTTTGTGATCCTTGTCAATATGGCAAGCAACATAAATCTAGTTTTAAGGAAATCGGTGAAGTCTCAACAACTGATGCATTACAGTTAGTGCACATGGATCTTTTCGGTCCAACACAAACTGGAAGTATTGGAGGCAAATACTATGTGTTTGTTCTAGTTGATGATTACACTAGATTTACTTGGGTCTATTTTCTAGCAAAGAAATCTGAAGCTTTTTCCTATTTCAAAAGTTTTAGAGCTCAAGTTAAAAATGAGAAAGACCTTCCATTGAAAACAATTCATAGTGATCATGGAGGAGAATTTCAAAATTCTGATTTTGAAACTTTTTGTAGTAAGAAAGGTATTACTCACAATTTTTCAGCACCTAGAACTCCTCAACAGAATGGTGTAGTTGAAAGAAGAAATAGAATTCTTCAAGAGATAACTAGAACCATGTTGAGTGAATATTCTATTGCTAGACATTTTTGGGCTGAAGCTGTAAGTACTGCTTGTTATACTATAAATCGAGTTTTGATTAGACCTTTTCTTAAAAAAACTCCTTATGAGTTATGGAATGGTAGAAAACCTAGACTTTCCTACTTCAAGGTTTTTGGTTGCAATGTATTCATTTTGAATAATAAAGATAACCTACATAAATTCGCACCAAAATCTGATGAAGGGATTTTCTTAGGTTATTCCACAACCTCTAAGGCTCATAGAGTTTTTAATAAAAATACTTGTACTGTTGAGGAAACAGTGCATGTGAAATTTGATGAGTCTGATCCTTTTGTTTTTAAACCATTTCAACTTACATCTTCGGATGTGTTTTCAAAAACTGATTATCAACCTTTGATAGAAGAACCTTCTGATAAGGAAATTGTTCTAGAAGATACTTCTGAAACATTTACCCCAGAAGACTTTCTACCCTCTGTTGATGAACAGGTTTTACAAAACCCAAATCAGGTGTTTCTGAAGAATCATCCCAGTGATAGTATCATTGGTGATGTAAATCAACCTATAAGGACTAGAAGTTCCTTAAGAAATGAAGTAGAACATCTAGCATTTCTTTCCCAATTAGAACCTAAAAGCACTGATGAAGCTTTAGGTGATGATGATTGGATCAAAGCAATGCAAGATGAACTAAATGAATTCGAAAGGAATAATGTATGGACCATGGTTGAAAGACCCAAGGAAACTTCTGTTATTGGAGTAGAATGGGTTTTCAGAAATAAATGTGATGAAAATGGAGTCATTGTTAGAAATAAAGCTATACTTGTTGCTAAAGGTTATAATCAGCAAGAAGGAATAGACTATGAAGAAACCTATGCTCCAGTAGCTAGACTTGAATCTATCCGAATTCTACTTGCCTTTGCAGCATTCTTTAATTTCAAACATTTCCAAATGGATGTGAAATGTGCTTTTCTTAACGGTTATGTTCAAGAGGATGTTTGTGTTGAACAACCTCCTGGCTTTGAAGATACAAAACATCTAGATCATGTTTTTAGACTTACCAAAGCTTTGTATGGCCTTAAACAAGCTCCACGAGCATGGTATGATAGACTCACTGAATTTTTGCTTCAAAATAACTATGTTAAGGGAAATGCAGATCCAACCCTTTTTATAAAGAAAGATAAGAAAAATGTTTTGATTGTTCAAATTTATGTTGATGACATTATATTTGGTTCAACTCGGCAATCTTTGACTGACTTTTTTGCTAGTCTAATGAAATATGAGTTTGAAATGAGTATGATGGGTGAGTTAACATTTTTCCTTGGTTTTCAAATTTCTCAAAAACCAGAAGGAACTTACATATCTCAACATAAGTATATTAAAGATCTTCTTAAAAAGTATGGTTATGACAACACTAAGAGTATAAGTACTCCCATTGGTACCTCAAACTCTTTAGATCTTGAGGAAGCTGGGAAACCAGTAGATCAAACATCTTTTAGAGGTATGATAGGAAGTCTACTTTACTTAACAGCTAGTCGACCAGACTTAATGTTTTCAGTATGCTTATGTGCAAGATATCAATCCAATCCTAAGGAATCTCACTTAAAGGCAGTAAAAAGAATTTTTCGCTACCTTAAGGGAACCATGGATCTAGGATTATTTTATACTTCTGGAAATGATTTTGTTCTAAAAATCTTTTCTGATGCTGACTTTGGTGGATGTAGAATGGATAGGAAAAGTACATCCGGAACTTGTAATTTCTTAGGAGATTCATTAGTTTCTTGGTCCTGCAAGAAGCAACATTCAGTTGCACTTTCCACTGCTGATGCTGAATATGTAGCAGCTGGAAGTTGTTGTGCACAAGTGTTGTGGATGCAACACACACTCGCAGACTATGGCTTGAGTTTTACCAAAACTCAAATTTTGTGTGATAACACAAGTGCCATTGCTCTCAGTAAGAACCCTGCACATCACTCCCGTGCAAAACACATAGATATTAGGCATCACTTTCTTAGGGATCACACACTAAAAGGAGATATTATTCTTCAGTTTATTGGAACGCAAGATCAACTTTCTGATATTTTCACAAAATATTTGCCTTCTGATAGATTTGAATATATCAAACAGAAGTTAGGAATGATAATCGTAAGGTAATCTTCCTTAATTAACTTTCTGTTGAAAAAGTCTCCTTACAGTAATAAACTCCTTTTTATAGGGGGAGTACATTTGATTGTTTGGTTAACAAAGTTTTTCAAAATTTGTTTTCAAACTTTTCGGAACGAATATTTCCGGAATGGAACTTCCGGAACTACAATTTTCCAGAATGGATATTTTCACACAGAATACTTATGGAATGGAAGTATTCGTATTGAAAATTTCCGGAATGGAAAACTTTCGTACTGGTACTTTCATAACCAGATTTTCGTACCAAACCTTCTTAATTTCTTTTTCGTACTGAGTTTTTCATACTGTGTTTTTCGTACTGAGTTTTCCGTACTGAGTTTTTTAGTGAGTTTTTCGTAGTAAGTTTTTCAAACTTTGTCTTTTCGTAATAAAAGTTTTATTTGGTCATCTTTATATTACCCATTACGAATAACTTTCCTAAGCAAATCCGAAAGGTATGATTTCCTTACTCAAGTTTTCGTATTCATATTTTACTTGATGGTAGTTTCTTGTATTATGTTTTCGGAATTATAGTTTTCTTAATTCTTTACTTTAATAAAAACCTCAAAAAGATCGGATTCGAGCTTTCAACCGTCAGATCTGATCACAGCTCATTCCAACCGTTAGATCAACTATGGAATGTGAATCGTCATCCCGTTGTCTTTATAAAGGGGACATAATTTCTTGTCCCACGTCGATCACAATGCTTTCGCGTGCTGAAGCTCTGCCTCTCTGATTTAAGGCCGTTCTGAACTTCAGTCTACTCCGTTCCGAACTTCCCAGAGAACTTCAGATCCGAATGTCTGCAGAGTTAGCTTCTCAAGAAATGTCTTCAACCAAGCCTATCTCTCAGTGGTTAGTATACAGGGAAAGGTTACTCCATCCGGATTTCTTCAACGATTATGATTCTCTTATCTCGAAGAACATCAAGTTGAATGGCTGGGAGGATGTTGCGGTATCTAAAACCGGGAATCAAGATGAAGTTTATTCTGATTTCCTTGTCGAATTTTATGAGTCAGTTTCTTTCTTTAAGGAAGATGATAGAGAGATGTTTTCTTTCAAATCATATGGCAAGACATATAAGCTTTCTTACACCAAGGCTGCAAGCTTGGTAGGATTATCTTATGAAGGTGATGTTGAGTTTATTTCCCACGTATTGCCGGACTGCAAGGGTAGCTTCAACAAAGAGAAAGCCTTAGAAACTCTCGGACTGGTTGATGATAAGGCTCCGAAAATTGCAAGTCTATCTACTAATTTTCGGATTCTGGAATTATGGGTGCAAGGACTTATCGTACCGAGAAAAGGTGATAAGGATAGCATGAAGAAGAGTGAGATTTATATCTTAGATTTTCTGATAAATCTAAGGAAGTTTAACTTTATGAGGCACATCCTTATAACCATTGAGAACCTTAAGAAAGGAAATCTCAGAGCTCAGATCGTTATGTACCCAGTAATATTATCAAAGCTCATAGTTCGGTGCCTAGAATCTTTCAAGGTAGCTTGCAGTTCTAAGCCAAGGGTTTGTAAAATCTTGTTGGTAAGTGATGATACTCTGAAAAGAATGAATGTAGCCTTTGACAAGAATACTGGAATGTTTATTGATCTACCTGATCAAGAAGAAGTGGCTCCGAAAGTTTCTGATCCGGAATCCTCTAAGCCGGTAAGGAAGAGAAAGCTGAAACAAGTGGAAGTAGAAGCAGAAGATCCTAAGTCTAAGAAAGTCCATTCCGCACCTCCAAATCCTAAGAAGAAGAAATCCCATCCTGATTAAGTTGTTGCAAAGTGGAGAGCAGATAAAGAAACAAGGAAAGAAGGGGATCCGCAGTTCGGATTGAACCCTGCGGAGGCAAAGGCTTTGAAGGAGAAAACTGCTGATGAGCTCGAGAAACAAGCTAAGGAAAAGAAGCTTAAGAAGAAAATGTCAGAAGCTGAGGCAGTCCAAGCGTTGTTGAAGTTCAATGAAATGGTGTCAGCAACAATTCCAGTTCCGAGAACTTTCTCTCTGGAATCTCTACCTGAGACTCCAGGAAGAAATTTTGTTGCTCCAGATGAGGCTGTTGCTACTAATACTGAGGAAGTAGAGCAAGTGGAACAAGTTGAAGAGGCTGCTGAAGGAAGTGGTGAGATAGGAGATGTGCTAAAACAAGTAGATGAGTACAAGGGAACTCCTTCGACTCACTTATCACTCCGAACTTCTGAAGCTGAATCTTCAAAGCTAGTTACTCCTGCAATGGAAGAAGAGAGAGGAGAAGAAGAAGTTTCCTATCATGGAGAAGAAGAAAAACTTTTACATGATATTGCTCAGATGAAAAATGTAGAGGATACTGTTCAGGAAGTTCCTGATGAGGAAGATATTGTCGTTCAAGTTTCTGACAGTGAGAAGAGATCTCCGGAACAGGTTTCAATTCCGGAAAAAGATAAGGGAAAGAAAATTCTTACTGAGACCCCATGTTCAGAAAAGAGGGTGAGAAAGGAAGCTGGTAGCTCTTCTAAGAGAAAGTTGGAGCTTATAGAGGAAGAAAACTCTCCAAGCAAGATTTCAGATTCAGAGTCATCTTCGTTGGGGCATGACTTTGTTGTTCAGTCTTTAAAGAAGTTGGTGGGAACCATTCCGACCTTCTCTAGTATTGATTCACGATGCCAGATGCTCCAACATGCGTTGAATCAGAAAACAGACTCTGTATCCATGGTTATGGATAAGTGCGTTGAGATTGAGGCAGAGTTCAAAAACTTCTTTATTGGTTACGAAGCTCATAAAAGATCTTGCAAGAGGATGAAAAGCTGGTCTAAGAAGACTGTGGAAGAGATGAGGCTTTTCGATGAGTTTCAAGATAATGTTAAGGATGCCTTTGAGACCGAGGACAGAAAGATTAACGAGCTGACTTCCTCCTTTGAAGAAAAGTTGACAGAGGAAAAGAACTTTCGGATTCAGGAAGTGAGAGATCTGAATGGGAAGCTCAATTCTGTTTCTCAGAATTGGAAATTTGAAAGGGTTCATCGGATCGATTTTGAAGAGAGGATGAAGGGTCAGGAAGAGAAAATCAAAGCTCAGGAAGAAAAGCTAAAGACCCCGGAAGAAAAGATTCAAGCTCAATCCGAAAGAATAGTTTCCTTAGAAAAGCAAGCTGAAGAAGATCATAAAGACCTCAAGAAGATCAAGACTATTCTAAAGGGCCTCATGTCTAAGGAAAAAGATCCGAAATAATCTAATCCGATCTTTTTGTTGTATTTTTTTCTTGTTGTCGAGATTTCAAAGTTAATGAAAGTCGTACTTGTTGTTTCTATTGTTGTCATTACTAATCTTTCAGGTACTTCGTTATTTTTTTCCATTCCCTCCAATTCTTTTTGAAAATCACAAAGGGGGAGAAGGAAAAGATCCTTAAGAAAAAGAAGAACTCTAATAAGAGTTTATCAAAGGGGGAGAAAGAAAAAATACCCAAGGAAAAATAACTCTAAATAAGAGTTTGTTTAAGGGGGAGTTTTTCTTAAAGAAGACATTTTTTCACTCCGGAAATATGAATACGATCCTTAGAGTTTCAAAGCCTAAGGGGGAGTTAGTCGTATTCATCTATATCCTTAAAACAAGGGAGATAAGCATTAATATGTTTCTTTCTTCTTAGAATTTTTTGTTTTTCGTAAGGATGTTTGTGCTTTCCAAAAAGGGGGAGATTGTTGAGTCAATAAGGTTTTCCTTATGACTTTTTCATTCCTTCTTGTTTTGAAAATCACAAACACCTTATCTTTAAGAAAATTGCTTTTATAAGAAAAATTGCTTTCTTAAGGAAAATCGCTTTTATAAGAAAAATTATCCTTATCATATTTTCATCCATATTTTTTCTTAAGTATGAGATTCGGATTCATTTTCTCGGAATCATTGAAACTTTGATATAAAGCATTCTGTTTTAGGATTCGGATTCTGGACAAGAACTATAAGGAAGTTTCATTCCGAATTCCGGATATGAACTCTAACTAAGTTCTATTCCAGATTCAGATAACGAATTCTGAAGAAGAATTCTCATTACGAATTCTAATGAAGAAATCTCGTTCCGAATTCTCATTACAAATTCCAATGAAGAATTCTCATTACGAATTCTAATGAAGAAATCTCATTCCGAATTCTCATTGCGAATTCTCATGACGAATTCTCATTACGAATTCTGATGACGAATTCCTATTTCGAATTCTCATTCCGAATTCTCCTATTAAACAGAATCTGATTATCTTTGTTTCATACACTCTGAATTTATTCACTCTGAACCTTCACTCTAAAGTTTTCATTCCGAACCTTTTTTTGTAAGAATTAAAACGATGTCGTACATTCTGTTACACTTGTTTTGTAATAAAACGATGTCGTCCATTTCGTTATAAACTAACCATTGTCGAAGTGACACGTGTACAGGTCCCTCCGATCTTTAAGGAAAATATGACCGTTGGAGAAGGAGCCGACCTTACCTATAAATAGGAGCTCATTTGAAAAAGCTCGAAATGGATGGATGAACAATTTGAACTTTGTGCATACATGTTGTTGAAGTGATTTCTAGAGAGAGAGACTCTTATTAACTCTCAAAGCTTCGTGCGACTCCGAATGTTGGTGATTACATTCGAGGGCTTCCGGGGATAGGAAGACAGAGGTGCCGACTACCTTAAAGTTCGAGGGCTTCCTTGCTGAGGAAGACATAGGTTGCCAACTACCTTGAAGTTGAGGGCTTGCGGGGATAGCAAGACAGAGACTCCGATCTTCGTATCGAGGGCTTACCCTGGTGTGGGTAAGACAGACTTGCTTGAAAGTATAAATCAAGGGACCTTTATCCAAGGTTGTTGGATACCCTTCTCTTTGGGTTAAAAGACTATTATCTTGTTACTAGTAGTTTTACTACTTGTCTTTATTCCGCTGCAATTTGTATCTTAAGAAAAGTATAACTTTCTTATACTTCCTTACTTACTCTGATTCATTTAGATTCTATACGCTTTAAGGTAGAATCTCATATTGTAACTTTTGTTAAGTTTCAAATTCCGGAACCATATTTCCAGAACCTACTTTTGGAATCACTTTCCAAGTTTAGTTCGGTGTTAGAGATGTTGTGAATTTTCTTGTTTAACTTTGTTAAACTTAGCCTTTCCTTTTCTTAAGTAAACTATAGTTTCTTAACTAAATTTAAAGGTTCCAAAGGAATTTTTAAAGTATACAATTCACCCCCCTCTTGTATATTGAGCATCTCATACTATATTTCGATCCTACAGGTATGGTTTATCCTAACCAAGACAGGATCTCTAAAATATTTCCCCTAACATTGTTCTAGAGTTGGATGATGGGTTGGAGGAACAATATCTCACCTAGGTAGCGGTTCTTGGTGGGGTGGTGCCTACAAATTCAGTGATGCGAAAACCAGATACTAAGGCCGCTAAAATCAGTGAGGCATCACTTACTGAGGCTGTGATGGGAAAGGCTTGTCCTTTAACTAATCTTGTGGCTTTGTAACTCCTTCCTTCACTACGTCGGTAGTCTCACCCTTAGTGGTTCATTTTTTAGGAGCTGAGAGAGGCAATGGTTGTGCCTATGTGGCATAATGCAAGGCTTACTCTTGGTGTTGAGCTTTATCAGAGATGTCTCAAAATCCAAATGGAATGTTCTGAGTCATGAGTTAAGAAACCAACTCAGTCTTAACATTACACACACACATAGTTAATAGCTACTGTTGAGTTAATGGAATATCAAGTGAATACATGAGGCCCTTCCACCAGGAAACAAAGTAACTGACACACTCACCCCAAATTTTCTTTCATTTGAAGAGGACATAAATACTATTCTTACATGTGGTCCAATTTAACTAGTAGATGAATAGTGTGAAGAGTTCTTCCCAACTAGTAATGGATCCCATAGGTAATTGGTTGTACCAGATGAGCGATGTTTCATCCAATGTCTAAAAAAACATCAGATCATGGCTTCCCCTTACTACTATAGAGTTCCCTACATGGATTCATACATTGATATGAAGTGGAAATGAAGATAACATTGGCCTCACATCCCATTAATAGAGTATAAAGTATGATTCTTAAAATTCATTGGTTCTCTCACATCAGCCACCCATGTAGTATATGGTTTTTATCTGGTGGGATCACCACCTATTGTGTCGTAAGGGATTCGAGATGAGCAGTGAGAGCATCTATGAAATCTTCTTAGCATGGATTATAATATTGATTAGGATTACTAATCTCCAATTCATTTATGTTCTTATCAACATGATAGAAATTCTCAACCAACAATGCGGTATCTTATGGAGTGTCCTGTAGAGATTCTTTTGGGGAAACATGGTCCAGATCTAAAGGGGGTTGTCACACAGATTGGGAATATTTTGCAATTTAAACCATGGTTGTTGGAAATAAATTATAGTTTCTACCCTACCATGATGCACGATATTCCCATGATCGATGGAGGGAAGCTGGATGAGAGAGATTTTCTGCTATCCCTACTGCCCTAGCGGAGGAGGAACATGGTCATACCAAGGATTTCCATAGTTTTAGAACTGTTATGCAAGGAGCTCAGTAATTAGCTCATCAATGAGTCTCCTATTCTCTACAATTTTTTTATGCAAGAAATCCATTGTGAGATTGATCTCTAGCTTCTATGTGACATCATATAGATCAGAGGGTTTAGTGGTCCGAATTCTATCTTTACCATTGTTGGTGTCTCGATCGATGGGCAATGATATAGAGGGATCACCAATGCTGAGTTTCTTCCTTTGTAGGAGAGTGAAGACACTATTATTATATTCAATATGATATAGAGACACCCTAGTTGGTGGGTCCTCTTGGTCGGATCTTATATCAGTGTCCATTATCTTGAGTATACCAAGATCATCCATATTCACTGTGACTGTTCCTAGAGGCATATCCATAATGTCGCTAGTTAGTTGTGGATGTAGCATGATGGGACTTAAGTGTAGATAAGTGTACTATTACCAGCCCATAATTTTTACTGGCAGGGATTCATCTTCAATAATTCAGTGGAGATCCATAAATATCTAAATGAATATTTTTTGGAGGGTCAAATAGTATCTGGATGACACGGGATGCTGGGCTACATAGAGTGCTTCCAACTCAACCATGTGACACTACTGGTCGATGTTATTAATATACTCCTGCCTCTTTGTATAGAACAACTGATGGTTGTGGAGATGAAAACACATTGCTCAGATAGTCATGTAGAATAACATAACCTCGTCTTGGGTGAGGTCCTCAAGAATGATGATGTATGGAACTGTACTCTTCCCAAGAACCAATGATAGAATATCAATTGGCAGGGTGTCCCATAGCTTTCCCTATTCAAATAAGGGTTCCAAATAATCATTTTAAAAATAATTGGGCAATGGTAGATTGGCATACTAGTGATGGTATTGACGAGGATAAGTGCAGTAGTGGACTGGCTAGTTGAGAAGACACTCCATGGGATGATTAATCACTATAAACTGGGTCATCTCATGGAGTCATTACCAACCACATCATCATGTCCCTATAGGACTATGCATTTTCCACTGCCTCAATTTGAGGGTAATTGTTTGTAGGTGTAAATTCTGGTGGATTCTCATCATCTACCAAAACCTAGAAATAATCCTTTTGATCTTAATAGGAGGTAGATAATTAAGCTGATGATTATAAGGAATAATGCACCACAAGACCTTGGAAGGGAGAAAAATTATCATCTTTGTGGATGTATATGTGAAGGCATTTAGGAATCATGGGGATCTCACCTCCCAAGATGACGAATTTCACTAGTTGGGCTCCTTCCCCATACTATGATATAGGTTAATGGGGAGAAGGACGCATCATTGAATGAAATTAGACTTCACAATCTAAAATGAAAATCGGATTGATAATGAATTGGTGATTCCCAAATGTTTTTTGTGTGGAAATGGTCCACCCTTATGACCTGGGGTGGTTCTTCTATGTAGGGTGGTTCCACGACTTGGGGAGGTCCTCTATGTTGGTCGGTACTAGAGTGGGGAGGACCTTTGCTTCTGTTGATTAGGATGTGGGGATGACCTCCGTATTTTTTGTTGTCGATGTGAGGAAGACCTCTTCTTTGGCTACTGTGAGTGTGGGGAGGGCCTCCACTCTGAGTGTTGATGTGATAGGGAGGGAGAAAATCATATCTGGTCAGTGGAAACATGGGGAGGACCACCATATTGGAAGTGATAGTGGGTAGGTCCATAGTGATTTGTATTATAGTGGTTATGTCCTCTTTTTGAGATGATAGAAACATACAGAGGACCTCCATGTTAGTTTCTGATGGAGTGGGGAGGACCTCCACTATGGATGGCTATGGTATGAGGAGGGAATCTGTGTTGGACAATAGTGATATCATTAGGAGGAACATCGTGTTGATTATTAATGAAGTTGGGAGGGCCTCCACTTTTTTTGTTCTAGAGAAATGAGGATAAATACTTGATATGTGGATGTAATGTGGGTGACCTATGCATTTATGGTCTACGATATGAGGAGGACCACTGTTTTGGGAACCATCGACATGGGGAGGACCTCTATGATGGATGTTGACAAGGAATGGTGGACCTCACCTAAAAGGATTCTGAGAACATGTGGAGGACCTCCATTCTGTGTATGAGAGCAGGTAATACCTCCACTCAAGTTGGTTATCATATGGAGAGGTCCTCCATACTAAATCTCATCATTACATACTGGCCCATAATGGTTGCTGGTTGTGCCAAAGATTGAAAGAGTTAACCAAGACTTCATCTGGGGAGACTCAGGTCTCAATTACAACTGGGTGCTGATGTGTCCCTACATTTATAGAAGAAGGGATGTGATCGAATGCACCAATGGTGGTAGAATCCATCGAATCCATGGAAGATGATAACCCCTTGTAGTAATCCCCCTATGTTTATACCCTATGTGGCATCATGTCATCCCGACTAGGACTAATAGAGTAAGGGTGTATACCACCTGTTCCTCGCCCTAAAGGATTGCTTATTGGTGGAAATTATGAGCCCTAGTGGGATCCCATCATGGATGCTCCCGAAAAGAAGTAGTATCCAAGATAACACTGGAATCCACTACCTCTTTGGCATACAGGAACAAGTTGTATAAATTATATGGGGAGAGGCGCTCAAAGTAATTGGTTGTTGGAGTGGGGATTTTTGGATCCTTGTGTAGCCCATGGAGGCAGTAGTGTCAGTGATGCATAGAATCCTCCATGACCTAATAGGCTCTGCCCCTTATATTAATGAATCCTTCCATCTCATACCATTGAATGAGGGTGTCTTTCACCCTCCTCTGAATGATCTCTAAGGGTGAGATGTGGAGTGGGATCCCAGTAGCAATTGTCAAGCTAATGCCTTTGAATAGGTGTGTCATGCATGATTACAGTGTTGATATTTCTTCTACCTCTATGTATGTGTGAGGTAGGAAATTGGTTCCCTACATTTTTTTCATGTAAGGAAATATGATTTAGATGATAATATGGATTTAGGGAAAGAAATTAATTGTTCCCCAACATCATCCAAACTTCCATGGAAGGAGAGTGATATTCACGTTGATGATGTTGCAGACCTGAATTTCCAATTATTAACTACCCCAATTTATATAGAGTTCAATGATGAGGCCACTATTTTCTTAGTGTTCCCTAACACCATATTTCTAGATCTATTGGCATGCTCATCCATTGATTTATCGAATTCTTATTATCCCCATGTTAAGAAGAATAGTGTCACATAGGGTTTATCATTTTGATTTATGATGCTTTCGCTTAGATGTGCCCACTGCATCCGCAACATTGGTTATGTGGTTGGTGGGATACTATTGTCAACCAGCATTCCGTCTTTCCAAACGCAGATGGATTTCATCACTTTCCATAGTGATGTACACTTTTTGATCAAAATGGGATAATGGGATATCATTTTATCTTCCTTGGATTCCTCCTTAAAAATTGTCGCTTAATCTGAGTCACCCTCATATATTTAGACATGTTTTAAAAAATCATTATTGTTGACATATCATTGTGGATGGTGGTTAATTATGCTGCTTATTTCTATACATTCCAAGTGATCTTGATTGGGTAGAAACTTTATTCTGAAGGAGCAGTCACATTGGGCATCACGGGCATGTCTGGATGTTGGAACATTGGACACCTGTACTCTTCCTCATAATAGGGATTCTCATGGGTGTGGAACTCGAGGCATCCCATGGTGATCATGAGGTATCTGATTCCAAAGGAATAACACATGATTTTTTTTCTTAGGAATTACATGTTTATAACGAGGTAGAAGAATGATTCGGGTTATAGGTTTAGCATCATGAGGAGAAGAGAAGAGACTAAGTAGAACGCCCTCTGGAGGCAGATTAGATGGGTACATCCTTAGTAGTGAATTCTTGAAAGGATTTCCAGATGGACGGGTCAGCATTTTTATGGAGGCAACCCTAGAGGTGTTTCCAATAAATGGAAGTTGTCCCACTGGGAAGGGGTACATCCCCTGGAGGGAGGCATGAAGGTTTACCAGATGGGTGGATCAGAACCCCCTATGAGAGTGGACCTAGGATGGCATGTCCCATGAAGGTAAGGGGTCACACTGTGATGGCTTATTTTAATACCTATAGAGGAGGATAGAGGGACGAACCCCTAAAAAGGGGCTAAGAAGGATTACTATTTTTTGGGAAAGAATGACAAGGGGTCATCCTTCGTACCCTGTTAAGGAGGCAGAGATCAAAATCAACATGGTTTGATGGATATTATGACGATTATGCATGGGAGATTTCATTCACAATAGGATTTAACTTGGTTTTATTGTGATGGATTGTGTTGGGAAAACACATGGGAGATTTCCGGGTGCTTCTAGGAGAAGTAATGATGTGGATGGGGATTTTATATTGGAAGGGCCTGGATGGATGGCATGAATTTATAGGGATGTGGGGGCCTAGATAAAATCAGGATGAATTATGGAAAAAGTGAGTGGAATGGATGTGGTGGTTGAAGTGTTGGGATTGAAACTCGTGGAGGTTTCTTATATATCCTAGTTATATGGGAATCAAATTACACATAGTTATGAAAGCAGTATTGGGGAATGCACTTCTGTAGGAGGCCTAGAAGGATGGATTGGTGTCATGGTCACTAATAACCTCTATAACCATGTGAGTCATGCTTAGTGTGAGAAATAAGAGGAAGTAGTGGACCTGATAGAAGTGGCATGAAAAATGCACCAATGAGAGATAGTGTGGGGAATACACAAAGAATCTTCACGGGGAGGATCTCATTCAATGCGAGGAGGATCTTATTCTGTGTGAGTGGGGATTATGTGTGAAATCAGACCATAGATACAAATAACAATGGGAGAGAGAGGTTAGAGGGATTTGGTTCCCATAACTTCTCTAATCAAGTGGCTGAAGGGGGTGAGGAGGAGGAAAGGTGTTTCCTCATGCAAAAAAGGTTAGGAACTTAATAGATGAAGGATGCCTCAAATGATATCATTCTACATAGAGAGGATCTAATTCCATGTAAGGATGAACTTATTCTGTGTAAGGATAGAAGATATAAAGACCATCCCTTATCACTCATACATAGAGTATCATCGACATACTCTATAGGTTAGGGCTATAGTTTTACATCATACACCAGGGACGATGGAGATAGGTAGTTTTACGTCATGCATCTCAGAAGTGGGGGACTCCCCACTAACCCCATGGGCTTACATATTTATCACACATAATCCCTTGGGAGGGGGATAGCTTCAAAAATGTCAGGGAGTAATGGTGTGGATGAGTGTTCAGTCACAAGATCTATATTGGAATACCTTTACTGAACATAAAAATTCATTGGCATTCCTTTGTTGAAAAACAATAGGAAAATTTTGGACTCGTGACACACTTGATGTGGAGTGGGCCACATGAATGGATAACACATGTAACATAATAATGTGAAGTGCAGTTGAACCAAACCTACATGATAATGGAGTCTTTGGGCTGCAAACCTTCAAAAAGATGTGCCATAATAAGGTAAGAAACATTTTGGGGCACTAGAGAAGTGTTTCATGAAGTATGGGGCTCAATGAGTGGTACCTCATGAAGCTCAGGTACTTCACTGAGATCAGGGGGTTCACAAAGTAATGGGATTCATGAAACATAGTAAACCTTACTTGGAATGAATTCCTGATTTGGTAGAGTAATTATTTATTAAGTCTTAATGCTCTATGGAGACTCATGTAAGCTGTAGGGACTTCCTCCTCTACAAAGGTCATAGGCCTTCATGAAATGCAACCCCACCTTTGGTGGAGGTATTTAGGAACATTGTAAATGTGACACCCAGACCATTGAAATTATTTTATTTTATTGTTTTCTTCTATTTGGATAATTAGGTTGAAGTTCGGGATGAGTCTCAAATTAATGTTTTAAATTTTGGAAGTCTCGGGTGAGTATTTTTCATTTTTACAGTTACAGCATGGTTTGGGTCAACCATGCGACTTTTCTTAGGTAACCATGTGGATATTCTGGGGTTTATGAGTAAATCACAAAGGTTTCACATGGTTGGGGATACCATGTGGCAACCATTCAAGAGGTTCTGCCCATTTGGACAGTTGGGACCGCACAGTTTGGGCGCAGTTTGTCAAACCATGTATCCAACCCATGCGAGCTACCCAGATCCTTAAAAATTAAAAATTCAATGTTTCACCTATGTTGTTAACCCTATATCAGGATTCTTCTCCTTTTTTCAACCTAGTAACACCTGGGTGTCCTCTAGACTCCCCCTCCATTGCACTTTCTCTAATTTTGATGCCACTTAAAGGCTCCAAGGTAAGATTCCTTTAGTTTTTGGTCAATATTATCATCTCCTTCCCTTCCTCTGTTGATTTATTTGTTCTTCCTTGGTGGTATTTTATTTTTTTTCTAATTCTTAAATAATTTTGGTAATGTGTGGTTATATTTACTTGATGTTAGGATATGTGGATTGCATCTTAGGGTTGAATATTCCTTCTCATGATGTAGGATTGCATTCACACATCATTGAGGTATTTTTCTCCATCCATTTTCTTTCCAACTCATTCTAATGAGGCCTATGGATATGTAAATTATGTTTAAATGAGTTTTTCAGGATTTTGGTATGATTTCATAAATTGGTATAGTTTTTTTGTTTTCTAGAAAAAAATTGCCGAACATGTTTTAAAATGGTTTCTTTAAACATGTTATATAGTTCTACACATAAGCTGTTTGATAAATTTTCTATTAGTTTCATAAAACTAAATCAATAACCTATGATAATTTTTTGCCTCAATTGCATTTTTCATGTTTTTAATTACAATATGGGTTTGTTTTCTGATTTGGTAGCTACTTTATTTCTTGAAAAATTGTGGGAAAATGAATTGGAAAGGTTATCTCTAATCCTAAATGATAATTGATGATTTTGGCATTGTGTGAATTATTGTGTTGGTTTAAGGGAAAGTGGTGTTTCTTAAAAATTGGTTTTCAATTATTTCATTGAAATTGTTAGTTTTTAATTGAATATTGGCACATCCATGGGTGCACAGGGTACACACATAGATAGGTATAAAATTTACGATGACACTAAAGAGTGATCCCATTTTTATCAAAATGTCCCATTGGTTTCTAAATGGTGTGTGGGTTCTCATTTGGATTTTGAAATTTGCTTCAAATTTTGTCCTTAATGATAGGACCAAATGGAAATTGAGACCTGTTTTTGTGAATGAATCGCATAGAGGCCCATTTGGAACCTTTTTAAATGTTCCATGTTTCACTATTTTTGGAAATGGTTTTGTAAATGTGTTTGGATTGGAATGTTAAAGGCCCGATATAAACATTATAATGATTTGGAAATGATTTGTTGGTTTGGGAGTATAAAGGCTCAATTGGAATATTATTATGCTTTTAGAAATGGTTTTAAGTATCATATGATGTGATGGCTCGGTCATCACTTCTTAAAGGAATGTAACAAAATGGGCACCCATATATAGGATTTATCGATGTCGATTATTACGTGTGTGGTATTTGTGTTTGACGTAGGCAGGTGTGGTTGCAGTAGGTAAGGTGAGTCAAGTGTGTGAGGGCCATATCAGCTCACCGTGTACTATTACCATATATTTCCTTCAAATAATTTATAGGATTGAGTGATGGTTTATTGTCAAACCTGATTAAATGGTTTAGTACCCATTGTATGTTATAGAGTCCAGGTCAGATGGTGCTACAAGATTAATAGTTAGAATATCCAATGAGATATTGACTATGGGTCTACACCATATCTCGGTAGGTGAGTTTGATTTGTGTACATCCATGGATTTCACTAGGGTCATTTTGGAAATTCCCATGTTTTCTATCTGTGTGTACCCGTTTTTATTCAGTTGCACCTAGTTTTCAATTTACACTGCTTTTTTATTTTCAGTATATCTCACTATTTCTTTGTTTCAATCTTTGTTTGGGATTTGGTTTTAAAATGGAAATCTGTTTGGAAAATGGGAATCTGGTTTTTACTTTTTAGAAAAAATAAAATCCCTGTTTTTTATTAAAGATAGAAAAGACTATTTTTATATATGTATTCCAAACTAGTGTTTATAGACTTTTTCATGAATGGAAATGAATGGATTATATGGTGATTACCTATTGGTCATTATAATCTCACACCCTAATTGTGATAATAAACATTAGTATAATAGAGATATTTTAAAGGTGTAGGTATCTATTTTGGTTGCTTTCTTTCGAAGAAGTTTGGTCTTTTGGTTGGTGGTGACCGAGAATTCACATAGAGATCTTGTTGGCATTTTGTAGTTTAGTTTTTCATTCATTTCTTGTTTTTATATTAGTTATTTTATCGAGAATATATCTCATATTTATTAATAATAAGTTATTTTTGGTTCATCCACATTTTTATCATACATTATTTGATAATGGTTTATTGGGACAAATAATTCCCCTAGTTATTACATTAATGTGTGGAAATAGGTGCTAGTCGGTGTTGATTAGGAAGGCCCACAGGGCCATGTATCAAGCCTGGTCGGATGTTGGGCTGGATATAATCTTGGATTAGTTCATAAAAAATGGTATTAGATAAGGCCATCATTATTTGGGGTGTTAGGTAGTTGACTGTTTGGACTATTGGGACTCAAGAGGTAGGTAGATAAAGGTATTCGTGAACCCTTTGTCAACCTGAGCCTCGAGTTGCTAGGATTAGTATGAGATTTGTGTCTTTTGTCTTTTTTTGGATTGAGGAATTACAATGGATGTGACCCAGGGTCATGTTATGATCTCACATGGATTAGTGACCCATGTGGAGTCCATGTTCAATGTTCAAGGTCCTATTTGTGGTTTGTTCTTATATGGGGCATGGCCCACCGACCATGTCTCCATGTCATGCATGACCACTGGTTCTTCATTATGGTAGTTTGGTGTGAGTTATGTTTTGTTTCATTTTCAACTGTTGTGAGTTGGATTTTAAAATGTAGTGGTTTTTGAAATGGAAATGTTATTTTTTATGTGGTTTCATATTTTAATGAATGGGTTTTTAAAGATAATGTGATTTATAATTTTGAAATGATTGGTTGAATGATTGGGTTTGATGATGGCATGGATAGTGCAGCCCTTGGTGTCCCTCATGGACATTCTCATATGTGTTTGTATGTGTGTAAATTGCATGCTGGCACGTCTTCATGGATGATGTAAGTAGAAGTGGATAACCACATATGTGATGGTTCATATGGGTCCATGAATGGATATTTTAAATTAAAGGAAGACATTGGTTTTCTACAATTGATTTTAATGAGAAAATGATTTCAAAAATTGAACTTGCATGAAAAGTGGGGTTTTTTGAGAAAAGTGTCCCTATAATGTGGTAGTTTTGGAAATTGAAATGAAAATGGTGTTTTTTTAAATTTAATTTTTTATTTTGCATGATCTTGTTTTTCTTTTGAGCCTATTGTTTTGGATTTATAAGTTCTTTTCATTTGTGTTATGGATTGATGTTGATATTGGTTTTGTGATATTTTTTGTTTAGAATATGCCTCCCATAATGGTACCCAATTTTCATAGTGTGTCTCATCCTCTGTATGGTTATACTCTATTGTTTCCTGTTAATCATGGTGATCAAGGTATTTTAGAGGCAGTGAAATCACATGAAGAAGTTGAGTGTGTCTTCAGAACAATGGGAACTCCCAAAGATGGGAGAGTGCATCCTATTATAGTTTCTTTAGGGTCTATATTTAGAGTAGTGGAAGTTGAATGCTCCATAATTGATGAAAGATGTGATTACATGGGAACTATTTATGTATGTTTTTATCCAATGGTTTATGTTTAAGGAGGTGAGGATGATGACATTGGAAGAGCTCGTGAGTATTATACAAGGCTAGTTGGCAGTGAAGGCCTATGTTGACCACTTCAAGGAGTTATTTTCATTCCTTTCAATCATAAAATCACCAGACGAGCTGAAGGGATGTATTTTAATTATGGTTCTTTGTCGAATGATCAAGTATCAAGCCCTCTCTAAAAAGGATCCTCTTTTGGAGAAGATGGTGGTTAAATCATTCTTAGCTGAGTTGTATTTTGGTTTAAAATGAGTGGAAGGGGGTGCTCGTAAAGGTATCCCATCTGACATGGAATGCATGACCTAGGAACCAATTGTTGATAATTATCCTTCATTGGTTCCAACTCCTAGTTAGTTGTACCATTCACTTATGTGCTGCCAGTGTGTCTAGTTCGGGCATTTAAATCCATCTTTTTACAATCCTCAAAATACATGCCACCATTATGGCCATTTGGATCATCTATAGAAGTTTTCCTGGATTCATTTCTTGGAGAAGAAGTCTTGATCGGATGATGTCCGTTCCTGGATGTAGGGAAAGAGATTATTTGACCATCAGGTCTCTATACAAAGGAACCAGATTGATGGTTTTCACATAGTAAGGAATCACTATCAGTTCAGTGAACCTTGGTCAAGCTATTGTCCCCTGTGTCGGGGTGGGGAAGTTTGAATATTCCATGTTTTAGTTTTTACTCTATTGTAACATCATCTTTTTATTATAAAAGTGTGATGGAAGTGTCCCATCATGAACTGATTGGTTAAGATTATCTGAATTTCATCCTTTGAATGACTATCCTTTTTGTGAATCAGTTTTAGTTTTTCATTTCTATTGTTTCGAGATACATATTCTTGTATAAATTAATGATTGTATACTATGTTTGGGTTTTCTGTTTAGTTCAAGTTCATTTCATGGGATCCCCTTGTGTTGGGGGTTTGAATAATGTGGGGAGTTATTTAATTGGGGGTTAATTGATTGTTTAGTTTGTATTTTTTCTATGAGTCTCCCATCAATGTGGAAGGTCCTGGTTCTTGTTTGGAGTTTCCACATTCCCATGTTGGTCACCCCATGGTGGTATTATTTGGGGTTTTAATGTTGGTTGTTTTAGTCATGTTCTTACGGTGGTGAGAATACACTCATTTTCTACAACTATTTTATATGATATGGTTTCCTGTAGAATTGGTTGGGTGTGACTTGTGAGTGGAAGGTCACCCTCGTTCTGTGGTTTCTTCCAATTTTGATCTGTCTTGGAATCAAGTTTTTTTATCAGATGGGTGAATTTCTAGTAGAAGAAAGTGTTTGTGGTGGGGATTATTTTCACACCCCAACATTTTAAATTATTTGACATTATTATTTTCATGGTTTTTCATATTTTAGTTGAGGTTTGGGACGATTTCATGTTTAAATTTTAAAATTTTTGAAGTCTTTTGTGTGTTTTTGGCCTATACACAGTTAGTACACAGTTTGGGTAGCATGTGCAGATTATACCAGGTAATCGGGTGACTATTTTTTGGTGTCTATGAGTTAGGCACATGGGTTTCACATGTTTTGGGAAACCATGTGTCAATCGTGCAATAGGTTCTATTTATTTGAATTTTGGATACCACATGGTTTGTAAAACTGTGCGACCAAACCCTCTAAGATACACAAATCCATAAAAAATGTGATATTCTTTGTTTTCCCCTCTATGTTTTTAACCCTAAATTTGGATTATTTTCCCATATTTGACACAGCCCCACCAAGGGATACTCCAAAATCATCCTCTCCTTCTATCCTTCCATTTTGGAATCACCTTGAAGGCTCCAAGGTAAGATTCAATTGGTTTTTGGTCAATTTTCTCATCGTATTCCCCTCCTCTCTTGATTTCATGGTTCTTACATGGTGGGGTTTCATTTTGGCCAAAACATAAAGGATGGTGTGAATTTTGTTTCGATTTCTTTGAGGGTAAGATATGAAGATTGTGTCATGGGATTGGATATTTCTTCTCCTAAAGATATGTTCCCCTTCGAACGTTATTAACATAGGTATCTCTTACCATTTCCCTTACAAATACTTCCATTGATGTTTTTCGATTTTTAAATAATATATACATGTGTTTTCATTCTTGTTAAATTATTTACTAGTAGGGTCCAAAATTGGTGGAAGTGGTTTTAAAAGGGTTTCTTTAACCATGTTATATAGTTTTTCGCATAAGGTGTTTGATAAATTTTCTACTATCTTATTAAAACTAAATTGAGAACTTTTGGTGATATTTGGACTTGGTTAATTTTTTTGGTATGGTTTTAATTAAAATTTGAGTATGTTGTGTGATTTTGGATCCTACTTATGGCCTGAGAAATTGTGATAAAATTATTTTTAAACATTCTTATGGTTCGTAAAATTCATAGAGATTATTTTGGAATTGTTTTACATGTTATGTTGGTTTAAGGGAAAGTGTTGATTCATAGAAAATGTTTTTGTATGATTTCACGGACACACTATGTTTGTTAATTGATGTTGGCACGTCCATGGTTACTTGGGGTGCCCACATGGATGGGCATATAAGTGATGATGAAACATAAGAGTGTTCACCTTTTTCTAAAAATGTCTCATTGTTTTTTAAATGGGGTTTTGGTTATCATTGTGATTTTGAATGTGGATTCAAATTTTATCTTTATAGTTTCTCCTATTTGGAAATTGAGAAATGTTTTAGTGAATTAATCTCTTAGAGGCCTGTTTATAAATTTTCAAAATGTTTCAAGTTTCACTCTAGTTTGGAAATGGTTTTGTAAATGTGTTTTGATTAGAACGTTAAAGTTCTGGTTAGCACTTTATAATGTTTTGGAAATGATTGGGGGATTTTGGAGTACGAAGTCTTGGTTGGAACCTTATCATGTTTTGATAAATTTTTTACAGATCATGTGATGTGATGGCCAGGTTGGCACTTGTGAATGTATTTTTATGAAACTTTAACCCCTATTGGGGTTTTAAATATGAAGTATATCTTGTGTGTGGTGTTGGTGTTTTGGGTAGTCATGTGCGATGGTTCCAAGTAAGGTGATTCACGCATGTGTGGGCCTCCTCTTTTCACAGTGTACTATTTCCATGCATTTTTTGGGTGTCTTTTATACGATCAGCTGATGGATTCTTCTCAAACCCAATTAGATGTGTTGGTACATATTTGGTGTTTTAGAGGCCATGTGGAACTATGTTACTTGATTAGATGTTAGAACAACAAATGAGTTATTAACTATGGAGCTTCCCTATATGACGGAAGGTGAGTCTGATCTGAATATATTCATGGATCTCTCTAGGGATTTTAAGGAAACTCCTATGGTTGCTATCTATATGTGGTTGTTTATATTATGTTTAACCTAGTTTCCTATTTACACTGTTTTTTTATTTTTAGTATAGCTTGGTATTTATTTTTTTGGATCTTGGTTGAGTTTTTTGTTTTAAAATGGTAACCCATTTTGAAAATGGGGATGTGGTGTATACTATTTTGAAAAGGGGTATTTTGTGTTTTTTCTCAAAGGGTAAAAATCCTACGTTTATATATGTATTCCAAACTACTATTTATGGACTATCATGGAAAGTACATGCATGGATTATTTAGTGATTACCTACAAAACATTATAATATCACACCCTAACTGTGTCGCTCAGTGTCGGTAGACTAGAGCTATTTTTAGGTTATGGTTTCTAGTTCAGATGCTTGAAATCAGAGTAGGTTTCTCTTCCGGTTAGTGGTGACCAACATATCACATGGAGACCATGTCACCATAGTCCAATTTTAGTTTTTTATTAAGTTATTTTTTTTCTTTTAGTTGTTTTATCTAGATTAGATTATATATTTATTATGATTTAGTTATTATTGGTTTATCCACTAATTTTGATTACTTTATTTTATCTTGGTTTTTTGGGAAAATCTTTTCCATAGTTATTACTTTGATGCCTGAAATAAGTTTCCATCCCATGGGGTTTGGGAATGCCCTTCGATCAATTTTTTGGACTAGGTCAAATGTTGGGTTGGATGGCATCCCATCATGGTTTGTGACATGAATGAGGTTTTTGTGCTGCTCAAATACCTTGAATGATTCATTTTTTATTTAGTTTGTGGTGCTTCAGTGCTTCAGAAATTGGGAATTTGGAAGTCGAAAGGCTGGGGTAGCCATTCCCTGAATGTGGAATGATCCTGTTATATATAGGCAAATGGGTATTAAAATTCTAGGAAGTGTGCCACAAAAAATATATCGTCTCTGTGAATGGATGTGGCTCAGTCAGATTCGCAGATTTGTCTTTAAATCCTTTAGCATGGTCGCAGGGCGAAGTCAGACACAAGAAGCATTCCATCATGGCCTAGCATGATTTTAGAGTTTAAGAGGTCTCGAAAAAATGGATTCATGAAATGGTCCCTTAAAATGTTTTAGGGACCATTTGGTCTTGTATTTGACTCTACGTGGCTACAATGTCCCTGACATATCTCAAGGCACGTATTTCAGTGCCAAAAATAACCTTTTAATATAATTATTTCTTTACTAAAATTTAAAAATAAATTTTCAAGATAAAAAATTTTATTTATCTTTTAATTTTTTTATTATAGAAAATTTATTCTATTTATCTTTATGTCAAAAACTGAATGATAATAAAACATAGAGAATGGCATTTTTAACTTTTAAAAAAATCATATAATGGTCAAAATCACCAAAAAGTTGAACAAATTCATATATATAAGAATATTGGATGAGTATGGGTGAAACAAGTACCTCTAATAAATTTAAGGCAAGTGTTCGGGTCATTTCATAATTCTCATCATATTCTTTTTAACCATAATTAGATGATTTACCCTTATTATGGTGACAATTATTTAATACGGTTAATACTCATAATTCCCTAAAACAAAATGGGTATATTTAAAAAATGACCTAATGATTCAAAACATGGAATCCATTTCTAAGGATTCAGTTTATAAATATGTCAGTAAATGATTTAAAATCCAAACAATAAAATTCAATGAAAAACAGTTTTCCAAAAAATTTCCATTTAGGTTTCGAAATGTCTTTATACCAAATTGAATCATAAAGATGATGAAAAAGAACATAATTGAATTATTAATAATATAAGAGAACAAATTTTAATTTTAAATCCTTATAAAACAAAATGGAACTTTTAAAAGCTTGAATCAAATGTATGGTGTTCAATAAAAAATGATATTTGTCACTATTAACAGAAAAATCAATATTTTTAGAAAAATATTAAATTTTTACCCCAAGATAAATTTTTTTTCTGATTTAAAAAATAATATTACTTTTATGAAATGAAATTTATGGTTGATTCTGAAATTTATTTTAATATTTTCTAACAGAATGAAATAAAAATCAGTTTGGAAGAAAACATATTTCTAAAGAAAATAATAACATTACCTAAAATTTTGTACTTATTAACTAAGAATTAATGAATGAATATTTATTTATTAGGTCCTTTTTATATATTTCATAATTTGGGCAATATGATTTATACTAGCTAATTGACTAGGACAATGATAAATTTTACATTAAATAATTATATTTTAATTTTATGTTGTTGTTTTCTAAAACAGAATGTTATGTATCATATATACTATAGAACATAACAATCCTTTAAATTATGAGGTTATTAAACTTCATCCCCCTTAAATAAATCATGCCCTCACAATTTTATCTAGTTCATGAATTTTTTAACCCTTATTTAAAATCCACATCATATAGATAGATTATAAAATATTCTCTTACAAAGTGGGAAACTGAACTATGATGGTCATTTGAAATAACCCAAATGAGGTTTCAAATAGGAGAACATTAGTGGGAATTAAAATATATTCATAGAAGATAAAAAAAATTCTCAAAATGGATATAGAGTTATATAGAACATGGACACGAAAAAGTTAATAATAAAAAAATTACAATTCTATGATGGGAAAAGAGGCCATTTATTTATCTAACATAAAAATAAAATAATTTCATTTTATTTCGATAACCTTTTCATAAATTTGAGGTATTATTTTACCATATGTAAAATGAATAAAAATAAATATACATAATTATATTTTCCTCCATCAATTTTTTCATCATAATCTCATATAATTATCAAAAAGATGATTATTGGAGATGAAATTATCATTCATAATGGAATAAAATTAACATTTATGGTATCATAATATCCATTTAAGAATAAAAATCTAATCTTCATGTATTTACTAAATTGAAAATTATGAGACCATGGTTTCAAAGATGGATAAATATAATACATTTGTCTATAAAATCTCAATAATAATCCCAAAATAACAACATAATTTGTTCTATAAATGAATAACACTATTTCCAATATAACCTCAATAACCCCAACATTAATGAATTATTTAACCTCAAAGGTGAAGTCATATGACAAAAAAGGACTTTTTTTCATCATAAATAACCTTTATTGTAAAATCACATGTTATACCTATAGGATAAATATACCTCGACCCAAAGAAAAATATCTAAAAATATCATTAATCATCTCAAATCATGAAATTAAAAAAAAAATCTTAAAATATTTTTTTCAAAATAAACATAATATTTATCCATTAAATCATTTATGTAAAAATGATGTCATACCAATCAAGACATCACATAGGCCAATGGAAGGTGTTGAAACCATTTCACCCTTTGGTTGTGTGTTTAAGCCCTGCAACATTACATTATATGATGGGTTGTCTCCCAGTAAACATCTTTTCAATTTTATACAAATATATTTATTTAATTCCTATAACATTCTGAAAAAAAGTAATGAACATCCTAAAAATATCATTAATCATTAAATACCATTTTAACCAGTATTGTTTTCCATGATTCTTTTTTTCCACAAAATCAAATATTGTTAATTAACTATTATTAAAATAAAATAAAAGACCATTTTAACCCTAATAGTTATGTCCACAAAATACAACAAGAATTATTACTAAAATATAATTTTTCCAAAATCATATAATAACCCAACGTGTTTTATTACCATAAATTTCTCCCAAATTACCCTTAATAATGTGAAACCCCAACCACATGCACCCTCATAATGAGAATCTATGCCTAAAAACTTATGATCAAACTTAATATTATCATATCAAACCACATTAGGTTAATATTTTATCACTATGGAATATCATAGGTTTCCATATGTTTTATTCTCTCATTCAACATAATGGTTAATACTAAAAATGTTAATTAACCCAAGCATATCCCCAATGATTGCAAAACATTGATTGTAGTAAGACCACACTCACTGTAAATGCCAATAATTGATATTATATACTCAACCAACTATTTTAGGGTTATTTCCACAAGATGTATAAGCACCAAAACCACTCCAACTTAAAGTATCTAGATAAGTATGTGTTAATAAGGAAAAATATATAATCTCTACCATAAAAAAACATTAAAATGCTATCCTCAATAATAACTTATCCTCAATGTCATCCATATGGTTATGTTAAATAATCATTGTATTCCTAAAACTAGTTCTCAATTTTCCAACTAAAATTTATATGATACCAACTATAACAACCCCAAATCCAGTAACGCGGAGCTAGTCTCTATTTTATTACATCGACATGGATATAAAGTATCTAATACTAAAGCAAAAAATTGGTTTAGTAGTCTTGAAGAACCAAATATATAAATTATTCCGATATTAAATTGAGAATATAAAATTAATTGCATAAAATCATTCATACATATTTGAAAATATTAATAATATCATTCTTCATATTGTAGTAAAATGAAAAAAATTGCATGTAATATTATCTTTAAGGGTATCCCACATCAAAATATAACATGATTCAATAAGGCATCATCATTATGGTAAGGTAAATAACTGAAAACACATTAAATTTAATAAATAACTTGATTATGAAATTAATCAATGTATAATAACAATACAATAGTCTCAAAGATAATAATTAATGAATTTTCAATGTGAAAAATAATTAATATTGGAAATCATGATTTCAGATATCAAGACATGTATTCCATCAAAACCATATTCCAAGGAAGCATAATTGATAGGTATGTATACATTAAAATTGAATTTAATGATAGAATATTGATTTTTCCCATGATTCATGTTGATGAATTAAGTGGATATATAATTCTTGTATACACCTATCACTATATGTCCAATGTATTCCTCATATGTTGAATGATAAAAATATATCCTTAAACAACATGCCTTCACAAAACAATTTCCATATCGTTTAAATAATACAGTTAATGGATTTCCCCGGTATATCTTATAAAATTGAAATTAAAACAATTCATATCGAAATGGTATATGGTTTATGAAATGAAAATATAAATTATAAAAATAATTTTTATATTTAAGGGAAATGTAACGTCCAATTATCACAAGAATGTGAATGTTCCATGTCTCATCTGTTGTTTCATTTTGA
This sequence comes from Viscum album, assembly GCA_963277665.1. Lineage (NCBI taxonomy): Eukaryota > Viridiplantae > Streptophyta > Magnoliopsida > Santalales > Viscaceae > Viscum > Viscum album. The sequence continues at coordinate 196,824,310 of OY728162.1, forward strand.
GGTGCTTGTTCTTTTAATTTGGTATTGTCTTGTTCATTTTACTTTTCCTAGGAGGTCTTGGAAAAAATGGTGGTTTAAAGGTTGATAATAGTTGGTGACCATTTGTATCAAAGTTAGTAGAACCCATGCTCCAATCTAGAGGAGACTATGTTCTATAGACAGTGTCACTGTCAAGGCTGCACGACCAACTACACCTATTTGTGGGTTAACCATGCACCCAAACTAGTAGTTTTTTCAGTGAATAGTAATCTCCATGATTGTAATCCCTCCCACATACCATCATTCATCCTATTTTCCTCTTCAATAGAGGCATCACTTGGTTGGTATACGGTTTGGAAAATCATCTGGCCTATACAAAATTTAAAATGTTGAATTTCATCTTCTACCCTTCCACAAATTTAACACTAAATCCACCCCAACTCACCCCATTATTGATTCTCTAACCTAGGGATTCCCCTAACTCATTTTTCCATTATACATCAATTTCATGGTGTATTTGGACTTAGATACTCAAGAACTCTTCAATTAATCCCCTCCTCTTATTGTTTCTTTCTTGTTCTTGGTATTCTCTTCCTTCCTTCATGGGTTATTCTTTATCTAGTGTATGGATTGACCTAAATTGTGTTCAACCATGATTCTTGGGGATTAATATGTATTAATTTTGTGTGTTCGTTAAATTATAGTGTCCCCTTGTGGATTCTTTTTAGATTCCACCCATTTTATGGATTTTTCAAAGTGAAAGATAAATGGTTCCATGATTTAACATTGTTTTATGATTTTAGTATTCATTCTAAATTAGTTTTATGGATTGTGTGGTCGTGAAAATCATGTTTTAAAAGGGGTTTGGTGTGTGTATGTTTCTGAAATATGGATTTTATATGGAAATAGTTGTTTTCATGTGTGTTTATATAGTTGGATGTGTGTGTGTTTGTGTAATAAGTGGTTCTAATGAAAAAGGGGATTGAATTGAGCAAAAAATAAATCATTACTAACATGGTATGTAAGACTATGTCTAGTATGATAGATAGTATGAAAGGGTGAAATAATGATTATTCTATGAAGATTGACTCAATAATACTAGCTTAACATCTACTGATGATTGGAGACCCCTAGAACATGGGATGTGATTCCCCTCCAGTGGATCGCACATAAGGACACTGCGGGTTTTGGATTTCATGTTCTTATAACTGAGGTACAAGGATCATAGTATCCCACCAACCCTAGTTCCTTATGTATTACCCATGATTTTCATGTGATTTTATTCTTATATTCCATCTTATTGACATGTTTTCTCTCCTTTTTAAATTCATAGAATATTCTCTTTTAAAATTATTCCATTCCCTTTTCATAAAAACTAGAGTTTTGATTTTTCCTATAATGTTACAGCATGTAATCTACTATAGTGTTATCATACTGGGACCCTAAATATACCCTTGTGTGTATGTATACCTTTTTATCTTTGACCTAGGTGAAGGAAATATGTTCTGTCATGGTGGTGGTGGATCTTGTTTCTAGTGGTTCACCCTTTTTAAAGAATCTAGTGAAGGTGGGATGGGGGTGCTGACCAATTATTTCATAGAGACTTATCCTTATAGTAAGTTCCCCTCCCCTCTATGGTGTTTTGGGTTTAGGTTTAAATTGTAAAATGTTTAAATTGGGATAGTTAAATTTCTTTTAGTTAAAGTTTTTGCTTATAATACAATTCAATTCTTGTGGCATGATTATAGATGATTATTATGGGTGAAATCATTCCCAAAAGTAATTTTTTATTCCCAAGAAATAGTATACAACCAATGGGGGTCGAGAATGACCTTTGACCCTTTCCGTAGTCTGGGTCGTGTGTCAAGTTGGATGGAATCCCAGATTTGTTTGTGAAGAATGAGTATTAGTGGTAGGTTTTCCCTTTTTTGGGTCATGATATTTTAGAGAGACTTTGTAGACCAGAGCTAAGACTATAGGGGCCTGAAGATCTTGTTGCAAGTGAGGTGACTAGATAACACCACTCATCTCATGCCTTGGGTCACCATGGGATGTTTGGGTTATGCAGTGGTTTCTCCTCCAAATGAGATGTAAAGGATGCATACTGTGTGTGAAAACGAGGGGGGTGATGTGGTTCAACATGTGGTTGTGTTTGTTATGGTTATAATTTTGATTTATAAATATGTTTTCAAATTTTTTGATACAGAAAATTTTATGAATATTGTGTTGATGGTTTCCTTGTGTTTGTTGATGGTTGTATCATCATGCCTCCCCAACGATCTCTTGTGCAACTATGAGAAGAGTCCAGATAGATTTCTCCCTCATGAGTTGATCAGAGACTAGTGGAAGTGGTGGGTAGGGATATCTAGGTATTGGATCAGGGATAGGGATCTGGTCCTACTCATGTTAGGGTAGTCAAACTAGGTCTGGGAATGGAAAATTCTCAAAAGTTCCTCAAGACTAATACTCCTTCCTTCTAGGGTAACAAGAAACCCCAAGAGGTATAGGATTGAGTTGAGAAGACTGAAAGGATGTTTGGGTTCCATCATACCCCTGAGGTATTTAATGTTAAATGTTATTTTTTCTTGTTAGAATGGAATAGTTAGAGGTGGTGGGAATCAATGGTACATGATAGGAAGCATGAGAATACGGGTTGTAAAGACGTAATGGTCATCTTCATGTAATAGTATTTCCCTAAGACCTTATCCTTTTTTCAAGACACATGAGTTTTTGGATCTCTATTAGGGTAATAAGACCATGTTGGAATATTCTAGCTAATTTTTTGATTTTTTAGGTTTTCAACTGAGTTTCTTTCCAATAAGAAATTAAAGGATCAACAGTTTAAAATGGGTTATGACCGGACATTCAGTCCAACGTATTCATATTTTTGATTAAGACTTATGCTAAGGTGTTTGATCGAGCCCTGATGTTAGATATTGATTTGAGTGAATATTCTAGTTTTCCTAGGGTTGTTTTAGTATTGGGAAAGGGATGTGGGTGGTTAGATTGAAAATGCGAGGATGTAGTATGAACAAGATAAGAAGGATAGTGGTAGATCTGTCCATATTTCTTGACTCGATTGTTATGCGGCTTTAGATGTTGGGTATGTAATGTTTCATCAGTGTGGATGGTCAGGGAATATGTGGTCAAAATTTTTATCCACACCTAGACATTTCAATCATTATTGACTAATGGGGAAATTATAGAATTTTTTTCTGTTACATTCACTTATCAGGGTGGTTTGGGTTCTGCAGCTTCCATGGGATGACAACATAGATAGAACCATCTGAGACAATGGGTTCTTAGTTATCCGGTTGTATTGGTATGGTTGTATCTTCATCTATATAGAGTTAGAATATGGTATAGCTACATGTCATTGGTCATGCTTAGACCCAGGTAGGGACTAGGTACCTTCATTCTATGGATCGAGCACCAGTGGAATTAGATGAAGTACCTGACACAGTTCAAGGTAATTTTCTTATATCATCATCCAATATTGTTTACTTATTTGATATAGATGCTTCTAATTCCATTATATATTCCCATACTGTGGAATTTGTGAATTATCCAACTGAACTCATGTCATATGCAATGGATTTGGTGACGCTTCTCATTATGAAGAGAGAGCAGGGATTAAGACTTCCATAATATTATCTCACTCTTTCAGAGGGGAGATGGAAATGGATTTCATGTTTTTGGAAATGAGACTATTTTATGTGGTCTTGGTATGGATTATATGGTGCTTTTACATTTTCTCATAGATTTCTATGATCAACAGGTGAGTTTTGTGGAACATGATGGAAGTAACCAAGGTTTTCAAGGTGAGTGTGATCCTTGGTATGGACATGTTAGACCTCCACTTTTGGAGTCGGGAAATATTTATTTTTTAATGTCATCACTCATGTTGGTGGATGAAGATGGAGGTTTAGAGGATTGATTAACTCCTATGGTGGCTGACTTCCCAAGGGTGTTTCCAAATGATTTCCTAAGGTTGGCCTCAGATCAGGATGTAGATTTCACCATAGATTCGGAACCAATGAAATATTTGATATCTATTACCATATAGCATATATTCTCATAGATTTGAGATAATTATAGATACACTAGAATTTAGAGGATTCATTCACCTGAGTATCTCAAATTGGTCCACCCGATTTTTTTAAATAAGGTTGATGGATATATTTTGTTGTGAATCATCTACTAGAAGGTGAGTAAGGTAACAATCACAAGTTAATAACCCTTTCCACATATTTATGACCTTCTTTATCATATTAAAATATCATTCTTGTTTTCAAATATTGAAATGCATTCCAGATATCACATAGTTAGCGTTAGAGAGTCGGATGTCCCAAAGACAACCTTCCAATGTAGGTAAGACCACTTTGAGTATTTGGTCATGCCATTCATGTTGATGAATTATCTACTAGTTTCTATTGATATTATGAATATGGTGATCAATTAGTACATTTATTCCCTTGTGGTGGAATTTTTGGATGACATCCTAGTTTACATCCGGATCAAAGAAGGGCATGACAAGAATTTGAGAATAATGATGGTTACTCTTTGAGATCACCATATATATTCAAATCTTTCCTTGTTTACCTTATATATTAGGGAGGTATAGTTTTTGTGCCACCTGATTTTAGAATGCAGGGTTTCGGTGGACCTAGAGAATATTACCAAGTGAGTTTTGTGGAACATGATGGAAGTACCCAAGGTTTTCAAGGTGAGTGGGATCCTTGGTATAGACATGTTAGACCGCCACTTTTGGAGTTGGGAAATATTTATTTTTTAATTTCATCAATCATTTTGGTGGATGAAGATGGAGGTTTAGAGGATGGATTAACTCCTATGGTGGTTGACTTCCTAGAGGTGTTTCCAAATGGTTTCCTAAGGTTGGCCTCAGATCAGGATGTAGATTTCAACGTGGATTCAGAACCAATGAAATATCTGATATCTCTTCCCATATAGAATATGTGCCCATAGAGTTGAGATAATTATAGATACACTAAAAATTAAAGGATTCATTCACCTGAGTATCTCAAATTGGTCCACCAGAATTTTTTTTAAAGAAGGTCAATGGATATATTTTGTTGTGAATCAACTACTAGAATGTGAGTAAGGTAAAAATCACGAATGAATACCCCTTTCCACATATTGATGACCTTCTCAATCATATTAAAATATCATGTTCATTTTAAAAGATTGAAATGCATTCCAGATATCACTTGTTTAGCATTAGAGAGTCGGATGTCCCAAAGATAGCCTTCCAAAGCAGGTAAGACCACTTTGAGTATTTGGTCATGCCATTCATGTTGATGAATTTTCTACTGGTTTTAATTGATATTATCAATATGTTGAACAATTTGTACCTTTATTCATTTGTGGTGGACTTTTTGGATAACATCCTAGTTTACTTCCGGATCAAAGAAACGAATGACAAGAATTTGAGAATCATGATGGTTACACTTTGAGATCACCATATATATTCTAATATTTCCTTGTTTACCTTATAGATCAGGGAGGTATAGTTTTTGTGCCACTTGATTTTAGAATGTGGGGTTTCAGTGGACTCAGAGATTATTAGTGTAGTGATGCCCTGGGGAAATCGAGGAATGACTTTGAGATCATGACATTTTTTGGATTGGAAGAGTATTATAGGTAGTTTGTCAGAGATTTATCTCAGATTTCTTAACCTTTGAATTCCCTTACTCAAAAGGGGTAAAGTTTGAATGGATCCCATAATATTAGGATTACATCAAGGAGATAAATCAGTGATTAACCACTACCTCTATTTAAATCTTACTAGAATCTTGGAAGGGATATGTGGTCTGTTGTGATGCCTCGAGTTTGGGTCTTGTGTGTGTTGATGTACTATTACCATGTTGTGGTCTATGGTTGCCACCAAATTTGATCACATGAAAATACATACTAGACCCATGACCTAGAATTTGCTTCATTGATTATCACCTTAAAGATATGCATAATTTTCACTTCCAAAAGATGTTTGTAGTCTACTCAGATCATAAGATCTTAGACTATATTTTCCTCTAGATGGATCTGAATTTGAGATAGTTTAATTGGGTTGAGTACCTTTAGGGGATCAATTTTTATATATTAAATAACCCATGAAAAGGTAATGTGTTATGAGATTCTTTCATGAGGAAGATGTTAGTTCAATCTTTGAAAGAGTCAATTGGTGAGTTGACCGTGATGGGTATTTTCTCCCAAATGCATCTCAAAGACAAGGAGCACAATCAAGGTATGTTCTTCGCTAGTGTTCATATAACTATCTCCCTTATGGAGTTGATTTGAAAATATAAACTAATTGATGAGTTGATCCAGAATTCTATGAAATTAATAAATGGTGGGGAGATTCCAAGTGAGTTAACATTGTCTCTTGAGGTAGTTTTGTGCCTTAGGGTTTCTTTGTGGTGCCATTGTCTTTATAGATAGTGGAAATGTAGAATAGACACCAATATAAATGGTCCATTTTTAATGGGACCAAAAATCTATTCTATGATATTTATTGATAGTTATGGTGGATAGGTATGAGATGAGATATAAATAAATTTGTATCTAGATGTTATACCTATCAGAATGTTCAAACTATTCACCACATGCCATCTGGTTTGATTCACCCATTGACCATTCCTACATGTAAGTGGGAGGAGGTCCCCAAGGATTTCATCCTTATCTTTCCTCACACACACTGGGGAATGAATTATGTATGGGTGGTGATTGACCCTATGACCAAATCATCCCATTTGATTCTAATTAAGGACTCAACCATGGAGGATTATTTGGGTTGATTGTATGTTCAAGTATTATTGAGGATTCCTGGTGTGCCTTTAGATATCATTTCAAATTGGTACCACCTCTTTACCTATCATTTTTTAGAAGTTATTCGTAAGAAATGGGGTCTTAGTTTATGTTGAGAATGACATATCATCCTCAAATATATTGAAAAATGGAGCATAAAAATTAGATATTGGAATACATACTTCAAGCATGCATGTTGGATTTTAGATTATCGTGGGATAAACGTTGGGGTTTTTATTAGTATTCATATAAAAATAGTTACCAATCCTTGATAAAAATGAATCCCTTGGAGGTGCTTTATGGATGGCCATATCGGTCACCTTTATGTTGGGAAGAGGTGGGTGATACATCATTGATGGGTCTAAGCATTTTACATGAGACATTTGATAAAGTCCAGTAGATCAGGTAGTGTTTGTTGACGATGAAGGTTCACCATATTTATTATGCCAATCAATGATATGAATCCTTGAAATTATTGGTTGGTGATTAGGAATTTCTAAAGGTGGCCCCTCGTTTGGTCCATTATTATGTTTGTATGAAAGGGAAGATGACACTATGGTATGTCATACATTTTAAAGTTACCAAGATAGTTGGTAAGGTGGAATACCAGTTTGATTTTTCATCTCATTTTACTTCAATTCATGATGAGTTACATATCTCACAATTAAAGAAACATAACCTGGACCCATCTCACATTATAAATAGGGAGTAATTAGATCTTATGTATGATTTATCAATGATTTTTGGTTGGTGTGGAATGTAGACTTATAAGAAAATATTCTTCAAAGAAAGTCCATACTATTAATCCTACATCCTTGGAAGCCTCGGAATGATGAGAATGAGACATATGAGAGCATATAATTGGGTTGAGAAGCAGTACCCATTTTTTATCTTACCAGACATTGGAATGATTTTTAATGGGTGGAATTTTTTAATGGGGGGGATAATTGTCACGTTTGTGGTTTGATTTAGAGGTACTTCTTCTTTTATTTTGGTATTTTCTTGGTCCATTGGATTTTCTCATGAGTTTTGGGAAAAAATGGTGGTTTAGGGCTTGAAAACAGGTGTAACATGGTTGGTGAATAGTTAGTAGAAACTATGCTCGAGTATAGAGGAGATTGTATACTGTAAACAATGGCATTGCCCATGCTGGAAGACCTACCACACAAGCATGTTGGATAAAAGTGTGCCCAGAACAGTGGGTTTGTTTGAGTTTCACAGTCCACAATATAGGTATTATCCCTCCCCCAGACAACTTTACTGCCTATTTTCCTCTTGGATAGAGGTGCCACATGGAATAGAAAACTGTGCGACCTTCCCAAAAATTAAAAATGTTGAGTTTCCTCTTCTACCCTTACAAACAATTTACACCAAATCCACCCCAACTCACCCCATTCAGTATTTTTATCTAAAGGTACACATCCACTACCTCTTAGATCCATTGGACATTAATTTCTTTGTGTTTTTGTCCTTGGATCTTCAATCAAGCTTCATGTAATCATTTCCTATTCTTATTTCCTTCTTTTTCTTGGTCTTCTCTTCCTTCCTTCAAGGGATATTCTATATCCATTAGATTGATTTCACTAAATTGGATTCAACCTAGATTCTTTGGGTTTAATCTTGATTAATGTGATAAGTAATTTCCTCTATAGGGTCCCCTTATAGTGAATTTGTGGTTTCCACCCATTTTCTAGAAGATTCCTAGTGAATGGTTTGTGGTTCCATGCTTTATCATTATTAGATGATTTTAGTATGATTTAAATACTTACTGAATGGTTAATATAGATTATGTGGGTGGTGAAAATCATATTTTCAAAGGGTTTAGGTGTGTTTAAGGGTCTCAAATTGTTTTTGAAATGAAAATTGTGAATTTTCATGTTTTTTTCTATGGTTAAATGTTCGTGTGTTTGTAAGAGGTGGTTCTCTAGATATATCGAATGGAATTTAGCACAAATAAATTCATTCGTATCTAGGTATTTAATATTGGGTATAGTAAGCTAGGCGGTCTGGAAGGGCCAATGAAATATTCCCTTAGTAGGATTGATTCTATAACAGAAACATAAATTATGATGATGATTAGAGACCAATAGAACATGGAATGTGATTCCCCTATAGTGGTTTGTGCAAGAGGATGTTATTAATTTTGGTTTTCTTATTCTTATAACTAAGGTAGAAGGATCATAGGACCCCACTAAACCTTTTTTCCAAATGATTACCCATAGTTCTCATATGATGATATGATTATCATTTGTATTGTTGATGTGTCTATGATCCTTTTTAAATTGAAAGCATGTTCCCTTTTAAAATTTATTCCTTCCTATTCCGTAAAAATGATCATATTAATTTTTCATATAATGTTATATCATATTGGGCATTGGATCACACCTTATATAAATCATTGTATGTAAGTAGACCTTGTTGTGTTTGAATTAGGTAAAGGAAAGATGTTTTGTGGTGGTGTTGGTGGATATGGTTTCTAGTGGTTCCCCTTTTGAAAGTGTTGGAGGAGGTGAAATGAGGATGTTGACTCACTTTTTTCATGCAGACTAGGTATTGTTGTCAGTTCCCCTCACCATTTTGTTATTTTTGTTTAATGTGTAACTTGTATTTATCGTGATAGATGTATTTATTTTGGTTAAATTTGATGCTTATGATGTGATGTTATTCTTTTTATTGATTATGGTTGATTATTACGTAGAAATTATTCCCAAATGTGATTTTTGATTCTCAATCACTAGTTTCCAGTCCACATGGATCAAGAACACCCTTTGAGCCTTTCCATGGGTAGGTTAGAGTTTCATGTTGGATGAAATCCTGACTTGGTTTGTGAAATTTCAAAAGAATGTTTATTTCCACAAGATAAATGAATAGATGATATAGGACTATATGAACATAAATTTTTTAGTAAAATGTATTCATTTAAATAATAGGTTGAGATAAAAAATAAACTTTTAAAACAAATTTTCATTATTGATTTTTCATTATAAAACCATTTAAAATATCTAGAATAAATAAAAGGGTTTAAAATAGTTATAGATAAAGGATAGTATTCTAATGGTGTATACATTAAAATAAAAGATTCTTTTTGTATTTTAATAAATAATTTTAAAAATGATCCTTTTCGAAATATATTCAATCTATAATTTTCAAACCATGCAAAAATTTAATGATAAATTAATTTTTAATTAATAATATATTTATGTAAATAGGAAATAGTATTGAAAAAAAATTATACATGGATATGGAAGAAAAATATAGACAACTAAAAAGTTAAAAAAAGATCAAGATTTATTTTAAGAAAACTATATGAATGTTTAGCTTGAATTGAATAATTAATCATCATGAATAAATGGATATTCATGTCTAATTCCTAAAATGGGTAATATATAAACCTCAAACAAATAAATAGGTGAAAAATACCAAATATTTCTCTATTGAGTGGAAATTGAGATTAAATCTCTTAATACTTCAGTAACTTTTTAATCATAACCACCGTGAATGAAATAACATCCAATGAATCCTTAAATACTATGAATATAAAAGATTCATGATATAACATGTCAAAAGGATGTATATACACAACATAAAAGAAAAAAAGTGGTGAGTACTGAATATGTATCATATAAGTAAAAGTGTGATGAGAAACTCTTATATGATTTACATATAAACTTTTATCAACCATTTATTAATAATTCTTCATTAAATTCACTATTTCGAGTGATAACCACTTCAACTTCCATGTATGTTTCAGTCTCATTGTTTTTTTCCTTGTACATTGATCAGGGTTAAATCATATCTGAAATGTTATTCATGATATAAATATCATATATAATGGTATTTATAGTCATCTAAAAATGGTATAGATAAAAAAGGAATTACAGTGTTCCTGGAGACAGTAGCCCATACACACGCATGAACAATGTTTTCACTTTTAGACAGATGATATTAAAGAATGATTATTAATAATTTGACATTATATATTATTATTTATATCATATATAATATCTATTATTAAATACTTACTTATTAAAATCCATGTAAATGAAAAATGAAAAATGAATGATATTGTTTTGTGGAGGTTGTAGTCCACATGTACACCTGAGTGACATTATTGTTTTCCAATGGGTTGTAAGGTAAGAAGGAAGATATGATATTATAATTTTATATGAATAATTATGTTATTAATATCATATATAATTATTTAACACATCTTAATTCCCATAAATAAATTATGGTGATGAAAAATGAATTTTATAACTATGTGGATATGGTAAGTCATGCGTATGAACTATAGATTATTTATCTTTCCATTTAATGGAAAAGATGGGGGATAATTATCGATAAATAATTATAAAAACATTTTATTGTATCCAGGAAAATTGATTTATTATTTAATTTTAAATAAAACTTACTTAGTGGAGAAAAACTAAAAATTAAAATGATAGAGATTGGTTAAGGATATTGACTCTTCTCTGAAAGAAAAAATGTAGATCTCTTCTTATAGATCTTAGGGATGGTCTATTTGGATGGTAATAACCTATAGAATGTTGAAAGGGATGTTTATAAGATAATAGTTTATGGTATGGTTGAGATATAAAGCTCAAATTGGTGTATGAAAGAGAGGGAACGAGTTTCCTATTGTAAGTGAGAGGATGGGTAATCTTGGAATTTCATAATGTATTAAATTAATAAAAATTATATGTCATGTCCAAATGCATCCAAATTGATATAATTAGATTATAATATGTCTATGAGTACAAATAACCACATCCAAAAAAATTCTAATAAGTTTTAGTATTGTTTTAACCCTTATCTTTTAATCTTAACCATATACTAGCCCTTTTGATAATTATGAAAATATTAAAATCTTATCCCCTATAATGGTCAAGACTATTACCATAAAAGGAAAAAAGAACCATAAATGAAGAGTGGTTGATGTTTTAATCCACATAATAATCATTTGGCCAAAAAAAATTTTTATGAATTATAAATCATTTATCAAAATATTATTTATTATAAAACAATGTTACTATCATTTTTAAACTATTCATTTAATATGACATTAAATACATCAAGACAATGGGGGGTTATAATATAATTCGTTAAAACTTCCCAAACATTCAATATAGATCTAGGAAATCTATGGTATAGATTAATCCATATTACTTATATAACATTTAGTATTTCTAAATCATTGATTTAAAATTTCTATTAATTGAATAAATATTATATCAGTTTTTCATAAGCATAAAAGGTAATTATATCATCGCTAAAAATTATAAATAAATAATAATGATAAAAATATTTTTATTTTGAATAAATTTATGGAATTAAACATGTAATCATTTTATATTTATGTAAAAAAATACAAAGTTAATAAAACAAAGGAAATGTCATCATTAAATTTTCATTAAATAAAATGATATAAAGTCAACATCATTACAAAATGAAATCAAAATATTATATATTCGAATATTGGCTGATTTTAGATGAAATAGGGCAATTCAATGAAGTTAAGAAATGATTTAGTGCCTTTTTATATTTCTTTAAAAATTATTTTTAACTTTAATTACTTGATTTACCCATACCATAATGACAATTAATTACAATTGTTACAATTCATAACAAAAAAGGGGGCCAATTTTCCAAATTTTGACATACTTATTGAAAATATGGATTCCATTTTTCATGATTTTTTTTCTAAATGTGTCAGTAATTAATTTAAAATCATAACACAATTGGCAATAAAATAAGTTATCAAAAAATGCATTTTTATGTAAAAATATGTTTTTATACTAAATCCAATCATAATATTGATTGAAATGAACATAATTTTATTACCATAATATAATAGAAATAATTCTAGTTTGAAATCATTTAAAAAAAATATCTAACTATTTAACAGCATAAATAAAATAATGGTTTCATTAAAAATCAGAATTATTCACTATTCACTGAGTAATCAATATTTTCATAAATATCAGGAAATTTCACCCAATGATAATATTGATATAATGATGTAAAAAATGGTATAATTTTTTATGAAAATAATTTTACATATTTTAAAAGATATAATAATAATATTTACTCAAAAATATAAATAAAAATTATCTTTCAAGTAAATTTATTTTTGAAGAATAAAATAACTTTACTAAAAATTGAGTACGTATTTACAAATATTTAATCAATGAAATTTTATTAAGTAGGAAATTTATATATATTTCATAATTCAGTTTCTACAATGCATACCCATCAATTCAATTGCTAGGGGATAACTGAAGCATTAAATACTAATATTTTAATAGTATATCATGGTTTTTATAAAATTGATGTTGTGTATCATGTACGCTATCAAACCTAGTATTCTTTTAAAATATAAAGATTTTACACATAATTCCAGATAATAATTCTAAAATAATAATTTGAATGGCATGCTTCCCAAAAAACAAAATCCCATTTTCCACATAAATACTTCTTCTAATATACCTACTCTATCATAATGAAAAACATCCAAATAATACTAACAAATAATACATGTTCCCCATACTTATATAATCAAGATAATACAATGCATACACATTATAATTTATATGGAAGGTGTGACTATATCGACTCAATATGAAATCAACTACAGTTTTCCCACACATGACACCTAAAAAGGAAATGTTATATAAAATTTATATAAAATGGTAGACAATAAGAATACCATAAGTTAGATAGTAAAATAAAAAAAATGAAGTCACATAGAAATCCAATTTTCCATAAAATATATACTTTACATTAATAAGACCACACACAACCTAAACACACACATTTAATGAATGAATAATGAAATAACCCACCTCACAAGCATAATCATATTCCTATGACCCAAGATTTCACATGGTAGAGTAATAATTTTCTTGTTCCCTCTATTATGGAATCAATTTCCATGTTTAAACCAAATATGGCCTCATACAATGAATCATGTATGCACACCAACACTTAGATTCCTATGTTTTCCAAAATCAATATGGAACCCATGTAAATATCAAAAAATAATTAACTATATTCATTTATGAATTCACATAAACCCTTACCCAATTATGTTCACCATATTATAGAATTATCATTTTAAAAATTGAGTTATCAAATATGAGTTTTAACAATAATATTTGTGCATTGAAAAAAACCCATATTTTAATCCTTTTTTCTCACTAAAAGAAAACCCAAAAATGATTTAATAAATATATTTAAGAAGATATTAATTTAATTAATTTGATTAATAATTCCAAAATCATTCATGTTCTTAATAATGTTGGAGTAATTGCGAATCCACATTCCAAAAATCAAATCTTCAAATTAAAATTACATCAAAAAATCACGAATCAATTTTCTAGTAAACATCCTATGATTATACATAAAAAATACTCATAAAAATATATCATGACTAGTTGATTTAGTATTATAATCCAAGGAATATAGTTTTCCTAAGAGTCATTGAGATAATAAATGATAAGAGGAAGAATATGAGTCTTTAAATTTAATTTATTGTTCAAACGCTCAAAGAATCCAATAGAATATGTTTCAGGATGAATGGAACCACAAAAATCACCCAATGGAATCCTTTGGTTAAGGATACCTAAATAATGGGCAAATAATTAGTGTTTAGGGGGGATTATAGGATTAAAATATAAAGTTAAAGGTACATTAATTAGGCATGTGGTTTGGCTTCACGATTTGGAAAACCATGCACAAATAATGTTTATTCAAAATATATGAAATCCAGATGCACCCACAATGTCAATGCATGGATCATTCAAAATACTGTGGTAATTTTGAACCTTCGTGGACACCCTCAAACACACCCACAAGGATATTATTGAGAACATATTAGTTCCCCATAGTTTTTCACCAAGCGTGTACTGTCCTAAAATTCAAAAAAAAACATCCAAAACTGCTCTATAATGTCCTAAAACCAACATAACCCTTTTAAAAAAAATTATATATTACAAAACCCATATATCTCAAAACAAAAAAGTGATTAATTCTCCATACCATTGGGTTTTCATTACACAGGAATATTGAAGTTATTTTTTTCAATCCATAATTTTAACCCACCCGATCGATATAGTATAATATCACACCTAACATTCCTAATGGATTCATTGATTCAAGAAAAAATAGGAAAAACAAATTTATTAATTGTCCTGTCATGAGATTATCATTCCCGTTACATGATAAAAATTGATGTGTAAGAAAAATGAAACAATCATCTCAAGGGAGTCATAAGAACAACAAATAAATAACTCAACTTGGACTCACACACTTACCAAAGCTAGATAAGAGAACAACATAAAGTTCATTCATTCATGAATTAAATAACACCAATAAGGAAACCACCAACAAAATCATTATTCTTGAATGGTCCTACCCACCATAAAACTAAAATCTTTTTCTTACCCAGGTTAATGATGATTAATCCCAATGAATATGTGAAGAACACGTGATCCTTCACTAATGATACTGGAACTCAATAGAAACCCATCCTGAAAAAAAAGTCAATATATTTTTCATTATGATGATTCAATGATGGGTATAACAAGATTCTATGGGTAACTAAAAACCTATGAAATTTATAATAAATATATGAGATCTACTCTAACAATACTAAATTTTATGGACACTTCCTCTTAGAGTAAATATATCTTTATGTTTCCATTTTGATAAAAATTGGGATCCTGTACTCATAGTAACCAAGATCCCAAAGGTATGTTTATAATGTACTAAACCATAATGTGAAATTGGACTCAATAATATATATGGATGATTAGTTCATAATTCAAGGTAAGAAAATCATCAACACACCCATGTACTCGATCTTCAAGACATAATTCATTAAATAGTTATGATTTAGTGTTAAATCAATGGGTCTATCATCCTCCACCTCAATAACATTATAAATTTGACTAATTTCATAAAATATAGAACCAAATTCCTATATAATTCAATCCCCACTAGATTTTTATTTCTAATAATCATAGAATATCTATTTATTAGTGCTCAATGTTAACAACCTTGTGTATCTTCTCAATATCTTAATGGAAAATCCACTTGATATTTCCCTAGCAAAAGGATGAAGTAGAGTTGGATACCGAGACAGAAGTGAATTCTAACCTATATGTATTCCTTGACTAATACAAACCAATATGGTTTAACATAATGATATGATTATGAAAATTCATCAACTTAATATCATTGGACTTGTTCACTCATGTTATGAATGGGTGTTTCCAAATAGAAAATAATGAAATCATCATGGTCCATATTACCCATGTTTCTATTAGTTATTCAACCATTTAATCATCCATGAAATAACATTCCACAAAAATTTCACCCAATGACTTGTGAGATAAGAAAACCATTGTCCAATAAATCGTGATATGTTTGACATAGTCAGAGTGGTCCTTAGTGTACCAAGAATGAGGTGATAGGTGAAATTTCTTATAAAATCTTACTAAGAATAGAGGTTTAGAGGTTATGAGGTTTAATTGAATGATTATATTCAATCATATTGAAAAGTAGTTCAAATAATACAGGATTGAGATACATGACTCTATTTTTACCCACACTGTAGAAAAAAATAGTGTTATTAGTTCTAAAACTACTCATGATTAAGAATCCCTAAACGAAAAATTAATCCTGGGTTAGTTCTCATTATGGAATTTTATTTTTATTCCCCCCCCACCTGATTATTACTTTCCATAATTATGTTGGACACAAAAAATTGAAGATACTATAATATCTATACTACTTGTATATGAATTGTGTATTGATCCCAGTTATGGGATAAAAATCTCCTTCAAATGATTAAAGTGATATATTCTATCCATTACTATCGATATCAATTTGGACTGTATGATA
The DNA here is from genome assembly GCA_963277665.1 of Viscum album. Lineage (NCBI taxonomy): Eukaryota > Viridiplantae > Streptophyta > Magnoliopsida > Santalales > Viscaceae > Viscum > Viscum album. The sequence goes on from OY728162.1 coordinate 196,841,014, forward strand.
AAATTTATTCCAAAATTTTAGCAAAGAAACTTCCAAGATAGTGCATTCCACTAAATAAATACCATTTCAAAAGTAATTGAGTATAATGGGCTGTCTTGATCCCATAATATCTGGATAGGCACCAAATTTCTTTATTCTCATTCTATGAGGAGTCCATTACCAATTAAACTATGGTTTCCCTCTCCAAACTTTTTTCAATCACAATACAACACCTTTAATAAAATAATCAGTAATGATAATAACATGAATGCATAATTCGCACCATAAGTATACCAACATATATTATACAATAAAAATAATCAATAAAATATATTTTTTTCTTGAAAATATCAAGTTATATCGATATAAGAATTGTAACTCACTACTACCCATTCTAGTATGCAATCAAGGATTATATCTAGCAGTTCACAACATTAAAAAATTCCCTAAATCGACATGAAAAAAATAATATTCCCAAATTTATTAAATGATTCTCAATAAACATAATTGATCCTCCAAAATCTAGTTAAACAAACTCTAAAAATACATCCTAGAGTCTTAACACCAATAAACTTATTTAGTGATACATATTATAAAATTTCACTAAAAACCATCATGAAAAAATTTCATATTTAAAAAATATATGGTAATTGGACAAATTTAGATTTAAAAAAAAGAATTTGTTTATTTTCTACCATTCCTTCACCCATGTCCCATTTAAAGAAGTGTTTTAAAACACTTTTACCTAAAAAAATATTCAAATTTTATCAAAAAACAACTCAGAAAAACCTCATGTAAAACCTTCATATATTTAATAAAATATTTTTTTAATCAATACATCAAAATTATGTTCCTTTTTTGAAAACCTATTTAGAAACAAATATATGTCCTCATCAAATAGATCACATTACAACAATAAAAAAAACATGTAAATTTTAATAATAATTCATCAATATAAAGGAAAAAATTTATCTCAATGCAGAAAATAAAAATTCCATTATCAACTCATAATACATGATCATGGTTAATAAATTGACTTTTAACATTACATTACAAAAATATAAATAATAATAATTTATTTACAACCAAAATAAATATGATTTTTGTGATAACTGACCAAGTGTTATTTTAAATCCACTATGTTTAAAATAATTTAAACCCTTTTATTACTAAATTAATATGATCAATAATTTAAACACATCCATCAATCTAATATTATCATATAATATAATTCATCACGAATTAATGAATGTTAATAATATAATCATAATATGGTCAAAAAAATATTACAACAGGATATTAAAGATAACATACAAACATTATAATTTATATCTTATTCATTATACTGGGAATAGTTCCCAATTTATGTACACAACAAGGAATAAAAAACATTCTATTCTATTAATCATACTAAAAAATTAACTCAAGAAATAATAATTCAATGTTCTGTCATTCTCATTTTCATTTCATAATCACTATACAACAATTTCAAATTAATTAATTTAGTTAGCACAAGGCATATTATAAGAAGCATAATATTTTCGGCTAAAATAAAAACAATCAAAGATATGTAAAGGTTCATGATATTATAATTATGGAAACAATATTTAATTTATTATCATATTAAAAATTGAATTATGAATTCATGTACACATTCAAAAAAATTAACATTACATTAAAATAGAATTGATTCAAATTAACATTTTTTCAATTACTTTTAATTATTGTCATTTATACATTAGGTTCCAATTATATACCAATTTCATGTACCTTTATAAAATAAAACACAAAGATAGGATAAACATAAATCAACTCTAGAAAGAATCAATAGTTAAACAAAGACACTCTATGAATATTATGTTTTCAACACCACTTCTCATAAATATTCAGTTTCATCCATAATCATAATTAACTAATTTCATAAAACCTAGTGGTGAAGTTTCCATCTTCCGATGAATTATAAAAAAATATCACCAAAATGATAAAAATTTAGTAGTATTTTTCTATATTGATTTATGATAATGATTTCTCATTAGATAAACCCTTTAAGATGAGCTGAAAACAAGTCTGAAAGTGCATAAAAATACTTTTTCTACCTTGGATACCCATGTAACCTGAATATCAAACTAAATAGGTTAGTTATGCCTATTAACGATCTGGGCTTAAAATCAGGAAACAACATATCTTCAAACCTACTATCTTGAGTGATGGACTATGACAATTATATGCCACTTTTAACATGTAAACCCTAACCCATTATATGCACAAGGAGTGGAATTACAAGAATCTTATGTGATTCCCCCAAGGTATAAAAGGTTGGTAATAACTGCAACGAACATGAAAAGATCTTGGTGCACGATTTTCCTATACATATACAACCTAAAGTAAGATAATTATAAAAAAAAATAAACATGATGTATGATACAATATTGTCTAAAATTTGTATTGTATAAAATAAATATAATTATAATATAATAGTGAAAAGTAACACAAGACACTAAAACTATAAGACCCAAAAAAATTACTAGGTGATCATATGATGAACTATCATGGTCCTTGTGAAATATAACACAAATATCTTAGCTCTTTCTCAATATTTATCATCTAAAAATCCCACTAAAACATATTAGGTCATTCCCTTAACAATATCATCAAAAAAATGATTTTATATAACCAAAAATGCATATTTAGGGGGTGAGTATAATATCTCTATATGCATTTGTAACATCTCAGATTGTCTATGTATTATTTTTAGAAATTATATGAAATGATTTCATGACCAGGAACTAAGACGACGTGGGATTCCAAGGCTCGGTGTGCCCAGAACAATTTTTTGAAAAATATTAAAAAAATTAATAGCACACATAGACAGTTTAAATAAAAAAATGTAATAACTCTTAAATGGGTGACTGAATCAGAAATTTGTGGGAGCCACTAAGTTTAGATAAGTGGATAAACCTAGGAATGGCATAAATTTTTTCCGTGTTGGTGGTCTATAGAAAAAATATCGGAGGATGAAATTGTAATTAAAATAATTTTCATAAAAAAATTATTTGACGCGTAGAATTTTCTTTTTTAATATTCCGCTGTCAAGAATTAAGGGTTATCACTATATTCCTGGAATTCTTTTGATATGTGGAGAAGAAATCTCTCGAAAAATGGTGATGGTTCATAGATCAGAAATTGATGCACAAATGATTTGAAGGAATCTCTTCAACGACGATGATGATGAAAAAATCCTTTTTCAGTGACTGATCCAAATTGATCTTCCCCATTATTCATTTTCACGAAGAACATGGGTCACTCCATGAATATATTGATCCATAGTTTGATCATTGTGGGATGGTTATAAATACTGGGAATATTTTCAAACAGTTTTTTATTTGGATATCCATTCTTAATTCTTCATCTTAATGAGAATGGATTTTGGATGATATGAAAAAGGTCGAGGTTCATTCCTCAAGTTGTTGTTATGGTTTTCTCTCCCCCATTCTTCACGTTCGTCATCGTTGGACCCTTGTGGCCAGAGTTCGACATTTAGGGTGAATATGAATGCTAGAGGACCTTGGATTGAAGGAAAAGTGACAACATAGAACATATCTGTGTAGATCCGTACCAGAGGAACCCAGATCTACAACTGTTTAGAAATTTGAGCATCAGAGGAAGAATAGAGACTTGAAAAAGTAGAACCGGAAGAGTCCAGTGTTGATATTAGTGGGGATGGAACACAACGGAACCGTTATAGATGTTGTGGGATTCAATGAGGAAACGAGAAGAGGAGGGGGTCGCATGAAGCAGTAAGGTGGCTGCGTGGAGCTGTAACGGTCACCCCAGACAGTGACGTGAAGAGGATCAGGCTGAAAAATGGGCTGGAACAGGGCCATAGTTGACCCTGGGGGTCACCTGTAATCCATGGTTGATCTAGATGATGTGTAGACACAAAATATGGGGGTGTGTTCAACTATCATGGTCATTGGACTGATCTTGTAGCCGGTCCATGGCCCAGTGGCCCTCTTTCTTTTGAAACATCAATGTTCCAAAACATTAAAATGGTACATCCATATGATGAGCCACCTGTGGTGTTGGGACGCAGATGACAAAATGATCCTTTTGAGATAAAATGGAGAGTTTCTTGTTGGGACTATTATAGGTTGAGAGCATTCCATTGGTCCCTTCCTCAAGGGTTCAGTACAAAATTACATCGACATTACTGGATTGAAGTCCCCTATAGGGGTCAAGTCCTATATAGATTTATGGTATCCCTGTTTAGGAAATTGGATCTTCTTTCACCCCAAGTAATTTTGTTTTGGAATTGTTGTGACCTATGGTAGAAAGTTGTTGGTCCTCCATCAATAGGGTTGCATCAATAGGGTTTGTGGTATTCTATGGGCATGATCCCCTACGTTGTGGATTGATCCAAATTGGTTTAGTGTTATTCTTTGGGATGGATCCCCTCTCTGTGTATCATAATATTTCTTAAAAAATGCATTTTATTTGGGTGGTGATAAGGTGAGATAGACCTCTTTGTGAGTGCCTCTAATGAAATAATGGTTTGAGGAGTGATTTCTCCCAGAATGAGCATGCCTTGAGTATAATCCTATAGATGACAGTTGGTTAAGACCACCCGATAGCATTTTGTTTCTCATGAGTATATCTGGATATTATTTTTATATGTGAAGTTGAAATATTCCTCTGTGCAGATGGGTGATATCTTCCTTCATGGTATTTCCTTCATGTTATTCCCTTAGTGTTATTTCATTTGTGGTATTTCCTTTGAGGTTTTGGGGTTTCCTACTAAGTATTGTTATAATCACCCATACATGGGATTCTCCTACATGTGTCATGTGTTGTGTAGACGATCGACCCTTTGATGGATTCATACATGGACCAAAATTAGGTGGTTCTTAACAAGGCCCGATAGGCGAGGTGTTACTGCGGTTTAAACATTAGTCCCAATATGTCTTTTCTTACAGGTTGGACTTGTGGTGGTAGACTCTTTTTGATGGAAATGTATTCTGATCCTATTTACATTCACAGTTTTACTCAGGTTGTGGTATATAGTGGTTTTGATGTAATTTTTTACATAGTGTTTTTTACATTTAAGAATTTATGTCTTGTAGATCTGTGTGTGTACACATACACAGGATAATGCCTCCCATTTGTGGGATAGGCCTACTCAGTGCTAGTCACTAACCCCTAGCATATTAGAGGCGGGCTTAGTGTAGTATGATAATAGGACTCTCTGGGACGGGTTGTGATAGAGTGGTATCAGATCAATTTGTTTCACTTTAGGACTGAGAGTTTTTTAGGCTGTTTTAGGGAAATAATTTTATGTTTTTTGAGTTTGGATTTCAGACTAGGGAATCTAGTGTTGATGCAGCGGTTGATGTATCAACACACCAGGACTCTGATTACCAAATTTTCCATGAATACACTGATTCATGGGAAATTCAATGGTACATGAATCATATAGTAATTTTTGTGTTTTCCATGTCTTTCTTGATTTATCTCTCCAGATATCCTCAATTGATCATGGTACAACTAGTTTAATTTCAGGATTCCTCCATGTGGATAGCTAGCCAAAATTCCATTCTATTATCATGAGGATGATATTCTAAGTGATTGGGCATCAATATAGGTGCATGTAACAGAGATGGAACCTTTCGTAGGTTTTCCAGCTATACCACCATCCATCGAGAAGTAGTTACTACCAACACTACTAGACGAGGATGCATAAAAATGAGTGTGTTGCATGGATTTCATAGGTAGGTTTTGAGGTGAGCTATAACACCAGTTGGATGAGTATATTCTAGTGTAAGTCACCCATGATTTATTCATTTTGATTATGCCTTTCAACCAGATTAAAGTACTCACCATAATTCTTTATCAAGGATATGTGGGGAGATGGTGGAGCTTAGGGACACAATCTCAAGATGAGACAACACTCTCCTGGAAAGACTTAGAGCATCTATTCTAAGAGGAGTTCTTGCTGGAAACATTTCGAACAATATTCATACAGTAGAATCTACCTATACAGTATGAAAGTATGTTCATGGAGGAGTATTTGGTGATGTTTACTGGTCTTCCATTCTACACCATGGATATGGTGTGAGATCAGTTCTTCAGGGCTTGAACCTTCGAGAAGGTATTATGTTGTGGAATCCCGGAATCATTGGTATCCCTTATAATTTTCATTCATATGGGGGTACTTGAGTGGGAAATATTAGTGTTTTGTTTTCTAGGAGAGTAGACAATGAAAGTGGGATCTATTAGTGGGGACCATGTTGTTGAGGCCTTGGCAGTAGGTACTTGATGGAAGTCACAGGGACCCAAGCGGGTCAAGCACTTGAGGAGGCAACCCTATATCTCAGGGTTAGCTATGAAGGGATCCCATATAATCTTGAGTTATCCTAGATATAGACAGTGTTACACATATGGTTCTCTGGGACATCTGGTATGATATTTTTGAACCCATCGTATAACTGATCATGAGACGGTTGATGGACCATCAAGGCAGAAGAAGAGACAAGAGTAGGCTGGTCCATAGGTAGGTGGATGTGGTAGTGGAGTAAGTAGGGTAGGAGAAGGTGGTTAGAGGTTTGACTTATTACCACCACCACACCCAGGTGGTCCATGCTAGGCTAAAGGAGCTAGTGAAAGGGAAAAAACGAGCTGCATTTGATTGAGTATTCTGACCTTGGGTCTCTGGGGAAGATTTGATGTATGGTCTTTGTCTTTTCCACCATAGATTAAATTTTGATAGACACATGTTCTAGTAATTCCTTTCTTGTCAGGAACCTTGTTCAGGACTCTAAGATTCCAATTTAACTTTTGACTTGACCCTTACGCTTAGATACTCATACATGACATGATTAGATGATCACACACAAGTGCCGATAGTGTGAACTGACTCTTGGAGGTGAGATATTTGGTTGGGATATCTTAGTAGTGGTGCCAAGGCCTTACAATTTCATTCTTCGTATATACAAGTAATCCATAGTTCATGCTCATATTGGTTGTTTTGGGCACTGAGTGTGGTGTGTCTACATTAATGAAACCACGATTTCCTTTGTTAGTGAATAGTAAACACATGCAGTCTAGGTTGTACTCACACATAGAAGGGTGAAGACGATTTCTCATTAGTTGGCTAGGCTCACCCTCATTGCAGTGGATTATATGAGTCCTCAGTTTCATGCAGTGGTGGCGATGTATGAAGTGGTCTTTCCTAAAGATGTTCCAGGTTTACCAACCCGTAGGGAGATTCACTTCTGAATTGATCTACACCCAGGTATGGTAATGATATCTACACAAACATATTATATGGAACCCATAGTTCATTATAAGATGAGGGTGAAGTTGGAGGACGTGTATAGGATGGGCTTCGTGTGACCCAATGTTTCACCCTTGCCATCGCTAGTTTTGTTTTCCAAGAAGGAATATGGGAGATTGAGGTTATGTATAGATTAATAGTTCCTGAACCATGTGACTATGAAGAAAAGCATCCACTATTGAGGATCAATTACCACTGTGATTAGTTGAAAGGTATGCGGTGGTTCTTGATGACTGGATTCATATCAGGCTATCATGAGCTACAATTATGGGATGCAGATGTCCTAATGATAACATTTAGGTGTCTTTAAGATCACTATGTGTACTTGGTGATTCCTTTTGACATGATTAATTCTCTGGCATTGTTCATGGTACTCATGTACCAGACCTTTCAGCCTTATACCGGTTCATATTGGTTTCGCAATGAAATCCTAGTGTACTCAGTGTATGAGGAAGAGAATACGAGACACTTGAGAATGGTCATGGAGACACTATGGTAGCAAGAACACTATGGGAATCACACGAAGTGTCGGTTATTGATTTGATAGATCCATTTTGTAGGACAAGTCATCTCGAAGGATAGAGTTTTGGTAAATCCAGTGAAGGTTGAGGTAGTTATTTCTTGGGATCCACCCAATAGTGTTACCGAGATACAAAATTTCCTTAGATTGGTAGGATAGTATCAGAATATTTTTCCCAACTTCTCTATGGTGGTATCACTCTTAATAGATTTTACATGGAAGGGGAATCCATTCATCGTTACAGAGAAGTACTAGTAGTTCTTTTAGGAGCTAAGGCAGAGGATGAAGATCACACCCATCTTGAGATTAGCAGTAGAGGGCATTGAGTACATAATGCTTTGTGATTCATCGTATACTAGGAATGGTTGTTTCCTGATGTAGGGGAAAGTGGTGATTTCCTTTGGTTAACACTAGTTGAGAGTTCCTAAGAAAAACTATGTGACCCATAATCTTGAGTTATGAGTTTTAGTCTTCGCATTAAATATGTGGATACACTACATGATGAGTGAGATATTTTTCATCTAATCTAATCACAAGAGTCTCGAGTATATAGTTTCTCATAAGGATATGAACATTTGATAGTGGAAATGGAAGGAGTTCCTCCACGACTATGACTTCGAGATTGTCTATACTCTTGGTAAAAAACATGGTGGAAGATTCTCTCAACAAGAGATCTAGTTTACAGTTGTTGAATGAGGAATCAGATTAGTTTTCCTCATTGTAGATATCCTTTGTGGATTGAGATAGAGCACTATACCTCCATTTTATGGTTGTCACCCCTCCACTCTTGAAGCAAGTTTGGGAGGCACAAATTACAGATACTGAATGTGAGCCCTGAAATTCTTAGTTGTCCATAGGGAATTCTCTTGACAGATATTCGAATGGTTGGGAGAATATCATTCTTTTCAAAGGACGAATAGTGGTACTGGTGGTGTTGTAGGAGGAGGTCGTGAGGGAGTTCCATTCATCCATTTTAACGGTACATCCAGGTGTGGAAAAGGTGTACCATATCCTCTGATGTTGGTTTTCGTGTCTTGGGATAATTAAGGGAGTTGTAGTGTGCATCGGTAGATACCTTACTTGTCAGTAAGAGAAGGATGAGTACTATGTTCCAGCAGGTTTAGACAACCCCCTTTTGTTCCAAAATGGTTGTGGGATGGGATACCGATGGACCTCCTAACAGTTTGACCACATAAATATAGGGGACATGATTCCATCTGGTAGATCATTGAACTAATCACCAAGTCGGACCACAACCTAGCTATCCAAGAGTAGAGTTCATTGGATAGTTTGGGATTCCGCTACATGCAAGATATAGTTTGACTCCAAGGAGTTCCATCGAAGATAGTTTCATATTTTGGTTCTCCATTTACATCTTAGTTGTGGAAGGGATTCTAGGAGGTGTTTGGGACTCAGTTACACGTCTACACAACATTTCAACCACAGACAGAGGACCAGACAGCAAACCATCAAGGTTCTAAAGGACATGTTGTGGGTGTGAATGTTGGATTTTTGCCATAGTTGGGAAGATCATATACCGCTAGTAGATATTTCATAGAACAACACCCATCAATCCACCACCAGTATGACAAAATTTGAGGACTTTTACGGGTGCCTGTGCAAGTCATCACTTTGTTGGACTAACCTAGGAGAAACCAAAATCAGGGAACTGGAGTTGGTGGGAGATACAATATAAAAGAAGAATATCATCCAAGAGAAGATGAAAACTATATAAAGACAATATAAGTCCTTTTTTGATAGGTGGTGGAGGTCTTTGTAGTTCGTGGAAGGAGACCAACTTTTCCTTCTAGTATCACCTCTACATGGACAATAGAGATTTGGCCGGGGCAGTAAGCTATCTCTGAGGTTCATCAACCATTTACAGATACTATATAGAGTTGGTGAGGTGGAGTACCATTTGCCTCTACCACTATAGTTATATCAGGTACACGACACTATCCATGTGTCACAATAGAGGAGCTATATTCATGACCCTCTCATGTCATCAACTGGGGAGATCTAGACATCAAAGATGGAGAAATTTTTTCTTATTACCTGGTGGAGATCGAGGATCAGTAGGAGAGGATCCTTCAGGGATGGTTTATTCCTCTTGTATGTGTTCGGGGGTAGCACCAAAATCTCTAGGAAAACACATGGGATCGTGAGGATCATATTTTTAGTCAGTACCCCCATCTATTTTGGTATCACTTTTTAGTTTTTAGGGACATAAATACCCAAGGTGGGGAGAATGTGAAATCTCAAATATTACATGTATTGATTTTATAAATTATATGTATGTATTTCAAGACCATGATCTGAGACAGCTTGTGATTCTAAGGCTCGGGGTTCCTGAAACAATTGTATTAAAAATATAAAACCTTTTAATATCATAATTTTCTGTTTTTCCTAAAAAATATGAATAAATCATAAAAAGATTCACAGATTAGAAATATGAGAGTAACATTGAGTTTAGAGAAGTGGTTTTACCCTAGGTGTGACATAACTATTGTCGGTGCAAGTCTTCTATAGAAAAAATCCAGAAGTATGAAACTATAATTAAAATAATTTTTATAAAATAATTATATGATATAGGGAATTTTATTTTTAATACGCCTTTTTTAGGAATTCAGGGTTATCGCTATAACCCTATAATTCTTCTAAGATGTGCATAAGATCTATCTTGATAAATGATGATAGATTGGGGATCGATGATAAATGCACAACCGATTCGAAGGAATCTCACTTCTGCCATCTCCAACACAATGATCCTTCATCAGTGACTAAATCAAATGGAGATAGGGGTAATTTCTTTATGATCATTCCTCATTCTGGAATTTCATGGTGAACTCTGGTCTATCTAGGAACAGATTGAACAATGGTTTGATCGATGCAGGATGGTTATAAGTATAGGGATTTTTTTCTGTGAATTTTTTTATTTGGTTCTTCATTCTTCATTCTTCATCTTAACGAGAAAGGATTGAGGCTGAAAAAAGTCCATGTTACATTCTAGAGGGTGTTAGTGTGATTTTATCTCCCCTATTCTTTGTGTTCTTCATTATTTATCCCACATGGCCATGGTTTGACTTTTCGGGTGCCTCTGAACTCGAGCAGAGCCCTGTATGGGATGAAAAGTGAAACTAAAGACCAAGTCATTGTAGATTTGGACCAAAGAATTCCAAATATGCAATAATTTAGAAATGCAGGAAACGGAATAAGAATGATAGCTCACGGAAGTGGAGGTGGTGGATACCATCATCGGCGGCAACAGTGGGATGTGGTGAGGCCACGAGACGTTCTGGGTCCATGGCTTGACACAGAGCGACGGATTCGTGACATAAAGGGGAATCTCCTTGGAGCGGAAGTGGTCAAAATGGGCAACCACATGATGCGTACCATGCCACAGACTAGCCGGTATGGGTGAGACTGGCTAAGCCATGGAGAGAAGAGATGGGACCAAGTGAGACAGGTCAGGTCCAGCCCAGGCTGAGAGGGTAAGATAGAGTGGTTCAGACCCAGTGGATCAGGTCAGACCTAGAGGATAGGGTTGGACCCAAGGAAGTGGTCAGGACCCAGTGATGTGGGATGGACCTTGGTCGGAGCTAGGTCAGAACTGGGGTGACCATGCTTGAATCATGCCACAGTCGACCGTGGTGGTCACCTATGAGCCATGGTGGATCTAGCTGTCATGCAACTAAGGAAGCTGGGGGTAGGGTCAACTGCATGGCCACGAGGCAGTCATCTTTATAGTCAGTCCACAACCTAGTGACCCCCCTTTATTCTAAAACTTTAGTGTGAAATAACATTCTAACGGTACATCCATTTAACAATCTGTATGCGGCGTTGGGACCCTAATGATGAGACGGTACTTCTGAGATAATACGGAGAGTTTATAGCTTAGAACAGTATTGGGTGAGAGTGTTCCCTTGGTCATTTCCTCAAGGGTTTAGTAAAAAATTACATCCATATTACTGGATTGTATTTTCCTCTAGAGATCGAGTCCAAGATAGATTTTTGGTATCCCTCCAGGGGAATGGAGAAATCCTTTATCACCCCTAGTGAATTCTTTATGGAATCTATGTGAACTTCAAGAGTATAGTTTTGGTCCTCCATCCATCGTGACTCATCTATATGGATACAGGTATACTATGGGAAGGACCCATACATTACGAGCTGCAACAGTAGGGTTAATGGTATTATCTAGGAAGGATCCCCTACATTTTGGATTAATCTAGATTAGGTTAGTGGTATTCTCTGGACATGATCCCCTCTATGTGTATCATAATATTCCATGACCAGTGCATTCTATTTGGCTGAGGAGCAAATGAGATAAGCCTCTTCATTAGTATCTCTGATGATATCATGGCTCAAGGAGTGAGTTCTTCAAGAATGAGCATGGTTCAAGCAAAATCCTCTAACTAGTAGTTGGTTAAGATTTTTTAATGACGTGGTTTTTGTCATGAGTATATCTATATATTATTATTATATGTGTTGTTGACATATACATGTGTAGAGCTAACGGGTAGTTTTCTTCGTGGTATTTCCTTCATGGTATTTTATTTTTTGGTATTTATTATCATATTTCCTTTGTGGTATTTCCATTTTTGTATTAACTTTTAGGTTTTACGGTGTCCTACTAAGTGTTGTTTTACTAACCCCTACATGGGATTTCCAAGATGTGTCATTTCTTGTATAGACGATAGGCCATTTGACATATTCCTAGGTGGACTAGGACCATGGGGTGCTTAAAAAGGCCAAACAAATGATCCATTACTCCATGTCAGATTGTAATCCCAGTACCACTTTTCTTAGAGGATGAATTTTGGTTGAAGACTCTTCTTGGTGGGCTTGTATTCTGGCCCTATTTACATTCACTGTTGTACATTGGTTGTGGGTATAGGGGTTTTCATGCATTTTTTACTTATGTTCTTTACATTTCAGTATTTTTTCGTTGTAGATGTGTGTGTGCGTATAGGTACTTAGGATAATTTCTAACATTTGTGGGATATACTTACTCGGTGCTAGTCACTAACCCATTTCCTATTGGAGGTGGGCTTGGGGTAGTCACAGCACGGGCCCCTCTAGTATGGGTCATGAAAACATTCCCCTAATGGCTTCCCATATAAGACCCGTAATAAGGAACAAGACACTACACATTTATAAAAAAATTAGGAATGAAACACAATAAGAAAAAATACGGAAAAAAAATATAATAAACTCACACCAAAATTAAAATTTCATTATATTACATAATCTATAAAATTATTGATACACATGCCATGAACACACACACACACACACACACACAATGCATGCATCATGAATAGGTCCATATTGCATGTGGAATTATGTTCCTCTGACCCAAGTCATCACTTGGAGGAGTAGACATTTTTATTTTCACTCTATATTCAGTTCTGGAAGCTATGTTTAAAATAAAAAATGGCCCATACAATGAATCCTTAGTCACACCATCCAATAAAATCAAGAGTTACAATGAATTATAAAGGAATGTTAATCCATATAAAAAAGTCCCCAAAATATGCATATATAATTTCACACCCACACATTTCCCAACCAAGTTCACCCCATTCCATCGTCATCACTTTAGAAACCAAATCATAAAATAGGAATTTTACCCAATATGTTGTTTAAAATTACCACAACATATACTTAATTAATTATTAAAACAAGAAAAAATCAAAAAATATTTAATCAATACATTTATTAGACATCGATGAAAGAAATTTAGTAAATAAAGACACAATCTTTCATGTTCTTAATAAAAGTGGAGTAACTGTGAAGACACCTATCTCAAACCAAGTCTTCAAGAAGAAATCACATCATGTATTCAATGAACCATGATCTAGAATAAATACGTAGACAATAAATAGTAAAACTCCTTCAATGAATACCCTATCCGCTAGATCAAGGCATGAATTCCCTAAAATAAGGATTTTACCAACAATGAATAGGGGAAGAAATTTAAGGAATAATAATATGGGTCCTTAACCTTGATTTAAAGGTCAAAATCCAAAAACAATACAGGAAATATGGCTCTAGGACAAAAGGAACTACCAAAATCTCCAAATGAAGACTTGTAGTTCAACATCCCTAGCTATAGGAGTAAGAATGGGCAATTTAGGGGGGAATCAAGTAAAAAATATAATTTTTTGGAACACAATAATGATGAACATGGCCTGAAAAAATTTGAAAAATATGTGAACCCCATGTGAATCAGTATTGTATGAAAATTAGATTTGATCGGACAATTTCTTAATTGTTCATATAAACCATGTGTAAACTAATAAACTACCCAGACACCACCAAACAATCCCACATGGCTACCTAATAGAACCAAAAAGTTTCCCCTAACCATTTAGTAAACATTCACCCTATATAAATCCTAAAAAACATTTGAAAACTCTATATACCTTCTCAATACCAACATCAGTATTTTAATAATTAAAAAAGACATTATTAAACAAGATTATCCACAAATTATGGATGCTACATCCAAGATTCACATCATTAATTATTAAAATTTTAAAAGTCCCAATATAAATCAATAATTTGTCATAATAATAAATTTATAATAACATAAAGTAATTAATGATATTTATATAACAATAATACAATTATTTTCTTGTTAAACAAAAAATTATAATTTAAAAAAATAAAATCAAACTTTCGCCCAATAATTAAAGGAATTAATTTCCACACATAGACTGGTGATGAATTAACAATTAAAAATTAAAATCACATTCCATTTAAAAAAACCAAAAGTATTATGAAAAATATGTAACCAAAATATATGAAAATAGATCCACAATGAATTCCCCCAAACATAATCCATTACTTTTCCTCAACAAAATGAATACAAATTTACTTAGTAATGTTAACTACTCTTATTCATTAGTGAGAAACATACTCATAGTGAGATAGATTAAAAATATATTTTTTCCTCAAATTGACATTGGAAAAACAAATAAATTTTCCATCGAAATTATATAATTTCTTAAAAATAAGCATATGGTTTTGAAAAAAATATAAAAATATAAAAATATTGTCTTATAGATTTAATATATTTAATTAAATATCCATGTTTACCTCCAAACATCACTTTTTCCCCATAGTTCACACACGAAAAACTCAATAATTATACGATAATATCTTCAGAATTAATTAATTAATTATAAATATATTAGAATGATGGATGATAATGAAATATAAATAAACTAAATAGTACTTTTAAATTCCACAGAGTGACATTCTTCCTAAATATCTCACAAAAATTATTAGGTATGAGTGATTTCTTTTTGGGTGTTCCATTCTCACAATGTTAGAAAATGTCCCTATATGATTCCAAATATTTCTCAACACCACAATATAACATAAATATCCATAAATTATTTTTAGACTTGGTATATACACTAATATCCACCTATATCTATATGGATAAAACATTATAAAAAAACATTAATATGATGTGATATAAGTTAAAAAACATCTCCAAAGGGAGAAAAATAATCCTAAAATTATCCCACTACCATAGTGAATTCAATAATAGTATAAATAGGTCAAAACTTACTAAAACCAACTCACTGTCTATACAAAAATATCCAAAATAAGAACATGAATCAACATTATCATTGATTCTTCCTCTATAGATACTTAAGACACCCGTTCATGCTCTACCATGAACATCATATACTCAAAATCCAAAAATAATCTATTAAACTACCCTTGAAAACAAGAATAGACAGACTGTCCACCTATAATTTTCTTATCGATTTTCATTATTTTCAAATACTAATGTTGGGGATCGTTTATTAAATTTTTTAACGGTTCAATATTGAGCCCAAAATTTTTATAAATTTGTATGTCCAAACTATATGAATTTTCAATGATATTTATATTGTTACATGATCACCCTTCATGATACAAATAATGTATGCTATAGAATAAATGATTGGTTATTGGGAAATTCATTACTCATAAACAAGTGGTTTTAGGTGTTGAATGTTAGCTTGATAATCATTTTAAACAATGATTATTTTTTCTTGGTAATATACTTCTTGATTTTTAGTAATAGTTTGTCTAATAATTATCTTTATCTATTATATACATTCATAATCATTAGTATATTTAGAATCTATTAAGTTAACCACATTGTATTCAAAAACTAAGTCTTAAATTACTTCCACAAATCATCCTTGATAATCCTTTATAATATTATCTCAAAAGTCATTTAAATATAGCATAATCATCTCTCCTATAGATTGGATTTCCTAAAAACATTCAACCCAAATTTTTCAACACAATATTTTTTACCATTTTCAACATCAATCATAGCCCCTCCTATATTAGAAAATGATAGTTCCTGGTTTATTGGATGTGTTGTGGTGGATGGTGATATATTAAAATTTCATTTAAAATTGTTTCCTGAAATAAATAATGAATGGCTTTCACGTGAAATTTTTAATTAATTTATTTAATATCTGAAAAAATACAAATCTAGGCCTAGGACATTTTTTAATTGATGATTATGGATCATCTGAAAAGGCCTTTTTGGATTTTGTTTTTTTCGCTTTGGAGGATCCAATGGTAGAATCCCTCTAGAGGTGATCCACACCTATTCCAATAGTCTCCAAGAAACAACACTCATTTTGAGTGTGGTAGTGCGGTGAAGCTAATGTATTTCGTTGTTTGTTCTTGATCACTCATTATTTAGTCTTGAATAAATTCTCACTTGTGTTTCTCTTTAATGAGAGGGAGATAGGTGGAGGATTCGATAGATAATTCATTTTACAAAATAATTCTCTAGTCATAATCTTAGAATATGTTTTGAATGAATTACACAACAGACATAGTTGTTTATTTATAGATATAGGGTTTCAGTTACAAACTTTAATTGCATAAAAGCTAATAAATCTAATTATAATCATTAATTAAATACCATAACATATAATAAGCATATTATTATTATTATTTTTGGTGCTCCAACTTGTGTAAAATGGATAAATAATATTTACTAACTCATAAATAATTATTTTATCACTAGACATGGTCTTATTCCATTAGAACTACTATTTCATTCATTAAACGCATGTATAAATATTTTATTCTCTTAAATAAATATTTTATTCAAAAAATAGTAAATATATATTTATCAAATATTATATAAAATAAACAAATATATTTTATTCCAAATCATGGGAATAAATATTTATTTATTTTATGGGATCAATATAACTTGAATAATATTATTTATCAATCTTGAAAATAATATTTATTCCATTAATTAAATTAAAATAGAATTTAATCAAGACTAAAAGATACATATAGTGTGTGACCCTCTATGATTTATTCCCATTGGAATTAGGTGAGTCCTAATAAAGTCCAATATTACTGTCTAGCAATGGGTCAGTCCCCCAAGATAATAAATTTTAAGTCACAATGAAGATAACCACATATGAATGCTCACTATGTAACATAATATTTTTATCACAATATCTCATAAAAAAAGATCCATGACATTGTCGTCAACCTATATGCTTGATATATCATTCTTTGACAATCTGAAATAAACTCATCGTTACACCATGACCATGAAATTTAAGGTGATAGTTCTATTTCAATAAAAAGTCCAAGATATCAACATCCATAAAGATGGAATGGAAAAATCCTTCCTTGAGTTATCCATTAATAACTTGTCATTTGTGATGCACCCAACTTACCCTAAATCCTATTTAAATATCACATAATAGTTTCCCTAAGAAAATATAAGTGTGTGAGTCATGACATGCATTAAGGAAATCTTAAAGTCTAATTACCATTACACACACTCGCATATAGGAATATCTGATTGCACCAAAAGTTATTTAGTTCCAACTGGAGGGTATGTTATCATAACATCTCATCTTTTATATTACCATGTACGAACTTCATGAGACGAAGTATCATCTACTTATGAGTACTCTCACTGGAAAGTCTTTATACTATGTGTCCCATAGTAGTTTTTTATCCAATCACAGAACTATATTAGGAATATTTTCATTGCATTTCACGGGTCTCGTCATAGTGGGGAACTATTATAAACTTATAAATTCAAAAAATATTCTAAGACATTGTTACATTAAATTCATGCAGAACAATGACAAATATATATTATGATGTTTAATTTAATATTTAATACATAAATTATTCAAAAGGTCAAAGTAAAAAATAGTAGGTTCTCTGACACCAACTCTAACAAACTCTCACATGGACTAGAGCTAACTACATACAAATTTTAGTCTGCTAGACCTCACATGATAATAATGTTTCTCCTGAGTCAATTCATTAGTCAAGGGGTCTTCCATATTGTCTTCCATGGAAATAATTCTCACTACAACATCACCTCTCTTAGAAACATCCCTCAAGAGATGATACTTCCAAACTATGTGCTTCATCCACTGATGTGACCATGGCTCTTTTTTTATCCATCGCTATATTATTATCACAATAAAGTGTGATGTGATCTTTACTACTATGTACCACATCAAGATCATGGAAAACATTTTTCATCTAAACTACTTCTTTAGATGTCTCATAAGATAAAATATACATAGAATCTATTGTAAGATCCATGACCATAGACTTTAATGAGTTCTTCTAGCACATAACACCTCCATTCAATGTGAAGATGTATCCTATTTGTGAATTCATGTCATCTTGACCAGTTTTGAAACTAGCATCTTCATATCCTCTTATTACTAGTTCCGTATCTCCTCCATAAATAAAGAACATATCCTTATTATGCCTCAGATACTTGATGATAGTCTTGAATTTCGTCCAATGGTAGTCACCTGGATCAGCTTGTTATCTTCTTACAAACCTTCATTTATAGGAGACATCTAGGCTAGTATATTTCCTAGCACAGATGAATGAACCAATCACTAACATGTATAGAATATTTTCCATTATATTCCATTATTCTTGGTTCTTAGGACACAATATCATGGAAAGATGATTTCCCTTTGACACTTGAAACAATCCCCCCTTGGATTGTTCCATATAGAATCTCTTTAGTATCTTGTTAATGTATTTACATTGAATTCAGACGAAAAAAAAATCATGGTTCTGTCATGATGGATCTTCATCCAAATAATATATTCTATATTCCCCATGTCTTTCATGGATAATCATTTATTCATCCATGCCTTGACAGACTGTAATAATGGTATTTCAGTTCCAACAAGGAATATATCATCAACATATAATATATAGAAAATAAATGCATTCCCACTAAAACATTTGTAGACACAAGGCCCACATTCATTATTTATAAAAACAAATTCTATTATGGATTCATCGAAATGAATGTTCAATGACTTGGATACTTTCTTTAATCCAAAAATGGATTTTTGAAACATACATATCTTTTTGGAATCCATTTTATTCACAAACCCTTCATGTTTTTTCATGTAGACATATTCCTAAAGGTTCCCCTTAAGCAAGGCTACATTGAAATCCATTTTCCAATATCATTGTAATTGTATTCCACAATGGCATGTATAATTTTTAAGGATCTCAGAATTCCAATTGGGGAAAAGGATTAATCATAGTCAATGCCTTGATGTTGTTTAAACCCTTTTCCATCCAATCACTACTTATAGGTTTTGGCTTGTCATTCCATGTACAACTGCTTATTGAATACTGATTTTCAACCAATGGGATTTATATCCTCTATAGGATCTAAAAAAATCCTCAATGGGGTTTGGTATAAGGAATCGATTTCAGTGTTCATGGATTCTTTCCACTTAGAAACATCTATGACACTTAATTCTTTTTTATAGGTTAAAAGATCAATATTATCAACTAATAATGGGTCTCCATCCTTGGTAACTAGAAAACCATACTATTGTAGTTCTCTAACATATCTTTAACTCCTACATAGTTGTTGTGTCTCTGGAATAGTTTATTCTTCCATGAACGTTTGTGGAATCTGATCTTGTACCAACTCTTGTGTTCCTTGAACCTTAATTTCATTGAAGTTTATCTCTATCCCATTATCTCTTTTGGAACTATTCTCCATCGCAAGTAATACTGTGTGTCT
This sequence comes from Viscum album, assembly GCA_963277665.1. NCBI lineage: Eukaryota > Viridiplantae > Streptophyta > Magnoliopsida > Santalales > Viscaceae > Viscum > Viscum album. The sequence goes on from OY728162.1 coordinate 196,860,937, forward strand.
TTCCCCTATAACCACTTTTTCTGAGGAGTCATATATATAATATCACCTTTTTTACATAGTGTATCCTATAAAGTTACACTTTGTGCCTTGGGGTGTATGTTTTTTTTACCTAAATTATCCATAACCAATTCTTCTCTTCCCAAAACATGTAAATTTGATAACATGGTTTTTCTTCGACTTCAGAATTCATATGGAATACCATTATTTGATTTATTTGGTACTTGGTCTACTATGTGATCCACTATTTGTAATGAATAACCCCAAAGGCTAATAGAGGACTTGCATGAGTCAATATTTATCTCACTAGGTCCAACAATGTTTTGTTCCCCCTTTTGATTATACCATTCCACTACGGCTTGTAAGGATCTGTGAGCTGGGATAGGATCCCAAACTCCCATAAGTAATAAATTATGTCTTGATTAAGATATTATCCATCAGAGTATGATAATATTTTCTAAATATTCCTACAATGTTAGTTATCAACTTCATTCTTGTGTTCCTCAAATTCATTAAAAGAATCTGACATATACCTCATTAAGTAATTATGACCACATCTACTAAAATCATCAGTAATAGTTATGATGTATGAGTACCAACCTCTTTCTTTAATAGGAAATGGTCCACACACATCAGTATGAACTAATTAAAGGATCTATTTACCCTTTCACCTTTCTCACTAAATGGTGATTTGTCCTTTTTTACTTGTAAGCATGTGCGACATACACTAAGCGGTTTTATTTATAAAGAATATAAATATCCATCATGATGTAATTTTGTCAAGTGTTTTTCATTTTCATGACCTAGCTGGTGATTCCAAATTTGGGTGTGGTATGATTCATGTGAAGTTACTTTGTTATCAATTTCCATTACATGGTTAATGTAATCCAACATGTAAAGACCATTGTGTAAATGTTACTTATAATAACAAAAGTTATCGTTATAAAAGAGGAGTCATTTATTTCCAAATGTCAAAATTAATCCATATGTATCTAGTCTAGACATAGAAATATTTTTTTTGGTAACTAAAGGCACATAATAGAAGCCCTTTAAAACCAAGATCATTCTGATATGCAATGTGAGGGGGGTAGTCCCCAATAGCTACAACACCAAGTTTAGCTCTGTTGGTTGCTCATAGATCTACCTCCACTAGATCAATATTTCTGAATGTACTTGGTCCATGTATTTGAATACATATTTGATCATCAAAAAGTGTATCTAGTGACCAATTTTTAGAAATATATCAATTACACTCGATAACCAAATTCACCTAAAGCTTCCCCTTGTTTATCTAGGTGTTGTTTTTCTTCTAGTGGACCTTCTTTCCCCATGTGAAATAGAAAACATCATGTTCCCTTGCTTCCCCTTTGATCTTCTTTTTCTTGGAAGGGCGTGTAGAAGCATTGGTCTTAAAGCCCTTTTCTATCCATTTCTATTTTCTTATCACCATATGTATGTAAGGTTTTTCATGCATCATATCATTATATACATGGATATGGAGGGTAAAACCATTTGGCAGTGACATCTCAATGTTGTACATATAAAAATTCATGACAAAAAAGAAGAATCAATGAGGGAGTGATGCCATAATGAGATCAGTACCAAGTTATTTAGGGAGTTTAAACCATAAATTCTATAGGGATTTAATGTAGGAAACAAGAACGACAATGCGAGGCATTATTGAGTAAACCTTTCTAAGATTACTTTGAAAGAGTGCCTTCAAAATATCAAACCATTCTATTCTATCTCTATCCTGGTAAAGACCACGAAGGTGCTAAATCATTCTATTTGAATAAATTTTTTTCATGTGACTTCATGAGTTCACAAGACATGGATGATAACATCACAAATTGAACATCAAATATGTTTTTCATTTTCTTTATATACTATGAACTCTTCAAAACTTTCCTCTTGAGTAGGTGGATCGGGCATTGGGGATTCTAGCATGTAAGATTTATGTTCATGGCATAGAATAACCCTATAGTATCTAAAACAGTCCTTGAAGTTACTAACAGTGAGAATATTTTCTTTATCTAATATTGATCATAGGGATAATGTGTATGAATATCTTTTCCTTTTATTATACAATTAAAAATATTATATTATTTTTACTTTTCTTGATTAAAAATTTGGTATGAAATAATAAATTAATTGATCTTATTATATCTCCAACAATTTTATGAAGTCCTAATAGCCCTTACCATTGAACTCAGAATGTCTATTTTCTAGGACATTATAGTTGCAAGGATCCATATTCCCCTTCGTATAACAACAACAAGGGTTGGTTATTCTATTTTGAAGGTATTTAGGAAGGCAAGTCTTTGCCAACAGTGGGCTTCTAGCTCCTTGATCCGTTGAGTGGACTCCCCATTCGAGAAACCCTGACATGGATTTTCTAAACACATGCCTCCAAATTACAAGAATTCTATATAGGGATATTCCTCTTGATTTAAAATGTTTAAGTCAACCCGAATCTTTCACAAGAACTCCACTTATAAAATTATGTGTCCCAACAGAGGTTGGTCAAACACACAGTTCAATTGAGTTTTTTTCAAATCAATTAATCGAAGGCTTAATCTGACTTAATATTAGATTCATGTATTTTAGTTTATTAGGCACAAATTTTTTATATTGTCTTATACTTTACATGGATTGTTAATATTTTAGTGGATGTTTACTTAATTAATTTACCATGATTGGATAAAACATTTGCACATAATAAATTTTATATAATTCTATCTCAGTAGATTAATTCATTCATTTATGTTATCACGATCTTGCATTAATAAATATTATTTTAACACATTAGAAAAAATATAAATAAATGATTAAAGGACACGATCATGAGTTTATCTAATGAATGATTTTATGAGAGGACATTAAATAAATGTATGTCCTATGGGAAATAACTCTATATGATGAACATGGCATGAGCTACATCATTCAACATGTCCACCTATGTATCACCGAGTTGACACCGTTATATTTATATTTTGAACTATCTCCACACACCTTGGGTTGGTATATTAATTACAAATATTTATCACTCACACACAGATGAGGGGAACCAAAGGATTGGTTAATGGGAATTATATAAATATCCTTGGATATGAAAGTATACATAATAACAGAGGGAGGTATGACTCACCTATCATCATTTAATTTAATATTAAATATGTAAAAAATCATGCAATAAATTTAATTGAATAAATTCAAACACATACACAGTTCTTGATCAATCTCATGATTTGTTTTACAAGAAATTATTAGAAAAAAAAGTAACTGGCTAGAAATCATTTCATTATTCAGCCATTAATATTAAGATGACTGCACCTGTATTAATTAATTAATTAATTAATTAATTTCCTTTCATCTTAACAGTCATCAGAATTTAATTGTAGATACCCATAAATTTGTCATTCATGGAAAATAAATGGCATAACCATAAATGGCAAATTTATTACAGTAAATTAAACAAGCATTTAATTTTTTTAAACCATTATTAAATTTACAACCACACAATAGTGTGTCAATTAATAAAATAAGGTTTTAATTCTGTAATTTTTTAAATTTAATGTAATTTTAATTTTTTCCACTAATATGAGACAACAATACAAGAACATCTAGCTACACATAATATACCTCCGTTATCATATATCCAAGTCACACGCAAGGGGTTCGACATGTTAACTTGGCCAAAATACATGGTGTGTACATGTCAGCTACACACAATGTATCTGTTTTTTGTGTTCCAGGTTGGCCCTATCAGCACGCAGTGTGCAATAAAATCACTATATGTTTCTTATTTCTAGGTGAATCTAGATACAATTCACATGGTTATACAACAAATGCCCCGACCATACGTCATGTTACCCAGTTTTACCAGCCATATATTTGGAACACCATGATGGAATCTACAATCATTCTTCATTTATTCTTAAATAACTAAGAAAGTGAATCCTTGAATGAACATGATTAATATGTTGATAACATGTTATGTAAAGACCCGTAAATTCCGTTGAAATTTTTTTCTTAAATACATGGGAATTTTATGAGTCTGAGAAAACTGATGGTGCTTGATTCCGAGGCCTGGTGTGCCTGGAATCAATTTCTAAAGTGTTGATCGGGTAAATTCAGTAAACGTACGAGCATGTTTTTATAACTTTTGAATCAATTCTCAGAATTGAAATCTGAGGGCACCGTTGAACTCGCAGCTCCGGTTTTCTCTTAAGGAGAATTTCACCTCGACGATAGTTGGTCGAGAATAAAAGTTTGTTTTTGGGTTTTCATGGAAAGTAATAAAATAAAGTGAGCTTCACTTTATTTTTGTTTGAGCCTCCATGTGGGTGTTTGGCGGTTAAAACCTCCTCATGGAAGTTGGAGGTGGGACCACCACACCATAACATCCCATGAGAGGTTATAGTGATGGGGCCCACCTGAACCTAACCACCGGCGAGAGGTTCCGACGTGGGGACCACACAGGGCTAAAAACCCTATTGGTGGAGGAGAGTCAAACCTATCAACTCTCCCTCATTAATGAGGGAGAGCCTCTTGAACTCCCCTTTATTTAATTGGTGCCAACTACTCTAATTAATTTGTGTCAACACTCATACATTAATTAGGTCGGGTAAATTAAATTTAATTCACCAATTTGAATTTTTTTCCAACAACTAAAATAATAAACAATCTATTATTTTTGGTTGGAATTTCTCATTTGGTGGAGCTTGGGAAGAGAAGAGCTTGGGAGAAAAGCTCCCAATAATGAACGAAGAATGAAGAACGCCGGCGAGGAAGGACTTTAACATCCATCCTCAGATCCTACCGACGTGGAGCCTTTTCCACAACCAACCTACCCTATGCAACGTCGTTAATGAGCCGACGCTGCTCGGGATTGGAAGTTTACGGAGGACGCGACGAACGACAAACTTCGTCGTCCTCTTCCCGCGACTTCATCATCGATGACCAACGATCAAATGTAGGGGGTTTATTTTGTGTAACTTTCCTTTTCTTTTTCTCTTCTTCAGATTGTAATGGAATCATTGCATGTTTTCAAAACAATTATTGTTCATCTTTATTATTATTTGATGAGCCAAGTGTTACCACCCTAAACGGGGAGGGTGTGGGCCAAACCAACATGGCCTGATCCCTCCCCCATTCTTGTTTGTGCAGTTTCTCGTCATGGAGACGAAGCGGCATTGAAGGTGACGAAGGCACAGGAAAAGGCCACGCTTCCTGTGACCTCCACGAACCGCACTGCCCCCCCCCCCCGGCGTTCTGGTGCCCCAACTGAGCCGGCTCCGCTGGCCGAACCACCACCGGCCTCCACTAGAGGATCTACCAAAATCCGAAATGGGTTTTGCTACAAGAAATCTATTTCAGAGTTCATGGCTTCTTTCCACTTGGTAACATCTTTGCCACTTAATGCTTCCTTAGAGGTTAAAAGATCAATATTATCAACTAATAATGATTCTCCATCCTTGGTAAATAGAAAACCATACTGTTGTAGTTCTCTAACATATCTTTAACTCCTACATAGTTTTTGTGTCTCTGGAATAGTTTCTTCTTCCATGAGCGTTTGTGGAATCTGATCTTGTACCAACTCTTGTGTTCCTTGAACCTTAATTTCATTGAAGTTTATCTCTATCCCATTAGCTCTTTTGTAACTATTCTCCATCTCAAGGAATATTGTGTGTCTTTCCACTATAACCACTATTTATGAGGGGTCATATATGTAATATCACATTTTTAACATAGTGTATCCTATAAAGGTACACTTTGTTCCTTGGGGTGTATGATTTTTACCTAAATTATCCATAACCAATTCTTCTCTTCCCCACACATGTAAATTCTATAACATGGTTTCTCTTCGACTCCAGAATTCATATGGAATACCATTATTGGATTTAGTTGGTACATGGTTTAGTATGTGCTCCACTATTTGTAATGAATATCCCCAAAGGATAATAGAGGACTTGCATGAGTCAACATTTATCTCACTAGGTCCAATAATGTTTGGTTCCCCCTTTCGATTATACCATTCCACTACGGCGTGTATGGATCAGTGAGCTGGGATAGGATCCAAAACTCCCATAAGTAATAAACGAAGTCTTGATTAAGATATTATCCATCATAGTATGATAATATTTTCTTAATATTCCTGCCGTGTTAGTTCTCAACTTCATTCTTGTGATCCTTAAATTTATTAAAAGAATCTGACTTATACCTCATTAAGTAAATTGTCCACATCTACTAAAATCATCAGTAATAGTTATGATGTATGAGTACCAACCTCTTTCTTTAATAAGTAATGGTCCACACACATCGGTATTAACTAATTAAAGAAGCTATTTACCCTTTCAACTTTCCCAATAAATGGTGATTTGGTCTTTTTTACTTGTAAGCATGTGTGACATACACCAAGCGGTTTTATTTATAAATAATACAAATATCCATCTGGATGTAATTTTTTCAAATGTTTTTCATTTTCATGAACTAGCTAGTGATACCAAATTTGGGTGTGGTATGAGTCATGTGAAGTTACTTTGTTATCAATTTCCATTACATGGTTCATGTAATCCAACATGTAAAGACAATTATGTAAATGTTACTTATAATAAAAAAATTTATCTTTATAAAAAATTAATCATTTATGTCAAAATGTCAAAATTAATCCATATATATCTAGTCTATAAATATAAATAATGTTTTTGGGTAACTAAAGGCACATAATATAAACCCTTTAAAACCAAGATCATTCTGATATGCAATGTAAGGGGGGTAGTCCCCAATAGCTACAGCATCAGGTTTATCTCTGTTGGTTTCTTGAAGATCTACCTCCACTAGATCAATATTCCTGAATATACTTGGTCCATGTATTTTAATACATAGTTGATCACCATAAGATGTATGTAGTACCCAATTTTTATAAATATATAAATTACACTTGATAAAAAATTCATCTAAATCTTCCCCTTGTTTAGCTAGGTGTAGTATTTCTTCTAGTGGTTCTTCTTTCCCCATGTGAAACAGAAAACATCATGTTCCCTTGATTCCCCTTTGATCTTCTTTTTCTTGGAAGGGTGTGTAGAAGCATTGGGCTTAAAGAACTTTTCTATCCATTTATGGTTTCTTTTCACAATAAGTATATAAGGCTTTTCACGCTTCATATCATTATATACATGGCTAAGGTGGGTAAAAACATTTGGCAATGACGTCTCAATGTTGTTCATATAAAAATTCACAAGAAAACTAAAGAATCTATGAGGGAGTGATTCCATAATGAAATCAGTACCAAGTTATTTAGGGAGTTTAAACCATAAATTTTCTAGGGATTCAATGTAGGCAACAAGCACGACTATGTGAGGCATAGTTGGGGAAACTTCTCTAATATTACATTGAAATAGTGACTTCGAAATCTCAAACCATTCTTTTCTATCTCTATCCTGGTAAAGACCACGAAGGTGATAAATCATTCTATTTGAATAGATTTTTTTCATGATATTTCATGAGTTCACTAGACATGGATGATAACATCACAAATTGAACATCAAATATGTTTTTCATTTGTTTTTTGTAGACGTTAAACTCTTCAAAACATTCATCTTGAGTAGGTGGAACATGCATTGGGGATTATAGCACGTAAGATTTTTGTTCATGGCATAGAATAACCCTATGGTATCAAAAACATTCCTTGAAGTTACTAACAACAAGAAGATTGTCTTTATCTAATATTGATCATAGAGATAATGTGTATGAATATCTTTTAATTTTTTATACAATTAAAAATATTGTATTATTTTTACTTTTCTTGATTAAAAATTTGGTATGAAATAATAAATTAATTGATTTTATTAAATCTAAAACTATTTTATGAATTCTTAATAGCCCTAACTATTGAACTAGGAATGTATATTTTCTAGGACATTATAGTTGCAAGGATCCATATTCCCCTTCGTATAACAACAACAAGGGTTGGTTATGCTATTTTTAAGGAATTTAGGTAAGCAACTCTTTTCCAACTGTGGGCTTCTTGCTCCTTGATCCGTTGAGTGGACTCTCGATTCAAGAAAACCTGACATGGATTTTCTAAACACATGCCTCCAAATTACATGAATTCTAGATAGGGATATTCCTATTTATTTAAAATGTTTAAGTCAACCCGAATCATTCACAAGAACTCCACTTATAAAATTATGTGTCCCGACACTAGTTGGTCAGACATACAATTCTATTGTGTTTTGTTTCTAATCAATTAATCAAAGGCTTAATCTGACTGAATATTAGATTTAGGGATTTTAGTTTATTATGCATAAATTTTTTATATTGTCTTATACTTTACATGTATTTTCAATATTTTAGTGGATGATTACTTAATTAATTTACCATGATTGGATAAAACATTTGCACATAATAAATTTTATATAATTTTATCTCGTTTGATTAATTCATTCATTTATGTTATCACGATCTTGGATTAATAAATATAATTTTAATTCATTAGACAAAATATAAATAAATGATTAAAGGACATGATCGTGAGTTTATCTAATGAATGATTTTATGAGAGGAAATTAAATAAATGTATGTCTTGGGGAAAATGACTCCATATGATGAACATGGAATGAGCTATATCATTCCACATGTCCACATATTTATAACTGAGTTGACACTATTATATTTCTATTTGAACTATCTTCACACACCTTGGGTTGATCTATTAATTACAAATATTTATCACTCACACACAGGTGAGGGGAACCAAATGATTGGTTAAAGGAAATTATATAAATATCCTTGGATATGAATGTCCTACATAATAACAGAGGGAGGGATGAATCACATATCATCATTTAATTTAATATTAAATAGGTGAAAAACAATGAAATAAATTTAATTGAATAAATTCAAACACATACATAGTTCTTAATCAATCTCATGATTGGTCTTACAAGAAATGATTAGAAAAAAAGTAACTAGCTAGAAATCATTTCATTATTCAGTCTTTATAATTAAGATGAATGGACATGTATTAATTAATTAATTAATTAATTCCCTTTCATCTTAACAATCATCAGAACATAATTATAGATACCCATAAATTTTTCATTCATGGTAAATAAATGGTATAACCATTAATGACATATTTCTTAAAGTAAATTAACTGAGCATTTAATTTTTTTTATACCATTATTAAATTTTCAAACATACAATAGCGTGTCAATAAATAAAATAAGGTTTTAATTCTGCAATTTTTTAAATTTAATGTAATTTTAAATTTTTCCACTAATAGGAGACAACAATACAAGCACATCCAGCTATACATAATATACCACCGTTGTCGTATATCCAAGTCACACGCCCGGGGCTTTGACATGTTAACTTAATCAGAATACATGGTGTGTACATGTCTGCTACACACCATGTATCTATTTGTCGTGTTCCAGGTTGGCCCTATCGACACACAGTGTGCAATAAAATTACCATATGTTTCCTATTTCTAGGTGCATATAGATACAATTCACATGGGTATACAACATATTCTTTGAACATATGTCATGTTACCCAGTTTTACCAGCCATATATTTGGAACTACTCAATGGGATCTCCAATCGTTCTTCATTTGTAGTTAAATAACTAAGAAAATTAAGCCTTGACTGAACATGATTAATATGTTAATAACATGTTATGTAAAGACCCGTAAATTTCGTGGAAATTGCTTTCATAAATACATTTGAATTTTATGAGTCCGTGAAAATTGAGGGAACATGATTACGAGGCCCGGTGTGCCCGGAATCAATTTCTAATGTTTTGTTTGGGTACGTTCAGTAAATGTACGAGACGATTTTTATAACTTTTGAATCAGTGCTCAAAATCGAAATCTGAGGGCACTGTTGAACTCACAGTGCCAGTTTTCTGTTAAGGATACTTCCACCTCGATGACAGTAGGTCAAGAATAAAAGTTAGTTTTTGGGTTTTCGTGGAAAGTAATAAAATAAAGTGAGCTTCAATTTATTTTTGTTTGAGCCGCCATGTGGGTGTTTGGTGGTTAAAATCCCCTCATGGAAGTTGGAGGTGGTACCACCACACCTTAACATCCCATGAGAGGTTATGGTGATTGGTCACACCAGAACCTAACCACCCACAAGAGGTTACGACTTGGGGACCACACAAGGCTAAATCCCATATTGATGGAGGAGAGTAAAACCTCTCAACTCTCCCTCGTTAATGAGGGAGAGCCTCTTGACCACCCCTTTATATAATTGGTTCCAACTCCTCTAACTAATTTGTGTCAACACTCATACATTAATTAGGTTGGGCCAATTAAATTTAATTCACCAATTTGAATTTTGTACTAACAACTATAATAATAGACAATCTATTATTTTTGGTTGGCATTTCTCATTTGGTGGAGCTTGGGAAGAGAAGAGCTTGGGAGAAAAGCTCCCAACGAAGAACGAAGAACGCCTGTGAGGAATGACTTCAACTTCCTTCCTCGGATCCTACCGATGTGGAGAAATTTCCAGAACCGACCTACCCTCCGCATCATCGTTAACAAGCCGACGCAGCTCGTGATTGGAAGTTTACTGTAGATGCGACGAATGCCGAACTCCTTCGTCTTCTTCCCGTGACTTCATTGTTGACACCCAACGATCAATGGTAGGGGGTTTATTTTGGGTAAATTTCATTTTCTTTTTCTCTTCATCATACTGGAAAGGAATTGTTGTGTGGTTGTAAAACAATTGTTGTTCATCTTTCTTATTCTTTGATGAGCCAAGTTTTACCACCCTAAACTGGGAGGGTGCGGCCCAAACCAGGATGGCTCGATCCCTCCGCCTTTCTTGTTTGTGTTGTTTCTCAGCATGGCGACGAATCGGCGTTGAAGGTGACGAAGGAAAAGGCAAAGGTCTCCCTTCCTGCGACCTCCGCGAACCACACCAACCCCTCAGCATTCTGGTGTGCCGACCGAGCCGGCTCCACGGGCCGAACCACCACTGACCTCCACTAGAGGATCTACCAAAATCCGCAATGGGTTTTGGTACAAGGAATCGATTTCAGATTTCATGGTTTCTTCCCACTTGGAAACAGATATGCCACTTAATGCTTACTTATAGGTTAAAAGATCAATATTATCAACTAATAATGAGTCTCCATCCTTTGTAACTAGAAAACCACAGTATTGTAGTTCTCTAACATATCTTTAACTCCTACATAGTTCTTGTGTCTCTCGAATAGTTTCTTCCATGACCCTTTGTGGAATCTGATCTTGTACCAACTCTTACATTCCTTGAACATTAATTTCATTGATGTTTATCTCTATCCCATTAGCTCTTTTGGAACTATTCTCCATCTCAAAAAATATTGTGTGTCATTCCACTATAACCACTTTTTCTGAGGGGTCATATATGTAATATCACCTTTTTTACAGTGTATCCTATAAAGGTACACGTTGTGCCTTGGATTGTATGTTTTTTACCTAAATTATCCAAAACCAATTCTTCTCTTCCCCATACATGTAAATTCGATAACATGGTTTTTCTTCAACTTCAGAATTCATATAGAATACCTTTATTGGATTTAGTTGGTAATTGGTTTAGTATGTGCTCCACTGTTTGTAATGCATATCCCCAAAGCCTAATAGAGGACTCGCATGAGTCAGAATTTATATCACTAGTTCCAATAATGGTTGGTTCCCCATTTCTATTATACAATTCCACTACATCGTGTAAGGATCAGTGAGCTGGGATAGGATCCCAAACTCCCATAAGTAATAAATGAAGTCTTGATTAATATATTATCCATCACAATATGATAATATTTTCTTAATATTCCTACCATGTTAGTTCTTAACTTCCTTCTTGTGTTCCTTAAATTTATTAAAAGAGTTTGACTTATAGCTCATTAAGTAAATATGTCCACATCTACTAAAATCATCAGTAATAGTTATGATTTATGAGTACCAACCTCTTTCTTTAATAGGAAATGGTCTACACACATCGATATGAACTAATTAAATAAGCAATTTACCCTTTAACCTTTCCCACTAAATGGTGGTTTGGACTTTTTTACTTGTAAGCATGTGCGGCATACACCAAGTGGTTTTATTTATAAAGAATATAAATATCCATCTTGATGTAATTTTGAAAAGTGTTTTTCATTTTCACGACCATGCTGGTGATGCCAAATTTGGCTGTGGTATGAGTCATGTGAAGTTACTTTGTTATCAATTTCCATTACATGGTTAATGTAATCCAACATGTAAAGACCATTATGTAAATGTTACTTATCATAACAAAAGTTATATTTAAAAAATTGGAATCATTTGTTTCCAAATGTCAAAATTAATCCATATGTATCCAGTCTAGACATAGAAGTAATGTTTTTGGGAAACTAAAGGCACATTATAGAATCCCTTTAAAACCATGATCATTCTGATATGAAATGTGCGGGGGTAGTCCCCAATAGCTACAACATCAAGTTTAGCTCTGTTGGTTGCTCGTAGATCTACCTCCACTAGATCAATCTTTCTGAATCCACTTGGTACATGTATTTGAATACATTTTTGATCACCATTAGATGTATCTAGTAACTAATTTTTAGAAATATATAAATTAAACTTGAGAACAAATTCACCCAAAGCTTCCCCTTGTTTTGCTTGGTGTAGTTTTTCTTCTAGTGTCCCTTCTTTCCCCATGTGAAACAGAAAACATCATGTTCTCTTGCTTCTCCTTTGATCTTATTTTTCATGGAAGGGCGTGTAGAAGAATTGGGTTTAAATCCCTTTTCTATCCATTTCTATTTTTTTTTCACCATAATTATATAAGGATTTTCACGCTTTATATCATTATATACATGGCTAAGGATGGTAAAAACATTTGGCAGTGATGTGTCAATGTTGTTCATATAAAAATTCACAACAAAACTGAAGAATCTATGAGGGAGTGATGCCATAATGAGATCAGTACCAAGATATTTAGGGAGTTTAAACCCTAAATTCTCTAGGGATTCAATGTAGGAAAAAATCACGACTATGCGAGGCATAATTGGGGAAACCTCTCTGAGATTACTTTGAAAGAGTGCCTTAGAAATCTCAAACCAATCTTTTCTATCTTTATCCTGGTAAAGACCAAGAAGGTGCTAAATCATTCTATTTGAATAATTTTTTTACATGAGACGTCATGAGTTCACTAGATATGGATGATAAAATCAAAAATTGAACATCAAATATGTTTTTCATTTTTTTATAGACTATGAACTCTTCAGAACATTCTGCTTGAGTAGGTTGATCGGGAATTTTGGATTCTAGCACATAAGATTTAGGTTCATGGCATAGAATAACCCTTTGGTATCTAAAACAGTCCTTGAAGTTACTAGCAGTGAGAAGATTATCTTTATCTAATATTGATCATAGGGATAGTTTGTATGAATATCTTTTCCTTTTATTATATAATTAAAAATATTATAGTATTTTTACTCTTCTTGATTGAAAATTTGGTATGAAATAATAATTTAATTGATTTTATTAAATCTCCAACTATTTTATGAAGTCCTAATAGCCCTCACCATTGAACTAGGAATGTCTATTTTCTAGGACATTATAGTTGAAAAGATCCATATTCACCTTCGTATAACCACAAAAAGGGTTGGTTATGCTATTTTGAAGGTATTTAGGTAGGAAAGTCTTTGACAACAGTGGGATTCTAGCTCCTTAATCCATTGAGTGGACTCCCCATTCAGGAAACCCTGACATGGATTTTCTAAACACATGCCTCCAAATTACATGAATTCTAGATTGGGATATTCCTCTTGATTAAAAATGTTTATGTCAACCCAAATCTTTCACAAGAACTCCACTTATAAAATTATGTGTCCCAACAATAGTTGGTCAAACACACAGTTCTATTGGGTTTTGTTTATAATCAATAAATCAAAGGCATAATCTGACTTAATATTAGATTCATGGACTTTAGTTTATTATGCCAAAATTTTTTATATTGTCTTATACTTTACATGTCCTGTTAATATTTTAGTGGATGTTTACTTAATTAATTTACCAGGATTGGATAAAACATTTTCACATATTAAATTTTATATAATTATATCTCAGTAGATTAATTCATTCATTTATGTTATCACGATATTGCATTAATAAATATAATTTTAACGCATTAGACAAAATAAAAATAAATGATTAAAGGACATGATCATGAGTTTATCTAATGAATGATTTTATGATAGGACATTAAATAAATGTATGTCCTAGGGGAAATAACTCTATATTATGAACTTGGAGTGAGCTACATCATTCCACATGTCCACCTATGTATCACCGATTTGACAACGTTATATTTCTATTTTGAACTATCTCCACACACCTTGGGTTGATCTATTAATTACAAATATTTATCACTCACACACAGGTGAGGGGAACCAAAGGATTGGTAAAAGGGAATTATATAAATATCCTTGGATAAGAAATTCTTACATAATAACAGAGGGAGGGATGACTCACCTATCATAATTTAATTTAATATTAAATATGTGAAAAATCATGCAATAAATTAAATTGAATAAATTCAAACACATACATAATTCTTGATCAATATCATGATTGGTCATACAAGAAATGATTAGGAAAAAAAATAACTGGCTAGAAATCATTTCATTATTTAGTCTTTATTATTAAGATGAATGCACTTGTATTAATTAATTAATTAATTAATTAATTCCCTTTCACCTTAACAATCTTCATAACTTAATTGTAGATACCCATAAATTTGTCATTCATTGAAAATAAATGGCATAACCATTAATGACATATTTATTACAGTAAATTAATTGAGCATTTAATTTTTTTAAACCATTATTAAATTTTCAAACACAAAATGGTGTGTCAATAAATAAAATAAGGTTTTAATTCTATAATTTTTTAAATTTAACATAATTTTAATTTTTTCCACTAATAGGAGACAAAAATGCAAGCACATCCAGCTACACATAATATACCTATGTTGTCGTATATCCAAGTCACACGCCTGGTTCTTCGACATGTTAGCTTGGCCAGAATACATGGTGTGTACATGTCAGCTACACACCATGTATCTATTTGTCATGTTCCAGGTTGGCCCTATCAACACGTAGTGTGCAATAAAATTACCATATGTTTATTTTTTCTAGGTGAATCTAGATACAATTCACATGGGTATACAACATATGCTCCGATTAGACTTCATGTTACCCAGTTTTTCCACCCATATATTTGGAACTACTCAATGGAATCTCCAATCATTCTTCGTTTGTTCATAAATAACTAAGAAAATGAAGCCTTGAATGAACATGATTAATATGTTGATAACATGTTATGTAAATACCCGTAAATTCCATGGAAATTTTTTTCTTAAATACATGGGATTTTTACGAGTCTGCAAAAATTGATGGCGCATGATTTTGAGGCCCGGTGTGCCCAAAATCAATTTCTGAAGTTTTGTTCGGGTATGCTCGGTAAACGTATGAGTGGGTTTTTATAACTTTTGAACCGGTGCTCATAATTGAAATTTGAGGGCACCGTTGAACTCGTAGCGCCAGTTTTCTCTTAAGGATACTTTCACCTCGATGACAATTGGTCGAGAATAAAAGTTAGTTTTTGGGTTTTCGTGGAAGGTAATAAAATAAAGTGAGCTTCACTTTATTTTTATTTGAGACGCCATGTGAGTGTTTGGTGTTTATAACCTCCTCATCGAAGTTGGAGGTGGGACCACCACACCTTAACATTCCATGAGAGGTTATGGTGATGGGGCCCACCGGAACCTAACCTCCCGTGAGAGGTTATGATGTGGGGACCACACGGGGCTAAACCCCCTGTTGATGAAGGAGAGTAAAACCTCTCATCTCTCCCTCGTTAATGAGGGAGATCCTCTTGACGTCACCTTTATTTAATTGGTGCCAACTCCTCTAATTAATTTGTGTCAAAACATAAACATTAATTTGGTGGGGCCAATTAAATTTAATTCACCAATTTGAATTTTGTGCCAAAAACAAAGATAAAAGACAATCTATTATTTTTGGTTGGCATTTCTTATTTGGTGGAGCTTGGGAAGAGAAGAGCTTGGGAGAAAAGAGCCCATAGAAGAATGAAGAACGCCGGTGGGGAACGACTTCGACTTCCTTCCTCGGATCCTACCGATGTGAAGCGTTTTCCACAACCGACCTTCCCTCGACATCATCGTTAATGAGACGACGTAGCTTGGGATTGGAACTGTAGAGTGGAAGCGACGAATGAAAAACTCCTTCATATTCTTCCCACGACTTCATCGTTGACGACCAATGATCAAAGCTATGGAGTTTATTTTGTGTATCTTTCCTTTTCCTTTTCTCTTCTTTGGATTAGAGAGGAATCGTTGCATGGTTGTAAAACAATTTTTGTTCATATTTCTTATTCTTTAATGATCCAAGTCTTACCACCCTAAACGGGGAGGGTGCGGGTCATACCAACATGGTATGATCCCTCCACCATTCTTGTTTGTGTTGTTTCTCGACATAGTGACGAAGCGGTGTTGAAGGCGATGAAGGCACAGGAAAAGGCCGCACTTCCCGTGACCTCTATGAACTGCGCCGCCCCCACGGCGTTCTGGTGCCCTGACCGAGCCGGCTCCGCGGGCCGAACCACCACCGGCCTCCTGCATGCCCCGGTCGAACCCTACCGTCCCAAGCCGGCCCGAGCCACGCCAAAACACGCCGGCCCGAACCGTACTGGCCCGGACTCCCGGCCGCCTGCCGGCTTGGCTGCGCCCTACCCAGCCACCCACCGGCCCGCCTGGCGCCCTTCCCAGCCACCTCTCGGCATGGCTGCGCCCTGCCCCGCCGCCTCCCAGCCAACCAGCCTCCCGAACCAGCGCGCTGCCCCCCTCGCGGCGCCCTGGCCGAACCGACCTGGCCGCACCCTTGCGGCGCTCCAGACCGAACTGGCCCGAGCCCGGGACAAACCGTCGCGCGGCCTGATGGGTTGGGCCCAGCTAGCCGGGCCAAACCTAACAGGCTGGCCCACCCAATGGGTCAGGCCAGAACCAATTGGTCTGACCGGGTCGACCCAAACTGGGTCGGACCGGACCCGAGCCCTCTACCGACCCCTTTACTTTATTTTGGCCATATATTTGGCACCGGACGTCCGTTTGATGAACTGTCAACGGTGCTGGTTTTCTACGAGTGCGACGGTCCCTTTGAGTATACCCCACTGGAGTTCGGGGTAATGTTGAGATACAGTCAGGCTGGATCGTGCAAGTATCTAACCAGGCCCCTAGGACTAAAAGGATAATAACTCACAAACCGAGCGTCTGATTGACATTTCGTTTGTTGTGTTGAGACCCCTATGACATGGAGGACCTTTGAGATACTTCTATGTGGGACTTCAGGATAGTTCAAGAATTGACCAGTACCTTGTGGAGCGGATCCTCCCGTAGACGAGCATGCATAGCACAGAGACCTAGTAGCTGGCTGAGACCTGAAAACTACTGACCGATTCGACTCGAAGTGACTCAACTAGCCAAGTGGGGAGCGCCTCTTTATGACACGGCATACCCATAGTGGGGAGCACCTCTGTGTGACACGGCAGACCCACGATAATCGATAGGAGGAGTACCTCATCGGGCTACGAGGGGGAGCGCCTCTGTGTGATGCGGTAGACCCATGGTGGAGAGCACCTCTGTGTGACGCGGTAGACCCACGGTACATGATATGAGGAGTACCTTAGCAGTCCAAGGTTAGTGGGAAGTGCCTTGGTGTCACGGCAGGACCACTGTACTCGATAGAGGAGGAGTTCTCTAGCAGCTGAGGTTTCAACAGTGTGACTGGGGATGTTACTTGATACTAACCCTATAATAAAATCCTCCTTTGAGCTGATTCAGTAACTTCTGTGTTTACCTCATGATTGAGATGAATTATATGATAACTTAGGTATATGTATGTTCCTATACCTAAGTAGTGTTATCTGTTGGATTCAAACTTTTTGGTTTATCCTTGTTGGATTTTGTGGGACCTTGAGGGTCTTGGGGTCCCTACTGATTATCGTTATACTCACCCCTGCACGGGCTATGCTCACACCTCGTTGTGTTGGTTGCAGATGACGGACAATGCTGAATGAGGATCAGAGTAGCGGGACAGGATGGTACCCGGAGGAGGACCTTACGATGAGTCGGTACACGAAGGAGACTGACGGACTTGGAGTGCTGAGGAGGCAATATATAACTACCCTTTAGGTAGGAATACCCGGAGGATGACCTAGTAGGTGCTTTAATTTTCTTCAATTGTACTTGTATTCCAACACCTTTTCTTTCAGTACACTTTTTTATACAGTTTTACTTTGTGTTTTGCTTCCAGCTTTTACTCTGTTGTGTGTGTATACTCTTTATAAAGGCAATGTCTTCCTAGTTTTAGGGATTTATGCCTTTGGTGCTAGTCACCAGCCCCTGGCCTATGGAAGGCGGGCTTGGGTTAGTCACGGCACGGGCCCCGGGGGACGGGTCGTGTCAAATTGGTATCAGAGGGAGGCGGTTCTACCGTAGAACTTAGGACTTTGATATTTTCTATGAATCAATAGTGTTAAGGGTACTGAGTGTGGTTTTCAGTCCAGGGAGTCAAGTGTTGGTGTGGCGGCCGACGTATCCATACACCAGGACCGTGACTACTGATTTCCAATTTAGTGCATGAACACACTGATTGCTTGTGTGTTTTCAAAGGTTTTCTTTAAAGTAACCTCAACCAGGTCAGGTCACCATGTATAATCGTTTGACCATGTCGCATCTGTTTCTTTCAGGATGCCTCCTCACGGACGACCAACGAGAGTCCTGAGAGTTGCACGCACAGATAGCCCACCGAGTGACGAGGGCTCGGTGCAGGGCCCTTTTCCAGCAGAGGCACCATCGGTACCACTTCCCATTGGGCCACTGATGCCACCAGCCCCAGCTGCAGACGATGCACGCCGCTTGAGCATATTGCATGAGTTCCAGTGCCAGAGGCCACCCAGGTTCATGGGAGAGACGGACCCACAGGCGGCTGAGGATTGGCTGGAGCCTGTGGTGAGAGTCTTCAGAATGTTAGGGACACTAGTAGACCTTATGGTGATCCTTGTCATGAGTCTCCTCCAGGAAGCAGCAGGCAGATGGTGGAGCCTGATGCTTCAGGTGCATAACGAGGAGACACTACTCTGGTCAGACTTTGAGATCCTGTTTCGGGCAGAGTTTGTCCCATCCACCCTACATGTGGTGCGGATACAGGAGCTACTGCATCTACAACAGGGTAGCATGTCGGTGGCATAGTACTTAACGAGGTTCACCGATCTCTCGTGCTACTCCACATATATGGTACGAGACCCATTCTTCAGGGCCCAGATCTTCGAGAAGGGGCTCAGGTGATAGATACGGGCTTCGATGATCCCCCTCAGCATCCCGATGTAGGTGGGGTTGTTGGAGCAAGCCCTCTTAGTGGAGAGTTTCCTTGCTGAGCAGTCACCAACAACGAGACCTGCCACCAGGCATCATGTAGCGGAGTCTTCTACAGCTGGTAGTAGACAGATGTCGTAGAGGTCCAAGAGGAATAGACCCGCGGTTGGATGACTGCATGACTCAGTACTGGTTGTGAGGGGCACTCGGGGTAGCGACATACATGCCAGGAGCGGGTGGTGTTACTCATGTGGCGACCATGGTCACATTGCTCGTGACTGTCCGAACTGCCGTTCAGATGATTAGAAAACGATCGAAGGACCACCAAGGCCGAGACAGAGATTCGATCGAGGCGATCCGCAGGGAGCAGGCGAACGTGGCAGAGGATTTGGTCGAGAAGCTGGCGGTGGGAGATGTTTTGAGGTCTTATCGCCACCACCACCTGGAGGTCCACCCCGACCGCAGGGAGCAGGTGGACAGGTGAGAGCTCAGCTTTAGGCAAGTGAAGCATACGACCATGACACTGCGTAGATGATTCGAGGTACGATCTGTGTCTACTCCACCTTAGTTGTAGTACTTATAGATACAGGTGACAGTTACTATTTCATTTCCACTGCCCTCGTTCGGAGATCGGAGATTGCGACAGAGCCATTGGCTCGATCCTTACTGCTAGAGACTCCTACGGGAGCAGAATCGACTATTACGGACTGGTTCTGGCAGTGTAAGCTTACTCTGCGGGGCGAGAGTTTCGGCTGGGATCTCCAAGTAGTGGTGTCGAGGCCTTACGACATCATCTTGGGTATGGACTAGTTATCTACAGTCCATACTCGGATTGAATGTATTAGGCACAAAGTGTGGTATGTCCGCAGGGATGGGACCAAGTTTACCTTCATCGGTGAGAAGGGAGCCTTTGCAGCACCGGGCGGACTTACTCAGAGGAGGGTACAGTCGATCACTCATCATTTGGCATGCCTTACCCTCGGAGAAGTTGATGTGGAGAGTCTGAGCTATCATGTAGTGGTGGACCAGTACACGAATGTTTTCCCTGATGATGTTCCGAGTCTACCTCCTCGCAGAGAGGTGGACTTTTACATTGACATGTACCCCAGGATGGCATCGATATCTACACCAGTGTATCGAATGGCTCCCACGGAGCATTGCAAGCTGCGGGTACAGCTGGAGGACTTTCATGGGAAATGATTAATCTGGCCCCGTTTTTCTCCCTGGGCATCCCCAATTATGTTCACCAAAAGGCGGATGGGTGATTGAGGCTTTGTCTTGACTACTGTCACCTGAATCAGGTGATCATAAAGAATAAGTACTCACTCCCAAGGATTGACAACCTCTTTGATCAGCTAAAGGGAGCATGGCGGTTCTCGAAGATAGACCTCAGATCAGGTTATCACCAGCTCAGAGTTCGAGATGAGGATGTGCAGAAGATGACCTTAAGATGTCGGTACGACCACTACGAGTTCCTGGTTATGCGATTCGGCATAACCAACGATCAAGCAGTGTTCATGGGACTCATGAACAGGATCTTCCATCCATACCTCGATCACTTTTTTGTAGTCTTCATCGACGATATTCTGATCTACTCGACTAGTGATGAGAAGCATTCCTATCATTTGCAAGTAGTACTGGACACACTTCGAGAGCACCAGCTTTATGGTAAGCTCTTGAAGTGCAAGTTCTGAATCTAAGAGGTTGACTTCTTGGGACACGTCATCTCAGAGGCTGGAGTTGCAGTGGATCCAGTGAATATTGAAGTGGTACTTTCATGGGATCCACCCAGGAGTGTGATGGAGGTACAGAGTTTCCTGGGTTTGGCTGGATACTACTAGAGGTTTTTTCCAGACATATCCAGAGTTGCAGCTCCACTATCAGCCTTGACGAAGAAGGGGAAACCCTTCGTGTGGTTGGAGAGATGCCAGTAGATATTTCAGGAGTTGAGGCAGAGGCTGACTAGTGCCCCCATATTGAGGCTTCCAAAGGAAGGTGTAGGGTACGTAGTTTACTGCGACGCATCAGGGACCAGACTCGGGTGTGTCCTGATGCAGGAGCGAGCAGTGATCGCATATGGTTCTCGGCAGGTGAGATAGCACGATCAGAACTACGCTACCCATGACCTGGAGTGAGTAGTAGTGGTCTTCGCCTCGAAGATGTGGCGACACTATCTAATGGGAGAGCATTTTACCGTGTACTCTGATCACAAGAGTCTTAGGTATATCTTCTCCCAAAAGGACATGAACCTGAGACAGTGGTGATGGCTTGAGTTCCTCCAGTACTATGACTTCGAGATAGTCTATACTCCTGGAAAGGGGAAAGTTATAGCGGATGTACTCAGCAAGAGATCTGGTATACAACTTCTAGGCAAGGCGACCAAGCAGCTGGCTGCCTTATAGATATCCTTTGTGGGTAGAGATGAGGAATCCTTCCTTCATTCTCTTATAGTCACTCCCCCACTTCTTTAATGAGTCAGGTAGGCACATCATGGAGACACCGACTGCGAGACATGACTTGCTCAAATATCCACAGGGTAGGCACTTGATGGATTTTCTGAAGGTGGAGAGCACGTCATCCTCTTCAGAGGATGTACTATGGTACTAGTGTCACTTCCGGAGGAAGATTTGAGGGAGTTCCACACATCCCCGTTAGCGGTACATCCATGAGTGACGAAGATGTACCAGGACCTTCGATGATAGTATTGGGGGCCAGGTATGAAGAAATCAGTTGCAGAGTTTGTCTCTCGATGCCTCACTTGTCAGCAAGTGAAGGCGGAGCACCAGGTACCAGTAGGCATGGTTCAGCCTTTACAGGTCCCATAGTGGAAGTGGGATGGGATATCCATGGACTTCATGATGGGTCTTCCACGGACATCCAGAGGTCACGAATCGATTTGGGTAATTGTTGACCGACTCACCAAGTCGTCCCACTTACTACCAATCAGATAGCAGGGTTTAGTAGAGAGATTCGGACGCCTCTATGTGCATTAAATTGTGCGACTACATGGAGTACCTTCATCTATTGTCTCTGATCATGACGCATGGTTTACATCCCGACTCTGGAAGGGGTTGCATGAGGCTTTTGAGACGCATCTTCATCTGAGCACAACCTTCCATCCCCAAACGGATGGCCAGACTGAGAGGATCATTCAGACCCTCGAGAACATGCTACGTCCTTGTGTCCTCGACTTCGGTCATATATGGGAGGATCACTTACCTTTGGTGGAGTCTTCATACAAAAACAGTTATCACTCCACCATAGGGATGACACCTTTCGAAGTGTTGTACGGGTGACCTTGCATATCACTCTTGTGCTAGACAGACCCTGGGGAGTCGGCACTAGTGGGGACAGAGATGGCACGATCTACAACGGAGAAAGTGCAGATAATTTCAGAGAGGATGAAGACTATACAGAGAAGACAGAAGTCATATGCTGATAGGAGACAGATACCTCTAGCATTCGTGGATGACGACCACGTCTTTCTATGGGAGTCACCTCGACGAGGTTTATGGAGATTTTGTCGAGGCGACAAGTTATCTATGAGATTCATCGAACCATTCCAGGTCCTCAGCAGGGTTGGCGAGGTGGCATACCACTTAGATCTCCCACCTCAGTTGCCCCGGGTGCACGATGTCTTCCACGTATCCCAACTAAGGAGATATGTGCATGACCCTTCTCACATCCTCGACCATGGAGAGTTGGACGTCAACGATGGGGTGACTTTTATGGAGGATCTAGTAGATATTGAGGATCGACAAGAGTGACTACTACATGGATGGTCGATACCTCTGGTACGCGTTCGCTGGAAGCACGGGAACCTCTAGGAGAGAACATGGGAGTGGGAGGCTAAGATGTGTGCTCAGTACCCCCATTTGTTCCCTTAGTTTGAGTTGTAGCTTACGGGGACACAAAGCCCTGAGGTGGGGAGAATGTGAAGACCAATAAATTACGTGGATTTTTTTTATTAAATACATGGATATTTTATGATTCCGTGAAAATTGACGGCGCATGATTCCGAGTCCCGGTGTGCCCGGAATCAATTTCAGAAGTTCTGTTCGGGTACCTTTAGTAAACGTATGAGCGTGTATTTTAACTTTTGAACCGGTGTTCAGAATCGAAATCTGAGGGCACTGTTGAACTCGCAGCGCTGGTTTTTGCTTAAGAAGACTTTCACCTCGATGGCAGATGGTTGATAATAAAAGTTAGTTTTTGGGTTTTCATGGAAAGTAATAAAATAAAGTGATCTTCACTTTATTTTTGTTTGTGCCGCCATGTGGGTGTTTGGTGGTTAAAACCTCCTCATGGAAGTTGGATTTGGGACCACCACACCTTAACCTCCCATGAGAGGTTATGGTGGTGGGTCCCACACGAACCTATCCTCACGCAAGAGGTTACGATGTAGGTACCACATGGGGCTAAACCCCCTATTGATGGAGGAGAGTAAACCCTATCAACTCTCCCTCATTAATGAGAGAGAGCCTCTTGACCTCCCCTTTATTTAATTGGTACCAGATCCTCTAATTAATTTGTGCCAACACTCATACATTAATTAGGTGGGGCCAATTAAATTTAATTCACCAATTTGAATTTTGTGCCAACAACTAAAATAGTAGACAATCTATTATTTTTTGTTGGAATTTCTCATTTGGTGGAGCTTGGGAAGAGAAGATCTTGGGAGAAAAGCTCCCAACGAAGAACGAAAAATGAAGAACACCGGCGAGGAATGACTTCGACTTCCTTCCTCAGATCCTACCAACATGGAGCGTTTTCCACAACTGACCTACCCTCTGAATCGTCGTCAACAAGCCGACGTAGATCGGGATTGGAAGTGTACAGTGGACATGACGAACGACGAACTCCGTATTCTTCCTGTGACTTCATCGTTGACGACCAACGATCAAAGGTAGGGGGTTTATTTTGTTTAATGTTCCTTTTCTTTTTCTCTTCTTTGGATTATAATGGAATCGTTGTGTGGTTGTAAAACAATTGTTGTTCGTCCTTCTTATTATTTTATGATCCAAGTGTTACCACCCTAAATGAGGAGGGTGTGGGTCAAACCAACATGGCATGATCCCTCCATTGTTTTTGTTTTTGTTGTTTCTCAGTATGGCGACGAAGCGGCGTTGAAGGCGACGAAGGCACAGGCAAAGGCTGCGCTTCCTGTGACCTCTGTGAACCGTGCTGCCCCCGTTGCGTTCTGGTGCCCTGATCAAGCCAGCTCTGCGGGCCGAACCACAGCTGGCCTCCCGCATGCCACGACTGAACCCTACTGGCCCGTGTTGGCCCGAGCCACGCTGAACCGCGCCAGCACGACCCGTGCCGGACGAACCACACCAGCTCGGCCTCCCGGCCGCCTACCGGCTAGGCCATGCCCTGCCCAGCCGCCCGCCAGCCCGCCTGGCACACTGCCCGGCCGCGTGCCTCTTGGTCGCACCCTGCCCGACCGCCTCTCGTCCGCCTGGCCTCCCAAATTGGCCCGCATCCCCCCACGCAGCGCCATAGCCGAACCGTCCCAGCCACGCCCTCCAGGATGATCCGCACCGGTCGGCACCCTTATGGAGCTCCGGAATGAACTAGCCTGAGCCCGAGCCGAACCGCTGTGCGGCCTGCTGGGTTGGGGACAGCTGGTCGGGCATAACCTAACAGGCTGGCCCACCCAATGGGTCAGGCCAGACCCAACTAGTCTGACTGGGGCGACCCAGACTAGGTCGGACCGGAACTGGGCCCTCTACCAACCCCTTTACTTTATTTTGGCCATATCTTTGGTACCGGACATCCGTTTGAGGAACCGTCAGCAACACTGGGTTTCGTTGAGCGTGACGGTCCCTTTGAGTATACCCCACTGGAGTTCAGGGTAATGTTGAGATATGGTCAGGTTGGATCGTGCACGAATCCAACCGGGCCCTCAGGTGTCAAGAACCAGCCCAGGTATCCTGGTAACCCAATAACCGAGCTAGCCCTGACATAGCCCGATGGGCATTCCCGATCCCCATGGGTCGTCGACTAGCACCTGGCATCACACAACATGCAAGTGGGAACGATTTTTCCACCATCAATGCGGAATAAAATAAACAAGACAATATGCATAATAAAAAGAAACTCCACTGGGAGTAATGTACCAGAATATAAAGAGGCATAAAAAGACCAAAGTACGACAACCCAAGTACTAAAAAAGGGAAAACAGCCCCAAGGTCCCTAAGGACACAACTCACCAAGAACAAAGATCAACAACTGGAACCACCTCCAAGAGATCTCTTCCCTTTGCTCGAACATAGAAGAAGAAAGTCTACAAACACCCGAAGGAAAAAGTAGGGTGTGAGCTTAAGTCCAGTAGGATACCACCAAATATTCCGTAACAGATTCCAAATATAGATCATTCAAATAAAATCTTTCAATTTTCAAATAAACAGGTTTGGTAATTCAAAAGCATATTTTAACAAAACAAGCTATACATTTTCAAATGATGGGAATAAATATTTTATGTAATGATTTTACAAATGATGGAATTTTTCTAAAACAATGGCTTAAATAAAACATTTATATAAAACAATTTATATAAATTTAGCAGGCATGTAAAGAAGTTTAAAAGAATTAACATACATTTATATCTCAAATATAAATAAACAAGCGAGCAACATGGTCATCTGCCAAAGGGTGTGATAGTATTAAATAGATAAAGGATTCTGCACTCTCTATGTGAACTCAGCAAAATGTGTATACACACGTCCATATGACATTGGCCAAAGGAAACTTGTCACCAACTCATCAAGGATGTGACCCGCCGCAAGTATGTTTTAGAACATTGTCGTAGCATAGAGTGTACCCAAATAACTCACTAACTATCTAAGGCTTGCATGTGCTCTTACATGATGGGATAACTATTTTAAGACTTATTAAAATGCGATCAACCCATTCTTCCATTTGAAAAATGTCAATTCCTTTCAATTTAAAACAAAAACATGTTTTATTCAAAAACATACTTCTCCATAAGATAAAACCATTAGGTTTCTATCAAATCTTTTAAGCCATTTCTAGGAGTTTGAAATCCATTCAAAACCAATTCCATCGTTACTCAATTTATTTCCACAAATAAATTGAACAATTAAATTAAAATAATTTCCATCAAATCCACAATTTAAATTAAACAATTTAAATCAGCCAATTTACATAAACACACCCAATTCAGCAGATTTGGGGTTTTCAAAATTTCCATGCCAAAACCATTTCAAATATCTCGATTCACTAGAATCAAAGTTTTATCAATTTAATTGAAAGAAAATTTGTGCAATTGAATTTAAATCAACAATTGAAATAAATCATGAAATACAAGGATAATCAATTTTTCAAGTAGAGATGGAACCACCTACCACGATTTATTAATGGGAGTTAGCCCAATGAGAAACCCCAAAACCCGAGCAGCACAACGTCGTCGATCAAGTTCTGTATCTAAATCATTAAAACCAAAAAAAATAAGATCAATGGAATCAAGATCTTGTAAAACTAGTTCTAGATCCACAATCCTAAATCTAGATCTCAACTCATAGTTTTAACTCCACGGAAAATAGTGGAAATATTCTATGAAAATATCATGGAATGATAGAGGAATGAACGGGAGAAGTAACATGTTGAAATCCACTTACCAGGAGGAGGGCATATCCTCAATACGAGCCTTCAATCTCGAAGGAAGAAGTTCGGATCACCTTGGAATCTCTCCGGGAGGCTTTGGAAACACCTAAAATGTTTCAATCCAAAGCCATGGTCAAAAATATGGAAGTCCTGGGGGTTTATGTGGTTTTAAGAAGGATTTTCAGAATTAAAAAAATTGTGTGCATGGTTACCTGGACAGAGGCACATAGTCAGGCAAACCGTGCACCAACCATGTGGAACCCACTGTCTAGGTTTGCACGGTTGGAATGGTTTGTTCACACAGTCTGTCAAACCGTGCGCAAACGGTGCAGACCTCTCTGTCCAGTTCCATATGGTTGGCACGGTTTGGTCGCACGGTTTGTCAAACTGTGCAGAAATTGTGCACAACTCACTATCCTTTAGTTTTCATTAAATGTTCACCCAAACACACCCCAAGTCACTAATCCAAAACAGAGGTACTTAGAAACATCAAAAGTACCTAAAAACGTAACATGATGTTACACCAGGACTAAAAGGCTAATAACTCACAGATTGGGCATCTGATTGACGCATCGTTGCATTGAGACCCCTATGACGTGGCTGACCTTTGAGATACTTCTACGTGGGACTTCATGACAGTTGGAGCATCGACCAATATCTTGAGGAGAGGATCCTCCCAGAGATGAGTGTGCATAGCCCAGAGATCAAGTAGTTGGCTGAGACTTGACGACTGCTGACCGATTCGACTCAGAGTGACTCGACAAGCCTAGTGGGTAACGCCTCTGTGTGACGCAGCAGACCCACAGTGGGGAGCGCCTCTGTGTGATGCGGCAGACCCATGGTACTCGACAAGAGGAGTACCTCAGCAGTCCAAGGTTCGTGGGAAGTGCCTTGGTGTCACGACATGCCCACTGTACTCGATAGAGGAGGAGTTCTCCAGTAGCCGAGGTTTCTACTGTGTAACTGCGGATGTTACTTGATACTACCCCTAGAATAAAATCTTGGTTTGAGCTGAGTCAGTAACGTATGTGTTTACATCATTATTGAGATGGATTTCTTGATAACTTAGGTATATGTATGGGCATATACCTAAGTGGTGTTATCTGTTGAATTCATAATTTGTGGTTTACCCTTTTTGGATTTTGTGAGACCTTGAGGGTCTCAGGGTCCCTATTGAGTATTGTTATACTCACCCATGCACGGGCTAGGCCTGCACCTCGTTGTGTTGGTTGTAGACCACGGACAGTGTTGACTGAGGATCAGAGTAGCAGGACTGGACTGTACCCAGATGAGGACCTTACGACGAGTCGGTACATGGAGGAGACTGACGGACGTGGAGTGCTAAGGAGGCTATCTATACCTACCCATTATGTAGGAATCCCCAGAGGATGACCCAATATCTACTTTAATTTTCTTTAGTTGTACTTTTAATTTCCTGTTGGGCTTGTATTTCAGCCCCTTTTCTTTCAGTACACATCGTTATACAGTTTTACTTAGTATTTTTCTTCCAGCTTGGACTCTGTTGTGTGTGTATAATCTTTATAAAAGCAATGAATTCCTAGTTATAGGGATTTTCGACTTTGGTGCTAGTCACTAACCCATGACCTATTGAAGGCGGGCTTGGGGTAGTCATAGCACGAGACCCGGGGGATGAGTCGTGACATGTTAATTAAAATTGGATTTGATGAAGAATAACATTAAATGAAAATCTATCCCTGATTTTTCATAGATCCACTATCAAATAAATAATTATAAACTTAAATGTGATGTCTTTGATACCACTTATTGGTTTTGAGCATAGTAGAAGCATTTTGGTGGAGGGTGTTATATTATAATTTATTTTAATAAAAGTTTACCAAAACCGTGTGTGAAGATCTTGAACATAAATTTGTTATTAATTTATTTGATATCTAAGGAAATAAACACCTAGGTTTAGGAAATTTATTCATTGATCATTATTGATCTTCCAAAAAGTACCTTCCATATTCCCTTTGTTACACTTGTGAGGATCCAATGGTATAATCCCTTTTTGGGTTTCTCATTCTTGAGAGGGAGAGAGGAGGAGGAGTCAGGAGATAATTCATTATGTGCTAAAATGATCTATTCCTAAAATTGTAATTAGTTTCGAATGAATTACCCAATAGAGATAGCAACATATTTATACATCTAACATTTTAGTTACAAAATTTAATTGCATAATAGCCATTAAATATAATTTTAACCATTAATTAAATCCCATACCACATAATAATAATAATATTATTATTTATTGGTGTGACCACTTATGAAAAACAGATAAATAAAATTTACCGTCATGAAAATAATTAAATTCAAATATAATTTAATCGAGACCAAGAGAGACACTTTGTATGTGATCCTATAGGATTCATTCTTGTTCTCATTTGACAGGTTTTCCTAATGTCCAAGATTACACTAGCAATGGGTCAAGGCACCCAAGAGAATGACCAAGAAGTCATAATGAAAAAAACCACATACGAATTCTCATTGTGTAATATAATCTCATTATCACAATATCTAATCAATCAAGTTTCATGATGGTTTCATCAACATATATTCTCAATACATCATTTTTTGACTCTGGGATATAGTCTTCATTAAAACATGGCCATATAATTTAGGGAGATTGTTATATTTCAATTTAAGGGCTGAGATATCATCTTCTATACAGATGGAGTGGAAAAATCCTTCCTTTATATATTCATTAATAAAATTTCATTCATAACACAACCAACGTACCCTACATACCACCATTATTTGGTGTGATGGTTTTTATCAAAAAATTTGTGTGCGAGTCATAACATTCATTAATGATATTCTTAAAGTCTAAAGACTATTACACACACTCATAGATAGGAATATCTAATGAAACCAAAACATGAAGATTTCTTACTAGCGGGTCCGTTCTCATAATCTATCATATTGGATATTATTAAGTGTGAAATTCATGAGAAGAAGTCTCATCTTCTTACGAGTACTCACACATAGCAGTCATTATAATGTGTCTCTCATCATATTATGTTATCCAACTGCAGAACTATGTTAAGAATATTGTCATAGAACTTCATGTTTCTCATCATTATGGGCGAACTATAATGACCTTATCAATGCGAAAAATACTCAAGGGCATTATTACATTATATTCACACAGAAAAATGAAAAAATATATACTAAGGTGTTTAATTTAATATTACGTACATCAAATATTCTTGTATTCAAAGTACAAACAATTGTTTCTAGGACACCAGCTCTAATGGAAATGTATTGCTCAAAATGATTGTGAGCCATTTATCATACTCCATCTCTATATCTATAAAATCAAAGGGAGATATTATCCACCATAGTATATATAATAGGTAATCCACCCTCCCAATGTGTTGTGTAATGGACCTATCATCGAACAGAAGTAAAACTAAATTGGATATCAACTTCAAGAGACCCACATGAATAAATAAATTTTAAATAATTATACTAACACTACATCCTAGGTCACTAAAAGAATTTATAGCTTCACTTTCTAATAATTTTTATAGTATGACAAAATATTCAGTTCTGTTCATTATTTTAGGTAGACCATATAAAATAATCCATTAAATTTTTCTATTAAATTTATTTTCATTTTTTTAAGTTCCTTTTAGTGGCCAAAAATTACAATAGAATTTACAGATTAAATGTAATATTATTAAAGGCCTCAATAAATGTAATTTTAAAATTTAATGTTTTATATATCGTATTTAACATTAGAAAATCCATCTCTAAAGTTTTATTAATTCATTTATGAAATATAATATTCAGAGAAAATCTATGAAAAATAGGTTGATTACTCGTATTTCCATCTGCCTAATCTGTGTTAATTCATTTACTAAAAATGATTTCATTTTTATTTGGTCAAT
This sequence comes from Viscum album, assembly GCA_963277665.1. Taxonomy (NCBI): domain Eukaryota; kingdom Viridiplantae; phylum Streptophyta; class Magnoliopsida; order Santalales; family Viscaceae; genus Viscum; species Viscum album. Next base: position 196,891,904 of record OY728162.1, read on the forward strand.
ATGTATTTTATGGTGGAGAATTAATTTCAAGATATGATTTAAACTTATTCTCAAATTTCATTGATTTTTATTTTTCATGAATTCCATATTTATAATAAATTGATACCCCATGTTTATCTTTCATTTGTTATAACATAATGTCATCTTCAGTTCTCACACAACATCTAGATATGAAAAACATGAAAATTTCTATTAGTTTATAATCACTAGTACATGGATGTTTATAATACTCATTCAAAGCTAAATCACATACCCTTTGACTAAACTATATTAGTAAAATAATCATTTTAGATTCAAATTATAAATTTTAGGATATAATTTCAATTGTTATCCTAGAATCACGAGTGATGATTTTTTCAATATTTAATATATGAACCCCAAATAATTACCTTTATAATTTAATGATTCATCCATATTTCTTAATAGTTGATTTTTTTTATTAAAATCAAAAAGGGATAAATGATGTTTGAAAAATATATAGTCTCTCCATGATATATTAGGATGATATTTATACAAATGTTTATAAATTATTGAATAAATATCATTATTACCATATTGTATATCCTTATAATCAATATACATGTATCTCTAAATATATTCAATAAGTATAACAATGTTCGGATAGTTTGACTGTGAAATTACATAAATATTTAATTATTAACATTTCTCTTTGTGTAATCATTCCTCATTTTTTTATAATCTAATAGATTGAGAAAAAAAATTCTTAAGAAAAAACTATTTGATTCATCCATATATATTTCACTTCCCCAGGAATATTAATTTTTAGAATTTTGATCATGTGTGCTGATGATATGTTTAAACTCTTCATCTGTTGTATTATCATAAAAACTAATACTAGAAGATTGTTCTTTAAATGTTATATGATATTGATTAAATCCATTATTGGATTTTTCGTTCATGGAATGACAAGGATGTTAATGTCTTGGATAATACCATTGAATAACCATATATCTATCATGTATCTAAAGAAAAACCTCACTTTATACATGAATCAAACCTGGTATTTTATATATCACTTATGTGGTAAAACTTATATAGAAGAATTGGTTAGAAATTATTTTAAAATGATCCCATATATAAAAAATATCATTATATAGATGTTGAGACCAACTCCCATCATTTTCCATTATACAATATGAGAATACCATAAAATTATTCTCTTTCTTAGATACCCCATGAAATGAAATATATTTTAAAAAATTTAAATTTCTCTAATGAATTCAGTAGTTTATTCATTATATATATAATTATAGTATGATATGATATTGATATTTTATTTTTCAATTTCATATATAAATTCCTATGAGAATACATATTGGAACTCTTGAAATGTTTGGATATTAAAATTCATATGTACAGGTCCATCAAAAAAAATCATCCAAGGATAATGTTGAATTATTATTTAATATAAATTTATTATCCTATCTTTATCTAGATCAATAATATTTTATTACTTTTCTTTCCAATGGTAAACAATGTTTTTTCTATATCTGATATTAATGGTTTCAGTTCAACTAGAGTTATATCTTCAATGTGAATACAATTGAAGTTAATATAGCTTTAATGTTAAGTACACAACAATCAGGAATTCTAAAAAAAGCACCAATATTGTTGAAAAAAATCTCTCAAACATATTTGACATAAAAACAATCCAATACAACCAATAACAAAAAAAATGAATAATATTCAAAATATTCCATAAGATAAATAATAATTTTTCAGAGACACACAACCACTAGATTTTATTTTGTTTACAATACTATTTGGAGAAACCATTTTTGAATATTTTGAGATATTATTTTTATTATATTATGACGTTATTTCCTTAATAGAATGTATTTTTATGGATTATAAAACATCTTTCCTCCTCTAGAAATGGTGATAAAGTTTTTATTAGTTCATAGATAACCGAAAGAATCTTTATAGTCACCTAAACAATAATAAATGTACTAGGTTCAATCCCAGGAAGTAGATTTTTTTGGATTTTTAGAAATAAGAAAAAATGAAAATACTAAAATAGTAATGTTAATGACGAAAATGATTAATAAAATGACGTCAATAATATCATTCATGAGGGGATAAGAATTTTTTAATCCAATATTTAATAAGTGGACACTACAGTTTATTATCATGAAAAATGAGTTGCACAATCCTTTCAGGTTTTATATTTATCCATGAATATTGAATAATAAAATCCATGAACAACATTATCATGTTGTAATTTTATTTCAAATCTAATGTTTAAATTAGTTTATCCAATCAAATTGAACTAAAAAAAGAATTATCATTATATAATTAAACATGTATACATTCATATGTCCTAATGGTTTGAAATTAAACTCACTATCTAGTTTGACTCACATCTAGTTAATCAACCATGACATTTTTTGAATTAAGGATAATTCCTGAATAGAAATGGAGTATTAGTTATCTAATGTCATTAGAAAAATATTTTGTTAATAACTAATGAGAATATAAAATTATGATAGTACGTATGATTATGTGTGAATAATAAGAAATCATGTAATTATATCAACGATTTGTTAATATCTCAAAAAAGATAGTTAAAGAAGGATGGATTTTGTAAAAAAAGATAAATTAATCAATTTTATCTCCAATTAAAATTTTAATCTAGTAATTGAATTAAAAAATTAATAAAAATATATACAGTTAATCAAACTATAAAACAAGATTTAGAATGGAAATGTGGAGATCAAGAGAATCTTCTCCATGTTGAAAAAATGATTCTTCTTACTCAAGACTCTCCAAGACATATTTATCCACTCCCTTTGCTCAAAACCTACTCTGTGGGAATAACCCAAAACATGGATACTCTCTAAATTACCTTATTCGTAGAATTAATAATCTTTGAACCTCTTAATGAATTGATTGTTCAACTATGTTTATTGAAACTGGGTCACTTAAATCACATGGCACTACTAGTATGTACCCTGTGATCCACTAAGCTCGGTTGATACGCATCTAAATGATCCTCAATGTGGAAAATAACATAGGATATATTCCGTTTCTTAGATTTATTGTACAAAATATGCCCCATCAAGAGTGAATAATCTATATATATATATATAAATTTGATTCATCCTATAAAACACGATTTTCAGTATAAATCTAACATATATTGAATCCAATGTCATGAATCCCATCAAAAAGGACTATCCCATAATATCACATACCTCAATTCCCTTACAGATTAAACTCAAGTGAGAAATATATTAATATAATAGACTGATAGTTTGACACAACCCTTTTTATAAATCATCACAAACTATAACAACATCTTATGTAGTTGATTTAACTTATTATGAATAATCATCAATAACATACAAGATCCATTTAATAATCAAATCATATATACATAAGCCTTTCTAAGTAATTTTTATTCACTCATTAAGACTGGATGAATCTTTTAATATAATTTATAAGTGAATTTTATTATTAAGTGAGGCCGGTTAATCTCTCATGTGATTCTTATCCTTCCAAAATTAAACAATGTGATAAATATTTTATATCCCTTGAATTTCATATAATATATTATGCACCACATTGAAAAAAATATATGTTACCCAATGAAGAGAAACACAAAAACCCTTTTGAAATTATCTCATGTATGATTTAAAACTCGTTCACACTAATCTTGTAATATTATCATCCAACACTATAATCTATATTTCTAAAGAAACCGTAATAATAATAAAATACATTTAAAAATTCATAAATTCCAAAACACATTTCACTAATCATAAAAATTCTAAAAAACTGAAAATAAATCCAAAATAGTACCAAAAAAGTATTCATGATAAATTTATTGATTATTTGAAATTTAGGCAACCTGAAATAGATTAAGTAAAAATTAATATTAAAAATAAAATTTCAATAATAAAAACATATTTTCAACTCTAAAATTGAAATAAATATTTTAACACATTAATGATACATAATGATCAATTCAATATTTAAATTCATAATTCCATATAAACTCCAAAAAATATTATGAAAATGATATGGCAATCATGAATAAAAATAGATCAACATCAACTTGACTGAACTGATAATCTATGATTATAGAGTACTTTTTAATGTGGTTATAGTAGAAATAAACATAGTCATTATGTGAAATACTTTGTTCTCTAATAGAAAATGGCCTCCTAATATTTTGGGCACATGTATGTCATAGACTTCAAATTTTAACTCCCTTAGTGTACTTTATACAATAAACCATACATGGGAATACAATTATTCTAAGGATCTAAATATTGTGTCATGTTAAAACATGAAGGAATTATTGGAATTTTTGGTAAGGAACTAATATGTTTTAATAAATGCAATATAAAATAAGGAAATTGCTATAAAAACCCAACCATTTCTCTATAAATTTACAAAATAAAATATCATTATCTTGTATATTTCATCGATTCAATGTATTCTAATTATATTTATTTATTTTTTACATGAGAAGTGACATGAATTGGGTAAACTTTTATTAAAATAAAACAGAAGCAGTACAACCACGAGCTGTAAACAGAATACACAAGTAGGGATTGAAGAGGAGTACAAGAAGAGATACCAAGAGAAGGAACATGCAGCACAAGTAGCTCAAATTTGATAGAGAAGCCTTTATAGAAGCCATCCCATGGTTTCCATGAAGTTAGGAATAGAATATAGGGTCCAAAATATCTGGGAATCAACCAAGTACTTCTGTAGTGTTCAATTACTTCGACTACGAAAAAAGAAGTTCTGCATGCTCGACATCAGAAAAAAGTTGAAGAAAAGATGAACCCTTGGCTTTAACGAAACGATAAATAATGTGATTCCACCCACATCAATAGAACGGACTACATTAGCTACACCCCTCTAAGAAAAAACCACCATTTATACAGCCTTTCCAAGACCAAGTGGAAACATTACAGTATCACTAACAACCAAGACACTTCGACCCACATTAACACCCAGCCTGATTGTCCCTGACATCATAATCACAGAAGTTAACTCTCCCAAGTCCCTCATGCACAATAGCATAACTATCCATTTTGAAGTCAATGACTCCATGATTTTCTTCTTTCACTCCATGAAGGGCAGTGGTAGCACTACCCCAAAACAACAATGATCAAAACATCAAAAAGTAGATGCCATTATTAGAGAACACTGGAGTTATAGCTTGATAGTTTTTACACAAACAGTTAATGCCGAAAAAACCAAAAATAAATAGCCATCAGCAGACTAGCAGGCCTCCACCAAATTCTTCTACATCGAACAGACCTCAACTACATCAGATTCCACAAGCATGACTTCATAACAGAATGAAAAATGATGAACACTTGACTCAAGTGTTCAACAACAACCGAATGAAGGAAACTCCAACCAAATAGATCATGATCCAAATCCAGACACAACTAGCTAACCGCAACAAAACTCAACAAAAAATGAAACCATCTTCAAATAGATAACAGCGAACTATGCAATGAGGTGAGAAAATTAATTCCCAAGGAATGTCTCTAAAGTTGAAATCAGGATTCATTTTTTATTTTTCGAACATCCTCATGAACATATTCTTCATAATTTTAAGGTACATATCAGATGAGATAACACGATTGATGTATTTCTAGAATTTTATTTCATTTTGTTCATCCATCCATGCATCAATGCCTCCACTCACAACATATGTCTCTACCCTCTTGTAGACATCTCTATGCATAGGGTCATTATCTTTATCATATTCCTCCTCCTCCAAATCTGGGGTTGCAATTGGTTCAAGAGCTATAATTTGTTTTGGGGACTCAATGATTTTATTCATCGAGGGGACTAATGATCTTGTAACAATTGTTCTCTCAAGGGTAGAATAATCCCTATGTTTCCTAGTTTTTTTTTGGGATTCGGTGGAATGTATTCATCAATATCCACCATTGACTTTTACCCTTCATCTAATGTGATATAAAGTATCCATACTCAATTTGATTAGGTTGATCATCCTCCTCCTGAAGAGAGACACTAGAGTCACAGAGGTTTCCCTACTCCTTGTCCTATGTGTCATGTGATTCAGATTGTTTCTCTTGTTGCTCCACCAGATCAGGGGGGTTAGTGCTAGCAGCAAACTGGAAAGCAACAAGGCCTGAAATTCCTCTATTTTCAATAGGGTGATAATTATTAACCAAAACCTCATTGTTCACAATAATCCTTTTTTCCTTCGTTAGGCATCCTAGGGGGTATAAATTAGTACAATAAGATGTTTTGTCCATCTAAGCAACAAGATGCCCTTTTGTGGCATCCTTTTCTACCAAAATATATTTTAAGTGAGGGGTGGGTGAGGAACATTCCATGTATTCTCACATTGATTCAAAGAGTGTCCAATTAATGATTTTTTTTACATATAGATGGAACATTCATGAAGACCTCATCTTGTATGAAACTATTATACCCACTTTGAATCCAAAAATGAAAAGGATTGTCTTAGGAGATATAAATTTCAGTACAAATCCTAGAAACATAGGGTCATGTTAAATTCAATGTGGCACTTTCAATCTTGATGGTTTAACCAAAAAGACCAACAATGGATAATAGGGCATTATTATTGAAAATGTGTAAATGAAAATTCAGGAACCCAAGCCAAATAGGGATGATACGGGGTTCTGCATCAACACTAAAATCTGGAGACCATTTTAAAACATTCATGTCACAACCCACAAAAAACCAGTAACCTCAAGTCCAGAATCTATAATATTCATCCTCCAAAAAAATAGAAAAAGTATATGCAGTGAATTCAATATTCTGATGTGAAAATTAGAGAATCCAATGATTTCTACGGTTTTGCGAAGAAAAAGAAGAGAGGGTCTGGGATTGAAAAACTTACCAACCAATGAAAACCATAGATTCGAAGAGAGAATATGATCCTCATATTTTGAAAATTAAATCACTGATAAACCTCGATGAAAGAATATTTTGGACTCAATTTACCTGAAGGTCTTTGAACGAGAATGACCCGCAATGACGTCTGCAAAGGATCTTGCATCAGGGGTTCTGATTTGTTCGGCGGTATTAGGGTTTCTTCCATGGTCACCCAAGGGGGCGGTGTCGCTCGTGTGTTGTTCATCTTTTATGTTTCTGATATTTATGATAGTTGTTTACCTTAAAATATTACTGCATTATTTCACTGATCATTCTAGGAATGTATTTTATTAATTTTTAACAGAATTTTGGACATTTTGATTCTTCCCTATGAAAATTACACTAAAATATCCTAGTTAAACTATTAGAAAAATCATTGTACATTCAATTTTAAAGTTTAGTTTTACTGTAAATGTCATAATTTAATACACAAACACATATGAATTTCCCAAAACATCATCATTGTATGGAGGAAATTATAACTCACAATAACGAGACATTAGAATTTCATTTTATGTTTCATTAGTGATTAATTTAGACTAATGATATAATACAGAATTCAGATGGTTGTAAGTCATGTTGGATTTTTCAACTAGAATGGAAGTATGTTTAAAAAAAAATTAATCTGTGATGATATTTATTAATGGTTTTCAAATAAGAGAAATATTAGTAAAAAGACATCAACCAATGTAACTATTTTTATATTTTATGATTAGGGGAAGCCATATAAGGTATTTTATAATAAATTTCATCTAAAATTTGTATATATAGTGATGCAAGACCATACTATTAATAAAATTATATCATGAAGAAAAATGTGTTTTTTACAAGAAGATGAGTGGTTATGTTGATGATGATATGTCTGTATAGATAATAGTTCATTTAACTGCATTTGATGATATTTTATTTTTTGTTTTGACTAATATTACAAAATGAGATATCTAAAAACTACTATATTAATCAATTATATATTGAATATGGTCTGATGATTATGTTTCTATGATTGAAATATCGAATTATTCGTAGTAATGTTAAAAACAACTCTAATAGAGGGGGAAAACACAAACAAAACAATACTTAATGTGAAGTTTGATTATTGGATTCCTATTATATCACAATTTCTATTGGATAAAATAGTGTTATAGTGGCGGGCTACTAAAAAATTAGATAAAAGTGTATTCAGGAATATCCATTCCATATGAGACTCTTAAATTTAGAGGTATTATTCTAATTTCTGGATAATATGAATATGTGATTTTAGGACTATTTACCATGGATGTGGTTTCCATGGTCCCAAAAATACTATATATCATTTTACAAAATACCTCAAGGAGAAATGATTAAATATACATGAAACAAGACCAACTTGAAAAATAAAATATATATTAGAGGGATAATAAATTGATTGAATTGACATTTAGTTGTAGATTAGTTCTTAATGTAATGATGTTAATAGTTAATCTAGAATGTGATTTCATGGGGATTTATAATTTATTTTTTGTTGGTAAAGTCATTTTTAGAGAAATGAGATGTTTGGATTATGTGGTGTGAATGTGTTAATAATACAATATTAATATCAATATATAATAATAATTACTGATTTAATTTGGTGATGGGGAATCAATGTTACCCTAATTATGGGAAATGTGTGTTTCATGATGATGTATCACAAGTTACGGGGATGAAAGAATTAGGTTGGGAAAAGGATATTCACATGTTTTGAAAGAAATTGAGTGATAATCCCTGTAATAGTAAGATCCTTACAAGATAAAAGGTTTTTGTGATAAAAATATCAAAGTAATTTTCAATTTATTTTTATAAATCATCATCATAAAAATTTATTGTATTATATATCATTTATTATTTCAAATTTTTATATATAAATTATATTAGATGCTTTCTTATTGAACATTATTCATTGGATTCATTCCAATGGTATATTATATATCTTTTATGCATTCAAAGCACATTCCATTGATGTCAGAATCATAAGAGATCATAATGGTTTTAAGTGATGTATTAATGATAAATATACATTACACTAAAGCAGTATGGATATCATTTATTTAGTATATTTATTTAAATATAAGGATAAATTTTCATTTATGTTTGTGTTATTATGTTTTATCTTTGATAGGTATCTTGTGGTCGAGAACATGATATTTTTTGAGTTATGTGAATGATCGAGTAGGGTTATGATCTATTGTGTAATACATGATGATGTGATTTTTTATGATCAAATATTCAGGGGAAATTTATTCTATTATTATAATTAAAATTTAGGGAACAAAAAGTTGTTTTCATATATTTTGATGATGAGATTTAGAAAACTAGAGAAGAAATTGTTGAGAATGTCTCATAGTTTTTAGTATTTATATTTTGGATGATGTGAATATGTAAATTTAAATTACAATATTATGATATTTTGAGAATTGTAAAATATTTTTTAATTATTTACTTTTTTAAAATATGAATAGTAGTGATGATTTTTTTGTAGTTGAAAGACTAAAAATTAGGCAATCCACATTTTATTTCATGAATTGACCCCATGGAATTAAATATTTCTTAGAAAAAATATTTGAAGATATGGTTGAAGGTGAATAGTATTGATGTTGATTCATATGAGGTTCAGAATATATTCTCAATGTTTCAATGTATACAACTATATTATATATATATAAATATTGTTTTTTATTTAATTAACCATGGTTTTATATGGTTTTAAGTGATAATTTTTTTTTCGTTGGTGGTGAAAATTACTGAATATTTCCCATGAATATGTGGAATGAGAGTATTGAAATTGGAGAGTCATGATGTATACATGAAATAAAATATATATATTATTATTATAAACAAGATTATTTTTTTCTAGTGCATGTTATGAATATCATTTTTGACTTTATTAATGAATCTATTTGTTGTCTCATTTGGAGTCTTTCCATTTCTTGATAAATTTCATCCCTTGAGAGCATGATAACAATTATAGTAGTATTTTTACACATTATATTCTTTTTTTATCAATTTATACTTATTGATTATTAGATGAATAAATTTTATTTTCTTTTTATTAATGAAAATTTCAAAAGAAGAAAAGTATATAATGAAATAGACAATGAATGTTAATTTTTTATAAGTTTGAATATATTTATATGTGGTGAAAGTTTATATTTTTTGTTCTATTTTAGAATAACTTATTCAATACATGATATTTTGATCTATTTTATTATTATTTTTTTCATTAACATTAACATTTATTAAAGGAAGTAATATAATTGTTCCAATGTGTACTATATAGATTATAGAAATAATATACCGATCTTATAATGAAAAGGATAAAAATATCATTATTGAAATTTTATGTGCAGAAAAAAATTCTTTTTTTAATTCATAATTTGCAGTTTTTTGTTAGATAAGATTTCAGTGTTAATTTAAGACTATTTAGATTTTTATTTTAGTGGAGTTTTCAATAGTAATAATATATTTATTTAAGAAATATTTTATACTATAAATTCTATTGATATATTGACATGTTAGAGAACCCCATACTGAAACCGTGATTTATAACACTTCATTGATAGTGGAAACCAACAAAAGGTTAAGGGTAGTTTTCATAGATCGAGAATTTTTTATATAAAATGTATTTTTCTTTGATCGGGTTAACATTTAGATTAATGTGTTTCCCTCATATTAAATATGAATTATTATTCTTTTTGAAATGATTAATAATAAGGAAATCAAATATGATAATATGTTTTTTAAATGTTAGAGTTTAAATAACAAAAAACCAAACAATGGATTGATGTTATTGATAAAGAGATATATGAAAATCCCAAAAATTACAATTGGATTTGATGAAATATGATTCAATTTCATGATTATTTTTATATATTTGATTGTAGTTATATAAAGCTTCTTAAATTATAAAACATAACGTTGGGTATGTTTTAGATATATTTTCATATGTCATTTTTACAAATGTGGGAATTATTTCAAAGCCTAATGATTTATATTGAAAATGTTTTGTTGATGTTTAATAAACTGAGGAAAAAATCTAATGATTCCAATAATGTAATTATAGAACATTTAAATTGATTTATATTAAATGGACATGTGTTCATGAATTATATTTTCTTTATGAATTTCAGGGATATTTTTTAGATTCATAAATTGAAACAGTAATAGTTTTTATCATGGATCAATCCTCTTTACCTAGCTTCCCAGCAGTCCACCCAATCCATAATTAATCACCACCCACCTTCAAAATCCTTCCTAGAACAATTATGTATGATGGTACTTGATAAATTAATTATGTTTGATCTGTATTGAAGTGAAGTGGTTAGTCTTATATCTTGTAATTTCTTGAAGGAATTTGATGTTTTCATGCAAATCAAGTTCAGATCATGTTCTATATACAACATCCTAGACTCTATTCAATAAATTTGTGAGTGTCATTACCATATATCAATGCAAGGGATGCACCAGATTCTATCAACGCTAAGTAGAAAGCAATGGTAAAATGAGGGCTTTATCATTACCAGCTAAAAGCGTTGATAAATCTATCATTTATCAGCACTAAAAACACGCTGATAAAGGTGTACCCTTTATCAGTGCAATTTTTAGCACTGATAAAAGTTTTTAATAAACAATATTATAATTTTATATACAATTATTATATTTATATTCCATAGAAATATTTTATTAGTATACATTGAATAAAAAATGAATGTTTTTAATTTATATTTTTTTTAATAATTCAAATATATATACAATAAATTTCATTAAATAATTAATATATTTATTATATTTATATATTTGTAATTATATATTATATATAATTTATTTTTAAATATATATATATATATTTATAATTATTTATAAATACTTTTTAAATATGTATGCTTAGAATTATAATTTTAAATACATATATTTATATAAATATATGTTTCCAATTAATTTGGCCAATTTATGCGTGAATATAATTGACGTTCTTATGGTATGTATTCGTCAATAATGTTCATCTATACATTACACCCTCATTACTATTCATATTGTCCATATATATGATGGCTCATTTTTCTGAGATATATACTTTACTTAGTGCATATGATTTATTCATGTTCCCATGAAGCTAGAATGTTATCATAAATATTTCAAGTAAAGATAAATATATTAATTATATTTATAATTATAAATATTTAGTTATATATAATTAATTTTTAAAATATACATATAATTATAATTATATATAACTAAATATAATTTATATATTTATAAAAACATTTCTATAATTATATATAACTAAATACAATTTCTAAATGTATTTATATAGTGTTGATCATGTTTCTATTACTTATTTATTCAATTATAGACGAATGTATTATTTAATTTTCTGGAGACTTTATGTCATATGAATGTTTTATGTCAGTTCTAAGGATATATCGATTATAGCTTATCAATTTACTCAAGTGGGAAAATCTTGTCCTACATATTAAACTAACACACTATATGATATACACCATCACTATTAAATAAATGTACACTCTTGGTGTAGTAGTTAACTAATTAATCTATTTTTGAGATCGGGCCATTATAATTTTACTCATATCTAATCATATTGTCACCCATAATAATCAACATTCATGTCAATGTTGACAGAGTATATTATAGATATCATTATAACCATGGATAATAAACAAGATTAGTTATCATACAAAGTAATTACCACATATACTAATATACTCTCATCCACTATTCCACCAAACCCAACCCATGAAAGAAATTCTCTATAATTTTTGGAGTACTATAATACTGAAAAACAGGACATTGAAAAAATGGGAAAATGGATGTATGTGGAGAAAAAGACTAAGGAAGATGATGAGGAGTACATATAAGAAGAAAAATAGGGAAAACATTATTGATGTAATGATGAAACTATTCTTGGATGCTTATCCTGACCACTTCATGCACCAATTAGAACATTTTCATTTACTTGATCCACTTACTGATTAGGTATTGAGATGAGTTTCTTATTGAAGAGAATGAAATACTATGATAACTAGAAAAATAATATAACTCAATTACCCTATTCTCATATCAAAATATGTATTTTTTTTGTGCCCCTTCAAGGTCTAACCCTAGTCGATGTCAAAAACATCTCTATGGAATAAATGCCAACTCGAATCCTAACCCAATAATATATCAATAATGTAATTTTTAGTAGAGTGTCACAACTATGTGAATCAGTACTTGAATTATGTATTCCTTATTCTAGGTTTATAATGCAATAACTGAGGATATGACAATATATATGGTTCACCTCCCTGATGAAGCATCATATAACCAAGATCTTTTCTTAGGCTAGTTCATGATGATGACTAATCAATCTCACTAGTTAATTCTGTGGTTATGGTGTGGCTATCGACACATCAACCAAAAACCCAAATACATATATTGGGATCCTCTATGATAAATGGTAGTATTGGAGACCAACCCCAATGAGATTTTATAGTAGTAAATTACTCATTCATAGAGTATGGAATTTGTTGGGAATTTCGAGTTATTACCAGAGGGTCAACCAGGATTCTTCCAAATTGTCAGTGCTGAGAAGGCCTTAACCAAGAATGTGGTATGGTTCTTTTTCATATATGTTAATTATAGATCCTTCTAAGATATTAATGTGAGATTTATGAAAACACCAATCTTAACCATAAATGAGCTGGGTAATGAGTATGGCGTGTATTGTGACATATTAGGAGTCGTGATTCAATCATTTCCAATCCATGATGGTCATGTAGTTTCTTATGGGTCTCGGTAGTTAAGGATGTAGAATAGAAAATTCCCAAAACAATTCCTAAATTTAGAAATAGTTGTTCTTTCCATGAGATTTTATTGGTATTATCATTATTGTGAGATATTTTTAGAATACACTAAAAATATTTTGAATTTTTTTATCACAATGTGAAATGAACTATTGATAGTGGAGGAGGTTTGAGTATATCATCCATTAACATTGAACTAATGTATAACCTCCAAAAGGGGAACATTTTTTCTAATTTAATATATTTGAATGATCAGGATTAGGTAGTCCATGATTCATGTATCAAGTAGAATATAGTTTCCCACATTGAAGAGATTTGACTTTATGATAAAAAGTATCATTCCCAATTGAAACTTTTTTATTTATCTTTAACTTATTCACTCTTCTGTAGCATTACGAGAGTGAACTATAAGATCTATACTATTTATTCATGAGATCCATGATAAACCTTTTATAACGTTTTATTTTATAAAATATTGGTTATTTTTTATTTATGTATCCTTCATAAAGTGTGTCTCTTGGGATTTATAACTTTTTGAAAATGTCCAAGTTGATATTTTAAAATGATTCAAGTGTTTTGAGATGTTTTTTAAAAAATTATATGTGTTCATTGTAACCTTTCATGGTTTTAAAATACTTTAAAATTATTTAAACACTTCGAATGTACTTAACATTCATTCCATGTGTTTTTAAAATCACCCAATTGACTTTCATAAATGGATTTCAATGTTTTGAAAGATTATTTAGTTCTGGTTTTGTTTTAAAAAGGGTGTGTTATTTTAAATACTAATATGTGTAAATTGTTGGGGTTTTAATGGGATTTATCATGTGATTTTATAAATTGTTTTCAAAGGAATTTTGTGTTATATTCTAAGTGGGTGAGCGATTATAAAATGAAACAGGATAATATTCATCATTTATATAATAATTTTCTTCTGTTTCATTATTCATAAATACAATTTTTAGTGCATTTTACAATTTTAAAATTATTTCATGATTGTAATTCTTTGTTAAAGTGTAATATTACTTGGTACATATTTGAACACCTCCTAAAACAAAAAAAATGGTATTGATTTCATTTTCAATTATCTCATGATATAACGAACAATTCATACTTTTGGAGTACTTGAATATTCAAATTGGAACACCACCAAAGTGGGCCTTGAACCAACAACATTATGGGTGAAGTGAACTGAACATCATCCCAATAAAAGTATTGTATATAAAAATATTCAAGGACAAGTATTCTGAATATTTATCTAAATATAAAGGATACTATGGGGAACATTTTCTTCAAAAGTGTAAAAAGCTCATTCAGAATTTTTAATGGAGTTAGAGGCGGTCCATGTTGAAGAAAAAAAATTCTAGGCCAGATTCATCAACTGAGAAAATAGACTACCATTTAAATCATATCTCGTAAAATAGAAAATATTTTCTGATGAAACATACATGATATTAGAGAACATCCAGGACTCCATTTGATCTTTCTATGGACCACTCTAATTCGTCCATCTAGAAGGCTATTTTGGTTCTTCTTTTAGTGGATGAAAACTGACTGCCACTTCGGGGAAAGAGTGGAAAAATATCCTCTACATTAATTTTCCAGCTAGTTAGGACCACCAAAATTAATTAAAGAGTCTAATATAGATGGGGGATCGACCCAAGTATTCCTAAATTCCTATTTTAGGAATTAGTGGTGGAGGATTTAGGGATATTGGATCTTTGTTTTCGATATAATTTTATTATGTTGATTTTTCTTTGTGACATTCTTCTTTTTCATGTAAGTTTTTCGAATAAACTTAGTTTTTAATAAAAGTTCTTCTTCTTACCTTATTTTTTTCTTATTTATATCAGGTTGATATTTTTTCCTCAAGGTGTGAACTTATTCACACCAAATATTTTGATATATTCTTCACACAACGGTGGAGTGATCTTTATTTTGTTGTTTTTACTTTTTCAATTCTGCCATTATTAGTCTACTTACTTCTTCCATTGAGAACATGTCATCAATAGAGGGAAAAATAATTGATGGTTTGATCCAAGAGAGTATAAAGGGGTTAAATTGGATATTATTTATCACTCTCTAAATGCCTATTAATTTCTTTTATTTTAGTTTTTTTTATTTAATGATTTTATCCCTTCCTCTTCTTTATTGAATTTATTCCCCAACTTTTATGTGATAATTAGATACTATACCTTGGAGTGCCCATGAAAATGAACCTAAAAGATTATAGGTGATTAGAATGAGTTTTTGAAGGTTTTGAACTAGTAAGTTATGAGGTTAGTTTGAATTCATTGAATGAATCCTTCTTAAGTTAATGAAATTGAAATCATTAAAAATGGAATTCATCTAATACACCCCGAGAAATAACCTAGTATCAACTAATTTTCCCATAATATGAATTCACACATATCTCTTAGTGATCCTCTAAAACAATCTGAAATCAAAACATGTTTTCCAATTCTTAGAAAAAAAATCCATAGAATTATGTGTCTGTATGTTACTTATTAGGTCTCTAAGGATTTTACAACCCATGATAAACTATAAGAGACTGCATAACCCTAAATTCATGGATAAATTTGGGCGAGACTAAATTTTGGTTCCATTTTTTGGGACCAAAGTAGGTCACCTCAATACTCATTCTATTCTCCTCCATTTCTCTTTTCTCACCACAACTTCTTTTATCTTCAACCCTTTCTGTTTGTGTTTGTCCCGATAATCTAGAATCCAACATTCAGTCTTCTCTAATGGAGTATCTTTCAGATTACTATGTCACAAACCCATTTTGTAATCAAATGCAAAATCAATATTGGGAAGCCCCTAAATTATTAAATATCTTTGATCAATCTTTTATTGATTACCACACACCTGGTGACATGTGCAATCATAAAGATGATGAATATTCAAAGGATAAATTCCTATCCCTCTCTAAAATGGTTTAAGAGATCAATATTAGGTAATTACATGATTTCCAAGATCCTATCGAGCATAATACTCAAAAATATCTTGAAAAAATGTGTGAACAAATGTATAGAGTGAATTCTGAAGTTTCATCTTTAAGATTAGAACTACAAAGCATTGAAACAGTTATGAAACCCATTCCCACTCATATTATTCAATAGTCATCACTGATAGAAGAATATTTTCTCCCAAAAACGACTCATGAAATTGTTGAAGAACCAATCTTCATATTTGGGATATATAAAGAATATCACAGAATTGTTGAAGGGTATTTAAATCAGGATTAAAATAATTATTTTATTTGGATTCAAACGAGGAGAATTTGACATCCTCGATTAATTCTCATAAATATAACTCCATTGATGATTTTTCAAAAAAAAAATCCCTAAAACATTGAGGTAAATCACAAACATTGAGTCAATACAAATTATTAACATTGACATTACCAATTTTTTGGTTGAATCATCTGTTCGAAAGGAATAATTTTTGTTGACAAATTTTGAAAATAAAACTGAGTTTGATTCAAAATCTAAAACTATGTATGAATGACTTATCCAAAACGAGATCAAAATTATTTTCCTTAATTACCCTCTAATGTATCCCTTAGTAGGGTAAAATAATGACCTTTCAATTATAATTACTTATTCTATTGAAACTAAAAAATTTGGAATGATCCTTGATGTCTTTGGAAAGACTATAGTGGAAACCAGATCAACCATTTTTTATATTCCTTGGATTTTCCCACTCATTGTAGAAGATAGGTTTGTACATGACTCAAATTATAAACAAAAAATAAATATCAATATAATAGAATCTGAAAAATATGGGGTTCTTAAAATTTTGAATTTTGGTATTGGGTAAGTTGGGGGGTTTAAGTCGAGCTAGAGACGTTAAAAAAAAGTGATGCACGAGAGGAAAAAAATGTTTTTCATGTTTCTAATCATTTTGAATCATCTTTATTTTTCATTTTTATATTTTAAAAATATTTTTTTACCTTAGACCGTTGACCTATTCTTCTATTATGATTAAAGATGGGTATGAAAGGGGAGAACAATATTCATCTGTGTCACGTGGTGTGATCCCTGAGTAATACCTTACCCAAAAATTTAAAATGAATACAATGTATCATCAATTTATTTTGTTTTATTTTTATGTGTTTTTAGGTTAAAAGAAAAATACAAAAAATATATATAATTTTTGTTAAGGATATGGCGTAGTTCATTGGGAGAAGACTGTCACAACCGATGAAGCCATGGGGACTCAAACACAAGACCAAAGGAAGACTGGGGAACACACATTAAAATTCGACAACCAAGTGAATTCTTTCCATGATTATCATTTTCAATGTCCTCTTGGAACACATCTCTCATACCCCCTTCTATTTTTTTAAGACATTGGGGATAATGTTATTCTATGTTGGGGGAGATGAAAAAAAAATCTTTTGTGTGCATTAAAAATGTGTGGAAGTAAAAATTTCTATAAACTTGAATATGATAATACACATATCAAACTCTGAAATTGGATATGAAATAATTTTTCATACCTTGATTATGATTTTAATGCACGTTTAAGTTCATGTGAATAGGTTTTATAAAGTGAGGTTGTCTGATATGATTTTCACCGTTTAAATTTTCATCCATTTAATAAAAACAATAACAATGCACGTACTCTGGATTGGGGGGTATTAGTTTTTGTTCACGGTGTACCATAATAAATGTCATATTTCTGATGATCATTTTAATTTTAACATGAGTATTCAAAAAAATTAAAAAAAATCAATTGCATGTAGAGTAATGGATTGATCTAATGTGTGTCTTTCAGCACTTGGAGATCGTGACCCCATAGTTTTCTAGCCCGGATTTGGGAATTTATCTCTATTTTTGGTAATTTTAATTTGTTTTTGATTGAGTAAACTTGAGATGGTGCCCGAGTTTGAGAGCTTCACTTGGTCCCCTAAAGACTTTGATCCTGGGAGTCATCAACAATGTCTTGCTACATGGGTTGATGTGATTGAATTCAATTTCAATTACCATAGAAAATTTTCAAAATAAATTATATAAAAATGAATAATCATCTTACTATTAAAATTTTATTCCTCCTAGCGCCTCCATCTTCTCTCCATTGAATGAAGATGAACCCCCCATGTCTATTATGACGCACAACACTTCATCATGCTTAATTGAAATTGGAGGAAATATGGTGATGAATTTTAATAATGGAATGAGCTTGGGCTTGGTATTTTCCTATGGACCTAGCTTGTTTTAAATTATTTTGATGTGTTTCATAATTTTTTGGTATGAGGTCTTTGCATGAGAAATGTATATTAATATGTTTTTGGAAAAGGGAATTATAATTTCATATTTTCGAGATATATTTTTCTTGTGACTAGAAAAACTCAAGTTGGGGTGTGATTATCCAATAAAAGAGGATAATATTAATTGTTTATATTATAATTTCCATGTATTTCATTATTCATAAACACCATTTTTAGTACATTTTACAATTTGAACATTATTTCACAGCGTGATTGTAATTCATTATTAAAGTAGATTATTACTTGTTAAATACATGAAAAACTCCTAAAAATGGTATTGATTTTATTTTAAGTTCACCCATTATATAATGAATAATTCATGCTTTTAGAGAACTTGATGATTCAAATGGTAAGACCACCAAAGTGGGCTATATTCTGCCACCCAAAAAAATATCCCACCATTTAAATCATATCTCACAAACCACAAAATATTTTACGATGAATGTTTGTAGGATATTTGGGGACATCTGGTGATCCATTTAATCCTTTTATGGACAACTCAAATTTGTCTATCTAGAAGGTTATTTCGGTGCATCCACTCGGTGGATACAAGCTGGTTGCCACTTCGGGGAAAGAGTGGAAAAGTATCCTCTACATTAATTTTCCACTAACCTAGGCCCACCACAATTAATTAAAGAGATCTCAATATATGGTATCTCGACCCAAGGCTTACTAAAACCCTATTCAATGTAGTATTTGTGGATTTTTTAAGGATCTTTGAGATTTGTTTTCATTATAATGTTATTATGCTGATTTTTCTTTGTAACTTTCTTCTTTCTCATGTAAGTTGTTCGAATCACCTTAGTTTTTAATAATAGTTATTATTATTCTATTTTTCTATTCTTATTTATATCATTTTGATACTGTTGGCTTAAGGTGTCAACTTATTCACACCAAACCTTGTGATATTCTTCACACGGTGGTAGAGTGATCGTTATTTTGTTGTTTTAACTTCTTCAATTCCGCCATTATGAGTCTACTTCCTACTTCCGTTGAGAACATTTCATCAATGGAGTGATAAATATTTTATGGGTTGATCCAATAGAGTAACAAGGGGTTGGATTGAATGATATTTATCACTCTCTATATGTTTATTAATTTCTTTTATTTGAGATTCTTTTATTCAATGGTTTTCTCCCTTCCCCTTCCTTATTTAATTTATTCGCCCACGTTTATGTGATAATTACATCATTTACCGTGGATCTATCATAAAGATGATCCTACAAGTGTATAGGTGATTAACATGTGTCTGTGAAGGTGTTTAACCAGTATGTGATGAGGTTAGATTGAATTAATTGAAAGAATCCTTCTCATGTTAATGAAATTAAAATCATTAAAAAAGGAATTCATCCAATCCACCCCAAGAAATAACCTAGGATCAACTCATTTTATAATAAATTGAATCCACATGTATCTCTTAGTTCTCTTTTAAAACTATCTAAAATCAACACAATTTGGCCACTTCATATCCAAAAACAATCCATATAATGTATGTGTATGTAGGATACTTATTAGGTCTCTGAGGATTTGACATCCCAAGCTAAACTACATGCTACCGCTTAACCCTAAACACTTGGGTAAATTTGGGTGTGACCAATGAGTTATATGAAATGAAATGAAATAATAACTATCATTCAGATGTTGAGTTCTCAATATTTTAAATGCCTTTTTTGTATTTATTTTGATAAATATTAATATCACCGAATCAAATAGGATGGATATGAAAAATTAATGATGGATTCTAATCATTTGAAAAAAGAGTACAAATATGGAGTAAAATACTTCATCATGTTTGAAAAAGATCATGCATATTACCCTTCTAAAATCATTTTGTCCCTATTTTTGCTATTTTTATTCAAGACAAGATTATTGAAGTGTTTTAAGAACACTTGATATATCACAAAATATATCAAAGTTATAAATATTGAAATAATCAAGGGGAAAAAAGTGAATTTATTATCTTCAAAATTGTGTTTTATGGGTCATTTGATATGATTGAAAGAGTGTAAAATGAATAAGAACATATCGAGGACATGATTATAGATGTGAATTATGATGAAGATCATGTGCAGAAAATGAAAAGGATCATGGAAGAAGAACTTCATGATTACCCAAATTTTTTTGATCCATTAAAGAGTTTTTCAAAGACATCATTGTATGGTTGATGCACTAAATATACATCATTGTTAGCCATACTGAAGCTAAAGAGTTTGATAGAATGAAATGGATGGACTGATTCTAGTTTTATTGAATTAATTTCTCTCTATAATGACATGCTCCCAGAAGATAATGAGCTCTCAATCCATGAATATGACACCAAATGAATTCTAGGCTCGATGGGCATGATAGCTAAAAGAATACAAGCCTGTAAAAATGATTTTATATTGTTCCTAAAGAACCACAAATCACATAGATAATATCCAAAGTTTAGTGCTTCTCAATACAAGAATGATGAATCCAATCCTATAAAATTTGTATAGTACTTTCCCATCAATCCTTATATTAGGAACCAAAATAGAAGTTAGGAGACATTAGGGAAAATGTTGTGGCTCAGAGACAAAATAAATAAATATGGGAAACTACGTCACCCAGCAGACTATCCTCAGTGAAAGATAATTGATCATGAGTATCCTGAATTTTGAAACTATCCGAGAAACCTTCCTCTTGTCATATCTATATCTGAAGTGAATCATTTTGGTTTTCAAAAAATCACTCATAGTAAATGGCCGATTATTTAGGTAAATTATAACTTTCCACCATGGTTAAACATTAAATTAAAATACATCATGTTATCTATTCTTATAACAATTCCAAAACAACCATGTAATGATATTGATGTTTATTTGGATCCATTAATCAAGGATTTGAAATTATTGTGGGATTCCAGTGTTACATTGTATGATGCTTATAGAACTGAAGAATTCACAATGAGATCCATGTTGTGTGAGATGATAAATGAATTTTACACTTATGGACATTTTTAGGTTATAGCATTAAATGATCTAAAGGGTGTCCCATCCACGAACAAGGCATATTGTCAATTAGGTTGAAACATTCATAAAAACATGTGTTTCTAAGACGTCATGGATTTCTACCCCAATGACATATGTAATGAATTCAATGACATCATTCGATGGAAGTTTATAAGAATGTACAACACTATCTCCATAAATAGGTGATCAACTTGCATACTACTTTTGGTAAACAATTTTAAGAAAACTGTACAAAAAAAAGATGGAAAAAGAGATAATTTTTTTGAATTACCACATTGGAATTGTATATAAGTCAAACATTTTATGGAAATTTTTCATGTTGAAAATAATGTAAGTTATAGTGTTATCGATACATTACTAAATACACCTTCTAAAAGAATGTGTGTAATTAAAAATATATTGGACATGGTTGATATGGGAATGCAAGAAGGGTTTTCACCAATGAAAGGTGAAAATTGAACTTTTCTTCTTCCAACTAATTAAACTCTTTCCACATAGGAGAGTTATCAGTTTTATAACTTCTTGAACAATGTAAAGGTTCTATAGGGATATTCATTGAATATCAAGTACACCATGTCAACGAAAAAATTAATGTTAAAGGGTATGATATCACATGACTTCCATGTTATGATGTAAGATCTAATGCTTAAAGATTTATGTTATATTCTTTCCAAGAATGTCTATCATATATTAACTAGCCTCCAATTCATCAAATCTATTTTCAACAATTTCATAGACCCAAAAAACATTCTGACTATGGAAATAAAATTCATTCATATTATGTGAATTGGAAATGTTCTTATTTACAATATTCTTTGACAAGATGTTTCATTTGATGGTTTTATTGGTGAGAGAGAACCAACTATGTGGTATCTTAAACAACATATGGATGTTCCTCATTGAACGGTATATGATGATCTTGAAAGGGTGTGTTATAAATCGATGTTGTATAGATGGTTTATTGTGGAGTGATATATTATTGAGGAAGTTGTTGAATTTTATACCCAATACCTATTTGATGTGGAAATAATTTGTCTCCCAAAATGTCATCACACTAGGCGGCTTTGAGGTGAAGGAATTTATGGAGGAGTTGTTGTCACAATCAATATTATAGATCAGGAGTAAGACAACATATAGAATTTTCATAACATTTTAGAGGTTTACCCATAAATTGAAACTCCTAAAGAAATTATTTGGCATTTGAATCCATAAAGGGATAAAATATGGATATTAAATATACATAATCAATAGTTTATAGGAAGGATTTGGGAATTTATTTTTAAGGAGTTATCTAAAAATATTGATTCAATTTTAGAATGAATTGGATGGCCATCTAGAGAACCAAGTGTGTATATATTATCTTGAAATGTTTGTGTAATTAATGGCTATACATTCTATAAAAATGTGCATGATGAAGACAATAACGTGAAAAATGTAGTGTTACACTCATGGATAAAGTAATGCGTGTTTCTAGTGATGAGGAATGAAATCCAATTTATGTGAATGTATCATACATTGGCATTCTCAAAAAAATATGGGTGTTGGATTAAACAAAATTCAACATAATAAATGTTTCAATGCAAGTGGGTTGATAATAGAAGAGCTATCAAAATATATGAATTAGGATTTGTAAAAGATGATTTAATTAAGGAATGGAATAAGGATGAACTTTTTATAATGGAATAACATATGGTATAAGTATTTTATGTTCTATATACCAAAAACTGAATGTGGTCAATTATTCAATTATTGACCAAAACCACTGAAGGGTCAGATTAAATTCTCATGAGGATGAACCTTTCATTGGGACGTCATAATCATTCCACATCAGTCCCAATGTAGATGGTGTTTGTTATGTTAGAGGACACCACAATGAAGTTATTTGGATCATCAATAAGGAATTCAATTACCTTCTACCTTTAAAAAATAAAAAGAGTGTTCAATAATCATGTTACATTTTTTGTAATATACATCATGTTACCTCATGTTATTATTCATTTGATGCTGAATTTTTTGTACTCTAAATTAAATGTTAAATCATATCTTAAAATAACAACCATTTCATGTGCCAGAATACCCAATCATGAGGAAAAATAGGTCTCTCAGCCTTTTTTTACTTGTAGTGCATAGAAACAACCTTCTGTATGTGCCAGTACTCCCAATACTGAGGAGAATTTAGGTTTTTAATCCTGCTAATGCCCACAGTGTTGAGGTACAATGAACATATGCACATGTCGATGCTTCTGATCTAGGGGACGATATTGAAGATGTTGATTCAGGGGAATTGGTAGGTGAAGAAGGACTGGTGTCGTAGAAAAAACACAAGCATCGTAGTTTAACGGTGGAAAAAATCATTAAGGCGAAAGTTAAAGTCATAGAATTTGAGACCGGATGGAATGTGAGGGGTCAGAATGTAAACCCCAAAAGGCCATGTTGAGCAGTTATATAAGAATCCCCACACTGAAACAACTTCTAATTGATGTGAATTTGTGGCAACATGTTGTAACCGAGCCGAAGACACTGATATGGGAAGGGATTATTATAACATTATGATATCATTTCTTTATTTTAATAAAAAATAAAATAATGAATCATTGACATTCTCTTCATCACCCATTACTGGGTGTATTTATAGTAGATGACTCCCGAAGAAGTATGTATTAATGATTTTTAGAATAATTCATATTGGATTTCACACAATTCTAACAAGACATTATCTTAAAGATGCTCAATGGAAAATAAACCCTCACCCACTTATTATCTATACTTACCAGATATCCCAAGAAGCATGTGATGTGTTTACGGGATATTATGAAACAAAAAATGTGTGCCGTAAATAAGGAATGATCCGAAAAACTAGTATACCCCTACCGTAAAGTAAGGATGGGGTACGCCTCACTTGAAAAAAATTTGTACATATTTAAAACCTACCATAATAATTTTATGTGACATGAGAAAAAATCATAATAATGTTCATTTATTTATATACATATTTATGACTCAAAATATAAATCAACTTCCATATTATGCCATGTTCTATGGAAGTGGGCACATGTAAATAAAGACAAGACACTAGTAGGTGAAAACACAAATAATGGGTTTCAAATATGTGTAAGTAATAAAAAATAATTTTTTTTATTAAATTGAAATTATAGAATAATGATCCCTTATTTTCCTATATTTTCTATCTGACATAGTCACAGGAATCAGCAACACCTGCTGTGGATGAAGACAAAATATTAGTAGCCTTGATGTTTCTAGAACAGTATGTCCACTTCTGAGGTGTCGGTTCTGGGGTGACCCCCCAAACCTATTTTGAGAAAAAATCAAGTGTGTGATCAATGTGAATTAATAAAATAGATGAGGGAAATAATATCTTCCCATGAAGAAGAATTACAATAGTATAGAGAGATAATGGAATCATTAATGGGTGGAGGAAAGGAGAGGAAGCTACTCAAGAACAGCCACTGCATGGAGATCCTGCCCCACCCCCATCATCTATGAGGGCACCTATTCCCCTCAAAGAGATGTCTTAGTCAAGGTAATAAATGTTCCACTAAATGTTTTAATGAAATGTGAATCAGATTAAAATTTATACATTTCATGTAATAACTTTATATAGGGTGATAATGAATTTTATTTATATCTAGAAACACCCACCCATCAACTTGTGTTGAGGTCTATAGTGTTTAATATTCCTAATAACATGCTAAAAAAAGACCACATCCAAAAAGTCATGTGTCAGTGTCAATCAGTGTACCCCATGAGTGAAGTGTAGATCTACCTATTCCAATTCATTAGGATGATACTAATATGGTCATTTTTTTGGAACATTCATCTTATGGCCATCAAATCTTGTAATAAATCATGTTGATAGGGAGGTATTTATTTCTAATTTACTTTTCAAGATAAACCTTTAGCAATTTTTGAAAAA
Source organism: Viscum album (assembly GCA_963277665.1). NCBI lineage: Eukaryota > Viridiplantae > Streptophyta > Magnoliopsida > Santalales > Viscaceae > Viscum > Viscum album. Next base: position 196,917,845 of record OY728162.1, read on the forward strand.
TGGTCTTAACCAATGAATGTTATTAAAAATGGAAAAAGGGAAAGGGATGAAGTTAAAAAAACATCTCAAAACTATCGAAAGGATCGAACAACTAATAAAAAAGAGCTACCGAAAGCACCATTACCCCACCCATTCTATATCTACAGTTACTATCACAGAAGGATCAGGTGGATACAATGTTAAAATATGGACATAGTCACAAATATTATTTTTAAGAAAATATTTATGGAGAGAAATATCAACACTTCATTGGTGTTGAAAGTGTAATTGAAATCCTCGACTATGAATAGCTAGGAGGATCAGTTGTAAATGTATACATTGGGTATGTTTTCATTATATTATTTTCAAAAATCTTATATACTATGTTAATTATTACTAAATACATTTCATGTTTTTTGAATATGTATATATGAAAAAGTTTTAAAAGGATTTTCCAATGAAAAAAATTTCACACTTCTTAGTCCTCACATCTCCCCTGTAGAAAAAAATAAATAGATTGAAAAAAAGATGAAATTATTATAGGTCTGATCAAATCATTTCAAAGAATCCATTCATATGACAGACTCTATTTAATTCCAATTATGTAGGGGAAAATCTATACTATTTAATCATATCAAATATATTTTCATTTATTTCATTAATTATTCCTTTTTGTATTTTTAGGCACCATTGGATACTCATTGTAGTAAATTTGGATTCTCCAAATATTTATTTCATGGATTCAATGCATGGATATCCAACAAACCATCCAAAGATGATGGAATTTGTCAATTTTTAATACACTCCATCCTACATTTTAGAACTGAACATCATGTTATATAATTTAAATTATATTTTAATGAGGATTCTATTATGATAGGGTGGTGTGTCACTATTGTGAAAAACAAGGAATGAGGTCAGGGTCTAAGCATAATGATGAATATATGTGTTACAAACGGATACGTATTAGGGTATATTTATAATATTTCACTATCCAAACACATATCAAAACAAATTACATATTCTTCTCAATGTTTATGAAATTTCCAAAACAAACCAACGAAAAGGATTGTGGTTATTATGGTTGTAAATTTATGAGAATGATTATATTACATGAACAAACTAGTATCCCTAAAGAGATATTTTCGAAGATAATTACTATTTCATTTAATATAATTATTAATTGTTTTTGTATTTAGATTATTCTGGTACTACTATGACTATCGAAAAGACTCATATTCACAAAATGGTGTAGAAGTGCTGAGAAATAAATGTTAAACATACATGATGGACGAATATATAAAAATATCATGAAGATGTGACTTCCATAGAAGTAGTGGATTGTTTCATATTTATTTTTAATTTACTTATTTTTTATATTACTAACATAAGAACTATATTCTTATACAGGTGGATTCCTTTGTTTGAGTTGGGGTGGTTCGTTCAAAGATTCTTATGATTGTAAAAGATAGGACATCAAGGATGCAACCCATAGTTATATGAGATGGTACATTATTTTTTAATATTCTATGTTTTTCCTCATAATATTATATTTTTTCTATCGCATTAACATAATATAAATAAAATGGTTGACTACTCATGGAGACAATGTCTTCCGTATTCTTATTCTCCCTCAAAACCTTGTCACCATTGCATTGTTGGCGTTTATCACTTTCCATCAATGGTAGTGGAGGGAACATGAAGTATGGATTTAAATTACGATAAAACAGTGTTTCCATTTTGATAAAGAGAGGAAATGGAAATCATGTTAATGCAAAGTGTGTCTAGTATGACTCAAAGTGTCTCTTTTTATTTCAAATTGACATTAATTTAATTAAAAAAGAACAAATGACATACTGAAATCCAAGAAAAGGAATTCTGATTGTTTTGAAATTTTTGGTCAATGATATATTACACATTTGTGACATCTAGAAATTAGCCACACCCTAATACAATACACATTGTGGATGATATCACTCAAAGTGTCCATTTTTATTTAAAATTGACATTAATATAAGTAAAAACAACAAGTGACATACTTAAAACTAAGCACATTCATTGGTATTTTCATGATTTTTTAGGAAAATGATCTATTAGTCATTTTTAAAATATAGAAATCTTCCTCAAATCAATATGAAACACAATGTGTCTAATATAACTCAAAGTGTATCTTTTAATTTAAGATTGAGAGTAATTTATGTAAAAACAAATAGCGACATACTAAAAACCAAGAAAACACATTTAGATAGTTTTTGTACATTAGGAAAATGACCCATGAGTAACGTTTTTCATATATAAATCAATAAAATTACAATATGGCATATTTTGTAACCTTTATGACTAAATGTTTCAGTTATCAGTTTAAAATTGACTTTTCAGTTCAAATGGTGTCACTTAATGAAAACCAGAAAACAGCCTCTGATTTTCTTGATAATTTAGGAATATAATTCGTAATTCATTTTTGATGTGTATGAAGTTGTCTCACATCAAAATGATGCACAATGCGATTGGTATGCCACAAAATTCATGTTTTCAGTTAGAAATGACATTGTAGTAAATACACAACTAGCATACTAAAAAAATAAGAAAACAAATTCGTATTGATTTTATATTTTATGAAAATGATATATTATTATTTTTTGGAATGTAGGAATCAGCCCTACATCAAAAAAACACATCGTGTGGCTGATATTACTCAAAGTTTCTCTTTTTATTCAAAATTGACATTAATTTAAGTAAAAACAATAAGAGACAAACTGAAAACACCAAAAAACATTCAGAATGTTTTTATATTTTAGGATAATGATCTATATGTAATTAGTGAAATTTAAGAATTATCCTCACATCACTAAAATTCATAGTGTAGCAGGTATAACTCAATGTGTATCTTTTTATTTCAAATTGAATTTAATTTAATTAAAAAAATTGACATACTAAAAACCAAAAAAATGCATTTCGGTTATTTTGATATTTTAAAAAAAATTCTATTAGTCATTTTTGATTTTTAGGAATCAAGATAATTTCAATACAACACATGGTGTCTCTAATATGACTCAAATTGTCTCTTTTTATTTAAAATTGACTTTAGTTTAATTAAAAACAACATATGGCATAGTGAAAACTCAGAAAATTCATCTATATTGCTTTGATATTTTAGGACAATGATCTATAAATCATTATTGACCTATAAGAACAAATAACACCTTAATATGACACATGGTGTGTTCGGTATAACTCAAATTCTCTCTTTTTATTTAAAAATTACATTAATTTATGTAAAAACAACAAGTAACATACTAAAAACCATGAAATAATATTCATATTGTTATGATATTTTAGGAAAATTGACTATTAGTAATTTTTAATCTATTGGATTCATCAAAACCTAAATATAAAACACAGTGTTTCTGGTATAACTCAAATTTGCTCTGTTTATTTAAAATTGACATTGATTTAACTAAAAAAAACATGTGGCGTAGTAAAAAATGAGGAAAACTTATTCGAATTGTATTGATTCTATAGGAAAATAATCCCTGAGTCATTTTTTATATGTATGAGTCAACTTTAAAAAAATACAACTCTCATTGTGACAGGTATGACTAAAAGTATCTGTTATCAGTTTTAAATTGAAATTTTAGTTCAAAATATGTCACCCAAAGATAACCAATCAAACACATCGTAATTCTCAGGATAATTTAGGATAGTGATTCATAATTCATTTTTTTATGTGTATGTAGTTGTTTCATGTCTAACCGATGCATGATGTGACAGTTATGACTCAAAATACTTATTTCTAGATAGAAATGACATTCTAATAAAAAACACCTATCATACTGAACACAAAGAAAAAACATTCATTTTTTTGGATATTTTATTAAAATGACCTATTAGTCTTTTTTGATGTGTAGGAATCATTTTCACCTCAATAAAACACCTTGTGTGGCCGATATAATGCAAAGTGTGTCTTTTTATTTAAAACATACTGAAAACAAAACAAACGCATTTGGATTGTATTCATACTTTAGGAAAAAAATCCATTAGTCCATTTTGATTTGTAGGAATTAGACGCAACTCAATATAACTAATTTTGTGGTTGGTATAACTCAAAGCGTCTCTTTTTAATTCAAATTGATATTAATTTAAGTAAAAATAGTATGTGACATACTGAAAACTAGGAAAACAGATTTAGATTGTTTTTGATATTTTAGGAAAATGATCTATTAGTCATTTTTGATGTGTTCGAATCCTCTACAGCTCAATACAATGCACAGTTTGTGTGGAATCAATCAAAGTGTATCTTTTTATTTAAAATTGACATTAATTTAAGAAAAAGAGACGAGTGACATACTAAAAACAAAGAAAAGGAATTCATATTATTTTGATATGTTAGGATAATGGTATATTAGTTATTTGTGACAAGTAGGAATCAGCCACACTTTAATATAATTCATGGTGTGGCCATTATAACTCAAAGTGTCTCTTTTTATTTAAAATTGACATTAATTTAATAAAAATCAATAAGTGACATGACGAAAACCAAGAAAATGTGTTTGGATTATTTTGATATTTTAAGAAAATTATCTATTAGTCATTTTTGATGTGTAGGAATCATAAAAACCTCAATATGATTCATGATATATCCATTCTAACTCAAAGTATCTTGGTTTGTTTAAAATTGTAATTATTTTAAGTTAAAACGACATACGACATACTAAAAACTAATCAAATGCATTAAGATTGTTTTAAAACATTCAGAAAATGATATATGCATAATTTTTGACATGTAGGAGTCAACCTAACCACAATCTAATGCACAGTGTGGCCGGTATGATGAAAAGTTTTTTTATGACTTTAAAATTGTGAAATTACTTCAAAACATTTCACTCACCTAAACCCAAGAAAACATGCTATGATTGTCTTGATCATTTAGGATAGTGAAGAATATGTCATTTGTGACGTTTATGAAGTATTATCATGTTAATCTGATGGAAAATGTGACTAGTATGACTCAAAATACGTGTTTTCATTTTGAAATGACATTTTTGCAAAAAAACACACATTTGGCATACTAAAAACTAAGAAAAAACATTCAAATTGTTCTGATACTTTAGGATAACGATCCATTTGTTTTTTTAATAGGTTTCAATAATCCAAACCTCAATATGACACATGGAGTGGATGGTATAACTCCAAATGATTCATTATTTAAAATTGACATTAATGTTTGTCAAAGAACATGAGCATACTCAAAACTAAGTAAACACATTTTGACTGTTTTTTTATTTTAAGACAACGATCAATAACTACTTTGTAATGTTTTGGAATCAACGCCACATTAATAGGATGCATTTTGTGACTAGTATAACTCTAAATGTGACAATTTTATAAAATACTGACATTTTATTAATGTTTTTATAGTAATCTTTAATTTATTTCTTTATTGTATTACTAACAAAATATTTATTTTCTTATATAGATGGAATATTCTTCTGGGTTTGATATTATTTTTTCTTCAACTGATTCCATGGGTGGAAATTTTTTAGAGGGGTTCATGGGCATCAAAAGATGAAATAATAATTTTTTAGAATATTTATTGGATCATTGAAAATGTAATTATATAAAACATTTTGTTTGAAATGTAAATAGAAGTGTTTTTTTGTATATTCCATTGGTGGATTTTTTTGATTTCTTGGTATCAATTAAATATATATAGATTTTTTTTAAATTATATAATTTTTTAAATTATAATGAAATTATAGGTTTTTTCTTCTAGGTGTGACGTTATATTAACAACACATGCAGGTGGCTTGGTCCTTATCAGTGCTAAAAATAGCGTAGATAAAGGTGGTATTTATCTGGGCTAAAAAATGGTTGATAAAGGATTTCCTTTATTAGTGATGTTTTAGTGTGGATAAAGGACCACTTATAAGATCATTAACATCCTATAAACCGGCTTTTAATAGTGCCAAAAATTCACTATTAATCATAGTGTTGATAAGGGGGTCCCCTTTATCAGTTCCAAAAAAGCACTGATAAAGGGGGTCATTTATCCATGATAAAAAATATTTTTTTATAATTTTATAAAGATATTTAAATTAATATATATTTATTTATAATTATAATTATAAATAAATGAATTTATTTATTTTATTATATAATTATAAAATTATAATAAATATATTTATTATATTAACAATTTTATAAGTAAATAAAATTAATATATTTCTTATAATTTGACTAATATAAAGAAATATATATTTATTTATAATATTTAATAATATATATAAATATATAAATATATTTCTTATATATATGAATATAAATAAATATTTATTTGTTTATAATATTTGTAAATATATATAATTATATAAACACATTTATTATAACTATAAATATAAAGAAATATTTATTTATTTATATTTATAAATATAATTATATATATAGATATCTAATATATATATAATTTTATAAATATATATATTAATATAAACAAATTCTTAACATTATATCTTTATTAGTGATTTTATAGTGCTAATAAAGGCATGTTTTATCCGTGTTTTTTATTTTAGTGTCGATAAAGCATACCTTCATCGTAATCTTTTAATTAAAACTCATAGAAGCTTCACCCAATTTTATAAATGATCCCTAACAGTGCCCTTCCTCCTTCGCACACCTCATGCTCTCACAGAAACTGACCAATGTGTCGATGACCCCTCCTCTACCCGAATCTCATCTCTACAAGCATCGATCCCTCCTCCACCATGAACCCTCCTCCAATGCGAACCTCCTCCACCACAGACCCACCTCTACTATCGAACATCCACCATCGTGCACCCACCTCCACCATGAACCCATTTCTGCTACAAACCCACTTCCATTGTGTGATGAACCCCCTTCTAAAAATCCTCTTGTTCCAAGAACCCACCTCTGTTGTAAACCCTGATACGACCTCTGCTGTTGTTGCCGCCACCACCTACCCCGACTCCATCGCTACTACACCCAACAACTTATATGGGTATTCAATTTTATCATATTACTATTAATTCAAAATATATTGGTAGGGTTTGGTTCAATTTATTTACCAGAATCAATGGATTATAATTAGATAGATGGATCCACATCCTTATTTATTATAGAGGGTTAACATTTATAGTCTTCTCGCATTCAATTTTCCTCTATGATTTATATGTTTGGGTAAGACCATAATTCATTAAAGAAATTTTCCATTGTAATCAACTAATTTTACCTCTATGAAAAGCATACAACTTCAATCATGAACAAGAAATCATTTTTCAAACATCTTTTATAAGAGATCGATTTCACCCGGACCTTTCTTTGGATATTAATAGTTGCATTTGTAATAGTTTCATCCTTCATTGAGGTACCTTATATTCTTAACAAGTTAAATATTCATCTCTATAAGAATTAAGACATTATCTTCATAAGCTCCCTCAACCTTATTAGAATCCTTCTATTATCTAAGACATTTTGAATGTGTTTGGTCTTTTTTTATATAACAAAAAAATATAGTGTCCAGATATTGGCCATATTTGGAGGTGGTTGCTCCTTTGACTATACAAGAATCATACTACTTGATCCCCCCTACTTCAAACCCACCTCTAATCCTAATCATCATTAAGTCATGTCCTTCTTCCCTCTTGGACCCATATTCTTATGTTAAACTGAAATTCCTCTATTCTTAGGATCAATTTCTCTTGATTCAGCCAAATTTCATTCGATACCTATCTTTTTTATGGTAATAATCTAATTCTTATTTATATATATATATAATTCTAATAACCATGTTCATTAGGTCCCACCCTTTTATTGTCTCCTCCATTGGACTAGGATTATCCTCATTATCAGATTGTGCAATCAGTCGAATCACCCAATACATTACCCTCCATGGATCAGTCACAGACAATCACCCATAACATCTCAATAAACAAAATAAGATGAAGGAAACTAAATCATTTTCCCATAATCTATGATGTATGATCACTTGATCAATGTATAATTACCAAATAAATTGTGATACCCAACATAATTGTGTTTCAAGCACACATGAATTCACTATTTCATCTTTATGACCTGTACATTGATATAAAATTCCAAAATATGTATATATATTTTTATCACATAGTGATAATTATTTTGTCTAACAATAATTTATTAATCTCCTCATAATATAATTCCAATTACTAGGTCATAATATTTTCCCACAATAATGAGAACATAGATATTAAAAAAGATATTCTTACATCAATATGTCATATAGTCTAGATACATATACCTTACATGACATAGATGATGGTTGAATATAAGGTGATGCAGTCTCATATGAAATTGATATATCTTCACATGAAGTTCACAATTGGTTTTCTCTGAGATGAATGGTCCCTTGTAAATACCCAATAATTGGAATTCCACGTATTTTATGTGTCATTTAATATTACTATATACAAAAATGTTTATATTCCCTAAAACTAGATTTTTTTGTTCGTCTTATAGATTTATATTTTGTAAAAAAAATTTATTGTGGATTCCATTATCTTTTATAAAGTCCCACACTTGGTATTTATGTATTTGTGAAAATTCATAAGTTCCAATTTTAAAATGATTCATGTGATTTGAAATGTTTCATAAATATTATATTATTTCACAAATGTTTTTTAGTTTTAAATAGTTTTAAAATGATTTAATCAATTATCGTTGACTTAGGTTGCATCCCAAATATTTTTCAACTCACTCGATTGACTTTCATAAAGGGATGTGAATGTTTTTAAATCATATTTAATTATTATTTCATTTTAACAAGGGGTGTATATAGTTTTAAATGAGAATTTTTAAAATATACAGTGTTGTATTTTATTCTAAATGATTAATACTTTTGGATCATGAAGTTTCCTTGAATTATTTAAAAAAGCAATTTTGGTATTTTGAAAGAGTTCATCAAATTGATTGGTTTATTTGAAAAACAGTGTGTTCTTTTAAAGAGGGATTTGTGTAAATGGTTGATTTTTTTAATGGTATTTCAAATGAGATTTTATAAATAGTTTTCAATGGAAATATGAAATGTAGTTTTTCAATAATATTTTATTTTTAGATTTTTATAGAATTAGGAAAACCAGTACATTATATTGGGAAGACAAGTACATTGATAAGAACACCATTGATAAGGTATGTCACTAATACTATCCAACACATAAGATATTCTTCATGAACTCACTCCCGTAAAAGGTGAATTAATTTTTAAACCCCATTGAAAAATCTGAACCTACTTTTCATCTAACATCACATGCATGGTTTAAATTCAGAGGGCCCTTGTTTGATATGTCTATTCAGGCTTATTCCCTCAGAGGGATGTGACTGATTATTAATATGACATGCTTGATACTTATTCATGGATGTGACAACTGTATATTTCTTATAAGGGTGTTAGAGTTGACATGTGATTTACTACTTATATTATATTTATTCATCTGATGATTGTTATATTTTTGTTTCTCAATTCCACTTATTTGACTGCATGGGAATCCAATGAATTAAAACATAGGACAAGATGTATACTAAACTAGTTATCTTACTCAATAGCTACTTTTCCATGGTTGTATGTTTTCTTAGTCTATAGTAGTGTTCGTAATGACGAATGTGAGGGTATGTCAGTTGTATTTTCTATTTTTTAGGAATCATCATAGGTTGAATATTGTCATCATTATAGTGTGATTAAAAAATAAAGGAATAATAGTACTTCCTCTATGATTTTAATACATTGTAGATAATATAATTGGAACTAGGAAAGTGGGATATATTGAAAAATTATATTTATCATCTAAAGGAGAATGTGGATGATAATAATTAGTGAAATGTGTATCTATTTGTAAATGTATTTCAATTATTATAAGTAATAGATCTCAGTTAGATTTTCTCTCATGTTTTAAATAATATAATAATTCTGATGATTATTATCTTGGTTTCCATTGAAGTGTTATTTCTATAACAAATGGATGCCAAGATTTTATTAATTCATGAAGGTTTAGAAGAATATATATACATATAAAAACTATAATTTTTCCTGTTAAATTGAATAGAAGGTACAATTATTGTCTCAAATGGAGTTTTTGTGGGATTAAGTAAGAACCAAGATAGTGTAATTAGAATTTCAATGCATTCATGATAGAATTAATGATCATGAAGTGTAATATAAATAATTAATACTATATAAAGGTGTATTTTGATGAGAGTTTTTCCATTTTACTTCATTATGTTGATGAATTTCTCTTAGTTGGTCTAATAAAGGAATGTCTGAAAGAGCTGAATATTTATTTATCTAGAAGGTCCCAAATGAAGGACCCAGATTCTAGAAACTGGATAATAGGGATAAATATTGAAAGAGACTTAAATCATATAAATTATTTAGCCTTGGATAATTTTTATATAGACATTTTTTCTATTTATTTTGTTAAATGTTAATATTACCGAATCAAGTATGATGGATATGAATAACAAATGGATGGATTTAAATTGTCTAACAAAATAGTATGATGATAGAGTGAAAGTGTTCATAAATATTGAAAAATATTTTATATATGATATCTATCAAATCCTTTTTCCATATTTAATTTGTTATTATTCCTGAAAAATGTAACACCCCAAACTTCCACGGTACGCTTCTCTTCGAACAATACAGTAGTGTGTGTTGTACCCAACTTCGAGTCCTAACACACACCACAACCAATCAAACTAGCCATTATGAATAGTAATACCCACTTTTTGAAATTTTATAAATTTTATCTTTCAAAATGTACATCATTTTAGGATTCAGAGTATCAAAATTATCCTACGGTGAAATTTTGGTACATTTCTGAAAACATTCAATTTTTGATGAATAGTAAAAAAAACATTGAGTTATAGTTTAAAACCAAATTTTTTATTTTATTTAAATTTAATTAAGATCAAAATAGATACATAATACCTATATAAGTTCAATGTAATTCATTGGAGTTAGTTCAGAATAATTTTAGATATATAAAAATTTTATTGAACTTTTCACCGTCTTTTACCCACCTCCTAGGAGAATTTAGAAATTCACATAAAACTTAATTTTACCGCTTCTGTCAGTGGAATTTTGAAAATACAAGAGACACGGTTAATATCAAATAGTAAAATGTGGTTCAATGAGATGAATTTTATTTGGTGAATAGTAACTTTTTACTTTTATTTACCACGGTTAAAAGTAAATAGGGTAATTAAGGGTAAAAATGATTTTAATATTACCCTAACACATGTCCTAATTCTATTGGACAAGTTTACCTCGACAAAAAAAACCTTATAAATAAAATATTATCATTTAGGTCTACTTGGATTATATTAGGACATTAATTATTATTTAATTCAAAGAAGAGTTAAAAGAGTTAAAATCAAAGGTTAATTAATAAACATTTTAATATAGGGTTATACATAAGATAAATTTGATTATATATATTCATTAGAAAGATAATAAGATTTCATACATAATGGTATTTTAATTATAATTTTTAGACATTAAATAATTTAATTTATTTATGACACAGTGGTGATGCAGTAATTACCTAATTGATGAACTATTAAAATAATTGATATTCTAAATATCAAAATAAAAGTAATTTGAGACTTTTTAGGAATTACACTAATTTTCTAGGTTAATATTAAATATTAGGATTGGCTATATAATTTTTTTGAAGTAATAATGATGTTATAAAATTATCAAAAACAAAATACCCAATAGTGTCAAAAATGACAAAAAAGAATTTTTAAAACAAATATTATATTATTAATTGATATTATATTCCTAAAAATTTAATGTTAGGAAAAATGAATTATATCATGATAGGTGTATCATCAATGGACCACTTGGGGTGACTTGGATGTATATACTAAGCTTATTAACTATATAATATAAAAATAAAAGGTGACATGGTAAATGTCAAACTAATTAACTAAGAGTTAAAACTAAAAGATAAGGTTAATATAATAACCCAAACCTGTCTAAAATCTATTTTTTGAAAGTATTTCGACCCATACCCACATTAAACTTTAAATAATCCAATTTTAAGCCATTTTAAACAGAATATAAATTTATTATAAAATAATATTTCTAGCTTTTCCAATGGTTCGCCTCACCCATCTTATAAAAGGGAACTCCCCCTTCTCTCTAATTTAAACCTTAAAAGCCTTTTGGATTGGCCATCCCCTGACCAAATATTCTCTCAACTTCCCTAACTTCTAATAGAGGCCTTAGTTTGATCAGAATGCCAACCTATGGAGGCCTTTTGATCAAATCAAAAGGAAGAACTCGATTAAGAGGTAATGTTTTCACCACCCTCTTTCAAGTTTTTTTCTTCTTCAACTTCTTCTTTCTTTGTTATTTCCATTATAAAATAATAACCCCAGTATATTCTATATACTATGATTTTATTATAAATCTGGTGCAACAGTATTCAGTATTCTATCCATCCTTTGAATGACATGTCACCATACTTTCATACGTATGTCTTACCATCTCCACGTCGTGGTGTAATTTTTATTCAATACATTATTATTTGTATGGGTATAATAATGATTTTAAATTCATGTAAATAATAAATATAACATGGTACTGATTCTGTATATATGATATAGAATCCAATTATATGTTATTTTAATATCGAAATAAAGCTATTGTCGCTCGTGCGTACATACGGACTACTGTCTCCACGAACGCGATGAGATTCATTCCCCATCGTATCCATTCAAGTCTAATTGTCATATGATGATTAAAAATAATATTTATGGACCTGATATAATTATTTATATTAATAAGATACAACCTATCCATAACAAACACGGCTTACGTAACAAAATATATAAAAGAAAATGAGTAAGTTAACACTCGAAACGATGATAATACTAAGGTATTATTAACAAATTAATGTCAATAGATCATATATGATACCATATTAAGGTATATAATTATTGTATAATTTAATACCAATTATTTCACCATTATACAAGAGGATAACCTAACCTCAACCAAGGAAAAGTACAAGTTAAGTGTTGATTTCACAATCTCTTCATTATTCAAGGTTGTTTATATGTAATTATCTACTGGGACCTCTTTATCATCCACATCCATGTTTCATAAAAATGTATTTCAAAACATTCATACTATTTTACAGTATATGGGTTAAAGTCATTTATACCTTTGTTTGAATTTTTATAAGAAGTTCATAAAGGAATCTTTACATCATTTTCCAAACAAGGTCCTTTTTAACCTTTTTTGACAAAATTAAGGTAAGAATGTCTTTTTTTAACTTATACGGAGGGTGCAGCTATTTTACACCGTTGTAAAATATTCAAAGCTACCCTTAAAAGCTTATAAGAATATTTTCAAATTAAATTTTTTCTTTTATAATTATGTGACTTTTAAATGATTTCAAAAAATCGATATTTCTCTCAAATAGTTTTGATTTCATCTATGTCAACATCCTTTGATAGATTTTAATCTTATTTGAATTTTATTTATTATGATACAAAACATCCATATTTTATTTAAGGTTTTGTGATATGTTTGACCGTAGATGTGTTATTTTTATACCCTTCATGGTTTATGGAAGAATTATTGACATTTCGTATGCTAGTTTTAAGACGAATGTTTGTGTTATGTTTAAACATGTTCATATGAGGAATGCATTGGACTCAATAAGTGATGGGTGGAGCCCGTTATAGCTCCTAGATGCATAGGTAGGTCTCATGAGACAAACTAGTGTCTTGGAATGAGGCCTTGACAAAATCTTATTTTTAGTCTTGGTACGAGGCCTTGGCTACGTGGTTATGATAGTCTGGTATTATGAATTCCATCATTATGAAAGTGGTTATTGATATTGCATGTGATTATTCGACTAGTAGAATATCCATGTGAATAAGTAAATGGAATTATTTAGTTTTATTTCTGCCATATTATGCTAAAGTTCAAGTTTAAAGGGATTTTGTTTTAGTTATACATTTTCTTAAATGTTTATGTTTATTTATGAAAGTTTCCGCTATATTTTTATCCTTACTGAGCATCTGAGCTCACCCCTTTCAATGTTTTATTTTCCCCCAGGATGTGAAGAATGTTGGATCTGAATCTACGGATTACACACAAGAGGGGGGGTGAATTGTGTCTTTTCAAAATTATTTCAATCTCTTCAATTTAGACAAATTCTGTCCACTATGCTTTTGCACGATTAAATATGCAGCGGAAAAAGTAAAAGCATGAACACACGGATGTATAGTGGTTCGGGGAACAGAAGGCCCCTAGTCCACTCCACCAACGCTCAAATCCACGAGCTTGGCGATTTTCACTATCTGGTCCTCGTTTCCACAGACCCGTTCACAACTGAGTACAGGCAGTTGACACCTTTACAAGATTCAGGAAAACACAGCCTTCCTGGTTCAAACACGAACCCACACAGCTTAGAACGAGAAGCTGATCACTCAAAAATAAAAAGGGTTTCGATAAAGAAAACACTTCTCCAGTTGTTCTTCACAATTGCAACAGAATGCAATTGACAGTAGATAGATCGTTGTCTTCAGAAAATAAAAATCTGTAATCAAAACAGTTCTGAGTCGATCCAGTTGCAATAGATATTGCCAGAAACTTCACAACTTCAGCAGCAATAGATTCACAACAGATAGTCGATGTAGAACACGTGAATCTGCTATCAAGATCTTCCTTTGGTAATAAAGGTTTTACACTTCTTCTCGATTACCAGAAAAGAACGCCTTTACACAGTCTCTGTTTCTTGCTCGTTAAAAGATCAATCTATATCTTTCACACACTTTTCTGTGTATATATATATCCGAAGTTTCCAAGATAGAACATATATATTCAAATATGAGAAAATCTTCCGCATAAAATAGATCCATGAAAATATCCTTTAGATTCGCGATATTAAATGAAATAACAGAGCCGTTGTAACTCCCCTGAAGAATCGGCATAAAAAGCTCCGTTTAAATCAATCAGTAAACCGTTGAAAATCGTCTTTGATTTAGTCAAAGTTGTGCTTAAGAATCGGCTCGAAATCCGCTTAATAATCCGCTTGTTTGACTAATTCAAAAGGAAATATCGTCTGTCAAAAATATCCCGACGCCAAACGTAGGGTTGATGACGTGGCTCCAAACGTAGGGTTCACAAACGTAAGGTTCACATACGTAAGGTTCACAAACTTACATACTTTCTCTTCAGCATTCAAACGTAGGGTTGATCATCCATACTTTGTCTCGCTTCAACTTTCCAAAGAACGTACGGTTGATTATAAAAGTAAGGTTGATGATCCATACTTTTGAGAAACAAACTCAACACTGAAAATTAACGTACGGTTTCTCTTCCATACTTGTCCAACAACGAAAACGTAAGGTTCCTTCCAAACGTAATGTTCTTCTTCCATACTTTTCAACAACGTAAGATTCATTAACCATACGTTTCAAAATAACGTAAGGTTCCTTATCCATACGTTTCTTTTAACATAAAAAGTAAACTTTTCATCCATACGTTACGTTCATCAACGTAGGGTATGAACAGTGATTCCAGAACACGCTAAAATTGATCCTGCGCTACAGTGATTCCAGAACACGCTAAAATTGATCTTGCGCTACAGTGATTCCAGAACACGCTAAAA
Organism: Viscum album; assembly: GCA_963277665.1. NCBI lineage: Eukaryota > Viridiplantae > Streptophyta > Magnoliopsida > Santalales > Viscaceae > Viscum > Viscum album. Next base: position 196,933,504 of record OY728162.1, read on the forward strand.
TTGATCTTGGAATAAATGAAGTATGAAATCTCGTTGTATGAAATAAATAAATAAAAAAAATTCCTGCAAAATACTCAACGAAATAATTAGTAAATAATTAAGGGTATTTGTGAGCATCAAAATCATCATAAAGAGACAGAGTATTATTTGAAATAATCTCCCCCTTTTAAAAAACATTATTTTGAATTGTTTGAAAACAATACATTGCTCAACAATCTCCCCCTTTTTGATGATCACAAAACCCATAAAATAATAGAACTAATTTAATTGCAATCTTTATTGAAAAATTAGTTTTATAAAATTTTAGATTTCTGAAAGGATTAAACAATATTTAACTATAATAAAATTTCTCCCCCATAACTATAATAAAATTTCTCCCCCATAAAAATTTCTTCATAGGAAAACAAATGAATTTAAATGTTGTGTTTATCCAAATTCTCCCCCTTTTTGTGATATCAAAAAGAATGAGAAAAAGAAACGGATTTGAACACATTCAATATTGCACTGAACTATAAGTAAATGCTATAATTAACTGTGTATGAATAAGTGAATTTGTTATACTGGCTAACTTAATCATAAATCAATAAATAACAAAACAAGAAAGAAGTAAGAAAATAATTTTCATTCACAAGCTGTTATATATAAACGATTGTGATATACAGAGGAATCAAGGTTCAGGGATAAGACAAGGGAAAAAAAGGGGTCTATCTCCTTTGAATCACGGTCTTGATCTCTGTAAACTGTTCTCTGAGCCTCTTCATCATCCCATCTCCTAACTTGATGATAAGATCTCTGTTCTCTTGAGTCATATGAATATCTTCAATCAAATTAACTCTGAAAAACTCATGCATTCTTTCTTCTTTTTCAACAAAAAGAGCCAGTTTCTCTGATAACTGATTTAAAAGAATCCTAATCGGTTGCTCTCCAGATGTCAACTGATCCACTAAAAATTTCTGATTATCTAGCAAAACTGACAAAGGGGCACTATTACACTGAAGATCGTGTAATCTGTCACTCATATTGCTCATTGCTGCAGTAATTGCTTGAAATCTCCGAATCAAATCAGGTGAAGAGCCTGATCTACTCACAACATTGTTTGCAACAGACGCAAATTTATTCTCCATGTAAATCTTCATCTCAGACAAATCATCTTTCTTTACCATCTCTGATTTTAACTGATCAACAGCATGCAACATATCAGTCTTAAACAAATCTACTTCCTGTCTTGAAACAGTAGATTCTTTCAGCTTCTGAAACTTCAACTGCTCGATGTTCAGAGAATTTCTGAGACTAACATTCTCAGATTCTAATTGGGATATACGCTTGTACAACTCAACAACTTCTTCTTTTCTCAAATCAGGGGCACCCTGTGCTCCAGAAGTATCCTACTTTCCTCAAAGTTCCAGCATTAAAAACATTACTGTGGTGACATTTCACCCCAGCATCCACCAATCTGATCATTCCTCTTTTAAACAAAAACAAAGAAATGAACCTTCCATAAGGGAAAAAGGTCATTCTTGCTTCACTCTGACAGCAGTATCTCAGATATCTTATCATAAACCGAGGAAAATTAAACTTAATATCACACATCAGAAGATACATTATGTACATGTCAGGGTATAGGATTTTCTCCATCTCAGCCATCCTTGGTGCTCAACCAGTCTGAACAAATTTTACCAAGATTTTCTGATCGGGCTCCAAATCTTTAATAAACATTTTCTTTATCACTCTCGTTCCAAATACAAAAGACATAATGTCTTCAGACTTATGTACAGAATCTCCAATATTCCGTAAATCGAAATGAAAAACTCCTTCATGAGGGCAGTTAAGAATTTGACTTATCTCTACAGATGATATGGAAAAGTCCTTATCCTCTATTTGAGCCAATAAACTATCCTCCGTATCTCCAAGACTAAACTGAACAGTTCTAAAGAAATGTCTCATTTCTGCCTCATATAGAAACTCAGAGTTTTCACTATTAAAAGCTTGCTCAAGGCTTTGAAACGACAACGCTTGCTTCAACAGCAAATTAGTTTCAAACAACCATTCTAAATCTATGACTTTACCTTGCAGAATTTTCCGACCAACTACTTTAGGTTTCTTTGCAGCACTGCTCTCAGCTTCATCTGGACGCTTAGTCTTTGCCATTTCAAGAGGGTTTCGAAAGGGTTTCCGAAAATGGTGAAACAGTTTAGAAGGTGAAATGGTTCTGACAGCCTTGATTCCCGTGTAATCACTAATCATTACTTTTATTTAAAACAAAATAAAATTACTTATAGCGGAAAACAGAAATTAAGCAGAATTCAAAAACAGAATAAGATAATAATAAAGAACTATTTAAAATTAAATAAACCTAACTCCCCCTTAATAAATTCAAACCTTGCCGTGGGAAGTGGTTTAGTAAAAATATCTGCTAATTTATTTTCTGTATTTAAAATTCTAAAAATATATCCTTTTTAAACACATGATCTCTTAAAAAGTGATGTCTTATATCAATGTGCTTAGTTCTAGAATGACTAATAGGATTTTTTGAAATATTAATTGCACTAGTATTATCACATAAAATAGGTGTATTATTGAAATTTAATCCAAAGTCCATAAGAGTGTTTTTCATCCACAACACCTGTGCACAGCAACTACCTGCAGACACATATTCTGCCTCGGCTGTTGACAGAGCAACTGAGTGTTGTTTCTTACTAGACCATGATACTAAAGACTTTCCTAAAATGTGACATGTTCCTGAAGTACTCTTCCTATCTAATCTACAGCTTCCAAAGTCAGCATCTGAATATGAAATTAAATTAAAATCAGAGGTTTTTGGATAAAGCAGAGATTGATAAATAGTACCTTTTAAATATCTAAAAATTCGTTTAACAGCAGTTAAGTGAGATTCTTTCGGATTTGATTGAAATCGAGCACAAAGACATACTGAATACATTATATCTGGTCTACTAGCAGTAAGATATAAAAAACTACCAATCATACCTCTATATAACTTGTTGTCCACTGATTTTCCAGTTTCATCCAAATCAAGTTTTATATTAGTACACATAGGAGTTGTAAATGTCTTGCTGTTTTCAAGTCCAAATTTCTTAAGTAAATCAGTAATGTATTTTCATTGATTTAAAATATTTCCAAAATCTTTTTGAAATATCTGAAGACCCAAAAAGAAATTTAATTCTCCCATCATACTCATTTCAAATTCTTTTTGCATTAATTCTGAAAATTCATGACAAAGAATTTTATTGGTTGATCCAAAAATTACATCATCAACATAAATTTGAACCAACAAAACATTATTTTTCACAGTTTTCTTAAAGAGTGTTGGATCTGCTAGTCCAACAGTAAAATCATTTTTCAAAAGAAAAGAACTTAGTCTTTCATACCAAGCTCTAGGTGCTTGTTTAAGGCCATAGAGAGCTTTAGTATGTTTGAAAACAGAATCTGGTTTTTGAGAATTTTCAAAACCAGGAGGTTGCTCAACATAAACTTCCTCCATTAAATAACCATTTAAAAAGGCAGATTTAACATCCATCTGAAATAATTTAAAATTCATATAAGATGCATAGGCTAAAAGGATTCTAATGGCTTCTAACCTGGCTACAGGTGCAAAGGTCTCATCATAATCTATTCCTTCTTCTTGATTATATCCTTTAGCTACTAATCTTGCTTTATTTCTAGTTATTATCCCTTGATCATCCTGTTTATTCCTAAAGACCCATTTAGTTCCTATTACTGGATAATCATGTGGTCTTTCAACTAATTCCCAAGCCTTATTTCTCTTGAACTGGTTCAATTCATCCTGCATTGCTATTACCCAGCTCTCATCATCTAAGGCTTCTTCTATGGTCTTAGGTTCTTGTTGGGATAGGAAAGCAGAGAATTCAACTATGTTTCCAAAGTTTCTTCTAGTTTGAATACCAGTCTCTAAGTCACCTATCACAGATTCTAAAGGGTGATTCTTTAAGGTTCTAGACTGTCTAGGCATTACATTCAAAGGTTCTTCAGTGTCATGTTCTTCTGAACTGGACTGAATTTCGTTTATATCATTTTCAAAATCATTCTTTAAATTCTCAAGTCTCATGTTTTCATTAGAATCAGGTTCATCTATTTGTTCTATCCTTTTCTCAAAAGGATCAGATTCATCAAATTTCACATGAACTGATTCTTCAACAATCCTTGACTTTTTATTATAGACTCTATAAGCTTTGGAGGTTGCAGAATATCCTAAGAAAATACCTTTATCAGATTTTGGATCAAATTTACCAAGATTATCTTTGGTATTCAAGATGTAAACCTTGCATCCAAAAACTTTAAAGTAATTTACATTAGGTTTTCTGTTATTCCATAGTTCATAGGGTGTCTTTTTCAAAATAGGTCCTATTAAAATTCTATTCATTATATAACAAGATGTATTAACAGATTCTGCCCAGAAATATATAGGTTGGCTATATTCATTTAACATAGTTCTAGCCATTTCTTGAATAGTTCTATTTCTTCTTTCTACAATCCCATTCTGTTGAGGTGTTCTTGGAGCAGAGAAGGTGTGTTTATTACCCATGTTTGAGCAAAAGGAATTAAATTCCTAGTTCTCAAATTCTCCACCATGATCACTTCTCAATGAGATTATATTAAAACCTTTTTCATTTTGAATAGATTTACAAAAACCTTCAAATAAACTAAAAGCTTCACTTTTAAATTTCAAAAAGAAAATCCAAGTAAATCTAGAATAATCATCAACTAATACATAAACATATAATTTACCAGCTAAACTTGATACTCTTGAAGGTCCAAACAAATCCATATGGATAAGTTCTAGAGGTTTAGTTGTAGCAACTTTATTAACAGATTTGAATGATGATTTGTGTTGCTTTCCAAGCTGACATGCATCACAGAATCTGTCATTTTCAAATTTGAGACTAGGAAAATCAGAAACTAGATGTTTCTTAGATAATTTATGTAAAGCATATATATTGCAATGACCAAGTCTTCTATGCCAGATCCAGGATTCACTTATATTAGCAGTTAAGCAGTTTACTTGTTGTTTACACAAGGAATACAAATCCAAAGTATAAATATTATCAGTTCTGGGTGCTCTAAACTTAAACAGTTTATCTTTAGAAACAGTACAACTATTGTTAGTAAAATCAACAGTGTATCCATCATCACAGAGTTGAGAGATACTTATCAGATTGTGTTTTAACCCTTGTAAATAAAGTACTTTGTTGATTGAGACTGTCTCTGGATCTCCAACTGTTCCAATACCAATAATCTTTCCTTTGGCATTGTCACCAAAGGTGACAAGTCCTCCTTCCTTTCGAGTAAGAGAAGACAAATTAGCTGAAGTTCCACTCATGTGTCTTGAGCAGCCACTGTCCATATACCATATTTCTTTCTTTCTTTGTTGACCTGCTACCTGCAAAGACATTCAAACAAATTGCTTTGGTACCCATATTTTGTTGGGTCCAGGAGTGTTAGCAAGCAGTGATCTGGGTATCCAGATTTGCTTTGTTTTCTTAAAATTGATTGAATCATATAGATCGTTGGAAATATAAGCTTTCTTAATTCCACATATTTGAGGTTGTCTTAGAAAACAGTTTTTAGCTATATGACCTTTTGTTCCACAGAAGTTACAAATAACCTGTTTAGTGCTAGGAAAAAAATAATTTTTGTATAACTTAGGTTTTTCTCCTTTACTTCCAATTCCAAACCTTTCCTTTTTAATTACAGTTTTTCCAAGTATCTCATTTAAGGTGTTTTCTCCTTTTGTAAAAACTAATGCAGCCTTTTTATAAGATTCTACTTTATCCTGTAGAGTTTTTATTTTTGATTCAAAATTAATTTTATTTGAGTCAGCAGAGTTGTATTTGTCAATTAATTCCTTATGTTGTTTTAGCAAAGTATTTCTCTCATCTGAAATAGCTTTGTGCAAGTTCTTTATAGATTTATATTTGTTAAATAATGAGTCATACCTTTCTTCAAGCATATTGCAGTAAGCTGCAAGTTTTTTATTTGAGAAGCTTGTTTCAGAGTTTGATTCATTAGTTGAGTCAGAGGAGTAGTATGAGTGTACCTCATCAGTTTCAGCCATGAAACACATATTTTCTTTTAAATTGGCTTTCTCCTTCTCTGAGCTTGATTCAGAAGAATTACTTGAGTCTTCAGAAACACTCCAAGTAGCTTTCATAGCTTTCTTGTCTTTCTGCTCATAATCATCTCTTTTGAAGAATTTCTTCTTCATTGCATCTTTCAATTTTGGGCAATCCGGTCTGATATGTCCCATCTTTTTGCATTCATAACATCTCACTTCCTTACTATCCTTTTTGAAGGATTTCTTGAAGTCTTTCTTCTTACTATAGAACTTTCTGAATTTTCTGGCTAGCTGAGCCAGTTCTTCATCCGAATTTGAAGAATCAGAACTTTCTGATTTAGCACTTACTTCTCTGTTCTTCATCTTTCTATCCTTTTGTTGAGAAGTCACTTTCAAAGCAGTATTTTCACTTTTTATGTAGACTTTATGCTCATTTACCTCATCTTGCATTTCAGCTTCGTACATCATCAGTGTACCAATCAGTTCTCTCATAGTTAGATCTTTAACAGAAGTTGATTGTCTGATTGCTGCAGAGATTCCATTCCATCGAGTAGGAAGTAATCTTAGTACCTTCAACGCTTGATCAGCCTGCTTGATTGGTTCTCCTAGAGCTGTTATATTATTGACAATTTCTGTCAATCATCCATTCATCTGAGTGATGCTCTCTCCTTCAATCATTCTGAAAGTATCGAATTTTAACTTAGAAGTTGCATATCTCATCTGTCTTACATTATCTGTTCCTTCATAAGCAACAGCTATTGTTTGCCACATTTCATATGCAGTCGGGCATTGAGATACTCTGTTAAATTCATCTGGTCCTAGACCACAGATGATTGCATTCATTTCTTTTGAATTTATGTCATACTCAGCCTCTGTAGCAGCACTCCATGTATCGGGATTTTCAGGAATTTCATAGGGAGTCAGAATCTTTGAATAGACTTTGTAACCAAGATTTTTCAGATAAATAATCATACGTGATTTCCAGCAGCCATAATTATCTCCATTAAAGTAAGGTGCTCTGACCATTGACATTCCCTCTCTCATATCAGCCATGATACACTATGTATAATCTTTAAATACTTCTAGCTTGATAAGACTTTTAAAAATAAGAAGCTCCTCCTCTGATTCCAATTGTTGGATCTGAATCTACGGATTACACACAAGAGGGGGGGGTGAATTGTGTCTTTTCAAAATTATTTCAATCTCTTCAATTTAGACAAATTCTGTCCACTATTCTTTTGCACGATTAAATATGCAGCGGAAAAAGTAAAAGCATGAACACACGGATGTATAGTGGTTCGGGGAACAGAAGGCCCCTAGTCCACTCCACCAACGCTCAAATCCACGAGCTTGGCGATTTTCACTATCTGGTCCTCGTTTCCACAGACCCGTTCACAACTGAGTACAGGCAGTTGACACCTTTACAAGATTCAGGCAAACACAGCCTTCCTGGTTCAAACACGAACCCACACAGCTTAGAACGAGAAGCTGATCACTCAAAAATAAAAAGGGTTTCGATAAAGAAAACACTTCTCCAGTTTTTCTTCACAATTGCAACAGAATGCAATTGACAGTAGATAGATCGTTGTCTTCAGAAAATAAAAATCTGTAATCAAAACAGTTCTGAGTCGATCCAGTTGCAATAGATATTGCCAGAAACTTCACAACATCAGCAGCAATAGATTCACAACAGATAGTCGATGTAGAACACGTGAATCTGCTATCAAGATCTTCCTTTGGTAATAAAGGTTTTACACTTCTTCTCGATTACCAGAAAAGAACGCCTTTACACAGTCTCTATTTCTTGCTCGTTAAAAGATCAATCTATATCTTTCACACACTTTTCTGTGTATATATATATCCGAAGTTTCCAAGGTAGAACATATATATTCAAATATGAGAAAATCTTCCGCATAAAATAGATCCATGAAAATCTCCTTTAGATTCGCGATATTAAATGAAATAACAGAGCCGTTGTAACTCCCATGAAGAATCGGCATAAAAATCTCCGTTTAAATCAATCAGTAAACCGTTGAAAATCGTTTTTGATTCAGTCAAAGTCGTACTTAAGAATCAGCTCGAAATCTGCTTAATAATCCGCTTGTTTGACTAATTCAAAAGGAAATATCGTCTGTCAAAAATATCCCGACGCCAAACGTAGGGTTGATGACGTGGCTCCAAACGTAGGGTTCACAAACGTAAGGTTCACATACGTAAGGTTCACAAACTTACATACTTTCTCTTCAGCATTCAAACGTAGGGTTGATCATCCATACTTTGTCTCGCTTCAACTTTCCAAAGAACGTACGGTTGATTATAAAATTAAGGTTGATGATCCATACTTTTGAGAAACAAACTCAACACTGAAAATTAACGTACGGTTTCTCTTCCATACTTGTCCAACAACGAAAACATAAGGTTCCTTCCAAACGTAATGTTCTTCTTCCATACTTTTCAACAACGTAAGATTCATTAACCATACGTTTCAAAATAACGTAAAGTTCCTTATCCATACGTTTCTTTTAACATAAAAAGTAAACTTTTCATCCATACGTTACGTTCATCAACGTAGGGTATGAACAGTGATTCCAGAACACGCTAAAATTGATCTTGCGCTACAGTGATTCCAGAACACGCTAAAATTGATCTTGCGCTACTGTGATTCCAGAACACGCTAAAATTGATCTTGGAATAAATGAAGTATGAAATCTCGTTGTATGAAATAAATAAATAAAATAAATTCCTGCAAAATACTCAACGAAATAATTAGTAAATAATTAAGGGTATTTTTGAGCATCAAAATCATCATAAAGAGACAGAGTATTATTTGAAATAATCTCCCCCTTTTAAAAAACATTATTTTGAATTGTTTGAAAACAATACATTGCTCAACAAAGAAGTATTTTATGAATGACCTGCAGGGATAGTATGAGGGAATATGAAGGCAAGATGTTGTTTTAGTTTTTCATTTTATGATGTAATGTAAACATTATGAATGTATCTAGTGATTCAAGGGCTACTAAACTAATAGTTCTTTCCAGACTTGATCATTTGTGATCATGCCAATGCTATGTAATAATGCACCGACTCTAGGTAACTGGGTTCGGGGCATTATAGTTGGTATCAGAGGAAGTTTAGTACAATCCTTGGAAGCTAGATTTAGATAAAATCTAATTAGATCACATAGCCCTAAGATAGACTTTGAAAATTTGTATAGAAGAACTTTCTAGAATGTTGGTATTGTAGAGATTTTGTGAGTTTTCCAAGAAATAAATATCTGTCTGGATACGATCAGGTAGAGGTGGCTTTGGAACAGATGTACCTAGGGGTAAAACATGAAAACACCACTTTGAGCTAGACTCGAATGGGAACTAGTGAACGACAACGGGCCTTGCTTCACTATTGGTTATGACACTCCCGGGGGATATGCTTGGGATAATTCTCATTTTCCTAACAAACCATTATGAAATGTTTATGAGTATATACTTCCTCAAAGAGAACATTTTTATGATTATGGATTATATCCATAAATAGTTCAATTTATGTTAAGTATTTTACAAGTATGGAATTATGTATTTTGATTCATAAACTGGTCTAGATTATGCCATGGTTTAGAAATGGCTCCTAGTGGAAGAAATGGAAACCGTATCAATGCACACACTCCATGTAGGGAGTTCCCTCCTACTCAAGATAATTTTAGTGGAGGTGGTGATGTAACTGGTGCTGATCAGCTAATCACCATACTGGGACAACTCACTTAGGTTATGAATAATAACCTTACCCATATGGAGCACCCAGATCTGCAGCGTGGAGGATAAATGTTAGATCACTTCATGAGGCAACAATCACCAAAATTCAATGGTAGTACAAATAAATTGGTAGCTGAGTAATGGATAAGTTCCATAGAAAAAATATTCCAGGCCTTGGGGAGTACTGAAAGGGAAAAAGTTATCATGGAAGTTTATCACCTCACTGGAGATGCTGATCAATGGTGGTCATTGATTCAAAACACGAAGGAAGATGATGAAGTATCAAATATGGAATGGAGGGAGTTTAAAGAGCTTTTCTTAGAAAAATAATTTCCTCGTTACCATCAAGCAGATATGGAAAGGCAATTTATGAGTCTGAGGAAAAAGGAGGATGAGAATGTCGCAAAGTATGAGGATAACTTTATAAGGTTAGAAAGGTATGCTGGAGATTATATACATATCCTAAGAAGTAATATTGATTGTTTCTTTGATGGGTTAAAACCATTTCTTCATCGAGCATTAATGTCACAATCCTTCTCGTCGTACGAAGATATTGTATCATGTGCTATCAAGACCGAAAAATAATTCTCTAAGTCTTACGACTTTAAATAAAAGCAAGACAAGAAGAGATCTTCTGATCAATCTTGGAATGGAAATAAGGGTAATAAGGGAAAAGTTGAATATCCATCCTGTAGTAAATGTGGAGAGAAACACCCCGGTACTTACTTGGAGGGAATGGGTGTCTGTTAGAAGTATAGTGAAAAAGGCCACCAAGCTCATGATTGCAAAGGGAAGAAAGACGCTATCGATGTTCAGTGATATAATTTGAGGGAGATGGGAAATTATGAAAATTAATTTCCTAAGCGTTAGGGGAACTTAACTCATAAAAGGCCAAGGGATTAAGGCCAAGCTTATGCTATTACTACTGCTAAGGTAGATTCTCTGAAAGACATGGTGGCAGGTAGATTAATGGTTTCCTCAAGTTTAGAAAATGATTTATTTGATTCTGGATCATCTCATTGTTTCATATGTTTCCAGTTTGATAAAAAAAATTAGATATTTGCAATTTCATTTAACGAGGGAGTTGTCAGTCAAAACCCCTAAGGGAAGATTCATTGCTACAAAGTTCTGTGGATCTGTTCCCATTAGGGAATATAAATGTTCTTTATCTGCTAATCTCATCCTCATACCCATTACTAAATTTGATATAATCCTCATTATGGATTGGATTTCGGACCATGATGCGAAAATATATTCTAAGAATAAGGAGGTTACAATTTTTGACGATGATGATAAGGAACACCTTATCTTTAGAGTAGAATCTTCACCAACTGATTCTTATCTAGATCTACCCCCAGTAGCTCAACTAAATTCAATTATTGGGGAAGAAAAGAATGAAATAATTTTGGGTGAGTAAAGGAATGTTAAAATAGAGGATGTACCTATTGTGAGAGAATATGTAGATGTGTTTTTGAAAGATTTAACTAGACATCCTCCACAACGAGAAGTTGAGTTTTCCATTGATTTAATTCCTGGTTCAAGGCCCATATCGAAGCCCTTCTATAGAATGGACACTATGTAATTAGTTGAACTAAATAAACAACTAGAGGAATTGAGTAATAAAGGATTTATTTTCCATAGTTTTTCTCCATGGGGAGCCCCTGTCCTTTTTGTTAAGAAGAAAGATGGATCTATGAGGTTATGTATTGACTATAGGGAAATCAATGATATAAAAATAAAGAACAATTATCCCCTACCTAGCATTGATGATTTATTTGACCAACTGCATGGAGGTCAATACTTTTCAAAGATTGACCTTCGATCTTGATACCATCAGTTATGTGTGAAGAAGAAGACATTACGAAGATAGCATTTCAAACTAGGTACAGGAATTACGAGTTTACAGTAATGCATTTTGGATGGACTAATGCACCCTCTGTATTCATGGATCTAATGAATAGATTTTTCAAGGAATATCTTGATGATTTTGTGGTGGCATTTATTAATGATATCATGGTATACTCAAAAATCTATGAGGATCATGAAAATCACTTGCGCATTATCCTGAAGACTCTAAGAAGACATGAATTATATGGGAAGTTTAGGAAGGGTGTGTTCTGGCTTTAGGAGATTTCTTTTCATGGCCATATTATCTCTAAATATGGAATCTCTGTTAATCCTTATAAGACCAAGGAAATCCAAGAATGGCTTGCACCAACGGGTATAACCGAGGTACGTATTTTTATTGGCTTAGCAGGTTATTATCGACGTTTCGTCCAAAATGTTTCTCGGTTGGATAACCCATTAACAAAGATCACACTTAAGGGGGTTAAATTTGTTTAGACAAAAGAGTGTGAAGAATGTTTCGATGAACTGATGAGAATACTAGTCAATGCTCCTATATTGACTATACCATTTGGGAATGATGGGTTCATTATTTATAGTGATGCATCAAAGAAAGGACTTGGTTGTGTCCTTAAGTAGAATGATAGAGTTATTGCCTATGCGTCACGACAGCTGAAAATTCACGAGCAAAACTATCCTACTCATGATCTTGAGTTAGCTGATGTAATCTTTGATTTGAAGATATGGAGACACTATATTTATGGTGAAAAATTTGAGATTTATACTGATCACAAGAGTTGAAGTACATTTTCCCACAGAATGAAATCAATATGAGGAAAAGGAGATGTCTTGAGCTACTCAAGGATTATGAATGCATGATACACTACCACCTGAGGAAGGAAAATAAGGCAGAAGATTCTTTGAGTAGAAAAGATCATGGATTTTTGAACAATATGAGAATTGAGAGGGATCCTATTTTCATGGATATAGTAAATTTGGATATGGGAATAACCATGGAAGGTGAAACATCAATGATTTTTCAAATGGTTGCCAAACAATATTTAATAGAAAGGATAAAGAGTTCTCAAACCGATGATGAGGATTTTCAAATGAAGATTAAAGATGTGAATGATGGGAGATTCAATGAATTTGTGTATGAAGATGTAATTTTGAAATTTGGGAAGAGACTTTGTGTTCCCGATATACCTGATTTAAAAAGGGAATTGTTGGACGATTCTCATAGTTTTAATTTCTCTATACACCCTGGGAGCACCAAAATGTATAGAGATTTGATGGAACATTTCTGGTGGGACAACATGAAGAAGGAGATTTCTGATTTTGTGCCAAGATGTATGGTTTGTCAACAAGTGAAAGCTGGAAGGCAACAGCCCGGAGGAGTCATGCAACCTCTTCCCATACCTGAGTGGAAATGGGATAATATCACAATGGACTTTGTCATGGGACTACCAATGACTCCTATAAGAAATGATGAAATATAGGTCATTGTTGATCGTCTTACCAAATCAGCACATTTTCTTGTTATAAGAGAAGATCTACCACTTGAAAGTCTAGCAAGGATATATGTTAATGAAGTTGTGAGACTTCATGGAGTACCCCTATTGATTGTTTCTGATCGTGATCCCCGTTTTACTTCAAGATTCTGGAAGAGTCTTCAGAAGGCCTTGGATACTGAACTTCGTTTGAGCACTACCTACCAACCTCAAACAGATGGAAAATCAGAACGGACTATTCAAACCTTTGAAGACATGTTGAGATCTTGCTCACTTGAATTTCAGGGTATGTGGAATCAATATTTACCTATGGTAGAATTTTCCTATAATAATAGCTTCCATTCGAGTATACAGATGGCACCATATGAATCATTATACGGAGAGAGATGTCGCACACCAACCTGTTGGGATGATGTTGGTGAAAGAAAACATTTAGGCCCAGAACTGGTGGAGGAGACGATGGAAAAGGTAAAGGTAATCCAAAACCACATCAAAACAGCTCAAAGTAGGCAGAACAGCTATGCCGATAACCGAACAAAGGATTAGGAATTTCAGGTAGGAGATCATGTTTTCTTGAAGGTATCTCCATGTAAGGGAGTTATAAGTTTCAGCAAGAAGGGTAAATTGAGTCCCAGGTATATAGGACCTTTCGAAATTCTAGAACGAATTGGGGCTTTATCTTACCATTTGGCAATGCCGCCAAATCTTGATAAACTTCACAATGTGTTCCACGTATCATTGTTGAGAAAATACATGTCTGACCCAACGCATGTCCTCACTTACGAAGAATTAGAACTGGAACATGATCTATCTTATTGCGAAGAGCCTGTCAGGATTTTTGATACCAGAGAACTAGTGCTGAGAAACCGGACGACTCGTCTGGTATAAGTTTTATGGAGAAACCATAAGATGGAAGAGGAAACGTGGTAACCCGAAGAACTTATGATGAAGAACCAGCCAAGTCTTTTTATGCAGTAGTATTCTAGAAATTTCGAAGATGAAATTATTTGAAGGAGGGGAGAATGTAACACCCCAAACTTCCACGGTACGCTTCTCTTTGAATAATACAGTAGCGTGTGTTGTACGCAACTTTGAGTCCTAACACACACCACAACCAATCAAACTAGCCGTTATGAATAGTAATACCAAATTTTTAAAATTTTATAAATTTTATCATTCAAAATGGACTTCATTTTTGGATTCATAATATTGAAATTATCCTAGGGTGAAATTTTGTTATTTTTCTGAAAACTTTCAATTTTTGATGAATAGTGAAAAAACACTGAGTTATAGTTTAAAACCAAATTTTTTATATTATTTAAATTTAATTAAGGTAAAAATAGATACATAATACCTATATAAGTTAAATTTAATTCATTGGAGTTAGTTCAAAATAATTTTAGATATATAAAAATTTATTGAACTTTTCACCGTCTTTTACCCACCTCCTAGGAGAATTTAGAAATTTACATAAAACTTAATTTTACCGCTTCTGTGAGTGGAATTTTGAAAATTTGGGAGACACAATTAATATCAAGGAGTAAAATGTGGTTCAATGAGATGAAAACAATTTTTGTTGAATAGTAACTTTTTTACTTTTATTTACCACGGTTAAAAGTAAATAGGGTAATTAAGGGTAAAAATGATATTAATATTACCCTAACACATGTCCTAATTCTACTGGACAAGTTTATATCGACCAATAAAAATTTAGGAATAAAATATTATCATTTAGTTCCACTTGAATTATACTAGGAAATTAATTATTATTTAATTCAAAGAAGAGTTAAAAGAGTTAAAATCAAAGTTTAATTACTAAAACATTTTTAATAAAGGGTTATTCATAAGATAAATTTGATTATAAATATTAAATAAAAATATAAAAAGATTTCCTAGATAATTTTATTTTATTTATAATTTTTATATATTAAATAATTTAATTTATTTGTGACACAGTGGTGAGGTAGTAATTACCTAATTAATAAAATATTAAAATAATTGATAATATAAATATCAAAATAAATGTAATTTGAGACTTTTTATGAATTCCAATAATTTTATAGGTTAATATGAAATATTAGAATTGGGTATATATATTATTTTTCTAATTAATAATGATGTTATGAAAATATCAAAAACAAAAATACCCAATAGTGTAAAAATTGACATAAAAGAGTTTTTATAACAAATATTATATTATTAATTGATATCCTATTCCTAAAAATCTAATGTTCAGCCAAAGGACTTATATAATGATAGGTGTATCATTAATGGAGAACTTGGGGGTATCTTGGATGTATATATTAAGTTTATTAACTATATAATATAAAAATACAAAGTGACATGGTAAATGTCAAACTAATTAACTAAGAGTTAAAACTAAAAGATAAGGTTAATATAATAATCCAAACCTATCTAAAATCTATTGGTTGAAATGATTTCGACCCATCCCCACATTAACCTTTAAATAATCCACTTTGAGCCATTATAAACTAAATATGAATTTATTATAAAATAATATTTCTAGCTTTTCCAAAGGTGCCCCTCACCCATATTATAAAAGGGAACTCCCCCATCTCTCTAATTTACACCTTCAAAGACTTTTGGATCATCCAAACACTGCCCAAATATTTTCTGAACTTCCCTCAATTCAACCTAGAGGCCTTAGGTTGATCAGAAATCCAACTTAAAAAGCCCTTTTGATCAAATCAAAAGGAAGAACCCGATTAAGAGATAATGTTTTCACCACCCTCTTTCAAGTTCCTTTCTTCTTCAACTTCTTCTTTCATTGTTATTTCCATTCTAAAATAATAAATCCAGTATCTTATATATACTGATATGTTATTATAAATCTGGTACAACCATATTCATTATTATATCAGTCCCTTGAATGACATGTCACCATACGTGTGTACGTAAGACTTACCGTCTCCACGTCATGGTGTAATTGTTATTCAATACATTATTATTTGGATGGGTATAATAATGATGTTAAATTTATGTAAATAATAAATATAACATGATAGTGACTCTGTATATATGATATAGCATCCAATTATATATTATTTTAATATCAAAAGAATGATATTGTCACTCGTGTGTACCTACGGACTACCATCTCCACGAACGCGATGAGATTCATTCCCCATCGTATCCCTTTAAGTATAATTTTCATTTGATGGTTAGAAATAATGTCTAAGGACGTGATATCATTTTATATATGAATAAGATACAACCTATCCATAAAAAACATGTCTTACATAACAAAACATATAAAATAAAATGAGGAAGTTAACACCCAAAACGATGATAATACTAAGATATTATTAACACATCAATGCTAAATGATCATATATGATATCATATTAATGTATATGATTCTTGTATAATTTAATAAAAATTATTTCACCATTATATATGAGGTTAACATACCCTCAAACAAGTAAAAGTACAAGGTAAGGGCTTATTTCACAATCTCTTCATTATCCGGGGTTGTTTATACGTAATTATCTACTATGACCTCTTTATCATCCACACCCATGTTTCTTAAAAATGTATTTCAAAAAATTCATACTATTTTACAAAATATGGGTTAAAGTCATTGATACCTTTTTTTGACATTTTATATGAAGTTTATAAAGGAATCTTTATGTCATTTTCCAAACAAGGTCCTTTTTAACCTTTTCGAAAAAATTAAGGTAAGAATGTCTTTTTTTTACTTATACGGTGGGTGCGGCTATTTTCCACCATTGTAAAATCTTCAAAGATTCCCTTGCAAGATTATAAGAATATTTTCAAATTAAATGTTTTCTTTTATAATTATGTGACTTTTAAATGATTTCAGAAAAGAGATATTTCTCTCAAATAGTTTTGATTTCATCTATGTCAACATCCTTTGATGGATTTTAATCTTATTTGAAGTTTATTTATTATGATACAAAAATTCAATATTTTATTGAAGTTTTTGTGATATGTTTGACTGTGGATGTGTTATTTTTATACCATCCATGGTTTATGGAGAAAGTATTGACATTTCGTATGCTAGTTTTAATACGAATGTTTATGTTATGTTTAAATCGGTTCATATGAGGAATGAATTGGACTTAATAAGTGACAGGTGGATCCCTCTATAGCTCCTCGATGCATCGGTAAGTCTCATGAGACAAACTAGTGTCTTGGCATGAGGCCTTGACAAAATCTTATTTGTAGTCTTGGCACGAGGCCTTGGCTACGTGGTTATGATAGTTTGGAATTATGCATTCCATCATTATGAAAGTGGTTTTTGATATTGCATGTGATTATTCGACTAGTAGAATATCCATGTGGATAAGTAAATGACATTATTTAATTTTATTTCTACCATATTATGCTAATGTTCAATTTTAAAAGGCTTTTTTTAGTTATATGTTGACTTAAATGTTTATGTTTGTCTATAAAAGTTTATGCTATATTGTCATCCTTACTGAGCATTTGAGCTCACCCCTTTCAATGTTTTATTTTTCCCAGGATGTGAAGAAGTATTTTATGAATGAACTGAAGGGATAGTATGAGGGGATATTAAGACAAGATGTTGTTGTTGTTTTTTCATTTTATGATGAAATGTAAGCATTATGAATGTATCTAGTGATTCCAAGGCTACTAAACTAATCGGTCTTTCAAGACATGATCATTTGTGATCATGCTAATGCTATGTAATAATGCATCGACTCTGGATAACTGAGGTCGGGGCGTTACAAAAAAATAGTCCACTGGAGTTGGATGGAAACATGATCTATCACAGAATAGATTAAAGTTATAAATATTTGAATAAACATAGGGAAAAAGAGAATGTAGCTAGTGGATGAGATAGAATTTGGTGATATGGATCATCTGATATGATTACAAGTGTGGAAAATTAATAAGACTAAATCAAGGATGTGACTTTAGATGGTAATTATGATGAATATTTAATTGAGGAAATGACAAGGACAATTGATTATGAACTTCATGATTGAAAAAAATTGGTGGAGAAGATAAAGAGTTGTGAAAAGACACAATTGTATATTGGTTTCACCAAATATACCACATTTTCAGCCATACTGAAGCTGTATAATTATTAAAATCCATTTTAGTATTCTCCCTTATTCTGTTATAATAGATAGTGGATTATATATATATACCTTTATCAGTGTCAAAATCATGATCCTATTTCAACCATATACTAAAACCAAAATAGTTTTTATCATCATTAAAAACTAAAATTAAACCATCATTATGAATATGTATGTATCCATGTCACTATTGGGATTAACATATTATAATAATGTATCAAAAAATTAATCTTCATTTTCAATCCGTGGTTATCCATTGAATGTTTTATATATTAGGATATCTATCCTAATTGGTTGAAATCATTATTGAACCCATCATAATGGATCATAAAGATAATGTAATGAACCTAAGAATAACCCACAGAAGTTTTTCACTAGGTGTGTAGTCCTTAGGCCCAATCATCATGATTTAGAGTGATTATTTATTCAATTACTAACCAACCATTTTGGGGTGGGTACCCCTAGGTGAATATATTCTACATCCACATCAACTTTCCAGTATCCAAATAGAGATGTATTACAAGATAAACTACATAATCTCTATAATACCAAAACATCATGATTTTTTCAAATAGTTATACTTATTCGTATGTTAATCATTTTTTTCTTATCAAAATCCCCATATAAAATTTTAATTGTTTCCTTAAAATTAAATCATTAACCATTCCAAAGCATATCAATAAATTTGAAATTATAATCAACCTTAACTTATTAGATATTAAATTATCCTAAAAAACAACATAATCATTGATGTTATTAAAACCAACCATTGACACCAACTGTGACTTCTTATACCTTCACTATAAGATATCGTCATCATAAACACATACATTAATAACAGAATTCCTATTCTAAAATCATGTATATAACCATTCATAATTATAATATCATTAAATAGTGTTGAATTTTTTATATCTGAAGGTTTTTATTCATGTTTAGATATTTAGTGATTTATAGAAAAGTGTAAACTGATAAATATAATTTTTTCTTGTACCAATAGACAATTTTTCCATTATATACTAAACTACTTAATTCATGACAATCATTCAACATCTCCTAAAAATTATTTCACACATATTACCCTTCATAAGAGGTCATGTGAACTATGATTCTCCAGATCCCAGGGAAATAGAAACATAAGAAGTAATGAGATAAAATTCATTGTTAGGGAAACATATAATTTATGAAATCATGGAAAAATAATCACATAAAAATTATGGATTGAATTTTTAACTAACATGAATTCACAATAAACCTAAAACTGAAAGGATTATATATCTATTAAAATAAATTAAAATATAGATATCAATAATATTTTTCTTAAACTGATAGACTGGATAATTTAAAACAAAAAAATCTACTTACAATGATGGATGAAAAGACACTAAACATGTCCTCTTGATTTCAGTCATGACATTTTGATAAATTGGGTAGACATACACCAAATACCGAAATCCATTTTGATTTATGAGACCTATCGATGAATCGAAGACCTATATACTTTTTGGCCCCACCTCTCACGTTTCTATGTTGAATACATTCACAGTAATAGTTATCAAGGCCTTTAATACCATTAACTAATGAACCTACTACTCAATATATCATGGATTTATATATAGTGAGTATTATTTGAAATCAAGTTCACAATCAATGTGTGTTAGTAGTTAATAATGATCCAGAATTCCTATAAGTTTTCTTAGTCAATAAAGGGGATAACATGATAAAAAACCTAGATAAAGATGTTTTATGTTAAAACATTACATAGTCAACATTATAATAATCATCCATATTTAAATAATTAAAAACTGAATGCCAATACTTTTTCCCATGACAATATAAGAACATTATTTCAAGGTAAACAACATCCATTCAAAATTATGCACAATTTGATTTTAAAATCTTATAGAGAAATGATTTTATGACTATGTAAATACATGAAAAAAAGAACCATAATATGTCCCAATGAATGATGTGGATGGTTTAAATAGAACATATCGTAAATATATCCATGGAATCCTATACGTGTGTGGTAATAGATGAAAAAAATTCTTTCAAAATAATTTTGGAATGACAAGACACATTACATATTGTCAAAATTATTACATAGTAAACTTTCTAATAATCATCCATATTGAAATAATTATATATTGAATGGTATTACTTTTTCCGATGAAAATAGAAGAAATTTTTTAGGGAAACATAATCCTATCAAAATTACGCACAATATGATTTTCAAAGTGTATAGAGAAATGAGTTTATGACTAAGTGAATACATAAAGAAAAAATGACCATAATCCTTCCAAAATAATGAGGTTGATTGTTTTGATAGGACATATATGTAATGTATCCACATAATCATAGACACATATGGAAATAGTTGAAAAAAATCATTGCAAAATAATATATTAACGATACCACCCAAGAAAGGATTAAGAATAGGATTGTTTGTGTCACGGCCCGTCCTCGGGGCCCATTTCGTGACTACCCCAAGCCCACCTTCCATAGGCCAGGGGCTGGCGACTAGCACCAAGGTGTAAATCCCAGAAAAAGGGAAGGCATTGCCTTTGTAAAGTAACCACAAACACCACAGAGCAAGCAGGTAGAAGTAAACAATAAGTAAAAACTGGTACAACAGTAAGTGTATAAAAGTAAGTGGGCCAGTATACAAACCCAAACTGAAAGTAAAGTACAACTGGAAAGGGAAAACAACAATTGAAAAGTAAAGTCGCAACGTCGAGCTGCCCACTGGAAGCCCCACTTGAAGGGTTAGTACAGATAGCCTCTACAGCTCCTCGGGTCCAATCGTCCACTCCAAGTACGTCACGCCCAGTGGTCCACCTCTAGGTATTGTCCTGCTCCGCAAGCCTCCACCACGATCAGCACTGTCCATCGTCTGCAACCAACACAACGTAGTGCGGGCATAGCCCGTGCAGGGGTGAGTATAAGCTACTCAGTAGGGACCCCGAGACCTCCGAAGGTCTCCCAGAATCCACAAAGGATAATCCAAAAAGTAAAGATACAATCACGAAGTAACATCCGACACGGCTTAGGTATATGCCCATACATATACCTAAGTCATCAATTCTCGCTCGGCTCCAACATCCGAGCTCATGTACAACCCAGTCCACATAGGAAAGCAAAACGTAAACCCACACAGGATAGCACAACACAATCCACAAAGGAAAGTAAACAGGATTCAGCTCACATAGGTATACTTCTTCATATGACGATAAATATGACCAGATATTTCCACTGATTCATCTAAGTCATCGGACCCACAAAGGATCGATAGGTACTAACACCCGCAATGACCCACAAAGGATCTGACCCACAAAGGATCGATAGGAAACTAACCCCCGCAATGACCCACAAAAGATATGACCCGCAAAGGATCGATAGGTAACTAACCCCTGCAAAGACCCACACAAGATCGGACCCACACAGGATCTGTAGGCGCTGGCCCACACAGGACCGCTGAGGGATGAACCACATAGGATCAGACCCACACAGGATCGGTAGCACTGACCCACAAAGGATCGCTGAGTGCTGTAGTCGTCGTCGTTGAATCCACTGAGGATATCTGTACAGTTGTCATCGTCACAGTAGCAGTCGCAGCCAGCTCTAGGGTTCCCGCACACAGCAAGCTCGTTCGGGAGGGTCCTCTCCACGAGCTGAGAGGCTGATACATCAACTGACACATAGTACAAAGTTGATGTATCCAAAAGTTCTTTATCGTCAAGAGGAACTCAACGTCGCAGACGGCGCCCCAATCGGACGCCCGGTCTGAGAGTTATTGGCGTTTTCGTCCCAGGGGCCTGGTTGGTTTTTAAGGAAAAACCAACCCGACTGTACTCCACCTGCGTCCAAACCTCAGGCAGAGTAAACCAAAAGATCCGTCTCACATAGAGGAATCCATCAAAGTTGACGGTACGTCAATCGGACGTCCGGAGCTCAAGTTATAAGCATTTCCGCTCCGAGGTCCCGGTTGGTTTCGTGTACGAACTAACCCGGCTGAACAAAAAGTATTTTGAAACCTTGGGTGTAGTATAATGAAACGACCGCCTCTATCCAAGGATCGCATCGCCACTGACGACGCGTCGTTCGGAGGCCCGTAGCTCAAGTTATGAGCAAAATACCTAAAAGGTCCGAAAACGGGGGGTCTGGGCCCGGACCGACCCAGCCCAACCCCCCCTGGGTCGGCCCGAACCGGGGCGACCCGACCCGGGTCCGGGTCCAACCCAACTGGGCGTGACCCGGCCAGGCCCAGCTTGGGCACGACCCAGCTGGCCGGTCTGGCGGCTCGACGCTGGCCGAGCGGCCGCACCCAAGGAGTCGCGGCCCCCTACACGGGGGCCGCTCCGTGTCACCGGACGCGGCACAAGGCCACGTCCCTTCCCCGCGGTCCCGCGCGGCTGAGGGACCGGCTCTCGCCGCCGCGACTTTAGCCACGGAGGGTCTTCCCGGTGGCGCGCAGGGCACCGCCGCTTCCTGGCGGCCGGCCGCTGCCAGCCGCCGCCTCCGGCCACCGGCGGGAACTTCCGCAGACCACCAGATACTCTCCGGTGGTCCGTTCTGCCTGCGGTTTGTGGTTATAGCTTTCCCGGGATCCGAACACTACTGTGAAGGTCTCCAATCGCCATTCCGATCCCATTTTGTAAACGCCGTTAATCCACGCATCAACAAGAAACTGTGGAGGGTTGTCGGGCCATTTTTGTTTGGCCCTCACCCTCCGCGTTAGGTGATAACAACTGGGAATAATATTAAACACATGAAAAACAAAACAAGGAACAATTTTAATAAATTAAAATTTAACTTTTATCCGGGTACTTTGTTTTAGATGGAACAACCATGAGAATAATAATTATTCTCAAATAAAACCCGTAACTCGTAGCTGTCGTCGGACGAGAGTTCTTCGCGGAATTGACCGTCGTAGAAGAAAAGGATCTTCGCGTCGCGGAAGGGCGTTGCGTCGTCAACCTCTGAGGGTTAAGGAAAACACACGGATTTAATTTCACGAATTAAATCCATGTTAAGGATAAAATCCAAAAAGGAAAAATTAAAAGATCTGAAATCTCCTACCTCAAGCAATTGATGAGCGGAGATTGTTGTGGGGAAGAACGTCGCGGAAGAAGCATCGTGGAAGGAGAATCATCGGTGTCACGGAACACAGCGTCACGTCGTCGATCTCTGAGGGTTCGACAATCTTCGTGTTCTTCGCGTTCTTCGCGAAGAGGAAAGAAGGTATAGATTCCCCAAATCCTCTCAACAATCAACCCATCAACAAAAAGAAGGTGTTGGTCTTATTTTATTAGTTTTCCAACAGTTTGAAAACATGTTAAGAAATGAACCATTAATTCGGTGAATTTATTATAATGACTTAACTATCCATTTAATAGGAGTGTTTAAGAGTTTTAGAAAACGCCCCAGTTGACTTTCATTAAGAGGGGGGTTGCAGGTGCGTTACTTAGGGGAAAAGAAACGGTGGGGCTCGTGAAGGCCCCACCTCACAAATATCCTACCAAGAGGGTAGGATATTATGGGTTCCACCTTATCCACATCAACTCAGATTAAGCATCTTTAAGTGCCTTTAAGTGGCTTTAAGTGAAATAAAATAAAATTGTCGCACCACTTTATTTTATTTTCTTCACTTAACCCCAAAAATTAAAAACCACACCCGAGGAAACGCAACTCCGGAAGAGGCGTTTCTAAGCAAGTACCAGCGCTGCAATTCCACCAGTGGCCTCAGAATTTGATTCCGAGCACCGGTTCAAAAGTTATAAAAACCCGCTCGTTCGTTCACTGAACATACCTGAGCCAAACTTCGGAAACTGATTCCGGGCACACCGGGTCTCAGAATCATGTGCCGTCAGAAACTGCATTCTTGTAAAATTCCAAAGAAAATTAAGAGAAAAAAATTACTTGAAATTTATGGGTCATTACATCACTACCACCTTAGGGCTTTACGTCCCCGTAAAGATACATCATAAGCTAGGAAAACAAATGTGGGTACTGAGCACGTATCTGAGCCTCCCGCTCCCAAGTGCTCTCCTGGAGGTTCCCGTGCTGCCATCTGATGCACACTTGAGGAATCGGTCGTCCATGTAGGACCCACTCATGTAGATCCTCGATCTCCACCGGGACCTCCGCAAAATTCTCCCCATCATCAACGTCCAGCTCCCCATGGTCAATGATATGCGTTGGGTCGTGCACGTATCTCCTCAGTTGAGATACGTGGAAGACGTCATGCACCCAGTGCAACTGAGGTGGTAGAGCTAGGTGATAAGCCACCTCACTGATCCTCCTGAGGACCTGGAATGGTCCGATGAAGTGTGGAGACAACATGCCGCCTCAGCCAAATCTCCGTAATCCACATCGAGTTGAGACACGCAAGAGGACGTGGTCGCCATCCTCAAACTCTAGTGGCCTCCGCCTCCTTTCAGCATAAGACTTTTGCCGGCTCTGAGCTGTCCTCATCCGCTACTAGATGACCTGGACCTTCTCTGTCATAGCCCGGACCATCTCTGGTCCCACAAGTGCTGACTCCCCAGGGTATGTCCAGCACAAACAAGATCTGCAAGGTCTGCCGTACAACACCTCGTATGGTGCCATCCCGATGGTGCAGTGGTACCTGTTGTTGTATGCAAACTCCACCAAGGGTAGGTGGTCCTCCCAACTGTGACCAAAGTCGAGGACACAAGCGCGGAGCATGTCCTCGGGAGTCTGAATGGTCCTCTCCGTCTGAACATCTGTCTGAGGGTGAATGGCGGTACTCAGACGTAGTTGCGTCCCAAACGCCTCCTACAACCCCTTCCAAAGCCGAGAAGTAAAGAGAGCATCTCGATTGGAGACGATAGATGATGGGACACCGTGAAGCCGTACAATCTTCTGAATGTAGAGATGCCCCAAGTACTCCACTAAGCCCTTCTCTCTGATGGGTTAGAAGTGAGCCGACTTGGTGAGTCGGTCGACAATCACCCAAATGGAGTCGTGACCTCTGGAAGTGCGTGGAAGTCCAATCACGAAGTCCATAGATATCCCGTCCCACTTCCACTACGGGACCTCCAAGGGCTGTACCAAGCCTGCTGGTACCTGATGCTCTGCCTTCACCTACTGGTAGGTGAGGCATCGAGAAACGAACTCTGCCATAGCCTTCTTCATGCCCGGCCACCAGTGCTGTTGTTTGAGGTCCTGGTACATCTTCACCACTCTAGGATGTACCGCCAATGGAGAAGTGTGAAACTCTCTCAGCACCTCCTCTCGTAAAGCGACTAGTACTAAGGTACGTCCTCTGAAAGGGATGTCGTGCTCTGCTCGAAAGAAGAAACCATTAGGTGCCTATCCTGAGGATATCTGTGCACGCCGCGTCTCACAGTCAGCGTCCCCATGTTGTGCCTCCATGCCCCACAGTAGTAGTGGAGGAAAGACTATGAGAGACTGAAGGAAGGCTGCGCCATCTCTATCCATGAAGGATATCCCCAAAGCGGTTAGCTGCTCTGTCGCCTCCTCGAGTAGCTGAATGCCCATCCTCCTACTGAGAGCATCGGCTACCACATTCCCCTTCCCAGGAGTATATACTATAACAAAGTCATAGTCTTGGAGGAACTCAAGCCATCACTGCTGTCTCAAGTTCAGGTCCTTCTGAGAGAAGATGTACCTGAGACTCTGATGGTCAGAAAAGACTGTAAAGCGCTCTCCCATCAGGTAGTGTCGCCATTTTTTCAGAGCGAAGACTACTGCTGCTAACTCCAGGTTATGGGTAGCGTAGTTCTACTCATGCAGCCTCAACTGACGTGAACCATAGGCGATCACGACCCACTCCTGCATCAGGACACATCCGAGTCCGGTCCCTAATGCATCGCAGTAGACTACGTACCCTACTCCCTCCTCAAGAAACCTCAAGATAGGGGCGCTGGTCAATCTCTGTCTTAGCTCTTGAAAGCTCTGCTGAAATCTGTCTGACCACACAAAGGGTTTGACCTTCTTCCTAAGAGATGAGAGTGCTTCCGCAACTCTGGAGAAGTCTGGCACAAATCTCCGATAATATCCATCTAGTCCCAAAAAAACTCTGCACCTCCGTCACGCTCTGGGGTGGCTCCCAAGCTAGCACTGCCTCGATCTCCGCAGGATCCACTTCAAATCCCACCTCAGAGATGACGTGTCCCAAGAAATGGACCTCACGTATCCAGAACTGACACTTCAAGAGCTTTCCATAAAGTTGGTGCTCTCGGAGTGTATCTAGTAAAACCCATAAGTGGTATGCGTGCTCCTCCTTAGTCGTCGAGTATATCAAAATGTCGTCGATGAAGACTACAACAAATCGATCGAGTTATGGCTGAAAGATCCTGTTCATGAGGCCCATGAACACCACTGGAGCATTGGTTATGCCGAAAGGCATAACCAAGAACTCATAGTGGCCATTCCGACATCTGAAGGCCGTCTTCTACACGTCCTCGTCCCAAACTCTAAGCTGATGATAGCTTGACCTGAGGTCTATCTTCGAGAACCACCGTGCTCCCTTGAGCTGATCGAAGAGGTCATCAATCCTCGGTAGCGGATACTTGTTCCTCACTATCACCTGGTTCAGGCGACGATAGTCGACACAAGGTCGCAAGCTCCCGTATTCCTTCTTGGCGAATAATATCGGGGAATCCCAGGGTGAAACACTGGGTCCGATGAAACCCTTGCTCTGCAAGTCCTCCAACTGTACATGTAGCTCTCAAATCTCAGCGGGGGCATCCGATATGCGGGAGTCGATATCGGGGTTGTCCCAGGGTACAGGTCAATATGAAAGTCTACCTCTCTGCGAGGAGGTAGCCCTGGAACGTCGTCGGGAAAGACGTCCGCGTACTGATCCACCACTGCAGGAAAACTAGGACTTCGTACGTCAACTGCTCCTAAGATGAGGCTAGCCAAATGATGAGTGATGGGCTGTCTTCTCCTCTGCGGAAGTCCATCCTATGCTGCGAAGGCTCCCTTCTCGCCGGTGAAGGTGAAGCTGCTCCCGTCGGTGCGTACACATCACACCTTGAGCCTAATATAGTCGATCTGAGCATGAACTGTAGATAACCAATCCATGCCCAAGATGACGTCATAAGGCCTCGACGCTGCTACAAGAAGATCCCAGCCAAAGCTCTCCCCTCCTAGAGTAAGCTCACACTGCCGACACCAGTGCATAATCGTCGAGTCTGCTCCCATAGGAGTCTCTATCTATAAGGATTGAGCCAACAGCTCTATCAGAATCTCCGAGCTCCGAACAAGGGCAACATATATTAAAGAGTGACTCGCTCCTATGTCTATAAGAACTGCAGCAAGGGTGGAATAGGCACAGATAGTACCTCGAATCATCTCGGGCACACCATGGTCGTAGGCCTCTGCTGCCTGGAGTTGTGCATATCCATGCCCGCCAGCTCCCTGTGGTCGGGGTGGACCTCTTGGTGGTAGTGGTGGTAGAGCCTCAAAGCGTCGCCCACCACCTGCTACTCAGCCAGCTCCTCTGCCTCGTCTTCTTCCTCCCTGCGGACTGCCACGGCCGACCCTCTGCCTCTGCCTTGGTGGCCCCTCAACCGTCTGCTGCTCCCTGGCATGGTAGATCGGGCAGTCATGAGCCATGTGACCATGCCCGCCGCATGTGTAGCACTGCCTACCTCTCAAAAGACTGGATCCACGCTATATTCCCTGCACTGCTGAGCCAGTGTCTTAATGTCGTCTACGTGAGGGTCTGGTCTGCCTGGACACCTGAGTCATCCGTCGACTGCCTGCCGCAGAAGACTCTGCTACGTGCCGCCCCGTTGTAGGTATCGCTGCTGATGAAGGCTCAGCAAGGAAGCTCTTGATCAAAAGGGCTCTCTCTAGTACTCCTGCCTGAGTCGGAATGCTGAGGGAGATCAGCGATGCCCTGATCTCATGTCTCAATCCCTGCTCAAAGGTCCGAGCCCAGAAGAATGGGTCACGTACCATGTCTGTCGAGTAACGCAAGAGATCGGTAAATCTCGCCGAGTACTGGGCGACCGTCAAGCTGCCATGCCGCAGCTGAAGAAGCTCCTGCATGCGCACCGCACGGAGGGTGGCTAGGATGAACTCTGAGCGGAAGAGGCCCTCAATGTCTGTCCAGAGGAGAGATGCCTCATCGTGCACCTGGAGCATCAAGCTCCACCATCGCCTCGCTGCTGCGTGCAGTAGGCTCGCTGTGAGGATCACCATGACGTCTGCTGGTGTCCTCACTAGCCTAAAAACCCGTACAACTGCCTCCAGCCAGTCCTCAGCTGCCTAGGAGTCTGTCTCCCCACGGAACCTAGGTGGTTGCTGGAGATGAAACTTGTGTAGAGCTCCAAGGTGACATGCATCGTCAGTGGATGGGGCTGGAAGCATTGGTGTTTCGGCGGGTAGAGGTACTGCCGGTGCCTCAGCTGTCAAAGGGCCCTGTACCAAGGACTTGTCGCTCGGTGGGCTGTCATCACGCTCAACTCTCAGAACCCTAGCTGGCTGCCATCGCGGGGCCATCTTGAAAAGGAAACAGGTGCGCCACAGTCAGAACAGTATACTTGGTGAGCTGATACAAAGTAATCACAAAGAAAACTTGAAACACACATGCAATCAATGTTTTCGTGCATTAAGTCGGAAATCAGAAGTCAGGGTCCTGGTGTACGGATACGTCGGCCGCCGCACCAACACTGGGATCCCTGAACTGATAACCACACTCAATACACTTAACACTATTGAATGACATAGAAGAAAGATCAGAGTCTGCGGTAGAACTGAACTCCATTGATACCAATTTTTCACGACCCGTCCTCAAGGCCCGTGCAATGACTACCCTAGCCCGCCTTCCATAGGCCAGGGGCTGGCGACTTGCACCAAGGCGTAAATCCCGGAAAAAGGGAAGGCATTGCCTTTGTAAAGTAACCAAAAACACCACAGAGCAAGTAGGCAGAAGTAAAAAATAATTAAAAACTAGTACAACAGTAAGTGCAGAAAATTAAGTGGGCTAGTATACAAACCCAAACTGAAAGTAAAGTACAACTGGAAAGGGAAAACAAAAACTGAAAAGTAAAGTCGCAACGTCGAGCTGCCCACTGGAAGTCCCACCTGAAGGGTGAGTACAGATAACCTCTACAACTCCTCGGGTCCAACCGTCCACTCCAAGTACGTCCCGCCCAGTGGTCCACCTCCAGGTACCGTCCTGCTCCGCAAGCCTCAACCATGCTCAGCGTTGTCCGTTGTCTGCAACCAACACAACGTAGTGCGGGCATAGCTCGTGCAGGGGTGAGTATAAGCCACTCATTAGGGACCCCGAAACCCCCAAAGGTCTCCCAGAATCCACAAAGTATAATGCACAAAGGAAAGATAGAATCACGAAAAACATCCGACATGGCTTAGGTATATGCCCATACATATACCTAAGTCATCAATTCTCGCTCGGCTCCAACATCCAAGCTCAAGTACAACCTAGTCCACATAGGAAAGCAAAACGTAAATCCAAATAGGATAGCACAACACAATCCACAAAGGAAAGTAAACAGGATTCATCTCACACAGGTATACTTCTTCATATAATGATAAAGATGACCAGATATTTCCACTGATTCATCTAAGCCATCGGACCCACAAAAGATCGATAGGTTCTAACCCCCGCAATGACCCACAAAGGATGCGACCCACAAAGGATCGATAGATTACTAACCCCCGCAATGACCCAGAAAGGATATGACCCACAAAGGATCGATAGGTAACTAACCCCCGCAAAGACCCACACAGGATCAGACCCACACAGGATCTGTAGGCGCTGGCCCACACAGGACCGCTGAGCGCTGACCCACATAGGATCGAACCCACACAGGATCGGTAGAAATTACCCAAAAAGGATCACTGAGTGCTGTAGTCATCGCCGTCCAATCCACTGAGGATCTCTGTACAGTCGTGGTCGTCACAGTAGCAGTCGCAGCCAGCTCTAGGGTTCCCGAACACAGCAAGCTCATTCGGGAGGGTCCGCTCCACGAGTTGACAGGCTGATACCTCAACTGACACATAGTCCAGAGTTGATGTATCCAAAAGTTCCGTATCGTCAACAGGAACTCAACGTCGCAGACGTCGCGTCAATCGGACGCCCGGTCTGAGAGTTATTGGCTTTTTCGTCCTAGGGGCCCGGTTGTTTTTTAAGGAAAAACCAACCCGACCATACTCCAACTGCGTCCAAACCTCGGACGAAGTATTCCAAAAGATCCGTCTCAGTTAGAGGAATCCATCAATGTCTATAGTACGTCAATTAAACGTCCGGAGCTCAAGTTATAAGTGTTTCCACTCCGAGGGCCCGGTTGGTTTCGTGTACGAACCAACCCGGCCGAACCCAAAGTATTCTGAAACCATGGGTGTAGTATACCGAACCGACCGCCTCGATCCAGGGATCGCATCGCCACTGACGGTGCATCGTTCGGAGGCCCGTAGCTAATGTTATGAGCAAAAGACCGAAAAGGACCGAAAACCGGGGGTCTGGGCCCGGACCGACCCGACCCAACCCCCCTGGGTCGGCCCGAACCGGGTCGACCCGACGCGGGTCCGGGTCCGACCCGGATGGGCGTGACCCGGCCTGGCCCGACCTGGGCGCGGCCCAGGTGGCCGGTTTGGCAGCTCGGCTCTGGACGAGCGGCCGCACCCAAGGAGCCGCGGCCCCCCGCGCGGGGGTCGCTCCGTGCCACCAGACGCGGTGCAAGGCCGCGTCCCTTCCCCGCAGTCCCGCGCAGCCGCGGGACTGGCTCTCGTCGTCGCGGCTTCATCCGCGGTGGGTCTTCCTGGTGGCGCTCCGGGCGCCGCCGCTTTTTGGCGGCCGGTCGGCGCCTTAGGCCGTCAGCGCCGCCGTGCCGGCGTGGCGCACCGGTGAGAACTTCTGTGGACCACCGGACGCGCCCTGGTGGTCCGTTTTTCCTGTGGTTTGCGCCTACGGCTTTCCTAGGATCCGAACTCTGCTGCGAAGGCCTCCAATCTCCATTTCGATCCCATTTCGTAAATGCCGTTAATCCACCCATCAACAAAAATCTGCGGAGGGTGGTCGGGACATGTTTGTTTGGTCCGCACCCTCTGCGTTAGGTGATAACAACTGGGAATAATATTCAACACATGAAAAAAAAAACAAGGCTCAATTTTAATAAATTCAAATTGAACTTTCATCTGGGTTCATTGTTTTAGAAGGAACAACCATGGGAATAAAAATTATTCTCAAATAAAACCCCTACCTCGTAGCTGTGGTCGGACGAGAGTTCTTTGCGGAATTGACCGTCGCGGAAGAAGAGGATCGTCGCGTCGCTGAAGGGTGTTGCGTCGTCGACCTCCGAGGGTTAAAGAAAACACACATATTTAATTTCACAAATTAAATCAATGTTAAGGATAAAATCCACAAAGGAAAAATTAAAATATCCGAAATCTCCTACCTCAAGCAGTTGATGATCAGATATTGTTACATGGAAGAACGTCACGGAAGAAGCATCGTGGAAGGAGAATCATCAGCGTCATGGAACACAGCATCGTGTCGTCGATCTCTGAGGGTTCGGCGTTCTTCACGTTCTTCGCATTCTTCACGTTCTTCGCGAAGAGGAAAGAAGGTACATATTCCCCAAATCCTCTCAACAATCAACCCGTCAACAAAAAGAAAAGTTGTTGGTCTTACTTTGTTATTATGCCAACAGTTTGAAAACATGTTAAGAAACGAACCATTAATTCAGTGAATTAATGGTAACGACTTAACTGTCCATTTAATAGGAGCATTTAAGAGTTTTAGAAAACTCCCTAGTTTACTTTCATTAAGAGGGGGTTGCGGGTGCGTTACTTAGGGGAAAAGAATCGGTGGGGATCGTGTGGGCCCCATCTCACAAATATCCTACCAAGAGGGTAGGATATTTTGGGTTCCACCCTATCCGCTTCAACTCAGCTTAAGCACCTTTAAGTGGCTTTAAGTGGCTTTAAGTGAAATAAAATAAAGTCGTCGCACCACTTTATTTTATTTTCTTCAGTTAACCTAAAAAATTAAAAACCACACCCGAGCAAACGCAACTCCGGAAGAGGCATTTCTAAGCAAGTACCGGCGCTGCGATTCCATCGGTGCCCTCGGAATTCGATTCCGAGCACCAGTTCAAAAGTTAGAAAAACCCGCTCGTTCGTTTACTGAACGTACCCAAGCCAAACTTCGGAAAATGATTTCGGGCACACTGGGCCTCGGAATCACGGCCGTCAGAAACTGCGTTCTTGTAAAATTCCAAAGAAAATTATGAAAAAAAATCCTTGAAATTTAGGGGTCTTTACAGTTTGTATCATGATTCCATTTACCCGAAATTATAACCTATATATTGTAGTATAAATCGTGAAACATAATCTCTATTATGGTATATCATTTTAAAAATACCTAGAAAAATGAATGTGAAAACAAAAAAGATCTTTTAGAAATCATTTTTATCATTGATGTAAATGAAGAACTTATGGGTAACTTCCATAATTATTTTTAAAATTATGAATAATAACTTATTTAATACCATTAATTTTTAAATAATATCAAATAATGGAGAATTAAAAATTAAATAATTATTTCTTTAATAAATGTGGATCTAAAAAAATATTACGAAAGATAAATCTTTAATACTTGAATTAATATTTCATTTTAACCAACACTATAATAAGAGAGATAAATAATTATTTTTATTAAAAAATTAGTTTCCCAAAGATGATCATGGAAAATAATATTTTAAAATATTAAGGTAGGAGACCAAAATTTTTGGAAGAACAATGTTCAAAAGAAAACATTATAACTCAATGAAGGGGATTTGGGAAACCAAAACTACATTACTACTTGGGAAACAACTATATCAAAAGAAACATGAATAAAGGAACATTATTTTGGTAGAAAATCTCATGAAATACAAGGATTATAATAAAAAATATCCATGGCATGTCAATAAACCAATAGTAGCATATTTATTAACATGTAACATATCAAAAAGAATAAGAATTACGAGAAATAAAAATAATGCTACTTGTGTATCATATTAATAAAACCCACCTAAAAATAAGACATGTCATTAAAAAATAAATAAATAAATAAATAAAATTATTAAAATAAAAATTATGATAATATATCTCACATAGTATATATATATAAATTACATAAATGAAATTTGGGGCATAATATAAAACTTGTCTCATAGAGAGTAATTTGAGACGAAAACCCTTACCTACTTCCATATTAATTAAATAAACACTTTTAACACCCTAAATACTAATTTTATCTTATTTATATACTTCTTAGGAAAAATTTTATTTTTTTATTAAATTAATATATACCATTTATAAAAATTCTTTACTATATTGCTTTATTCAATATGTTTGTGACTTGTGGTTATTTAGTGCTATTTTTTGTAACGTCTCATTTATATTAACTGTGGTAGAAAGTGTCAAAAGAATTAGTTTCATACAATCTATAATAATATCAGTTTTATGTTTTTCACAATCTATATATTAAATATTTTTTTAAATCCATCAATGATGTGTGTTGATGAAAAATGGAACTCATAGCTCATTAATGTGATAGTCAACACATATGAATAATTAATGTTCATATTTCAAGAAAATCGAGAGGAAAAGGTGGTAAATGATATTATGAAATCAAATAAAAAAATTTACATTATATAAATAATATTAATTCATAGATTATATCCTTTTTACAATCCATTAAAGTAAATTTAGAAAAAACAATTGACATTGCTTTGTGGAGGTAGCAGTTCCTGCAACGCCCCAACGATGATTTCTTTCATAGCGAGTGGAGAGGAATAAATAATGGTTATTAAATTAATATAATAATAAATATTCCTAATTATGATTTTTATTTAATTAAATATTTTTGGTTATATTATTTTTTTTAACAATAGGATTAAGGATAAAACTTAAGAAGGAGACAATTTTTATGTTTGGGACATGATATTTCATTGGAAAATTACATGGAATTGATGGGACTAGGATGAAATAGTGATAATAGGGTCTTATTAGAGTGTAAATGACAACTTATATAGTATATGGTGTATGATATTCAAGGAAATTTTGAATGGTAGGGTCATGTTTGAAAGGGTGTAAGTGATCCCCTATTATAAGAGAGAAAAATAGATCTTTTGGAAACACACATAATTTTTTAATAATTTCACAAAACTATTTCAATATTAATAGATAAAATGATTGTAATGAATTGAGTATGTATTTTATTTGGATATATAAATACTTTAAAAATAATTTCTATAAATTTTTAAATCATTTTATAGGGGGTTTTCCCTGGGTTTTTTCTATTTTACACTTGTACTTATAAACTAGGTAACTAGTTTTTAAATATGTGATTTTATGTTTTATTTATAATATAACACCACCCATAAAACTAAATATGCTTGTTTTAGATGAAAATTTTACATCTATTTAATGTAATTCAATTTCTATATATTTTAAATTTAACTTTTAAATTAAAAAATCAGAATGTGTAGAAAATGTTTTTAGTGCAAAAAATTAAATTTTGACCATTATGGTTTCATAATATTATTTAGTTTTTATCAGTAAATAAATTAGAGTAAAATTATTTATTTATGTGTTTATAAATCATATTATTTTCAATAATTAATTTATTTTAATTTAATTTATTTGATATACATTCTTTTATATGATTACAATTGTAATTTAAAAAAATATTTTACTATTATCATGGTAATGGGAATTAATCCTAAAAATAAAATTTTTATACACAAAAAAGAAATTGGAAATATGAAATATTATTAGAATTATTAAGTCAAATATATGAATAATTTTATTTATTTACAATTTTATGTGTAGGGAAATTAATCTTAAAATTAGTGCATATAATAAAAGAAATATGTCCTTAAAAAAGTGAAATTTTATAGAAAAATTTTATGTATAGAAATAAATTAAAAATTTTATTGATTGTAATGATATTAAAAAGATTATTATGTATCAAATAATATTTATTTTAATATTTTATAAATTTTTAAATTAATTTTCTTCTTGTACAAAATTAATTAATTAACGATGACATTCATTCTATATAAAAATTACTTGATTTTTTAAAGTGATATTCATGGGTTTTTCAAATTGACATAGTAATTTTAAATGACTTATTTACATTATAAATACATATTTTTTATGTAAAAAAGGTTTCAAAAACATCTATGTTAGATAAATGTGATTGCATTAGGAAAATCTATTTTTTATTACCATTCACATAAAAATCAAACAATTTAGAAAAAAATAAAAAAATGAAAGAAATTTTTGTTTTAAGGAAACAATAACTGAATTTCACATTATCAAATTTATATTAGAGAGAATTTGAATTTATATTTTTTAAAATAAAATATATAATATAAAGAAACAACATTTTATAGAAAATAACCTTATTAAATATTGACTCATTTAAATTATTTAATTTGAAATGGTGAGAATGAATAATGGTTTACCAAAATAGTGTTAATTATAGAATCATTAATAATTTAATTTTAATTTTTTGAAATTTTATTATGTTAGGTGATTCATGCGATAGAAGTTATTCAACAGATTTACTCGTTCAATGCTAATCTCATAATATGATCTTAAGGTGTTACAATGTGGCTAGTCTACAATCAAGAGTTATAGACCTTAGGATGATTCAATATCTGGGTGACATTTATTATTCATGGAATGATTGGTCATCCATCTATGACTAAAATACTAGTGTATTTCCTGGTCACATAATGACTACATATAGTAATTACATGACATTTCTTCACTCCAAAGTGAAAGACCTCTAAAACAAACCGAATACATCCAAAACTAATGATATTCAAATAAAATTGAACAATTTAATCTAATAAAACAATTTAAATATAAACCTATTACGGATATGGTATCATAGTATCTAAAGTATGTTTTTAGGTAATAATCAAGGGACTTTATTTCTAGTCAAATTTATCCTAACATATTTAATATGGGGGTTATCTGTATTTTTATATTATATAGTGTGTATGATATTTATAAAAATAGTGTATTATTATTTGATACTAATTAATGAAATTATCGTGTAAACATGATATAAATGAGAAAATAATATTAAAGTGAGCATTGATGATGTCTCTAAGGTCCTTGTAATTTTATACAATTTATATAATGATGATTCACATAGACAATATGGTAGGTATTTTGGGAAGACCAACAATAGTACAACATGCATAAGGATTTTTGAGATGGATCTTTTTTACACCCCTAAAAATCTAGAAGAATAACATTTTATTCAACAGTGTGTATGACATGAAAAACCAACCATATTATGTAATATAACATCTCGAGACTTTATGATATATTTACTATTTTAAATAAATTCAATCTATTATATAGTATGCAATGAACTCAATACTGAGTTAGCTTTCATTTCAAAAATTAGAAAGTTTCTTCAATATCTTGAGTTACACACAAGATCTAGTTTTCTAAATAATATAAATGATGTATTCAAAATGAAAATTCTATATTAGGCATTAAATTGGATGTTATAAAAAGTATCATCTAAATTATGACAATAAATGGTTTAATTAATTGGTTACTAATTAATTAGAAATGGATATGATCTAATTATGTATATAAAAAGAAATTTTTGTGCACCAAAATTATTTTTTCTAAATAAATTAAATTAATTACTCCTGATGTTAATAATGTTTATCAAGCCTTGATGATAATTACTGACATGGATGGATTTCAATATGTTGAATCTCAAAGTGATTATGATATCATACTAGATACGAATAAACAAGGTCATGATTGGGAACCCCCAAAACAATGGATGATTTTTAGAAACCCAAAAGGTAGGGAAAACTCGCATATAAGGGGTGGTAGAGATAAAAAAAGTTGATTTTGCAGGTTTTCCTATTGTTTTGTGGTGGTTCACTGAGTTCCAATTGTTCGTTTTTCATTTCCATTGTCTCTTTATATGTTTAATATATTTTAAAAAATAATTCCACGGCCATGGGTTCTAATATATGGCTCATGCACTTCCTAGTACTTTTTTTGATAAATAGTGAACAATATTAAAATTTAATTGGAATATAACATTTCATCTAACTAATTTATAATGATAAATTATACATTAAATTGGTTTTAATTTAATTTAATATAAATTATACATCTATTTATCTAGTTTAGGTCATTTGAAATTTTTTTATATTAATGATATATATTAAAACATAGTAAAATATTGAATAGTTTCACATTAAAAATCCACTTTGTTGTAGTTTATGTAAGATTATTCAAAAATTAAATTCTACAATTTATTTGAGTTAAAATATAAAATATGGATTCTATTTTTTTATTAAGAATAATTTATAATTTCTGATGAGTTCAACTTAATTTTTTAACAAATGATTAGTGAAAATTGTTAAAATTAATTACAATGCTCAAGGAGAAAACGAGTTTACATAGTGGTTATACATAGAATATAAAGTATAAAATGAGTGAATACTTATCTAACACTTATTTTATTGGAATATTTAGACTATTATGAATTTATTATCTAAATTTAAGAGTTTTTGGGACATGTTTCCTTGAATGTGAACCATATAACATGTTATAGAATGAAAAAGACAAAAAAATTATTTCCTTACATTTAATTTCTATACTGATTTGGGAATGGAAAAAAATACATATTTTTGGTTATATATATTATTTTTTAATATAAATAATTTTTTCCTGTCATGAAAATTTATCATTAATTTTTGTAGATGAATTGTTTACCTAAACTGCTTAAGAAACACCAATATAGTAATTATTTAGTTAATAGTTAACTAAATTAAATGATACTGAACACATTAAAAGTGATATAAATTGAATTATTTATTTTCATACATTTATTTTTTAGATAAATATATCCTATTACATTATTAATAACT
Organism: Viscum album; assembly: GCA_963277665.1. NCBI lineage: Eukaryota > Viridiplantae > Streptophyta > Magnoliopsida > Santalales > Viscaceae > Viscum > Viscum album. The sequence continues at coordinate 196,971,727 of OY728162.1, forward strand.
TAATATATTTATAATATATTATTTTAACAATTATTTTAAATCTAAATTAAATAAATAATTTCAAAATTTAAATTAATGTTGTATTATAATAAATGATATTTTTTAATTGATTTAAAATTAATAAAAATCATGTCCACTACCAAGTGATCTTTAAATTTTAATGAAAATAAAATATTTTTCATTTATGGACCAAATTTTATTTTATAATGAACATGTTGACCTCTAAATAGTATAAACATTACTATTACTGTTAACATCAAAGTAGTCTTTTTGTGTGTTGTAATTCTATTAAAATTAATTTCTAACATGCATGGATTTTTTAATATATAAATTATATATCATATTTAGAATCATTCGGTGATAATTATTTAATAATACTAACTTTAATTTAGCCTTAATGGATAAATTACCTAGATTATAAAACTATTTAACATAATAAAAATCAAAATAGTAAATTTTGGGAAACAAACAGGATAAGGAAAAAAATGAAAAAATTATATTTATTTTTATGTGTGGAGGTATTTCTCTATAATAATTTCCACACAAAACATTATTTCTTCATTTTTGAGGAAAAGTTGTTTTGGGATACCTCCCAAAATTGAATACTTTTGAGTATTTATATATATTTTACTCCTCCTCAACTATAAAAAGGCACACACTTCCACCACGTCATCACACCTCTAAATCTATTTAAATTGACCATGATATACCAAAATAACTGCCCAATATTCCTCCTATAATCCTAGAATCCTTAGGTTGGGTATAAATCCAACAATTCAAGGTTTTAGTAAAAACCTAATGAGGAAACCTGAAGAAGAGGTAATGCTCATCTAAAATATTTTATATTTTATTTCCACTCCACCACAAAAATTATTATTATTACATGATAATATAATGACATAAATATCTTCCATATGATGTGATGTTATTATGTTAAGGGTAAAACCTAAATATTCACACACTTCCATCAAATGGGTTATGAAATCATCATTCGTGTGTATGGTGGACTATCACCTCGCGAACTGATGTCATTCGTTCTTCCATTACAATATTTCATGGTTAGAGAAAATGATGTATTTATTGTTTAAATTATATATATATATATATATATATAATTTATGAGGTTATTATTCTTATTTAATTATTATATCACACATACTTTCATGCCATCAATTTTTTTGGGATTATGATAACATCGCTCGTGTGTATAACGGACTACCGCCTCGCGAAGCGATGTGATTTGATCACACTTTACATTGAATTTATTATGGATGTGTTTAACAAATATTTGTGATATATATGACATAATAATCATATTAGAATTATAATATATATATATATATCATTTAATTTTCATTCATTGAAAATGAAAATACAATGGATACAACGTTCATGTGTACGTAGGATTTACTATTTCCATGAATGGTGTATTCCATTTCCTCGCAAAAAATATTAAGGATTAATATAAATACATATATAATGACAATATATGACATATAATTAAATTTTTACATCATGGATAAGATAAAATCATAATTTATGTAAGAGTAACAACAAATAACAAGTAAAAATATTCTTGAAAAACCAGTCCATTATCACTCCAAACAATGAAAGAAATGATTGATTATTTATAAACGCTTAACAAGACATTATAAAAGGATCATATATAATGATATAAATATTAAAACGGTTCTATTATAAGTTGAAAACATGCTTAAAACCATTATATGTGTGTTTAAATACTTTTCAACCAAAAAAATCAGTATGTAAGGGATTTTATCTCAATTTACATTCCATTGATACTTATTTGTTAATATGCTCCAATACACTTTTATGTGGTGTATATAATCCCCATTTATATGTAATATCATGAATACATCATTCTTCATGTTATTTTAAGTTTCAATTTGAATTATTTTTCCCAAGTGGATTTGATTTGAAAATTAAAATGTGATAAAAGTTAGTTTGAAACCCCACTTTCTTTTTTGATTGTTAATTTTATCTTGAAACAATCACATTATTATAATCATTTTTTTGGAAATAACATTTATCTTAAATATCTATATTATTTTGTGTTTTATGTGATTATATTCCTAAACCTTATTCAATTTTTATATAATATGTATTCTTTGAATGTTATATAGTTAAATAGAAAAATATTGATAAATATATATCATGTAATCAACATGTATATTTGATAAGGAAATTTTTTTATGAATTAAATTGATTATTTGATATATATGTTGATTTATTTGGACTAGTATGACATGGTTTGGGGACTGTTTAATGTAACCCCATCAATACACCAGTTGTCTCATGAGGAGAAATCTCATGGACAAACCCTACTTGTTTATAAAAAATAATTTTTAAACTATATTATGTTGAAAGTAGTATATTATAAAATGTTTTATAAAAGCTAATAACGGTTAATGTATCATTTTCATATTAAACATATCTTTTGATATTAAAACATTTCCTTTATTCTGATTCAATTGTTATTATCCATGATATTTTCAATATGTAAAAATCGATTGATGTATTTAATTATCAGTTTATATATTAAATGACATTTTGTAGTTATTTACCTTCCCATATTGATTCTGACTTATCATATCATGATATTCATGTAATTTAAATTGAATTTTTTGCTAGTTATTCTCATTTCCATATTAATTATGCTCATTTATTCATTATTGACTCTGTTATACTTAACCCTTACTGAGCATTTGAGATTTTTCTTAATTTGTTTCCTTTCACTAGGATTCAACGAAGGTTACTTTGACTAATATACAATTATATGGTAGATTTAATAAATATATACTCAAAAAAAATATATAGTAATTTTTTGTTCAATTATAATTCAAGTCTAGCATATGTATCTAGTTTTATAACACTACTAAACTATTTGATCCTTTGAGATTTTATTCCCTATAATCATGCCAATATAGTGGTTGCAGACACATTCTCTATGATTTTGGGGTTAGTTCTCTATAATTTTTATCAAAGTATGTTTAGTAGAAACCTTTAAAATTGGATTCATGAAAAATATATTAGATAACAAAACCTTATGATATAATTTGAGGATATATGTGGAAGAAAACCCCAAAAGAACCCATTTTTATGATTATAAGATTAACTACGCATACTGTTTTCAATTTATGCTATGCACTTCACTAGTTTTGGGATTGTACATTATGTTTCATAATGATATGATCTAATCTAGAAAATGTCTTCATTTAAAAATGGAAGTTAGCATATGTAATGTGAACCTCAACAATGCACATTATCCAAAGAGTATGATTGGTCTTGTATTTTATAGTGTCAAGAAAATATTTCATAGGAAACTCGTATCACATATATTTTCTTTATATGTGGACATAGTATCATTTGATAATATGACAAATAAAGTTTGATGTCCTCTAATCTGGAACTCTCTAATGTGTGAAGAATCAGTTGATTATGAGACCTAACCCCCCCCCCCACCCACACTGAAGGCTTTCAAATATTAGTGGGGTAGGATATGTATAGTTAGGAGAATATAACACATGTTTATAGAGTTACAACACAAAAGAAAAATCCAATAACAAAAAAAAATAGAGTGCATAAATAATGGAAACAAAATGATAGAGCAGAAACTGACTAACAATCCTATAAATAATAAAGGAATAAAGTAATGAAATTATGGAATGTAACTAAATATCTTGTTACAAGTAATAAAAAAATAAAATACTTGAACACTCAATAAAGGAATCAGTTGTACTTGATCTTGAAAACCATGTTTATCCCATCTCCAAACTCCACACCATCTAGCAGGAAAACAATAAACAACATGGTCCTTTTCTAGAGTCCAAACTGGCATACCAATAATCTGCTCAGGTACTAAACGGAATCCCGAATAGGGTGTGAGTATAACTCAGTAGGTTGACACAACCATGTCTAACAATAAATAGTGTAATAATAATTGTATACAATAATATAATAAACAATAAATTAACTAATTAAATAATGAAATTAATACCATATTGAACTACTTCAACACAATAATAGAATGTCTTTGAGTGCCTTACAACCATGCCAACCATAACAATGTAACTATGTTAGAACATAACCTACCTCATGTCCATGAAAAAATGTCTCTATTCATTTCATACAACCATTCCAAATATAACCTTATATCCAAGTTTTAAATGACATAAATCTGGGTCAAACATGAATTATATAAATTTCAGAATTTAATTAAGAACAGGCCCACTTATATAAATTCCAGGATGTTGCATTGGGAGAAACCTACTATTTATGCATATCAGTATGTATCACTGGTCATAGCCCACTATATAATAATTTCAGTGTGTATCACTAGGGTTAGCCCCCTATATAACCATTTCAGTATGTTTCATTAGGATGAGCCCTCTATATAGGCATTTCAACATGAGACATAAGGCCAAGACCAACATATAATAATTTCAGCAATTAATCAAAACACAATTCATGGTAATAAGGATATCACAATATCACATCATATGGACCAATGGTCAATTATGAAAATTCAATACATATTTCAATTACACATTCCATATATCATTTTTCATAACTAATAAAATGCCATTTTTTTCAACAAACAAGCCAAGCCAAGGTGAATCTATATCAAGAAAAAACCCACCATCCATGTCATGATAAAAACACTATAAGAAATTATCAATTCATTTATATTAATTGGTTTTATCACATGAATGGTAACCACAATACAGTTTAATAACAAATTGGATCCAAAGGGAGTCAAAGGAGAAATTCAATTCATTCTTTCTATTTGTTCCAATCATGATATGTTGTCGTATTTTAATGATTTTAAATACATGAAAATTATGAAATCATAGGGTTAAGATTTACACCCCAAAATTTTACTACCAATCAAACAACACTTCCAATGGAGAATTTCCATTGGTAAGAAGGTGTGGATAAAGGCAAGAAGGATCTTAGAACAAAAAATCAATATCCAAATAAGCAATGAACACAATCAAGAGATAACACCAAAATGTTTGGAGAAATAAGGGAGGGAAGGGAAATCATGATAAAAACCACATACTAGGGATTGATCACACAATAATGACATTCATAAGATAGGTGGTAACTCCAAAATTGTATGGAAGGATCCCTAGGGTCGATAGGAGGAAGATTAATGTTATATGGGATAAAAATAAACCACATGATATATATTATAACAACATGCCGAGGAATTACACAACATGTAAGATAGTTACAGTTCGTGTAATTATTTTTATATGGATACACTGAAAACCCCATCTTGTAATAATATTATTTATTTTTATGGAATATTAAACTATGTGTAACTTAATTACATGTAATGTATTTTTTCATGTTGTGAATCTGTTCATGACATCTAACCATTAACAACATGTTCCTAGAAACAATTACACAACATTTATTAAAGTGAAAAATCATATATTTTTTCTACAAATATTTTTTCATTCTAGGTTGTTCATAAATCCCTAACCCCCTTTAAGGATTCTCAACATACCAAGGAACCATAATAAACTGTGAACTATTCATCCATACTCTAGTAATTCAAACAAAAAACCCAATCAGATCCCCATGTGAATCCCCTATATTTCTTCCCAAGAGTCCTCATAACCCAATATAATGTTTATAAAAACAACATACATTCATGAACATTAAGTCATTTTCCCTAATAAAGGATCTCATCTATGAAAATACATGACCATGAAGGCTCAAACAAAAAACTCAAAGAGGGACATACTTGAAAAAAAATGAGATATTACATCCTCCCCACCATAAATATTTTCATCCCAATGTTGATCTATGCATTACAATGGGGTCTCATCCAAACAAAATTTTCCCCTTTCATGGTCATTCATATTATTAGGGCTTCCAAATGGGAGAAATCCTGGATAATGCTCTAATAAAAATTGGCTAAAACTATTAATGTTTGAATATAAATGTCATTATTGGGATGCTCCCAATATTTTGTGGATCTAACATTCACTAGGTCCACTAACGCTCCTACCTATGATATAAAATAGCCTAATAAGTACAATTTATCAATAGAGAAACTACATTTGGTTAGATTCACGTAAATTAGATTCTCTCTCAATATAATCGATATGATTTTATGAAGTTTGGAATGATCGTATACTGCCTTGGATTAAACTATGATGTCATGGATAAAACTATCAAAAACTAATATATAAAATAATGATGGATCTTATTTATCAACTCCATGAAAAAAGATGGTGCATTGGTCAAACCAAACTACAACACTAGAAACACATAAATTCCAAACATTCTCTTAAAAGATGTATCGGGTGTTTTTGATGGTCTCACCCTCAAATGACGGTATCCTAATATCAAATAAATCTGGTAAGAGATCATAGAATCTCTCAAATGATCAACTAGATCATCTATGAATGTAAAAGGATAATGGTTATTGACCATCATATCGTTCAATATCTGATAATCAACACATAAGCACAACATACCATTAACCTTCATGGGGAAGAGATCTTGAGAACACCAAAGATATGTAATAGTCCATATGAAACCATTAGTTTTTAGATCCTCAAACTGAACATTCAAATCTCTAATTTATACTGGTTCCATTTTGTAAGATAGGATAGAAACTGAATTTTCTCTCAGGATTAACTTGATCATAAACTCGATCTCTCGCCCAGGTTGTATGTCCCAGAACTCATAAAAAACATATTGAAAATTCTATAAAATTTTATTAATAGAATACTAATGCACCCCAAAATCATCTAGAAAAATAAAAACTATATGATCTCTAACAAAATCAAATCTACACCAAATTGGTCCTATATGACTATCCTAAAGATTCTAATAACCCTAGTGAGAATAGTTTCCTCCTTCAAGAGATGAAAAGGTAACTATACTAGGGTAATAGTTGATATGATATTATTATAGACCTAACTGATCTTTATTCAAAATAAAATTGAAGACTTTCATTTGTAGCATTAATGGTTTCTAAATCAAATGGAAACCACCAATATATAGAGAATTCACTTTTCAACAATTGATATTCTTAAATCGCAATCCCAATAGTGTGATGATGGTTAAAAAAACACCCATGATTTCCACATCCAATCCAAAACCATTTACAAAAACATTAGAAAAAGAGGAATGTGATGCTCTTATATCAAAAAATGAAAATAGAATCAAGGGTATATGATACAATAATTGTACCTCTGACAGTAGATGTTCCTGCATCCACAATAGCTGGAGTTGTCTGTATGACATGTAGCTGACCAGTCCCTCTACCCTATGCTCTATCCTAAATCCCTTGAGGTATACCCTATAATTGGAACTTCCATTTCTTCACTAGGGTTCCATGTACCCTTCCTTGACTAGAACATCCCATGGAACTCCAGTAACATGTATTTTTAGGAGTAGTAGACTCATTCCTAGACTCTGGTACCTATCTTGTTCCCCTTCCACTACTATGTTGTTGTGTGCCCCCTACAAACCATATTTCGGTGGACCAATATACTGAAAGCATGAAACTCTAATGTGGGATATAGATATTTAGGCCATTTTTCCCTTATTTCCAAATGGATAAACATTCATAAAAATATGGTCTTGAGTTGGATTTAAACATACCTAGCTTCTCTAACCATTGCAACCCTAAAGAAAACTATCAAAGAAATGCTTCCTTCCACTAGAATAAGAGTTCAAGTTTTTTGCCTTTTGAAGTTTTCTGGCCACTACCCAGGGCCCCTCTTAGATTCCATTTCATGACGACTGCTTAATTTAACACATCTACAAAAATTCTAAGATGAACATGTTCACCTGTGACCTCATCTCATAGGAAAGAAAATCTTGAAAACATCTATCCCTGTATATCTAATCAACATCCAAATATGGAACAATGTGCTACATGATGGTGAAACATTCAGTGTATTCTAGCACTAGCATTCCCTCCTATGTTAGGGGCATTAACTCACAATCCTTCACACCCTCAATGCCTCAAGATAAAATTGGCCGAAGAACTTTTTAATGATGAATTTCTAGGATAACTCCTCATACATCCCTTGATGCTCTATAATTTCTAACCAATACTCTGTTAGTCCATGAATCAAATATTCCACAAGATTTATCTTAATATCTACGGGTGTGTAATGATTCTTAAAGATCATCTAGAATTATTTGATCTATAATAGGCCTCCCTCCTCTGTAAACATAGGAAGATGATGTAGTTGAAACACTCTCATAAAATCACACATTAAATGAATGGTGTTAAAAATCTCCCCTTCCATAAATATCTAGACCCTCGGGAAGCTATCATGAATTTTAACATCCATATGATCCTAAATAACTACACTAAGATCCAGTTCAGCTATGTTGGGAACGTGTTTATTTTCACTCTCCTCATGATAAACTCAAAGATAAAGAGGATGCATTTTGACTACAAGACAAACACACTCCCTAGAACACTTCCATTAATAACAAGATCAACCTTAATAGGTGGAAACAATAGAGAACCACTATCTTATAATCTCTCTAAACAAGGATAACATATTCTTTAGAATTAAATAATAGTTCATTTATTTTATTTCCCTATTATAATAGATATCTCATATCACAATTCAATATGAAATTATATATCATAAGAAAATTAATATGTCCCTATCATGAACAATTCAGGTCAATATATAACCATTTGTGCCTATTATGATGCATTTATACTCATATCACACTATACCGGGACACAATTATAAATATAAAGGACCAATAACATCATTAAATAAAAATATATCACAATAAGTGAAGCACTCAGGGGGAAATAACAACAATTTTAACATGAAAACAGTGTAAACAAAAATCCACCCCAAGGAAGTCAAATTTTCTGCCATACATGGGTTACGTACTCCCATGCACAAGTTCATTACCAGGTCTTAAGAAATATTAATATCTTTTCATCCATTCCCAAATAGTATATAAATAGAAAATAAACATATACCTTTTTTATGCCACATTGTAATGTCTCCAAATATGAAACTCTCTCATGTTGTCAGAAAGGGTTAGTTATGAGGCCTTAGGCACACCTCCCCATATGAAAGTGCCTACCAACTAGCAGAAGGGGTGGGATATATATTGTGGGAAGAATATACCCCTTCTTACATAGTTACAAAATAAAGGAATAATATAATAATAATAATTAAATATCAGAGTGTGGATACAATGGAATCAAAATGATACAGCAAAAACTAACTAATAATACAATAAAAATTAAATTAATAATGTAATGACATACTTGAATGTGACTATATTTAATGCAAGGAGTGATTTAAAAATAGAAGACTAGAACAGAAAAAAATGATTAAAAAGTACCAAATCCTGATCCCCTTGTTAGTTCTATCTCTAAACTCCAGCCCATCCAAAAAGAAAACCATCAACAAGAAGATCCTTTTTCACTATCCAAACCTACATCCATATAATATTTTCGGATAATATACATAGGCTCTAATAGTATTTGAGTATAAATCAGTAGGTTGAAACCACCATGTCTATCCATAACAATTTTGGTAATAAGGGTATGCAATAATGTAATAAACAAGCATACAGAAGCCCAGATAGGGTGTGAGTATAACTCAGTAAGTTGACACCACCGTGTCTAAGCATAAATATTTTGATAATAAGTTTATGGAATAATACAATAAACAAGTATATTATATTATTTAACAATGAAACTAATACCTTATAAAATTGCTTCTGCACTGTCCCATTATGTCTCTCAGGTTTTATCATGGCCATTCCAACCATGACCATGTAACTATAGTAAAATAAAACCTTCCTCAAATCCATGTCAAAATGTCTCTGATCACATCTTACAACCATGACAACTTTAACCTTGTAACCAAGGTTTTAATTACCCAAATCTAGGTGAAAAACTTTATATAATAATTTCATAATTTAATTAGTGATGAGCCTTCTATATAAGCATTTCATCATGTGTCACTAGGTAAAGCCCACTATATATTCATTTCAAATTATATCACCAAGAATAGACCTATATATAAGTATTTTAGCATGTATCACTTGGAATATTCCTCTATATAATCATTTTAGCATGTTTTACATGCCCAAGCCCACTATATAATCATTTCATCATGAGTCACTAGGCCAATCCATATATATAATCATTTAATCATTTAATCACAACACAATTCATGGCAAAAGGATATCATTATATAACATCATATTGGCCAATGGTTAAATATAAAAATTACCATTCATCTTCTATTACACATTTCTTATATCAATTGATCATAATCAATAACATGCCAGTTATCTCAAAAAAAATCCAATCCCATGTTACTGTATATCAAGAAAATACTGACCATCCATTTAATTCTAAACAAGCATTAATCTATTAAAAATTCATTTATATTAAAGGGTTCTCTTACCTGAATGGTATCCACAAGATAGGTCAATAACCATTTAGATCCAGACAGATAGTAAGGACTAATTTTATTCATTCTTCTAATTTATTCGGTGAATTATATGTTAGTACAATTTAAATATTGCACATACTTTAAAATTTTCATGCTATAAGGTCACGATTTAGACCCCTGTCTTTAAGTGTTGATAAAAAATTATTTCCAATGGAAAACACCCATGAGGTTGATGAAGCAGGTGAGTATAAGAAGGATCCTAGATCAAAACTTGAAATGATCAAAACCAAAAATGCACACTATCAAGAGATTACACCTTAACATCTAGAGAAACAAATGAGAGAAGGTAAAATGGTAAAAACAACTTACTAGGGATTTACCACACAAGAAGTACGTCTGGAAGGGAGGTTGGAACTCCAAAATCACTTAGAAGTTTCCCTAGGGTTAAGGGTAAGAAGCTTCACATGGGATGAAATTAAAAACCCGCAAGACATACATTAAAACATTAGGAAATGTAATTACAAGGTGTGTAATATAGTTACATTTTGTGTAATTATTTTTAGAGGGATATGCCTAAAACACCATCACCTAGTATTATTATTTATTTCAATTGATTATTACGTGACATGTAAGATAATTACATGACGTATATTATTTTCATGTCATGAATTTGTTCACAACATATAATCGTTCATGACATGTACCTGTCAAAAATTACACAACTTTTATTATAGTTATAAAATATGTAACTATTATATAGGAAGTTTTCAGTCTTATTTCCTTATAAAAACCTGAAACCCCTTTAAGGCTTCTCATATTACCAAGAATCCATGGTAAAACATTACCCATATATCTAAGTTCCATTAATTCAAAAATAAAGCTGAAATGTCACCCTGAATGGATCATCTCAAGATTTTCTCATGTTTTCTCATATCCCAATTGTATGTTTATTCAAATAAAATAATTTTAGAAAATTTAATTCATTCCCTCATACAAATTCTATATGTCTCCAAACATGACATGACCATTATGTTTCAAATGAAAAACTCAAAGTGGGACATACCTATAAAAATATTGGATCTTAAAGAAGATTTTTCTAAGTATTATAGAATCAGTGGGAAGCATGAGAAGAAGTGGAAAACTATAAAAAATGTAAATATGGGGAGGAATGGAAGGAATTATTGTCTCACTTATGATAATTGTGGAACTAACCACCAAGATACAATCAAAAAATCTTTGGGATTTTTCTAAATGACTAGAGATAAAGGACACCATGAATTTGATTGAAAGGGTAAGAAAAAGTATCCAATGTATAATGCCTCAATTATAGACATATGAGGCACTAAAATAATAAATCCCCAAGCTTCGAGGAAATATACCTCAGAATTAGATAAGGGATGAAGTTCAATCTAATGATGTTGATATAATCAAAGAGGAATAAATAATTTTATTTTGTTTGGAATAGGAATTATGGCATTTTAGTATTGTTTCAATGATATCCTCTTTATAATAATTATGAAATATATAAGGTTTGTACTATAATATTTTTTATAAAGGATTTGAGAGCATATGAGGAATTATACCAATAATAAAGAAAATTGAATTAGTGGAATGTTGAATTTCTTGGAAAACACATGAATGTTATAACTATAACACTTCATATGTTCTTCATTTTGAGATAATTATGTTCGGACAAAGAGATTATTGATACGGGTAATGAAAATTAGATATTACTGGAAACCATGGAGCTTATTAATGATAAGTTCATTTTGTAAATTTAGGGACCTTCATTGTAAATTTAGGAATCTTAATATTTTGGAGGGTCATAAGGTTAACCATTTATAAATTGTATAATTTGAGCATTGGATGATATTTAAGTTATTAAGATACTTATTAACCATAGGATATAACATGTTCTATGAGAAGAAGTATAAATAGTTCAAAGAACAATCAATGGAAAATATTGTTCATATGAAATAGAAACATAACAATTAATTTTGTTTCCATATATTCATAGAGTGTGAAATGATTCTTCAAATTTAGAAAAAAGGGTCATAAAACAAAAATATTGTCCTATTATCATTAATTTTGATACTATTAGGGGAAATTTTCACACATATATTTTATGGATTTGTGGTCATTAAATTTTCCCTAAACATGTTCTATATCATTATCCGTTAGTATTTGAGTGTTATTTTTCACTTTTATTCCCATTTTTTCATTTACCACCTATGTTATCCTACCTGGAATCATAGTTATGTGATTATTCTAGATTAATGTTGTACTTCACTTTATATCGTATTAAGAGGATGATTTTTTAACTCATTTATTATTTGGGTTTTTTAACATTTTTATTTCAAAGTTTTATTTCAATTATTTATAATATCAAGTATCATTTTCTTAAGCACAATTTAGTTAAGGTGGAAATAATATAACACTTCAAAAATTATTAAATAATAACATTTTGTTTGATACCTTGTATGTCATGAAACACTAATCATAGTGAGGAATATAAAAACATATGTCTTTATGATATATTTAGTAGTTGAAATAAATTAAATCTTTATTATAGCTTTCAATTCACTCAATACTAAGTTAGCTTGGGTTTCACGCAACAATAAGTTTCTTCCATAACTTGCATTACACGCAATACCATGTTTTTCCAAATACTATTAATACTTGTATTTAAAATGAGTATTATCACTTAGCTACTAAATTAAAATTTAAAAATAGGATTAAATATATATTGAAAAATATGGTTTAATTCATTGGTTACCCATGAATTTAAAATGAATATAAAAACCAATTGATTATAAATGAAATGTTTTTATAAAAAAATTATGGGAAAAAATTATTTTAATAAATTAAATTAATTATTATTATTTTATTATCATATTTAAATCAACATATTATATATTCTATATAGTTTTCTGAAACTTATCCAATATATTTGATAGGCATGATATAAGAACAAATCTAATTTTACAAATAAAAGGTCCAATTTTTTTTTTAAAAAAATTCCCACCTTTTAATTGTGCAATTGTTTTAAAACTTAATTTTAACAATTTTATTAATTTTATTTGAAAAGATAAACTTAATTTATTAACTATTAATGTCAAAATTATGTTAGTGTGAATTTTTTGAATTTTCTTGAGAAGTTTTATTTTTTGATGAATACTGAAAAATACTGGATTTTAAATGGAAATCACATTTTCATATAAATAATTTATAATGTTAAAGTGTATTTAAAATTGGTTTTAAAGACAAAATAGATCAATTATACATCTATTAATCTAATTTATTTAATTGTAATCATATCTATATAGAATTTAAAAATAAAAAATTAGTAATATTTTGAATAATTTCACTTTTAAAACCCACTTTCTCATCACGTCTGTGAGATTACTGTTAAATTAAATTCTTCCAATTATGAGAATAACATTTGAAAAAATGGATTTGATATTTGTAATCATAAAAATTTATAATTTATAATTAGGAAAACATAATTTTTGTCTGAAATGATCCGTGAAAACCTTTAATAATAATTTCAGCAATTAAGGAGAAAACTTGTTTACAATGTGTTTAAACAAAGAATATAAGGTTTAAAATGACCAAAAACATGTACAAAACCCTTTTTATGGACATATTTATACTCTTATAGATTTACACTCAAAATATAAGTGTTTCTGGGACTCCTTTCCATGAATGTGACCCATATAATAAGTTAAGTAAAGAAAAAGTCAAAAAAGATTCTTTCATTACTTTTAATTGATATAATGATTTGGGATTTGGGAAAAAATAAACTATTTTCGTTTATATATATGTTTTTGAAATATTCATAATTTTTTTATAATGATAATTTTTCATCCTTTTTTATATATGAATTAGTTACTTAAAATTATTATGAAATACCCATATAGTAATTATTTATTTGATAATTAACTAAAATAAATGATACTAAACAATTTAAAGTGAAGTAAATTAAATGAATTATTTCCTTAAATTATAATTTTGGGAAAATATATCGTATTACATAGGTTTAAACTTAATATATTAAAATTCTATTGTTGTCTTGATATTTTTAAATATGAAATATATAAATAATGTCAAAATTTACATTAATATTATTGTATAACTATTTTTATTTTATTAATTGATTTAAAAATAATAAAAATTTTATCCTATTAGTAGTGATTTTTAAATGTTAAAAAATATTAAATATTTTCCATTCCTGAACCAATTTATCTTTTATAATGAATATGTTAACCCCTAAATAGTAAAAAATTTATTAGCATGTTTAGGGTTTTTGCACATTATCAACGCTTCTATTAAAATTAATTTCCAACATACATGGTATTTTATTTTATAAATTATAGAAAATATTTAAATTAATTGGTTATATATTATCTAATATGTTTGAATTTAATTTATCCTTAATGGATAAATTACCTAGGCTAGAAAATTAGTCAACTTAATAAAAACCAAAAAGGTTAAATTAGGGAAACATATAAGATAAGTAAAAAATGATAAATTTTTTTTTTCTGTTTTGGATGTGCTTATAGATCATAAATCCCCTAAACTGAATTAATTCTCAATTTCAGAGGCACATGAGGTAAGGGAGGCCTCTCAATTGTGAATACATTTTAGTATTTAAAAGAATTCCACTCCTCCTCAACTATAAAAAGGTGCTCCCTCCCCTTCCAACTTCTTAAAAAATAACAACACATTTGCATTGACCAGTATCTAACATAAACACTCCCCAATTTCCATCCTATAATATTATTAGCCTTAGTTTCTGCATAAAATAAACCTTTCAAGGGTTTAATTCAAACATATGTAGGAAACCATAAGAAGATGTAATCTTTTTTTAAAAGCCTTTTTATTTTATTTCCTTCTCCAAAACCTCCAAATATTATTATTCAATGATCATATAATAACAAAATTATCTTACATATACTAATATTTTCTAAATATAAGCTTATAACCAAAATATTCACACACTTCCATCAAATGGGTTGTGAAATCATCATTCGTGTGTACGGAAGACTACCACCTCATGAACTGATGTCGTTCATTCTTCCATGACTTCCTTTCATGGGTGGAAATAATTATGGATTTAGTGTTTAAATACGATATATATACTATTTATTATTTTATTATTCTAATATAATTATTATATCAATCATACCTTTAAGATTTCTCTTTTGTGGGAATACAATAATTTTGCTCATGTGTACAATGGACTACAGCCTCACGAAGTGATGTTATTCATTCACGATTTTACATGGAATGTATTAAGGATGAGTTTAATAAATATATGTGATATATATGAAATAAAAATTATACTATAATTAAAATATATATACTAATAATTTAATTTAATTTCTTTAAAAATGATAAAAAATAGAAACAATGTTCATGTGTATATAATACCTACTATCTCCGTGAATAGTGTATTTCATTTCCTATCAAATTTTTTTTGGACTAATATAAATTAAAATTTTAATGAATATATATTATATTTAAATAATGGTTTACATTATAGATATGATTAAATCATAATATATGTAAGGGAAAAAAACAAGAACAAACATACTCGAAAACAAGGTAATTAACAACTAAAACAATGAAAATAATGAAAGATTATTATAAAACATGTGATAAGATGTTAAAAAAGAATAATTTATGATATTATTAATATTAATATGTTTTTTATAAGTAGATTAAATGATTAAATACATTATATAGGATTTAAAATATCGTTCATCCAAAAGGAAGCGGTGGGTAAGAGATTTCGTCTCAATTTACATTCCATTGAAACTTATTTGTTATTATGCACCAATTTACATTTATGTGGTGTTTATACTACCCTATGAAATTTAATATAATAATTACATCATTATTCATGGTATTATATGTTTCTATTTGAATTATTAAACCTAATGGGATTTTACATGAAAATTATCAAGTGATAATAGTTATCGTGAAATATCACTTTTTTTATGATTGATAACTTTCTCTTGAAATAATTAATTTGTTGTAATGAATTTTCATTGGAAATTAAAATTTTCATAAATATCCATATTATTGATTAATGTGTATGATTATTTTCCAAAACCATATACAACATTTACATATGATGTTTACTTTGAATGTCATTTTGTTAACTGAGGAAATATTGATAAATTTATATCCTTTACTCAATACATATATTTGATATGGAACATTTTTTATGAGTTAAATAAATTATTCAATATATGATTACTATTTTGTACTAGTATTACATGAGTTGGGGAATATTTAAATAAATCCTCTCAATGCATCAATAGTCTCATGAGATGAAATTATACACGTTTGAAACTTGTATATTTTAAACAACCTTATGAAAGATCATGAAAGTATAATTTTATATACCCATCTTGTGGAAGGTATTGAAGTTAAAGGTATCATGTTCCTAAGAAACATGATGTCTAATATTAAAGAATTTCCATCATTCAGATTAAATTATTATTATCCATGATATTATCATAATGACAAATTCTATGGATGTATTTCATTATCAATCTATTTATTAAATGAAATGTGTTTTTAGTTATTTACCCTTCCATATGTATTATTCATTATATTATCATTATATTCAAGTTATTTAAATGGAATCTATGTTTGATTATTTACCATTCCATATTGAATATTCTCATTGAATCATTATTGATTCCACATTAATTATCCCTTTCTAGGCCTCTAAGCCCACCATTATTCTTTTCTTTCCCCAATATTTCATGATGATTATTTTTATTGATATTAAGGGATATACAATATAGAATAATTTTATTATAAAAAAATATGTTTTAATTTTTGTATTAAATTTTAATTAAAGACACATGTATAAATCTATTTTAACAAGAATAAAAACCTATTCAATCCTTTGGGATTTGAATCCTTCTGATAATGTAAATGTAATGGTAGTATGATATAGATCTTAGATTCTTGGGTTAGTTCCCTAAACTATTGGTAGGTTTTGGTTGAGCTAAATATCTAATGATCTATGACGAAGTGAGGGGAGGATGTGACCTTTTATAATTGAGGAGGATATGCATTTGGGTAATTACCCATGCCTATTAAATAATGGAAATTCACTCTCAAACTGTGTAAAAAATTTGATAAATAATGTATTTGATGTAATTTATGTTCTAGAAACATCAGAGCCATAGAAAACTTAATATCATTTAAACATGTTATTCCCTTATCCTCTATGTTTACTTAATTTTCCATTCTAGTTTTCACTACAGTTTCATGATTTCTTTTTTACCTATGAAATTTTTCCTATTAGCCTAAATTTAAATGTGACCTATTTTATTATTTTATCATTTTAATTATAAATATGAAATACAACTTATCAAATAAAAATCATATGTTTGTGAAATTTTTTTAACATAAGAACATGTAATGGAAAAAATCATGTTTTAACATTAACCTCAATAATTATTTTTTACTTGCCTTTCAAATCATTATAACCAGAAAGTAAGTTGAAAATATTTCTTAATAATATATTTGTAGATTCCAAATATTGAATCATTTTATACTGTGTAATTCATATAATTGGCAGAGTTTAATTTAAAACTAAATATGCATGAGTGATGAAAAATGGGTTTCCAATGGATAAGTTATCTAATATATAGATATTTTGGATATAAAAAGTTAAAATAAAATTTATTTTAATTACATAAATTCATTATTAATAATATTATTGAAGCAATTATAATTTTCAACCATATTAAATTAATATTATCCTTTGTATATTTTTTAAATGAAATGGAAATTTTTAATAAATATTAGTATTTTACACTATTCATCTAAAAAGTATACTTCTCAATAATTTCTAAAAAATACAATATAAGATAATTTTAAAATATTTTATTCAAAACATAATTTAAATTTTTCAGTTAAAATTTTTAAATTTGGAAGAAAATTAAATTTAATAAAGTTTAAAAAATGTGACAAAACCAGTATTTATAAAAATACATTTAAGAAGCATAAAACTTGATTTAATATTATTGCATATCTGGGAAAAATCATAGACATATAAAAAATTGATTGGATATATAATATAAAAATATAAATAATATAATTCACCATTATTTAGAAATTTAATTTATTGATAAAAAAATATTGTGAACATAATGTTAATTTCTTGGACTAATCTTTTACTTTTAAATGGTTTTATTTTTATTTCTAATAAATTCATAAACATTTAATTAATTTTATACATAAGTAAAACATATACAATTCATAATTTATATTTTCCTTTTTATACCCACTAATATGCTGGCTAGAGGATAACTATCATGTTAAATAATCTTATTTTTAATCTGTATATCGGTTTTTTTGAACATGATTTTATGTGTAATAGATTTTATCAAAGAAATTAAATTTATTTGAAAAAAAACTTTCTAAAATTTCATGATATAAAATTCTCCCCCACCTTAATAAATTTATTCCTCACTATTTTAACTTGTTCAAGAGAATCAATGGTTTTACATTTAAAAATCCCATTATGAAAAACTGTGTAACGCCCCAACCCCAGAAGCCCAAGGTCAATGCATTATTTCGTAACATTGACATGATCACAAAAGATCAAGTTTCAAAAGACTAATTAGTTTAGTAGCCTTGGAAGTACTAGATATATTCATAAGGTTTACATAACATCATATAATGGAAAAATACAACAACATTGTTTCCATAGAAAACACTGAGATCCCATAGACTATCCCTACAGGTCAGTCATAAAATACTTTTTTGCATCCTGGGAAAAATAAAACATAGAAAGGGGTGAGATCAAATGCTCAGTAAGAATAACAATATAGAAGAAACATTCATAAATAAGCATAAACATTTAAGACAATGTATAGAACTAAAACAAAATCCTTTTCAACATTAAATTCATCATAATATAGAAAATATAAATCAAAATAATGCCATTTACTTTCTCACATGGATATTCTACTGGTTGAATAATCACATGCAATATCAATATCCATTATCATAATGATGGAATGCATAATGCCAGACTTGGATAACTACATAGTCAAGGCCTTGTGCCAAGACTACAAATAAGATTTTTTCAAGGCCTTGTTCCAAGACACTAGTCTATCTCATGAGACCTACCGATGCATCGAGGAGCTATAGCGGGCTCCACCCGTCACTTACTAAGTCCAATATATTCCTTATGTGGAAAGGTTTAAATATAACATAAACATTCATATTAAACCTAGCATACGAAATGTCAATAATTTAACCGTAAACCATGAGTGGTATAAAAATAACACATCCACAATAAAAAAATATCACAAAACCTTCAATAAAATATGGAAGTTTTGTATCATAATAAATCAACTTCAAATAAACTTAACATCCATCAAAGGATGTTGACATAGATGAAATCAAAACCTTTTTTAGAGAAATATCTTTTTCTATGTTGAAATCATTTAAGAGTCACATAATTATAAAGAAAAAATTTATTTTTAAAATATTCTTATAGGATTCTAAGGTATGCTTTTATGATCTTATAACGGTGGAGAATAACCTCACCCACCGTATAAGTTAAAAAAAGACATTGTCACCTTAATTTTGTTGAAAAGGTCGTAATGTACCATGTTTGGAAAATGACTGAAGGATTCCTTTCATAAAATATAAGTTCAAATAAGGGTATAAATTACTTTAACCCATTTTCTAGTAAATAGCAAAAAAAATTGAAAGATATTTTTAAGAAACATGGATGTGCATGATAAAGAGTTCCCAGTAGATACTTACGTAAAAACAACCTCGGATAATAAAGAGATTGTATAATTAAAACTTATCTTGTAGTTTTTTTGGTCAAGGGTATGTTAAAATCCTGTATAATGGTAAAATAATTGTTATTAAATTATACAAGAATCATATATATTAATATGATATCATATATGATTTTTTAACATTGCTTTGTTTATAATATCTTAGTATTATCGTCATTTCAGGTGTTAACTGATTCGTTTTCCTATATATGATTTGTTACATAAGTAATTTCTGTTATGGATAGGATGTATTTTATTCATATTCAGAATGATATTAAGTCTTCAAACATTATTTTTAATCATCTAATTAAATTAAGTCTTGAATGGATATGATGGGGAATGAATCTCATCGCGTTCGTGGAGACGGTAATCCGTACGTACGCACGAGCGACAATATCATTCTTTTGATATTAAAATAATATATAATTGGATGTTATATCAAATATAAAGAATAAATATCATGTTATATTTATTATTTAAATCAATTACACATCATTATTATACCCATCCAAATAATAATGTATTGAATAACAATTACACCACGACGTGGAGATGGTAAGCCGTAGGTACGCACGTATGGTGACATGTCATTCAAAGGATGGATAGAATAATGAATATGGTTGTACCATATTTATAATAACATCACAATATATAGAAGATTTTAGAGTTATTATTTTATAATGGAAACATCAAAGAAAGAGGAAGTGGAAGAAGAAAGGAACTTGAAAGAGGTGATGAAATATTTACCTCTTCTTAGGGTTCTTCCTCTTGATTTGATCAAAATGGATCCATAGGTTGGCTTTCTGACTAAAGGAAGGCCTCTAGGATTAAGGGAGGATGGTTGAGAGGGTATTTGGGAAGGGTTTGGACAAGCCAAATGACTTTGATGGTGTGAATTAGAGAGAAGGGGGGGTGCCCTTTTATAAGAGGGGTGAGGGGCATCTTTGGAAAAGATAGGAATATTATTTTATAATAAAATAATATTCGGTTTCAAATGGATCCAAAGTGTATTATTTAAAGTATAAGGTGGGGATGGGTAAAAATCCACTCAACCAATTGGTTTTATATAGGTTTTTGTTACTATATTAACTTTATCTTTTAGATTTAACTCTTAGTTAAATAGTTTGACCTTTACCATGTCTCTTTGTATTTTTATATTATATGGTTAATAAACTTATTATATACTTTCAAGAGAACCCCAAGTGGTTATTTAATGATAAAACTGTCATTATATAAGTCTTTTGTCTGAGCCTTAGATTTTTAGGAATATAATATCAATTAATAATATAATATTTGTTTTAAAAACACTTTTATGTCAATTTTGACACTATTTGGTATTTTGTTTTTTATAAATTCATAACAGCATTATTAATTCGAAATAAATTGATATAACCAATCCTAACATGTCATATTAACCTATAAAATTAATGGAATTCATAAAAAGTCTCAAATTACATTTATTGGGATATTTTTAATATCAATTATTTTAATATCTCATTAATTAGGTAATTATTGCATCATTATGCGTCATAAATAAATTTAATTATTTAATGTCTAAAAATTATAAATAAAATACCATTATGTAGGAAATATTTTTAGATTTCTAATGAATATTTATAGTATAATTTATCTTATGTGTAACCATATATTAAAAATGGTTTATTTATTAATCATTGAATTAAACACTTTTAACTATTCTTTGAATTAAATAAAAATAAATGTCCTAATCTAATCCAAGTGGACCAAATAGGTTAATATTGTATTCCTAATGTTTTTTTGGTCGAATTATACTTATCCAATATAATTAGGACATGTGTTAGGGTAATAATAATTTCATTTTTAACTTTAATTCCCCTATTTACTTTTAACCATGGTAAATAAAAGTTAAAAGTTACTCTTCACCAAAAATTATTTTTATCTTATTGAACCACATTTTACTCCTTGATATTAACCATGTCTCTCGGATTTTCTAAATTCAACTCACAGAAGTGGTAAAATTAAGTTTTATGTAAATTTGAAATACTCTTAGGAGGTGGGCAAAAGACGGTAAAAAGTTTAATAAATTTTTTATATATCTAAATTTATTATAAAATGACTCCAATGAATTAAGTTGAAAATACATAGGTATTATGTATCTATTTTTACCTAATATAAATTTAAATAAAATAAATAATTATTTAAATTAAAATTCGGTTTTAAACACTAACTTAGTGTTTTTCACTATTCATCAAAAATTGAAAATTTTTAGGAAAATACCAAAAATTCACCCTAATCTAATTTTGATATTATAAATTAAAAAATTAATTCTATTTTACCAATTTGAAAACATATAAGTTTCATTAATTAATTTAAAATTAATTCCCATTGTCAAAACGAAAAAACGTATTTTTAAGAAATAATAATTATCAAAAGATTGACACTTGTTTATGTCCAATTTCGAAGTGAAATTAGATACAATGACCATAATTGGATTAAATGGTAAAAATATAATCTAATTATACTTCCAAACCATTCAAATGTATAATTATATAAATTATTTTGATTAAAAAAAATTAGTTAAAATATAGTATTTTTCACTATTCACCAAAATATAAAAGTCATCAGAAAAACACCAAATATTTATTGAAACTAAATTATTATGTCCTGATTCTAAATAAGAAGATTATTTTGTAAAATTGAATATATAATAGTT
The DNA here is from genome assembly GCA_963277665.1 of Viscum album. NCBI lineage: Eukaryota > Viridiplantae > Streptophyta > Magnoliopsida > Santalales > Viscaceae > Viscum > Viscum album. The sequence continues at coordinate 196,994,694 of OY728162.1, forward strand.
TCAAATATTGGATTTAAAAAGGGTTCACCATTAAAATGTGGTAATTTTTTTTTTTGAAAAATACTTCTTTTATCTGAAAAAATGAATTTGTTCTTACATTATGTATAAGAAACTCATAATATGGATTCTAAAATTATAAGGATTATATAAAATTTAAAATTCATTTAATACTATTCATAACTGCTTTTGAACGACTAGTTTGGTAAGTCGTGGTGTGCTTGAACTCAGTGTTGCGTGTAGTGAAAGTTATTGAATTACTTTAAAGAAATAACGTACTATGAAATCTTGGGGTGTTACATTATTCCCTCCATCAATAAATTGCATCCTTCCAATTTGAAATTGTTCTTCGAAAATAAATGGTTGGAAATAGAAAATACAAGTGTGGGAAAATCTACATCAGAAATTGGGTTAATAAAATTTAGTCTTAATAAGAGGAAAAGGGGAATGAAAAGGTCACCAATAAATTATGATCTCGTTTAGGATAACATTGGTGAAAATTAGAGACAGATAATTGGAGGAAGAACTTAAATATTTATAGGGAGTGATTGAGGTCATTAGTTACAACCAATTGTAGAATTGAGGGCCTCAAAGCCATCAATTAATGATTATTTAAAATATCATCGGTTCAACGAAACATAAGGTATTAATATAACACATTTTTAGTTTTAAGATACCTTACCTAAAGTTTAAGAATTAATTTCGTCAAAGAATAAGAGAAGAAAAGAAATATATACTTAACAAGTAGAGTTCCATCCTTTTACTAATTTCTACCACAAAATCATCAATCACTCTAAAAGATAATGTAACATAAAAAATATATTCTATTTATTCTATTTGTATAGGGTTCCAAAAAAAATGAATTTATAATTAATCTAACAGAACTTTAAGAAAAACTACATTATTCAATCTTGGACATCACATGGGCCAGTGGTAGGTGATACACCCTTGTCACTCTTCGGTTGCAGGTTCAAGTCTTGCAGCATTGCTGGACGCAACGGGTTGCCTCACAACCTTCATGTTGTCATTTTTATGGCAATCCAAAAATAATCTCAAACTAGAATTATCAAAAAAAAAAAATCCAAACTCACAGTCCAAAATTTATAAGGAAGGTAAACACAATGAAGATCCTTTTTACCACGTAAAAACATTTCAACACCTTCATCATGTATTCTTTTAAAACCCCGAAACATCCTAAATTACCATAAAACCTTATTGATTAAATTCATGCTACCTTATTCCTTATATAACACTAGATATACTCCTTCTATAAAATAATGGTGTAAACTCCAACAATGATGGAATATTAAAATCATTAATCAGTTTCGAGGTAGTCAAGAATTTCCAATATAATTTATCCAACTCAATCATGTATTATTCCAAAAATCACTACCTCGGTATCAGAACCATATTATGGTTTATCTTTCTCTCAACCATATATTTTCCAAAAATCTAACCTGCTATTGAGTCCCATTTCATGGTTCCACATAATCTCAAGTCTTTAATTAAATAGTACTGCAGTACAATCCTTATATAATATATAATTCTTATAACATGTACATCATTAATACAATACTCAAATGACAAAATACTTTAATAAAAACATAATAAATATAATCATTACTCTTCATCTTTGGTAGTATCATAACTTTGTTATTATCCAATAACAATATTTGGGGTATACTCTGATGATTTGGACATTGATTCGCATAGTGTCCCAACTCCTTGCAGATGAAGCATTGTACATTTGAAACTTTTTTCTTATCCTTGAAATCATGTAATTGGTGTCCTTTTTTCTCCACACTTATAACAAACTCTCATTCCCTTAAAGCATTTACCAAGGTGATTCTTTCCACAGTTATCACATATGGGAAAATCTTCCTTTTCCCTCTTCCATTTATCCATCTTTCTCTCTTCCATCCTTTTATCCGCTTGCTTCCCTTCAAATCCATATGACTCAAGGAATTCTTTACTTATCTTATTAACACAAGATACTATTTCTTCACATGTTGAGAATACATGGGAGATTATTTCCCATATAAATGTTGGATTAATACAATGAAATATATGATCCTTCTTACTCTTTGGATCATACGTATTGCTGGAGTTCACATTCCTTCTAATGGGTGTCATTTCTATACAATGGCATACACTAGGTCAGTTTATGAATTGCAATGAATAATTACAAAATTGTAAAATACCTAACGTAAGTTGAACAGTTTATGGATATAATCCATAATCATAAAAATGTTTTCTTTGAGGAAGTATATACTCATAAACCCTACATAATGGATTGTAAAGAAAATGAGAATTATCCTAAGCATATCCCCCCAGTAGTGTCATAACCAAGATTGTAGTAAGGCCCATTGTTTTGCACCAGTTTCCGTTCAAGTCTAGATCAAAGTGCTATTTTCGAGTTTCACCCCTAGGTACATCTATGCTAGAGCCGCCTCTACCTGCTCATATCTATATAGGGATGTATTTCTTAGAAAACTCACAAAATCTATACAATACCAAAATTCTAGAAGTTCTTCTATACTAATTCTCAAAGTCTATCTTAGGGTTATGTGCTCTAATCAGAGTTTATCTAAATATAGTTTCCAAGGATTGTACTAAACTTCCTCTGATACCAACTATAACGCCCCAACCCCAGAATCCCAGAGTCGATGCATTATTATGTAACATTGTCATGATCACAAAAGATCAAGTCTTGAAAGACTGATTAGTTTAGTATCCTTGGAAGTAAGAGATACATTCATAAGGATTACATTACATCATAAAATGGAAAAATACAAAAACATTGTTTCCATAGACAACACTGAGATCCCATAGACTATCCCTATAGGTCATTCATAATATAATTCTTCGCATCCTGGAAAAAATAAATCATTGAAAGGGGTGAGCTCAGATTCTCAGTAAGGATAACAAAATAGTAGAAACTTTCATAAATAAGTATAAAAATTTAAGGCAATATATAGAACTAAAACAAAAGTATTTTCATTAAAAACTTCATCGTAATATGGAAAATATAAATCAAAATAATTCTATTTACTTACTCACATGGATATTCTACTAGTCGAATAATCACATGCAATATCAATATCCACTTTCATAATGATGGAATGCATAATGCCAAACTTTCATAACCACATAGTTAAGGCCTTGTGCCAAGACTACAAATAATATTTTGTCAATGCCTTGTGCCAAGACACTAGTTTTTCTAATGATACCTACCAATTCATCGAGGAGTTATAGCTGGCTCCACCCATCACTTACTAAGTCCAATACATTCCTCATATGAAAAGGTTCAAATATAACATAAACATTCGTATTTAAACTATCATACGAAATTTCAAAACTTTAACCATAAAACATGAAAGGTATAAAAATAGCACATACACAGTAAAAAATATGACAAAACCTTCAATATAATATGGAAGTTTCGTAGCATAAAAATCAACTTCAAATAAACTTAAAATCCATCAAAGGATGTTGACATAGATGAAATCAAAACCTTTTTTAGAGAAATAACTCTTTCTATTTTGAAATAATTTAAGAATCACATAATTATAAAGAAAACATTTATTTTGAAAATATTCTTATAATCTTGTAAGGGAATCATTTAAGATGTCATAACGGTGGATAATAACCACACCCACCATATAAGTTAAAAAAAGACATTCTTACCTTAATTTTGTCAAAAAGTTCGTAAAGTACCTTGTTTGGAAAATGACTGAAAGATTCCTTTCAAAACATATAAGTTCAAATAAGGGTATAAATGACTTTAACCCATTGTTTAGTAAATAGTAAAAATGTTTTGAAATACAGTTTTATGAAACATGGATGTGGATGATAAAGAAGTCCCAGTAGATACTTATGTAAAAACAACCTCGGATAATAAATAGATTGTAGAATTAACCTTTACCTTGTACTTTTCCATGGTCAAGGGTAGGTTAACCTCCTATACAATGGGGAAATAATTGTTATTAAATTATACAAGAATCATATATATTAATATTATATCATATATGATCTTTTAACATTGCTTTGTTAATAATATCTTAGTATTATCGTCGTTTCAGGTGTTAATTGATTCATTTTCCTTTATATGATTTGTTTTGTAAGTAATGTTTGTTATGGATAGGATGTATCTTATTCATATTCAGAATTATATTAAGTCTTTAAAAATTATTTTTAATCCTCTAATGAAATTTATTCTTGAATATATACGATGGGGAATGAATCTCATGGCGTTAGTGGAGACGGTAATCAGTACGTACGCACGAGGGACAATATCATTCTTTTGATATTAAAATAATATATAATTGGATGGTATATCAAATATAAAGAATCATTATAATGTTATATTAATTATTTACATCAATTACACAACATTATTATACCCATCCAAATAATAATGTATTTAATAACAATGACACCACGACGTGGAGACAGTAATCCGTACGTACGCACGTATGATGACATGTCATTCAAAATATGGATATAATAATGAATATGGTTGTACCATATTTATAATAAAATCACAATATATAAAATATACTAGAGTTATTATTTTATAATGGAAGAAACAAATAAAGATGAAGTGGAAGAAGAAAGGAACTTGAAAGAGGTGATGAAATATTTACCTCTTCTTCGGGTTCTTCTTTTTGATTTGATTAAATGGGCTCTTTAGGTTGGATTTCTGACTAAAGGATGGCCTCTAAGTTGTAGGGAAGAAAATTGAGAAGGTATTTGGTCAGGGTTTGGTCAACCCAAATGACTTTGAAGGTGTGAATTAGAGATAAGGGAGAGTGCCTTTTTATAAGAGGGGTGAGGGGAACCTTAGGAAAAGCTAAACATAGTATTTTATAATAAAATCATTTTCAGTTTTTAATGGCTCCAAAGTAGATTATTTAAATTCTAAGGTGGGTATGGGTCAAAAACCACTCAACTAATATGTTTTATATTGGTTTTTGTCACTATATTAACATTATCCTTTAGATTTAACTCTTAGTTAAATAGCTTGACATTTACCATGTCTCTTTGTATTTTTGTATTATATGGTTAATAAAATTACTATATACTTTAAAGATAACCCAAAGTGGTTAATTAATGATACACCTATCATTATATAATTCTTTTTTCTGAATCTTAGATTTTTAGGAATATAATATCAATTAATAATATAATATTTTTTTTAAAAACTCTTTTATGTCAATTTTGACACTCTTTGGTATTTGTTTTGCTAAATTCATATCAGCATTATTAATTCAAAAACAAATCATCTAACCAATCCTAAAATGTCATATTAACCTACAAAATTAGTGTAATTCATAAAAATTCTCAAATTACATTTATTCAAATATTTATAATATCAATTATTTTAATATTTTATTAATTAGGTAATTACTGCATCATCAATGTGTCATAAATAAATTTAAATATTTAATTTCTAAAAATTATAAATAAAAAACCATTATATAGAAAATATTTTTTATTTATAATTAATATTTATAGTCTAATTTATCTTATGTGTAACCCTGTATTAAAAATGGTTTAGTTATTAAACATTGAATTTAACACTTTTAACTCTTCTTTGAAATAAATAATAATAAATGTCCTAATCTAATCCATGTGGACCAAAGAGGTTCATATTTTATTCCTAAGGTTGTTTTTGGTCGAATTATACTTATACAATAGAATTAGGATATGTGTTAGGGTAATAATAATATCATTTTTAACTTTAATTACCCTATTTACTTTTAACCGTGGTAAATAAAACTTAAAAGTTACTATTCAAAAAATTATTTTTATCTTATTGAAACACATTTTACTTCTTTATATTAAACATGTCTTTTGGATTTTCTAAATTCAACTCACAGAAGAAGTAAAATTAAGTTTTATGTAAATTTGAAAATACTCATAGGAGGTAGGTAAAAGAAGGTAAAAAGTTCAATAAAATTTTTATATATCTAAAATTATTATAAACTGACTTCAATTAATTACATTGAACATATATAGGTATTATGTATCTATTTTTACCTCAAATAAATTTAAATAAAAAGTCAATTTTAAACAATAACTCAGTGTTTTTCACTATTCATCAAAAATTTAAAGTTTTTAGAAAAATACAGAAAATTCACCCTAAGCTAATTTTGATATTCCGAATTAAAAAATGAATTCTATTTTACCAATTTAAAAACATAGAAGTTTATTTAATTAATTTCAATTTAATTCCCTTTGTCAAAACCAAAAAGCGTGTTTTTAAGAAATAATAACTATCAAAAGATTGACACTTGTTTATGTCCAATTTCAAAGTGAAAATACTAACAATGACCATAATTGGATTAAATGGTAAAAATATAATCTAATTATACTTAAAACCATTAAAATGTATAATTATATAAATTATTTTGATTAAAAAAGTTGTTTTCAGTTAAAATATTGTATTTTCCACTATTCACCCAAATATGAAAGTTATAAAAAAAACCAATAAATTATTAAAACTAAATTATTATGTCGTAATTATAAAGAAGAAGTTTATTTTGTCAAATTAAATATATAAAAGTTTCAAATATTGGATTTAAAACGGGTTCTCCATAAAAAGACGGTAAAATTTCATTTTATGAAAATACTTCTTTTATCTGAAAAAAATGATTTTTTTTCTTAAATTGTGTCTAAGAAACTCATAATATGGATTCTAAAATTATAAGGATTATATAAAGTTCAAAATTCAGTTAATACTATTCATAACCACTTTTGAACGACTAGTTTGGTAAGTTGTGGTGTGCTTGAACTCAGCGTTGCATGTAGTGAATGTTATTTAATTACTTTGATGAAAAATAACGTACTATGAAATATTGGGGTGTTACAAACTATCATTGTAAAAAGGTTTAATAAATCAACCTCTTAAAAATAGGGAATGAAAATTTTTTATGAACTTTAAAAATTATAGATAACTACAATTAAAAATATGATAATATAAGTTGAATGATAATATATGTATATATATATATAATGTAATGTCTGCATATCACTGATCATATTAAATTTAATGGTTATGAGAAATTTAAGATCCATAAAAGTGTAAACCAAATAGGTGGGAAAAAATCCATCAATTCATCAGAAATGAAAGTAAAAGGACACAATTTATGTTTCAATATCCTTTTTCTATTGTTGAATAATTTTAAATATAAAATTTATTTATTAATTTCGTTCTATTTTATATGAAAAATATCATCCTTTTTTTCAATTTGAATAATTTACACTTCATCGCTTACTCTATAAATTGGATATTTGGTATGGATTTTTCTTGCTTGATGCACCAAAGGTAACTTTTAAGGTATCATATGATATATAAACATATATAAAGTTATTCATTCTATCTCAATTTATTTATAAAAAGAAGCTTTTCTTCCACGTTATCCAATATGGAAAAATATGAAGCATTAAGTTATAAATCATCAACAATAAAAATCAATGTTCAATAAAACCAATTCCTTAAATAGTTAACCATAATGCTCCTAATAAGTATTTCTGACCAAAATTTAATCTGAAATATTAGAATTCTTTTATCTCATATCCATACATGATCAACCTAAAAATTATACTAAAATAATTTTAGTCACTGTTAATGTTTAATAAAAAAAATTGTACCCTAATCGTATTGAAAAATACAGTCACAATAAAATTTGATATTCTTCATAATGACAATTCTCCATTTATTAATTAACTATGCTATTATCTTATAAAAATAATCATTTCCCTTATAATATTTGGTACATACATCTGCTTATATATTAACTTAGTTTGATTCAAAATATCAAATATGATTTTGTCATTCAAGAATCAATGTGGAGGGAGAAAATCAATGTTCATAATCACATCAAATTTAACTAATGATGGATTTATACAATTTTTTAGAGATTATAAATAAATATTCCAACATCTAATTCCCAAATCTATAGTGAAGGATAAGTGTATCCTAATTATCATTATTTAATTCATCTATTGTGATCACATAATACTTTAATTTTTCTCTTTTTCAGAGGATGTTGGGGATTGTTATCCTTATTAGCCCTTGGATTAGTGCATTGATTCATATTATTCCAACAATCATTATGTCTATATTAATGAAGTTTTGGTTCTTTATTCTAATTATCCATTACCAAATTCACTTCATTTAATGGACTGTTTAAATTTTGTTGACATTCTTTTTCTTGATGACTGGGTTTCCCACACATCAAACATATTCTGGCCCCTTTTAGGGAGTCAACTAAGTGTTACTTCATACATTTTTGGAATATGGGAGGTTAAAATTATTTATTATATCCATGTGATATTTGATTATATCTTCCATTAGAATCCATATTTCTTTTCTTATCATCAAAACCGAGAGGGTTACCTATTTACATTACAAAATTGAGTGAACATTAAACAAATTTTTCATAGCATCCAATGTACCTTCAATCAAATTAATTTTGATGATTTGTTTCAAACCAATAATGAATCGATCAATTTTTCTTTCAGGGATAATGTTTTATAAAGAAAAATTATTCATGTCTTATAAAATTCACCTCAGAATTAATAATGTATTTATCATCCCTCTACTTAGGATCAAGGAAATCCATATTCATTTTATACCTAAAATAAAAGGGATGTACTTACTGAAAAATATCCTCTTAAACTCATCCAATTTCATGATGTAAATTTCATCATCTTTCCAAAAATTCATAATAATATTCCATCATTGATCTAAGTAACTATATAAATGATTATTGGATATAAATAATTTAATTGAATGATAACTGAGAATAGAATTTATCTTTTCTATCATGTTGATCTATTTCTCAAAAACTAGTGGATTAGAACTCCAATAGAAGTAGGGTGGACATTATAACCTAAAATATTTAGTGTCATGTTTCCCCCTCCATGGTAAATTTGGACATTCAACATGACATGTATTACAAAATATATGTAATTAACCCTACCCCAGTAACATAGATCCAATGCCTTACATCATTACATTGGTATTGATACAGGTGTCGAACTCCGAAGGACCGAACCATTTAGTAGTCTTGGAAAATAGATTACATACATGAACCTTAAATAAAAACTCAATAAAAATACACCTTATATAATCCTTCCATAATATAATTATTCTCTTAGATTAACTCTAATATCAATTATAATACACATGTTGGAATCTTGGGAAAACAAAACATAAAAAAGGTGTGAGCTTAGATGCATAGTGAGGGTAGATAATATAGTGAATGATATCCTAAATACATATAAAATTTTATAGAAATGTTTATAAAACATTAAAAAAAAGTAAAGGAAATTTTAAGTATAATATAGAAATAATAAATCAAATAATTTCATATAAACAGTCACAAGGATATTTTATTAGTCTAATAATCACATTTAATATCAATAACTATTATCATAATAAATCAATGCATAATGTCAGACATCATAAACATATTGTCATGACATCAGCTAAGAAACCGTACATAAATGGGTAAAATCCCAAAAAAAGTTTTTTGAATGGGATATACTGATGCATAGAGGGTCTATAATAGACCTTTCCCATCACATACTTAGTCTAATCCATTCTACATATCAAAAGGTGGAAACATAACTGACATAAACATTCATATAAAATCTAGTATATGAAATGTTAATACATTAACCATAAACCATAAATCATATTAAATAATCACATTCACATTCAAACATATCATAAACTATTCAATTAAATATGATAGATTATATCACATGAAAGCAACATCAATTTAGAATAAAATCCAACAAAGGATGTTGATGTAGATGAAAATAATATAAAATAATTATTAAAAACATCTTGAGATAAATACACATTTGATATTGAAATTATTTTCATTAATGTGAAAAAATATAAAATAAAACATTTTAAATGGATTTAATCACATAAATATGAAAAGGATGCTTTTCTCATGCCTTATAAGTTATATAATAACATTCCTTCCTTATTTTGTTGAAAAGGTCATAAAGTACCTCATTTGGAAAATGAAAAAAAGATTCCTTCCAAACAATTTTATAAAATTTTAAACATTGTTAAAAATTAATTTAAAAAAATTTAATAATAATGAAAATAATATTTTGAAATACCTTTTTAAGTAACATGGACATGGTTGAAAAATATGTCCTAGTAAATACTTATGTATAAACAATCACAATTAATAATGAGATTGTGAAATTAATGCTTACCATATAATTTACTTTAGTTGAGAGTGTGTTAACCTCGTGTATAGTGGTTATAGAATGTTATTAAATTATACCAGTACAATATTAATATTTATGATACATATATGATCCTCTTATATAGTTTTGTTAATAATATTTCATTTTTACCATTTTTTTGGGCGTTAAGTGCTTTATTTTCTTATGTTTGTTTTGTCATGTATTTCCTTTTTCTTATGAATAGGATCAATTTTCATCATGTCCAAAACTATATTATGTTCATAAATATTATATAAAATTATCATAAACATTTTTATAATCATTCATGAATAGTTAACAATGAAAATGAATCACATCGCATCGAAGAGACAGTAGACCATACACATGCATGAGCGACGATATCATTCACTTAATGGTGAAATAGAAAGTAATTAGTTGACATTTTAACTATATAGATTTAATATAATTTATTATTTATTATTTATGTCCATTATATCCATCATTTACCTAAAAAACTAAACAAGTGATGAAAAATAGATTACACCACATCATGGTGATGGTCAGTTGTATGTATGCACGCGCGATGATTTCAATTTCCTTTGATAGATAAAAGGTGGAATATAGTTTTTTTATAATAATAATATCATCTCATCATATATATGATACTGTATTGATTCATTTATGTTAGAAACAAAATATAAAGAGGATGTAGAAGATGAAATGAACTTGGATGAGTTAGTAAAAATGATTACCTCTTCATCTGCATACTTCCTTTAAATCTATTGTTAGTGGATCTAGGGTTGGAATTTTTGAAGCCCAGAACCACTAAAAAATGTATAATATTATTGGGAGGAGAAATTGTAAGGTATTTTTGTAGAAGTAAGGCATAATGTGGTGTGAGTATGTGAAGGAAGAGGTGGTATTTTATAAATAAGGCGAGGGTCACATTTAGGAACTCTCAAAATATTAAATTAATATAAATTAATATTAAATTTAAAATGGCTCAAAAGTGAGTTATATAAAATATAAAATGAGGATGAGTCGAAATAATCTCTACCAATTATATTTAGACAAAATTAGGTCACACTTTTACCCATATCTATTGGCTTTAATGCTTTGTTAAACCCTTTAACTCTTACCATGACAATTTAGATTTTTTACACTGTATGGTTTAATATAGTTACTATAAATTGAAAAATAACCCTAAATGGATAATTTATGAAACAAATAACCTTATACCAACAATTTGGAATAATTTTAGATTTTTATGAGTTTTTTATAATTTAATAAAATATTATTTATTTTAAAGTATCATTAATGTCAATAATGATAATATTCTTTGTTTGTCTTTTATAAAATGTAAAAAAACATAATATCTTCAAAACAATTGTTCTAATATATCAATATTATATATATATATATATAATTTTTTTAATACATTAATGAAGACAATTTAAATTAATTTTTATATTTTTAATATGATTTATTTGATATTTCCAATGATTAAACAGTTATTATATCATCCTTGTGACAAAATCATTGTATTTATTCTATTAAAAAAGTATAAATAAGTTATCATCATGTAGATAAAAATTTTATATTTCAAATTACAATTTATAGTTGAATTTATATTCTGTATATCCTAATATTAATTATAGTATAGTTATTAAAATATGAGTATCACATCTTTAACTATTCTTTAAATAAAATATAATAAATTTCATAATCTCACCCAAGTGCCTTCAGAAAGGTTATAATTTCTATAAAATGATGATTTTAGTCAAAAGAAACCCATAAATTAAAATTAAGAAAAGTGTTAGGGTAATTTTATAAAACTTATAATATAATTATTACCATTAATTACTTGATTTACCCTTAACCGTGGTAATAAAAAATATTACTAATGTTACTATTCATATGTCCAAAAATAAAAGACAACTATTTATATAACACGAAACCAATTATTCCATATATGAAATCCATTTTTCAAAATTTAAAACACATATGTTTTAGTAATTAATTTAAATGTAATCTCAATGATGGGGTGAAAGAACGAGTTATTAATGATTAAACATGAAAAAATCTGAAATGTTTTCATACCTAATTTCAACGTAAAATTGATGCCAATGACCTAAATTTTATTAAATGATAGAAAATTAATATATTTATACTTAAAAACCAACCTATAATATAATTTTAGAGAATAAATTATTTCTATGAAAAATGTTGTTTTCAATTAAAAATTAGTATTTTTCACTATTCATCAAAACATGAAATTTATCAAAAAAATTGAAAAATTATACCAAAGTAAATTTTTATATTTTAATTTAAAATATAAAGTTTATTTTTTCAAATATAATACATAAAAGTTTCAAAAATTATATTTAAAATAGGTACACTATTAATTGGTCGTAAAACTACCATTAGAAAAATATAAGCTTTTAGGCATAAAATTGGGTTTGTTCTTATCTTATGCATATAAAATTTATTAGATAAATAAAAAAATTGATTTATTGAATAAATAATATATATATATATATATCATTAATATAATTTTATAATTGTAAATAACTAAATTTATTAAGACAAAATGGATTTGGGAGAATAAAAACATTTATTATATATTCAATTGGTTAATATTTTTATTTCTAATTAATTAGAAACGAATGAATTAATATTTTCTTTATATATTTCCAAAAAAAATTAATGATATTCCTAACTATTATTTTATTGGCTATGTTATATCTTATTATACTAAATAATAATATTTTAATAATATACTATTATATGGTAAAACTCGGTCTTGGGTGTAATACATGAAATTGTGGAATGTTTCTCTTCCATATAAAACAAGACAACTGAGTGATGCATGAATTAAAAGTTATAAAATACATAAAAAAATTTAAAAATAGAAAATATTTTAAATTATAGGGGTGTTACATTCTCCCCACCTTAATTAAATTTCATCCTTTCAATTTTAACTTGATCTCAATAACCAAGAGCTTGATATTTTAAAATAGAATTATTGAAGAAACCAAATTTTAAATAGGTTTAATGTCACATATTAATAAAAAGTAGGAAATAGATATATGATGATCACTAAAAATAGTTTTTTGAATAAGAGAACATTCGTGGAAACTAAAATGGAGGAAAAATATAAATATTTTTTGGGAGTGATTGAGGGCATCAATCCCAAACAAGTGAATAATAAATGGAAAAAATGAGGTCCTCACATCCATAATTCTATAATGATTTAGAATACCACCATTCCCACAAAAATGATCATTTTGTTTTTATATTATTTTCCTATAGTTGATAAAGTATATCACTATATAAAAATGTAAGTAAATATAGTTATTTGATACATTTATATTTCATAAATACAATCTTGTAATTTGGTTTTGCCTTTAACTATTTATTCATCCTTTCGCAGAATTAGATACATCATAGGGTAAAATAATACATCATCCTATAAGACTATTTTCAAATATAAAGTTAAACCATTTCCAAAATGGTTATCTTTTCCAAAATGATCATATCATAAATCTTTTCGTAACATGAAGTAGATCTTATTTTATAACATTCCAAACATGTGAATACCATCATCAATTATTTCCATGAAACATGTTAATACCCTTAATTACAATAAAATTTTATTGAAAACCAACATGCATCCTTATTCCTTAAATAGAACATATGTTATTGGATATAATTATAAAGTCTAATAATGTTGTAAAATACATCAATGATTGTATAAATCACTTTTTCAACAGAAAATTAATTATTTCCAAGGTAGTAGGTACTATCCAATTTAAATTATCCAAATAAATAATCTCTATATTATGGAATCATTATCTCTGTATGAAGAACTTATTAAGGGATATCTTTCCCTCAACAATATGTTTTCAATAATTTTAACAGACTAATGAATCAATTTTTTTGGTACCATAAAATCTAAAATCATTAATGAAATAGTAATGCAGTACAATACTTATATGATTAATAATTTATATAACTAGTACTTCATTGAAAAAAAAAACTCAAATAAAATATTTCTAGAATAAAAAAAGCACATCAATCAAATCTTTTTATCTATGTTAGTAGAATAATATTGGGCATGATCTATTAGCCTATATTGGGGTATATCTTTATGAGGCATGAGATATTGTTTTGTATAGTTTCCTATCTCCATATAGTTGAAGCATTGTTCATTAGAAATCTATTTCTTATCTTTACAATCCCAATCAAGGTGGAATTTCTCTCCACACTTATAGAAAATAACCATTTCTTTTAAGAAAGTACCAGTGTGATTATTTCTACAATTATTACATGTATTAAAATTCATCTTCACATTCATTCCTTTATACATATTTTATCAAGATATCCTCATATTCTCATGCTTCCTTCCAAATACATAATACATAGAGTACTCTTTACCTTTCCTGTTAGTATATGATATTATGTCCTCATATGATTAGAATTATTTAGAGCCTATTTACCTTGAAAATATTGGATTAAGACCATGAAAGGTATGATCCTTCTTAATATTTTGATCATGTGAATTGGGGAGGTTCACATTCCTCAAAATAAGAACCATTTATAAACAATGGCATACACTAAATTAGGTTATAAATCACAAATCATAATTTCTACATAGAAAAACATGTAACATAAATTGAAAATTTATGCATAGATAATCTCATAATCACAAACATGGTTTCATTGGGGAAATATTTACTTTTAAATAATTCATAATTTTTTGTAAAGAAATTTTATATTATTCTATGCATATCCCTCAATAGTTTCAAACCTGGTGCATAGTATGCCCCATTGTCGTGTACCGGGTTATGTTGAGTCGGGCCTGATTCACCTTATCAATGTTGTTACTTCTAGGAACATCTATTCCAGAACCACGTCCACTTCTATTATCCATACATGGTTGTATTACTATGAATACCCACATAATATCTACCTTACCAAAATTATAAGATTTTCTTCTATGATTATCATTAAAGACCACCTTAGAGTTATGTTCCCTAATTTTTGTTTTTTAAATCTGTTTTCCAAACATTCTAATAAATATTCTATGACACCATATATAATTACCCAGACCCCAATACACTGAATTTGGTTCCATACTTTATTAAATTGGCATAGATATAAGTTCCCTATCCCAAACGATCGATAAGTTTAGCAGTCTTGGAAAATAGATTACATGAATGAACTTTATATTACAATTCAAAACATAAAATAAAACATTGATAATAATTTTAGAATTCCATTACTCTCCTATATTAACCACGTATATCAATCATAATACACATCTAATCATCATGGGAAAATAAATTATAATAAAGGGGTAAGATCAGATGCTCTGTAAGGTTAAATAATATAGTGGAATCTATCATAAATAAGCATAAAATTTTATGGAAAGGTGATTAACTGATACACAATCCTTTTAAACATAATCTTGAGAATAATATCGCACTGATAAATAAAATAATTAATTATAAACACTCACATAGATATTCTACTGCTTGTTTAATCTCATGTAATATCAGTAACTAATATCAAAATGAATGAATGAATAATTTTAAACATCATAAACATAACATCAATCCTTTGACCAAGAACCCATTCATAAATTTGTAAAAACCCAAAATGGATTGTCTCATAAGACCTACCAATTCATCGAGGGTCTATAGTAGGACCCGCCAGTCCCATTCAATGTCCAATGCCTTACTCATATAAAAAGGGTAAAACATAACCAACATAACCATTTGTATTAAAATTAGCATAAGAAATGTTAATACGTTAACCATAAACCATGAATGGTATCAAAATAGAATATCCACATTAAATCACATCATAAACCATTCAATACAATACGATATATTGTATCATAAGAAATAAAATTCAATTAGGAAAAAAATGAAACAAAGGTTGTTGACATAGATTAAAATAATCTAATAAAATGATTAAAAACTTCTTGAGAGAAATACAACTTTTATATTTAAATTACTTTAAAAGGTGTGAAATTTATTATAAGAAAACATTTTTAGAGTATAAAATCTTGTAATCCTATAAAGGAATCTTTTCCCATGCCATATAAGTTAAAAATGAACATTACTTAAGTATTTTGTTGAACATGTAATAATATTACTTGTTTGGAAAACTAGAATAATATTCCTTTGGAACCATTTTATAAAAAGTAAAAAATGTTTTTAAATTACTTTAATCAATTTTAGGAGAATATTAAGAACATTTTGAATTAAATTTTTATGAAACATGGATATGGATGATATATATGACCTAGTAAATACTTACATATAAACAATCCATGATAATAATGTGATTACAAAAGTAACCCTTATATTCTACTTTATATCTGTTAAGGGTGATCTTAACTCTATTATTATTTTAATGAATTTTATAAAATTATAACATAACTATATCTATATTTCTTGATATTATATATGATCCTATAATATATTTTATTATAATATTTCATTTTTACCATTATTTCGGGTGTTAAATGGTTCATTTTATATGTTTTTTTCCTATAAGTCTTGTTTCTTAATAATAGGATATATTTTCATCATATAAAGAATTATATTAAGTTCATAAATATTATATTCACTTGTAATATATATTTTTATAACCATTCATTAATGGTTAACATGGAAAATGAATCACATCGCAGTGTAGAGATGGTAGGCCATACGTGTGTATGAGCGACGATATCATTCCCTTAAGGGTTAAAGGGTAAGAAATTGGATATATATTGATTATAGAAATTTAATATAATGTCATATTAATTATTTATATCCATTATATCTATCATTATACCCATATAAATAAACTAGTGATGAAAATTATATTACACCATGGTGTGGAGATGGTAAGTCGAATATACGCTCACACGGTGATTTTGTTTTTTGTTGGATGGATAATAGGTGGAATATACTTGTCACAAAATCATAATAACATATCAGCATATATATGATACTAGAGTTATAAATTTAATTAGAAACAAAAAATAAATTGTAATTATAAGACGAAATGAACATGAATGAGTTAGTAAAAATGATTACCTCTTCATCAGCGGACATCCTTTAGATATATTCTTAAGGAGTCTAGGGTGGGTGTTTTTGAAAGACCAGAACATCAAGAATGTGGATAAAAATTTTGGGAGGATAAATGGATAGGGTTTTTCTCTATCTATATGACTCAAATTGATGTGAGTATGTGAAGGAGGTACCCTTTATTAATTTAGCAGAGGGGCACTTTTGGGAGATCTGAAAATATTAAATTAATATAAATTATTATTCAATTTAAAATGGATCAAAAGTAATTTATTTAAAATATAATATGATTATGGATCAAAACTATTAAAAAAAATAATTTCAAAAAAATTTTATATGACACATTTTGCCTTATTTTTTGGCTTTAACCCTTAGTTAAACTCTTTAACTCTTACCTTGACTGTTTGTATTTTTAATCCTTATTGTTCAATATAGTTACTCTAAATAGAAAAAAGTAACATAAATGTTTAAGTTATGAAAAAACTAATCTTATCTCAATAATTTGGAAGAATTTAATATTTCTATAATTTTTGTATCATTTAATAATATATTATTTATTTAAAAGTATTATTAAAGTGAATTTTGATACTATTCATTATTTTCTATTTTAAAAATATCATAACAATATTGTAAATTTGATGAAAAACTAATAATATATCACTTAAATTTCAATGACATCTATAAAATTATTTGTTAACATTAATTATGTAAAATTATTATTTTAAAATTTTTAATATCAATTATTTTATATTTTCATTAATCAAATAATTACTGCATGATCATCATGTCGCCATTTAAGGTCACTATTTTATCACTAAAATTATAAATAAATTCTCAAAATGTATATATGAATTTTAGATTCCCAATTAATATTTATATTATAATTTATCTAATGTATAAAACTATATTAAAATTTGTATTTCTTTTCAAATATGAGTATAACATCTTTAACTCTTCTTTGAATAAAATATAATAAATGTCAAAATCTTACCCAAGTGGCTTAAAGGTAATAATATTTTAATAAGGATTATTTTGGTAAAAACGCATCCATCAAATGAAATCAGGAGAAGTTTTAGGGTAATTATATAGTATTTATATTATAATTCTTACCTTTAATTACCTGATTTACCCTTAAGCGTGGTAAGAAGAAATATTACTAATTTACGTTTTCATATGCACAAAAATATAATAAACATATTTAAATAATTCTACCCACTGATTCCATATATGTTATCCATTCTTAAAAATTTAAAATATAGAAGTCATAATAATTAATTATAAATCAATCCCATTGAAGTTGTGAGAGAACAATTTATTAATGTTTAAACATGAAAATGACTGAAATGTTTTTATATGTAATTTCAATGTAAAAATGATAGAAATGAACTACATTATATTAAATGATAATAAATAATATATTTATACTTTAAAAACAATGAAAAATATAATTTAACTGTAAATTATTTCAATGAAAAAACTTGTTTTCAATTAAACATTGGTATTTGTCACTATTAATAAAAACATGAAAATTATCAGAAAAATTAAAAAATTCATCCAAATTAACTTTTTATATTATGATTTAAAATATGAAGTTTATTTTTTAAAATAGTATATATAAAAATTTAAAAAAGTGGATTTAAACATTGTTTGACATTATAACGAGGAAAAACAACTTTTTTAAAAATATAGGTTGTTATGCATAAAATTGGATTTGTTATTATGTTATACTTATAAAATCTGTTGGATGAATATCAAAAATAGGTTATTCGATATAAAGAATATATATTTTATTAATATCATTTACTAATTATATGTAATTTAATTTATAAGACAAAAATCCTTTGCGACAATAAACATGTTTTCTTTATATTCAATTGGATGATAATTTTATTTCTAAAAAATGAGTAACAAGTGAATTAGTAATATATTTATAATTTTTCATAAGTTAGTTAATGATATTCATTATCGTTAATTTAAAAGATATGTTATATCTTATTATATTAAATTAAAAAAATTAATAGTATTTTGTTGTTTGTTAAGACTAATTTTTTCATGTAATGTAAGCTATCAAGGAAAGTTACTCTTTCATATAACACTAGATAACTCAGTTTTTCCTACATTAACAGCTATAAATTGTATTAAATTTATTTTCAAATAAAAAATATTATAAATTCTTGTGAATTTATACTATATCTTGATAGATTTGAGTGAGAATAATCACAAAATACTGCAAACCAGCTTGTTACCCATTTTGATGTACATGAGTATAGTCATTTTTTGGAATTCATATGGATTGTTCACATGATACCTTCAGGGTTTCAGCAATTAGCTAAAGCCCAAAATTATAGTGTGAGAAAAACAATTTTTAACTACAGAAAATCATTTCTACGATGTCGATGTCAAGTCACCTTCTTTTCAATCTATGACAACATATGTTTTATATAAGGAATTAATGATCAATATCTTTTCAAATCCTTCTTGATGGTTATAATAGAAAATATGAATTAACCAAATAATCCCCCCAGGACATTCAAATTACATGCACTATAAGGGAACACTCACTGTAAACTAGAATAACGTACAAGATATACTCAAACAACTCTTTTCATAGTCATTACCCATGGATTATGTTCTTATAATATCACATACACTTTTAGTATCCTTATAGAAATGCATTTTTAGAAAAATTAAATAATATCCTACCCACCAAAAAATTTGGATTTTTTCTTATACATTAACTAATCAATAGTTTTTTCACCAAAGTCTACATTCCCTTATCTCCAAAGGCTGACTAAACCTATCCATGGATTCCAACTATAGAACCCATGATTTTCATACTTAAATATTACATATTTTTATATCTATGTTCAATAAATCTAACAAATAAATTCCTGAGGACCATAAATATTCAGTGTTAATTAAGAAAACACACATAATCTTCTAACTTCCTGAATTATTTCCAACATCTCCCAAAAATATCTTCCCACATGGCTGTCTTATTACATATACCCTACATACAATAATTCCTTAAAAGATGAGGAAAGTAAACATAATAAATTGTTATCTCATATGATAAAAAATATAAAAATGGGATATATAAATCAATGATCATATGAAATAAGAATATAAGACTATGGGAATGATATCATGATAATAATTTATAATGTTCATATTATATATGTCAGAGATCTTATACATGAGTCATGGAATAATGCTTAGTTGTTCATAAGACATGAATCTTAATGAAAATCAATGACCATGATCCATGAGGGAAAAATATTAACATTTTAATTTTGAGAAAAAAAATCTTATAACATTATAAAAATGTATAAATTTAAACATGTTCAATCATTAAGTTAAGAACATGAAATCAGAATCTTGCATAAACTTTTGGATGTGAAAATGAGGTCCACAAATAATCTTATGGACATGAAATCTAAGTCCACCAATGAACACACACACACACACACACACACACACACACACATATATATATATATATATATGAAAATTAGGCCCATTATTAAACATATGGATATGGTATCTAAGTATACACATGAAATTGTGAACAGAAAATCAAGATCACATATAATATATTAACCTCATGAGTTATTTGTATTTACCCAATGGATTAAAGATCTAGATAATTTATAGCCCACATGTTATATATTTAAAATCATATATATGTGTTACACATGATCATAAATAATTTATTTTATCATAACCCATTAAAATTATATAGGTTTCATAAAAAATCATCATTTCATAACTCATGGAAAAGAAAAAGGTTTCATTAACATTAAAAAATATTATAACCCATGGAAATCAAAAGGGTTTCATAATTTATTTCCACAAATATTAGAAACCACCTAAAGATTTAATATAGATGGTATCTATGGATCAATTACCTATTGATAATAAGTATAATAAAGTATAGTTTTCATTAATGAAAAGAAATACCACTAAGAAGATATTATTACATTATTGAGGAAAATAACTTTTCCACATTAAAAAATCCTTTTAATACTAAAAATTAAGAAATGAATTTAAAAATTATTTTACATTAAATTAACCTTTTAATCATAAAAATGGATTTTTCAAATTATTTAGTGGTCATAATTTTGGAAAATTCTGTTCATGTCATAAATGTTAAAACTATGATTTCATTCCCATTTTCAATAAAAATTCAAGAATATATTGTTTGTAAAAGGAAAATATGATTCATTTTACACCATTTAAAAAAATCATACAACGGTAAAATATTATTTAAAACACTATATGATAATTTTTAAAACACTCTTTAAATTTTTTTTCAAAATCATGAACATGGGAGAGAAATGATTTTCCAATAAAGAGTGATAAATATGGGTTTCCTTAAAAAATTTATTTTCGTATCTTATATTCATAAAGAGAGGGAATTGAATGGAAAATATTTAATTTATTGAAATAACTAGTGGATAATAAAAATCATGAGTTTCATGAGAGATATATATAATAACATTTCATCATTGGAATGTTAATCATAAGTAATCCTGATAAACTGTGATATTGTAATGTATAACCCTTAGAAATTTGGTATCATTGGAATAGTAAGTAAAATGAAATAATAAACCTTATTAGGATAAGTATATTAAAAAAATTCATGAGAATAATATTAAATTACATTCATGGGTAGTTTTTAGTGTACTCAAATGAAACAATGGGTGTATAAGGCATTTCTCCTAGAAAAAATAGAAGTGAGAAAAAAAATCCATTTCTTTAGGTTTGACATCCTTCGTATGTTTTTGAACCTCATGTATAATAAATATAGATTTTATATAAATATATATCAGATCAATAATACTATATATCATACCCAATAAAATTTATTTATTATATTTTAGCACAAGTTTATTACCAATTCGTTGTTGGAAACACTATTTTAGTTAATAACTACTTAATTTTTCTTGTATTTTTTGGTTTGGTAGTTTTGGTCCTTTTAATTTTTATATGGATACAACATTTATTTAATGTTAATAATTATATAAATATGATATACTTTCCTTACATATATAATTATTGTAATCCATAAATGTAGTGATAAAAAATGACATACACCATTCAAGGAGGTGGGTGGTCGTACTTATACATGGATGTTGTTTTAATATTTTATATAGATGGAAAGAAATATAAATAATAAATAAAATATATAGAAATTTTTTATATATATTATATATATTTATTTAATCTATCCTTATTACTATTCATGCAAAAATAAAATGAAAACTATATCACATCACCCCGTAGAGGCGGTAGTCCACACTTATGCACGAGTGACATTATCGTTTTCACAAGAATTAGAATGTAAGAATGTGGATGTGATATTATAATTCAAGAATATTAATAATTATATAATTAAAATTTATTTACACTAAATCTATTATATTATCTATTGAGTAGGGGCGGTGATGGAAAATTAATTACATCGGTTCTTCAGGTCGTAGTCCATTGTACACACAATCTATAGTTTTGTTTCCAATTTAATGGAATATGGGATTTATATAGGATATTAAATTAAAATTATAACAAATAAATATATGGAAGATACTATTGTTATTATATTTGAATTATTAACATATGAATGAAGGTGGTAAGGGGATAAGTAAAAAATGAATGCTTTTAGTGAAGACAATTACCATTGGTTACAAAAGAATCCATCCATTATCTTATTAAGGACCCTATGGTTGGAATGTTGGGAAGAAAAACTACATTAGAATGTGTATAAGGGTATTGGGTAGAGTTTATGGTTGGGTTTTTTGATATAAATATGACATCTGAGTACCTGAACTCCAAGATCATGTACTAAAATCCATATCATTCCATTTATGTCTATGAGGACTATAATTATGACCAATGTTTTCCATAAAAACTGTACAATATCAATAGGAATACTTGTATCATGTATATTATATATGTCCTTTTTGGTTTTATGTTTTATATAATTATAAAAAACTCTTATATAAACAATTACCAAGTTATCCAATAAAACTTTCTCCCATGTAACCCATATGTTCTAATTTTAAAATAGGTCATCAACATAATCCTGGTGAAATCCCTTATATACATAAATCATTAAACCTCATTTTTTATGACATGAGGAGGAGAAAAATATATGAAGGGTTAGATAAAATTGTCCCTTAAGGTAAAAATAATCATTAACAAATGAATTTCATAAATTAGTATAAGAGTATTGGTTGCACCCAAATTTACCCTACAGGTATAAGCGGTCGTTGTAGTACATGTAGGGGTCGAATCTACAGGTACCGAAGAAGTAACCTTGAGACATTATGATTTTTTTGAGGATGGGTTGTGAAGTGGATAACTTTTTGGATTGGTTTGATATAAATAAATGGTTATTTGATTTAAATAACTAAGAAAAAAACAATTACTTGAATTGAAATTAAGATTAGTCAATCCTAGGTTGACGCTAGGGATTGATTGGATATATTTTTTTCGTTGGATTTTCTGTTCATCGATTGAAGAGGTATCCATTAAATGAAATAATTCCTCAATATTATTCTCTGATTTAATCCATAAACAATTTCAAGGCTAATAACCAATGCACTTAAAGGATCACTTTCGTGATCACTATATGAAAATGGATCGTACTTGCACTCAAAATGTGTTATTGTTAAAGTCAGTGAAGACAAGGAAGAAGATAAATCAAAGAAAGGAACCCTTAAAATGAAGAACAAATTTAAGAATTTATGATAATAAAATAACATTCAATAATCCCCATGAAACTCCCTAGGAACAAACCATAACAGTTTATCCCACCGTTTATGTTATTATATAAATGGAAGCGGGAAGTCGACTTAATGATATGGGATTGACAAAGAGAAAAACATTATGAAAAATTAACACTCCATTGTTGTGTGAGGAATTTACAGGCGATGGTGTGAATAAATTCACACCTTGATTCAACAATATCAAAGAGTGAATAAAATGAAAATATGAAGTGAAAAAGAATAACAAATTTTTATTAATAAACAAAAATCATTTAAAAACAAACATGTGAAAAATCGATGATGCGATTACAAAACGAAAGTAGGAAATTACAATTGAAAGAATGATTTGCATTGAATGAAAAACTTGGATACAAAATACCTTCACCAAAATCTCATTATACATGAATATTATGAGCCTTATAGACACCCCAAAACAATCCATTCTATCCCCATTAATTTAGATAGTACAAAAGGAGGGTGAGAAAATCAATGGAATTGGATGTTTCAAACTTGAACAGGAAAATTGTACATATTCATCCTCCTTTTTGATGTTCGAATTTGACATTATATATGGAAAAATAATCAGGGGTAGTATAAGACAAATATATTCTTCCATTTTTTCTATATCATCTGTCCAAAGTTCAAGTAATTTGGTTCAGCCGTTTGAATTTCATGATCAAAATTGTGGGAAGACTTTACGTTCATTTTGGTCGGGCCCACCATTTAAATGTAAACATCGGGTCCATTTATCTCTATGAATAATTCAGAATTATATCCCTCCGTAGTTTAATAAAATAATCCCCATATCTTTATTTTTCTTCAAAAAAAATTTTGAACTTCATTGGGCTTGGTTTGTGGGCCCCACTTTTGTTTGATTGGCCTTAATACCATTATGCTTTTTCCATAAAAGTTATGCATGCGTCCCCCAAAAAATCCATCTTCCCTTCGGATTCATCCATCGATCCTAAAAGATAAAATTTTCAAGAAAAATTGGTCAATCATATCCCAAAATAAAAAATTCAGAAAAGGAATATAATATTCTCCATAGAAAGATGATTGACTGGAACTAGATTTTCATTTTAAAAAATAATTGCAGTTAAGATGAGAAATGAAGTTCAATTTCTATAATGCACTAAAAATGATGGTTACGGACTTTGGAACACATGGATATTAAAATACTAACAATGAATATTAGCCATTTTCAGTGGATAATCATGTGAATAATGGTTTTATGACATGATAAAAGTGATTTGGGAACTATAAAAGAACTCGTACCCATCAATACCAAGACCATAAAATATTAAAAACATAAAAAAGTCACCATTCATTAGATTAAAAAAATTTAATCCATGTGATATCAATATCGATCATGAGAAATATTATAATCTTATAATAATAAAATAAACTTTTTTGTAACTTAGATAATCACATTCATAAAATGCTTTCAAACACTTTCAAAACCCATTCATTTGGATTAACTATATAACTGAATTCAAACATTATCATTACAAAATTTATTGGAGAGAAATAATGGATTTCAACCTTATTATAATATACATAAATATCACCCATTATTCATGATCTATAATAGTTATCAATCCTTTTTATAATATATATCAAGTTCACCTCTGAGCTATAATGGGGCTCAACCCTTTGTATGAGGTGTATCGGGCTCACCTGTTTTGAATAATTCTCATGTACCCTCTCAAGATTAAAATAATTCCATCAAAAAGATCAAATAAACAATTATTATAGATTTATAACCTAATAAAACTATGGAAAAGAAATGTGTTTGATTTTATTCCCTTACAAAAACTAATAACCCATAGAAAAGAAACCGGTTCAATAACAATCTCATTGAATCAAGATGAACATGGGGAAAAGAAACAGTTTCATTAAAAATGTCTTTGAAATGTTAATAATCCATCCAAAGAAATAATGAATATGTTATCAATACAGAATATCCCTAGTTTTGGATAGGTAACAAAAATGGATTTTGACTTTGATGAATTGAAATTCCTTTCAAATATAATTGAAAACATTTTTGAAGAAAATAATATTTAAACATTCAAAGTGTCCCATACCACATTGAACCATTTAAATCATAAACCCCATGATTTAATAATATTAAATAAAAAATGGAATATCATGAGAATAATTATATTCGGGATATATCAAGTTAAATTATAAGTATATAAACCTCATAAAAGAAGTTATGTTTATAACATAAGAAATGTCTTAAAGAAGGAAAATAGTGACAAAAATACATTACCACTTTTCTATCCTTGATATTGTAAACCCAATGAAAGAGTGATTATAAAATGGATATGTAAATAAATATATACTAATGTTTAGGAATCATAAAATAAATTCATGGAAAGCATATACACCAAAAAACAAAAATATGTGATCAATATGGCATAAGTTTCACTGAAATAAAAGTGAGACCAGAAATCCCCTTATAACTATGTTAAAATCTACATTGGTAACCAAATAACTAATAATAACGAAATGAATCACTTATATTCCAAAAAGATAAAATAAATCATGATATAATATATTAAACGAGAATCATATAAAGTACAAAAAAGTAGTAAGTGGTGAATATGACATTTATCTCACAGATGTAGAAATTGATATGAAAATCCATTAAAATGATCATATCAATGGAGTTAGAATAAATAATTTGAATAATTATTTGTAATAAATTTAAATCCATAAAATATACGTGGAAATAAATTATGAAATAATCAGAGGTCATTCCATAAATATTTTTTCCGTAACATAACCAATGACATAGAACTTTAACCAAATGAATAGAAATTGAGTTAAGAAATCCCTTACCGTATGTATGATTTTTTAGGATTTTCCTCTATCTTATTTAAAAATAAACATATCTTAATTATTAAATTTCTTAAAACCCATTAACAAGTTAATTATTAATTTTATTTTATGTACAACCCAGTTAAATACAATTATTTAGTCAATACTATTTATGTCAGCTGTTCTGACCATATTCAGCTTTTGTGTCAAATATGACCTTAATCGATGGAATTTGGTCGATTAAGTCATTGTTTAAACATATCTATAACATTAAACGTGGCATAATTATCATATTTGTACAAAAATTATACTTTTAAAATCTTATAGTAATTATGTTTATGAAAAACAAACCAATGTTATGATCTTGGAGACGGTAGGTCGTACACACACATGATTAACATGGATGTGAGCTTCTAGAATTTGATGAAATGCCTACAAATAGGCCTCCACCCCCTTCATAAAAGTAAATAATGACTTGAAAAAAATATTTAGGCTATGAATTCGTGAAGGTGGTTTGAAAATGGTGTTCTCATGAAAATTTCACATAGAATGGATGTCCGTGAAGGCTTTGAAAGCCGAACAAAATCTGTATGCATCATGAAAGTATTAATGTTCATGAAGGATATAAAAAGTCATATAAAAGTTGTGAAAATTATTAAGTCTAAGTGATCTTTACTAAATGAGGTTTCTTCACTAAGGCTACTTCAGCTTCGTGAAAGTTGTGGGGTTCGTGAAGGCAGTGAGCATTATGAAATTATTGAAAATGGATTTTCCAGTCAAACCATGGTAAAGTGATATTAATCATGGATGAAAGTGTGACTTCAACAAAGAATCTACCTATATTTTAGGATTCATTCCTTATTGATAATTAAGGTACCCACATGTCCATAAACTATGTCTGAATTCTTTTCCAAAGTAGTGAGAAAATAAAGATGAAGGAGGTGATCCTTTCCATCAATAATGAGACAACAAAAGAGAGTTAGGGAGTCGCCCTAGGGAATGTAGTCATATAACCCTAAACATTGTAAAGGTATTCAGACTGGGCATAAAAGTGATATATACCAAACCTTTTATTTTTGAATTGATCCTTAGTGAATTTGGTAGATCAACATATTGTCATTGTATGATCCTTGGACATGTACCAATGATGGTGAACCAAGTGAAATCATTATGTAGCATACATGACTTTATTTCTATTCATATTTTTTATGGTAATGGGAGAGAAGATAGTTTTTTATGATGAAATAATATCCAAAGGTGTAGTTCTTTTTTAAATTTCATATCGTGATTCACCCCCCTCTCAGGGTTTTTTGCCTACTTGGGCTAATAGTTGGTATCGAAGCTAATGGTTCAAAGTAAACGGTTCTCTATCGGTTAAAGAAATTGGATTTTTATTCACAATAGGATTAATGGAATCAATTTTCTACTATGGAAGAATCAAATGAAACACATCTTTCAATCATTGGGTATTAATGTATTTCTAGCTGAAATGCATTATATTTCTACCAGTATGTATAAGGCCCCAACCTTAAACCTTACTTAATCTTGAGTTATTACAAGATTACACATTGAGGATCTTTTTAGGTTTAGAGTTTTAGAGAATTAGATCATAAAACTTGCATTACATTCCACATATAAACAAAGTGGTTACATAAAGATAGTATTCTTCTTTCCCATCAATGGAAACATATCTAAAATAAAACATGGATTCTTTCTTGACACTTCCTTGACACTATCATCATATCATGTACCTTTCCCTTGACATGTGAAAAACATTTCAAAAAACTTGGGATGAGCATAAAAAGCTCAGTAAGGGATATAAAGATATATAAAGGAAACATGGGTACATATATACATAAGAATGAAATCATACTTTACCCATAAAACATAAGCACTTTAACATACCTCATCAAATCATGAATAAATCATAGAAATAATAAGACATAAAGGTAACTTGAGGCATTCATAACATTATTACGTAGGGAGTAACCCTCTTGGTTACGTTTGGAATACCCATCACAGTATATTCCCTAAATCTCTTCGGAGAAACCTTAACATTTCACTCCTTTGCGTTACCCAATGCATTGGAGAGCTATATCGGGCTCACCCGCCCTTAGTTTTTCACGGAACCACCCATCTTCATAATAATGCCCAAGAACCTCAACATAATCGTATCACATAAAACATGCATAAAGGAAACATAACATTTCCACCTTTCAATCACAAGATATCAATACAACACATTGATATAAAAACATTATGAAAACCAATTTCAATACCAAAATAAAAGAAAAGTAAAACATGGAATTTATTTTTTTCTTTTAAAAAAAGGTATGGCTTGTAGAGGAAGCCGAAACTCAAATAATGGTCATGGCGGTGGAGAAGTCGTTGTCGCCGCATACGTACGACAAAAACATTCCCTTTTGTCATTTAGTAAACCACTTTGTATAAAAAGGATGCCTTTTGGATAAACTTAAAAATAGAAGGGGTTTATACACCGTATAAAAGAAGGTTGTCTATAAAACAAAATATGCCTCAATGAAAGGAGATTGAGATGAAGTCCCATACCTCGGGTCCGACTTGACTCGGTCGTTCTTTAATCTCCGAAATAATAAACTTGAGTTAATTTCTACTTGTTTAAGAACCTTTTTCAAGTTCATTATTCCTTTTATATCACTTATTGACATGTCATGAACACTATGTAATTATTCAAGTTAATAACGGTTGTTTTAAAGATCATTGGTACTTGAGTCAAAAATAAACCCTTTATAATTACAAGTTTTTCGTGTATCCATTATATCTAGAATGGTGTTCATTATTTATATATCATATATATCATATATATCCAGTACATTCATGAATTTATAATATTACATAACATTTAGAGGTAAGAAATGAAATGCACCGTTCATGGAGACGGTAAGCCGTACGTACGCATGAAAGCTACTTTCATTTCTATTTCATATTTTATAGAATGAGATCATAATTATATAAAGTTATATTATAATTCCAGTATAATATCATATATAATATCATAGTTCCATCCTTTATACGTCCCACATATGGTATTTAATGAATCAAATCACTTTGAAGGGGAGGTAGTCCGCACTTCCTTAAATGAAGATATCACGTTTACCCATAATGGAAACCATAAAGGTATGCCCAAAATGAAAAACACAGAAGCTTAAGGAAAACATAAACATATTATATATCATATATAAATATAGTGACATCTTAATGGCCACCTTTTAAGGTGTTAAAAGAATGTTGAACAATCATCGTTTCGGGAGGCATAAATTCACCATCCACGGAAACATTATGTCCTTTAACCATTAAATGTAGGTGTGTGTAAGTGTATCTCAAATAATTATTATAACAACATCCTAGTATATTGAAGATACTGGATTTGTTACAAAATAAATGAATAAAAAGAGTTTAGGGGGTTGGAGAAGCAAAATAAAACAAAAGGACTCAAGTGAATACATTACCTTAAAATCGGGTAACTCCATTTGGTTTGAGCTCAAAGGCTTCCTTGGGAAGACTTCTGCCCAACGTGAGGCTTTAAGGAGTAAGATAGGGAAGTCGAGAGACAAAATGGGTAGGGGTTGGCCGAGCCAATGGCTTTGGGAGTGTGGGTAAGGAGGTAGAGTTGGGGGCCTTTTATAAGAGGAGAGGAGGGGCACTCTTTGAATGTAAAGAAATGTTACTTTATTTGAAAATTATTTTCGGATTCAAAAGGTCCCACATTGATATAATTCGAGTGTATGGTTATAAGGGTTCAAAATACACCCATACAATAGGTTTTGGAAATGTGTAGGTAATATATTTTACATTATCATTTCATTTTATTTAAATCCTTTATTAATGAGGTAATCACTGCATCATCATGATTTCATAAATAATTTAATTTATTTAAAGTCTAAAAATTATGAACAAAATACTATGATGTATTAAATCTTTTTATATTTCTAATGAATATTTATAGTCCAAAATATCATTTATGTAGACAAAATTAAAAATATTTTACTTAGGTGATACATTCTTTGTCACATTTAACATTCTTTAAAAATAAAAAGATAAAAAGTCACATTCTCACCAATGTGATTCCATGGGGCCCCAATGTTTGGCACAAGGCATCCCATGGTCAGCCATGAGACACCCATTAGCCTTAGGACACATGTTGTGGTCTTTTTGTATTATTATGATATCATTTTATTATCTTTAACTACATGATTACTCATTAATCAAGATAATTAAAGATAATTACCATCGTTACTATTCATAATGTCCAAAAATAAAAGACTCTTAATTACATAATTTGGAACTTCTGATTCCAAATATGTAATCCATTTTACCAAATTCCAAACACATAAATTGCAATAATTGATTTAAAAATTATTCCCGTTGTCAAAACAAATAGCGGGTTTTTTTGAAACAATATCTATGAAAAGTTTGGAATTAGTTTATGACCAATTCTAGAGTGAAATTAATCCTAATGACCACCATTGGATTAAATGGTAAAAATATATTCAGATTACAATTTAATACTAATTAAAAGGATAATATAACCATATAATTAAATTAAATGAAAATGCAGTTTTGATGTAAAATGCAGTATTTTTTCACTATTCATTAAAAAATGAACATTGTCAGAAAAATACCAAAAATTTATCCAATGTAAATTTAAATGTCCCAATAATAATTAATATGTTTATTTTGACAAATATATCTTATAAAATTATCAAAATATAGATTTAAAAATGGTTTTCCATAAAAGGCAGTAAAACAATCTTTTAAAAATATTAGTGTATTCCATGCTTAAGATTGGATTTATTTTCATTTTAAGCCTCTACAACACTATCAAATTCATTAATAGACATAGATAAAAATATATATTATTCATTACTTACTTGGGATGTTACATCCTTCCCCCTTTAGAAAATTGTGTCCCCGCAATTTATTTACTTTTCGAATAAATGGGCGTACTTATCCCTCATTGCATTTTCATATTCCCATGTTGCCTCTTCCATCATGTGGTTTTTCCAAAAAAAACTTTTACCTGATTAATCACCTTATTTTGTAACACTTGCTCCCTGTGGTCAATAATCTTGACCGGTTTTTTCTCATAAGATAGGTTCTCTTCCAGCTGAACTACCTTTGGACTCAAAACATGAGATGGATCTGGCATATACTTTCTCATCATCGAAACATGAAAAACATTGTGTACCTGAGATAAACTCGGAGGTAAAGCCACCCGGTATGCAACTGATCCAACTCTCTCCAGAATTTCATATGGTCCAATGAACCTTGGACTCATCTTTCCTTTCTTACCAAATCAAATCACACTTTTTCATGGTGAGACTTTGAGAAAAACATGAACACCTACCTCAAAAGTTAGATCCTTCCTCCTATTGTCTACATAACTCTTCTGCCTACTCTAAGCTGTTCTCATGTGTTTCTGAATCAGATGAACTTTTTCTGCCATCTCTTCTACCAATTCTGGTCCCATCAACTTCCTTTCACCCACTTCATCTCAGAAAGCTAGAGTTCGACACAGCTTCCCATATAACACCTCAAATGGTGACATCTGTATACTGGAATGAAATCTGTTATTATATGAAAATTCAACCAAAGAAAGATGTTGGTCCCAACTTCCCTGATAATCCATCGAACAAGCTCATAGCATATCCTCCAAGGTCTGAATTGTTCATTCTGACTGCCCATCTGATTGAGGATGAAATGCTGTACTAAAATTTAATACAGTACCCAACAACTTCTGGAGGCCTTTCCAAAAGTTAGAAGTGAACCTGGGATAATGATCAGATACAATAGAGAGGGGAACTCCATGTAACCTGACTATCTCTTTAAGATACAAACGGAAAGTTGATCTAGGAAAAAAGTATCATGTATAGCAAGGAAATGAGCAGATTTAGTCAAGAGATCAACAATAACCCAGATTGCATTATTACCTCGAGATGTCTTCGGTAATCCGACAACAAAGTCAATGGATATATTCTACCATTTCCACTTTGGCACTGGTAAAGGATGAAGAATCCCTTTCGGTAACTACCACCCTACTTTAACCTGTTGACATGTCAAACACTTCACAGTAAAATAAACAATATCTATTTTCATTCCATCCCACCAGTAATACTCCCGCAGATCTCTGTACATCATAGTACTGCCAGGATGAACTGAAAACAAAGAACTATGAGCATCACATAACAACTCTCTCTTCAACTTTGAATCACAAGGCACACACAATCTCTTCCCAAATCTCAAAACACAATCACTATCAATGTTGAATTCAGGCAACTTACCTTTCTGAACCAACTCTACCTTTTTCTGCAACTCACTGTCTTGCTTCTGTGCTTGCTTGATTCTGTCTGATAGAGAAGATTTCACTGATACCTGAAACAAAACAGAAGACCATCCTACACCAACAACTTCAATGCCAATGTTCATCAAATCCTTAACCAAAGGATCACGTTCCAAACGCAACATTGCTAATGAAGCATTACTTTTTTGACTCAAAGAATCAGCCACTTTATTTGCTTTTCCCGGATGGTAATGAATTGTACAATCATAATCCTTGATTAATTCCAGCCATCTCCTCTGTCTCATGTTTAACTCTTTCTGAGTGAATATATACTTTAAACTTTTGTGATCAGTATATATTTCACACTTTACTCCATACAAATGATGCCTCCAAATTTTTAAAGAGAAAACAACAGCAGCTAATTCCAAATCATGTGTAGGGTAATTTACCTCACGAGTTTTCAACTGTCGTGAAGCATAAGCAATTACCTGATCATTCTGCATTAGGTCACAACCAAGTCCTTTCACTGAAGCATCATTGTAGATAACAAACTCACCATTCCAGGAAGGAAGTTCCAAAACTGGAGCATTCACCAATCTTCTTTTCAATTCCTGAAAACAATCATCACATTCTTTTGTCCAGGTAAACATAACACCCTTCCGAGTTAGCTTAGTCATTGGACTAGATAACCGTGAAAAATTTCTAACAAACCTTCGGTAATAGCCTGCCAATCCAAGGAAGCTACGAATCTCAGTTACATTTGTGGGTCTTGGCCAGTCTTCCACAACTTTTTTTTGCAGGATCAACAGTTATCCCATCTTTAGAAACAATGTGACCAAGGAAAGAAATTTGTTGCAACCAAAACTCACACTTGCTGAATTTCCCATACAATTTATTTTCTTTTAAGGTTTGCAAGATAGCCCTTAAATGTCTTTCATTCTCCTCTTTACTTTTAGAAGACACCAAAATATCATCAATAAAAACAACCAACATTTTTCACCTGAGTCAACAGAGCCATCACTGCAACAAACTGTTTAGTTCTGATTCTGACAATCATAGGATACTGATTTGAAAGTTCATTTCCCTCTTTATGACTTCCCGAAAAATCTGTTCCGTTTCCTTTGTGAAAAGAATTCTTAGCACATAAATATCCTAGGAGAAGCAATATGGTAATCTTCAAATGCTATATGATTTCAAAAAATATTTTTGGATAATCATTTAATAGAATTATAACTCCTAAAGTTATCTAAACCGACCTCTGATACCAACTATAAGGCCCCAGCCTTAAACCTTACTTAATCTTGAGTTATTACAAGATTACACATTGAGGATCTTTTCAGGTTTAGAATTTTAGAGAATTAGATCATAAAACTTGCATTACATTCCACATATAAACAAAGTGGTTACATAAAGATAGTATTCTTCTTTCCCATCAATGGAAACATATCTAAAATAAAACATGGAATATTTCTTGACACTTCCTTGACACTATCATCATATCATGTACCTTTCCCTTGACCTGTGAAAAACATTTCAAAAAACATGGGATGAGCATAAAAATCTCAGTAAAGGATATAAAAATATGGAAAGGAAACATGGGTACATATATACATAAGAATGAAATCATACTTTACCCAAAAAACATAATCACTTTAACATACCTCATCAAATCATGAATAAATCATAGAAATCATAAGACATAAAGGTAACTTGAGGCATTCATAACATTCTTACGTAGGGAGTAACCCTCTTGGTTACGTTTGGAATACCCATCACAGTATATTCCCTAAATCTCTTCGGAGAAACCTTAACGTTTCACTCCTTCGCGTTACCCAATGCATTGGAGATCTATATCGGGCTCACCCACCCTTAGTTTATCACGGAACCACCCATAATTCCCAAGAACCTCAACATAATCGTATCACATAAAACATGCATAAAGGAAACATAACATTTCCACCTTTCAATCACAAGATATCAATACAACACATTGATATAAAAACATTATGAAATCCATTTTCAATACCAAAATAAATGAAAAGTAAAACATGGTATTTATTTTTTTCTTTTAAAAAAAGTTATGGCTTGTAGAGGAAGCCGAAACTCAAATAATGGTCACAGTGGCGGAGAAGTTGTTGTCGCCGCATACGTACGACAAAAACATTCCCTTTTTTCATTTAGTAAAATGCCTCGTATAAAAAAGATTCCTTTTGGATAAACATAAAAGTCAAAGGGGTTTATACACCGTAAAAAAGAAGACTGTGTATAAAACAAAATATTCCTCAATGAAAGGAGATTGAGACGAAGTCCCATACCTCGGGTCCGACTTGACTCGGTCGTTCTTTAATCTCCTGAATAATAAACTTGAGTTAATTTCTACTTGTTTAAGAACCTTTTTCAAGTTCATTATTCCTTTTATATCAGTTATTTCCATGTCATGAACACTATGTAATTATTCAAGTTAATAACGGTCGTTTTAACGATCATTGGTACTTCAGTAAAAAATAAACCCTTTATAATTACAAGTTGTTAATGTATCCATTATTTCCAGAATGGTATTCATGATGTAGATATCATATATATTGTATATATCCAGTACATGCATGCATTTATAATATTACATAACATTTAGAGGTAAGAAATGAAATGTACCGTTCATGGAGACGGTAAGCCGTACGTACGCATGAACGCTACTTTCATTTCTATTTCATATTTTATAGAATGGAATCATAATTATATAAAGGTATATTATAATTCCAGTATAATATCATATATAATATCATAGTTCCATCCTTTGTACGTCCCACATATGGTATTTAACGAATCAAATCACTTTGGGGGGGGGCGGTAGTCCACACTTCCTTAAATGAAGATATCACATTTACCCATAATGGAAACCATAAAGGTATGACCAAAATGAAAAACACAGAAGCTTAACGAAAAAATAAACATATTATATATCATATATAAATATAGTGACATCTTAATGGCCACCTTTGAAGGTGTTAAAAGAATGTTGAACAAACATCGTTTCAGGAGGCATAAATTCACCATCCACGGAAACAGTATGTCCTTTAACCATTAGATGTAGGTGTGTGTAAGTGTAGCTCGAATCCTTCTTATAACAAGATCCTAGTATATTGAAGATACTGGATTTTTTACAAAATAAATGAATAAAAAGAGTTTATGGGGTTGGAGAAGCAAAATAAAACAAAAGGACTCAAGTGAAGACATTACCTTAAAATTGGGTAACTCCCATTGGTTTGAGCTCAAAGGCTTCCTTGGGAAGACTTATTCCCAAAGTGAGGATTTAAGGAGTAAGATATGGAAGTGGAGAGAAAAAATGGGTAGGGTTTGGCTGAGCCAAAGGCTTTGGGAGTGTGGGTAAGGAGGTAGAGTTGGGGCATTTATAAGAGGATAGGAGGGGCACTCTTGGAAAGTAAAGAAATGTTACTTTATTTGAAAATTATTTACGGATTCAAAAGGTCCCACATTGATATAATTCGAGGGTAAGGTGATAAGGGTTCTAAATCCACCCATCCAATAGGTTTTGGACATGTTTAGGTAATATATCATACATTATCATTTCATTTTATTTAAATCCTTTATTATTGAGGTAATCGCTGCATCATCATGATGTCATAAATAATTTAATTTATCTAAAGTCTAAAAATTATGAAAAAAATACTATGATGTTGGAAATCTTTTTATATTTCTAATGAATATTTATAGTCCAAACTATCATTTATGTAGACAAAATTAAAAACATTTTACTTAGGTGATACATGCTTTGTCACATTTAACATTCTTTAAAAATAAAAAGAAAAAAATCACTTTCTCACAAAAGCTATTCCATGGGGCCCCCAAGTTTGGCACAAGGCATCCCATGGTCGGCCATGAGACAACCAGTAGCCTTATGACACATTTTGTGGTCTTTTTGTATTATTATGATATCATTTTATTATCTTTAACTACCTGATTACTCATTAATCTAGAAAATTAAAGATAATTACCATCGTTACTATTCATAATGTCCAAAAATAAAAGAGTCTTAATTACATTATTTGGACCTTCTGATTCGAAATATGTAATCCATTTTACCAAATTCCAAACACATAAATTGTAATAATTGATTTAAAAATAATTCCCGTTTTCAAAACAAATAGCGGGTTTTTTTTGAAACAATATCTATGAAAAGTTTGGCATTAGTTTATGACCAATTCCAAAGTGAAATTAATCCTAATGACCAAAATTAGATTAATTGGTAAAAATTTATTCAGATTACACTTTAAGACCAATTAAAATGATAATCTAACCATATAATTAAATTAAATGAAAAAGCAGTTTTGATGTAAAATGCAGTATTTTTTCACTATTCATTAAAAAATGAACATTGTCAGAAAAATACCAAAAATTTATCCAATGTAAATTTCAATGTCCCAATCATAATGAATATGTTTATTTTGACAAATATATCTTATAAAATTGTCAAAAGATAGATTTAAACATGGTTTTCCATAAAAAGGCAGTAAAACAATCTTTTAAAAATATTAGTGTATTCCATGCTTAAGATTGGATTTATTTTCATTTTAAGCCTCTAAAACAATATCCAATTCATTAATAGACATAGATAAAAATATCTATTATTCATTACTTACTTGGGATGTTACAATATGGATAGTAATGTTGTATCAAAAGTACAAAAAATAGGATTGGATGCTGATGTGAAAGGACTCAATTCATTAGGGGGAGCTCTATCCAATGAAATATATATGAAGGTGGTGTCATGTAAGTAATCACATTAAATCTGGTAGAAGTTTCTATATATTTGTGAGGGTGACTCAATAGTCTGAGAAAAAAATCAAGGTTCTATAGAACAAGTATGGGGATATGATGATTCACCCTAATGAATCCATTGATACACTATTTTATCAGGTTAATATTTTTTTTGAAGATATTATTGGTCTCAGATAAATTATTAATGATATAAATATTTCTAAGAAGATCTTGATAGAACAACCACCTCAGTTCAATCAGAAAGTATCAGTACTGGAAGATAAAGAACTAATAGAGCTTATATTGGATAGCTTAAACAATACTCATGTCATATAAAAGGTCAAAAAGGATTATAATGATGATGTGGAAAATGGGAAGTCTATATAAGTTTCAGTAAATTACCTAAATAATATCACTATTGAAGACGGTTTGAAGGAAGAAAATGTTGATGAGGTCATTTCATTCCTCTCATAAAATCTACAAAGATGGAGAGTAATGTTCAAAGAGAAACATTCACATGAATTATTTCTATGAGGAAATATTAGAAATATTATAGAGAACTATCCTAAGAGGTTTTAGGATGATGATCAATTTCTTATGATGATGTATCCAACCAATGTGAAAGGTGGGAAGAGTACCAAGAGAAATATCCTTAAAAATAGGAATCCGATTTCAAAAGAATTTGGTAGTTCTGAAGAATATGAGGTAGAAGAGTTGGATGACTACATATATTAGGAAGTAGATGATATGGTGTAAATGTTATGTAATTCTCAAAAAAGTGAATATATTGATAATGATGAAGGATAATTTGAAGCAATAGTTGACCTTTAGATCAAATTAGATGTTTCATATGAAGATATATATGATTGGGAGCCAAAACAAAGAAAGAAAATAGGGTGGTTAATGATGAAAAACTCTATATGAAACAATTAAAAGAATAGAATTATGAGTTAGAGGATGATATTGAAAGACTTAAATCATAAAATCTATAATCTAGATAAAAATTCATTGAATACAATCTCAATGTTGAAGAATATACCAAAATTGTCAATTGTATGACTAGAATAGTAAAATATATAGTCAAACACATTAGGGAGATTAAATAGTAGGTTTTTAATCTATGAAGAAGGTAAAATATCAGAAAAAACTATTAATGCTAGAAAATAATGATACAAATGAAATAGAAAAGGGGAAAGTATAATTCAATGTTCTGGTGAAACATATAAAGCAGTGTCAGCTGAAGAAAATGATTTATTAGAATGATAAAAATGGTATAAGGATTGATCAAAAATAAAAAGTAGTAATGGTTGATGTTATACCACAAGCTTCCACTCTAAGGTTAAAGATTGATTTGGGTATTAATAAGAACCACAAGATCTAGAGAACCCAAGAACAAATCAGTGGTACATTAGTGATACGTAGGTATACACCCTGTATTAGATGTTATTACTGTGAAAAAATGGTACACTCAATTTTTTTTTGTTCCATACCAAATAGGTACAAAAGTGGATAAGATAAGAAAACACTTCTTAATATAGATAATTATTCTTGGATATCATTTTAGGGTAATTTATTCTGGTCTAGAGGATTTGGACACATGGATAGACATTTTACATCAATTATATAGAGAAATTAGCCCAAATGAACTAAATACAGTTGTAGGAAACAAATTAAGTATCCCTCATACAATATAAAAACAAAAAATCAATTTTCATTATTAAAAGATGAATGTTGTCTATCATTCTCTATGCATTATCAAGAATACCTGTTAGAGGAATGGATTAGATAGAAGAGAGATGAATAGGCAGTGGTTGTAGAGATTTCATTCAAAGCATCATATATCATTGGAATATGGATCATTGATAGTGTATGCACCTCCCATATGATAGGAGCTAAATAATTAGTGATAAGAATTATATATGAAAAGGAAGGTATTTCTAGATTTGTTAATGTTGAAGTCCTAAAAATTATTGGCTAAAAAGAAAATTGTTTTTGTGAAAAGATAAGATATTTTCATATGTATTGGTGGTTGATGGCATCAATCAAAACTTTTTAAGTGTAAGTAAACTATGTTACTCTGGAAATTCCATAATCTTTCAAAGAAAATATGTATAATTAAGGAAAAAAATAGTGTTATTGCTTTGCAGCTAAAGCATGTTGAAAGTGGGTGCCCTAGAACCAACTTTTTTTGTACATTGATTACCGCTACATGTATTTAGTTTGATATAATATATGTGTTTATCTGGCCATAATAGTATAGATACTTCTGCGTCCACTTTGTTTATGGCAATCTCCATAGATAACCTGTCACATCAAAGGGTTATAGTAGATCCCAAGCTATAATGAGAACTCTAAAATGCCATGATAGTAATCTTAATGTAACGTCCTATGGTCCCATAACATCATTCTAAAAGGACATAGATGATGTGTGACCATCAGGTTCTAGGGGCTCATAAGCATTGAGACTTCTTCTCATTAAGTTCTCACTTGATGAAATCTAGTAGTTGAGATCATGAGGACAGACCCGCATAATTGGAACTCCACATGTTTTAGGTTTCATTTGTCATTCCTATCTACAAACATGTGTAATGGTCTTTAGACTTGAGATCATTGTCAATGGATTTCATTTAATTATTTACATTTGAGGCAAGGAAAACCCTTAGGGACAAAGTCATGGAGAGGTAGTTTGTATCGGGTATTTCATTAATGGCATTAAATTGATTGAATGATCAAAAAAGGATTTGTCGCTTCTGAGTTTAGGAATGGATATCTTAGGCCTAGTTTATTAGGATGGTTGCAGCTTCATAAAATCCATGTCCATGGTTGTAGAAGTTATGACCATCCAGAAAAATCAACAAATAAAATAATGAAAGATAAAGGATGATGACACTAAGTGTGCATTCTGCATTATTGAGATATCGATGACGAAGAGATTAAATTACAAAGACTTTGTTCATAGGAAGGCAGTCATTGATTTGACTTTTCCTTATCTCTATAGGGTACATGATGGGATTCTAGACCCTACTCTTGGTCGGTGGATATTATTCCCTCTTATTGAGGTAAGGTCCAAGAGGGTCACACACAATAGAACATTGAGAATATTCCCTATTCTGGGAATATGAATATAGAACTTGGTGAGCCCCGCCAATGGGTCCAAGTACTATCCAAGTTATATGGATCACCAAAAAATAAATATATTCATTAATTATTCAAGTTTAAAATAATTCATTGAATTTATTTAACATGTATTTTCAAGTTATATAGTAAATACAAGTATTAATATTATTCGAAGGGATTTTAATATCCAAGGTTCATTTAATATTATCAGGAGGTGTGAGTCGAGCTAAAGACTCAAGTTTATCATGTACTGTATTTATATATATTATGAGTAAGTGATAAATTATAAATATTATTTATGGCATAATTTTATTTGTCTTAAATAATAATTTATAACCCTTATAAAGTATATGTTTATTACACGGGGGCGGAGAATCCATACCACGTGTTTTAAACACTCCCTATATAAGTGAGAGAGAGGCTCTCCCATGTGAACTATTCATGTGTTGGAATTGAGAGCTTCTCTCTAGTCCTGGAATCTAGAGAGAGAGTTTCTCAAGCGAAGGAAGATCTTAAAGTTCATCCATCTCAGATTGAAGGATCTTGCCTTGGGGTGATTGTCGCTGTGTTGAAGTGAGAGTTGAAGATCCTCACTAGCACCCAGATCTCAACGAATGACATGCGAGCAGATTCGAGAGGCGTGTGTGGATGATCTAGAGCGCTTCAATGTTAGAGTCTTCGAGCAATGATCGTCGGCATCCTGCGGTGGCCTTACACATGTCAAATCCGAACTAGGTATATGTTCAGTTTATTTTTGTTCTCTGCTTAAACCTTGTAAGATTCTCGGACCAAACCTGGACAAGATCACTAGAGTTGACAGGGTTATGTCACTCTAGTGATACAGAATTTTAAAATTCCCAGCCCATCAGCTTTCGCTGTGTCGTCCCGGTACATTAAAATGGTATCAGAGTGATCACAAGGTTTTTCTGAGTCAACAAAATTAAGATGAATTAAATTTTTTGTGCGGGGTGTTAAAAAGGTTCATTCCGATCTAACTGCACGTCATTTCGTTTTCAAATTATCAAGCTACGATCATTTAAAAAATTTAATCAGATTGACGTCGTAGTTTTTTTTCATTTGATGTTAATCTTAATTATTATTGAGATAAAATTAAATTTATTATTTTATTATTATGAAATATAATATACTATTTTATTATAAAATATTTTCCACAAACGGGTGTGGAAAAATATTTTCCCTAAAAGTTTTTTAAAAAATGGAAGGGAGACAAGGCCCCCAAAATGGGGTCTTCATCCATTTATTTTAAAAAAAATAATGGTGGTAATTTTGTCTAAGGAAAAATAAACTAAAAAAAAGAGAAGACCCAAGGGGGTATTCTCTTTCACATGGCGCACAAGGCTAGGGAAAAAACCCTAGCGGCGCACCCTCCCCCCTGGCCGCTGGACCTCCTCCTTGCAACGTATCAGACTGTCGTCCCAAGCCCCACTGGACCTCCACCTCGCGCTTCCTTATACCGAGCCCCACCAGACCGTCGCCCCGCGCCGCTCCTAAACCCCGACCACCGGACCTCCGTCTTGCGCCACTTCGGACCGAGCCCAGCCGGCCCGCCGCGCCACACCATACCCGAACCCTGGCCCCCAAACCTCCTTCTCGCGCAGGCCGAGCCCCGCATTGGCTGTCGTTAGTCCCGGCCGCACCAGAACAGGCCGCTGCCGGTCCAGGCCTTGCCAGACCGGACCGCCACCCCGTCGGTTGGCTAGAGCAGCGAGATGCTGCCCATGCGGCTGGCCAGATTATTGCGTCGGCTTCTCTCACTCCCTTTGAACCTCACCAGAAGCTACTACCACTGCGAGAGTCACTAGACCGAGAGATCAAGCCATGGTCACGCCACAGTCACACTGTGGTCACACCGCGGTCAAGCCGCAGTCATCCCTCGGTAATGCTGTTATTTGACCCTACTCTAGGACGACACCCTGCGGTGGCTCGCAGTCCTGCCGGACTCCTCCCCTGCTAGAGGTAACCCTACTTTAAACTAATTTTAATTAATTTAATTTTTTAAATTAAATTAATTATAATTAATTTGGGGCTTAAATTTATTTTTAATAAAAAATATTAATTTAATTTAAGAATAAAATAAAATTAATGGTTTAATTTAATTTTGGAATTAAAATTAAATTAAACAAATGGAATGGATAAATAAATTATTTGAATTTAATAAAATTTATTTAATTTATTATTACACCAGTGCACTATTTTAATTTAATTCAATTTAATTTTCTTGCTCATATTTTACCCCGACAAGTCATGGGGAAGCAACTGAACTATGTATGTCTGGTGTTTATTTATTTATTTATTTATTCAATGCATGTGATGATTGTAATAATAAATTAGATAAATGACGGTTTGGGAATCGTCCTTTTAATTTCAAATATGTATAAGGGCCTACATGTCCAATGAACAAGATGTATTTTGTACCCCTAGACCCCCTCACCTACGTGCGAGTATATTTGTAATTAAGTGATGATCTGAGACGCAGACCCCGCCATGACGAGGCGGTGAACCAGACGGGAGCCAAGTGCATTACATGAGGCTAGCTGCGATGTGATTCAAAACATGACTCAAGTATAGATTCCCCTTGGTCAAGATTGATCTGGTATGGATCGATCATTATAGAATACTCAAGACCAGTCGAATTGCACGATTTACTTTATGCATAGTTTATTATTTTGTGCATATGAATGATTATTGTGTGATCATATAGAATAGTAAACAAGATAAAATGCATAAAGATGTGATGAATTATATTCTATTTCATGCTTAGTTGTGAGCGCGACAACCCATTTTGAACATAATAAATAGAAAAGGATTATATTCTTCAATAAATATAATAATCCCTCAATGATATATTAAGTCTAAAAGCCATCCATTTCTCACATCTAAAAAAACTGACCGTTTGAGGTGCTCATCAGCCATAGTTCAGAGTGCCTCTTACTACCAGGAAATTTTCATGAGAGAACTTGGTCAACATAACTAAAGTGAGTAGTGAAGGATTAGTCTTAGCTAACTTTCTATCACTTTAGAGGCAATATGTTGAGGGAATCAAGTTCAGATTCCAAAAGCTGGGACATTACTCAACAACACAAGGAACCTCAAGAACAAGTGGTTGGCTAGTCTATTTCCTACCTTGAAACCCTCTAAGTAGTGGCGTAGCCCTAGCTTGTAGACTACGAGTGAGGTTTTGAGGATCCTTTCCACTAGAATTCTCAAGCGACAGAGTATTCCAAATCAAATATTGACGGCTATTAAGGTTTTCTAAAATAGTGGGAGACATTAAAATGATATAATAATTTATTAATCATAAATGTCAAAAGGTAATCAAGTCAAAGTACTAACTTCTAAATGTTTATCTGATGTAGATTCAAAATGGAAATCACTAACGCCACAAGTACATTATCATTGTGATCGATTTTGGATAATGAAAATATCATGACTGGAAATAACTTCCAGGAGTGGTACAAGAACTTGTTTATATTACTATGCCAAGAAAGGAAGTTAT
The DNA here is from genome assembly GCA_963277665.1 of Viscum album. Classification (NCBI taxonomy): domain Eukaryota; kingdom Viridiplantae; phylum Streptophyta; class Magnoliopsida; order Santalales; family Viscaceae; genus Viscum; species Viscum album. The sequence continues at coordinate 197,039,316 of OY728162.1, forward strand.
ATGTGCTGGAACCCCCAATTCCTACTGAGCCTCCTCAGGGAGAAAGTAAGGCGGAAAAAGATAAATGGATAAAGAATGTAGACAATGCATCATGTTGTCATCCATGTCCAGTCTATTGCAAAAAATGCATGAGAATGAGGATGCCTACAATATACTTTCACATCTCCAAGAACTATATCAGGAGAGGGATAGGCAAGAAAGGTATGATATATCAAGTGCGCTTTACAAGTTCAGGCTAGCATAAGGGCACCATGTCGGTCCTCACATACTCAATATGATTGGGTATATTGAGAGGATTGAAGCCCTTGCGTTAAAACTGAACTAAGAACTAGCAGTGGATCTCATTCTTTCTACTTTATTGTCATGGTTCTTGAATTTTATTTTCAATCATAATATTAATGATATGAAAAAGTCACTCTCGGACCTTTTGGATATAGTTCTCCAAGAAGATAAGGATATGAAAAATACCAATTCATCCGTCCATATGGTGAACAAGAAAAACAAGGGAAAGGAAAAGGGTTCTAAGGCCAAGTCAAGACCTAAGACAACAATGCGTCGTCCTACAAAGATTCCAAATATTCAGAGGCAACGTAATGAGTAGGAATCTATCTGCTTTGGATGTGAGAAGAAAGGCCACAGGAAGAAGAATTTCAAAGTTGGTAAGAAGAAGCAAACTGATGCTTCTACTTCATGTATTTTTGTCATTGAATGCAGTCTATATTTATCTACATGTTGGGTATTGGATACGGCATGTGGCTCACACATTTTTATTCATATATAGGAACCAATTAGGTTCAAGAAGGTTGGAAAAGGTCAAGTAGATTTTTGAGCTGCAAATGGTACAAGTTTGGAAGCCTTGGCAGTGGGAGACTATCACTTAACCTTGCCAACTGGTTTGGTACTTGTTTTAAACAATTGCTATCATATACCTTCTGTTACAATAAAAATTATCTCTATGTCAAGTCTAGACACTATGGGGTTTTATTTCAAGTATGGAAATAAATATTGTCTCTCTTATAGAGATAAAATATGTTAAGGTATGTCACATCTTAACAATGGTTTATATATACTGGAACATGAGAACTCAGTAATGGCAGTCAATGAAAAAAAAAACAACATGACTCAAATATCACCTACCTATGGAACTTCATGCATGGTCATGTAAACGAGAAGCAATTATGAAGATTGTATCAAGAAGGGTATCTAGAATCAAGACAATTAGAACCCTTAGATATATGTCAAGCTTGATTACAAGGAAAGATGACCAAATCACCTTTCTCAGGAAAGGGAGAAAGAGCCAATGCTGTGCTGTAATTAATACATATTGATGTATGTAGTCCATTTGTAGTAGAGGCAAGGGGTTGGTTTCCATACTTCATTACTTTTTACGATTACTATAGTAGGTATGGATATATCTACTTAATGTGGTATATGTCAGATTCCTTTCATTTTTTTAAAAATACAAAAATTAGGTAAAAAATCCACTTGGCAAGAAGGTAAAATCAATTCTCTCAGACCGAGGAAGAGAATATATTAACCAAGATTTCATTGATCACATTAATGAGTGTTGGATAGTATCCCAACTCACTCCTCCTTATACACCACAATGGAATGGTGTTAGTGAAAGGAGGAATATGACCTTTCTTGACATGGTACGATCAATGATAAGTCATGAAACCCTTCTATTATCCTTTTAGGGATACGTCTTGTAGATAACAGCATATACCCTTAACCGAGTACCAATTAAAGCTATTGATGGGATTCCATATCAGTTACAGTATGGAAAGAAACCCAACGTGACAAACATTCATGTATGGGGGTGCGAGGCATTTTTCAAGACATTAACATGTGAAAAATTAGCATCTAGAAGCACTAAGTTCATCTTTATAGGTTATCCTAAGGAAACTAGAGGATACTACCTATATAACCATTTAGATAGAAAAGTTGTTGTGAAAAAATATGCAACATTTCTAGAAAGGGAGCAATTTTCTATTGGAAATAGTGGGAACAAGATTAACTTCGATGAATTTAATGCTCCAGATGCACAAGAGTTAGTAGAGGAACAATTTACACAAGAACAAGCGGAAGAAGAAGTTAGTCCTAAGACATAGATACTACATAGGTCTACACAAGAGATTAGAGAACCAGAGCATTATGGTTTTCTTGTCACCGATTCAGGTGACACATTAGTCATTGAGGATGATGAACCTATAACCTACAAGGAAGAAGTAGAAGGAAAATAAGCTGCTAAATGGAATGAAACCATAAATTCTGAGATGGAGTCCATGTAACAGAATCAAGTTTCAATTTTGGTTGACCCTAAAACTGATGTAAATCCCATTGGATGCATATTGGTACTCAAGAAGAAGCTGGACATGGATGGTGAGATTAATACCTTTAAACAAAGAATAGTTACAAAGGGTTTCAGGAAACATGAAGGCATTGACTATGATGAAACCTTCCCACCAGTAGAAATTCTTAAATCTATCAGAATATTGATTACAATAGTATCCTTTCATGATTATGAAATTTGGAAAATGGACGTCAAAATAGCTTTTCTAAAAGGGATGTTGGTTGAAGATGTCTATATGACTCAACCCGAAGGGTTTGTTATGTCAAAGAATGCCAATAAAATATGCAAGCTACATATATCTGTTTATGGATTGATGCAGGCATTAAGATCATGGAATATTCATTTTGATGAGGCCATAAGAGATTTTGGTTTTGTCAAAAATAAAAGTGAGCCTTGTGTCTATAAAAAGGTTGAAGGGAATTCCATACTTTTCTTAGTATTATATGTTAATGACATATTAATTATGGAAAACGAGGTGCAAGTCTTACAGTTAGTTAATACTTGGTTAAATGAATTCCTCTCCATGAAAGATTTAGGTGAAGAAGCTTACATTCTAGGGGTCAAGAACTATCAAGATAGATCTCAAAGGATACTTGGGCTAAGTCAAACTACATATATTGACAAGGTACTCAAAAGGTACAATATGGAACAATCCAAGAGAGGATTGTTACCTGTGTCACATGGTGTAAATCTCTCCAAGAAAATGTGTCCACAAACACATGATGAGATTAAAAGAATGAGTAGAGTCCCTTATGCTTTGACAGTGGGTTCTATCACGTATTCCATGCTATGTATGAGGTTTTATATCACCTTTGCTTTAATAATTGTGGGTAGATATCAAGCCAATCCAGAAGTGGTTTATTGGACAGATGTTAAAAATATCCTAAAGTACTTGAGGCGTACTAAGGATATGTTCCTGGTGTATGGAGGAGATGAGGAACTAGTTGTGAGGGGATACACTGATGCTAGTTTTTTGATAGATCATGATGATATGAAATCGCAGTCAGGCTACATATTTTTCCTGAATGGTGATGTAGTGAGCTGGAGAAGCTCGAAGAAAGCTGTGGTTGCTAATTCTACAGTAGAGTTCGAATATATTGCATCTTACGATGTAGTAAAGGAAGCAATATGGAAACACCAATTTATCGTAGACATTGGTGTTGTACCTAGAAGTGCAAACCATGTTTCAGTATATTGTGATAATACTGCTGTAGCGGTGCTTTCCACGGAGCCCAGGTCTTACCAGAGGGCAAAGCATATTCTTCAAATGGTTCATCTCTTGATGGATTTTACCCAAAGAGGTGAAATGGCAGTTACTAGAGTAGCCACAGAGGACAACATGGAAGACCCCCTGGCTAAAGTCATTTTTCAGCAGAATCATGATTCACACGTGAGAGATAGAGAATTAAGCCCTATTAGCAGTTGGATCTAGTGAAAGTGGGAGTGTTGAAAGTGGGTTCCCTAGACCAAACTTGTTTTGTAATTTTATTACCGCTACATGTATTCAATTTTTTATAATACATATGTTTATATTTCCATAATAGTGTAGATACTTCTGCATCCACTTTGTTTATGGCAATGTCCTTAGATAACATGTCGCATAAAAGGGTTATAGTAGATCCAAGGCTATAATGAGAACTCTAAGATTCCATGACTGTAATCTTAAAGTAATGTCCTATGGTCCAGTTACATCATTATGAAAGGACATAGATGATGTGTGACCGTTAGGTACTGGGGGCTCATAATCATTGAGACTTATTCTCATGAAGTTTTCACTTGATGATCTCTAGTAGTTGAGATCACGAGGACAGACCCACATAATAGGAACACCACATGTTTTAGGTGTAATTGGTCATTCGTATCTACAAACATGTGTAATGGTCTTTAGACTTGAGATCATTATCAATGGATGTCATTTAATTACGTACATTTGATGCAAGGTGAAAACCATGGCGATAAAGTCATGGTGAGGTAGTTTGTATCAGGTACGTCATTAATGGCATGGAATTGATTGAATGATCAAGAAAGTATTTGTCCCTTCCGAGTTCAGGAAGAGATATCTCAGGCCTGGTTGATTAGGATGGTTTCACCTTCATTAAATCCATGTCCATGGTAGTGGAAGGTAAGACCGTTCTGAGAAATCAAGAAATAAAATAAAGCAAGATAAATGATGATGACACTAAGTGTGCATTCTACATTTTTGAGATATCGATGACAATGAGATTATATTACACGGACCGTGTTCGTAATAAGGTAGTCGTTGCTTTGACTTTGCCTTATCTCTATAGGGGCCTCGATGGGTTGCTAGACCCCGCTCTAGGTTGGTGGATATTATTCACTGCTATTGAGGTAAGGGCGTAGAGTGTCACACATAATAGCGCTTTGAGAATATGCCCTATTCTAGGAATAGGAATATAGAACATGGTGGGCCCTGCCATAGGGTCAGAGTACTATACAAGTTCTATGGATCACCAATAAATAAATAAATAAATAAATTATTCACGTTTAGAATAATTCGTTGAATTTATTTAACATGTATTTACAAGTTATATAGTAAATAAAAGTATTAATATTATTCGAGTAGATTTTAATATCCTATGTTCTTTTAATATTAGTAGGAGGTGTGAGTCGAGTTAAAGACTCAATTTTATCATGTAATATATTTATATATATTATGATTTAGTGATAAATTATAAATATTATTTATGGAATAATTTTATTTGTCATAAATAATTCTTTATAACACTTATATATCAGAAGTTTATTACACGAGGGTCGAGATTCCATACCGTGTGTTTTAAACACTCCCTATATAAGTGAGAGAGGATCTCCCATGTGAACTCTTCATGTGTTGGGATTGAGAGCTTCTCTCTCCTCCTGGAATCTAGAGAGAGAGTCTCTCAAGAGAAGGAATATCTTCAAGTTCATCCATCTCAGATTGAAGGATCTTGACTTGCGGTGATTTTCGCTATGCTGAAGTGAGAGTTGAAGATCCGATCTAGCAGTCAGATCTCGATGAATAGCACGCGAGCAGATTCAAGAGGCGTGTGTGGACAATCTACAGGGTTTCGACGTCAGAGTCTTTGAGAAAAGGTCTCCAGCATCCTGTGGTGGACTTACACACGTCAAATCTGAACTAGGTACATGATCAGTTTATTTTTGTGTTTTTCTTAAACCTTGTGAGATTATCAGACCAAATTGGGACAATATCACCAGAGTTAATAGGGTTATGTCACTCTAGTGATGCCGTATTTTAAAATTATCGGCCCACTGGCTTCCACTGAACAATCTCAGTACCTTACAAAGTTTACAAATACGAATTTATACATTGAATATGGAGAAGAACATACATGATTTTTGACCAATGAAGAAGAAAGGAAGTTATGGAATAAACTCCATAGTCATTTCATCCAAACATTATTTTATGATCTAGTGAAATGTTATTCTTATTAATACTTCCTTAATTTTTCACGTGATCATACCCATATATGTGATGCTTTAAAAAAAAGGAAGATCATTCGAAAGGCATATAAGGAAAAAGAGAATAGGTCAAAATGTGCTTTAGTTAGTGCATATTTATGTGTGTAGACCAATATCACCAATAGATATTGATGGAAGGATATATTATGTTCTCTTAATTAATGATTTTATTATAATGGCATGGTTTTCTTTCATCACACACAAGTATTAGGTGTTCAGTTTCATAAAACCTTATCGAAGGGGATATGAAAAGTTGCTATGTCAAAAAAACTAGAATATCCGAACTGATAATGGAAGAGAGATCACAAATAGTCAAGTGAAGGATTAACTTGAGAAACATGGGATAATGAACCATGTTTTGGTACTATGAAATCCACAACAAAATTGAGTAGTTAAGAGAAGAAATTGAATTATCAATAATAAGGATAGAACAATTCTCATGGACAATGACCTTCCAGGGATATTTTGGAAAGAAGTAGTGATGACATTATTCTACACATCAGATAGAGAATTATTATTCTAAAAATAATAGAAGAATACATTCATGATATGGTTTTGAATGAATCCAATGTTCAAGTACATTTTAGTTTTTGAAAGCGAGTATTTCATTCTCAATAAGAAGAAACATAGAAATTTTTAATCCCATGGGGTGAAGGGATATTTTAGGGTAAAAAAAAAAATAAAAGCACATAAATTCATAAATAAGTGGTTTTTAAAGGTAGATAAATAAAATGATGTAACTATCATAGAGAGAGAGTGGAATCTTTAGAAAATACATGAATTGATTTAGGAGGACACTGATGAGGAGATAAGATGCTTAGGGGATGTTCCATTTGCAGAGGCCTATTATGAAGAAGATTAAGATAATTAAAATGATGAAGATAAATCATTTTCTCTAAAAAGACAACATATTGGAGCTGTAATTGATAGATATAACAAAATCAGTTCTCAAACAGTGCCAGTACAGACATGGATGATGAATAATATACAATAAGAAACGTTCTTGTCACAGGTAGTGACTAATTGTTTTGTCGAAGCAGCTAGAGATAACAACTGGGTTCAGGATATGAAGGAAAATCTTAATCAAATTGGGAAATTTGACATGGGAAATTTTTCAAGTCCAAAAAATAAGAATGTCATTAGAACTACTAGGGTCTTTTACAATAAGATGAATAAAGATTTTGTAGTGATTCAAAACAAATCATGAATAGTGTGAAAATGGTAATCAAATATAGAAGGTATTGATGTTGATGAAACATTTTCATCAATTTAAAGGCTATATATAATCATATTATTCTTTCCTATAGTAGTGAAAATAATTTTTAGTGTTTTTTAGATGGATATCAAGTCAGCATTTTTGAATGAGGTTCTTAAAAATGTTGTTTATATTAGCAACTAGAAGGTTTTCTCATTCAGGAAGATGAGAAAAGTGTTTTTTAGCTGATAAAAAAACTGTATGGGTTGAAGCAAGAACCAATATCTTGATATTCCAGGCAGAATCATTTTAAAAGAAACTCTATTTTCATCGTGGTAGATTTAATTATAATTTATATGCGAACTATAAAAGTAAAGAAAGGATGATGGTGTTGGTGTATGTAGATGTCATAATATTTGGTGTTTGAGATGAATATCAATGAAAATAGTTCATAGAATTCGTGAAAAATGAAATTTCAATGTCAATTATTTGTGAAATAACGTTTTCCATATGTTTATAAGTGACAAATGGAAAGAATGGAACATTTATTTATCAATGTAAATATTCCATGAGGTTTTTGAGAATATTTTTAATGGAAAATTCCATGTATATGAAAAATTCATATGATACCTATATGAAACTATAATAGGGTTATGAAGGAAAAGTTGTTAGTGTCATAGAATACATGCAGATCATTGGAATCATGTTGTACTTAATATATAAACAACCAGATATTGTTTTTTCCACATGTTAAGAAGCGTAGTATTGATTTAATCCCAAGGAAACCCACTTAATTATTGTGTAAATAATGATTTGGAATATCAAGGTCATAGTGTATTTATATTTTCTATACAGTGATAAATCCCAACAAGAGTTATTGGGGAATACAGATGTAGATTGAGCATGATCAGCAGACGATAGAAAATACACATCAGTTAGTGCATTATATCTTAGAGGATTGTGTATTTATTATCCAAGAAAGAAACAATATTTCATTTCATTGAGAAAAATATAATATTAATATATTTTGGATAATCAAGAATGAATGTAATAATTATGGATATAGCAACATCTAGATGATATGGGAGTGGAAGTGAAGTTTATGATCATGCTCCCTTATGATAATTCATGTTGTATAAATCTTATAAAAAATTATTTCCATACCTAATGGGAAAACCAAATTTAAATAAAGTATCATTTATTCAAGGAGAAGGTGGATCATGAAATTCAAATGTTGGAGTATGTTACTACAAAACTACAGGTTGCTGACATTCTAAAAATTTATTTACCCAAAGTGGTATTTTAGAGGCATCAATTGGCTCTTAGATTTCAATAGAATCCCCACACTTGAGAAAGTATAAATGTGGGACCCCCTATCCCCAAGTTATTATTTTTTTCCTAATATTCTTATCTATGTTCTTTATAATGTTTCATACCACAATGAAGTGAACTTCATGTTCATTGAAAATGGGGGAGAAATTGTGTCTATAAAAGGGGAGAGAATGTATTAATCATGACAGGGGAGAAAATTATAGGGGGAGCAGTTAAGTAGGAAGTGTTTTAAATTTTATAATTCTAAATATGACCAATAAATTATTATATATCATGAAAGATGGAGTTAGTTATGAAACCAGTTGATATGTTTTGAAATGAAGTGCTTCATTGATGAACTATACATGCTACTCTTATTTACCATGCCAAGCATGACTCATGTGGGCTTTGAGTATGTCTTGAGTAATTCATTGATAACTATATGAATAACATGAATTTAATATAGGTAGATTATTAATGTGGATTTCATGTGGTATCAAACTATCAAGAGATGTCAACAAACAAAAATAGAGAGATTATTGGGAAAAAATCCCTCAATGTAATATTTCAGTGTTTTTGTGTCAAATCTCTTTATTGAAATTTTTTTTCCAAGGCATGTTGTGGAGTTCAAAATATAATTTGGACATTTTATTTTGTTAACGATCTAATACAGAGTAATTGATGACATGGAATCAGTATAGAAATTTTTTTACAGAAGGTGAAATCATTTGACAATGTTTTCCAAATTTTAGGTTCCAAAAATTGGAGGGTGGTTGTCATCGTGAAAATATGTATATCCATAAAGGCATTATAAAAATATGGTCAATTAATTGGTTTCATGAATCTAAGATTCATGAAGGGTGTTTCATGAAGGTGTGTATCATCATGAATGAGAAAAGGTTTGATGGTAATCTACACAACTACGAGATGCTTTGTGAATGATAAATTCCCATGGTGCATGGATAAGTAAGGGAGTATCACGAAGGAGATGAGAGAGATTTGAGAAATGGTGATGATGTGTATATAAGATTACATAATCAGTGTTAATTCCTATAAATATTCTTCTTAACCCTTTCGAAAATTATATAAATAATTTGTAAAAATCAATAGGCTCTACATTTGTGGAGGTGGTTTGCAAAGGGTGTTCTTGTAAAAAAGGCCTCTAAGAAAGTAATTTTGGGAGGGCTATGAAATATTTTGAAAATATTATATAACATTTATTGTATTTATTTTCATGAAGTCTATAAAAATATGAATTAAAGTTGTGAATTTAATGAAGTTTAACTCAGCGTCACAAAAGTAGTTGAGCTTTGCGAAAGTAGGTTTTTTCGCAAAGGTTGGTTGAGCATTGTGATAGAGGTGAGCTTCACAAATGTTGTGGGTTTCGTGAAGGAAGTGAACATCATGAAAGTATTTAAAATGGATCAAATAGTAAAATTTGGATAAATATATATTCATTATTTGTATGAAAGTGGGAATCTGACAAAACATATACCTACAGTTGAGGATTCATTTCTTAGTGATAACGAAGGGACCTCAATATCCATTAACTATGTGTGAATCATTTATAGAGTAGTGAGAAAAGGATGAAGAAAAAGGTGATCATTTTCACCAGTAGTGATCCTTTCCAACATTAGTTAACCAATGAATGGGTGTTAGGGTGTGACTATTGGGAATGTAGTGAGAAGACCCTAAACTTTGTAAAGGCAGTGAGCGTGGGTTTAGAATTGAGCTATCCCAAGCCTTGTATTTTGGATGTGATCCTTAGTGGATTTGGTATATCAGCACACATTCATTGTATTCTCCATAAATGTTGACTAGTGAGGGTGAGATATGTATTTTTTTGTGTCTCATGCATGATTTCATTTTTGTTCATACAGTATTATAGGGAAAGGAGATAAGAGTGTTTGGTTTAATGATGGAAAAATTCCAAAGAGGTTTGTTGATTTAAAATTTCATACCCTGATTCACCCCCACCATATCATGTATTTAACCTATTTGTAATAACTTATAATTACATATATAATTATTTTGATTTGGTGATGAAAAAGGAATAATCACATCGCTTCGAGGAGGTGGAAGTCCACATGTCCATGAATGGTGTTATCCTCTTTTCAGTGTGTGAAATGGAAAGAAGAAAATGATATGATATATTTGTTGATAGAAAATTATTTCATTAATATAATAAATATTTCATTTATATCATATATTGTTTCAAGCTCATCCTTAATACATTCCATATAAAGTGTGAACATATCACATCATTTTGATGAGGCGATAGTCTACACGTCGACAAACAATGTTATCATATTTTCATAAAATGAAATGCATGAAGGAATGTGTTATATAATAATTTTAGAAGTATTAAGACATTATAAATATCATATATATAATATAAAAAGAGTATTCACAACATATTTCCTAACATTATGAGGTGGTAAATGAAAAACAAGTGATATCATCTCATGAGGCGGTAGTTCGTTGTACACATGAACGGTGGTTTCATCACCCATTTTAAGGAAGTGTGTTTAGGTGTTGGTTTTAACCATTAAATAACAACATATTAGTATATCTAGGATATTAATGTTATTATAAAATCATTTAACTGTTATAATTTAAGGGGTGTTAAAAGAAATAACACAAAAGTTCTTGGTGAAGAATGTTACATCTTCTTGGAGTAACTATTTTAGTTTTGCACCAATGGAGTTCCTTGTTTTGATTTACACCAAAGGTGAGTATTATAAGATGATAATAGTGATTTTTTGATATTATTTAGGCATGATTTTTATGGGAAAAATATATTTAGTGTTGTCCTGAGGGGGGTGGGGGGTAGCCTTTTATGGTGGAGGGAGAGGACACACTTGGTATGTTTGAAATGATTTGAGTTATATACACATTTTATATGTGTCCCAAGGATAAAAAATGTACTATTATAGAACCTTATAGTTTTAATTATATAAAGTTTTTCATAAAACATTTTTCATACATGTTTATGGTAATATTTAGACATTATTTTCAATGTTTAAACACTACGTAATCTCATTTTACCTTAATTACTATACTTAATTTCAACTTCATTCACTAATATTTTTTACCCAAAAACCAAGTTAAATATAATATAACTTAAAATTATTATAATTCCAAAATTGGTATCTATTTTACAAATTCCAATCATATAATTGAATAATTTTATTTGAAATTAATCCCATAGATGTGACCGGATAGTTGGTTTTTAAAGTAGGAAATTCTAAAAGATCAAAAAGATATTATATCTAAATTCAACATAAAAATGATTCCAAAGACCTAAATTGGACTAATATATTTATAATTGAACTAATTTAATTTTAAAAACAATTTAAAAAATAATTTTAATATATAAATAAATTAGACTTCAAATCCGTTTTCAATTACAATTCAGTGTTTTCACTATTTATCGAAACATGAAACATCTCAAAAATATTAAAAAAATTCTCCCAAAGTAAATTTAGATATTCATATTTAAAAAAGGATGTTTCTTTTTTTGAATTAAAGTTTTAGAATTTTTAAAATTTAGTTTTTAAAAATGTCTTCTTTTAAAAGGTTGTAAAACTACATTCTAGAAAAATATAACCTTTTATACTAAAAGTTTGATTTATTATTATTTTATACCTATAAAAATTATTTGATGAACTGAAAATGTTTGATTTAATATATAACATATAAATTTTGTTAATTTTTTTCAATTATATTGATTAATTTAATTTATTACGAAAAAACTCCTTTGTGGGCATAAAAAATGTTTTTCATAAAAAATTTACTTTATATTAATTTGGTTTTTATTTTAAATTATAATTAATAGTTAACCAATGAAATAATTATATAAACATATATAAATCATATTTTAATAATTTAGTTAATATCATTCATTAACATTATTATAATGTCTATTTGATAACTATTGTGTTAGATAAATAATATTAATAGTATATTATCGACTGGTAAGACTCTACCATGCGTGTAACATGAGTTATCAAATAAATTCAATGTTACGTGAAATGAAAGATAAAATTGGTGTTTCTTATAATACAAGATATATTTTTCATTGATCACAAAAAATTTATAATCAAATATCCATTAATTTAAAAGAAGATAACTCTTAAAATCTCAAGATGTTACACCAAATTTCTTAAGGGGAGTGATGAGGTGAGGGGAGGAGGTTCCCTTTTATAAATGAGGAGTAACATTTATTTAAACACCCAAAACTATTAAATAATGTGAAGTATATATCACATACATTTACTCAGATATTGATAAATAATTTATTTTAGGGAAGTTAAGGGTGATCCATTCCTTCACCAAAAAATAAATTACCATTTTCAGTTTAATTTATGAATTTCTACTCTATATTTATTTTCTCTCAACATTTTAATTTTCACTATAGTAAATAGTCTTTTTATTTACATAGATAATTTATCCATAAATATAAAAAATAAATGAGCCTAATTAGATAATATTTACCCACTAATACACTATATGATATCAAATTTATCAAATAAATATCCAATGTCTGTTTAAAAGTAATTTTAACACAAGCACATATAATGCACAAAACCCTATTTTAACCATTATTGTAGTAATTAATTTTATGATCTTTATTATTAATTATGACAAGAATTTATTTTGAAGCTACATCCCAATAATAATTTTTATAATAAAAACTGAATAATTTTTAACTAGTTCAATTCAAATAATTGGTAGAATATGATTTTAAAATAAACATGCAAGCGCGATAGAAAACAGTTAATGAAATCATTTTCTAATGTATAAAAGTTTATATATCATAATCCAAATATATTTTAGTCTAATAACCTAAATTTTGTTATTAATAATATAATTTATCTAGTATTACTTTTTATCAATTTAAATAAATTGTTCATTGTAAATGATTTATATGAAAAATAAAAATTTTATTAAAAATTATTATTTTCACTCTTCAATGAAAAATTAATCATTTCATAAAATTTTCAAAAAATCACACTAATATAGTTCAGAAATATTGATTTCGAAAATGGAGTTCACATTTTTAAATAAATTTTCCACATTTTTCAAAAATTAAATTTTGAAATAGATTAGTAAAATATGATTAAATCGCTTATTATAATAACATAGTTTTATGCATAAAAATTGATTTATTCTTAACTCGTGTTTGAAAAAATATTATATTAATTAAAAAACATCTGTTTGTATTTATAATATATAAATTTCATTAAAATAATTAACTAATAGTGACTCATTTAATTTATTCTGATAAAAATTGCAGACATGAAGTCATTTTTTTGGGAAACAAATTTCTTTTACATTTAGGTTTTTTTATTTTTATTTTTAATCAATTGATAACTAATGAATTTATTTTATACATGTGTAAACAATATAATTTTAATAATTTATTTATTCTTATTCATACCTACCAATCCAAAAACCAGGTGATAATTTCAAATTAAATAATAATTTTTTACTATTATATCACATTCGTTTTGAACTCAGTGTTGAGTGTAACAAATTTTTTGGAATAAATTAAACTTTATTGAATAAAATTCATAAAATACCCGGGTGCTAATTTAACTACCAACATAGGAAAAAATGTTTCATTATATAAAATATTGGATCCCTCTAAATCCTCAAAGAAGTTACTAATTATAGGGAATTCAAATTATATGAATAGATGGAGTGTCACTATATTTAATGGAAAAGATTCTTAAAAGTTACAATAGTAGGATATTTCCAAAAATTATATCGCATGACCTAGAGGTTGTAGATTCTAAATTTTTTTATGTCTACCTTATAATTAAAACCCAATAATTTTCTATACTAATCATATAAATATATATGTGGATAGATGAAGTGAAACTGTATTTAGAAGATCAGTATTTTATAGTTTGTTATGAGATGTTTTGAAAAGTAAAAAGTCAATGTATGGAGATGATGGGTGGTTTATTGATGTATTCAACCGGTGAATTTGATGAAGCATCCCATACATGGTTCAGAATTGTATGTAATGATGCTACATAGAGGTCAGGGATATAAATATTCGATACAGTAGCCCCTTAAAATCAGACCATTGAAAGGGTTTTTTCTTATAGACAAGATAAGTATAATAGATCATGTACTTACAATATTTTCTACTACTATCACAAAAAGTAATGAACCTAGTTGGGTAAATAGATTATTGAATCTATTATTGATAGTGTGAACCATTACCTTATTTTTGGATATGAAGTGATGATGTGTTGGATATTCTATAATAGTGTTACTAAGTATGATAACTATTGAATTTAGTGAAGAAATTACAAAGATGAAGATTTATAATTTTGGAAGTGAATCCTAAATGTGAGAGTGTATAAATTATTATGGAAATACAGAAAAGTGATAATTTTTTCACATACATGTTCTTAGGAATGAGGATAAATAGTTTGAGATATTTTTATAATCTCATAATGTAATTTTTAAAGTGATTTGAATTTACTTACGGTGAATTAGGGATAATATAATACAATTTAAATAATTATATAATTATGAAGAATTATTTTAAAATTTTAGATAGTAATTATCCACCTATGTGTTATGAAGAAGAGTTGTATGGTTGATTTCCACATTATCATGATGTAATATAAGCATTATGGCCTATGTAAGGATAATTAAAACTGATAAGGGTGGAAACCTTATTGATGATAATATCATATAAGTCATTCATACATATATATAATTATTAGATGAGTGTAAGGATAATTAAACCATGTGGATAAAAATGAGAAAACTATAATCATGAGAGTTTAAGGATGATCCTATAAGGATACACTGATGAAGATAATATAGAGACAGTAGAATTACTAAGGTTTAGACATGAATAAGAATGAATACTGAGCATAATAAGCATGGTTTTTTATGTAAGTGTCATTTTACTATAAGAATAATCCATGACTAAAAGCTATAATAATGGAAAAATAAAGATCATTTTATCATTATAATTTTTCTCCATTTTTTATAATTTGTTTTTGAGGGATAGAAATTTTTTAGATGATTCCTGGGAAAAAATTGTTTAAAAATATTTGAATCTAAATGTGATACAATACATGAATTTATGATAATATCATAATTTAGATGATGAACTAGATAAAATAACAATCAAAGTATATAAAATTTTTAAGGGATGATGATGTGTTTTTTATAATTCATTTGTCTGATTAAATACATCTAATGATGATTATGCCAACAATAATGGATATAACCATCAAGAAAATATATTTATTCTAGATGATTTATTGAGAGAATTAATATTACATTCCATGATTAATTAATGATACATTAATTAATCTACATGTTAGAAAATGAGTTTCATCGACATTATCAATTTTGGAAATAAAAACACATGACTTATCCTGAGGTTCTCATGAGTGTTCTATAATTAAAAAATTATTATTATTAATACGGGATATGAAGAATTAATTATTGAGATTATATCTAAAGATAGATATTATCTTGCATGATGAACTAATTTTCATCGAAGTTCTTTTAAAATGAATAAATTTTAAAGATAAAAATTTGATTGTATTGTTATTTTAATACGTCCATGAAAAATGTTTATTTTTATATTTCTATTGAAAAATGAAAAATAATATATTATACTTGTTCTTATGGTAAGTATTTTTTAGATCAATTATCCTAATGAAAATAATATGAAAATTTAAATATACATGGTACCTTTATCATTATACTGGATGAAAACTTTGGAAAAATAGAATATGATATCCTAAGAGACATCTACATAAGAAAAATAAGTGATAGAGTTAATAGAGTTAATGGATAATGAATGTGAAAAGTGTTTTATAATTCAAATAATTAAAATAAAACATTGGTGACCTTCATATAAATTTTATAAGAGGAATATGTGATTTCTACTATAAATATCTATATCATGAAAAGTATGTGAAGAATTAATAACATTCTAATAATAATGAATAAGGTGTTTATATTCTATTGAGAATGTTGAGTTCCGATTTACCATTGTATAAATAATAATAGTACATGAATAACTAATTCATGTTGAGTGAGTAGAAGAGGAATATAAAGTTAATTGAGATAGGAAAAATACTATTCATGATTTATATCCATGTGTTCATCCTTTCAGAGTAATATGAGTTACTTTATTTATGAATATCAAAGGATATAATTTGTGTTCAAAATGATACATGATTAGTTTTTTTATAAAACATACGAATATAATCTACAAACCGAGTTTGACATCTATGAAGTTAAATTGCTTCTTTAATGGAATTAGAAAACATTGTATAGAGAGTAAGGTTATTCATTCTTAAATGTTTTACTATCCATTTGGTGATCTAATATTATCTTCACAAGGTACTGAGAGTAAAAATATTGACATATATTGTGTGGATCATTAAAACATGTGGGAATCGGTGTTTGAAAGAAGATCTCAATGTGACTCTAAGCCAATTGTGTGATTTTTTCAATGTAATACATGCATGAAAAATCCAACTAATGTCCCATAAGATCTTAGAAATTTTAGGTTTTAGATGAATTAAAATAATTATAATATGATATTGATGATATTGGAGAGTCCACATTGTAGTGAATGAGCAATTCCAACAAGGTGCAATCCTCTGAGGCGAATCATGTAAAAATAATGTGTTCTAAATTTAAATTATTTATTATCATTATATATGGTTTTTATTTCTTAGTAGAACTAAAATAGAACAAAATATCGTAAATATAAAGATAGGTTAATAACAAAATTGAGTTATAGTTCAGTGGAATCATTGTTATTTTTTTAAAATAAAAAAACCATTGATTCATCCCCCTCTTTGATCACTATATTGATTCATCGACAATTTCTAATGGTATAATAGTGGATTTCATCTAGTTGGATATAATCATTAATTTATTGGTTTATTTATAAATATATGATAATGTGAATATTTATTATCATTAAATAATATCACTTGATCAAAAAACATGTAACTATTCCCATTAATGGTGTATCTGATATTTCATCCTACATAATGAGAAATAGGAAAAAGAATGAAATAAATAAGATGATGGATTCTAAAGAGAATGCGGAATAAAAATTATCATAAAGTATTAGAAATTCTAATTCCCTTTATAATTTTTTGGTTATTGTTCATTTATTGAATAATGATAGTGTAGTTAATAACATGAGTTCAATGATAAATCATTTTGATTTTTTTTATTATTTTGAAAATGTTTCCAAAAGATAGTCCTCGATGTTTTTGAATCCTATAAATTATCTTATATTAAGGGACTAAAAAATGAAAAATTTCACCACTAGAATGATGTTGATTCTAGGAAATATGGAATAAATAAAATCGTTATAAATTTTAATAACCTCACAAAACTAGTGATATAAAATTATATAGTACTTTTACATTATAATGAATGATATCTTTATTAATTTTAATACTTTCAAAAAATAGTTTTTGAGAAGAAGTTTATAATTTTTTCCACAATAATAATTATAATATAATATATATATAAAGTCATGATGAATTATATGAATTCATATTTATATGTGAAATAAGAAAAAGAACAAATGAAAATGGAATTTCACTACAAGATATTGACACGTTACTTGAAGAATAATATTAAATGTTTAATAGAGATTGGGATTTGTGATTAGGAAGGCACTATTGAGACTTGACACGACTCTCATCATCCATGATGAATTCTGGAATTCCAAATATATAATTAAAAATTTGAATAAATCATGATTGTTTTATAACTTCTTAAAAAGATCTCTATGGATGATATCCATGTTATCAAGAAGAAAGGTATTTTTGATTTCATGATTAAGGATTATCAATATTTATAAGTGTGATAGTTATATAAATGAGTATATCATAAGGATAATTGGTCCTTATGCATAAATTAGATTGGTGAAAAACTTTTATTTATACTTATGTGTATATATGTGAAGAATGTATGTATGCGCATATAAATACGATCTCATAAGAATTATCCCGTAAGGATCATATTGATCCATAAAGATGATATTGTTATAAACTTACATAACCTTAAATTTTGTTCATCATAGACATGATATCCTATATAAGGATCATTTTATTGTAAGTATGAGTTGTGAGTATGAGTCATAAGTATAAAAATAATAAGGATTATTTTATCCTTAGAACCATTTTTGTATATATTTTAACTGAATTATAAAAATGATTGTGGGAGAATTATTCAACTATTTTTTATGGACCAAAAAATCACAAAATATATGTTATAGAATCCCTACATTTTTGAGAATATATATATTTTATAATAACTAGATCAATTTATGATCAATGTAGGTGGATTGTTTAAGAAACAAAACTGACTTTTCATGAACTCTACATTCAAAAAATATATATTTTATGAATATAAATTTTAACATTATTAATTCAAACATCACAAAAACTTTTTTATTCATTTTTTTCATAAATAAATGTAATATAAAAGAATGGGACGAATTTATAAAATATAAATTAATCCTAAAGCTTGAAAATGATATTGTTCTTGTCTATAAAATCTATAATTGAATAATGATAATGATGCATGATCTATTCCTGAGTGGTAAAAATGTTACTAATAACTCATAATCAAAATGAAAACGAATAATTTAGTTTTGAGATGCTATCTAAATTTTAATACCATCTTAGAAATTATATAATATTCAAATAATCACTCATTAAATGGTTATTTATTTAACCACCAATATAAATGACATATCATTTTAATGTTTCCCTAATAAAAGTTTGGATTCTATTTTATATTGTGTAATGAGTAATAAATGAAGACATTCAAGCCTATTAAAAGTATCTGGAAGATCTATAGGGATAAATAAAATTAGATGAAATTTAAAACATAAAAGGAAATCAGGTAACTAGATAGGATAAAATAGTTGACCGTAATTAATATGAGATCATGGTAGACTTCCTAGTATAAGAAAGGTAACAAAAATGTAATAGATATTATAGGAACCAAATGATAATTATATTATATTTAATAAAAATATATAATTTAAAATAGTGGTTCTCTGTGTATAAATAGTAACATAAGGTAGGCAGATTTTGTTCAGGAATGCTGAGATCTTCGTTAGAGTATAACTATATTAGAACCTTCAATTATGAAGGAATAATATATTGATGTTGTATATGAAAGACCTATCATATCGGTACTGATGTTAAAGAAAGCAATGGTTCATGCAGCACCCATTAATTAAAAAGAGTGATAAGAATAAGAAAGAAGAATATGGGTAGAGATACAAACAATTATTTATGATATATATATATATTTATTTATTTATATTTATGTGTAGTGATTTTATAGTGATAATTGGTGAATACTTTTGGAATTTATTTAAATAATTATAGTTTGAAACTAGAATGCAAAGACCAATGACATACTTATAATATTTTTTTGATGCGTAGAATCCATTATTATTTTATATTTATTATATTGGTTAATGAACACTTTATGGGGATATGAAATTATTGTATGTAGTATCCCATTGAGCCGAACCATGAAAAAAATACTTCATTGTATTTTAACCTTCTTCATTAGAATTACATGTGGTGTTTATTTCATCATAGAACTATAATTAATCCAACTATCATAAATAAAAAATTATATTCATAACTAATGGTGGATATAATTGAATAATTATTTTCATATTGGAAGAAATTAGACAACACTAGATTCAGCCTCCTTCCTCTCAGATATATGGATCATTACATAACTAATTTCATTGAAAAGTCACAGATTTCAATTATAATTTCTCAATTAGAAAATTTTTACACAAAGGGAATGTGATTTTAAACTCCCTATACCATTTTGGGAAAATATATAGAGAATCTATGAAGGGAATATTAATTTTATGAAATAAAAATATTATGTTTGGAAAAATATGTTTGAGGATAATAAAATGGTAGATGATGAAAACATTTATATTTACTTTATAAGATTAAATGATATTTTATACCATATATAAAGTTTTTGTTATAGGTTATATGGTTTGTTAATTATTAAAAAATTATTGAAGAATTTTATTGATTTCTCTCATCCAATGATTTAATATTCAAAGGATAGGGAGGATGTATTCTTATATACCCAACATAATCTTTTCATTTCTTATAAAATAACAAAAATATATATGTCAAAATGTAACTAAAAGATAAAATGGACTCTGAAGCATTATGAATTCATAAAATCATAGATGATGAAGTTGTTCAATGAATTTGTTATGATAATGAGGAATATTATAAATAAATTAATATGTTTATTGCCAAAATTTTAATGGGATTTAAATGTTTAAAGAGGAATGGAATAGAAAACCCCACCAAGGTTATACAACTATAATTTTATTCTAAATTATTATTTTAATTTTACATAGAATAATTTAGACAGAATAGAAATCAGAAGTGGAAGAATATAATCCTCAAAAACAAAAATTGGGGAAAATAAAGAATTAATATTCAAATAGTCAGAAAATTACATTGATGAGATATGAGATATTATATGAATAATGTTCAAGTATACAATAAGAATATGATGCCCTTTTATGGATAATATTAACTAATCTTCAGATATCTCAGGAAGTGATGATGGATTGGAAATGATAGAACAAAAATACATATTAGAAGATGAGTTAGAATACTTTATTTTTTAGAAAACACCTCTAAAAAATGAAATGTGAAAATTAACCATTGGAAATAATAATAAATCCCAATAAAAAATTATTTCAATAAAAAAATTTCATTCATCAATTATAATAATAAAAGTAATTATATTGGATGAGAATGTGAAGATGCAGACAAATCTCGAAGAAAAAACTGGTTGAGAAATCATAGGAGCAATCTACGAAGAAATCAACATCCCTTGATGTAAAAAAATTTGTAGAAAATTATTAGTATAATATTCACTTTCATATATGAGGATAAAGGTAAATATTATAATGTTATTGTGATTAAGGATTCCAACATCCATGTTTTAAATGTACATAATAATTTTAAAAACAAATATCTTATTTCCAATAGTGTAGGTTAGAGAACTAGACCTAAACCAGCATGAACTATAAAAATAAGTGAGATACACACTTCAACCTCAATTTAATAGATGAACATGACATGATGAACTTTTCAACCAATGAAAAATTAGGACTATGATGTAGTATAACAATATCAATTTTTTGTTCAATTTATCACTAATATAAAAGACTAATCATTCATGTGTATTCATGTTTTTTTATGTTTTAGACATAAATACTACTATTTCAATTATAAAATTTAATTTCAATGGATTTTTTATGAACCGATGTGCTATTATGATAATACATAATGAAAAATTCAATTATTAATTGGTTTATAAATACACAACCAAAAAAATTATAAAAAGATGAGTTTTTGATGTTTAGATGTAGTGTATAGAATATATGGTCAAAAGGCATCTAGGGTAAGGAATGCAAGACTAGGCTATAATGAGAGGTTTCCTATGGTTTCAAAGGGATATAAATTTAGAAGTAAATGGAAGGAAAGAAATTTTAAGATGGAATCTAGTGGATCGTATAAAAACCACATGGAATATGAGCATAGTAAAAATGAATTCCTTACAATCTTGTAGGATCATTTGTAAATAATTAAAAAATTGGACAATTTTCTAATCACTACTAGAGATATATAAAATTAAGGGAATTCATGTGATGATGTTATAGTTCAGGAAAATATTAAGGAATATGAGATGTTATCTACAGGTGGTAAATTTAAAATTCTTCCAAAGGTATGTGAAATATGTGGAAAATCATGAAATAAAATAAAGAAAACTATAAGATACCTTCCATGTTTATTGGAATCTATGAGAAATATGAAGTAATCATTAAGTAATGAACTTGAAATGATAACTAATGTGTAGAAAACTACTACACATAAATAAGATGTTAATTTGAATAAAAAGTGTCTACAATCAATGAATGATAACAGTAGAAAAATAAACCTTGAATAATCTAGTCTTATTGATATTAGAAGGAATGGGAAGGCATGGATGATAAAAAAACTCTCATGCATAATGTAAAAAACAAGGATTTAAGAGGTCTCTCTATAATACCTATAATTGTTTTATATAAACAAGGAAGGAATATAGGATCTCAATAATTGGGGATCTATTTAGTGTTCTATACATTGTACATCAAATATTTTTTCCTTCATGGAGTTTTCTAAATATAATGATGATGGAGAGAGTGTGTGTGCCTCCCTTAATGTTGGTTGATGTAATGCTTTCAAAACATCAGAAACTATGTGAATGTAGAATTCCATGACAACCCCATAAAGTAAAAATATGGAATCAGAATAACAGTTAAATAACTATTTATAATTATATAAAAAAACTATGAAGAGTAGTGATTATTTATAAAAAACATAAAAATATGTGGATTAAAGATTCATTTCTGTAGAACATTTTTTTATATTTTTTGAGTTTATATAAAGTCAAAATTTATATTGATAAACGCATTAGAAATATCCTTTGATATGTGATTATTGAAAGATTAAAAAATGGTTTCATAAGATCATATATAAATATGGAATTAATTTGTATATATTGTTTTATAATCATTATTTTTACCATTATGTTATCCTATGTATACATAGAGTTTAATGATATAATACTAACCTATATGAAATTGTTATAGTATTATCGCTCCTTAAAAAGAGGATCATGATATGATTGTAAATGAAAATGAAGGATGTTGATTTTTTGAATGATTGTGAAATAATATCAGATTATAACACCCCTTCATACCATTTGGATTTTTTATCAATATAGGGAGAATGAAAAAGAACACATATTGATATAATAGGTGTTTAGAGTTTTTGATAAAAATCCAAAGTGGTATATTAATGTTCCCATCTGAATAATTCTTTTATTTTTAATAAGTAAGGTTGTATTAAATTTAAATATAGATCAATATATGTTCATGTATTGAAAAAATATGACACTGATATTACCAATTTAAATGTAAAATTAGAAATTTTGTTTCTGAATTTAGGAATTTGCTGCAAATTTTCCATATAGAATTCCCTATAAGATAATGATTTATTGCGAGTTGATCTATATGAAAATCATGAGATATTATTATTGAATTAAGATATAGACGGTTCATAATAGTTTTAATGTGATTGAAAAGTCCTAGAGATGGATTTATAGTGATTTGGAATGAATTGTGTGGTGTATAGTAGTTATCAAATAAACTATAAAACAATTATCTCCTATAAATATCTTATGTTCCAAAGTGTAAGGTGATATCATAAAATAGTGAGTGTGGAAGAATAACATATATATTTATATATATATATTTTTTAAAAAAATATTAAAAAATTAATATTTTTGAAATATTTTTAAAACAAATAAAGAAAGTATTAATAGAATTTAATGCCTATCAAGTTTTTAATGGAGCCAAAAGGCAGCAAGGGCTTAACACCCGTAACCCAGGATAAAAGAAAAATGTGTTAATCCCCCTTATACCTTCGTGTATGTTAGCCAATTTTTTTACATGTAATGTAAGTCTTTGGATCAACTTTTTTTAGTATCATTTTTTAAAATTTTATTTTTTCAATTCCATATGACTATGTAATATTTTGTTATGTTTTTCATTGTTTATTAGTCATATCCCTAATTTTTTTTTCATGATTACTTTAGTTTATATATATATATATATAATTTTTTAATAATAGAATTATGACAAAAAATAATTTTTTTATTACTAATTTAATTAGGATTTATTTTAAAGTTACATTGGTTACTATAATAATATTGATGTAAATAATTATATTATGTGCATTATTATTTATATTTTCTATTTAAATTATTGTAAATATTTAAAAGTATAATTAATATTTATTAGTAATGTAATTACTAAAATCTAGATATAAAAACATAATTAATAATACTTCATAAAATTTAATTAATAGTATATTACCTAACAAGAATTACAATCATTAATATTTTAAATTGGTAGTGTTTTGTTTTTATGCAATAAAGTCTTTTACATGTAAATTAAATTTTGTTTAGTTTATTTATATTTTTTTCAAATATGTTTTATATTTTCACATAGATTGTAATTTTTTAGATATTTTTTATACATTATAATCTAATGATTTTTAAATCACCCATATGACGCATAATAATATTTCAAGTAGGAGAGTTTTAAAGTTGATATATGATAAATTTGAAATAAATCATAAATAAAATATGACAGACTTACATAACATATGAATAATAATTCAAAATAAAAATCATTTTATATAAGCAATTTATAAAATGTAATTTTAATGGAAAAATATGTTGTTGTTTGAAAACAATACATGTATTTATAATTTTTTTGACATTCCTTTTATTTGAAATTATATTTTATATATATAGTAAATATTATAAATTTCATTTAGATTTTAGTTACAATATAATTTATTTTCATATATTTTAGAAGTTTAAAGATTATATTTTTTATTAATTATATGTTTTTCACTAAAATAAATTTTAGTATATTATATTGATAATTTCATTATTCAACAAAGTTTTATATGTTTAGGTTAGTTTTTATCCTTTAATTAGATAGAATTATAGTTTATATATTATAATATTTTAATATAATCTATAAGAATTTATTATTTTTTACTAGGTTTGATGTAGTCAACATTGAATTATTAGAAAATTTTAAATTTATGTTAATTATAAATGAAAATTAAAACACTACATAAAAATGTAAAAATAATTAATAGTAAAAATATTTTCATCAATTTAATAGAGGGAAAATAATATTGAGGATATTGTGCAATGATTATTAAAATAATTTAAGTCAATTGAATTCATGTAAATGAATGTTTATAATAACAATCTATCATGAGACCCCATCCAATAGTATGACATAGGAATAGGATAGTTGTATCACAATCACCGACCTCTAGGCTAGGGTGGAATATGATAATCTGGGGAGGGATCTTCATCCGTCATTGGAAACATATATTTCTAATTCTCATCTTGTAACTAATTTGATGTCAGTGGCATCTTGATGTCATATTTTTCATCTGATCTTTCTCCCACTATGAAAGTGGAAGGATCTTCAATGATCTTTTGTGGGAAATGTAAATCCTATGAAGGATCAATCATGAATGGTGTGGGCATGGGAAATGACCCATGACACTATATATAATAATATATATCTACAGAAAACTATTGATTTACAGAAAATATAAATTGATCCCAGGTATCCTGGTGCACACCCGCAATCGGTTGAGGCTAGAAGGTTAGATGTATGACCATTGACTATAGAATAGGTTGGGCTTGACGTGTAGTAATACATGGTATACGTCATCATCATCTGAGATCCACAACATCAATAGCTACTAGAGGGAGTTCTAGTGTAGGAACCACATCTCCGTGGGAATGACTTACATATATTTGTGTCGGAAGATCAAAGATACTATCATGTAGAACATTATACCTTGGAATCATCTAATATGTTGAAGTATGGTACACTGATTTTCTAAAATAATAACCCTCATAAAGATTAGAAATGACAAAAAATGTTTTAATCAAGTATGTTGTAAATAGGTTCAAAATTAATTCATATTTTATAAAAAACGTAATCTAGAGATACTAACTTACCAGATCCTCAAGTACTATGTATTGTGGAGTAAGAACTGTGTGGACTTAAACCTACTATGATGGATAGAATCAAATCATATGAATTCCCTCAATAAGAAATTATGAAAGTATATCCTATATTATGAGATAATTATCATTACATTAGTAACAATCATCATTCTCCCACCCTCACTATCTTTATGGAATAAAGCACAGGTGGTTGTTTGTGTGGAACTGGAAATCGATTTAAAAATTCAAACTAGCAGTTGACTCTATCTATATGGTTCCACTCAATAATATGAATGTTTCATAGAGGCATTATAGCTGTGTCATATTAATGAACATTGGTGTATTATTCTGGAATCTTGTCTAATAGAGCCCAATATGGAAGCTGTGATATCTAAAATGACATGTGACATTTGAAAAAATATTTTGATACTTATTTTCAAAATGATAACATTATTTAATTTATTATACAAAAAAATGAATGTGTATACATAGATCAGTTGGTAGTAGACTATTTATTATGAGACAATATGCATCAAAATTGTGTCTCAATATCCTAATGAAGTGGTGTGACTAACTCCACCTATAACATACAACATTGAAAATGATAGATAATAATATATAGATTATAATGACAAAAATTACAATAAAAAGATAACTAGGAGTGGTCATACTAGATTCCATGTAGAGCATAAAATAACAAATCTATAAGATTATTTTGACTAGAAAGAGTAGTGGTGAGTAGAGGGATTCACTCATACTCCCACATCTAAATATAGAGGACACATCCCTCGAGATCACTATGATAAGATCACTAGGATTTTCATAATGCTATGTATATGTATTCCATGCATGTAGATCCCCATATATATCTCCCAGCCTAATCAAAGTCTTAAATTATCCTTAAATACATCATGTGGGCATGCATACCATATTGATCACCACACAATTTCCCTCTAAGGAGCCGCAAGATATATGAATGGGTGTGACACAGTACATCATTCTCATCAGTGGTAATGAGTAATTGTGTGATGTGAAAGTACAACTTGCCCATATATATCAATGCTCAATCTTTAGAAACATCATACCCCAAAATATTGAGGCATATAAATAGCTGTACAAGATCAGGCCAGTCTCTTTGGGTTGTTCCTATAACTACATCCTTTTGGATAGGAATACTGAGCTAGACCGCAACATCCTTAAGGGTGGTAATCAATTCTCGGATAGGAAATTAGAATTTCTGATCCTTATGTCTCCATATCTCAGTGGGGGAAACAAGGATGTGATTTTCAAAAAATTTATAATAAGATACAACAACACCATATAAGCTAGCATGGTATATGTATGGTATAGTAGAATTAATATGAGGAATGTGATGATAATTTTTGGCACTAGAACCCAAATTTATCCAAAATAATGGGTTAATATAACATCATTTGAAACATTCCTATACTTATCATTCATTATAGTAGTATCCTCTATATCAATGTACAAAAATGAAATAAATTTCTTTCCAGTGTAAATAAAAAATATAACTTGATATCCAATATAATGTTATGAATGATAGAATATAAGATATAGCATGTCCATTCTAATTATTTCTTGATGTTTGTATTAAAATAAAAAAATAGAATGTATTCATGTCTTTAGATGAATATTTATAATTCTTTTAGATTTTTTTTCTTCTATGTCATTATCCTTTAATTATTTTCATCATTCCTAATCGCTATTTTCAATGATGAATGATTTTTCATCTATTCTTATTGGAAAAAATTCATGTTTTTAAGGGGTTTTACATTAAAAATATATTTTCTCTCATATATGTTATATCGGTGGGATCCACCTTATAGATTGTTTCTTCCATTCATGTGTATAAGGTATATGAATAGGATAGATCCCAATTGGTGTGTTTTTTCATTTATGTACGATTTCTCACATGATGGCATGTTTTATGTCTATTTTCTCACATGATTACTTCATGGTGTACCCATGGATAGTTTGATTATGATTTCCTATTATCTTAGACGAACATGTCATATTCATAATATTTTGAATATGAAAGGATTATTATTTAAACTAAAGGATGATTTAAAAAAAGATTTATCATGTAAACAATCTTTTTAAATGGAGGATAATTATGTATAATAATGTTTTATTTATTGAAATGATGTAAAATTTAGGAATTTTTAGCTTGAATTAGATTTATATATATGGTTTTATAATATATATTCCATTTAGTATTTGATAGTAAAAGTATTTGTAAATGTCATAGAATTAAAAAAATAATGGTATTTTATTAACACCTTGTAATTGGTGATATAAAAAATTTTCATTGGAGGGAATAAAACATCAATGATGATATTTTTAACTTCATCAAGCAATGATAGGGAATAATTTATTTTTATGAACATCCTGATGACATATACATCAACTCAATAGGTTCCCTTGTTCTTGTGGATAGTATATCTCATTCTGAATCTCACTGAACATCGATCTCCCTCATTGTTGAAACCTATTGATATTAGGTATCAATATAGATTAGTCTTAAAACATTAAAAAAAATTAATCTCCCCAACATGAGTCCATGGTGTAGAATAGTAGTTAGGAATGGAATCCAGCTGGTAAAATGCTTCAATAAATGGTTCAATGATATGATCACAAAGGCACATTCTACAATGGTATATATGCATGGAAATAACAATTCCTAGAAGTTTCCACATTTTAAATGCATCACTCCCAAAAAAACCACCATGAATATAACTCTTCTGCCAATGATGGTGTAGTAAGAGTCATTCAATTAAACTCAATAGTCCTCTCATTTGAAATGTTGAACATGTTAAGAATAATCATATTTAATTTTCTTCTCAATCTATCTTTGAATGTGTCACCCATAATAGAGCCCATGATGAATCCCATTAGAAAACTATTTTCCTATTTCAACAATGTACCTAACAAAATGTCAAAATGACTCATGATATAGGCCAATTATAGGTAAATGATGATATTCATTGACGAATATGCTTATATACTCCACAATATTTGTGGTCATGTGTCTATACATATTCCCCCCATCATATGCCAATGTTCACTTTCTTGGATTCTACATCATATAATCATACACTCCCAGATTAGCACTATGGATTTCATCTAATCATTGTTTAAAACATCATTGATATGGAACGTATGACATAGTAAATTTTTCATATTTTACATAAAATAATTTCATCATTATGTTGTAAAAGTAAAAAATAATAATTAGATTATATACTGATCCTTATGATAGCCTTCATTGTAAGTTCACCAGGGATTGTTTTGTACAGTTCTCGAAACGTGTTTGATGTTGTATAGATTATGTGAATTCAGAGGTCTCCATATAATCAAATCTACATTTATTCCATCATTTATTGACTGATAGTGATAAAATATCAAATAGAAACTCCAAATATGGGTGAAGTGGGTGCTAATACATACTATAAAACTACATGATTGGTAATTTTCCTTCTCCATAATTGAAATAAAATAAGAATAGGTCAGTGATTTCCATATTGGGTTGTCTTAATCAATAATACACCCATTTATTTTCCATATAAAAACATCATATCAATAATTATGAACTTTTTTCAAAAACAAAATTTGGAAATACATGGAAGGAATTCCCACAAAAACCGATGAAATTTGACATGAGATATATAAAGATGGTTATTTTGATACATATTTTTTCATATATAGATGTATGAAAACATGTTTTTTGTGTCTTAGTATGTATATAAATTGTGTCAACACATAATACAAGTCACCCAAATCATAGTAGACCAGGAAAATTTCCTTCTATTTTACCATCAATGACATTGTATAGGAAAGAATATAACTATTGTTTTTGTATTATCTCATACACAAGGGATCTATGAACATTTTATAGGGTCCTAATAATCTTAAAAATAATAGATGAAAAATATTCAACATCCAATGATGTATGATATTTTTTTATGTTTGTAATAATGAAATTATGAGCTACCTCAATCTTATAAATTATCCAAAATCCAAATACAATGTTAGGAATTGCACTAAAGTGGAATCTAAAATCATCCTCATATTTGTATCATTGTATGATTTATTTTTTACTACTTAAATCCTAGTATATATATATATTCTCTCAATATGAAATCTATTCAATATGTTTTCGTCAAATATTTTCCTTGAAAATCACTTCCTACAAATAACATTTTTGTAAAACTCATTAAATTTATCCTATAAAACTTCATAAATCTAATTTTTTGTTATTGTAAAATTACATTCAAATTTAGGAAACTTTTCCCATCACTTTTAACCATGATGCGAAGAGTGGTGGATGTTATATTGTCAGTTGAGGTAGTTGTACGACTACTATATTTTAACCAACATCCTCCCAAACATCTATAGCTTCATCCTCCTCATCATTGTTCTCTCTATATATTTCATCATCAGACACTTCCTCATCATCTAAATGATCTTTATACAAATCTATCTCATTAGTTTGGTTTTTTTCTTCTTCATCACAAGGAATAGACTCGTTTCTTTAGGATGGACCTTCAACAACCAGTCTAATATACCTATATCATCCAATAATTGGATGTTTCTTATACATAATAGAAACCTCAATGTATAACTCCATCAGAGAACTATCCTACCATTTGTAAAATAAATTTCTTTGTTGGACCCAGTCCTCATCAACACCCAATGGGAAATCAATCTATAATAGATTAGCCAAAAATTGAAAATTTCTATAGATAATGTATTATATCTATTGATCAGGCCCAAAATTGAAATGACCAGAAACTCTTTCTAGAAATTTTTATTGGGTTATAGAATTAGATAACCTTACCATTATTGATAGTTGTGAATTATAAGAATCTCTTTTACCAGTTTTAATAACATCCCCATAGTTGTGGACACAGGTAAACATGATTATCTATGTAAAAATATAAGTTTGATCAAGAATAATATTATGTTAATAATATTTACAATGATTAATAATACCATATCATTGAACACAAAATCCTTAATTTAGTAAAATTTTAAAAAAAACTTCTTATATCCAAAAAAGATGAAACTAAAGTTTTATAGTAAAATTTTAAATATTCATAAAACTATATTTGGTACTATATAAATTGAATGTGTATTATCTAAAGAAAATCACCTAGTATTTTCGAACAAGGTGTGTAGTAAGCCCCATTGTCGTTCAGCAATTCTATATTGAGTCTATATAAATATGATTTTTTCTAGTTTCTACCCCAAGGTACATCATTTTCAGAGCCACAACCACATGTATTGTATAGAAAGGGATTTAATTTCATAGATAACAACATAATCATTACTTTACCAAAATTTTATATCATCTTCTTATATCGTAAAATATGAAACTAATGTTTATATAGAATAATTTTTAATCCTCTTAAAGGTATGATCAATATTTTATAAATTGAATGTGAATCATCTTAAGAATATATCCCGAGAGGGTCAAACCAAGAATTCCGCATATCCCATTGTCCTGTACTAGTTACCTATCAAGTATAGATTAATATGACCTTTTGGGGTTGTTACCCCAAGTTATATCTATTTACGATCCACATATACTTGAATTATCCACTTAAATATTTCATTTATTTTATAACCACATAATCGTTACTTTACAAATATTTTAGAACATTTTATTATATCCTAAAATATTTCACTATAGATTCACTATATAATTTTTTATATTCCTAATGGTATGTTCAGTAGTACGTAAATAGAATTTGAATTATTAAAAACAAATATAGTGATATTAGAAAATCAGGAGTGCAACAAGGTATACATATTCTAAATTTCAGGATAAAAAAATAAGGTATCCAGTTAAGCCACTTTGTCATTAAATTATACCCCTTTTATCGTTTTTTTATTAAATTATAATATGATGTTTATCAAAATATAATAATTATTTAATCTAATGTTAATACATAGTTAATCATTACATATCTAGTTATTAATCATTTATTAATAAATATTTATTATGTAGTTAGTTTAAAGATAAACAATATTTAAAATTTAATTAATTCTATGTTAATAATTACTTAATAAAATGGTATTAATTACTTATTCTAATGTTAATTATTCATATATCATTATTTAATAAATCATTACCTAAATCATAATAATTCATACATCATTCATTAATTAATGATTATTAAGTAGTTAGTTTAAAGTAAATTAATAGTTAACCATTATCCAATTATTGTATAATAATCACTTCATCCTTAATTATTTATAATTTAGTAATTATTTAATAATTTAATAATAATTCCTTAATCATTGATTAATAATTAGTTATTCATTAGTTAATAATTAGTTATTATTTTATTAATAATTAGCTAGTCCTTATATAATCATTAAGAAATCATTTGTTTTGGAATAGATAATCCTATAATAATTATTCCTTAAACATTCTTTTATCACTCATAAATAATTCCTTAATTAATAATAATTAATTCATTACATTAATGTTAATTATTAGTTCATTACTAATTAATCATTATTAAAGTAGTTAGTTTATATTTAATTATAAATAAATCATTAATTTATTATTGGTCATTCATAAAATCATCATTAATTAATACAATATTATTTAGTAATTAAACATTACTTAATTATTAGTGTTTATTTAGTTACTTTATAGTTACTTATGGGTTAATTAATAGTTCATAATTATTTAATTATTCGATAATCAATAGTTAATCCTTATTTAATAATTATTTAATATTTCATTAATCATTACTTAATCAAATTTTAATAATTTGTTAATCCTATGTTAACTATGCCTTAATAATTCATTAATGAATTGTAAATAATTATATAAATAATAGTTGTTAAGTAGTCAATTTAAATTTAATTATTACTTAATTAATATTTTATCATTATATAATATCTTAAATTTTAGTTGACTAAAAAATAATCATTAATTAATTATTAGTCTGCCATTACTTCGTCATTAATTAATCTTGTGTTTATCATTCCCTAACCAGTGATTAATCATTCTTTAATCACTCACTAATCATTATTTTATGATTTTTTAATCACTTAGTATTCATTAGTCAATATTAATTTAATCATTCACTAATTATAATTATTCAATATCTAATAATTCTTTACTCCAATGTAATTCTATTTTATTAATTAGTTATTCAATACATAATCATTACATTGAATTAGTTAATAATTTGTTATTTAGTAATTAACCACTATTTCACTAATATTTATTCATCACTTAGTTAATATTAATTCCTAATTATAGAACTAATATTTTAAACTATACATTTAAACTAAAAAAATATTCTTAAAGTAATAAATCAATTAATAATAGTAATGATAAATTATTTACTCAAAATTAATAAATAAATAAATTTTATTTACTTGCTAAAATTAATTATTATTTAAAAAATAACATATAAATAACTAAACAACTAAGTAAAAAATTTATTTAAAACTAACTAAAAACATAAAAATTAAATAAATATTTAATTTTAAAAACAAATATAATAGAATATCTCCATATGTGGCTTCTCAAATTCTACACTTCAAAAATATGGAATACCTTTTAGGCCACCAAAATCCTCTCACACATGGCATCAAACACTATGGGAATTTTAGAGAGAAGGGGAGTGGAACAAGAGATATGTGGGATAAATTGAGTTATGAGAAGGGGGAGGATCCAATGGCTATTTATAGGGGGGATTTTATAGAGGTTTTATCAATAAAAACACCATTGGCCTAAATTTAGGTGAAATTAGTTAATGATAAAAATGATTTTTTCTTTAATTCCAGAGAAATTAATTTTTGTACATTAATTCCTTTCACAACCTTTTCCATGTCATTGATCTGGGTCAATGAAAGGAAAATTTGGGATCATTCTAAACACCATTCTATTTAAAACAAAATTATTCTAGGCTAATATAGACTTTCTATATTAGTTTTAAAAATATTTTTAACCTTGGATTGTTTTAAAAATTAATTAAAAAAAAATTAGATAACATAGATTAATATTGATAAAAAATAGTTCAGAAGTGTAACATATAATTATAATTTTTAGGAAAGTATTTCCTAATGAATAATATAAATTTTTAAGTGTATGTTACCTTAGTATAGCTGATTACTATATAATAGATGTTCAATCTTATTTTTGTACCATTTTAAAAGTTATGATTTATAAGAGTGATCATGGATGAGTATAAATGTTTGAAAATTAGATATTGTGTTTGGTAGAGTAACCATGATCTTATAAAGAATACATGGATAATTTAGAAGTGTAAAAGGTGAGTCTAAAAATAAGTTTATTGACTTTGGAAAAGTACGGAATGGAAATCACAAGAGTATGTAAATACTTTGGTAGAGTAAGAATGAATTATGTTATTTTATGAATGTTTATGATTTGAAAATATGAAGAATTCATAATTTATTTTTTTATAAAGAAAAATAAATTAATTTAGATTATGTTTCACTATACATCAAAGATTATAAACAACATAATCCATCTAAAATATTTTTTATTTTTGTTGAGATGATATTGTGAATAACTCTATACCAAAATTGAATCCTCTATGTTTTAGGGAATATCCTCATCAACACGTGGATGAATAAAATTAACTGAGGCTCAATGTAGTCAATTTCATTAAGAATTAATGATTAAATATTCCATAGTCATTTCATTATTTTAATGGGAATCATGGAATGATTTGAATGAGAATTTAAAATTACTATACTACAAATTCTATACCATATTTATTTTAGGAAATTTCATAGAGCCCAATATTATATATATTTCTAATATTATTTTTCAAATGATATTAATGAATTAATGTTAATATATAAAATGAACAAAAATTAAGAAAGGATATAGTGACTAAGGAAAAATATTAAGAACATGATACAATGTTATATCTTAGGGATAAGATGAATATCACAACATATAGTTATATAAGGAGGAGAAATACATTACCTGGTTATTCAATTTACTAAAGAAGACTTAGATCAATAAAGATTGTGATTGAAAGAATGACCAGAATACCAAATTATACTCATTTTTTACTGATTTTCTTGAAGAAGGATCATGTATTGATATTCAAATCAATGAGGATTTAAGTGGTATATCTTTTTTATGTTGTTTTGACCTGACTGTGATAAAAATAAAATATATTACCCATTATATTAAAAAACATCTTCTGTAGTGGCTAGATAGAAGTGGAACTCTCAAGCAGGACTATATAGATGCAGAGTAGTGGTTTTCTATACTGATTGGACATTGAATATGATTTTTATGACTAAATATGTTTATAGTGTATAATAAAAGATTGAAGAAACTAACCAATCCTATAAAAGGGAAATAGTTTATGGTGGAATGTTTTAAATCCTTGTGTGTTCGTTTTTTTTTCATTGTTTCATGTTAGGAAAGTATATATAAAAAAACATTGAGATTATTAAGACATTACCGGGTCATATAGGTTATTTATAAAAGAAATAATTGTGATACTTTATCCCTAATTCAACCATCTCTTTTAGTGGTACTGACCATCATGGGAACTACAATATCAAGAGAGTAGGGTACACATGTTGAAAAGGGGGAACTAGAGATTCATAAAGAGAATTAAAGTTATAGTCACATGGAATGATCTTGACACTAACTTTCCAAATGGAATGATCAGAATAAATATAGAGTTACATATTCAATATCACATTCACAAAAGAGAAGGATATTTTGGGTGGAATGAGAGAATATAGATACATAATCTAATATTAGAAGAATATTCACTAATTATAATTAGAAAATATTTTG
This sequence comes from Viscum album, assembly GCA_963277665.1. Lineage (NCBI taxonomy): Eukaryota > Viridiplantae > Streptophyta > Magnoliopsida > Santalales > Viscaceae > Viscum > Viscum album. The sequence continues at coordinate 197,075,187 of OY728162.1, forward strand.
TTTATTTAATTTTTTGAGGATTAATTTTATGATACTAAATAGATAGACACATAATGGATATGGAAGTGGTGTAGTTGTGGATTATTTTTTAAATAGTAACTCTACAAAATTAATCATATATTTTCTTTTTTTACATAATTATTTTCTATCATTATCTACTGAAATTTGAATATAAGGGTGATCGTGAAGAAATAAGTGTCCAATAAAAAACCTAGGGAATTAGATTATGGTCATAATTAACTATATCATGAGAGTGACTAAGTAGGATAAACAACACAATAATCATTGAACATATAGGATTCATTTTGTTTTTTAATTTTCCAAGGAATATACACTAGGAAATCGGATTGTACCAAGAGGATGAATATTAATTTGATAAGGAACATAAAAATGAAGAGGGAGTGTTATATGGAACAAATAATTAAATCTTTGATAATAAATATAAAGTAGCAATACCATTCCCAACATCCCCATATTTTTATTATTTAATCAACAAAAACCATTTATCCTTACTCCAATGTCCATTATCTCATTAAAATAGATTTTTTAGTTCTTTCCATTATAATATACTTGGTACTTGTTTTTTTTTCATTTGAACATACACATAAATTTCACTTAATATGTTATCTGAAGTAAACATTATTATTGAATTAGAAATTTTGTCCCTATATAAATGACCTATAGAAACTCTCATTTAATGTTATTCTTAACCTGATGCACTTGAAATGAGTTTGCAAAGTAGATTTTTCAGGTCAAAAATAATATTTTTTTTAAACTATCTTCCTCACCAATGATTTTATTATAGGAACATCAAAGAGATTTATTTTTTTCAAACATTCAAACTTAATTTACCACAAGGAAAAATATTCATTTAATTATTTTTGAGAGAAATATTAATTTTCTGATTTGATTTCACTCTTAGAAGATTCATAGGAATGTACCTCATTTTATTATGATATAAAACATATGTTGGCCATTTGATATATAGCTTCAACTTATGATTATGATGAAATGAATTTTCTATAATATTCATAATCACTTGTAGTGTAATTCATAGATTTCATGTATTTCTTATAACCTATATTTTTAAATAAATTTCAATCTTTATTCTTTTATTCCCTGGTTTTCTGACAGTCAGGATTAATATGACCTAAATTGTTTCATTCATATCATCTTTACTCTTTATATTTATCTCCATGTTTTTGTGCGTATTAAACGATCTTAGGAATACTCATCTCTTGTTGTAGAATTATTTGAACATTCAACAAAATTGAGAAATATCATATTGAACTAATTATTTCTTGATGAGTCTTCTTCTTTGGATACTTCCTAAAATTGTGTACTTATTCTCTATATGTCATCTTACGAAGCAGAAACTGTCAAGGTAATATTTTCTTTTTTGATCATGTTGGGTTTCTCATCAGTATTTTTTATTTTTTATTCACATATCATGGGAGTTATGATGAAATAATTTAGTTTTATATTATTAACATTTGTATATTGTCTAATATTAGCTGAGATTCCACTCTATTTGGGTGGTAGTACTCTGAAAACTTTAAAACCATGTTTAGGCTTAGTGATAGGTGTTCTTAGAGAAAGAATAGTGTTCATGATTTTTGTGAGTCATCCATTTAATGGAATAATACTTTACTCTTCATCCATTTTGAAAGTATAAAATATGATCTTGGTTGTATCATATCTAATAGATTTCACATTGTTAATTCCATTATATGCTACTACTATTGTAGTCCAAATCTTATGCACTATCTAATATTGAGTGATTGTGTTGAATTCTTCTAGTCCTAACCCAATGATGATAGAATTCCTAGATTTGGAGTTTAAAAAATATTTTTCTTCAGTTTTAGGATCCCTTCTTTCCGGTTCTGTGTCAATAATTTCATAGGTCATAATATTTAAGTTAAACATTCAGACCATTATTCTTCAGATATATAATCATATGATCTTTGTAATAACCATAGTTCTCATCATTGAAGTATGGATCTCTAACCATTGACATACATTCTATGTTATCATTCATAGCATCCATTTGAAGATTTTATCTTTGGACATCATCTATTGATAGTGGTGAACTCGAGAGCTGTAACACCCCAAGCTTCTACGGTACGCTTCTCTTTGAATAATGTGATAGCGTGTGTTGTACGCAGCACCGAGTTCTAACACACCATAACCAATCAAACTAGCCGTTATGAATAGTAATACCTACTTTTTGAAATTATATATATTTTATATTTCAAAATGGACTTAATTTTTGGATTCGGAATATCGAATTTAGCCTAAGGTGAAATTTTGGTACATTTCGGATAACTTTCATATTTTGATGAATAGTGAAAATTACTAAATTTTAATTAAAAACAACTTTTTTAATCAAAATAATTAATAGTGATAAATTATGAATTTGAGTGGTTTTAATGTTTATTTAGAATATATTTTTACCATTTAATATAATTTTGGTCATTGGACATAATTTTACAATTAAACAGAACATAAACAAGTGTCAATCTTTTGATAGTTATTATCTCTTAAAAACACGCTTTTTGTTTTGACAGCGGGAATTAATTTTAAATTAATTTCTGCCACTTCTGTGTTTTGAATTTTGAAAAATGGATTCCATATTTGGAATCAGGATGTTCAAATTGTGTAAATAGGTAACTTTTATTTTTAGAAATTTTGAATAATTACTGCGGAAAATATTTTATTTACCATGGTTAAGGGTAAATCCGGTAAGTAAGGGTTAAAAAATAATATTATAACAATACTAAATTACCCTAAAACGTGTCTTAACCCTATTGGTTGATACATGGTCGACCATGGGCATCTTTGGGTCGATTTTGGGACCCCATGGATCCACTTGTAAGTGATAATGACACTTTATTTTAATTAAGATAAAATGAATACAAAAATGACAAAAGCATATATCATTTAAAAAACAATTGTTACATAGGGTTATATATGTTGGAGTTTAGATTATAATATTCATTAGAAATATAAAAAGATTTCCTACATAATTATATTTTATTTATAATTTTTAGACATTAAATAATTTATTTTATTTATGACACAATGATGATGCAGTAATTACTATAATAGTGAAAAATTAAAATAATTGATATTATAAATACCCAAATAAATATAATATGAAACTTTTAATGAATTAAAATAATTTTATAGGATAATATGGTATATTAGGATTGATTTAATTGACTTTTTTCGAAGTAATCAATCTGTTATGAGTTTCATAAAAATCAACTATTGAATAGTGTCAAAATTGACATAAAAGAGTTCTTAAAACAAATATTATATTATTAATTGATATTAAATTCCTAAAAATCTAAGGTTCGGACAAGAGACTTATATCATGATAGGTTCATCATTAATGGACCACTTGGGTGTCTCTTGGATGTATATAGTAAGTTTATTAACCATATTATATAAAAATACAAAGAGACATTGTAAAAGTGAAACTAATTAACTTAGAGTTAATACTTAACGATAAGGTTAATATAAGTACCCAAACCTGTCTAAATTATATTGGTTGAGTGGTTTTCGACCTATCCCCACCTTAACATTTTAATAATCAACTTTTTAGCCATTAGAAACCGAATATGAATTTATTATAAATTAATATTTCTAGCTTTTCCAAAGGTGCCCCTCACCCGTCTTATAAAAGGGCACTCCTCCTTCTCATTTCTTCACACCTTCAAAGCCTTTTGGTTCGGCCAAACTCTGCTAAAATACTCTCGCAACTTCCCTCACTACAACCTAGGGGCCTTAGTTTGATCAGAAAGCCAACCTAAGGAGCCCTTTTGATCAAATCAAAAGGAAGAACCCGAAGAAGAGGTAATGTTTTCACCACCCCTTTTCAAGTTCCTTTCTTCTTCCACTTCTTCTTTCTCTGTTCTTACCATTCTAAAATAATAACTCTAGTATCTCACATATACTGTGATATTATTATAAATATGGTACAACCATATTCAGTATTCTATCCACCCTTTGAATAACATGTCACCATACGTGCGTACGTACGACTTACCGTCTCCACGTCGTGGTGTAATTGTTATTCAATATAATATTATTTGGATGGGTATAATAATGATGTTTAACTCAGGTAAATAATAAATATAACATGTTAATAATTCTGTATATATGATATACCATCCATTTATATATTATTTTAATATCAAAAGAATGATATTGTCGCTCGTGCGTACGTACGGACTACCGTCTCCACGAACGCGATGAGATTCATTCTCCATCGTATCCATTCAAGTATAATTATCATTTGATGATTTAAAAATTATGTTTAAGGACTTGATATCATTCTGGATATGAATAATATACAACCTGTCCTTTACAAACATGTCTTATGTAACAAAACATATAAAAGAAAACAAGTAAGTTAACACCCGAAACAATGATAATACTAAGATATTATTATCAAATCAATAATTAAAGATCATATATGATATCATATTAATGTATATGATTATTGTATAATTTAATAACAATTATTTCACCATTATACAGGAGGTTAACCTACCCCAACCAAGGAAAAGTACAAGGTAAGGGTTATTTCACAATCTCTTCATTATCTGAGGTTGTTTATATGTAATAATCTACTGGGATTTCTTTATCATCCACATCCATGTTTCTTCGAAATGTATTTAAAAACATTTTTATTATTTAAAAGAATATGGGTTAAAGTCATTTATACCCTTGTTTGACTTTTTATAAGAGGTTTATAAAGTAATATTTCCGTCATTTTCAAAACAAGGTCCTTTTTAACCTTTTCGACAGAATTAAGGTAAGAATGTTTTTTTTAACTTATACGGCGGGTGCGGCTATTTTCCGCCGTTATAAAATCTTCAAAACTTCTCTTACAATCTTATAAGAATATTTTCAAAGAAAATGTTTTATTTTATATGGATCTTAAATGATTTCAAAATAAAAAGATATATTTCTTTAAAAAGAATTTTGATTTCATCTATGTCAACATCCTTTGATGGATTTTACGCTTATTTGAAGTTGATTTATTATGATACAAAACTTCTATATTGTATTGAAGGTTTTGTGATATGTTTGACTGTGGATGTGCTATTTTTTATACCATTCATAGTTTATGGTGAAAGTTTTGACATTTCTTATGCTAGTTTTAATACGAATGTTTATGTTATGTTTAAACCTTTTCATATGGGAATGCATTGGACTTAATATGTGACGGGTGGAGCCCGCTATAGCTCCTCGATGCATCGGTAGGTCTCATGAGACAAACTAGTGTCTTGGCACAAGGCCTTGAAAAAATCTTATTTGTAGTCTTGGCACGAGGCCTTGACTATGTGGTTATGATAGTCTGGCATTATGCATTCCAACATTATGAAAGTGGTTATTGATTTTTGCATGTGATTATTCGATTAGTAGAATATCCATGTGAATAAGTAAATGGAATTATTTCATTTTATTTATGCCATACCATGTTGAATGTTCATGTTGAAAGGCTTTTGTCTTAGTTATACATTTCCTTAAATGTTTATTCTTATTTATGAAAGTTTCTGCTATATTGTTATCTTTACTGGGCATTTGAGCTCACCCCTTTTCTATGTTTTATTTTTCCCAGGAAGTGAAGACGTAAATTATGAATGACCTACAGGGATATTATGTGGGGATATGAGTGTGGTTTATGGAGACAATATGTTTTTGTAGTAGTTTTTCATTTTATTATGTAATGTATGACTTATGAATATATCTAGTGTTTCCAAGACTACTAAACCAATCGGTCTTTCGAGATTTGATCTTTCTTGTGATCATACCAATGTTATGTAATAATGCACCGACTCTGGGTAACTGGGGTCGGGGCATTACAGTTGGTATCAGAGGAAGTTTAGTACAAACCTTGGAAACTAGATTTAGATAAACTCTGATTAGAGCACGTAGACCTAAGATGAACTTTGAGGATTAGTATAGAAGAACTTCCTAAAATTTTGGTATTGTAGAGATTTTGTCAGTTTTCCGAGCAATACATCCCTGTCTGGATATGAGCAGGTAGAGGCGGCTCTGGCACAGATGTACCTAGGGGTAAAACCCGAAAACACCGCTTTGAGCTAGACTCGAACGGGAACTGGTGCACGACAACGGGCCTTGCTGCACTCTTGGTTACGACACTCCTGGGGGATATGCTTAGGATAACTCTCATTTTCTTTACAAATAATTTTGAAGGGATTATGAGTATATACTTCCTCAAAGAAAACATTCTTATAATTATGGATTATATCCATAAATAGTTCAATTTATGTTAAGTGTTTTATAAGTATGGGATTATGTATTTTGATTCATAAACTGATCTAGTTTATGCCATTGTTTAGAAATGGCGCCTAGTGGAAGAAATGGAAAATGTATCAATGCACGCACTCCATGTAGGGATTTCCCTCCTGCTCAAGATAATTATAGTGGAGATGGTGATGCAACTGGAGCCGATCATCTAATCACCATACTGGGACAACTTACCCAGGTTATGAATAATAACCTTACCCGTATGGAGCACCCTGATCCGCAGCATGGAGGATCAATGTTAGATCGATTCATGAGGCAACAACCACCAACGTTCAATGGGAGTACAAATCCCTTAGTAGCTGAGCAATGGATATTTTCCCAAGAGAAAATATTTCAGGCTTTGGGGAGCAGTGAAAGGGAAAAAGTTATCATGGCAGTTTACCGCCTCACTGGAGATGCTGATCAATGGTGGTCATTGATTCAAAATACGAAGGAAGATGATAAAGTATCAAATATGGAATTGAGGGAGTTCAAAGATCTATTTTTAGAAAAATACTTTCCTCATGACCATCGAGCAGATATGGAAAGGCAATTTCTAAGTCTGAGACAGAAGGAGGATGAGAATGTCACAAAGTATGAGGCTAACTTTACAAGGTTAGCAAGGTACGCTGGTGATTATATACGTAACCAAAGAAGTAAGATTGATCGTTTCTTTGATGGGTTAAAACCATTTCTCCGTCGAGCATTAGTCTCACAATCCTTTTCATCGTACGAAGACATTGTCTCATGTGCTATCAAGACCGAAAAGGAATTCTCTAAGTCTTATGACTTTAAAGCAAAGCAAGAGAAGAAGAGACCTGCTGATCAATCTGGGAATGGAAATAAGGGGAAGAAGGGAAAGGTTGAATATCCATCTTGTGGTAAATGCGGGAAGAAACATCCTGGTACTTGCTTGAAGGGAATGGGAGTCTGTTACAAGTGTGGTGAAAAAGGCCACCAAGCTCGTGATTGCAAAGGGAAGAAGGAAGCCACCAACGTTCAGTGCTACAATTGCAGGGAGATGGGACATTATGCGAATGAATTTCCTAAGCGTCAGGAGAACTTACCTCAGAAAAGGACAAGGTATCAAGGCCAAGCTTATGCTATCACTACTGCTGAGGTAGAAGCTCCGAAAGACGTGGTGGCAGGTAATTTAATGGTTTCCTCAAGTTTAGCAAATGCATTATTTGATTCTGGATCATCGCATTGTTTCATATCTTCCCAGTTTTCTAAGAAAATTAGATATTTCCAATTTGATTTAACAAGGGAGTTGTCAGTTAAAACTCCTAAGGGAAGTATCATTGCAACAAAGTTTTGTGAATCAGTCCCCATTAGAGCACATAAATTTTCTTTATGTGCTGATCTCATCGTCATACCTATGATTGAGTTTGATATAATCCTCGGTATGGACTAGATTTCGGACTATGATGCGAAGATTTATTGTAAAAAGAAAGAGGTTACGATTCTTGATGATAATGATAAGGAACTCCTTATCTTTAGAGAAGAATCGTCACCACCTAATTCTTATTTAGATCCACCCCTAGTAGCTCAACTTAATTCAATTATTGGGGAGGAAGAGAATGAAATAACTGTTGGTGAGGAAAGGAATGTTCAAATAGAGGATGTACCTGTTGTGAAAGAATTTGTAGATGTATTTCCGGAAGATTTACCTGGACATCCTCAGAACGAGAAGTTGAGTTTTCCATTGATTTGATTCCTGGATCAAGGCCTATATCGAAGACCCCTTACAGAATGGCTACTGTATAGTTAGTCGAACTAAAGAAACAACTAGAGGAATTGAGTAATAAAGGATTTATTCTCCCTAGTGTTTCTCCATGGGGAGCCCCTGTTCTTTTTGTTAAAAAGAAAGATGAATCTATGAGGTTATGTATCGACTACAGGGAGATCAATGCTATAACGATAAAGAACAAGTATCCCCTACCTCGCATTGATGATTTATTTGACCAACTGCATGGAGCTCAGTACTTTTCAAAGATTGACCTTCGATCTGGATACCATCAGTTGTGTGTGAAGAAGGAAGACATTCCGAAGACAGCATTTCGAACTAGGTACGGGCATTACGAGTTTACCGTAATGCCGTTTGGATTGACTAATGCACCCTCTGTATTCATGGATCTGATGAATAGAGTTTTCAAGGAGTATCTCGATGAATTTGTGGTGGTATTTATTGATGATATCTTGGTATACTCCAAAACCTATGAAGATCATGAAAATCACTTGCGCATTATCTTGAAGACTCTGAGGAGGCATGAATTATATGAGAAGTTTAGCAAGTGTGAATTCTGGCTTCAGGAGATTTCTTTTCTTGGCCATATTGTATCTAAAGATGGAATCTCTGTTGATCCTTCTAAGACCAAGGCAATCCAAGAATGGACAGCACCTACGAGTATAACTGAGGTACGCGGTTTTATTGGTTTGGCAGGTTATTATCGACATTTCGTCCAGAATTTTGCCCGATTGGCTAACCCATTAACGAAGATCACACGTAAAGGGGTTAAATTTGTTTGGACAAAAGAGTGTGAAGAATGTTTCGAAAAACTGAAGAGAAGATTAGTCAATGCTCTTATATTGACTCTACCATTGGGGAATGATGAGTTCGTTATTTATAGTGATGCATCGAATAAAGGACTTGGTTGTGTCCTTATGCAGAATGATAGAGTTATTGCCTATGCATCACGACAGTTGAAAATTAATGAACAAAACTATCCTACTCATGATCTCGAGTTAGCAGTTGTGATCATTGCTTTGAAGATATGGAGGCACTACCTCTATGGTGAAAAATGTGAGATTTATACTGATCACAAGAGTTTGAAGTATATTTTCTCACTAAAAGAACTCAACATGAGGCAAATAAGATGACTTGAATTACTCAAGGATTATGATTGCACGATACACTACCACCCGGGGAAAGCAAACAAGGTGGCAGATGCTTTCAGTAGAAAAGACCATGGAGTTTTGAACAATATGAGAATTGAAAGGGATCCAATTTTCATGGATCTAGTGAAGATGGACATGGGAATAACCAGGGAAGGCGAAACATCATTTCTTTTTCAAATGGTTGCCAAACCATCATTAATAGAAAGGATTAAGAGTTCTCAGACCGATGATGAAGAATTCCAAAAGAAGATTAATGATGTGAATGATGGGAGATTGAGAGACTTTGTGTATGAAGATGTAATTTTGAAATTTGGGAAGAGACTTTGTGTTCCCGATATACCTGATCTAAAAAGGGAATTGCTGGATGATGCTCATAGTTCCAATTTCACTATACACCCTGGGAGCACCAAAATGTATAGATATTTGAAGGAACATTTTTGGTGGGACAACATGAAGAGGGAGATAGCTGATTTTGTGTCAAGATGTATGGTTTGTAAACAAGTGAAAGCTGGAAGGCAACAGCCTGGAGGAGTCATGCAACCTCTTCCCATACCGGAGTGGAAATGGGACAATATTACGATGGACTTGGTCATGGGGCTACCAAAGACTCCTAGAAGGAATGATGCAATATGGGTTATTGTTGATCGTCTTACCAAGTCAGCACATTTTCTTTCTATAAGAGAAGATCTACCCCTGTAATGTCTAGCAAGACTATATATTAATTAAGTTGTGAGACTTCATGGAGTACCCCTATCAATTGTTTCTGATCGTGATCCCCGTTTTACTTCAAGATTTTCGAAAAGTCTTCAGAAATCCCTGGATACTGAACATCATTTGAGCACTGCATACCACCCTCAGACAGATGGACAATCAGAATAGACTATTCAGACCTTAGAAGACATGTTGAGATCTTGCTCACTTGACTTTCAGGGTATGTGGGATCAATATTTAACACTGGTAGAATTTTCCTATAACAATAGCTTCCATTCGAGTATTCAGATGGCACCATATGAAGCGTTATATGTAAAGAGATGTCGTACAGCAACCTGTTGGGATGACGTCGGTGAAAGAAAACTTGTAGGCCTAGAACTGGTGGAGGAAACGGTGGAAAAGGTGAAAGTAATCCAAAATCACATCAAAGCAGCTCAAATTAGGCAGAAGAGCTATGCCGATAATCGAAGGAAGGATTTGGAATTTCAAGTCGGTGATCATGTTTTCCTGAAGGTATCTCCGTGGAAGGGAGTCATACGTTTTGGTAAGAAAGGTAAATTGAGTTCCAGGTACATCGGACCTTTCGAAATTCTAGAACGAATTAGGGTTGTAGCTTACCGATTGGCAATGCCGCCAAGTCTCTCCAAAGTTCATGATGTGTTCCACGTATCTCTGTTGAGGAAATACATGCCTGATCCAACGCATGTACTCACCTATGAGGAATTAGAACTGGAACCCGATCTTTCCTATTGTAAAGAGCCCGTCAGGATTCTTGATACGAGAGAACAAGTACTGAGAAACCGGACGACGCGTCTGGTAAAAGTTTTGTGGAGAAACCATAGGATGGAGGAGGCAACGTGGGAACCCGAGGAACTTATGATGAAGAACCACCCGATTCTTTTCATGTGATAAGTATTTTAGAAATTTTGAGGACAAAATTATTTTAAGGAGGGGAGAATGTAACACCCCAAGCTTCTACGGTACGCTTCTCTTTGAATAATGTGATATCGTGTGTTGTACGCAACACCGAGTTCTAACACACCATAACCAATCAAACTAGCAGTTATGAATAGTAATACCTAATTTTTTAAATTATATATATTTTATATTTCAAAATGGACTTCATTTTTGGATTTGGAATATCGAATTTAGCCTAGGGTGAAATTTTGGTACATTTCGGATAACTTTCATATTTTGATGAATAGTGAAAATTACTAAATTTTAATTAAAAACAACTTTTTTAATCAAAATAATTAATAGTGATAAATTATGAATTTGAGTGGTTTTAAAGTATATTTAGAATATTTTTTTTACCATTTAATATAATTTTGGTCATTGGACATAATTTTACAATTAAACCGAACATAAACAAGTGTCAATCTTTTGATAGTTATTATCTCTTAAAAACAAGCTTTTTGTTTTGAAAGCGGGAATTAATTTTAAATTAATTTCTGCCACTTCTGTGTTTTGAATTTTGTAAAATGGATTCCATATTTAGAATCAGGATGTTCAAATTGTGTAAATAGGTAACTTTTATTTTTAGACATTTTGAATAATTACTGCGGTAAATATTTTATTTACCATGGTTAAGGGTAAATCCGGTAAATAAGGGTTAAAAATAATATTATAATAATACTAAATTACCCTAAAACGTGTCTTAACCCTATTGGTTGATACATGGTCGACCATTGGCATCTTTGGGTCGATTTTGGGACCCCATGGATCCACTTGTAAGTGATAATGACACTTTATTTTAATTAAGATAAAATGAATACAAAAATGACACAAGCATATATCTTTTAGAAAAACAATTGTTACATAGGGTTATGTATGTTGGATTTTAGATTATAAATATTCATTAGAAAGATAAAAATATTTCCTACATAATGATATTTTATTTATAATTTTTAGACATTAAATAATTTATTTTATTTATGACACAATGATGATGCAGTAATTACTATAATAGTGAAAAATTAAAATAATTGATATTATAAATACCCAAATAAATATAATATGAAACTTTTAATGAATTAAACTAATTTTATAGGTTAATATGATATATTATGATTGATTTAATTGACTTTGTTCGAAGTAATAAATCTGTTATGAGTTTCACAAAAATCAACTATTGAATAGTGTCAAAATTGACATAAAAGAGTTTTTAAAACAAATATTATATTATTAATTGATATTAAATTCCTAAAAATCTAAGGTTCAGACAAGAGACTTATATCATGATAGTTTCATCATTAATGGACCACTTGGGGGTTTCTTTGATGTATATAGTAAGTTTATTAAACATATTATATAAAAATACAAAGAGACATTGTAAAAGTGAAACTAATTAACTTAGAGTTAATACATAAAGATAAGGTTAATATAAGAACCCAAACCTGTATAAATTCTATTGGTTGAGTGGTTTTCGACCTATCCCCACCTTAACATTTGAATAATCAACTTTGGATCCATTAGATACCGAATACGAATTTATTATAAATTAATATTTCTAGTTTTTTCAAAGGTGCCCCTCACCCCTCTTATAAAAGGGCACTCCTCCTTCTCATTTCTTCACACCTTCAAAGCCTTTTGGGTCGGCCCTGCCCAAATACTCTCACAACTTCTCTCAATACAACCTAGGGGCCTTAGTTTGATCATAAAGACAACCTAAGGATCCCTTTTGATCAAATCAAAAGGAAGAACCCGAAGAAGAGGTATTGTTTTCACCACCCCTTTTCAAGTTCCTTTCTTCTTCCACTTCTTCTTTCTTTGTTCTTACCATTCTAAAATAATAACTCCAGTATCTAACATATACTGTGATGTTATTATAAATATGGTACAACCATATTCACTATTCTATCCACCCTTTGAATAACATGTCACCATACGTGCGTACGTACGGCTTACCGTCTCCACGTCGTGGTGTAATTGTTATTCAATATAATATTATTTGGATGGGTATAATAATGATGTTTAACTCAGGTAAATAATAAATATAACATGTTAATAATTCTGTATATATGATATACCATCCATTTATATATTATTTTTATATCAAAAGAATGATATTGTCGCTCGTGCGTACGTACGGACTACCGTCTCCACGAACGCGATAAGATTCATTCTCCATCGTATCCATTCAATCATAATTATCATTTGATGATTTAAAAATGATTTTTAAGGACTTTATATCATTCTGGATATGAATAATATACAACCTATCATTTACAAACATGTCTTACGTAACAAAACATATAAAAGAAAACAAGTAAGTTAACACCCGAAACAATGATAATACTAAGATATTATTATCAAATCAATATTAAAAGATCATATATGATATCATATTAATGTATATGATTCATGTATAATTTAATAACAATTATTTCACCATTATACAGGAGGTTAACCTACCCCAACCAAGGAAAAGTACAAGGTAAGGGTTATTTCACAATCTCTTCATTATCCGAGGTTGTTTATATGTAATAACCTACTGGGATTTCTTTATCATCCACATCCATGTTTCTTCGAAATGTATTTAAAAACATTTTTATTATTTACAAGAATATGGGTTAAAGTCATTTATACCCTTGTTTGACTTTTTATAAGAGGTTTATAAAGGAATCTTTCCGTCGTTTTCAAAACATGGTCCTTTTTAACCTTTTCGACAGAATTAAGGTAAGAATGTTTTTTTTAACTTATACGGCGGGTGCGGCTATTTTCCGCCGTTATAAAATCTTCAAAGCTTCTCTTACAAGCTTATAAGAATATTTTCAAAGAAAATGTTTTATTTTATATGGATCTTAAATGATTTCAAAATAAAAAGAGATATTTCTTTAAAAAGAATTTTGATTTCATCTATGTCAACATCCTTTGATGGATTTTACGCTTATTTGAAGTTGATTTATTATGATACAAAACGTCTATATTGTATTGAAGGTTTTGTGATATGTTTGACTGTGGATGTGCTATTTTTTATACCATTCATAGTTTATGGTGAAAGTATTGACATTTCGTATGCTAGTTTTAATACGAATGTTTATGTTATGTTTAAACCTTTTCATGTGGGAATGCATTGGACTTAATACGTGACGGGTGGAGCCCGCTATAGCTCCTCGATGCATCGGTAGGTCTCATGAGACAAACTAGTGTCTTGTCACAAGGCCTTGACAAAATCTTATTTGTAGTCTTGGCACGAGGCCTTGACTATGTGGTTATGATAGTCTGGCATTATGCATTCCAACATTATGAAAGTGGTTATTGATTTTTGCATGTGATTATTCGATTAGTAGAATATCCATGTGAATAAGTAAATGGCATTATTTCATTTTATTTATGCCATACCATTTTGAATGTTCATGTTTGAAAGGCTTTTGTTTTAGTTATACATTGCCTTAAATGATTATTCTTATTTATGAAAGTTTCCGCTATATTGTTATCCTTACTGGGCATTTGAGCTCACCCCTTTTCTATGTTTTATTTTTCCCAGGAAGTGAAGACGTAAATTATGAATGACCTACAGGGATATTATGTGAGGATATGAGTGTGGTTTATGGAGACAATATGTTTTTGTAGTAGTTTTTCATTTTATGATGTAATGTAAGACTTATGAATATATCTAGTGTTTCCAAGACTACTAAACCAATCAGTCTTTCGAGGTTTGATCTTTCTTGTGATCATACCAATGTTATGTAATAATGCACAGACTCTGGGTAACTGGGGTCGGGGCGTTACAAGAGCCACATGCTTTGATACTAATTGTTTACCCAGATAATGACAGACTGAATAACACAATAGGGAGCAAATTGAGTTCATAAATAATTTTGGAAAAAATAAAACTCTTCATTGTATGTATGATAAAATTTTTCTCATAAGAGTATATTAAGTGGAAAATAATATATTCCTAGAGGAAACTGAACATAGAGAATTATTGTTTTTTTGGGAATAGAAATCCTCTAGTTTACTCCTCCAATGCTCTACTCCTCAAGTTTGGTGAGTTTCACAAAAAAAACATTTTACCGTGGGTTACCTACATGGAGTAAGTAGTTCTCACTTAGTACAAAGCTCAAATAGATTTAAACTAGGGTCTCCCATTACAAGACCTATCCTCATTCTTAACCACACTCATACACAAAGTAAAAAAACAAGGTATAAAAGAGATATTGGATTTTAAATACATTTACGGAACACAGTTTGAAGTAGTTCCATACAGTAGATGATGATTCATCCTGAGAAAATATAATCATTGAGTGTTTAATGGGATTATCATCAGATTAAATGATAGAGAAGATAATATTCTCACTAGACAATCTTATTTTCAATATATAATGTTCTTGGATTTCCATCAGGGCCAAGGAAAACGGTCTTATTTTTTCTATTCAATCTTTTCTCTATTGTTTTTTAGTTGCAAAAAACTATTCCTTCGATATTACATTTCAATGTTAAGAATAGTTTAATTCTAATGATTGAATAATCCATAATGATATTATGATAAGATAAGTAATAAAGATTGTGTATCTGTGCTTTCCAAAAAATGGAATTTTCTTTATAAACTCAACGTCATAGATTTTCTCATTCTCTAAGATTTTTGTTTACGGAAATTCATGTTCATTAAGATATTTCCTCTATTGGATAAACCACTTCTGATGTAATCAGTGGGTATGAAATGAAATATCATGATTTTAGAAATGTTATCATGATTATCGGTAGTATCATATCCTTATTGGATATGGAATAACTTACCATTCATTACAGAATGCCTCCCATATGATAATGTAACTTCACTTCATTTGATAATAAATCATAGATAAAATGTAAGAATACTCTACATCATCATATAAAGATATACTTTTCCTCAACTTATTTTATCTACAAATATTCTTATCAAAAGAATAATGTCTTTTAATATTTTTACTCTAAATAAAAGATATTTCTTGAGTAAATTATTTGATCATCATAAGATATTATCTTACGTGACACTTTCTGATCCGAGACAACTGAATATGTTATTTTCATTTCATAAGATAAATAACTTGAATGTAGTCATATAAACACTTGAGCACATGGCATAAGATACTGACAATCTGAAACACTTAGTTGACTTGTGATAATAAAATTAGGGATTTTGTGAGTAATCAAGGCAAATAAAGTGGAGATATATTGGAACACTATAATTTTTATATTACATTTCAATTATTTTTAAAGGGGGGATGGGGTTTTTCCATGTAGTTGGCCAAATTGAGTACCAACCATGTGCGAGTTACTACCTAAGGAAACCCCTCACAAGGGTGAGTCGCTCGGTTTTACTAACCGTGCACATCCCATGAAATCCCCCATGTTAAGATGTATGAATAAAACACACAACCATGCGGCTTGGCCTGAATAGTTATGGAAAATTATGTGGCCCAATACTATTCATTAAAACACACTACATAGTATCACTGAAAAGTAAAACCTATGCAGCACAATTTCTACTAGTCATCCATCATTGTTTTTTCTCCAAAGGTCGTTTCTACGGGCTCCGAAAAATCCTAAAACACCCTTTTAAACTCCATAATATCATTACGCACTCATATTAGGTCAAATAAAAATAATTTATCTATAAACTAATTTTATCATATCTTAAGGAAAATCTGGGATGTTACAACCTCCCCTCATTAAAATAACTGAGTTTCTTTTTAGAGGGTTGTAAAACATCTTCTAGGAACATTTACAGTCACTGTTCTTGTATATCAAACTCCTTCTCCTAGTTCTCATCTTATACATGGATGTTCTAATATTTCACCCGAACTAGACGAACTGACCTACCTAAGAGATCCGTCATTCTCTGGTCAATGATACATATTGGATGCTCTTTAAAGGACACATATACCTCCAACTCAATGTCCTTTCATTCAAAATAATGAGATGGGCTAGAATAAAAATTGGTGAAGGTATGATACATGGAATACATCAGTTATGGCCTAGTACCTATGAGGTAAATCCAACAGATATGCTACTATCCCAAATCTATCAACAATATTGAAAATACCAACATAAAAAGACAATATCTAACCTTGTATCTAAATCCATATATGACCCAATTTGGTTGAAACTCATAGAAATACCTTATGTCCAACATAGAACTCCAGAGGTTGATGGTGATACTTGTTATAAGAATTTAATCTAGAATAAGTTGTATCCATACATTTATGAATCAGTTGAACCTGCTCTGATTTCTCCTAAACTAGACAAAGACCATATATTTCTACTTGACCTTCCCCTAACCAGTGACGTGATGAATGGAATAGCCTAACAAATAATCCCTCACATTGATCCATCGAAATGAATTCATGAAATCTATTAATGTAGAGAAAATCAAAAAAAGGTAACTATTTCCCCCAAAAATCTCCAAAATCAAGGATTCATGTTTGGAGAATGTCCTCTAGAACATGTATTATTATCTTAGACTACCTACTAGTCTGAGGGTGATATATTATACATAGTATCACATGTAAACCAAGTTCTTTTTATAACCCTTCCAAAAGTTTGATGTATAATGGACATCATGATATGATATGGTATAATCGAAAACACTATGAAGGAGCACAACCACCCAAATATAAATCCTCACATCATCATCAAATTATAAGTTATCTTAGACAGGTAAAATGTGTGAAACATTTTTCAACTTGTTGAAGACCACCCATATTATATCACTTCCTTGAAGAGATATCATAAATCCAATCATGAAATCTATAGTGACTTCATCTCATTTCCAATATGGATTGTATAAAGGATATAGAAGTATAGAAGTTCACTGGTCCTCATCCTTCACATACTATTAGGTGGAGTACAGAGTAATAAAACACATAATATTTTTATTCATACCCGAACATCAATACTAAATATATATGTCTTGGTATATATTGGGAATCAGAGTGTGAGCTGACCAAATAGAGGCATGATATTCCAACATCAAATTATCCTCTATGTCTGTGGGTACCCAAACATTCCCATGAAATAGAATAACCTCATTCTTATCAACAACCCAACTAGGAAAAATTTTCTCACCTATTATTATATCTCTATAGAATATGCCCTTGAGATTTGAATGTTCCATCATCCAAACCCATCCCAGAAGAGAGGATGTCACTACTAACACTTCTACAACAGTTTTCCCATAACACTTCTAAAACTCTAGGTGAATCTCAGAAAAATATGTCCCTCAATTTCCACTCACTAATGGACACCTAGATATCTTGTGTCTATGAATTCTCACTCAAATCTATTTTTTTGTGTACAATAAAGATAAATGTTAAATGATTTCAGGTAATCTACCCACCTATGCTTCTTAAGATTTAGGCCATGTCGTGAAGACATATATATAAGACTTTTTTTATCTAAGTAAATGAAAAACCATTCTCCTGATATATAGTTCCTCCAACATCATAAAGAATAAATCGTGACTAATATATTGAGGTCATGGAAATGATAATTCTTCTCCTGGGGTCTCAACTAGTGAGATATATATGCTACAACCCGATCACCCTACATTAGAAATTCTCCAAGACCAACTTCTAAATCATCATAATAAATATTAAATCTCCTACCCAACAGCCATAACAACCCTGATTTTTATTACATACTTAAACATGATTTATTACATAAAATCTTCACTTCATAAAACATAGAATATCAAGAGGTCTAGTTTCTTTGGGGATTATGAACATTACATAACGACTTAAAACATGACACACAATATCTTTATTAAAAACTTCCTTTACATGACCACTACATTCCTTCGTACTTAAAATTGCATGGGATAACCTAAGGACATGAATAAAAGGGGGTGAGCTACAAATACCAGTAAGGGAGTAAAAAATGTATAACATGAAAATAAAATACATGTTAGGAAATATTCATATCAATGGGTCATAATCAAAACATTAACCTAAAGGCATGATATAACATGATTATTATAAAATTGAAATGTTCAAATAACATTTAACATGATATTAGCAGGATCCAATGCGAATTTCACATGGAGATTGAGTAAACACAAATTTCAATTGAATTAGCATGAGTAAAACGTCATTACACAAGAAGTATCATGATCCTAATCTTTACCCAATGCATTGGATTGTTATTAGGGTGGACCCTTCTTAACAATTTTATTTCATGAATAAATGCACCACATGAATCATATGACATGGATTCATTAAACAGAATAGTTTATTCCACGAATAAGAGGTTTTTAAAACATAAATGGAACTCCATAGTAAATAATTAAATTTTAATAAAGGTGAATACCCTTGATAGATAAATGTTCATGTTATTCATTACATAATGACTTTGTCTTAGAAAATTGCGGTGCAATTTCAGCAGCATAACGACGTGACATAAGAATTTATAAAAATGGTTGATGAGATCGAAATTGGTGTATCATAATATTTAAATGAAATGAAAAGTAATTTGGTAATATAGATACATGTACCAGCATATGTAATGGAATTTAGATTCATAATAGAAAATAATTGCTTTAATGTAAATGAGAAAAGAGAAATTCCCTAGGGAATTTCAGCATGGTAACAGGTGTACATTGGGGGAATTAATGAGAGATAAAGAGGTATCTAAAAAAATTAATAAATAAGTAGGGAAGTATGTGGGAGGTGTGAAATCATACCCCAAAATTTTTAATTTAATGAAAACGGGTATAACAACCTAAATAAATTTGGACAAAAATGAGAAAGAAAGAAATCCATTACTTTGAAGTGTGATCCCAAAGGCATATGAGAGGCTTGAGATAGGCTTATTTGGTGCTTGGGGAAAAATGGGAGGATTATATTTATAGTAGGGAAGGGTTTGGTTGAGCTAAAAAGGCTTTGAGTGAAGAGGAAGTGGGAGCTTGGGTGAGTTTATATAAGAAAAGAGAGGGAATTCTTTCTTATTTAGGTTTTGGACACCACACATTAAAATAATCAAAACCACAAACAAACCCATGCTTTTTCCCAAGGTTTTTTTCCAAAGGGGAGTAAAAAAATATTATTTTATAAGGCCAATGACAGAAATTTTTAAAATATTTGGGTTACTTATGTGGATGTGAGTAACACTCTCAAGGTAATCATTTAAAAAAATATATTTTTTATGTGTCTTGGTGGGTAGACTAAGGAACCATAAAATTAATCAAACAAATATAAAATCACATTATATTAATGTTAAGACATATATTTTCTGAACATACCATTTATATTATTTTATTACATCACTCTTAGGTCATTATGACCTCATAAAACAAATTATATATTCTAACGGTATTTAATTTTTACCCAAAAATTCGACTGTCTCGGAAAATTATGGAAAAATCACCATTGGATAACTTCAACATATTGATTCCAAATATAATATTAATTATATATATATATATATATATAATTTTATAAATATGTGAATTTTTTATTTTAAAATAAAAACAAACATTTGTCGAAAATTCATGGGTTTTGACAAAAAACAGCTTTGAAACCTTAACAGAAATTACAATTTTATAAAACTTATATGACCATTTATATTTAATAAAAAGTAATTTATTAATAATAATATTTTACAACTATATTATTTAATTAAAAAATCCATTAATTATTCAAAATAGATCTCTTAATTTAATATTAATTAAAAATACTGTTTGTGCTTTAAAAACAATTTACAAAGTAACAGTATTAAAATGAATATATATTATTCGTTATATACAAAGAATAATGAACATAATCATAGTGTAGGGACTTGTTGTATAACCCCTTAAAACACCCACATAATACATATGGGTAAGGTGTGCAATGGTGACAGACTATTGGAGTGGCTTGGATAACATCGCTCGAGTGGTAATATCTATTAACTTACACTTCTCTTGTAGGTGATTCCATTCAAGCATAACATGCTCAAGATCTTCTTGGGCTTGGTCAAGAGTGAATCCCAATGATGCCACCTCATTTTTGAGCTCTGAAAAATGGGCTTCATATGGAGGAATACAATTGGATGAGGCCATTGCTTCCTTTTTCTGAGTAAATTGGATTTGTTAAATCTCTATATTTATACTAATAATTTGATCACTATTAAACAACTATATTAGAAAAAATCACAATTATTAATTGTATTTTAAAATCCAAAAACATAAAAAAAGGAATTTCAAATTTTATATAACAATTTTACATAATAATAAATTTAATTACATCAAGATGAATTTTTATTAATAATGATTGGGTTGTTACAATCTTCAGCCCTTAAGAAATTTCACCCTAGAAATTTATTTTTACCACACTAAAAAAGATGCAGGAAACTCTACTTCATCACTTCCTCTGATTCCCACATCACTTCTTCAAAATTTTGGTTTATCAACAGCACTTTCATGAGGGACATTGTGTTATTTTTTAGAACTTTTTACATATGATTTTAGATCTTCACCGGTTTCTCATCATAGGAGAGGTCATTCTCCAATGGTACCAACTCTGGATTGAGTACATGTGATGGTAAGGTATGTACTTCATCAAAAGTGATACATGGAATACATCATGTACTTGACATAGGTTTTGTGGGAGTGTTAATCAATATGCCACTTCTCCAATGCGATCAATGATTTCAGAAGGGCTGATGTACCTTGGACTAAGCTTTACCTTCTTCCCAAATCTCATAACTCTTTTCCATGGTGATATGCGGAGGAATACCATTTCTCTAACCTCAAACTCTAGGTATCGTTGATCATTATCACCATAGCTCTTTTTTTGACTCTGAGTATATTTAATGTGCTAATAGATGGTCATAACCTTCTCCATCATTTCTTCGACCATCTCTAGACCTATGATTTTTCACTCCCCAACTTCATCCCAACATGTCGGTATTCTGAACCTCTTCCCATAAAAGTCATAATAAGGATCCATTTGGATTCTTTAGTGGAAACTTTTGTAGTAAGAGAACTCAATTAGAGGAAGATGTTGATCCCATCCTCCTTTGAATTACATTGAGAATTCTCTTAACATGTAGTCAAGTGTCTGGATAGTCTTCTCAGATTGGACATCAGTTTGAGGAAGATAGGTCGTACTAAAGTTCAGATCATTATTCAAAGAATGTCGAAGACCCTTCCAGAATGTAGAGGTGAATCTTATATCTCAATCGGATATAATAGATAGTGGTACTCCATGAATCCTTACCAATTTTCTAATATATATCCATGCTAGTAGATCCAATGAGGAATCCTCTTGAATTTTAATGAAGTGTGCAATATTTATAAGACCATCCACAACAACCCAGATAGCATTGTTTCCTTTCGATGTCTTTAGACATCTGGTGACAAAGTCTATGTTGATTTTCTACCATTTCCATGATGGTATGGGTAATTGTTGCATCATCACCTTAGACTTTTTCCTTATATCCTTCAATTGTATATATTAGAGGCACTTTTATTATACTCATTGATCTCCTTCTTCATGTTATCACCCTGATAATGCATTCAGAGATATCAATATATATTTGGGTTTCTTGGATGAACAAATAAATTTCAACTATGTGAATCATCTAAAAGTTCTTTCTTTAGCTCTGGATTTTATGGAACACATATTATTTACCCAAATCTCACAATTCCTTCTTCAATAACATTGAAATATTAGGATTTCCTTTTTTTGATAGTTTCTACTATCTTCTAAATTCGCACATCATCATTTTGAACATCCTTTAATCTTTCTAAAATAGGAGTTTGATCAATAATTTGTGAAAGGATTGACGATGTTCCCTTCTTTATGATTCCCATTTCCATCTTTATAAAATCTAAGACGATTAAATCATTTTGTATTCTCATCAATGATATAATTTTTCGGGCCTTTCCACTTAGATAATCTGCCACCTTGTTCTCTTTTCGAGGGTGGTAATGGATTAAGAAGTCATAGTATTTTATTAGATATAACCATCTTTTTTGGTGCATATTCAAATCTTTCTATGTGAATATATACATGAAGCCTTTTTTATCCCAATATTTCACACTTCTCCCAAAAGAGGTGGTTTCACCAAAATTTTAAAGTGAAGATCACAAAAGCCAACTCCAAATCATGTGTTGGAAAGTTTTTCTCATGAACATTCAATTGCCTTGAAGCATAGGAAATGACTTTGTCATTTTTCATCAACAAATAGCCCAAACCCTTATTCGAAGCATCACTAAATACTACAAAAAGTTCTCCACTTGTGGGTAATGTAAGAATGGAAAAAATGATAAGCCTCCTTTTCAAATACTTGAATCTCTATTCACATTCATCACTCAAAAAAATTACTCCCTTCCGAGTTAGCTTGGTAAGGGGGTTTTACAATCGTGGAAAATTTCTCACAAATCAGTGATAATATCCATCTTACCCAAAGAAGCTATGGATATCTGTCAGCATTATTGGCCACAACCATCCCTCAATTATAGATATCTTAGAGGGATCAACAAATATCCCATTTCATATGATGATATGACCCAATAATGGAACATCCTTTAACCAAAACTCACACTTATGTACTTTGGAAAGATATTCTCCTTTCATAATGTCTCTAGTACAGTTCTTAGATGCTTCTCATGCTTCTCCTTGGTTTTGGAGTATATGAGAATATTATATATAAATACTACCAAAAATTTGTTAAGGTAATCTCTAAAGACTCTATTCATAAAGTCCATGAAGATTTATGTATAATTATAGAGTCCTAATGGAATTACTATTAATTCATAGTGCCCATATCTTGTATGAAAAATCAGTCTTGGAGATATCTGCTTTATTCACCCATACATGATTATATCCTGACCATAGATCCACTTTGTAGAAGTACTATTCTCCAAATAGCTGATCAAATAAGTCATAAATTCATGGCATATGATACTTTTTCTTTATCATGATTGTTTTGAGATCATGATAATCAATGAAAAGGTGCATTGAACCATCATTATTCTTGATGAAGAGGACCGGTGAACCCCACTGAAGAACTTGTGCATATAAACCATTTATCTAGAATATCCTATAGTTATTTCTTCAGCTCTTTGAGATCCACAACATACATTTGATATGTAATCATGGATATTGGAGACACCCCAGGTATAAAATCAATTGATAATTCAATATCTCTTCTAGGAGGAAGACTAGGCAATTCCTTGGGAATCACTTCCGCAAATTCCCTCACAATAGGCATGTCATCAAGGATGGTTTCTTTTTTAGACGGAATCATCATATCTAGATACACATTATTACAGGGTAATAATATCTATGCTTAATATGATGGTGCTAAATAATATTCATCCTCCTCCTTGCACTTGTTCAGAATCGGGGGTCGATTCATTTTATAGAGAGTGATTTCCCTCTCATGGAAATTTATGTTGGATCTATATAAGGAATTCTGATCCATACCAAAAACAATATCAAATTCCACTAGAAGGAGTACGAAGAGGTTTTCTATGAATTTTGATCCTCAAATTATGATAGGGTAGGAGTTATATTCATGGGATGCAATGATTTCCCCATTTTCCATTCACACCAACATCTTCACTTCCATGATTTGTGGTGGTGTTGGGATTATTCTAGTAAATATTCAGGATTTAGAAGAATGCGTAGAACCGAAATCAAATAGTGAATTCTCTATTCTTGAATGAATAACTAGCGTACCTATCACCACTTCATTGTCAGTGATCACTTTGATAGTAGTGTTGGAAAAACCCCGCCCTTTCTGCCTTGGAGGTTGTTGATTTCCTCCAAAAACCCATCGGTTAGGGAACTGGTTTTCAAAGTTCCATGGTTCTTTGCAGTTGTAGAATTGAAAAATACATTGAGGGTCAAGCTGAGCATTCTTCTCAACTGTTGCAGCTTCGTGTTTTTCTTGTCGATATTTAATAGCAAGATTCCCTTCTCTTCCACACATAAATCATTTCCTCATTCCCTTTAGGAAATTTCTAGGTTTCTTCTTTTCATATCTTTTGAAAGTGTGGTGATGGATTTTCTTAACACCACTGGATTTATCCATCGAACTTCCATTATTAAATTTCACCTTACACTTTTTATCCCTATGATACCTCTGTGATTCACCGATCCCCATTTTAACATTGAGGGACTATCAGACAATTTTCTTATAACTCTCGAAGTCATATATCACTAGGGCTTTTCATAGGATTGTTTTTATCCCACCAAAGAAGTGGTCAACCTTTCATTCGATATTAATGACAAAGTCGAAGTCATATTGGTCAGTCCTTCTATATTTTTTCTCATATTCTCCAATAGATTTTTCGTCTTTTTTCTTGAGGTCAAGGAAGTCCCTTTCCATATTAAGTCGGAGGGTGCAAGGAAAATATTTTTTGGATATTTTTTTCCAAAAATACTTCCATTCCAACACCTCAATATACTCCTAGGGGTTTTTGTTTTTTTTTTCAATTTCCACCATTGATCATCTTCACCCTCCATATGATAAGCAGTAAGAAAAACCTTCTCTTGTTTGTAACATTAAAGGATGGAGAATATCTATTCAATGGAGTTTACCCCTTGTTCGGAAATTGAGGGATTATATGATCTATTAAAATAAGATTCCACTATCTCATGAAGCTCTCAATTGCGACTTTTTTTCACAGGGTTTTGAAAATTACACTTGAACCATGATTCTATTAAAAACATGTGTTATGTTAGAGAGTATCGTGAAAAACTTTGTGATTCCCGTTTTCTTCAGATTTGGAATCTCGTTATAATAGTCAATACATTGATCTTCACAGAGGTTATTAGCCCAGGTCTTCTTATTACTCGCCATTGGTAGGAATAAAAAGAATTTTAAGGTAACACAGAAAGGGTAATCCAAATACAAAAACGGATAACTTATAAATTAACTTTATTTCCTTAACTTATTAAATTATAGGCTTAAATATATGTTATCCATGTTCTATTCCCAACATACATTATTAGGGGGAATTTTACCTTAATAAAGGCTCATAATAAGCTCATGAATTTTACAAATCATATTCCCCAAGAGTGTCATAACCAAAAGTGATGCAAGACCTGTTGTTGTGCACTAGTTCCTGTTCGAGTCTAGCTCAAAGTGGGGTTTTCAGGTTTTACCCATAGATACATTTGTGGTAGAGCCTCCTCTACCTTCTCATATCTAGATAGGGATGTATTTTCTTGAAAAAAAAACCTATTCAACACTTAAAAATATTTAGGGATGTTTTTATTATACCTAGTCTTATCCCAATGGCTTTCATTATGGTTTTCTAATCCTAATCCCAAAAATAAAAAAACCTATCCTCTGATACCAACTATAAAAACCTTGATTTTTATTACACACTTAAACATGATTTATTAAATAAAATATTCAATTGATAAAACATAGAATATTGAGAGGTCTAGTTTTTTTAGGTATTAGAAACATTACATAATGACTAAAAACATAAAACATAATATCTATATTGAAAACATCTTTTACATGACCACAACATTCCCTCATACATAGCATTGAATTGGATAACTTGGGGGCATTCATAAAAGGGGGTGATCTATAAATTCAATTAAGGGAGTAAAAAAGGAATAATATAGAGAATAAAATACATGTTTTTCAATAAGAATATCAATGGAGCATAAGAGAAACATGAACAGAAAGGCATGATATAGCATGATTATTATAACATGGAAATGTGGCAATAACTTTTAACAAGATATTAGCATGATCCAAGGATCATTGCACTTTTATAATGATTAAACCTTCATTGAAAATTATTTATCATGAGTAAAACCTCATTGAACTTGAATTATCATGATACTAATCATTACCCAATGCATTGGAGCACTATTAGGGCACACCCTTCTTAATCATTTCATTTCATGCATAAATGTTCCACATGGATAATACAATTTAGATTCATTAAACATCATAATTTATTCCATGAATAAGATGTATGGAATAAATACATTGAACTATATAATCAATATGTAAATTATAATAAAGGTGAATACCCTTGATAGGGAAATGGGCATGGTATTTACTACACAATGACTTTGGCTTGGAAAATTGTGTTGTAATTTCTACAGCATAACAAAATGACATTAGAATTCATAAAAATGGTTGATGAGAGGGAAAGGAGTGTATCATAATATATAAATAAAATTTACAGTAAGGGGTCATATATATACATATCCCAACATATTTAATGGAATTTATATCCATAATACAAAATAATATCTTGAATGTAAATGATAAGAGAGAAATTCTTTACGGAATTTCGGCAAGGTAACATCGATACATGGGAGGCATTAATGAGAGATAAAGAGGTATATAATCAATTAAAACATATGGATAGAAGTATGTGTGGTGTTAAAAATCATACCCCAACATTTTTAGTTTAATGAAAAAGGTTATATAAACTTAAAAAAAATTGGAAAGAAATGAAAAAGGAAGAAATCCCTTACTTGGAAGTGTGATACCAAAGGATTAGAAGAGGCTTGAGACAAGCTTCTTAGGAGCTTGTGTAACCTTGGGAGTATTTTATCATGAGTAGAGTAGGGTTTGGTCGAGCTCTAAAGGCTTTGACTGAAGAGAAAGTGGGATCTTGAGTGGGTTTATACAGGAAAATAGAGGGAATTATTTATTATTTAGGTTTGGTAAACCACACATTAAATTAATCAAAACCACAAACAAACCCATGGTTTTTACCCATAGTTTTTTTTCAAATGGGATTAGAAGAGGTTATTATATATGTAAACTGGGATAACATCATAAAATATTAGGGTTTCTTTTGTGGAGGTGAGTCACACTCCCAAGGAAATCATTTTAAAAAGATAAAATGTTTTATAAGTCTTGGAGGGTCCTCTAAGGCACCCTAAAATTAATAAAATATCTAAAATCAAATTATAGTAATGGTAAAACATATATTATACTAACATACCATTTATAGTATTTTATTACATCACTTTTGGTTCATTATTATGTCATAAAACACATTATATAATTAAACGTTAATGTATTTTTACCCAAAAATTTGACTGTCTTGGAAAATTATGAAAAATTCACCATTGGATAATTTCAACATCCTAATTACAAAAAAATATTCATTTTATCTAAATAATTTTCTAAATATTTTAATTTTTACTTTTAAAATATAAACCAACATTTATAAAAAATCACGGGTTTTGACAAAAAATAACCTTCAAAGCTTAATAAAAATTACTAATGTATAAAACTTATATGATTATTTATATTTAATAAAAAGTAATTTAGTAATAATAATAGTTTATGAAAATATTATTTAATTCAAAATTCCATTAATTCAACATAATAGACTTTTTAATTGAATATTAACTAAAAATATAATTTTTTCTTTCAAAACTATTTACCAAGTAACAATAATAAGGTGAATGTATATTCTTTATTCTATAAAAATAATAATGAAAATAATAATAGTGCTAGGGTATTTTTAGATAACCCCTTAAAACACCTGCATAAGACATAAGGGTAATGTGCGTAACAGTGACAAACTCTTGGGGTGGATCAGATAACATCACTCGAGTGTTAATCTCTATTAACTTCCACTTCTCTTGTAGGCGCTTCCGTTCAAGCTTAACGTGCTCAAGCTCGGCTTGGTCTTGGTCAATATCGAATCCCAATGAATCCAAATCCTTTATTAGATCTGAAAAATGGGATTTTTATGGAGTAATTCTACTCGGTTAGGCCACCACTTCATTTGTCTGAGTAAATTGGATTTGGTAAAGCCCTATATTTATACTAATCATACGATCACTATTCAATAGCTATATTAGCAATGGCCACAATTCATAACCGTATTTTAAAATCCAAAAACATAAAACCAAGGAAGATCATTTTTTATATAGCCATTTTATATAAAAATACATTTACCAAGATCATGAAGAATTTTTATTAATAACGTTTGGGTTATTACAACAGTGGAAGAATCGAGATAGGTACTTAAGTAAGTCTCTCTTTCAATTGTTGAAAGGATTTATCATAGGCTTCATACCATAAGAACTTCACACCCTTATCATTAAAAACATTAATAGTAACTTCTAGGAATTATTTTTCCTGAGTAAAACACCTGTAATATCCAACCATCCCTAAGAAAATACTTATGTAATAGATGTTCATGTGTTGTTCCCAAGAAAATACAACACTCAACTTCTCTTGGTCAACATATACTCCATGATCTGAAATGATATAACCTAATAAGGGAACCTTATCAATCCAAAACTGTAATTTGGGGAGCTTATCATACAACTGTTTCTCTCTTAGTGTATTCAGAATGATATCAAGATGTTTGAAATGGTCATGTAGAGTATGATAACACATTAACATATCATACAAAAAGACTACCATAAATGAATATATATATATATATGAGTGTAAACCCATATTAATTATATCCATGAAAACAAATGTCTTGTTTGTGATTCCAAAAAACATAACTAGGTACTCAAAGAAGCTATATATACACCAAAATGGTGTGTGTTTTATGTCTGATGATATCACATGCACCTGATTGTATCTTGAGATAAATAGTTATATTAGAGATAACTAATTCACTTTAGATCTAGTAGAATAGGTAATCAATATGGGTTATTTTATAATTGTTATTAACTGTAATCTAGATCAATCGTTGATAATCCATGCGCCACCTGAGGGTATCATATGCCTTCTTAGAAAAAAGTACAATTGAAACCCATGGAGAGGTATTGGGTCATATAAAATCCTTTTCTTCCAAGAATTCCAACTACTTATTGATTTTATATAGATCTATAGGTTCTATCCTATAGGTAGTAATGGACATTAGTGTTGCTCCTAGAACTAGCCCAATGTTGAACTCCACCTCTCTTATAAGAGGTAAACCAGAGAAGTCTTTAGGGATGAAATCACTAAAACGATCCCCCCTTAGAAGGAATTCCATATAATTTATTCCCTAATCACTTATAAATAGACTTTACATATAGGATTTCACTCTATGCATCACAAAACTCTCAAGTCCATCACAAATTTCTTTGACATCCCATCCAACCTTATGAACATAGGCACTTCCCTCAGGTGATGTAAAATACACCCTTCAATGATAGCAGTCAACAAGGGCATGGTATGGAACCAACTAGTCCATCCTAAGAATTTCATCGAAGCCAATAATCTCAAGAAAAATGAAATTATATAGGAATCGTTACCCACAAATCTCAAGGGTGAACTCGATTCACTATAATATACTCTCTGATAAAACCCCTAATGATGTGTAAATATTTATCCCATGACAAAAGTACACTATCTCTAGGCCTAGAAACTCCCTAATTTTCATAGATATAAAAGAGTGTGAAGGTCCTATATCATATAACTAAAAAATAAAGTAGATTATACTATAATATTACCTAATATTATATAATTATGTATCATTTTCGCTTTAGTTGTAGGATGCACTGCATAGATATGGCCTAATTTACAGCCCTGAGATGCAATATGACTATCCTGAGTAAACCGGATCTACTAGTGGTACACCTATGATGTATAACAACCCCGGACACATGAACCTTCTTAGCATAATTTGATGGTATTATACTACATCCTAGTCTGACATGGAACTACTAATCTTGTACATAAATGTGATATTGGTACAAATCCCTTCTCACTAGTAAAAGGAGGGAATGTCTGACATAAACATTTAAGGTAACCCATCCTACGTCATGATCAACACTCAATAAGGTCCTTTTTTCATTGGGGGCTCTTATGGATAGTCTTACGACACTAGTGGAACACCGCATAACTATTCATATGTACTATTTGACCTATGATACCATTGTGATGAAATTGGAAACAACATTTCCTACCACTAGACAAACTCTCTCATATATCAAAACTGGACCACCTTGATTCACACTTTCAGCTTCCCCCATGTTCCTCTCAGTGATGAGAGAATGGTTCACTATCTATTAAATGGTGTTTAACTGAAATACATTCACCTATGCTCAGATGGAAAACATAATCCCATCCTCAAACAGTCTCACAGTCATCAAATTATCACCTACCAGTTTCAGTGAAAAATGTTAAATCTTAGTGAAATGTTAATAACACTCCATCACATGAATAGTTACCTACTTTAGATTCATGAACACTATAGCATGGTCTTCTCTCAAATTCCATGAAAATTAATTATCCTAGAGGGCTATTAATAACTCATCTCATACCATACCCTAATAATGATCAGCCATAGAGATGACATCCCACCAATTCTAAGTGGAGTCACGAAGAATATATGTGGTAATCTTGACCATATTCTATAGAAGCATCTCCATATTCTTGAAGATCGATAATATAGCCTCTAGATAGGATTCTATAGCTCGAGGAACCACATCCCCCAAAAATGTTGTTGGATGATACTACTGTAATTCCCACGTCAATTCTACCATATTAGGGGTATGTTTTGGATATCTCTGTAAAAAATTCATGAAGTGTAAGAATATATTTTGAAACTAATCATGGAAACCCAATGGAAAATAAACACAAGGTACATAAGTTAGCACTATATAAGGTAATATAAGTGATTGAGGTCCCACCACCTCTGGAGCATGCTTTTCACCACCCTCTTGGAATTCAACTTCAAGATTTTATAGCTTCATAGATCTACGATTTCAAATCACACACCTCGGGTATGATTTAACAACAGTTAGGAATCGAAATAAGTAGAAAGGATAGGTAAAAATACTTTTTATAAATGAGTCACATCTCTTTACATATTCCTAAATTCAGGTTAAATAGATTGAAATATTCCAATTGATCCAAGGAGACACAACCCACTACCCACTACTATGGTAGGGTCAAGGCCAAGGACTCTCATCACACAACAGAGGTTCTAATACATGGAGTTTCAATATTAATGTATAAATTAAAATTCCATTTCTTTTTCAATTTTCTTCCCCATTCATTTTTAACAAGTTCATTATAAAACATGAACTAATTTAAGGTCATAATAATTTATTTGTATATAGAAATCACATTCATGTTAGATGCAAAACTATTACAAATTTTTAAATCCCACACTCATAATAAATTAAAATTGGCATGTCAAGTAACTACGTCCAAACCTTTACACCTAGAATCAGAATGTAACGGTCCATATGTAATGATTTGATTGAATTCTCCACAATTCCCAATTTATATAAGTACATGCATTGTAAATTAAAATCGGTATTAATGAAATCAAATCATCTAATATTTCACTACATAAGATCAGTGGTTCATTCCTAAAAAATGGAATAACTAGTTAGCTAAGGTGTCATCATCAATATGTGTGGAAAAATTCATTTTTATTGACAAAGATACTTTAATTAATCCAATTATGTTATCCTTGAATGAAAAATTATCACATTTCTATATATAATTATCTTGACCCCCACAACAATCATAGGAAATACGGGCAATGCGTGTAGTAATATGAATACAGAATTTCATAATTTATGAATAGTTGGTCCTTAGGTTCCTAATATGACGAATGAGATGATACCCCTTTTCATACAAGGCCATGAAAAAATAAATCCATAAAAATAATGAGATCAATAACAATAACTCTACTAAACATGTGTTTCACCCAATGGTGAAATTGGTATAACTGTAACAAGAACAATCCAATAATAACATTAACCCATCCCAAGTAATTTGGGTTTCCCCTATACATGGGTTTGATACTATCTAGCACAGGATCACTACCAAATTCCGATACTTCCTATTATATTTTCTGATGACAAAGCAATAAGACAAAATCAAAAATGAAAGAGGCCTATGATATCACACTGTAGGGTCCCTTCATGGAATCCACTAAGAAGTGCCTTGAGATTTTTTTCCACATGACCTCAAACAATCCTCCTCGTATTCAAGAGGATTATGAATATAAGTGAGGGTCTATGATAGTATGGTGGGGAACTATATGATCATGATCATGGTAATCCATAGTATAATTAATAAATGGATGTTTCAAAAGAATTATTAAATCATAATGAGTGGAATAATAATTCATCCAGATAGATAAACATGAGAAAGATAAATCAATATTAGTAAAAAATTATTCTCATGTCATCTAGCCATACAAAAATGAAGTACATGGGATATAAGAAAAATAGTTATATAAAACATGGTAAACAAAAACAAAAATTCCAAAAGTTTCCACTACTAGAATCATAAGTATAGGCTCAGAACTCTAATATCATACTCCATCCATATACTCAGAATCAATCATCAGAAGCTGGATGCTTCTCTTTATCAACACCTACAATCATGATTTTTTCTTGGGTACCCTGGGAATCCTAATCAGGGTATGAGATATACTCATTAGGTCACCACCAATAGTGTCTATAATAATTCATTCTATGGGTATAAAATGATCAGTGTGCTGATAATAATAAAATTAAAGCAATAAATAAATAAATAAATCACTTCATACTGGGTTCCTCGAAGATACTATGCCAATACTACCTACTTCATCATAATCTAGATATCTATAATTGAAATTAAACCTGTACATTTATAATATGGGCGTATAAAGGTTCTCTATCATACATACAAGAAGATAACTGAGCCTGTAAAAAGGCATGTATCATGTATGGACATAACCCAAGGATGTTATTTGGCTTGGAAAAAACATCCTTTAATTATATAAATTGACATTCTTGGAATTATCTAGAATGCATATATAAAATTTTAATAAATTTAATCCAAGTACCATCGAAGGAGAACTTTATAGTTTAACCCATGTATCACACCGATATCACTACAAATACACAATACCATATGAGTTCATTCAAGGATATTTATAAGGGCGTCCTCAGTATCACTCTTCGTGTGGTGTAAATCACGACCTTCTGAGTTTTTTATAGGTATCAAACAGGGGAACAAGTATCACTCATGGCATGGTATAACCATATTTCCATTGAGCCCATCCAAGGGAACCCCTCTAGGGAACCTATATCACTCATGGGTTTGTAAACAATCTTCTTGGTGAGTATATCTGACGTATTCTATAAAAATTATAATTTTCACTCATGGATAATTTATAATCCAAAATAAAGCCTCATTAAAATTCACAATGATCCCATCCATGTATTATTTATTTTGGGACCCTTATATCACAATTGGATTAATATAATGTTATAGTTCAAATATCAATAATAGATACCATCTCAACATGGTACTATAACCATAATAAATTATTCAAGTTGTCATACTAATCAAATTCCAAAAAATAAATCGATGGAATAATGCAAAAGGGCCTAAAACATGGATAATTATCCTTTTAGATTAGTTAAATTCCCATTTTATTTATTTCATGATCAACATTAACACCTTTATTTGTGGTTTATTAAAATTCCAAATCATGAGGCTTCAAAGTCTTTATGGAGAGTCACACCCATTTGGTGACTCATATTAAGTTAAATGCCCCTAGAAAATATTTGTGGGTTGGTGGGGTTCCATTATATATCATAATAACTGTTAATTTAATTAATTAAACATTTTTTAGGCATCACTGGAGATTTCTAGCAGCTACACATCGACGAATAATAAAATATAATTACACTATGAGGAAAAGAACTAGACCACTTTCCTTGGGTTCATTGATGAACCCTTAACCATTTTCATTACTTTGAATCAAGATAGAACGTGAGAAATCATAATAATAGATGAAAACACTAAAAATAGGTCATATAATCTCACACAAATATAACTTTGTCAGTAGAAAGATAAATTTATAAATGAGTGAGAGGAATAAAGAGCTTCTCATTGTATATCCAACGCACCAAATGATGAAGAAATTGAATTATTAATTTGGGGATAGATTCAAGACCTAATGAGATGAGGAGGAGGAGCTTCACATGGATGGATACTAGGGAAAACATAGGAGGAATAAGAAGTTAATCTTTTTAAAGAAAAATGGTAAAAATTCCATTTCATACATTTTTTAAAGGGTTTCACAATTTTCTCACATGGTTGGCCAAACCATTCAACAACCATGTGCCATCTACTCCCCAAGGACACTCCTCACATAGGCTAGTCGCATGGTTTAACTAACCATGCATGGCCTATAAAAAACCCATCTATTAAGAGGTGTATGACACATGCACAAGAATGTGTCCAAGGTCACATAGTTAGGGAAAACCATGTGACACTATTTTGTGTATAGAAACACCCCGCATGGTTTAACCGAACCCTTGAAACATAAGAGGTAAAATTTCTACTAACTATGTGGACCAATTGTTTTATAAAAAAGTTGGGTCTCCAGGATTCGAACAAGCCCCAAGAACCCTCATAACCTCCATGAACTCATTAGGAACTCATATTATGTCCATGAAAAATAATGAAAATTAATGTTAAAGGTTCCATACCTGAAATAAAATCATGTGTGATACAATTATGAAGATATGTTTATGGAATAGAATTCTTTTTATTGGGTTATGAAATGATGAATTTTTTTTGATAATGATCTATTTTCATGGTTTCTAATATGATGAATTTTTTATAATCTTACAGAAGATGTATATATGATTTTCATAATATGACAAGTGGGGCCTATAAATCACTCAAACTCATTAGGTAAGGCTTTATGTTCTATGATCTTAGAGGGTACATATGAGAGTATCCCAAGCCCAAAAATAGGGTACATAGGAGGTTATCCAAGGCTCGAAGTGGGTACACAAGTGGTTATACGGTGCCAAACATGTTGTGAATGTCTTGGTGGGTATCCTTGACATAATATTTTCTATGCTTGTGTACATTCCACATTTCCATGTCTTATGTCAATCATATGCACTCATAGGTCATGTTCATTAGTTTCCATATAATTTATGCATTATAAACTACTCATATTTATTCGATGGATCATGATTTTTGTTTTATATATAGGACATGGCTTTTATATGTCACTATAAAGTTCTCCTCCCTTACGCTTATGTTGTGTTTATGTATTTCCCCTATTTAACCTTAATGAGAATCTAATATAAACATATCTTATGATTATTTTCCATTGGTTATGGTGATAGGTATAATATGTGATATGTCTATTATGGTTTTTGGTAATGAGTAACTACATGGGAGAAGATTTAGAACTCTTATGAATTAGTTGTTTATGTTTCCATGTTTATAAAATTATTATACTTTTATGATCATCTAGCGTGTGTTTGTATAATGTAATAAATGTTCATAAAAAAAGATATAGTATCTATGTATTAAAATCATGCGTCCTTACAACTCATATAATAGGGTAGTTATAGTTATCCTTTAGAAACTAGGATGTAAAAATTTTAGGTAGAACCATAAGGATAATCTTATGTATACAAAAATATCCTAGAATTTTGATGAAAGATATAGGGTTTAGTTTCTGAGAAATTATCTCACTATCTAGAAACTACACATGGATGTGGTTCTGGAATAGATTCACCTAGTGGTAATAACTCTAAAAAAGTAATATTAGGATCAACTTGGGTGTTACCTTGTACAGGAAAATGGTCCTTACTAGAAACTTGGTTTGACACTCTCAGGGGATAGGTTTTGGAAATTAACACTCATTATGAACCACCATGAAGGATTTGAATAATGACTAGGAGTGATTGTGGTTAAAACTAAGGTTTCATAGATTGAAAGTAAGGTATCATCATTTAGATATCCTATAAGTTATTTTTACAATTATGTGGATTCCCACTACGTTTAGTGTTTGTAACACTAGGCTTTTTAGTTTTAGTCAATTGTTGAAGCCTAAAAAAACGATGTTATTGCTGATTGTTATGGAAAATGAAATGATTGTACTCTTGAGTAACCAAATTCCATGGGATTTATAATGTAAAATATTATTGTTACGATCAAAAAACATTCTCAAGATATGAATCATGTTGAACAACCAAATGATAAAATGAGGGATAAATTTTTTTTGAGCCTTTAATGATGCAACATTCACCTAATTTTAGTGGTTTTACTGATCAAATAGTTTTTAACAATGCATCAGTAACATTGAGAAGTTATTTTCCATTCTCCAGTGTTCATAGAATTAAAAATTCATTTCCCCGTATATCATTTGGAAGGTGAAGCATATTAATGGTGTAATCTTACGATTATACAAGGAAATCAGATGATGTTGACTCTATGGAGCGGGATGAGTTTAAGAACATCTTTTTTCTATAACTACATTCCTTTTATTATTCATATGAAAATAGAGAAGCAATTCATTGAGCTAAAGTAGAATTATGATGAATCTATTGGTACCTATGAGTAAAATTTTACAATATTTTTGAGATACACTTATAATGTTATCATCCAACCCGAAAGTAATGATTATTGATTATTCCACGGATTAAGACCAAGTCTCTGATGGATTTTATCTATAACGTACTTTTTTGGCTATGAAGAAATCATTTATTGTGATCTTAATTGGGAAATAGAAATTAGGGTGGCCTACCAATATCATGTGGTTGATAAGAAAAGAAAGATTGAATTCAAGTGAAATTCTAAAAAAACATAGAAAAAATAATATGATCATTCGTATATGCACAAAGTGTGGAAGGAAACATGGAGGAAATTGCCTTAATGGGGATACTAAATGTTTTAAGTTAGGAAATAAAGATCATCAAGTGGATGAATTTCATTATTATAGGGGTAAGTTTTCTAATGATACAAATAGAGATAAATCTCCACAGAATGAACCACCCACACTGTAGTGTATAATGTGTAATGATTTTGGGATTTATGGAAATTGATTCCCCAATCCAAGGACTAATGAGGATAATAATCCACAAAAACCTCTAAAGATAATGTATAAATGGGAAGCCTTTGAAATATAAATAGATGAAATCAATCATGATAATTTGGATAGAAAAATCCTCAACTCCTTAATTGGGAATCTTATGTTTGATTTGGTATGACGAAGCCCTATAAAAATATTATCATTCATCCCTTATTGCAACTTCAAGTGAATCTGAGCTTTGATTATCTCCATATACATCAATTTTGGATTACTAAAATCTCATTTGATATTCTATCGATGGATGAACCAATGATTCTAATAAAAAAAATTTTGTCTAAGATAATACATTATTTATGGAATAAAGGGTGAATTATATTTTGGGAGGCGTATATGCCTCAATGTAAGATTAACTTAAGAGTTTTGGACACCACCATGGGATTATGATTTTAAGGTTGATCATAAATTCAATGTCTTAGACACCCATTTCGAGGATTTATGTGATGGTAGTATTATAATATTAATGATATTTTGGGAAACATTTACTTAAACACAATGTTTTTATATGTCTTATTGAAAAAGATATTTTATGAGGATTTCCATTAAATTTTAAAAACCTAAGATTTAAGGTACTACAAACCTTTAGGGTTTATATTATCATTGATTTTCAATTATTTAATGTTATTCACAATTTGGGTATGTTTTATTCATTTTTTTAATATATTTTTTCGAGAAAATGAGAAAACCTGACTCCTGAGTGACAACCCATCGTATCCAGTAAGACCGCATTGCTACAACCCACAACTAAAGGGAATATAAGAATATCAACTATCACTAGACTATGTGAAATAGTATTTATGGTGGGATGAATTGAATAGAAATATTTCTTTGTATATATCTTGGTTATTGGTATGTAATCAATTTATGGATGAGAGAAAAAGTTTTAATGGGATTCTCTAACCATTATCCAATCCAGAATGAAATTGGGAATCCATCACCACAGATGTTATCATCGGACTCCCCAAAAAATCTAATGGGAATTGTTATATATGGGTTATAAATGATTGATTTAAAAATTTATCATACTTCATCACTATCATATAATATTTATCTTTGTATCATCCTTCCAGGATAGACATTAAGGACGTGGTGAGGTTGCATGGAGTACTGCATTCAATTGTATAGGATTAAGATCTGAAATTTACCTCAATGTTCTGGAGAACTATTCTTCAATATGTTGATATAGAGTAATGTTTCAGTACTGCATATCATTATTAAACATATGGTTAGTCTGATAGAATAATTCAAACCATATAGGTTATGATAAGATCTTATTCTATGGATTTCATAACTGGTTGGGATCAACACATTTCTCTAGCTAAGTTTTATTAAAATAATAGGTTTTAATATATAATGGTGATGGATACTTATGAATATATTTATGGAATTAATTATAAAACTACAATATACTGGGATAATGTTAAATAAATAAAGATATTAGGACTATAACTGGATGAAGAAATTACATAAAAGGTTAGTGTTATTCAGCAAACATATTGGGAACACATAGTTTGTAGGAAATTTGTACTAAAAATTGATGATGTGAGCTAGAATTTAAAGTTATAGAGAATGTGTTTCTATAAATATATCCATGTTATAAATAAGTGAAAACTAAACATGATTTATATCAATCCATTTTAAATTATTGATCATATTGGGACATTATTTTATCATTTGTCACTTCCACTGAACCTCTCCCAATTCCATGATGTGTTCCATGTATCCCTCTTGAATAGTACATACCTAATCCATCAAATGTACTAAACATAATGGCCATACCACTAGATAATGAAGTTTCTTATGAGGAACAAACAATTGATATTTTGGATTGTAGGGAAAATGTTCTACAAAACAAGACCACTCAACTGGTTAATTTTTTGTGGTGAAATCACCATCTTGATAAAGCTAAATGGGAACCTGAGGATGTAAATAGGAACAAGTATCCTCTGTTTCTAGTACCAATGTGAATAAATTTAAAGGGTTAATTTTATTTTATTTGGTGTTGAATTCAACTCCTTGATAGTTTATGAAATATATATATTTTTTAATAAATTTAAATTCTTCGATAGTATGTGTTACACGCAATACTAAGTCTTAACGAAACGTGACACACCAAAACAATATTCTAATTTAATATGGTAGTTTTCAGATATCCATTATAATGGAAGGTGAAAATATGGTTAAATAAATTCTGAAAATATATGGTTTACACATGTATTTGGGGATAAATTATTTAAAAATGAAAATTTAAAACATTTGAAAATAAAGGAAACCTTTCTCTGAAAAAACTAATTTTATGCGCAAAAACAAATTTCATCACAATAAATTAAATAATTAAATATTGGTTAATAATTTTAATTAAATTAATATATTATATATTAAATCATATTTTTAACATTCATCTTATTTTTTTTCATGGATTGAGATAATAATAAATCCAATTTTACTTATAAATGTTTTCCTAAAAAATAGATTTGTAATATCTTGTGAATTTATTTTAAAATGAATGTTTTAAACATTTTTATAATTTATTTAAAAAAAGATTTTTCTTTACTATCGGAATTTGAAAATTTTCCTGGAGTTATTTTTTTGATAATTTTTTAAAAAGATAGATTCTTTAGTTAACATTGAAAAATACTAGTTTTTATTAAAACCCGTCTTTTCATTCAAAAAATATATATTATAAATTTTATTTTAATACATTTTTAAAAGTCAAATTTATTCAATTATATATATATAAGTACAATTTATTTCATTTCAATAAATTTTATATTTAATTTTAAGATAAAAACTTTTTAAACATTTGATCATTTTCTTTTTTTAAAACTGTATTCTCATCGCGTTAGCAGGTTAAAATTTAAATTATATTATTCCAATTATCTGATTTGAATTTAAATAAATATATTCCATATTTTTAATTAGTATAATTTATATTATATTATATTTTCTAATTATTTATTCACCTTAAATAATAGTTAAAATAATAATTATTAATTTTGATGGTTATGGTTAAAATGAGTTTACCGGGAGTTGATCTAAAATGTTGGGGGGGAAATTTACCTCTAAAATTATAAAAAATACATTTATTGTTATATTTAGACTTTATATACTCTAATTTTATATAATTTACCATTTTTGATATTTTCTTCATGTGAAAAAAATTTCCACGCTAAATTCAATTTAAATTTTCAATGCATGTCCTCTCCCCACTTATAAATGGCCACCCCTCTCCTCTCGCCTTTACACTTAAAAAACAAATTGGTTAATCCAATAACTACAAATATATTATAATTAAATACCTACTAACATATAATATTACTTTTAAAGATTATAAATTCAATCTATAAATGCTTTAGGTTAATCCTAATGAGGTTGTCTGAAGAAGAGCTAATGTTCTAAACTATGCATTTTTCTCTACTTCCTCTTATAACTCCTTCAAATATTCTTAAATTGAGATGATATAATAACACAATTACCTACCATATACTTAAATTTTATTAAATAAATGTAATAACTGATATTAATTTCTTATTCCATCAAATGTGAAATGAAACCATAGATCGTGTGTATGGTGGACTACTGCCTCGCAAACTGATGTTATTCATTTTCAATAACCAACTCTCGCATACGGATAAAATGATTCATTTAATGTTTATATATGGTAATTTTGATATTATTATACATTTTTAATTATATTACCATATCTACCTTCTTACCACCCAACCCGTTGGAAAACAAAAACGTCATTCGTGTGTACAGAGAACACCACCTCTTGAACCACTATGATGTGTTTTTTATTTCTTTTTTACATGGATGGTAATAAGTATAGATTAAATTAATATATATGAAATTATTAATATTATAATACATACTCAATTATGATATCATATATAAACTCTCACTTTCCCTTCTTTGGGGGATACAATAGCATCATTGATCTATAAAGTGAACTACCGCCTCACAAAGTGATGTGATTATTTTTTCACTAACGCTTTGCATGAAAGGTAATTAGATCAAAATTAATAAATATATGTGACTTATATGACATAAAATGATTACTTAATGGAAATATATTATCTATCATTTTTTCATTTCATCCAATATGAAAGTAGAAATAGTGTTCATGCGCATGTACGACTTACCATCTAAATGAATAGTGTTTATCATTTTTTATCTCTATCTTTTATGAATTTCTCAAAAGAAATATATATTGAATATATAAAATATTTTTATATTGGTTAAAATTATGTAGATGATATAACCATGATCAAAGTAATAATACTGAATTAACAAACTGAAACATACATTAAAAACAAAGGAACTATTTCCTGAAAAATGATTTTAACATGAAATTGTTAATAAAAAACTAATAAAAGGTAATAAGTAAATAATACGTGGTATTATATACATTATTATGGTAAACTAATTGGTGTATAATAAAAATATAATTATTATACAGTAGTTTTGAATGTTTATGAAAAAATTCAATATATAAGGTAAGAGATTTTTGTATCAATTTTCATTCTTTTGGACCTATGTTATGTTATGCACCTATTGTATTTTATGACATGTATATAAAGATTCTTTAAAATTTTATATAATATAACTCCTTATATTCATGATATTTAATGATTCTTTTTATTTTATGCTTTATTTTTTCTTATGATTCAAAAGTTATCAAAGTGTTAAGGGTTCGATGTTACAGTATCATTGTTCATTAGGATTTATTATGATTACACATTAAATAATGAAATATTATGATCCATATCTAATTAAAGTAATGAATTTATTGTCCTCTATTTGTGTAATGATAATACCTATTTTCCCTTCATTTTCACCTCTTTATGTACTTGTGATTCCCAAAAAAATATTTTTAAATTAAATCGACATTATTTCCCTCTTCAGTCGAAAACCATTTTTTATTCCATATCAAGGTTTTCAAAAATTATTTAATGTTACAATAGTATTTTTAATTTTATTTTTATCCAATTTTGATTTTTTTTTAAAATGCTTAAAATTAATCTTCATATCATTTTCAAAATAAATTTTATTTTTATATTATCAATAATTCGAATGGAATATTTGTTTTAACGTGTATGAAATTTCCCATCATCATTACCACAAAATGTTATAAATAATATTTTATAAGTTTAAAAGTTTATCTTAAAGTAAAAAAAATTTAAAAAATGTTATATGTTAAAAAAAATCAATGTGGAAAGTATATTTTAATTAATAAATGTTTTAATTGATTTTTCAAGCCCCCTTTATAAGTTTCATGGGTTATTTTAAAACAAAAGTATTTTGAAATTTATTATGTTTTATAAATTCATTTTTCAAAGAGTAAAGGATATTTTAATTAAGAAATATTCTAAATTATATTAAAGATTACTTTTTATTATTTCATGGTTATTTTAAAATAAAATTATTTTCATAATATTTTCTGAATTTATTGTTTTAAAAAGGTAATTTTCAAAGAAAATTTATTTTACTCAAGAAAAATTCCCATTTATTTTACTTTAAAAATCATTTTCTATAAAAGATGACATCCTTAGATTATACTTAATATTTAATGGGGATATGAACCAATGATACCATTTTTATTCATTTTATGTATGGTTTATCTTTATGATGATAATATTTTCATGAAACCTATTTACTTTTCATAGGTTATTCTATAATGAAATGTTTTTATGAAACCCATTTCTTTTAATGGGTTTGATATGATGAATTTTTTATGATCTTGTGACACAAAAATGTATTATTTTCATTATGTGATAGGTGGTACCTATAACTCCCTCTAATGAATTGGGAAATTGTTAATGTTAAATGATATCATAGGGTATATAAGAGGTTACCCTAGCCCGAAAATAGGGTACACTGGAGGTTATCTCAAGCCCAAAGTAGGTACATGGGTGGTTATCCCAAGATTAAAATTTTATGAATTTCATGGTTGATATGATTGACATAAGGTTTTTAATGTTTATGTGTATACTAAAATTCCATGTCTTATGTCAATGTAATTCTCTAATGGATCATTTTATTTTATTTCCATATGATTCAGGTATTATGAACTACTAATATTTATTCCATGAATCAAGACTTTGACCTTT
Source organism: Viscum album (assembly GCA_963277665.1). Lineage (NCBI taxonomy): Eukaryota > Viridiplantae > Streptophyta > Magnoliopsida > Santalales > Viscaceae > Viscum > Viscum album. Next base: position 197,119,002 of record OY728162.1, read on the forward strand.
AATATGCATGATATTTATTTCATATGTTATGATAATGTTCTTCTACCCTTATTACCATGTTATTTTTATGTATATTAATTTTTTTGACTTAATAATATTATTATTTCACCCTTTCATATGATTCATTTCCCTAGGTTATGATCATAGATAGTATGTGTGATATGTATAATAAGGGTACTAGTTATAACGAACTATGTTGGAGACGTTTTAGAACACTGAAAAATACGTTGTTAATTTTTGATGTTTTGAAAGGAACTACAACTTTATGATCCTCATGAGTGTGTTTATATAATGTAATGAATGATCATAAAAAATAAGTAATATCTATTTATGAAAAGACTTGGTCGTTACAAAAACTATCTTATAGAACAATCATGTGAGAACACAATAGGATAGTGTAACACTTATCCAAACCTTCTACTTAGATACATAGGTTCCCATGGTATAACTCAATATAGGTGAGAGGAGAAAAATAAAAATTATCATTACATTTTATTAAAATAAATCAACATCAGTAAACCAAAACTCACCACCCACATTCTCATAATAAATAACCCCTTTTAATTTAAACATTAATCCATTCAACCACATAAAGGTACATGTATCCCCTTCTGGGTTATTGCATAGAACATAAAGGGGATCAAAGACTAAGGGTTTCACTCACTTTAGGGAAATAGTAAAAAAAAGTAACAAATGGGTCGTTTCTAAAATTAATTTGAAGTGTTACATCTCTTTACCACCATTTAAAATTCTACTTTAATACATCATGTAAATCGAGTAATGAGAATACAAAACTTTTGAAATGCCCCACTACCTTGGACCATTGATCAGTGCCCAGCAATGTGGTCGCTAAAATACATATAGAATACATCCCTATATGCTATAATCCATTCAATTGAAGTGTAGGTAAAAGGTGGTACTATAGGGTTACTATACCTCTATATCATAGTAAAAGTAATAGTGAAAATCATACCACATAGATACAAAATCTTGAGAAGGTAGTAAATAGAACTATGTCTAGGAAAATTCTGACTAATAATAAATAACAATAAAATAATTGATCAGTCTTGAAAAATACATGTTAGGAAAGACATACATCAACAACAAGATAAATATAATATCTCAAAGACTAAAAGATAAAATCATAGATATGGGACAAAAATGAAACTGATTCCTAACCCAATCTCAAATCACAATCTTGTCCTCGGAATAAATTAATCAGAAACATCAGCTGCTTTCCTAAACCAACACCTATAATGAAATGGTGAATGATTATTGGGAACCCAAGTGTCATGGTGGACCATGAAAGTTTAGATTATAACTTGGTAGTCCAACACAAATGGTGTACCTAAAATAACAAGTCAATAATAAAGTACAGAGAGAAATGTAATAATAAAAAATTATATAGTTTAATAACATAACAATTTATATACAGATGGTAGTATAAAATTTATTGATCTATGATATCTATGGTGAAACCCTGTATAGGTATAAACCAAAATTCGGCCTAATCTAGTGACTCTCTAATCATGGTATACGTCATTTATTGACTATTTTAAGGTGAAAAAATAAGGAGACTATAGTCCTAACAAATCAAAGGAATTCACATGACCCAACTAGGCATTCCCTCTCAACAGAACCCAGAATGGATCCAAGGGGGACTCATTAGCATTCCACTGATCCAATCAACTAGTTTGAACTCATCTAACCATCCATGACATTCAAAATAAAATTATTTATTGGAACATTTGGCATCCACCAAAGACATTCCACACATAGAAATCAAGTTGAATCTTTGGAGATCAACTCACAACATTCAACCAATGTAAAAAAAAATAAACCATGACATTAATATATTGTATTAGATAAATAATACCATTCCCGAATCTAGGGGAGTTTTCCCAAGGTATTTATACAAACAGATATAAGTAAAACTCAATATATTACTCAAGGCATTTCATAACATCAAAGATCAATGAATGTGAGGGTGTCATCACTCCCTAGTGTTCATACGAGCCTCCTATTGAAATCCAATTATTTCTCACAGTATTTCACCGGAATGAAGTCTATATGGAGTCCATGGAATCTCTCCATGTAATTATTATAAAATAATTTATAATCAACATACTCATGAAACTCTACCATTTAATTAAATATTTAATTATTTGGGAAACAATGTCCCATACATACCATTTAACCATTTTATATCAAGGCCATATGAGTTCACACTAAATCAACGAATTATTAATCTATATCCTTTAATTATTCAAAAATGTACAAATTTCTAAGAATAAGTTAAATAGGGTGTCATTCTAAATCTATAAAGGAAAAAAATTATTGGTTTCATACTAAGACTCTATTTAACCGACACCAACATCTATCAATTCAATTTTAAGAACATCACCAATGGCCCCTTCATGAACCATTATACCAATTAATTAAAACAAGCCAACCATGACTTATATATTCCACTTTTAATTATAAAAATACAATTCAATCTTAAAACCATTCCATGTTTATCAATTTTTGTTAAATTACATTTCACAACCATCAATCTAAAAAATTATTAACCTTTAACCATTTAACAAGACCTACCAACTTAATAATAAAAAATTAAGGAATCCCATACACAATAATTTCCATCCTTAGAATCCATACTAATATATTTTTCCAAACATTAATGTAATGTGATATGTAGAGTGTCCCATACATAGCCTGACAACCCTTATCCAAGAAGTTAGTAATACTGCTCAACCAATTCATTTTAAATATTAAACATAACTATGGGTTAATTATAAGGAGCACATACCACATGTATGAAGATTTCCATTTTAAATCAATGCCTAAAACCCCTATCCAAGATCATCCAAGGCCAATATTCAACACCTAAACCATCCAAAACCCAATATAACACCCAAAAAATCCAAAATAAATAATCATAATCATAATATAATATAATGAAAACTAACAATTAATTTACTAAGTTAACCCACCTAGGAATAAACATCCAGCAACATACAATATTCCCCTATTACACCCAAATAGAGATCAATGATACTTTGAGGGTCTATTCCAAATTTTAAGCACTCACTCGGGTAAAATCCATATCTATCAAAACCAAACAAATAATCCAAGAAAATTTATTTAGCCCAAAACCCATTAAAAACTACCTTAGACATAAACATCCAATGAAACGACAGGTGACAACATGCCGAAATTGCATCAGGATATCCTCAAGCTAAGTTTCATGGATTCCTCATCAACTAATGGTGATTTCACTATCCTTAAATTCAATTTTTTCTAAAATCCCTAACTAGGACAACCAAAAATTAAATATAGAGGAGGAGGCGTAGAAGGGAGATCATCATAAAGATAATTTTTTAATAATTTTCATGGAAGTAAACCTAATATCACACCACATGAAGGGATAATAAGGAGAATGGGGGAGGGGATATCTTGATTCTTTGAATGAAGAAAATGAGGGGGGAGAGGGGTTTCTCATCTAACAACTAGAGGGGGAAGAAGTGTAATTAATCCCATTAAAAATCCATAATTTAGCCAAAACGCCCCTACTAGATAGTGGTAGCAGGCTAGGGCCCTAGCCACCTCAACCATCTCTATAGACATTACACTACTTATAGATTCCCATTAGTACTTAACATTTTTCAAAAAAAAACATCATATGGTTCTAAACCTTCAGTACACTCAACCAAACAATGGTTCATAAAATGACATGCTCAGTAACCTAGAAATTCACACTTCTCATGGAAATTAAAATCTTTATATATACACATCCCATTAGAAACTCCTGAACATAACTCTTCTTATCCTACAGAAGACTTAGTGAGTGTCCTAAGGATTGACCAACTAACATTAGTAATCAATTTCAATCAACAACTACATTCCAAAATTGAATTCTCAATGCATCTACAATGCATATCTTGAATTTTGAATGCTTAAACCACCAAAAAACACATGAATTCTTCACTAGAAACCTAAGATACATCTACCCCATACCCATCTACCCCTTGACAACTGAGATGTCATATTACAATTTATCACCCATCTAATGTTTTATCCTACCATTAGTCTGACCAAATGATGAAAATTTTAAGAAATATCATGCTATTCCACTGTAATTATTCATCATAAAAAAAACTACGGTTTTGATGATGCCCATCGATGAAGATCTCAATTCACCACACCCAAATGTTTGTGAAAACACTGGAAAAGTCTCAACCACCTAAGAAAAGCACCATTAATTTAGACATTTTCCTTCAAATTCCACAGCCAACATCTAAAGCCTAACCATCATACACCAACGATGAACCCATTGTAGTTTCCAACCTACCACATCCAATTAAATGCATGAACATAAGTCAAACGTCGTCTATCTATATTTTCACACAAATACAAGGATTCAGCCACTAACATACCATTAACCATCCCGATCATAATTCTATAAACCCCTGAGGGAATCCTATATCCTCTAAACCCACCAACTGAATTTCACAGCTGAATTCTAGTTATATTCCAAGGTTGGATCATCAAAAATCCATTCCCCCCAATTGTACCATACCATGAGCACTAATAAAACACAAGTCAAATCCCTGATTAGATCACCTCAAACACTCATAGGCCCAACACTAATTTTTTGACCTGAAACAACTCCACCTTTGAGTCTAAACCCAACACTTATTGAGGAAACCGTTGAATTTGACCACATTTATCCATTAGATTCATAATAAAAAAAATATCGTGCAATTTTCAATATCACACACCAACTATCCCCCTCACAATATTATTTCAACACTATAAATGATGATCCACCCCCACCATAGGAAAATATGTGTCATTGAATCATTGAACCATTTATGTTATCTATGGCCCATTCTCCATCAATCACTATTCATTAGGGGAATATGGGGCCATGATTTCTCATCCACATTCATCACAAATAATGGTAAAAGAAATTTCCACTCCTGACTTATGGGAATGTTTCAAAATTCATTCACTAAAAATCCCATCCAATAAACCATCCAAAATGACAGTCACACCATTAAATGATCAATGTTGTATTCCATACAACCTGAATCATACATGTATCCTCCTAGAGATCCAAACTAGATAGGTCCCATTTGTGCCTCATGTGTGTATCATCTTCTAATTCATTCTTCCATATCTGTTACAAAAACCACTAATGCTTCCATCAAAGTTCAATCATATAATTACCATTTCATCATACTTGATCCATCCAAATTCACGTTCCCACCACTGGAATGTCACAATCCAAATTATAGAGCCTCAATTCACTATGAACATAGATATTTCAACACATCTCATTGGTCCATAGCCGATACATAGATGATTTCTCATTTTCAAAATCACTAGAATAGGCTTATGCACAATCCAAACCCAAAACCTCATGACACAAAGAATCCCCAAAGCATGCGTACCTCTATGATTCCATAAATGATCAATGGATTCATATAATGGAACAACCTAAACATAGGAAATGAATCAACTCTAGTGTTCCATTTCTCTTCATAAAAAAATTACACATCCAAGCCACTAGTTATGCCTATCTCACATGATTTAAACTCTGACAATATCTTGAAGGCACATTCTAAGTCGAAAGGCTCAGGCACATAACTAGTCATACCCTATAAAACCATATACTTCACTGATGTACCAAGGATTTCAACAAGGTTAATATCAGAACATTACAATCATATTCCATTTATAGATATATCTCTCTTGATAACGATTATAACCAACATACCTATCCTTCCTAAACAATTGTTACCCAGGACAAACATCTGAATCAGTCCGACCCTACTAGACCAAAACATAAAACTAGAAACACCCACACACAAATGATTATACGAAAATTCAAAAAAAACATTAATTAACTAACACCACATACCTGGTTTTACCCTCCATGAACTATCACCAATAGAAGAAACATCCGCATTTTCTGTATGCAACTAAAGAATCTCGTAGAATCGGATGACCCCTCTCATGGGTCACCCTTGAAGCTCATAAGGCACTAACTCCCAAACCTAGAGTCAAAATAAATAAGGTCACTAGGATATCCCATATATCCCACACATAAATCCTCTCTTGATTCATAACTTTGGGTAGAACACATCCCTATTACAAGGTTACAAGGAAACTAACATGCCAAACAACAATTACAGAGTCTAAACAACAAGTTCGAACCTTACTTAATCACTCCCAAATCAGGAATAAAAAAATAATGTTATAAGTTTTCAAAACCATTAGCTCATGCATATTAAATAAATCGGTCTCTATAACAACACACCTTTTTATTACATAAACACTTAATTACATTCTAAAACATTTAAAAATAAATAGGATCATTTGGGGTTTTGTCTATTGTAAATAGGAACAAAATATATGAAAAATATGTAAACATAAATATTATTATAATCCACTTGAAATAAATCTGAATTGGTTTTTCCAATGTTACTTTTATAGTATCTCATATCATGGGGACATACACCAATTATTAGGGTGAGCATAAATCCCATCCAGGGAATAATCAAAGGAGAAAATTAGTATGTGACAAAGATGCATATAAATAAACCTTGATCATTTGAACATGATTCATAAAATAATAGAAAGAAAATTATTCATAACATGTAAATCTGTCTATAATAAAAAAATGGGACATTCAAAATCATAGCACAAAGGTTTATCATCAGGGTGTCATAAATCATAATTACCAATGTTATTCAACAATGTATTGTAAAACATTTTATCTATAGAGATTAGTTTTTTACCTAATGCATTGAAGAACAGTTTGAGTGAACCCTTAATATATATTAATTCATGTGAAACACATTGAAAATACAAACCACTTCATCAATAAATCTTGTAAAATAAAAAATAAATTTAATATCAAAATCATTACATACAAAATCCTCAAAGACAGGATCGTGGTACCATTTTTTACCAATGTAAAGGGAATATGGGTTTCCTATCTATAAATACATTAATAAATAATACATGTAAACATCTAGGTGAATAAAAAAGGATATAGAAGTGGTTTGGGTATTCATTTATAATAATATCTTATATAGAAAAGATATATTCAACCAATGTATTCAGCTGTATGGTGACATACATTATCACTTATAAAAAGAGAAAAATGGGAGGGAATGAAGGAGTACCATTGATGTAAAATATTTTTTTAAGAATGTTTTATATAAAAAGTGTAAGAGAATAAATTTTATTTACACTTTAAAGGTATAAACAAAAGGGGAACTTGGATGAAAATGAGAGGTAAAAAATTACCTTACCTTGAAGATATGTTTCGTAAAACATGAGGATGAAGCCTCCAGACCATGAGGGAAGCTTGGAGGGACTATATATGAGGTGAAATGATAATAAATTTTCACTTATTTGATTTTTAGTGGATATTATGGACGTGGAGGGTGTATTTATACTTGAGGAGGGTTTTTTAAGTGATTAAATAATGATTATTTTGTATTTATGAATAACCACTATTTGTTGGAATTAATTCCAATGGATTTGGTTGGAAATTAATGTTTTAAATGATATTTAAGATAATTAAATACATTATACATCCATTTAATTTTATAGTTTTTAGGTATTTTAATCTTTTACCATTTAATCGTAACCAGCTTTAAAATTTTACATATACTGTAGTAAATCATTGTTTACCAATATAAATTTATTATTTAAAAAAATGAAATTAAACTTTTTTTTACCAAATTTAGATATTTTAATTCCAAATATTAAATAAATTTTACTATATTAAATTTATAAAAGTTTAAAAATGAAGTCAAAATATGCTACTCATATAACTAATAAAAATATTTTTTTATAAAGGTTAAAATTATGGTTTTTAAAAATGATAAGCATGTTATTATAAATTTAACAAATTATGTATGATGTTATTACTTAAATAAATTTTGATTAGTAATAAGGATTATAAAATTTTAAATCTTTTCCATCTAATAATTATGTCATAAGATTTATTGTATTTTATAAAAACAATATTCTCACTTTTTATCCCAAACAATGATTTTTTATAAAATTAAAATATTTTCACAAAACGATAATTTCAATGTGATGAGTCCAAAATATAATTAAATTTCAGCAAAATAATTCTATAAATATGAGAATTTATACTTTTAAATAATTATTTTTGATTTTTGAAATTAATAAATTTTATAGAAAAATAAAAATTATGAACATTATAAAAATTACTTAGTACTACATTAAAATATATTATAATGTAAAATATGTTTTTAAGATTATTTAATAAAACTAAATTTTAACTAAAATTTATAAATTTATCAATAAATACATTTTTAACAAAATAAGTTTATATTCACACAATATAATACAGTTTTGATTATTAAAGTGTTTTTAAATAATATATTACACTGTAAAAGAGTTTATATGTTTTTTTATTATTAAAGTGTTTTTTAATATTCAATTATTTTTATTATATTACCTTTAGTGTTTTTGTTTTATGTTTATCATAAAATAATTTGTTTGTTATCCATGGTGTGTAAAGTAATTATGTAATGTAAATTTATTTCTCTATTCTCTTAAATAAACATTAAAAACAAAATATGATTTCTATTAATATAATAAAGGAATTTTGGGGCACTAAATTCTTCCCCCATTAAAAAAATGTATCCTCACAAATTTATATTATTTATAGATACCTTTAATTAAAAATAGTAGTGTCTTCCTCTATGTTGTTGATATTTAATTCATCCTTCCGCATGAAGTAATAAATTCAAATATAGAAATGCTCAAGTCATTTTTGGTGATTCCTTTTTAAAATATAGGATATAATTTATATTTTGAAATTATAATATAAAAAATTCTATGATTCATATAATGTTTTGAGAAATGAAAAGGTGTTTAATAGATTAAATAGTTTCTTTCTAGTTAGTTGTATAAGTGAAATAATTTTGAAAACATTATAACTAGCCTAGGTAATAATATTGATAATTAAATCATATACAAGGGATAATAATTTTGTACATCATTTATTTTCTTCCATTAGATAAGTGATTTATTGAAAAGACAAAGATTAAACATAAAATTATTTATATGTAACTAAATTGTAACATTTTTAGTTACCTCATATTTTAATCCATTGACTAAAAAGAAAAACATAATTAAGAAGAAGGGTAATTTAAATAATAAAAAACTAAACTAAAGGAAGTATAATTTTATTTTTAATAAATACATTCCCATAGACATTAACATGTGATGAAATAATCCTAATTTTTCCCCTTGATGAAATTAATTCATTTTGCGTCATGAATCAATGATTTTAGAAAATATCCCACAGAATCTATTCTCTTAAAAAGAAAAATATAAATCTAAAGTGGTGGATCATAATAATCAGATTTTAGTCCTAACCGAGTTCCCCTATTTTTGATATTACATGGTCATATATTATTTAATAACTATTGGATTATGGCATTGACTTATGTAATTCCAAAGTTCCCCACATTTGCGAAATTTAACTATAAGTGGTGTCCTATGTTGAACATTTTCCCCTCCATCGAGTCAAATAAACTACTCATTTTTCTTTACTAATTACATACTTTATGAACTAATTTTCAAAACATAAAGCATCTTAAATTTCCCTTTAGACATTCACCATGGTGTCCCTTCCCATATTATTGACATGTGGGAAATAGTGTCTTGTTTTCTTTATAATCCATATACAATGTACTTATATAAGACACTATCCTAATATTATTTTTTATGTTTGTAAACTCATATATATTCAAGGTGTTAATAGTAATACATGATTACGAGAATGGAATAAACATGAGATTCCTTACTTCAGATCCTCTTATACTGGGATGGTCGTAATCACATTTTCTGTTACATATGCTATTTTCTTGAGTCCTTTAATTTTTCACCATTTTCTATAAGGATAAAACCTATGTGAGGAATTTCTTAATATTATTAATATTATAATAAAAATTTTAATTGAAATTTTAATCTTAAAATTTTAATATATCATGTTCTTAGGATGATATAATTCAATCTTAATTAAAAATTTACATTATATTTATATCATTTATTATGGTTAGTACAAGCATGTTATTAACCAATAAATATCACATGGTAGTGAAAAATATTTTTTAATTCAAGGACCATTATCTTTCACTAGTTCTTGACCATTTATAGAGAAATATAGTGTTTTATGGGTTTTTACCCCAAGGAACATATGTTCCAGAGCCACATCCACTTTTAGTATCCATACATGGATATATTTTCTTGGAATCCAAAAACTCTATAATTCAAAAAAATAGAAAGATTTTTTACTATATTAATCATAATACATAGTTTCTTACTAATTTTTTCTAATACTATGTGTCAAAAATAACTAAACCATCATTTAATACCAATAATGGCAACCCACCTTTTTATTACACAAACCCTTCAGTACATGGTACAATATTTAACAATACCTAGTATCTGTTGGGGTTTACTATCTTTGAAATAAAATCAAAATACATTAAAAACATATAAATATACATTCTTCTAATCTACTTGAAGGAAATATTCATATATTTTTCCTAATTTACTATTACTACATCACATATTCTAGGGATATACATCAATGAGAGGGGTGAGCATAAATCCCAACAAGGGAATAAGAAAAAGAGATACTTAGAATGTGAAAATGGGGCATATAGATAAATAATGATCATATTAACATGAATATTGATATTGAAATGTAGATAAAACATAAAAATGATACATTGATAATCATATCACTCAGGATTATGTAATGCCCCGACCCTAGTTACCCAAAGTGAGTGCATTATTACCTAATATAGGTAGGATCACAAGGAATAAAGTCCCAAAATGCCGATTATTTTAGTATCCATGGAAGTAATAGATACATACATAAGTTTTACATTATATTATGAAATAAAAAATAAAAAAATTGTGTCTCCTTTAGACACACTCATATCCCGTAGACTATCCCTCCATGTCAATCATAATATACTTCTTCATATCCTAGGAAAAATAAAATATCAAAAGGGGTGAGTTCAGATGATCAGTAAGGATAAAAATATAGCAGAATCTTTTATAAATAAGCATAAACATTTAAGGAAATTTATAAGACTAAACACAATCCTTTTAAATATAAAATTCTGCATAATATAGAAAAGACAAATCAAATAATTCCATTTACTTATTCACATGGATATTCTAATAGTTGAATAATCATATGAAATATCAATAGCCAAATTTATAATGATGGAATGCATAATGTTGAACATCATAACCACATAGTCAAGGCCGCATTACAAGACTGCAAGTAAGATTTTATCAAGGCATTGTGTCAAGACACTAGTTTTTCTCATGAGACCTACCGATGCATCGAGGAGCTATAACGGTCTCCACCCATCCCTTACTAAGTCCAATAAATTCCTCATATGAAAAGGTTGAAACATAACATAAACACTCATATTTAAACTATCATAAGAAATGTTAATAAATTGTCCATAAACCATGAATGGTATAAAAATAACACATCCACAGTCAAACATATCACAAAACCTTCAATAGAATATGGAAGATTTGTATTATAATAAATCAACTTCAAACAAGAATAAAATCAATTAATGGATTTTTACATAGATTAAATAAAAAATATTTGAGAGAAATATTTCTTTATATTCTAAAATCATTTAAAAGTCATGTAATTATAAAATAAAAAATTTATTTTCAAAATATTTTTATAATCTTGTAAGGGAATCTTCAAAGATTTTATAATGGCACAAAATAGTAGCACCCTCGGTATATGTTAAAAACATTCTTACCTTAATTTGTGGAAAATTTCATAAAGTACATTAATTGGGAAATGATGGAAATATTCCTTTAAAACATTTATAAAAATTTAAAAAATCGTATCAATTACTTTAACCCATATTCTAGGAAATAGTAGAAATGTTTTGAAATAAATTTTTAAGAAACGCAGATGTGGATGATAAAGATTTCCTAGTAGATACTTATGTATAAACAACAATAGATAAATATAGAGATTGTAAAATTAACCCTTACCATATAATCTTCCTTAGTAGAGGGTATGTTAACCTCATTTATATTAGTAAAATAATTTTTTTTAAATTATTCAATAACCACATACATAAAAATGATATCATATATGATCTTCTAATATTGATTTGGTAATAATATTTCAGTAGTATCATTGTTTCGGGTGTTAACTGATTCATTTTACTTTATATGTCTTGTTACATAAGTCATGTTTGTTTTGATTAGGATGTAATTGATTCATATAAATAATGATATTATGTTCTTAAACATTATTTTTAATCATAAAATGAAAATTATTATTTAATGGTTATGATGGGAAATTAATCTCATTGCATTTGTGGATACGGTAATCCGTATGTACGCACGAGCGATAATAAAATTCTATTGATGGTGTAATAGTAAGTAATTGGGTGTTTTATCATATATAAAGAATATTTAACATGATATATTTATTATTTACATCAATTATATATCATTATTATACCCATCCAAATAATGAAGTGTTGAGTAACAACTACACCATGACGTGGAGACGGTAAGCTGTACGTACGCACCTATGGTGACCTTTTCATTCATAGGATGGATAGAATAATGTTTATGGTTGTACTATATTTATAATAACATCATAGTATGTAGATGTTACTGGATTAATTATTTTGGTATGGAAACAGAAAATAAATAAGAAGTGGAAGAAGAAGATAACTTTGAATGAGTTGATGAAATTATTACCTCTTCTTCAGGTGAATCCTTTTGATTTGATCAAAATGGATCCATAGGTTGGTTTTATGATCAATGTAAGGACTCTAGGATGAATTTTGGTTAGTTGGTACGATATTTGGGAAGGTGTTTGATGATTCAAATTATTTTGTAGGTGTTATTTTGAGAGAAGGGGAAGTGACCTTTTATAATAGAGGTGATGGGAACCTAAGAGAACGCTTGAACTATTATTTTATAATAAAATATTTTTCAGTTTATAATGGATAAAAAAGAATTCAATTCTAGGATGTGGTGTGGATGGGTCTAAAACCTCTCAACCAATAGGTTTTAGATATGTTTAGGTCACCATAGTAACCTTATATTTTAGATTTAACTCTTAGATAAATAGTTTCACATTTACCATGTCTCCTTTTATTTTTATATTATATGGTTAACAAAATTACTATAAACTACCAAGAGAATCCAATGTGGTTAATTATTGATATATCTAACCTTTTCTAAGTCCTTTTTCCAAAATCTATATTTTCAGGAATATTATATCCTTTAATAAAATAGTATTTGTTTAAAACCCCCTTTATATCAATTTTGACACTATTTAGTATTTGATTTTTTGGAAATCCATAAAAACATTATCACTTGGAAAAAAAATATTTAATCATCCCTAACATGTCATATTAACCTATAAAATTCGTGGAATTAATTAAAAGACTCAATTTTCATTTCTTTTAAGATTTATAATATCATTTATTTTAATCATTCATTAATAAGGTAATTACTCCATCATCATTGTTTCATAAATAATTTTAATTATTTAATGTCTAAAATTTGTAAATAGAATTAAATTATATAGGAAATATTTTTATCTTTCTAATTAATATTTTTAGTCTTATTTATCTTATGTATAACCCTATATTAAAAATGGGTTATTTATTAAACATTGAATTTAACACTTTTAACTCTTCTTTAAATAAAATAATAATAAATGTCCAAATCTAATAAAAGTGGAAAAAAAGGATCATATTTCATTACTAAGGTTGATTTAGGTCGAAATAAACTTATCCAATAGAATTAGTACATGTGTTAGGGTAATTATAATATCATTATTACCATTAATTACCCTATTTACATTTAATCCTAGCAAATAAAAGCCAGAAGATACTATTCACAAAAAATTATTGTCATCTTATTGAACCAAATTTTACTTAATGATGTCAACTGGGTCTCTAATATTTTTTAAATTTAATTCACAGAAGCGGTAAAATTATGTTTTATGCAAATTTGTAAATGCGCTTAGAAGGTAGGTAAAAGACGGTAAAAAGTTAAATAACATTTTATATATCTAAACTTATTATAAAATGACTCCAATGAATTAAATTAAAATTATATACTTATTATGCATCTATTTTGACTTCAAATGAATATAAATAAAGAAATATTTAAATAAAAACTCAATTTTAAACAATAACGCAATGTTTTTCACTATTCGTCAAAAATAGAATATTTTCCGAAAAATACTAAAAAATCACCCAAAGATAATTTTGATATTATGAATCCAAAAATGAAGTCCATTTTAAAAAATAAAATTTGAAAAATTTAAAAAAGTGGGTGTTAATATTCATAACGGCTAGTATGATTGGTTGTGGTGTGTTAAACTCAAAGTGGCGTACAACGCAAGCTATTGCATTATCCAAATGGAAGCGTACCATGGAAGCTTGGGGGTGTTACATTCTCCCCGACTTAAAATAATCTAATCCTAGAAATTTCTAGAATATTACTACTTAAAAAGACTTGGGTGGTACTTCAACCTACATTCCTTGAGTTCCGACGTCGCCTCTTCCATCTTCTGGTTTCTCTATAGAACCTTTTTCAGATGAGTTGTACGGGTTCTCAACACTTGTTATCTTGTATCAAGAATCTTGATAGTCTCTTCATAATAATACAGATCAGATTCCAATTCTATTTCTTTATAGGTGAGTATATGCATTGGTTCTAGCATATATTTTCTCGAAAGTGATATGTAGAACACATCATGAACTTTGGAGAGACTTGGTGACATTGAAAAACTGTTTGCCACAACCCCTATTCATTCTATAATTTCAAAAGTTTTGATGTACCTGGGACTTAATTTACCTTTATTACCAAATCCTATAACTCCCTTCAATGGATATACCATCATAAAAACATGATCTCCAACCTGAAATTCCAAATCCTTCCTATCGGTTAACGACATAGCTCTTTTTCCTACTTTGAGCAGCATTGATGTGGGTTTGGATAATCTTCACCTTTTCCATTGATTCCTCAACAGGTTATCAACCTATGAGTTTTCTTTCACCAACATCATCCCAACAAGTTGGTGTGCGACATCTCTTTCCATATAACGCTTCATATGGTGCCATTTGAATACTTGAATGGAAGCTATTTCTATAGGAAAATTATACCAGAGGTAAATACTAATCCCACATACCTTGAAAGTTATGTGAGAATGATCTCAACATGTATTCTAAGGATTGGATAGTCCGTTCTGATTGTCCATCAATTTGAGGGTTGTAGGCAGTTCTCAAATGAAGTTCATTATCCAGGGATTTCTGAAGAATTTTCCTTCATCTTGATGTACACGATCAGAAATAATCGATAGGGGTACACCATGAACTATTAAAAAATCATTAATATATAGTATTTCTAAATGTTCAAGTGGTAAATCTTATCTTATAGCAAGAAAATGTGTTGACTTGGTAAGACGGTCAATAATGACCCATATTGCATCATTTCTTATAGGAGTCTTTGGTAGCCCCATGAAAAAATCCATAGTAATATCATCCCATTTCCACTCAGGTATGGGAATAGGTTTCATGACTCCTCCAAGATATTTTCGTCTAGATTTCACTTATTGGCAAACCATACATCTTGACACATAATAAGAAATCTATCTCTTCATGTAGTCCCACCAAAAATTTTCTTTCAAATCTCTATACATCTTAGTGCTACCAGGGTGTATAGAGAAATTACATCTATGGGCATCATCCAAAAATTAACTTTTTTGATTAGGTATGTCAGTAACACAATGTCTCCTTCCAAATTTAAAAATTCCATCTTCATATACGAAGTGGATCAATCTCCCATCATTCACATCTTTAATTTTCTTTCAAAACTCCTCATCATCAGGCTGAGAAATATTTATCCTTTCTAGTAAAGATGTTTTGGAATCCATTTGAAAAAGTATTTATGTTTCACCCTCCATGGTTATTCCCATGTCCATATATTCTAGATCCATGTAGATAGGATACTATTCAACTCTCATCTTGTTCAGAACTACATGATCATTTCTACTCAAAGCATCTTCTATCTTATTTTCCTTCCCCGAGTGGTAGTGTATGGTGAAATAATAATCCTAGAGTAGTTATAACCATCTCCTTTTCCTCATGGTGTGTTATTTTTGTGAGAAAATATACTTAAATATCTTTTTATTAGTATAAATCTCAAAATCTTCACTATAGAGATAGTGTATCCATATATTCAGAGCAAATATTAAAGTTGCTAACTCATGATCATGTGGGGGATAGTTTTGTTCATAGATTTTTAACAGCCGTGATGCATATGAAATACCCATATCATTCTGCATAAGGACACAACCAAGTCCTTTAATTGAAGCATCACTATAAATAACAAACCCATCCTTCCCCAATGGTAGAGTCAATATAGGAGCATTGACTAATCTTCTCTTTAGTTATTCAAAAAATTATTCATACTCTTCATTCCAAACAAATTTAACCTCTCGGCATGTGATCTTGGTTAATGGGTTAGACAATTGGGTAAAATTCTAGACAAAACTCCAATAATAACCTGCTAAACCAATAAAACTGCGTACCTCATTTATACTCATTGGTGATGGACATTTTTGGATTGCTCTTGTATTAGAAGGATTAACAGAGATTCCATCCATAGAGACAATATGATCAAGAAAAAAAATCTCTTGAAGCCATAATTCACACTTTCTAAACTTCCCATATAATTCATTAATTCTACGAGTTTTCCGAATAGTACGCAAGTGATTTTCATGATCTTTATAGCTTTTGGAGTAAACCAAGTTATTATTAATAAATACGACTACAAATCCATCAAGATATTCTGTGAAAACTCTATTCATTAGATCCATGAAAAAATAGGGTGCATTATTCAGTCCAAAAGGCATTACTGTAAAATATTAATGCCCATACCTGGTACGATATGTTGTCTTTGGGATGTCTTACTCCTTCACACATAGCTGATGATATCTTGATCAAAGGTCATTCATTGAAAAATATTTATCTTCAATAATTTTATTGAATAAATCATCAATTCAAGGTATGGTAAAATTTTTCTTTATTGTTATTGCATTGATCTCCCTTTAGTCAATGAAAAACCTCATAGATCCATCCTTCTTATAACCAAAAGAATAGGGGCTCCCCATGGAGAAACAATAGGTAGAATTAATCCTTTATTACTCAACTCCTATAGTTGTTTCTTTAGCTGCACTAATTCTATAGTGGACATTCTATAAGTAGTCTATTATATGTCCCTTGAACCATATATTAAATCAATGGAAAACTAAATTTCTCATTTTGGAGGATGTCTAAGTAAATACTCTAGAAAACACATCCACATATTCCTGTACAATAGGTACATCCTCTAAATGAACATTCTTTTCCTCACCCATACTTTTTTCATTATCCTCCTACCCAATAATTGAATTTAGTAGAGCTACTGGGGGTGGATCTATATAAGAATTAGATGGTGACGTTTCTTCTTTAAAGATAATGTATTATTTATCACTTTCATCAAAAATTGTATCTTCCTTCTTACAATAAATTTTCTCATCATGGTCTAAAATCCAATCCATACAAAGGATTATATCAAATTCAATCATGGGAATGACAGTGACATCAGTTGATAAAGCATGTTTATATTCCCTAATGGAAACTGCTTGACAAAAATATATTGCAATGATACTTCCCTTAGGATTTTTGGCTGAAAAATCCTTTATTAAATAAAATTATAAATATATAATTTTATTAGAAAACTGGGAAGATATGAAACAATGCGATGATCCATAATCAAATATAGCATTGGCTAAATTTAGGAAACCATTAAATTACCTTCCACCACATCATTTAGAGCTTCAACCTCAGTAGTAGTGATAGCATAATCTTGGCCTTTCTCGCTTCTCTTTTTCTGAAGTAAGTTTCCATAGTGCCTAAGACATTAATTTTCACAATGCCCCATTTCTATACAATTGTAGCATTCAACATTGACATCCGCTTTCTATCCCTTGAAATCATGAGATTGGTGGCCTTTTTCCCCACACTTATAACAGACTCACATTCCCTTTAGGCAAGTACCCAGGTGTTTCTTCCTACATTTATTACAACATGGAAATTCAACTTTTCCCTTCTTCCCCATATTTCCATTTCTAGAGTGTTCATCAGATCTCTTCTACTCCTTCATTGCATTAATGTTGTAACATTTTGATAATTCCTTTTTTGTCTTGATGTCACATGAGACAATATATTCATACGATGAGAATGATTATGAGACTAATTCTCGATGGGGAAATGGTTTTAAACCATTAAATAATTTATCAATATTACTCCTTGGGCTATGTATATAATATGATGCATGCCTTGATAAACTTGTAATGTTATCATTATAATTTGCGACATTTTCATCCTCCTTTTTACTCAGACTCATAAATTGTCTTTCCATATCCACTTGATGGTCATGAAGAAAGTATTTTTCTAAGAAAATCTCCATAAACTCTCTCTATTCCATATTTGATACTTCATCATCTTCCTTTGTGTTTTGAATCAATGACCAACATTGATCTGCATCTCCTGTGAGGAGATAAACTACCATGACAACTTTTTTCCTTTTCGCTACTCCCCAAAGCATGGAATATTTTCTCTAAAGAACTTATCCATTGCCTATCTACAAATGGATTTGTAGTCCCATTAAATGTTGGTGGGTGTTTCCTCATGAATCAGTCTAACATTGATCCTCCACATTGTGGATCAGGGTGCTACATATGGGTATGTTTATTATTCATAACCTGAGTGAGTTATACTAATATGGTTATAATCTTATCAGCACCAGTTGCATCACTAACCCCAATAGAATTATGCTAAGTAGGAGCGAAATCCCTAAATTTATTACATGCATTGATATAAATTCCATTCCTTCTACTAGGAACTATTTCAAAACAATGGAATACACTATATTAGTTTGTGAATCACAATAAATAATTCGAAACTAGTAAAATACCTAACATAAATTGAAAAATTTATGCACATAATACCTACTCATAAAAAAAATGTTTTATTAGAAAAAGTATTTACTCATAAATCCATAATAATGGTTTGTGAAGAAAATGTGAATTATCCTAAGATTATCCCCGGGGAGTGTCGTAACCAAGAGTAAGCAAGGCTCGTTCTCATGTACCAGGTTACCCCAAGTTAAGCCTGAAACACCTTATTGGAGTTTTCAATCCTAGGTACATCTGTTCCAGAGCCACCTCTACCTGATCATATCTATATAGAGATGTATTGCTTGGAAAATACACAAAATCTTTACATTAACAATATTTAGGAAGCTCTTATATACTAATCCTCAAAGTTTATCTTAGGGTAAGGTTCTATAATCACAGTTTTTCTAAATCAAGTTTCCAAGGATTGTACTAAACTTCCTTTGAAACCAATTGTAACTCCCCGACCCTAGTTACCCAATGTCAGTGCATTATTACATAATGTATTCATGATAACAAAGTATCAAATACCTAAATACTGATTATTTTAGTATACTTGGAAGTAATAGATACATACGTAAGTTTTACATTATATTATGAAATGAAAAAAAACAATAATATTTTGTCTTATTTAGACACACTAATATCCCATACACTATTCCTTCAGGTAAATAATAATATACTTCTTTGCATCCTAAGAAAAATAAAACATAGAAAGGGGTGAGCTCAGATTCCCAATAAGGATAACAATATAGCGGAACGTTTCATAAATAAGCATAAAAATTTAAGGCAATGTATAAGAATAAAACACAAGACTTTTAAATATAAACTTCAGCATAATATTGTAAAGATAAATCAAATAATTCCATTTACTTATTCACATGGAAATTCTACTTGTAGAATAATTATATGCAATATCAATAGCCAATTTCATAATAATGGAATGCATAATACCATACATCATAACCGCATAGTCGAGTCCTTATTCCAAGAATACAAAAATGATTTTTTTAGGCCTTGTTCCAAGACACTAGTTTGTCTCATGATACCTACTGATGCATCAAGGATCCATAGTGGGATCCACCAATCAGTTACTAATTCCAATGCATTCTTCATAAGAAAAGGTTGAAACATAACATAAAAATTCGAATTAAAACTAGCATATGAAATGTAAATATATTAACCATAAACCATGAATGGTATAAAAATAACACATCCATAGTATAACATACAACAATACATTCAATAAAATATGGAATATTTGGATCATAATAAATCAACATCAAACAAGTATAAAATCCATTAAAGGTTGTTTTAATAGATGAAATCAAAACAATTTTAGAGAAATATATATTTATATTTTGAAATCATTTGAAAGTCATATAATTATAAAAGAAAACATTTAATTTCAAAATATTATTATAATCTTGTAAGGTAAGCTTCAAAGATGTTATAATGGTGGAAAATAGTTTCACCCGCCATATACGTTGAAAACATTCTTACCTTTATTGTTCAAAAAGGTCATAAAGTAATTTGTTTGGAAAACGATTGAAATATTCCATTAAAAAATTTATAAAAAGTACAAAAAGGGTATAAATGACTTTAACCCATATTCTATGAAATAGTAAAAATGTTTTTAAATACATTTTTAAGAAACACGGATGTGGATGATAAAGAAGTCCCAGTAGATACTTACATATAAACAACCTCAAATAAGTAAAGAGATTGTAAAATTGACCATTAAATTATATTATTCCTTATTCAAGGTTAATTTAACCTCTTGTATAATATTTAAATCATTTTTATTAAATTATACAAGAGCATAAAACATAAAAATGATATTTTATATGTTCTTCTAATATTTCTTTTTTAATAATATTTCAGTAGTATCATTGTTTCGGGTGTTAACTGATTCATTTTTCCTTTATATGTATTATTACGTAAGTCATGTTTGTTATGGATAGAATGTATTTGATTCATATCCAGAATTATATTATGTTCTTAAAAATTATTTTTGATCATAAAAATAAAATTATTCTTGAATGGTTATAATGGGGAATTAATCTCATCGCATTCACGGAGACGGTAATCTGTACGTACGCAAGAGCGATAATACCATTCTATTGATGGTGTAATCGTATTTAATTGGGTTTTATATCATATATAAAGAATAATTAACATTTTATATTTATTATTTACATCAATTATACATAATTATTTTACCCATCTGAATAATGAAGTGTTGAATAACAACTACACCACGACGTGGAGACAGTAAGTTGTACGTATGCATGTATGGTGACTTTGTCATTCATAGGATGGATAGAATAATGAATATGGTTGTACCATATTTATAATAACATGAAAATATGTATAAGGTACTGGAGTTTTTATTTTGGTATGGGAATGAAAAATAAAGAGGAAGTTGAAGAAGAAGATTACTTTGAATGATGTGATAAAATTATTACCACTTCTTTGGGTGATTCCATTTGATTTGTTCAAACGAGCTCCTTAGGTTGGTTTGATAATCAAATTAAGCCCTCTAGGATGAATTTAGGGTAGTTGGGAGGATATTTGGGCTAGTTTTGGCTAAGCCAAAAGGCTTTGGAGGTGTGATTTTGAGAGAAGGGAAAGTGCCCTTTTATAAGAGAGGTGGGGGGCACCTTAGGGAAAGCTTGAAATATTATTTTATAATAAAATTATTTTCGGTTTATAATGTCTCCAAAAAAATTAATTTCGTGGATAATGTGGGGATGGGTCTAAAATATCTCAAGAAATAGGTTTTAGGTGTGTTTAGTCCATCATATTAACCTTATCTTTTTTATTTAACTCTTAGTTAAATAGTTTGACATTTAACATGTCTCCTTGTATTTTTATATTATATGGTTAATAAACATACTATAAACATCCTAGAGAATCCTAAGTGGTTCATTATTGATATACATAACCTTATATAATTCCTTTGCTTGAACCTTATATTTTTTGGAATATTATATCATTTAATAAAATAGTGTTTTTTTTAAAACTCATTTATGTCAATTTTGACAGGATTTAGTATTTGATTTTTTTTCAAAGCCATAAAAACTTTATCACTTAGAATTAAATTTATTTAATTAACCCTAGAATTTCATATTAACCTATCAAATTTTTTGAATGCATTAAAAGGAACAATTTAAATATATTTTAATATTTATAATATCAATTATGTAAATCATTCATTAATAATGTAATTACTCCATCATCATTGTGTAATAAACAAATTTAACCATTTAACGTCTAAAATTTATAAATAAAATACTATAATGTAGGAAATATTTTTAGATTTATAATTAATATTTATAGTCAAATTTATCTTATGTATAACCCTATATTAAAAAAAATTAGTTAATAAACATTGAATTTAACATTTTTAACTCTTCTTTAAATAAAATAATAATAAATGTCCTAATCTAATCCAAGTGGACAAAATAGATCATATTTTATTCCTAAGGTTGATTAAGGTCATAATAAACTTATACAATTGAATTAGGACATGTTTTATGGTAATTATAGTATCATTTTTACCTTTAATTACCTTATTTACTTTTAACTGTTGTAAATAAAATTCAAAAATTACTATTCATTAAATGTAATTTTCATCGTATTGAACAAAATTTTACTTACTGATTTCAACCATGTGTCTCAAATTCTTGAAATTCAATCTTGTCACGACCCATCCTCAGGACCCATGTCGTGACTACCCAAAGCCCACCTTCCATAGGCCAGGGGCTGATGACTAGCCCCAAAGGCGTAAATCCTGATAAAAAAAGGGAAGACATTGCCTTTATAAAGAAAACAAACACCACAGAGTACGCAATCTGAGTGAACACTAAGTATATTGTGTACAAAAGTAAGTGTTGTAAAGTAAATGGGCCAGAATACAAACCCAACTGAAAGTAAAGTACAACTGAAAAGGGAGTACAAAAATAGTAAAGTAAGGCAGCGAGTCTGAGCCGTCCTCTGGAAATCCAACCTGAAGGGTGGGTACAGATAGCTTCCTCTGCTCCTCGGATCCAGCCGTCCGCTCCGAGTAAGTCCCGTCCAGTGATCCACCTCCATGTACCGTCCAGCTCCATGAGCTCCCACCTCGATCAGCATTGTCTGTCGTCTGCATCCAATACAATGTAGTGCGGGCATAGCCCGTGCAGTGGTGAGTATACGCTACTCATTAGGGACCCTGAGACCCCTGAAGGTCGCCCAGAATCCACGAAAGATAAACCACAAAGGAATAATACAATCATGAAGTAAAAACCAACTCTACTTAAGTATATGCCCATACATATACCTAAGTCATCAATTCTAGTTCGGATCCAACATCCGAACCCAAGTTCGAACTAGTCCACACAGGAAAGCACAATCCAATCCACACAGGATAACACAACCCAATCCACACAGGATAGCAAAACAATCATATCGAAGATAGTGATTGAATGTCAAGACTCATCTCACACATGTATACTTCTTCGTAAGATGATAGAGATGATCAGATGTAGCCACTGATTCATCTAAGATGTCGGACCCACATAGGATACAAGACCAGCTAAGATGTCGGACCCACAAAGGTTACAAGACCAGCTACTCTGCCGGACCCACATAGGATACAAGTACATAGTCTAATATTGCCGGACCCACATAGGATACAAGAATAGTAGTCAAAAACTGCCGGACCCACATATGATACAAGAACAGTAGTCATCTCCGTCTAACCCATGGAGGATTCCAGTATGGTAGTCGTCACTATCGAACCCACAGAGGATTTTAGTACATTCGTCGTCGTCGCCATAGTGGCAGTCAGCTCTAGGGTTCCCGCACACAGCACGCTCGGTTTCTAGGAGGGTCTACTCCACGAGCTAAGAGGGTCGATATATCAACTTACACAAAGTCTGGAGTTGATGTATCCCAAAGTTCTGTCTCGTCAAAAGGAACTCAACGTGACAGACGGCGCGTCAATTGGACGCCCGGTCTGAGAGTTATTGGCTTTTTCGTCCCAGGGGCCCCGTTGGGTTTTTATGTCAAAACCAACCCGACCATACTCCAAATTCATCCAAAACTTGAGCGGAGTAAGCCAAAAGATCCTTCTCACTAATAGGAATCCAACAAAGTCGACGGCATGTCAATCGGACGTCCGGAGCTCAAGTTATAAGTGTTTCTGCTCCAAGGGCCCGATTGGTTTCCTGTTTGAACCAACCCGACCATAACCAAATTTCTCTGAAACCTTGATTGTAATATAATGAAACGACCGTCTCAATCCAAGGATCACTATGCAACTTATGGTGCATCGATCGGAGGTTCGTAGCCCAAGTTATGGGCGTTTGAACGGATCTGTCTGAAAACAGAGGGTTCGGGCTCGGTCCGACCTGGCCCGATACCCCCGAGTCGGCCCGAACTGGGTCGACCTGACCTAGTTCCATCATGGTTGGGCACGGCCCGGTATGGCTGGCGCAGCCCGGCCCAGCCGGTGCGGCCCGACCCGACGCAGGCGGTCCAGCCTGGTGTGGCCAGTCCGGTCTCGTGCGGGCGCCCACTCGCTGTGCGGACACGGAAGGGGGGGGGGGCACTGCCCCCCTTTCTGAAAAAACGGCCAGCCATTTATGGTCGGCCTTGACCAAACCCACACCCGCCTCCATCTATCTCTAGCGGCCGGCTCATCCGGCTGCTTCCCCGAACCGTTGCGGCAATAGGCCATGGCTCCTGGCCGTCCGGCGCCGTGCGACGGCGCCGCGCCCCTCCGCCGCAGCCCGACTCTGGCCGCAGCCTCTTTCGGTCTCAACGGCATGGCGCGAAGGGCACCACACTCCTTCTCCATGGCCCGCACCGGCCGCGGTTCCTTCGTTTCCGCGCGGTGCGACAGCACCGTTTCGCCTCCGTTCCAAACCATAACGAAGAAAAACAACAAACGGGAGGAGGGTCGGCCGTGTTTGTGAGGTCCAACATCCTCCTGTTAATTTGATAACAAGCGGCTTATTTAATTAATGATGGATGCCAGAAATAACCATGAAACTAAAAATCAAACCCCTACCTCAAAGAAGAATTCTCGGAAGCTTGTGTCGCGGAAGACGGCGTTGCGGGGGAAGGCTCCGTATACGATGATGGAGTTCGTCTGAGGAAGAAACAACATTTCCCTTTCTTTGATGTGGGAAGAAGAATGAAGGAAGTTGCATCGAATAAGGGAACTTCGTCACACACCGGCTATAGAGAGAAGAAGAGATGGCTCATCGATCTCTCCTTGCGGATATGGCGTTCTTCGTCGAAGCATTGGCGTTCTTCGCATTCTTCAAACTTAGAAAATTCTCTCCCAAGAACTCCACACAATGATACAACAATAATAAAATAAGTCTTTTGCCTTATTTTATTACTCATGCCAACATTTTTTCAAAATTCAAAACTTGAATTCACCTAATTAATTAAACAAATGATGTCAAATTAGTTAGGTGTTTAATTGGCATGCATTAATCTGGAAGAGTTACAATTTTATGGGGGGTTGCCAAAATTTAAGAGGGGGTTTAGGGGAATTTAAGGGGTGGGGCCCATGTGGGACCCACCTCACTAATATCATTCCAAGTGGAGTTAGGATGTAGTGGGTCCCACCCCAACTTCTACACATAGGTTATAATTACTTAGAAGAGAAATAAAATTGTAGTGCAAATTTTATTTCACTCTTCAGTTAACCCATTTATTTAACAACACCTCCCGAGCAAACACAACTCTAGAAAAGGACTTCCTAAGAAATTACCAGCACGGTGGTTTCATCGGTGCCCTCATATTTCGATTCTAAGCACCGGTTCAAAAGTTAGGAAAACCCGCTAATTCGTTCACTGAACATACCCGAGCTAAACTTCAGAAATTGATTCTAGGAACACCAGGCCTTGGAATTTGGTGTCATCAGAAACTGCGTACTCATAAAATCCCAAAGAAATTAAGAAAAAAAATTCCCTTGAAATTTACAGGTCTTTACATTACTCCCACCTCTGCGATTTACGTCCCCGTAAAGATACATCACAATCTACGGGAACAACTGACGGTACTGAGCACGCATCTGAACCTCCCACTCCCAAGTGCTCTCCTGGAGGTTCCCATGCTGCCAACTGATGCACACTAGAGGTATCGACCGTCCACGTAGGACCCACTCCTGTCGATCCTCTATCTCCACCAGGACCTCTACAAAAGTCGCCCTGTCATCAATGTCCATCTCCCCATGGTCGATGATATGCATCGGGTCGTGCACGTATCTCCTTAGCTGAGATACGTGGAAGACATCGTGCACCCGATGCAACTGAGGTGGTAGATCCAGGCGATAAGCCACCTCGCATATCCAGCCGAGAACCTGGAATGGTCCGATGAAGTGCGGGAATAACTTGCCACCCCATCCAAATCTCTGTAATCCACGTCGAGGTGAGACCCACAAAAAGACAGGGTCGCCATCCTTGAACTCTACTGGTCTCCGACTCCTATCAGCATAAGACTTATGTCGGCTATGAGCTGTCCTCATCCCCTCTTGGATGACCTGGACTTTCTCTGTCGTGGCCTAGACCATCTCTGGTCCCAAAAGTGCAGACTCCCCAGGGTCTGTCCAGCACAGAGGTGATCTGCAAGGTCGGCTGTACAATGCCTCATATGGTGGAATCCCGAGGGCGGAGTGGTAGCTGTTGTTGTATGAAAACTCCACCAAGGGTAGGTGATCGTCCAAGCTGCGACCGAAGTCGAGGACGCATCCACAGAGCATGTCCTCGAGAGTCTGAATGGTCCTCTCCGTCTGACCATCTGTCTGAGGGTGAAAGGCGATGGTCAGACGTAGCTGTATCCCGAATGCCTCCTCCAAACCCTTCCAAAGTCGGGATGTAAAACGAGCATCTCAATCGAAGACGATAGATGATGACACACCATGTAGCCATACGATCTCATGGACTTAGAGGCGTCTTAATCTCTCCACTGAGCCCTTCTCTCTAATAGGTAAGAAGTGAGCGGACATGGTGAGTCGGTCTAAAATAACCCAAATGGAGTCGTGTCCTCTAGAAGTACATGGAATCCCAGTCACAAAATCCATATATATCTCATCCCACATCCACTCCGGGACCTCTATGGGTTGTACCAAGCCTGCTGGTACCTAGTGCTCCGCCTTCACCTGCTGGAAGGTGAGGCATCGAGAAACGAACTCTGCCACAACCTTCTTCATACCTGGCCACCAGGGTTGTTTTCTGAGATCTTGGTACATATTTGCCACACCTGGATGTACCACTAAAGGGGAAGTGTGAAAATCTCTCAGCACCTCCTCCTGTAAATAAGCTGGTGCCATGGTACGTCCTCTGAACAGGACAACGTGCTCTCCTCCGATCGAGAATCCATCATGTGTCTGTCCTGTGGAAATTTGTGCACGCCGCATCTCACAGTCAACGTCCCCACACTGTGCCTCCCTAACCCGCTGGAGAAGTGGATGTGTGACTGTGAGAAACTGTAGAAAGGATGATCCATCTCAATCCACAAAGGATATCTGCAACACAACGAGCTGCTCCGTCACCTCTCCAAGTAGCTGAATGCCCATCCTCCTGCTGAGAGCATCGACTACTACATTCCCCTTTCCAAGAGTATAGAATATCTCAAAGTCAGAGTCCTGGAGGAACTCGATCCATTGCTGTTGTCTCAGGTCCAGGTCCTTCTGCGATAAGATGTACCTGAGACTCTGGTGGTCAGAATAGACTGTAAAGCGCTCGCCCATCAGATAGTGTCGCCACATCTTCAGAGCGAAGACCACTACTGCTAACTTCAGGTCATGGGTAGCGTAGTTCTTCTCATGATGCCTCAATTGTCGTGATCCATAGGCGATCACTGCCTGATCCTGCATCAGGACACACCTGAGTCCTGTCCATGATGCATCGCAGTAGACTACATACCCTACTCCCTCCTCTAGTAGCCTGAAGATGGGTGCACTGGTCAATCTCTATCTCAGCTCCTGGAAGCTCTGCTGGCATCTATCTGACCAAACAAAGGGTTTCCCCTTCTTCATTGAAGCGGAAATTGGTGTTCAACTCTGGGGAAGTCTGGCACAAATCTTCAGTAGTACCCAGCCAGACCTAAGAAACTATGCACCTCTATCACGCTCTTGGGTGGATCCCAAGATAGCACTGCCTCAATCTTCACAGGATCCACCGCAACTCCCACCTCAGAGATGACGTGTCCCAATAAGTAGACCTCATGTGTCAAGAACTGACACTTCGAGAACTTACCATAAAGTTGGTGCTCTTGTAGTGTGTCCAGTACAACCCGCAAGTGGTAGGCGTGCTCCTCCTCAGTAGTCGAGTAAATCAATATGTCGTCGATGAAGACTATAAAAAATAGATTGAGGTAAGGATGAAATATCATGTTCATGAGACTCATTAACACTACTGATGTGTTGGTTATGACGAAAGGCATAACCAAGAACTCATAGTGGCCATACCGACATCTGAAGGTTGTCTTCTGCACATCCCCATCTCGATCACTGAGCTGACGATAGCCTAACCTGAGGTATATCTTTGAGAACCATCATGCTCCCTTGAGCTGATCAAAGAGTTCATCAATCCTCGGAAGTGGATAATTGTTCTTCACGGTCACCTAGTTCAGGTGACAATAATCGACACATAGTCCAAAGCTCTCGTCCGCCTTCATGGCGAACAATATCGGGGAAGCCTAGGGTCAAACACTGGGTCGGATGAATCCCTTTCCCTGCAAGTCCTCCAGTTGTACCCGTAGCTCTCGAAGCTCAGTGGGAGCCATCCGATATGCTGGAGTAGATATCGGAGCTGTCCTGGGGTACATGTCAATGTAGAAGTCTACCTCTCTACGAGGAGGTAGTGCTGTAATTTCATCAAGAAAAAACGTCCACATACTGATCCACCACTACAGGAAAACTCAGACTCTGCACATCAACTGCTCCTAGGATGAGGCAAGACAACTGATGAGTGATTGGTTGTACTCTCCTCTACGTGAGTCCATCCTGTGCTGCAAAGGCTCCCTTCTCATTGGTGAAGGTGAACCTACTCCTATTAGTGCGAACACATCGCACCTTGTGCCTAATACTGTCGATCTAAGAATGGACTGTAGATAACCAATCCATGCCCAAGATGACGGCGTAAGTCCTCAACGCCACCACAAGAAGATACCAGATGAAGCTCTCACCTCCTAGAGTAATATCACACTGCCGGAACTAGTGCGTAATCATCGAGTCTTCTCCCGTAGGACTCTCTAGCTGTAAGGATCAAGCCAACAGCTCTGTCGGAATCTCCGAGCTCTGAACAAGGGTAGCGGCAATGAAAGAATGACTTGATTCTGTGCCTATAAGAACTGCATCAAGGGTGGAGTAGACATAGATAATACCTCAAATAATCTCTGGTGCGCCGTGGATGTAGGCCTCCACTGACTGAAGCTGAGCCTGCCTCTGTTGGCCCGCTCCCTGTGGTCAGGGTGTACCTCCTAGTGGTGGTTGTGGTAGAGCCTCAAAGCGTTTCCCCCCACCTCCTGGTCAGCCAGCTCCTCTTCCTCGTCTGCATGCTCCATGCGGACTGCCACAGTCGAACCTCTACCTCTACCTGGGTGGTCCCTCAACCGTCTGCTGCTCCTATGCATGGCGGGTCGTGCAGTCACGAGCCATGTGGCCCTTCCCACCACATGCATAGCATGGTCTGATCCTTGTAAGATTGGCTCTGTACCATGTGCCCCACACCTCTGAGCTAGTGTCCTGAGGTCATCCACCTGATGGTCTGGTCCGCTTGGACCCCTGTGACATCCGTCGACTGCTAGCTGCAGAATAATCTGCTACATGCCACCCTGTGGTAGGTCTCGCTGCTGGTGTAGGCTCAGCAAGAAAGCTCTCTACAAGATGGGATCACTCTAGTACTCCTGCCTGCGTCAGAATGCTGAGGGAGATCATCGATTCCCTGATCTCATGCCTCATTCCCTGCTCGAAGGTCTGGGCCCAAACGAATGGGTCATGTACCATGTATGTGGAATATTGCGAGAGATCGGTAAATCTCGCTGAGTACTGGGCTACCGCCATGCTGCCCTGTCGCAGTTGTATTAGCTCTTGAATGCGCACCGCACGGATGGTGGCTGGGACGAACTCCGAGTGAAAGAGGCTCTCGAAGTCCGACCGAAGGAGGGATGCCTTGTCGTGCACCTGGAGTATCAGGCTCCACCATGTGCTTGTTGTCGTGTGTAGGAGACTCGCTACAAGAATCACCATGAGGTCAGCTGGTGTCCCTACTAACCTGAAAACTCAAACAACAGCTTCTAGCCAATCCTCGGCTACCTGAGGGTCCATCTCCCTACGAAACCTGGGCAGTCTCTGACGCTGAAACTCATACAGTGCACTAAGGCGACGTGCACTCTCAGCTGTGGGGGCAGGTGGCATCGGTGGCGCGGCGGGTATAGGTACCGCTGTTGCCTCTGCTGTAATAGGGGCCTACACCGAGGCCTCGTCGCTCGGTGGGCTGTCGTCTCGTACAAAGATCGGAACCCTTGGTGGTTGACATCGTGGGCCATCCTGAAAAGAGACAGGTGCACCACGGTCAATACTGTATACCTGGTGAGCTCTCACAAGTAATCACAAAGAAAACGTTGAAACACACATGCAATCAATGTTTTCATGCATTGAGTCGGAAATCAGAAGTCAGGGTCCTGGTGTATGGATACGTAGGCCGCCGCACCAACACTGGACTCCCTGGACTAATAACCACACTCAATACCATTAAAATTATTTCTTCACATAGAAGAACGATCGGAGTCCTGAGTTATACGGTAGAACTGAACTCCTCTGATACCAATTTGTCACGACCCGTCCTCAGGACCCGTTCCGTGACTACCCCAAGCCCGCCTTCCATAGGCCTGGGGCTGGCGACTAGCACCAATGACGTAAATACCGATAAAAAAGGGAAGTAATTGCCTTTTTAAATAAAACAAACACCATAGAGTACGCAAGCTGAGTAAACACTAAGTAAACTGAGTACAAAAGTAAGTGATGGAAAGTAAATGGGCAAGAATACAAACCCAACTGAAATTAAAGTACAAATGAAAAGAGAGTACAACAACAGTAAAGTAAAGTAGCGAGTCCAAGCCGTCCTCTAGAAATCCCACTTGAAGGGTGGGTACAGATAGCCTCCTCTACTCCTCGGCTCCAGTCGTCTGCTCCGAGTTAGTCTCGTCTAGTGATCCACCTCCAGGTACCGTCCAGCTCCACGAACTCCCACCTCGATCAGCGTTGTCCATCGTATGCATCCAACATAACGTAGTGTAGGCATAGCCCGTGCAGGGGTGAGTATACGCTACTCAGTAGGGACTCCGAGACCCCTGAAGGTCTCCCATAATCCACGAAGGATAAACCACAATGTAATGATACAATCACAAAGTAACAACCAACTCTACTTAGGTATATGACCATAAATATACCTAAGTCATCAATTCCAGTTCGGCTCCAACATCCGAGACCAAGTTCGAACTAGTCCACGCATGAAAGGACAATCCAATCCATACAGGATAACATAACCCAATCCACACAGGATAGCAGAACAATCATATCGAAGATATTGATTGACAGTCAAGACTCAGCTCACACAGGTATACTTCTTCGTAAGATGATAGAGATGATCATATATAGCCATTGATTCATCTAAGTTGTCGGACCCACCGAGGATACAAGACTAGCTAAGCTGTCAGACCCACAAAGGATACATGACCAGCTACTCTATCGGACCCACATAGGATACAAGTACAGAGTCTAATACTGCCGAACCCACATAGGATACAAGAATAGTAGTCAAAAACTGCTGGACTCATGTAGGATATAAGAACAGTAGTCATCACCATCAAACCCCTGAATGATTCAAGTACAGTAGTCATCGCTATCGAACCCATGGAGGATTTCAGTATAGTACTTGTCGTCACAGTCACAGTCATCTCTAGGGTTCCCACACACAGAACGCTCGGTTTCTGGGAGGGTCTGCTCCACGAGCTAAGGGGGTCGATACATCAACTGACATGAAGTCTGGAGTTGATGTATCCCTATGTTCCGTCTCATCAAAAGGAACTCAACGTGACAGACGGCGTGTCAATCGGACGCCCGGTCTGAGAGTTATTGGATTTTTCGTCCCAGGGGCCCGGTTGCGTTTTTAAGTCAAAACTAACCTGACCATACTCCAACTACATCCAAACATCGAGAGGAGTAAGCCAAAATATCTTTCTCACTATGAGGAATCCAACAAAGTTGAAGGCACGTCAATCGGACGTCCGGAGCTCATGTTAGAAGCGTTTCCGCTCCGAGGGCCCGGTTGGTTTCGTGTTTGAACCAACCCATCTGTAACCAAAGTTCTCCAAAACTATGAGTGTAATATACTAAAATGACTTTCTCGATCCAAGGATCGATACGCAACTGACGGTGCATCGATCTCAGGTCAGTAGCCCAAGTTATGGGCATTTGAACGGATCTGTCCGAAAATAGGGGGTTCGGGCCCAGTCCGACTCGGCCTGATACCCCTGGGTCGGCCCGAACCGGGTCGACCCGACCCGGGTCCGGGTCCGGCCCGGCTGGCGCGGCCCGGCCCCATTGCTGCGGCCCGGCTCGGCGTGGAGGTTTGGCCTGGCGCGAGCGGCCCGGCCCAGCACGGGCGGTCCGGCCCGGTGCGGCCGGTCCGGTCCCGTGCGGGCGCCCGCTCACCGTGCGGATGCGGAAATGGGGAGCGGGGGGCTGCTGCCCCCCTTTCTAGAAAAACGGCCGGCCATTTATGGCCAGCCTTGACCGAAGAGGTTCCGCCTCCAGCTGGCTCCAGCGGCCGGCTCAGCCGGCCGCTTCCCCGAACCGCCGCGGCTCTTGGACGTCCAGCGCGACGCGACGGCACCGCGCCCCTCCACCATGGCCCGCCCTGTCCGCGGCCCTCCTTGATTCTCTAGCGCCGCACGATAGTGCCATGGCCCTCCGCCGCGGCCCGACTTCTGCCGCGGCCTCTTTCGGTCTCAATGGCGCGGCGCGACGGCACCACACTCCTTCAGCGTAGCCCGCACCGGCTGCGGTTCCTTCATTTCGGCGTGGTGCGACGACACTGCGTCACCTCTGTTCCAAACCATAATGAAGAAAAAAACAAAGGGGAGGAGGGTCGGCCGTGTTTGTGCGGTATGGACTCCTCCTGTTAATTTGATAACAAGTGGCTTATTTAATTAACGATGAACGCCAGAAATAACCACGAATGTAAAAAATCAAACCCCTACCTCAAAGAAGAATTCGTGGAAGCTTGCGTCGTAGAAGACGGCGTCACGGGGGAAGGCTCTGTATATGATGACAGAGTTCATCTGAGGAAGAAACGGTGTTTCCCTTTCTTTTATGCGGGGAGAAGAATGAAGGAAGGCACGTCAAAGAAGGAAACGCCATCACACACCGGCTGCAGAGAGAAGAAGAGACATCTCGTCGATCTCTCCTTGTGGAGATGGTGCTCTTCGTCGAAGCCTTGGCGTTCTTCGCGTTCTTCAAACTTAGAGAATTCTCTCCCAAGAACTCCACACAACGATACAACAATAATAAAATAAGGCTTTTGCCTTATTTTATTACTCATGCCAACATTTTTTAAAATTCAAAACATTAATTCACCTAATTAATTAAATATATGTTGTCAGATTAATTAGGTGTATAATTGGCATGCATTAATGTGGAAGAGTTACAATTTTAAGGGGGGTTGCCAAAATTTCAGAGGGGGTTTAGGGGAATTTAAGGGGTGGGGGTCGTGTGGGCCCCACCTCACTAATATCCTTCCATGTGGAGTTAGGATGTAGTGGGTCCCACCCCAACTTCTACACATAGGTTATAATTACGTAGAATAGAAATAAAATTGTAGTGAAAATTTTATTTCCCTCCTCAGTTAACCCATTTATTTAACAACATATCCCGAGTAAACGCAACTCCAGAAAAGGTCTTCATAAGCAATTAACGGTGTTGTGGTTTCATCGGTGCCCTAAGATTTCGATCTTGAGCACCGGTTCAAAAGTTAGGAAAACTCGCTCGTCCGTTCACTGAACGTACCCGAGCTAAACTTCGAAAATTGATTCTGGGCACACCGGGCCTCGAAATCAGGTGTCGTCAGAATCTGTGTACTCGTAAAATCTCAAAGAAATTAAGAAAAAAAATTTCTTTGAAATTTACAGGTCTTTAAAAATTCACATAAGCGGTAAAATTGTGTTTTATGCAAATTTGCAAATGCTTTTAGAAGGTTGGTAAAAGCAGGTAAAAAGTTAAATAGAATTTTATATATCTAAACACATTATAAAATGGCTCAAATGAAATAAATTGAAATCATATAGGTATTATGTATATATATTTTGACATAAAATAAATTTAAATAAAAACTCAGTTTTAAACAATAACGCAGTGTTTTTCACTATTCATCAAAAATTGAATGTTTTCAGGAAAATACCAAAAATTCACTCTAAGATAATTTTGATATTACAATTCCAAAAATGAAGTCCATTTTGAAAAATTAAACTTATAAAATTTCAAAAAAATTGTATCACTATTCATAACGGCTAGTTTTATTGGTCGTGGTGTGTTAAAACTTGAAGTGGCATACAACGCAAGCTATTGCATTTTTTCAAAGAGAAGAATTCAGTGGTAGCTTGGGGTGTTACAATTAATCATCAGTTCATCATAAATAATAATTTTCAAGGTTATTTATCAAGGTA
Organism: Viscum album; assembly: GCA_963277665.1. Lineage (NCBI taxonomy): Eukaryota > Viridiplantae > Streptophyta > Magnoliopsida > Santalales > Viscaceae > Viscum > Viscum album. The sequence continues at coordinate 197,153,824 of OY728162.1, forward strand.
TCATAAAAAATATTATCTCTAGATATAATTTTTTAACCAAATAATTGGATTGGTATCAGGGTTTACCCTTAATATGTATTAATTCATTTGATCCACGTTGAAATAAAAAATAACTTCATCATTAACCCATGTAAAATTAAGAAAGGGTTTTATATCAAAATTAATGCATATAAATTGCTTAAATGCATGTCCATGGCATCATTTTTAACCCATGAAAAGGGAATATGGGTTGTATATATGTAAATCCAAGAATCAATAATTCATTGTTTAAGTCTAGGTGAATTCCCATTGAAATGTAAGAGGATTGGGTATTAATAATATGAGAAATTATCATGTAGAAAACATAAATTTAATAAATTAATTCTACAGCATGGAAATATACACTATGGTTAATGAAGAGGTAATAATATGTGTGAATGAAGGTATACCATTTATAAAATATAAATTTTTAGGTAATTTTAATATAATATGTGTAGAAGAATAAATTGGATTAAAATTTTGAATTTATATGCAAATGGGGTACTTGGATGAATAATGAGTATGGGATAATTCCCTTACCATGAAGATTTACTTCCTAAAACCTGTGGATGTCACCTTAATACCTTGAGGGAACCTTGGAGGAAATTATGGGGAGGTGAAATGACCATAAATCCATGATTAATAGATTTAGAGTGTATAGTGTGGTTTATAGGGGTTATTTATAATTGAGGAATGGCGGCTTTAAGTGATTAAATAATTATTAGTTTTGTATTTAATCCGAAACACTATTGGGTAGCATTAATTAAAAAATTGGTTTAAAATTTATGTTTTAAATGTTTTTTATGGTCTTAAAATACCTCAAACCCCCATTCAATGTTTTATTTTTAGGTATTTTATGATTTTACCATTTAACAATAACCCCCTACATTATTTTAGTTATAATACCATAACTTTTTTTTACCATTATAATTTTTTTAGAAAAATGAAATTAAAATTATTACATAATTTGGAAGTTATAATTACAAATTTTAAATCTATTTAACTTGATTCAACTTAAAAAAGTTATAAAAACAATTCTATGTATGAAATGTCTATAATTTATAAAAACAATTTTTTTATAACGGTTAAAATTGTGGTTTTAAAAAATACTAAGAATGTGTTTCCAAATGAAACAAATTATGTAATATGTTATTTCTTAAAAAAATATTAATAATAAGGATAAAAAATTAAAATCTTGATCATTTACTAATTATATAATAAGAGTTATCATATTTCATAAAAACATTATTTCACTTAGTAACCCAAAAATCATCTCTTTTAGAAAATTACCATGCCTTCACACAATGTTAATCGCGATGTTCTTAGTCAAAAAATATCTTTATTTTATTAAAATAAATATTTAAATATTAGAATTTGTACTTTTAAATAAATATATTTATCTATTGAAATTTATAAATTTCATAGAAAAATATACATTCTTACCATTAAAAAATTACTTAGGACTTTGTTAAAATATATAATCATGTAAAAAGTGTTTTATAAGATTATTTCAAAAAAATAACTTTAATATAAAACTTACACATTTATCATAAAACAAATTTTTATTGAATGTGTTTATATTCTTCCAAAATAATATAATTTTGATTAAATCATTAAATTATCTCTTTATTATTCCTAGTTGTAGTTTCCCATTTTGTGTAAAGTTATTATATAATATAAAAGTATTCATATATTCTTGTAATAAAACATTGATTATAAAATAATAGTTCCATTAACAACATAAAGTAATTTTTAGAGCTTCACAATCTTCCCCTTAATAAAATTAAATCCTCACAATTTTCTATTATTGATCAATACATTTAATTATAAAGATTAGGGTATTCCTCAATATTTTTTATATTTAATTCATCATTTTGAATGATGTCCAAAACTCCAATATTGAAATTGTTAGGTCATTGGTGGTGATTATTTTCTCTAAAGAGATAATATAATTGAGATTTTGGAATAAAATAACAAAAACTACATGAACCATAGAATTGTTTAGAATGAAAAAGGTGTTGGATATGTTAAATTGTATCATTCATGTGATTTGAATATTTGAAAAACATTCAGAATTGTTTGAACCAGCATTTTTAATAATATTGATGACTAAATCTTCTGGAAGTGATAGTAATGTCATACATGATTTCATTACATCCATATTATAAGTGATCTGTTGAAAAGATAATGTCAAAAAATAAAATTAATTACATGTAACTAAATTAAAACATGTTCAATTACCTCATAGTTCTATCCATTTAATAAAACTATAAATATAAATAACAAGAAAGATACTTTTAATAATAATAAAATCCAATAAAGGAGGTATAATATGATTTGTAAGATGTAAAATCTCATTAAACTTAATATGTGGTTCAATAATCATTAAATTTTTTCCTCTTGATGAAATTAATTCATTTTTTATCATGACTCAATAATTTTACAAAATATCCCAATAAAACTATAATTGTATAAATGAAAATAGAACTTTGATGTGTGGTTCATACTCAACATAGGGTTATCCCTTCCTAGTTCCATTTGTTTGAATATGACATGTGGTTATCATATTTTTTAACCATTTGATGAGGGTATTGATATGGATAATTCCCACATTCCCAACATCTAATACATTGATCTATTCATGGTTCCATAGGTTGAACCTTTTCCCCTTCTATTGAGTTAACTTAACTATTCATTTTATCTTTAGAAATTATCTACCTTATGCCCACCTTTTCAAGACATAACGATCCATCCATATTCTTTAGTACAATATCTATGGTTGTTATTCCAACATTTTTGACATATCATAAATTGAATACTCTTTTCTTTCCCATCCTTATATATTGAACTTCAATGAGTCACTATCCTTATCTTCTGTATTCTGTTTATAAACTCATATATTTTAAATTTTATATTCATAATACAGGATAACTAGTTTGGGCCAAATATTATATGGCTTACATAAGCTCCCCCAATATTGGGACGGTTGTCAAAAAGCGTTCCATTGCATCTGTTGTTTGCATAAGTACTTATATTTCCTGTTATATTTTTCTATAAGGATAAAACATAGGTGAGAAATATTTTACTATTATAAATCTATCAATAAAAATTATAAAGTAAATCATAATACTAATATTTTATTGTATCATGGTTCTAGGATGATATACTTTAATCTTAATAAAAGTTTAAACTTATATTTATATCCTTCATAATGGTTTGTACAAGCATGTGATTAACTAAATAATATCACCCAATATTTTCCAATCAAGTGTGCAACAAGGCTCTTTTTTGTGCACTAATTCTTGATCAAGTCTAGATTAATAGTGTGTTTTTAGGGTTTTACCACTATGTAAATCTATGCAAAATCCACATATTCTTATAGTATCCAGCCAGGGATATATTTTCTTTGAAACCACATAATATATTCTTCACCAAAATACTAGGATATTTTATTATATTTAGGATAATATACTCATTTTACTAATGTATTATAATCCTAATTTCATCAAATAACCAAATGTCCCTTTGATACCAACTATAGAGACATGCCTTTTTATTACATAAATTTATATTTTTTTTATAATCCAATTTTAACAGTTGAGGGGGAACCATAAATTATCCCTAGACCTAGGAGGAAAGGCCTCATACATGACCCTGATGGACCTAATGTTTTTTACCTCATGTAGGCTTACCCACCCAGCATTTTTATGCATATTTTCCATACTCCCAAACATTGTAAGTCTTCACAGATAGTATATCCATGATCATAGTACACAGTGCTTGGTCCCAATGGCTAGATCCATATTCTCTCATTCATCCTTATCTGGAATCCAAACCAAGATGGATGTGTTGTCCTGAACATCATCTAGATCATGCACCTGGTTGAAGAAACATTTCTTTTTGAGTAATGTTACTTGACCACCAGAGTGACACCACCACCTAAGCTCACTGATGTACACTCTGCGTATCCCGTTAGAGGATCATTTGGGTTTTAATTTCCTATAAATTGGATCATAATACATAAAAAACATAAATATAAATATTATTTTAATCCACTTGAAAAAAATATTTATAGATTTTTTTATGTTTCTTTTACGACATGTCATATCCTAGGGACATACATTAAAGATTGGCATAAGATAAAATCCTTGGAAGGGAATAATTTAGGAAGATACTTAGCATGTGAAAAAGAGGAATATCAATAAAAAATTATCATATGAACAAGATTAGTATCATAATAAAAATAACATTAATCATAACATGGAAATATCGCTACAACATAAAAATGATACATTCATAAGAATATAACTAAGGTTTTCACTATGGTGTCATAAATCATAATTACAAAGATTATTCACCAAGGTATCATATAACATTTCAACTATGGAGATAATCTCTTTACCTAATGTGTTTGAGTTATATCAAGGAACACCATTCTTATGTATTAATTCACGTGATCCACAATTTACATTATAGATCATTTCATCAATAACCTACATAAAATAAATAATTCTTGTGATATCAAAAGTATTTCATTTAAAATGCTTAAATACATTATCATAACATCATTTTTATACAATTAAAATAGAATATTGATTTCATATATGTAAATCCTAGAATTTATAAGATGTGTCTAAATCAATGTGAATAGCCATGGAAATGAAAGAGGTTTGGGTATTCAAAATATGATGATTTTTAAAATATAAAAGAGAAATTCGGTAAATGAATTCAACAGCATGAAAGTATACATTATAGCTTATGAAAAGGGCATAATTGGAGGTAAATAAGTTCACCCACTGATAAAAATAATTTTTCATTATATTAATTATCAAAATTGTAGGATACTAAATTGTATTAACATTTATAAGGTATACACAAATGGGGTTATTGGATGGAAAAGGAGAAGAGGAGAGTTCCCTTACCTTTAATATATTATTCTTAAAACTTGAGGATATAACCTTAATACCTTGAGGTCACCTTAGAGGGACTCCTTGGTAGATGAAATTATCATAAATGAGTTCTTAAGGGATTATGAGTCAAGATTGTGGGTGGTAATGGGGTATATATTCATTAGGAGGAGTGTCTTTAAGTGATTAAATAATGATTATTTTGTACTTAAGGATAATAACTATTAGGTGACATTAATTCCTAATATTTTGGATGAAAATTAATTTTTAAAAAGATTTTTAAGGACATAAAATATGTAAACCACCTATTTAATAATGTATTTTTAGTTATTTTAATCATTTACCATTTAACTCAAACATGGTACATTATTTTATTTATACTACAGTGAAACTTTTTTTACCATGACACGTGTTTTAGGTATAAAATTTTATTTAAACAAATGAACTAATTTGGGCCTTATATTTAAAAATATTCAATCCAATTTACTTGATTAAATTTATTTATAAATGTGATAAAAATAAATTATAAATATCATCTGTGTATAACTCATAAAAACATTTTTTAGAAATGTTATAATATTGGTTTTCCAAAATTATAATCATGTGTTTCAAAATGTAACACATTATAAACTATGTTATTACTTAAATAATTTTTTAATAAAAATAATTATTAAAAAAACTAAATCTTAATTATATCACAATTATATAATTAGAGTTATCATATTTTGTAAAACAGTATTATATGTTCTAAACCCAAAAATTAAAAAAATAAAATAAACTTTTCTTTAATTTATCCTATGATAATTTCAGTGTGATAAATAAAAAAGTTAATTTTATTTATTCAAAATAATTATCTAAATATGATAATTTTAACATTAAAATAAATATCTTTGTTTATTTAAATATACCAATTTCATAGAAAAATAAACATTATGTACATTATACAAATTACTTAGGAATTCATTAAAATATAATATCTTATAAAAAGGAATTGTATGATTATTTCATAAAAGTAACATTTATCCAAAACATATACATTTATCATAAAAAATATCTTTAATTGTATATGTTTATAGTCTCCCAAAATAATACAATTTTTATTATATCATTAAATAATCACTTTACTATTCCTAGTTGTAGTATTCAATGATTTATAAAGTTATTATTAAATGTAAAAGTCTTTATAAACAATAATAGTAAAATATTCATTATAAAATAAGAGTTCCGTTAGAAAAATAAAATAATTATTGAGGTGTTATTGGCGCTCTAACAAACCCGACTACCCATACATAGGTTCAATATCAACCACCTATTATGTCTAACTCATATCCTCATAAGATTTATAATTTTACTCTTTTACATTATACACTTGAAAGAATCTCCCCAAAATAGAGGCCCACATAAATGAAATGTCAAGTACAAGTTATTGAGGAAAACACATTTAATTTTTAATTCAGATTTGATTTAAATAATACTAGATAGTAATTATTATAAATAATATCATAATTCACTATTATCCATTCATATATTCTGAGATTTTCACAACTATGTATCAGTTAAAAAATACATAAATTAAAAGTTTAAATAAAAGTGTTATTTATGTTTTAATTGGAATTTTAATTAACTAATTCCTCATAAAAATAATGAAAAAAATATTATTCAACATAAATTTTATTCATTTAGATGGATTAGTTAAGTAAGATTCATCAGTAATCATATACATGAAAACATTATATAAATATATGTAGTCACTTTAAATAACAGAACTAGATCACAATCCACGTATAAAAGTGTTAATGCACTATCAATCATGAAAATGACATGTGGATCCTTTGTGCTTGATATAATTCATAAACACAACCTCTATTTCCATTCCATGATAAGTTAAAAATTCTAAAAAACAATAACCTGATTATCAAGTGAATCACTATAGGTGAAATCAAGTAAATTGTAATAAATAATGACATGAAAAACAATCCAATCCTACTAACGTGAACATTCATTGTACATGGGGTGTCTAGTCCTAGGATAAAAAATAAAACAACATACTAAAACATTTTTATTCTATTTTCAATCATCCATGAATAGTAAAAAAGAAAAAGTGTATGATACAACATTGTATTTCCTAGCCACCCCGACCATTGATTGGTTCCTAGATCTACTATCACTATTGTACCTCAACCATGTATCTCTATATTCTAGAGGCTTCCTACTAGTAGTGTGGGAATAATGTGGTACTGTGGGGAGATTAAACCCACATATCAACATAAAATAATAACATAAATAACACTAAATAGATACAATATCCATATAATGTAGTAAATGGAATTTAATATGGGAAATTGTTGACCAATAAACAATAACCATGAAATAATAGATGATTTTGACATAATAAATGTCAGAAAATGAATTTATTAATATCAGTACGAATAAAATTTCTCAAATACTAAAATATAAAATGCTATATATGTTACCAAAATGATCCTGATTTCTAAATATGTCTCAAATCCCATGATTCATCCTAACAATAAAGTAATCAGAAACATCAAGTGCTTACCCTGGCCTTCACCTACAATACAATGGTGAGAGCTTATTGGGTACCCAAGATCCATGGAGTCCTAAGAAGGATGTGAGTATAACTGAGTAGGACACCATCAATAGCATCCCTCAAATAACCACTAAATATTAAAGTTTATACATTACTAAAATAAATAAATAGTTATACCATTTACTCATTTAAAAAATTATTTAAAAGGGGAATTATAACAAACATCGACCCATGGGCTTCATTGTGACACCCAAAGTTAGTATAATACCTTCTTCATAACAAGAAAGTGAGTATCTAAACATGGTATACATCATGGATTGACTAGTTCCAAGGTGGAAAATCTAGGAAACTATGGGAATCCATGTGTATCAACTGAGTATTCAGTCTTAGTGAAACCCATAGGGAATCTAAGGGGGTGACCCTCTGTATTACACAATAATGAATATATGAAGAATACAATGTATCTATCATGTAATTATAGAGTTGGACCTCAATATATTTTAGGGTTTCATTGCACATAATAATTCATCTAGGTGCCTTATTGAAGTATAGGTAATGATCACAACATTACACACCAATAAAGTCTATAATGATGCCTTGTATTCTCTCCATATAATTAATAGAATATCATAAATAACAATGAAACAAATGGAACTACATCTTTTAATTCAATCATTAATTATTTGGAAAACCAATCCAATTTATTCCCATTTACCAATTTTACATAAAGTCAATATGATTTCACACTACATCAACAGGTTACTAGTATATGACCTTTTCTTATTTAATAACTTCCACGTATATAGGGATTTGTTAAATAGGGTTTCATTTACAAGTTATAATGTAAAATTCGTTATATGATTCTTATTAAACACTATTTAACTGTAACAGTCATTTAATAATTCACTTTTAAGCTAGTTACTTATTCCCCTTTCATCAACCATTCTACCAATTATTTAAAACAGGCCAACCTCCACTTATAAATTCAACATTTCATTTTAAAACGCCAATTAAAGATTAATACCATTCCAATATTATAGATGGTTGTGAAATTATATTTCAAAATAATTAATCTAAAATATGATTTCTATTTTAACCACTTAACAAGGAATGTCTATTTAACAATAAAAAGATAAATCATCTCATACTCCTCCAATACCATCCTTAGAAGATATACTATTACATTATGTCAAACATTAAAGTCATGTGCAATGCAGAGCATCCCATTAGTCACTCATTTTTAATGGTTTATAAAATATTGGAATAGGCATTTTCTAATGGAAAATATATAAGGGAAGGATCAATTAATTCTGAGTTCATCACCCAAGAAGATTGTGAGACCACACAATCGATGCACTTTCAATATTAACTATGTTTATGGGTTGATTAGATGGGTCACCAACCACATGTATGAACCTAACCGTTTTTACTCTTCACCCATCTACCATCATATTAGCTCATCCCGAGTGAGTTAATAGTGTCCAAACCATCCATGATGATATCACACACCCAAAAAATCCAATAAAAAAATTATAAATTAATTATAATTAATTAACAACTCACAATTAATTAACCAAGATAATCCACTTAGGAATAAAAAAATCTAATTATTGGATGCTCTGGCCACACCCAAACTGAGTTCAATGATCCTCCAAGGGTCTATACCAAGGTCTTTGAACACAATTATTCTAAATCCTAATAAAAAAGAACCGAAAACATAATACAATACATTTTATTTTTCCTAAAACTATTGATAAAATCACTCAAACACATACCTCCAATGAAAAAATGGTTGACCACATGAATATATTTTTATAGGATGTACTCAAGAAAAGTCACACAAAATCCCCATCATCTTTGGATTATTCCACTATCCTCTGGTAAAATATTCTCAAAAATACCTAAACTATTGAAACAAAAACTAAATGGAGTGGCTGAGGAGAATATCGAGATCATTAGATGTAAAATAATAGAATGAATATCTAAGGAATGACACCCACAAACTCCCAATATAAAGGGGGAACCCAAAGATGTGAAGAGGTGAGCTGCCTAGTCCGTGCGAGCCAAAAATGAGGGGAAAAGAGGGGTTTACCATCTATTAACATGAGGGGGAATAATTGTAATTATTCCACATAAAAATCCCCACTAGAAATCTGGGAAGGCCACTAATTGGATTGTGGCTTCAAAAAAATGGCACATGCCACTGACATCATCCAATAACTATTTGTATACTATAGGTTTCAACTATATCCACCCGATGTATCTCTACAGCCTTCCCATTACATTAGACCACTAAATGACCCTAAAACCTTGTCCCAAAACACCCTCTAGAAGGGTCTAAACCTATAGTATACTCAACCAAACTATGTTTCTCAAATAAAACACTCATTAAATTAAGAATTAAAACTTCTCAAGGAAATTAAAATCTATATGCTCGTACATGGAATTAAAACCTTGAAATAACAAATCCCTTCCCTTTAAGCCCACTTAATTTTATTTATTAATTTATTAAATTTAATTAATAAAATGTTCTTGAAATAAAACAAATTTTATTATTGCGTGGTCATAAATGGGGTCAAATAACTTTTTTTAACAAATTCATTTAAATTATTCCAAATAGATATCTTCATAATGCTTGGATTATATAGAAATCGCTCTAAAAATAGAAGAACACTATTGAAAATACCTCAAAACCTCAATTTCATTCCCTATAAATGTATTTTAAATATTTCAAAAAAATAAAACTATATGTATTCAATGATATTTCATTTTAGGAGTTTACAAAAATTCACCCACCACATTCCAAGATAAACTATGTATCAATGCATATCTTTCGAAGTAAAATGATCACACAAGATAGTGAAGACCTACTAAAACCATAAACAACCAAAATCCCTAAATCAGAACCACCCTACCAGCCACCACATCCACAACGGTTTATAAGTGGATTCCACACCATAAAAAAATAGGGAGAGGAATGTAAGTAGAAATAATAGAAGTAGAGGGATTTAACTTGAAGAAACTACTTGGAATCAAAGTATATGGGAACGAATTTAAGGATATTAGGAGGGTAAGACTAAAAGGTGTATTCTATTGGTATATCTATACTAGAGTAGAGAAAAAAAGAGTAAAATAAATTTAAATTACAATATGGAAAGGGTAAATTAACCTTTTAAGTGTATCTAGTCAGATCTCATCCTTATGTTGCATTGTTTACCAAACTGTGTACTAATTGTGAGTCTTGTGATGGAAAAAACTGTAACACCCCATTTTGCTTTTCAATAAATTTTACCAAACTATTCACCAACCATGAAAAATCCCACTTTTAAAAGTGAAACTTTGTGCATGGGAAACCCACATAGTCTCCTTTAACTATGTAGTAACCATTCACTAGTGGAAAAAAAATAAAAATTTAAAATTTAAGCTCAGAACTCTAAAAAAATTATTTTATCCAATAATAATATAAAATATGATTCAAAAGTAAAATTGTGGTTTAAAAAATTAACCCACAATACCCATTTCATACCATTAAATTATTTTCTAAAATTCAAAGATATGAAGGGATACAACTATTATGCACATGATCCCAAGATGTGGGAGAGAGGGGAAAACCTAGAAAATACACACCCAAAATGAAGCACCACTCTCAAAACTATCCCTCAAACCCACTATAATAATCCTAAGAAAACTCAAATAACTTGAAAAATATTCAATCCATAACTATCCAACATATTTTCTAAGAAGATAAAGACTTGGTATAGGCCTCACAATTATTTAGAATTCATATTAACATGTGAGATTGAGGAAAAACAACCCTCTATTATAAATTTAATAATCCCCTTCCACTAACTACATTATCCCTCACAAAACCCATTCCACAAACTAGTAAAAGATACCACTATATAAAATTCAAATGACCACTAAATAGGCTTCATCAAAAATTTCATCTTCAATCTCCAACCAAAACCGAAAGAAAAACGGCTCAAGATCATAAATTAAAAATAATATACATAAGATACATCATTCGTCCTAAATACCAATAAAAACAAAATTTAGGTCTTTCAGCCCCGGGTCACCCTCTTATGGTGTACCTAGATAAATCAGAATCCAACACTAGCAAGTGCTCAATTATACTACTATGGAAAACATCAATGTTGAATGAGGTTAGATATATAGTTTACCCCATGGTCAACCCACCCAAAAAAATCATTAATGAAAACATTATCACATACACATAACTCTATAGAAAAATAAAATAAATATCACTAATGTATAAAAATAAAACTCAAACAATATGATCCATAAGGAATAATATCTGAAGAACCCAATCATGAGAATCCACCCAAAATCACCTCAAATATCAATAAGTTATAAAACCAAGAGAAAAATAGTCATCCAATCCATATAGAACCCAAAATTAAAATAATTTTATGTGAAAGGATTCTAGAGATGGAATGAGTGACCGAACTTAGGGAAAGTACTTGGAATACTGCTAATGGATAACATTACCAAGCATTAAATCCAAGGGTGGAGAAGAATTCTGATCTAAAACCTCACCCAAGGTCTAGGTAGGGTCAATAATTGGAAGGGTAATAATAGAAAAAAGAGATAATTTACCTATATAGACCTATTTTTTTCAATTTAGACCATTATAGGAGGCATATATCAATGAATATAAAAGTAAACTCAACCAGTTTGTGCTTTAATACTAAAGATAAACAATCCCTATAAGAAATGTTTCAACATAGAATGAAAATTCAATCAGTTTAAAAACACATTTTATCTCATCATAAAATTTTCCCCTGACTCCAAACCTCATACATTTAATAAAACAAGAAAAACTGATTTCACAAAACACACCCTCTTAAATACAACTCATATTTCGAACAATCCACTAATTTAGAAAACATGATATAAAATCAAATTTAATAATTTTGGTAAATATGAAACCTAATTTTCCACTTTTGAGAAGATTTCAAAGAATATAACCCAATTTTAAAAATAAATTAATCCTCAAGAAAATTATTTAAACCTCAAGAAAATTTGAACACTTATAAAAAATTAAAATTCAAATCTAATTTCAGTTTAAAAATCTCATAAATAATCATTTAAACAAAAAACTATTTATAAAAATCCATAAAAAAGTACATAATTATTTCCCTCTTAACAACTATCATTTTATAAAGACATTAAAAATCATTCCACAAAAGAACATTATTATAAAAATAAGGAAACCTTCCAAAAAACTTATTTTTATTTTTAAATTATCCACCTCCAGTCAAAAAGTATAACTCACTTGGCCTTCTAATAAGAAATAAAATCCTTATTTATTTCCAAAATATATTCCCAAATGTCATGGTAAAACCATCCAATTTTTGAATCATGACCCATATTCAAAATCATTTTATATTCAACCCACAATATCCAAATTTTGAATCCATTCCCCTTTTCATAAAGTTATACTTTAAATCAAACCACTTCTTAAATAACACATTCATTAAAAAAACAAATATTCACAAAATATAAAAAAATAGTATTCCACACAATGATAAAATATAATCCTCTCTAATATCACCATGTTACCAATAAAAATACTTCAATTCCTTCCCAAATGATCAATAACATCATTAGAATAAATGTTGGAGTGTGAGGAGGTAAAAAAATTATCCAATATAAAAACATAATTTTTTATGGTTTAGGAATGGTTTATAAGACTATGTGAAAATATTACAATATCCTCTATAATTCTTTCCCAAACTAAGTGCATAGGATCTACGTGGTTTTCCAGACCTTGCAAGCTCATCATGCTGCTCTAGTTCTTCTTCAACTTCCACTATAAATACTAAGAAACACCCATGTAAACTCATTAACTTCTATTGAGGATTAAATATCCTCAACCCTCATGAAAATACACTATAAAAAATCCAAAAAATAATCCAAATTCATGATTTAAATCACAAATACACCAGGAAACTTAAGGATCAGTGAAAAAAAGAACTATCTAAAATCCCACCATGCTTACTTCTCATGTTTTGAATATCAGACCCCCATAATAAAAAATTACGTAAATATGAAGATCACATTTCTAGAACATAAGAACATTTAATAACCTAAATTCAGAAATAGTTTCATAATGAACAAACTCAGGACCCCCATAAATCAGACACTCAAGTCAGCTCTCTGTAAGGCCCAAAACACATTCCTAATTTCCATATGTTCACAAAAAAGACCAAGGTATCAAAACTGTACCATTGGGAAGGATTTCACTCTCTCAAACCAAATTTCCAAATCCAAAACTTCTTTAAGAAATCTGGTATGACCCATCTATATATTATATTCCCAAGTACCATGAATAAAAAGTATAATTAATTACAAATAAACAGATATAGTAAAAGATTATTAAGGAAAAAATAATCACAAAATATAACATTATATATAACCAAAGTTTAAGAATATCATCGATGATATGTAGATTAAAAAAACAAAAAATCAAAATCTAATCTAGCATGGATTCCATATAAGATTACTGAAAAGGATAATAAAACCCAACTTGAACAACAATCAACCATCTCCATGTGTCCCTTGGTCACTCATCATTTCTCATCACCTAATACTTTATCGACCCAAGAATCAAACACCCAAAGAGATGAGATCAAAACCTAAGAACCTAAATAGAGACATGAGATATACATAAACCTATAGTTCTATATGGTGTATGAGAAAAAATAGTCTCAATAGGATACCACCAATGAATTTTCAAAACTCATTATGAAGAATATTTCAATAATGATAATTTTAATATAATTTTATAAAAATATAATTTTCCACATCAATGTATAAGGTAATCCAAAAAAATTAAAATGGGTAGATTTGTAAATGAAAATACACTGTAACACCCCAATCTTCTATAGTACGCTTCTCTTTGAATAATGTGATAGCGTGTGTTGTACGCAACATTGAGTTCTAACACACCACAACAAATCAAACTAGCCGTTGTGAACAGTAATACCTACTTTTTGAAATTTTATAAATTTTATCTCTCACAATGGACTTCATTTTTGGATTTGGAGTATATAATTTAGCCTAAGGTGAAATTTTGGTACTTTTCGGATAACTTTAATATTTTGATGAATAGTGAAAATTACTAAAGTTTTAATTAAAAACAACTTTTTAAATAAAAATAATAAATAGTGATAAATTATGAATTTGAGTGGTTTAAAAGTATATTTAGAATATATTTTTACCATTTAATACAATTTTGGTCATTGGACATAATTTCACAATTAAACTGGACATACACAAGTATCAATCTTTTGATAGTTATTATATCATAAAAACACGCTTTTTGTTTTGAGAGTGGGAATTAATTTTAAATTAATTTCTGCCACTTCTATGTTTGGAATTTGAAAAAATGGATTCCATATTTGGAATCAGGATGTTAAAATTTTGTAAATAGGTAACTTTTATTTTTAAACATTTTGAATAATTACTTCGGTAAATATTTTATTGACCATGGTTAAAGGGTAAATCCATTAATAAGGGTTAACAAATAATATTATAATAATACAAATTACCCTAAAACGTGTCCTAAACTTATTGGTTGATACATGTCCGACCCTTGTCATCTTTGGGTCTATTTTTGGACCCCATGGAGCCACTTGTAAGTGATAATGACACTTTATATTAATTAAGTTAAAATAAATACAAAAATGACATAAGCATACATCTTTTAGAAAAACAATTTTTACATAGGGTTATATATGTTGGATTTTCGACTATAAAAATTCATTAGAAAGATAAAAGTATTTCCTACATTATTATATTTTATTTATAATTTTTAGACAATAAATAATTTAATTTATTTATGACACAATGATGATGCAGCAATTACTATAATAGAGAAAAATTAAAATAATTGATAATATAAATACCTAAATAAATATAATTTTTAGACTTTTTATGAATTATACTAATTTCATTTGTTAATATGACATGTTAAGATTGACTTCATTAACTTTTTTCGAAGTAATAATTCTGTTATGATTTTCACAAAAATCAATTATTGAATATTGTCAAAATTGACATAAAAGAGTTTTTAAAAAAAATATTATATTATTAATTGATATTAAATTCATAAAAATCTAAGGTTTGGCCAAGAGACTTATATCATGATATTTGTATCATTAATGGACCACTTGTGGGTCTCTAGTATATATATAGTAAGTTTATTAACCATATAATATAAAAATACAAAGAGACATTGTGAAAGTGAAACTAATTAACTAAGAGTTAATACTTAAATATAAGGTTAATATAATGACCCAAACCTATCTAAATTATATTGGTTGAGTGTATTTAGACCTATCATCACCTTAAAATTTAAATAATACACTTTTGAACCATTAGAAACTGAATATGAATTTATTATAAAATAATATTTCTAGCTTTTCCAAAGGTTCCCCTCACCCCTCTTATAAAAGGGAACTCCCCCTTCTCATTAATTAACACATTAAAAGCCTTCTGGTTCGGCAAAACCCTGCCCAAATACTCTCTAAACATCCTTCAATACAACCTAGAGGCCTTATTTGGATCATAATTCCAATCTAAGGAGCCCTTTTGTTCAAATGAAATGGAAGAACCCGAAAAAGAGGTAATGTTTTCACCACCCTTTTTCAAGTTCCTTTCTTCTTCCACTTCTTCATTCTTTGTTATTACCATTATAAAATAATAACTCCAGTATCTTATATATACATTGATGTTATTATAAATATGGTACAACCATATTCAGTATTCTATCCATCCTTTGAATGACATGTCACCATACGTGCGTACGTACGGCTTACCATCTCCACGTCGTGCAGTAATTGTTATTCAATATATTATTATTTGGATGGGTATAATAATGATTTTTAATTCATATAAATAATAAATATAACATGATAAATATTCTGTATATATGATATACCATCCTATTATATATTATTTTAATATCAAAAGAATGATATTATCGCTTGTGCGTACGTACGGACTACCGTCTCCACGAACGCGATGAGATTCATTCTCCATCGTATCCATTCAAGTCTAATTATCATTTTATGATTAATAATAGTATCTAAAGACTTGATATCATTCTAGATATTATTAATATACAACCTATCCATGACCAACACAGCTTACGTAACAAATCATATAAATGAAAACGAGTAAGTTAACACCCGATACAACGATAATACTAATATATTATTAACAAATCAATGCTAAAAGATAATATATGATATAATATTAATGTATATGATTAATGTATAATTTAATAACAATTATTTGACCATTATACAGGAGGTTAACCTACCCCCAACCAAGGAAAATTACAAGGTAAGGGTTTATTTCACAATCTCTTCTTTATCTGAGGTTGTTTAAACGTAACAATCTACTAGGATGTCTTTATCATCCACATCCATGTTTCTTAAAAATGTATTTCAAAACATTTTTTATAATTAAAAGAATATGGGTTAAAGACATTTATACACTTATTTTACTTTTTATAAGAGGTTTATAAAGTAATCTTTCCGTCGTTTCCAAACAAGGTGTTTTTTAACCTTTTCGACAGAACTAAGGTAAGATTGTTTTTTAATTTATACGTCGGGTGCAGCTATTTTCTGCCATTATAAAATGGTTGAATCTTCCCTTAAAAGATTATAAGAGTATTTTCAAATAAAATGTTTTATTTTAAAAATATATGACTCTTAAATTATTTCAAAATAGAAAGATATGTTTCTCTAAAAAGAGTTTTGATTTCATCTATATCAACATGATTTGATGGATTTTACGTTTATTTGAAGTTGATTTATTATGATACAAAACTTCAATATTATATTGAAGGTTTTGCGATATGTTTGACTATGGATGTGTTATTTTTATACCATTCATGGTTTATGGATGAAGTATTTACATTTCGTATGCTGGTTTTAATACGAATGCTTATGTTATGGTTAAACCTTTTCATATGGGAATGCATTGGACTTAATATGTAACGGGTGGAGCCCACTATAGCTCCTCGATGCATCGGTATGTCTCATGAGACAAACTAGTGTCTTGGCAGAAGGCCTTGACAAAATCTTATTTGTAGTCTTGGCACGAGGCCTTGGCTATGTGGTTATGATAGTCTGGCATTATGCATTCCATCATTATGAAAGTGGTTATTGATATTTCATGTGATTATTCGATTAGTAGAATATCCATGTGAATAAGTAAATGGAATTATTTGATTTTATTTTTGCCATACTATGTTGAAGTTCAAGTTTAAAAGTCTTTTGTTTTAGTTATACATTGCCTTAAATGTTTATTCTTATTTATGAAAGTTTTCACTATATTGTTATCCTTACTGGGCATTTGATCTCACCCCTTTTCTATGTTTTATTTTTTCCAAGATGTGAAGAAGTAAATTATGAATGACTTACAAGGATAGTATTAGGGGATAATACTGTGGAATATGGATACTATGTTGTTGTAGTTTTCATTTTTATGATGTAATGTAAAACATTATGAATATATCTAGTGTTTCCAAGGCTACTAAACTAATCGGTCTTTCGAGATTTGATCTTTCTTGTGATCATGCCAATGTTATGTAATAATGCACCGACTCTGGGTAACTGGGGTTGGGGTGTTACAGTTGGTATCAGAGGAAGTTTAGTACAAACCTTGGAAGCTAGATTTAGATAAACTCTGATTAGAGCATATAGACCTAAGATAGACTTTGAGGATTAGTATAGAAGAACTTCCTAGAATTTTGGTATTATGGAGATTTTGTGAGTTTTTCGAGCAATACATCCCTGTCTGGATACGATGAGGTAGAGACGGCTCTGGCACAGATGTACCTAGGGGTAAAACCTGAAAACACCGCTTTGAGCTAGACTCGAACGTGAACTAGTGCACGACAATGGGCCTTGCGGCACTATTGGTTACGAAACTCATGGGGGATATGCTTAGGATAACTCTCATTTTCTTTACAAATCATTATGAAGGGTTTATGAGTATATACTTCCTCAAAGAAAACATTTTTATGATTATGGATTATATCCATAACTAGTTCAATTTATGTTAAGTGTTTTATAAGTATGGAATTATGTATTTTTATTCAAAAATTGATCTAGTTTATTCCATTGTTTAGAAATTGCGCCTAGTGGAAGAAATGGAAACCATATCAATGCACTCACTCCATGTAGGGATTTCCCTCCTACTCAAGATAATTATAGTGGAGCTGGTGATGCAACTGGTGTCGATCAGCTAATCACCATATTGGGAAAACTCACTCATGTTATGAATAATAACCTTACCCGTATGGAGCACCCTGATCCGCAGCATGGAGGATCAATGTTAGATCGATTCATAAGGAAACAACCACAAATGTTCAATGGGAGTAAAAATCCTTTAGTAGCTGAGCAATGGATAAATTCCCTAGAGAAAAAATTTCAGGCTTTGGGGAGTAGTGAAAGGGAAAAGGTTATCATGGCAGTTTACCGCCACACTGGAGATGCTGATCAATGGTAGTAATTGATTCAAAACACGAAGGAAGATGATGAAGTATCAAATATGGAATGGAGGGAGTTCAAAGATCTGTTTTTAGAAAAATATTTTCCTCATGACCATCAAGCAGATATGGAAAGACAATTTCTGAGTTTGAGACAAAAGGAGGATGAGAATGTCGCAAAGTATGAGGCTAACTTTACACGGATAGCTAGGTATTCTAGAGATTATATACGTAACTTAAGAAGTAAGACTGATTGTTTCTTTGATGGGTTAAAACCATTTCTCCATCGAGCATTAGTCTCACAATCCTTCTCGTCATACGAAGACATTGTCTCATGTGCTATCAAGATAGAAAAGGAATTCTCTAAGTCTTATGACTTTAAAGAAAAGAAAGAGAAGAAGAGATCTACTGATCAATCTGGGAATGGAAATAAGGGGAAGAAGGGAAATATTAAATATCCATACTGTGTTAAATGTGGGAAGAAACACCCTGATACTTGCTTGAAGGGAATGGGTGTCTGTTACAAGTGTGGTGAAAAAGTCCACCAAGCTCGTGATTGCAAGGGGAAGAAGGAAGCTACCAATGTTCAGTGCTACAATTGCAGGGAGATGGGACATTGTGCAAATGAATTTCCTAAGCGTCAGGGGAACTTACCTCCTAAAATTCCAAGGGATCAAGGCCAAGCTTATGCTATCACTACTACTGAGGTAGAAGCTCCGAAAGACGTGGTAGTAGGTAATTTAATGGTTTCCTCAAGATTATTAAATGCATTATTTGATTCTAGATCATCGCATTGTTTCATATCTTCCCAGTTTTCTATGAAAATTAGATATTTCCAATTTTATTTAATAAGGGAGTTGTCAATTAAAACTCCTAAGGGAAGTATCATTGCAACAATGTTTTGTGAATCAGTCCCCATTAGATCACATAAATTTTCTTTATCCACTAATCACATCATCATACCTACTATTGAGTTTGATATAATTCTCGGTATGTATTGTCTTTCGGACCATGAGGTGAAAATTTATTGTAAGAAGATGGAGGTTACGATTTTTGATGATGATGATAAAGAACACCTTATCTTTAGAGCAGAATCGTCACCACATAATTCTTATATGGATCCACCCCCAGTAGCTTCACTAAATTCAATTATTCGGGAGGAAGAGAATGAAATGATTGTGGGTGAGGAAAGGAATGTTCAAATAGAGGATGTACCTATTGTGAAATAATATGTAGATGTATTTCCAGAAGATTTACCTGGACATCCTCCAGAATGAGAAGTTGAGTTTTTCATTGATTTAATTCCTAGATCAAGGCCTATATCGAAGACCCCTTATAGAATGGCCACTTTAGAATTAGTTGAAGTAAATAAACAACTAGAGGAATTGAGTAATAAGGGATTTATTCTCCCTAGTGTTTCTCCATGGGGAGCCCCTATTCTTTTCGTTAAAAAGAAAGATGGATCAATGAGTTTATGTATCGACTATAGGGAGATCAATGCTATAACAATAAAGAACAAGTATCCCCTACCTCACATTGATGATTTATTTGACCAACTGCATGGAGCTCAATACTTTTCAAAGATTGACCTTCGATCTGGATACCATCAGTTGTGTGTGAAGAAGGAAGACATTCCAAAGACCGCATTTTGAACGAGGTATAGACATTATGAGTTTACAGTAATGCCTTGTGGATTGACAAATGCAGCCTCTATATTCATGGATCTGATTAATAGAGTTTTCAAGGTATATCTTGATGAATTTTTTGTGGTATTTATTGATGATTTCTTGGTATACTCCAAAAGCTACGAAGATCATGAAAATCACTTGCGCATTATCCTGAAGACTCTGAGAAGACATGAATTATATGGGAATTTTAGCAAGTGTGAATTCTGGCTTGAGGAGATTTATTTTCATGGACATATTGTCTCTAAAGATGGAATCTCTGCTGATCCTTCTAAGACCAAGGAAATCAAAGAATGGCATGCACCGACGAGTATAACTGAGGTACGTAGTTTTCTTGGTTTAGCAGGCTATTATTGATGTTTCATCCAGAATTTTTCCTGGTTGACTAACCCATTAACAAAGATCACACCTAAAGGGGTTAAATTTGTTTGGAAAAAAATAGTGTGAAGAATGTTTCGAAGAACTGAAGAGAAGATTAGTCAATGCTCCTATATTGACTCCACCATCGGGGAATGATGGGTTTGTTATTTATAGTAATGCATCGAAGAAAGGACGTGGTTGTGTCCTTATATAGAATGATAGGGTTATTGCCTATGCATCACGACTATTGAAAATTCATGGACAAAACTATCATACTCATGATCTCGAGTTCGCAGTTGTGATCTTTGCTTTGAAGATATAGAGGCACTACCTCTATGGTGAAAAATGTGAGATTTATACTGATCACAAGAGTTTGAAGTATATTTTCTCACAAAAATAACTCAACATGAGGCAAAGGAGATGGCTTGAATTACTCAAGGATTATGATTGTACGATACACTACCACCGAGGGAAAACAAACAAGGTGGAATATGCTTTGAGCAGAAAATATAATGGAGTTTTGAACAATATGAGAATTGAAAGGGATCCAATTTTCATGGATCGAGTGAAGATGGACATGGGAATAACCATGGAAGGTGAAACATCAATTCCTTTTCAAATGGTTTCCAAACCATCATTACTAGAAAGGATTAAGAGTTATCAGACCAATGATGAAGAATTTCAAAAGAAGATTAATGCTGTGAATGATGGGAGATTGAGAGACTTTGTGTATGAAGAAGGAATTTTGAAATTCGGGAAGAGACTTTGTGTTCCCGATATAACTGATCTAAAAAGGGAATTGATGGATGATGCTCATAGTTCCAATTTCTCTATACACCCTGGGAGAACCGAAATGTATAAAGATTTGAAGGAACATTTTTGGTGGGACAACATGAAGAGGGAGATTACAGATTTTGTGTCAAGATGTATGGTTTGTCAACAAGTGAAAGCTGGAAGGCAACAACCTGGAGGAGTCATGAAACCACTTCCTATACCTGATTGGAAATGGGACAATATTACGATGGAATTTGTCATGGGGCTGCCAAAGACTCCTAGAAGGAATGATGCAATATGGGTCATTATTGATCATCTTACCAATTCAGCACATTTTCTTGCTATAAGAGAAGATCTACCACTAGAACGTCTAGAAAGACTCTATATTGACGAAGTTGTGAGACTTCATGGAGTACCCTTATCAATTGTTTCTGATCGTGATCCCCGTTTTACTTCATGATTCTGGAAAAGTCTTCAAAAATAATTGGATACTAAACTTCATTTGAGCACTGCCTACCACCCTCAAACAGATGGACAATCAGAACGAACTATTCAACCATTTGAAGACATGTTTAGATCCTACTCACTTGACTTTCAGGGTATGTGGGATCAATATTTACCTCTGAAAGAATTTTCATATAACAATAGCTTCCATTCGAGTATTCAGATGACACCATATGAAGCGTTATATGGAAAGAGATGTCACACACCAACCTATTGGGATGAAGTTGGTGAAAGAAAACTTGTAGGTCCAGAACTGGTGGAGGAAACAATGGAAAAGTTGAAGGTAATCCAAAATCACATCAAAGCAGCTCAAAGTGGGCAGAAGAGCTATGCCGATAATCGAAGGAAGGATTTGGAATTTCAAGTCGGTGATCATGTTTTCTTGAAGGTATCTCCATGTAAGGGAGTCATACATTTTGGTAAGAAATGTAAATTGATTCCCAGGTACATCAGACCTTTCGAAATTCTAGAACGAATTGGGGTTGTAGCTTACCGATTGGCAATGCCACCAAGTCTCTTCAAAGTTCACGATGTGTTCCACGTATCTCTATTGAGAAAATACATGCCTGACCCAACACATGTACTCACCTATGAGGAATTAGAACTGGAACCCGATCTATCTTATTGCTAAGAGCCTGTCAAGATTCTTGATAAAAGAGAACAAGTACTGAGAAACCGGACGACTCGTCTGGTAAAAGTCTTGTGGATAAACCATAATATAGAAGAGGCAACGTAGGAACCCAAGGAACTTATAATGAATAACCACCCGACTCTTTTCATGTGGTAGTATTCTAGAAATTTCGAGGATGAAATTATTTGAAGGAGGCGAGAATGTAACACCCCAATCTTCTAAAGTACGCTTCTCTTTGAATAATGCGATGGTGTGTGTTGTACGCAACATCGAGTTCTAACATATCACAACAAATCAAACTAGACGTTATGAATAGTAATACCTAATTTTTGAAATTTTATAAATTTTATCTCTCAAAATGGACTTCATTTTTGGATTCGGAGTATCGAATTTATCCTACGGTGAAATTTTGGTACTTTTCGTATAACTTTAATATTTTGATGAATAGTGAAAATTACTAAATTTTTAATTAAAAACAACTTTTGTAATAAAAATAATTAATAGTGATAAATTATGAATTTGAGTGGTTTTAAAGTATATTTAGAATATATTTTTACCATTTAATACAGTTTTTTTCATTGGACATAATTTCACAATTATACCGGCCATAAACAATTATCAATCATTTGATAGTTATTATATCGTAAAAACACGCTTTTTGTTTTGATAGTGGGAATTAATTTTAAATTAATTCCTGCCACTTATGTGTTTGGAATTTGAAAAAATGGATTCCATATTTGTAATCAGGATGTTCAAATTGTGTAAATAGGTAACTTTTATTTTTAGACATTTTGAATAATTATTTCGGTAAATATTTTATTTACCATGGTTAAAGGGTAAATCTGGTAAATGATGGTTAAAAAAATATTATAATAATATCCAATTACCCTAAAACGTGTCCTATCCTTATTGGTTGATACATGTCCGACCATGGGAATCTTTGGGTCGATTTTTGGACCCCATGGAGCCCCTTGTAAGTGATAATGACACTTTATATTAATTAAGTTAAAATAAATACAAAAATGACATAACCATATATCTTTTAGAAAAACAATTTTTACATAGGTTTATATATGTTGGATTTTAGAATATAAATATTCATTAAAAATATAAACATATTTCCTACATAATGATATCTTATTTATAATTTTTAGACAATAAATAATTTAATTTTTTATGACACAATCATGATGCATTAATTATTATAATAGTGAACAATTAAAATAATTGATATTATAGGTACCCAAATAAATATAATTTGAGACTTTTTATGAATTACAATAATTTTATAGGTTAATATGACATGTTAGGATTTACTTATTTCACTTTTTTCTAATTAATTATTCTGTTATGATTTTCACAATAATCAATTATTGAATAGTGTCAAAATTGATATAAAAGAGTTTTTAAAATAAATATTATATCATTAATTGATATTAAATTACTAAAAATATACGGTTCTTCCACGAGACTTATATCATGATATTTTTATCATTAATGAACCACTTGGGGGTATCTTGGATGTATATTGTATGTTTATTAACCATATAATATAAAAATACAAAGAGACATTGTGAAAGTGAAACTAATTAACTAAGAGTTAATACTTAAAGATAAGGTTAATATAATGACCCAAACCTATCTAAATTCTATTGGTTGAGTGGTTTTCGAACTATACCCACCTTAAAATTTAAATAATACCCTTTGGAGCCATTAGAAACCGAATATGAATTTATTATAAAATAATATTTCTAGCTTTTCTAAAGGTGCCCCTCACCCCTCTTATAAAAGGGCACTCCCCCATCTCATTATTTCACACCTTAAAATCCTTTTGGTTCGGCCAAAACCTGCCCTAATACTCTCTAAACTTCCTTAAATACAACCTAGAGGCCTTATTTTTATCATAAATCCAACCTATGGAGACCTTTTGATCAAATCAAAAGGAAGAACCCGAAGAATAGGTAATGTTTTCACCACCCTTTTTCAAGTTCCTTTCTTCTTCCACTTCTTCATTATTTGTTATTACAATTATAAAATAATAACTCTAGTATCTTATATATACATTGATGTTATTATAAATATGGTACAACCATATTCAGTATTTTATCCATCCTTTGAATGACATGTCACCATACGTGCGTACGTACGGCTTACCGTCTCCACGTCGTGGTGTAATTGTTATTCAATATATTATTATTTGGATGGGTATAATAATGATTTTTAATTCATGTAAATAATAAATATAACATGATAATGATTCTGTATATATGTTATACCATCCAATTATATATTATTTTATTATCAAAATAATGATATTATCGCTCGTGCGTACGTATGGACTACCGTCTCCAAGAACGCGGTGAGATTCATTCTCCATCATATCCATTCAAGTCTAATTCTCATTTTATGATTAATAATATTATCTAAGGACTTGATATCATTCTGGATATTATTAACATACAACTTATCCCTGAAAAACATGGCTTACGTAACAAAACATATAAAATAAAATGAGTAAGTTAACACCGGATACAACGATAATACTAAGATATTATTAACAAATCAATGTTAAAAGATCATATATGATATCATATTAATGTATATGATTCTTGTATAATTTAATATCAATTATTTAACTATTATACAGGAGTATAACCAACCCCAAACCACGTAAAAGTACAAGGTAGGGGATTATTTCTCAATCTCTTCATTATCTAAGGTTGTTTATATATAATAATCTACTGGGATTTCAATATCATCCACATCCATGTTTCTTAAAAATATATTTCAAAACATTTTTACTATTTACAAGAATATCGGTTAAAGACATGTATACCCTTGCTTGACTTTTTATAAGAGGTTTATAATGGAATCTTTTCGTTGTTTTCCAAACCAGGTGCTTTTTAACCATTTCAACCGAATTAAGGTATGAATTTTTTTTAACCTATACAGCGGGTGCAGCTATTTTCTTCCATTATAAAATCGTTGAGGCTTCCCTTACAATCTTATAAGAATATTTTCAAAGAAAATTTTTTATTTTATAAATATATGACTCTTAAATTATTTCAAAATAGAACGAGATATTTCTCTAAAAAGAGTTTTAATTTCATCTATGTCAGCATCCTTTGATGGATTTTACGCTTATTTGAAGTTGATTTATTATGATACAAAACTTATATATTGTATTGAAGGTTTTTTGATATGTTTGAGTGTGGATGTGTTATTTTTATACCATTCATGGTTTATGGATGAATTATTTACATTTCGTATGCTAGTTTTAATACGAATGTGTATGTTATGTTTAAACCTTTTCATATGGGAATTCATTGGACTTAATATGTGATGGGTGGATCCCTCTATAGCTCCTCGATGCATCGGTAGGTCTCATGAGACAAACTAGTGTCTTGGAACAAGGCCTTGACAAAATCTTATTTGTAGTCTTGGCCCGAGGCCTTGGCTATGTGGTTATGATAGTCTGGCATTATGCATTCCATCATTATGAAAGTGGTTATTGATATTGCATGTGATTATTCGATTAGTAGAATATCCATGTGAATAAGTAAATGGAATTATTTAATTTTATTTTTTCCATGAAATGTTGAAGTTCAAGTTTAAAAGGCTTTTGTTTTAGTTATACATTGCCTTAAATTTTTATTCTTATTTATGAAAGATTCCGCTATGTTGTTATCCTTACTGGGCATTTGAGCTCACCCCTTTTCTATGTTTTATTTTTCCCAGGATGTGAAGAAGTAAATTATCAATGACCTTTAGGGATAGTATGAGGGGATAAGAGTGTGGAATATGGAGACTATGTTGTTGTAGTTTTCATTTTTATGATGTAATGTAAAACTTTATTAATATATCTAGTGTTTCCAAGACTACTAAACTAATTGGTCTTTCGAGATTTTATCTTTCTTGTGATCATGCCAATGTTATGTAATAATGCACCGACTTTGGGTAACTGGGGTCGGGGTATTACATACACCCACACTTATCATAGAAAAAAAGGGTATATGCCAAACCTTTTAAATGTAACACATTTAAACTAGAAATGAGAACCTCAATGTTTAATGAAAACTAATGTAAAACCAGTTTCCTTCATTTCCCAAAAACATATTACAAGTTCCACCCAATACCCTTAAGAAACATTGAATTTTATACCTCAGAACCATTTTATGAATTTATTATACGATTTTATAATGTTTATCTTAATGGAAACTTCCCAAATTACATTTAGAAACACTTTAAAAAAATAAAAATGAGATAAACACAATCTATGTCAGCAGGAAAATATTTGAAGGAAAAGATAAGAAGAATATAATTTCAATAAAAATAATGGTTTCAGTTTATCCAAACAAGTACAAGGGGATATAAAAAATGCATAACCGAATCCCCTAAAACATCCTCTATATAATAAAAATATCCTATGAAAAAATTGGGTTATATCATGGATAATATTGGTCTTTCTATCTTTAGATCACTCTATCTAGGGTCCCTTAATGAAACTATAACATCCCATTTGACCCCCTTTGAGTCACTAATTATAATACAAACCCCAAGAATGGCGTAAATCTCACAGGGAACTAGATTGTTAGTGCATAACAGTCTTATATAATACACATCCTGACCTTCTAATTTGGTACCTAATGTCCCAAGATAAAACTCTTCAGAGTTGAGAATATAACAATAAAAATGATTATTAAATTTTATTAAAACAAAATATTAACAATAAACAATAACCCAACCCTTAACCCCTTGAAAAAATATCATATTTTAATTTTTAAATCAATACATAGAAACAAATAAAGGAAAATATATCCCCTTTCAGTTTCAAAAGAGTCCCATACAAGGCGCTCAAAGACTAAGGGTTTCATTCACTTTATTAAAGCTATATAAAAAACATTATATGGGAATTTTTTACAATATACTTGATGTGAAAATTCATTCTTCCACATTTTATAATTATAATATTTACAATCATTTAAATCAAGAAATGAGAATCCACACCATTGAAATCAAAAATACCTTCCCTCTAATTCCACTCCATTTTCTTAAGAACTTCTTTAAATTAAATGAATAAAAATATCATGAAATAAAAATACACATTCTTCTACCATGAACCCAATTGGGTTCAAATATCATTTTTCATCAAATTCATTTGAAATATTCTTATTAAGAAATCATATGATTCTAGGATTTTTTTTTGAAAACTATGAGTAAACCATTGAAATTTCCATTAAAAATATCAACAGCCATCACAAAACCTATATTTTACACATTTAAAACGTTATAAACCACAAAAATTTCAAAGACATGTCATTTAAAGAAATTTCAAAAATCCACTTACCTCATTAAATGAAAAACTATATTGAAACATTTGTCCTTCAAATGAGAATCCCCCACCAAGAAATAAAATACCTCCATCAATATTAAATGACCAAAACTACTAAATTAGATCCACCATAAACCCTTATACTAGCCACCATAGACCCATGGGTTTGGGGAAAGAGTCTACAATAATATGATAATGTGTTAGTGAGAGATAATAAAAGTATAATAAAATAATTTTTGGGATTTACCATGAAGAAACAACTTGTAAATATTAGGGGAATAATCTATGGTGTGAAACCTAGATCAAACAAGATTAGAGGGGATAAAATGAGGCTGTATGGAAGTTAAATTGAAAAGTGGATAAATGGTAAATTCACCATTTTTATGAATTTGGAAACATTCAAGGTCATTCTACATGGGTTAACAAACCATGCACCAACTATAAAACAAACACTAGAAAAATCTTGGAAACCCCCATGGTTTTTTAATATATCTAACTAAATAATGAACCAAACATGCAAAACCTAGTTTTAAAACTATAAAACTACACATATTAAATCATCCATGTTTCCCCAAGTTGTATGGAAACTGTATAACAATGTAAAATTCATAAAAATATCATAATTTCAATCATAAAACTTCAAAGAAGATAAATTATCCAAAATTAATAGAAAAAAAATATTGAAACATGTAACAACCTTGAATCCAGTAATATAGAGCCAATGGTTGATACATTACATTGCTACAAGATATAAGAGCTCACATCATAGAGGATTGAATAGTTTAATATTTTTTGAGATTAGATACTTACATGATTGTCATAATAAATTGGAAACTTGAAAAAAAAGATTATAAACTTCATGAGAACATTATTATTCCTTTTAGTACATCCTTTAGTTCATTCAAATATCCCTTCATAGTACTCTTGGTAAAGGAAATAGTAAAGGGTGATCTCAGATGCCCAGTGAGGGGTTGCATACAACAGAAGGTATCATGAATACCTAAATTATAAAAAATATAATAGAATGAATAGTTAATTAATATTCCATTGAATCAATATTTTGATCATGAAATTTATCCAAGGAAAATAAAAACATAGTAATCATATAGACAATAATAACTAATTTCTTAATGATCAGATGTATAATGTCATATGTATTAATCATTCCATTGAGGCCTCAACTAAACATTTTTCATTAAATTGGTAGTTATACACAAAATTCCCATATAATAAGTTATGAATGAAAACATGGTTGTCCCAAAATTTATACTAAATTCATTAATGGACTATATAATTTCAGGCTCCACCCATTACTAAATCTTTATATCCATATTTACAAGGCCTCGACCAAGACATTATATATATACTAGACTAAATACACTAAATACCCATACTTTTTTATGTCAAGTGACCAATCAATGAATCCTTAGGATATATAATTCTATGATAAATACATAACTAAACATGTAAAATGGCATCCTCATGCGTTGAATTAAAAATATAATTCACAATCAATTTTACTTTTTAATAAATAAATATCCATATTAAATAAATTACATGAAATGATAATATTTATTACTAAATAAAAGGAATAAATTGATCATAATATATATAAAAAATTTAATGGTTGGTGTCATTAGATATTATACATAGTGAAGTATAATAAACCATAAATAATTCTTACATGGATAAAAAACAATTTAAAATGATAGTAGAAAATTTCAATGAAATAAGAATAGATATTCTTTTATTTTGATAATTTTTAAAAATTAAAAATTGAAAAAAATATAAAGATAATTTTCTTTAAAAAAACGTGGAAACTTGAAAAAAAAAAAATGACAATGAATGGTCATGGAAGTCATGTTGTAAATTAAATAATATTCTTATCTAATTTCAGCCAAAATAGAAAAAAAGGATTTGTTTGGAAAACGTTAGAAAGATTCCATTATAAAATTTTCTAATGAAATTAAAATTTAATAGAAAATTAACTTTAGTATTCATTATAGTTTACATATACATATTAATGAAACAATATAAATCATATTGATATGAAGGTAAAATATTTCTGGCTCAAAATGTTAAAATGGTTGAATTTTCTTATAAACATTCATTCATTTGTTTTGAGTACCCAGAGGAGGAAAATTAAAAGTGGAAATGAAAATCCAAAAAAAACTATAGGTTAATAGAATTTATGGGGTTTAAGAGAGAAAGAGAATATAATTCATCTAATGGAAATTAAAACATAAATAATTTATAATATTTATGAGATTGTAAAATAAACCCTTACATCAGACATATTCTTGGTCGAACATGCTCTAATCTCATATTCTTATATATCTTCCATTGGATATCTCCTTAAGACATCATTTATTAGTATTTGGGAGATAACCTAACCATAATAATGTGAAAAAGATAGTTATGGTTGTATTTTTGTAGGGCTTGGTTAATCTAAGATAGTCAAGGGGTGTGTATAATTGAGGGAGTGAAGGGATCCTTAGTATCTGATAGTGTGGAACTTTTTTAAATATTCTTAATCTTAAAATAAAATAAATGTCATTTTATAGGAAATTGGAAGTAAATTATCCAAATTTAAATTATATGATAATTAAAATTAGTATTCCACTCAATTAATATATTAGGGGTAACTTTTTGAGATATTTGAATCATTATCCCTTTGTTTAACGCCATCTTTAACCCATTGAACCATTACTGTGTTGAAATTTTTTTTCTATGTTAATTAGTTTTTATTTTTAAAATTAAAATTTAACTTATTAAAAAAATTAATCTCGTGATTCCAAATATTAAAACTTATTTAGATGATTAAATTTTCATTATTGATAGAAATTATGTGTAATAAAATTTCTCTTAATGAAAAAATTGATTTTATTAGAAAAAATTCATTTTAAGAATTAAAATTAATTTATATAAAAATCATGTATACTATTAATTTATTTGAAGTTAATTTGTTAAGATTAGAAAAATAAGATCTTTTTGTCTTTTAAATCTAGAAAAAATATAATGGAACCTTGTTAATACTCAATTAATATAAAAATACCAAAATAAGTTTTTTTTGTAATAAAATACAACATATGTTTTAAGGAGTATAGTATATAATCTTAAATTAAACATAATAATTTTAAATGAATGAATTTACACCTTAAATTAATTTTTAGTTGAGAAAGGGTTCCATATATTTTTAATTCATAATTATATCAAAATTATTTCCTAAGCATTATGATATTTTTAAAAAGGTTATTTTTACTATTCACTAGAAAATCAACTATTTAAGAAAATCGCACAAATTCACGTGGACATAATTTTTACATGATCAATCCAAAAATGATATCCATATAATCAAAATAAAACTTTTAAATTTATTAATATTTATTCGAAATATATTCTTGAATAAATCTATTTTTATTATACGGTAATGGAATGTTATTTTTTTATTTTAAAAGAAGTAGTATTTACTTATTTTTATAGAATATTAGGTATTACATTCTCCACCACCCTTATATAATTTTGACAAATAAATTTTTTATATGGTTGTCCATTAAAAATTTTGGTAAGTATTTATCATTTCTTCATTGGGTTCCCATGTTTCTCCCTCTATCTTGTGATTACTCCAAACTACATTCACCTGCTGAGGTTTTTTATTCTAAAATGCATGCTCTATAGTGTCAAAAAACAGGAAAAACTCTGTATTAGAATATAATTTAGGTTCAAACTATATTTCTTTAGCGGTGAGTACATTAGTTAGGTATGTAATATTCTTCCTCAAAAATAAAACATAGAAAATTGTTTCCATGTTAGATAGGTTGGGTCAAATATCCAGATTGTGGGATACAGATATAATTTTGTTCAAAAAAAATTAATTATTGGTGTTCTGAGGTATTAGTTTAACCTTTATATAAAACTTTATAACTCTCTTCCCTAGATATTATTTTAGGAATAAATGATCCACCACTAGAAATTATAATCCCTTCCTCTGATTATTGGCGAAACTCATTTTTCTACTTTATGTTATCTTTATACGATTCCGAATAGTTGTAACTTTTTTCATTATCTCCTCAATGAGTTCTAGGGCTATAACATTTCTCTTTCTATCTACATCACAATATGATTGAGTGAAAAATCTCTTCTTGGACAATGCTTCATATACATCCGTTTCAATTAATTAATGAAATCTATTATTATACTTAAATTATATAATTGTTAGATACTAATCCCATATACCTTGAATGTAAAGTGAAAAAACCCTAGAATATATTCTAATGATTGAATAGTCCTTTCAAATTATCCATATGTTTGATGATGATAAGTGGTTCTTAAATGTAACTGGGTTTTGTGAACCTTATAAAGTCTCTTCCATTAATTCAATGTGAACCATGTGTCACCATCAGATAAAATTGAAATAGGTGCACCATGACGTCTTGCAGTTTTAATAATATTTATTTATATATGGTTCTCAAGGGATAAGACCACCCTTATATCAATTAAATGTGTGGTCTTGGTATGACAGCCCATAATTACTCATATATCAGCATTCATCTAAGTATTCATTGAAATTACATTAAGGAGGTATAATGTAACATTCTCCCACTTCCACATTGGTACTGGGATAGGTTCCTTGACTCCTATAAGATGTTTTATTTCACCTTTTATCTACTATCAAACTAAGAATATTAACACATAATCATGAATTTCCTACTTTATTTAATCCCACTAAAAATTTAATCATTAATCATAATACATCATTTTGATAATATAGAAATTTGAGCTATGTAATTAATATAATAAATCACCTTTTATATGTGGTTTGGATAAAACACATATTATCTTTCCAAACATTAACAATCCATTTTCTTATATGAATCCTAACAATCTCTCATCATTAATAGACTTAATCTTCTTCTGTAAACCCTTATCAACCTGTTGGGGATACTTTATATTCCCCAATAAATATAAATTGATATTTTCATAAAAAACATGAATGTTTCTTTTAATTTAACAACAATTACTACATTCAAAATTACTAAATACATGAATATAAGATCCTTGTTTATCCTAATAATAGTCAAAAATCCATGCTCTTTCATACTCAATGCATCATTAACCTTGTTTTCCTTCATAGGGAGGTATTTTATCAAGTAGTCATGGATTCTGGATGTTTAACCAAATTATTTTACTTATATTAAGGTATTTCTAAGAGAATATATACTTTAAACATTTTGGGTCTATATATATATATATATCAAATCTTTAATAATATAGGTAGTTCCTCTATATCTTTATAGAAACGATTATATCTTCCAAATCAAGATATTTAATTGGATTATTATATTGATGGATCTTGAATTTCCTTGATGTATAACAAACCAATCTATAATTTTTTGTAAGGACATAACCCGATCATTTCTTTGATACATCATGTTATATTAAAAATAATTCTTCTCCCAATGGTAAATTCAATATTAGTGCATTAACCAATCTCCTCTTTAAATCCTTAAAAATTTATTCACTTTCATTCCACCATGAGAACTCATTTTAATGAAAAAATTTATAATGGGTTATCTAAGAAGGAAAAATTTAGAAAAAAATCATTAATAATAACATATTAATCAATTGAAACTACATATCTCATTTATATTCACTATCATGGGACATTATTTAATAACTTTTCCCTTTTAAGTATCAATAGATATTATAATCTTGGAGAAAATATTCCCTTGAAAAAAAACTTCCTCGATCCAAAATTCACAATTATTGAGTTTTTTATATACCAATTTTCCTCAGAGACTCTTAAGAATGATTCAAAAATGATTCTTATACTCTTCAAAACTTTTATATTATATAAATGTATCAATAATAAATACCAAAATGATATTATCATGATAATATTTGAATACATTATTCATTATATCCAAACAAATAGAGGTTGAATTAGTCAATCCAAAGGGAATTATTATAAAATTATAATTTCCATAGCTCATGGAAACTTTTGTCATCAATATATCAATAATTTTCACCCTTAATTAATGATAACCAGAGTAAAGATAAATATTTAAAATATATTGAAATCTCTGAAGTTGGTCAAAAAATTCATCAATATGTTGAAAAGGATATATATTAAATATATAAATGTCATTAATCTCCCTATAATAAAGGGGAAACCTCATAAAATCATCATTATTCTTAACAAAAAGAAAAAATCAACATAACAACCCAGTTAGGGATTCCACCTATATTGGAAACTAAATCAATCCACCACTGAACCTGAATGGAATTATGGATCCCATTGGGCTAGAAATAAGTTCTAATGTAATAAATTAACCACATGGAGAATGAATTCACACTCAAATCAGAGTTAAAGATGGTGAATAAATTATTGATCATCTTTAATGGACATTCCAAACAACTTTAAATAAGCATAGAAAGATGAATAAAAACATAGGAACATATTGAGATAAGTATTGATCTAAAAGGAATACAATTTGATTATATAAATGAAATAAAATAGAATAAAAAATAAGTCTACATCAATCTGAGATGGTGGATACAATGAAAACCACAAATAAAATAAACTCGATCGAAGCCCAAAGCCTACTCTATGTAACCTTTGGTTTCTCACTACCTACCAACTCACCCATTATCTTCCCATGGAACCAAACTTTGATCAAAATGAACCCTAGAAACCATAATATATAGGTTTGGGATATATAACCCAGTAGATAACTACCTTCCAAATACAAAAAAATATTTCATAAGGCATTTCATGAATACCATTTTGAAAATAAAATTTGAAAATGGTATTTTCAATTATTACCATTTGAAAACCAATATAATTTTTGAGACCTGTTTATAAATTTCCCTTTTTATCAATTTTAAATGAAAAAATCATTTTTAAATTGTTTCTTGACATGTTTATTTTTAACCAAAACACCCATTAAAAATGGGTTTCCTAGATATCTTTAAAACCCATTTAAATGTAAACAAACCAAACATAATGGGTCAAGCATCCAAAAAAATCCTCAATACAATTCATAAGATAAGTAATTGAAATATACAAGAATAATATGTCTCAAACAATATAACCAAAACGGAATACAATCAAGAACAAGATAACTATTCCCTATATAAAAAATCAAGAAATAACAGTTTCATGAGAAATACCCTAGGTCCTAATGCAATAGGTATCTATACATTACCAAACCAATGTTGGACTACAATCCAGTCTATGATATAACCACCCAACATAATCCAATCACCTAAACCATACCACTATCATTGAGATAACACTCCCCACCTAGCCCTTTCCCAAATTAGAGGTTACATTAGTAGTGTACATCCCCATTAGTGTAGCATAATCATAGATCTCTCACATAGTAGTAGGGTTCCCATGACCAAATCAATGTAAATCTGAGTAAATGTAAAATCATATATCAACAAATAAGGTATATTAAATAACTCTCCCTCCCCTTTATCACCCTCATATAGATAAAATCATTTTCACATAATACAAAGACCCATTACTATTTAAAACAATAAGGAGAAATCAATAAGGAAACCCAATTAAATAAACCAATTAATGTATAATGTTACAAGTGAGACTTTACACAAATCCCAATTTGGGATACTAATCCATTTTTCATTCCTCAAATTTTTAATTCAAAAATAATTTATAAATCCATTAAAACCACACACACCATTTACATACCAAAGCACCTCTTTAAAAAAATTGATTTTTTCATTAAATTAAGAACAATGTAAAATTATTTTATTTTCCATCAAAATAAATTTAAATATCCATTAAACAATTTCTAAAAGTAACATGGAAAACCTTTATTTCAGAAAAAATTGAAATATATTTCATAAACCCATTTCTAAATCAATTGATGGAAAACAACTCATCATAGAAACAATACCAATTTAAAACAATATTTTGACCATTAAAATACAAAAATGTGATAAAAATAAAATAAATCATAATAAAACCATTTCAAATATCCTTATAGACATTTCAAATATGCTTATAATAAGAAAAAATTTCATTTAAAAAAAATCCTGAAATTCACAAGTGACACCCCTTGTGTCAATCCCAAATTTCATAGATTCCATATAAAAACACCACACAAATATCACATACGACTATAGTTTCCATAAAAATAAATTTATAAATCTTAATCATCACATTATTTACAAAATAAAGGTAAATCATATAAATTACTACTTTGAAAAAGTGGAAACTGATCTGAAACAAACATAAATTGGTCTCTGTTAATGACGATCAGACAAACATGGATTTAGATTTTTTTTATAGACCTTATAAACCACATGAAATATCATTAATTATTCAAAAACACTAAATTATACAACAATACCCATTGGATTCATAGGATAAATCATGATCAATAGAAAATAAAAAAAGGGAGGGAAGGAAAAGATGGAGGAATATCTAGAGTCAGTTGAACTAATTGTTGGGATATGAACACAAGTGTGGAATGCCTAAGGTCCATAGAACATAGGGGGAAAAATATATGTTCCAAAGTTAAACATAATGGGGGAATATTATGTAATTTAAAAAAATTAAAAAATCTATTCATGATGAACTGTTTGATTATATAGTCAGGAATAATCATGCACTGACTAGGTGGGCTACCATGACACCTCAAACCAAGCTACATGGTCTCCAATGAAGCTCTAAATTATTGGGAAAATAATTTAAGGACTATTTTAAACTCCAATATCACATTATAGATCAATTCACTCAGTTTCCCAATGATTAATCCTAACTATGTGTTCTAACTGTGAAGCACCTAAAAATATTTAAAACATCATGTTTAAAGCCCAAAAGTTAAGAGGACATAAAATAACCAAAATTAATATAAGATACTATAGAATAACCACTACCATGACATATGAGTGATAAAATTATTTCCACAATGGCACATTATACCCCTAGAAAGTCCTTGATAAAAACTAAAAGGAAATTAAAAATGAAGGATTTAAAGAAGACTGTACTAAAGTAAATAAAAAAAGATGACTTAATATAGAGAACAAACATCTATTTTCTTAAAAACAGTTAAACCGATCATCCAATTTTTTTTGATTTCTTTAAAAATAATAAAAATATAACCTTGTGTTTTGGAATCCAAAAAGTTAAAATGTTACATATCATAGTAACCCCACTATTTAGATTTTATCTAACATGGTGGAACCAAAGAAACCATAGAGGGACACCTCCTAAAAAAACTGAAAAAATATAAGATGAAACCATCCTAAAAACATAAAAACTTATAATATAAGGAGGCAATAACATCCCATAATTGGCCTTAAAAAATAACATGTACTCTAACCTTAGTCCACAATATAAAAGGATAACCTAGGGTCAGAAAACATATCACCACCTTATAGTAGATCCTAAAAATCATAATCTAAACACTAACCAGTGAAAAATCACAGTTGGTGAATCACCCACCCCAGTTCTCCAAATGTGTACCTAAGGCCCTCACTCATTCCCAACCATGATAACATAAAATATCAACAAAAATAGGCATCAAAAACTCAAAAACTCAATAGAGATTCACCCAAAAAACTATGCATAAAAAGAAACAATATTCATAACCTTCCATAGAAGTACGTCGAACTAGTTTTCTAATGATAAAATAATAGAAACCCAAAATGTAGACTTATTCCTCATCCATAAAAAATAGTTTTAAAGGAATATATCCTCCATAAAAACATCAAACTCTAGGATTATTCTTAAAACCTACCTTACAAAATATTTTAAGATCACCTTAACTATAACGACCCAGAAATTTTATAAATGGAATTTCGATTCTTCTTATATAATTTTTTCATAATAAATACCAAATACTTTTTATTATAATAATTTGAAAAATAATTTTACATAATAAGTATTTTTATAATAATTTAAAATATTATAATGATATAAAAAATATATAATAAGTTAAAAAAAATATAAAAATATGGATCTAATCGACCCTCAAGAATAACTACACTCACGAACTACATTGTAGAAATAAATCAGATTATTTGTAATATAATATTCGTCTTGATAAAGAAATTATAAATAACCTTGAATCAAAATTAAAATTAATAGATAATGAATGAAATATGATGTATTTATAGAATGAATAGAACCTATATTTCTATTACCAATCTATCTACTGGAATAGAAATTTGACAG
Source organism: Viscum album (assembly GCA_963277665.1). Lineage (NCBI taxonomy): Eukaryota > Viridiplantae > Streptophyta > Magnoliopsida > Santalales > Viscaceae > Viscum > Viscum album. The sequence goes on from OY728162.1 coordinate 197,192,320, forward strand.
TTGGAATAGTAATTCGACCATTTAGAATAGTAACCTGGATTCTTGAATAGTATCCCCACTTATTGAGGTGTAAATTATTATTTATTTATCTTATAAAATAAAAATATGATATATTTATCTCACAATACAAGTAAATAACTATTTTAAAAATGAAAATTTAAGTGCTTGTTTTTTTTAAAACATAACAATATTAGTTCCACTTTTATAATAAATATAATTATTTAAAAGAAATTATTTTCATAAAATTGATTTATAAATTAATAAATATTTTTATTATAATGATAAGATAATTTTATGAGACCATACATACTTTTTCAAAGGGTTATGAAATTGATCATAATATTTAATTGGTTTTTTTCAATAAAATGAGGGTTTAATTTAGAAATTAAATTCTTAATATTTAGAAAATTATTTTCATAAAATTTAATTTAATTTTTGAATATAATCATCAAAAAACGGTTTGGTTTATTTTTTTTCTAAAATTTTTTATCATTTGGTAAACAATGAAATATAATAAAATATGATATTAAACATTATAAGATAAATATATGAATTTATGATTCATGACCACTGAAATCACTCACTAGTTAGAAGTAAAATGCACTAATTACTATATATGATCTCAAGATTCATCACTATTTGTAGTCATGGGTAATATAATAATCAAATGAATATAATGTTCCAAAACACCTCTCTCCTCCACTTATAAATTCCACCTCAACTAGCCACAACATCTAACCCTTTAAGGTTATCAAATTTATTCTAAATTATATTCTATATCCTCTCCTCCATGTATTAGATATACTAGCCTCACTAAAATACCGATTCCATGATACATAAAGAGTTTTTTAAGGAGATAACATTCAAGAAGTAATATTTTCAAACTACTATGTTTAAATTCTTTTCTTCTTATACCAATACTAACATCCCTCATCAAAAAAATGAATAATAACTCCAGTATCATATGTATATACTGGAATGTTATAGTGGTAATTTAATATCTACTAACAATACTATTCTTTTATCCTCTTATTCAAAAAACAAAAACATCATCCATATTATGGTAGTTCTCTCCCTCCATGGATTATTAGTTTTAGTTTTTCATTTCCACCTTAATGTCAAGTTTAAATTCTATTATATTGGTTTAAAATCAAAAAAAAATTATATATATTATATATTATTTCATATTATATAAGGAATATATATATATATATAATATTAAATAAAAAGAAACTAGTTCATGATGGTCGGTATTTCTACCTAAACGAAATTACCATTTAACTTTAATGTTTTATTAAATTATTCATCCTTATGTCATAAAAAATATAGATATTTAGGAAAATATTTTTTTATAAGGACCTTAATAAAATTTCATTTTAGTTTGGGAGTTATAGTTCCTTTTGATAACAACATCAATAATTATCTACATGTGATCCCACCACAAAACTCTGAAAAAATCTCAAAACCACAAAATTAAATTTTATATGTCATTAAAATGGTTATAAATGGGCATAATATAAATATATAAAATTATATATATATAATTTAATTAATGATTCTAATTTCATTATTCAATATGTTAAGTGTAAGTGAAGAACGATTCTAGACATAATGTAAGGAATCTCTCCAAACCACCCTTTTTATTTGGTTTATGAATTTTTTCTCTCTGACTCACTTTTTATCTCTCTTAAATGGTATTAAATGATTTTAAATTATTTATAGATTTATCTTATATATTTTCCAATCTTATTCTACCATCATTTTATGGGGTAATACATTCCTTAAGTTACTTTATCAAAATCCTTCTTTAAAATCAAACTCGATTAAGGGGATCATTTCTATCATCTAATACTTTTATATAACACTGACTTAAATTATTTATTACAATTAATGATTGCACTAAAAAATCGAATATTTTTGTGATAAATATTAGTTTTTTCCGTTATATTTCAAATAAAATTTAATTTATATTATTTGTTTAAAAATATTTTACCAATTCCATAAAATAATGTATTTAAAGTTCATCTCTTTAACCAATTATATAATATTTATCATAATTTTTTATTAAAATAAAAACCATGTTTTTTACCTATTATTATATAACCAGAAATGATCTTCCAAAATATATAGTTCCTTCTTATCTTTGGAATATTTATGAAATATTATTTGATTATTATATGATACAATATTATGAAATCCATTTCATTCCATTGGTAATTCTTGTGTTTATTCCTTACATTTAATTTTTATTTTTCATGCACATAAGCATATACAAAATATTATGGGTACACCAAGATATATCTCCAATTAATTGAGTATTTTTTACTCCTTATGATATGATAATATAATTATGGGGTAAACTTAATCCAGGATGGGACTCTTTCCACCATGTGAAGTTGTCTTATATGTTAGCCTTTACATATACTTATGAAATCATTTATGTTTTTTTTCACTTTTCTATGTTTCCATTATCTTATGATTCCATGTTCTTTATTTTATGTTCACATGTGATAAATCATTGGACTTTTCTTTTATTATATCATTTCATGTATTCTGACTCTTGTGTTATGCTTCGTTATCATGTTTATTCCTTTACTGGGATTTATATCCAAACACTATTGATTATGAATTCCCCAAGTTAACACATTAAATTTTAGGATCTCTATGGGATTTAGGATCTCATTATATATAGTAACATAAATATTTTTTAGATTCACTTTGATTTATTATGAACATAGTATTACAAGAACACTAGGTATCTCAGTCATTAGGTTGTGTTTATTGGATGATTATATTAAAAAACATCTAATGATATGTGAAAAAGAAATAGGCCACTATATAAAAAGTTACAATAGTAGAAATTACTCATTAATTTTATATACGAAGTATTACAGTGCCTATAACTACATACTGAAATAATTTTTTAAGTATCTTCTTCCTATGCAGAGGGACCTCCACTTCCAATCCAAGTTCACTGCATTTATGATCCACACCAATTATGATATCTTTATTACCATTTTATGAGACCAAGAAATCACCCAACTCAGATTTCCAAGATTGGTTATCTTATTCCAAAATGATCTCCTTGATTTATTATTGAATTAATGTGAGGTCATACACAAGCCTAATTGAACCATTAAAAATAAACCTGCCAAGGATTCCACGTAAACTGACCCACAAACCAATCTTCCACATAGACTGTGATGATTCAAGTGTTATAAGAGAATTTAGGTCCACCTTTATAATTTCTAACCAACTTAAATATTTTTTAAATCTATAATCACTATAGAAAAGGGGTTTATGCTAATCCAAAAGTCCCAAAATAGGATCTGATAGTGAATAGGGTTTTAGGTCAACCACTCTATTTAATGTCTATTTAGATTAAAAAATTGATGGAACTCTTTAAATGAGATTGTAGGATTAACCAGGAGAACCATCCAAAATTATAATCCTTATAATTTATTGTTTTATCATTCTATGTGGCATACTAAATATGACATAATACATATGCATTGTCAATTCATTCCTCAAAGTTCAAATCCAACAATCCCATAATCAATAAGGACCAAATCCAAAAAAAATAAGTAAAACAAAACCCATGAACACAATTCCATGAAAGTAACATTTTATATCAAAATCATCAACATCCACTAAATAATTTTGAAAACAGAATCCACAAAGACAAACATATGATAAAATTAAAATATCTATTTGAAAATAAACTAACATTGGTGGAACACATTCCACTAAAAATAATTATGAAAATTCCAAAAAGAACACAATTTAAAAATTTATGAATCCTATAAATGATCATAAAATTAACTATGCCTTTTTTCAACACATTCCAAATTCATTTAAAAAAACTTTATTATCCCGAACCACATTTAAATTTTCATTTTGAAAATGATCACTTTTGGGAATACCCTAGGGAAAAAATTTGAAACATCCAACTTTTAGAACCCATTGAAACAATTTTAAAATTCAATTATCATTTATAATAATGTATAAATTAATTATTTTTACATAAAAGTTTTATATAAAAACAACTTTAATCTCAAAAAAATTCCCAAACATCATATTGAAAACAATGACAATATAAAACACTCCATGAAAAACAAGGGAAATTATTTTTGAGGCAACCTATTAAAACAAAATCATTAAATTAAGAATTTCATAGAATTATCCCTTTTCACCCAATGAGCCATTAAAATAAAAGATAACCATAAAACAAAATAATTAATAAAAAAATATAACAAAAACAAACAAACATCTTCATGTCTCCCTTATTTTCATCTCCAAATAAGAGAAAATCAACTTAGGGGAAATTTGGAATTAAGAGAAGTCAAAACAAATCAACGGGGAAGAAGTAGAGATATGCATGACATATCCACAAAGGTTGGAAAATAATTTTCCAACCATGAAATAAAATATGAAAAGGTGACCGACCCAAGTACATGGGATTCACATAGTAGTCCAGACCATGTGAGCCAATCATACAGCTCATATTCTCTTTTTTCACCCTTAATCTAAAAAGAGTACCCTAAAATCATTAGCATACTAAAAGTGGATCAAAATATCATCTCTATACATTATGATACATATAAAACAACTAAAAATACTTGAATTCAAAATTCAAAACCCAACTTCCCATGGAAACATGATGCTCAGGATGTGTAAGATCTAGTTAGACTCTCCCCAACCTTACATATTATGACCTAATGACCATAATATCCTCTCATGCAGGAAACACCTAAAATAAAAAATGATTTCTCAAGAAACTAAGCCCCATTTTAATAGACTAAAATATGATACCAATTATAACATAATATCCTAGGATTCCACTGACAGCACTACATAAACTAATCTTCTACTTGGAATGAAAAAATTCCCTATCTCTGTGGGCTGAAAACTAGTTTATGGGAATCAAAGAAACAACCTGGGAAATGATTTTACCTATAATAAGAGTTAAATACTGTAAATAAATTACCAAACATTTGATATTGACCATCCAAAAAATCATAAAATACGTATAAGAAGATAAATAACAAACAATCATATCAAGATAAACATATATCCAAAAATAATACAATTGGATCACATAAATGAAATATAGTATAACTATAAAAAAATGTAAATTAGTTCAAGCATTTCAATATAATGATTACCAAAAACAAAACAAACTTTATCCAATCACATATAAAACCCCATATAACATCGGATTACTCAATGACTCATAACTCACCCATCATTATTCTAAATGAAAATTTTGATCCAACTAAAACCCTGAACATGAAATATATAGGTGTGAGATATAGATCCCCATAGACCACTTCAAAAAAATTATATGAAATTATTTCATAAGGAAATATATTAATTCTATTTCAAATATAGAATTAGAAAATAGGATTTTAAAAATAACCATATGAAAATAAATTTAAAGCCCAATACCATATTATAAAATTTCTTTTTTATCACTTTTAAATAAAAATATTGACTTTGAAATCATTTCATAGCCTAATTAATTATAAAAAAACACCCATTTTAAAATACTTTGAAAACCTAAATGGAGAATATTTCATTTAAAATGGTTTCCCCAATATCATTGAAAATCATTTAAAATGGAACAACTCAAACATAGTGGGTAAAGCCTACAATATGTCTAGCACTAAAAGTTAGGATATAAGTAGTATAAATATACAAGAACAATGTGTCACAAATAATGCTACAAAAATTTCATATCATCAAGTACAATATAGAAATCCATTAAATAAATTTCCAGTAAAGAAATAAGTATTGCATGGTCTCTACCCTAAGTCATAACATGAGAGGTTTATAAAATTTACCAAAAAAGTATGAATATCATCCTACCTACAATATATCATCCAATATAATTCAATCTCTGGGACTATATAAAAATCATCAAAATGAAAATCTGCACCTTTCACTATCTCATGCTAGATCAGAAACAAGTAGTATAGGTATCAACTAGTGTATAATTAATATAAATCTCCCACTTAATAACTGGGTTTCCAGGACCAAGTCAGTGTGCATGTTAGTGAAAAAGAAAACCTATATCAATAAATAGGAAATAATAAATACCCCCTGCCCTCATCACTCGCTTATAGAAGATCCCTTTTTACATCACACTAACAACCCATTACTAGGTAAATAAAAAAGGGTAAATCAACAGGGTTTCCTTATGAAATTGACCATTTAACATAAAAAGTGAAAATGGGTCCTTAATAAAATGTGAATCAGGATGTCAATCCCTTTTTCATTCCCTAAAACTTCACTTTAAACATCTTTTCGAAATCCAATAAACCTACACACAACATTTAAATGTCAAACCACCACATTGAAACATGGATTCATTATTTAAAATCAAAATAAATCTAAATTACTTATTTTACATCAAAATAATCTTAAATATCCATTAATAAACCTTCATAAGGGTAATGGAAAAAATTTATTTCAAATAAAAATTTGAAATTTATTAGAGAAAAACTTTTTCAAAACCATTTCAACGTGAACACCACATCATAAAATAAATTCCCTTTTTCAAACATTATTTCCAACCAATAAATACTAAAATAGGGTCAAAATACAATTCATTACCTTAAAAAAATTTATAATTTTCATAATAGTTTTACATATTCATGTCACATTAAAACATTCCATTTAAAAATTAAATCATGAAATTCAAAAGAGACACCCTTTATGGAAAGAATACATTTTTATGAAAACATTTTAAAACACTACATTGATATCACATATGTTTATAATTTTAATAAAGATATGTTTATAAAGCTCAAAATCACATGAATTTGAAAATAATCCAAATCATAGAAACTCATACCTTAAAGATGTGGAAATTGATAGGAATCAAACCAGAATATTTCACCTTCGACAGAGAACACCCAAATAATAATAAAAACAATGTCTATGTTCCCTAGAAACCAAGATGCCTATCATTTGGTCCACCTAGAACCCTAAATTAACCAATGATACCCCTAGGGCTCGTGAGAGATATCAAAATTGTTAGAAAATAGTTAATGGAAGGAAGGTGAAGGGATTGGAGTAGATTACCTTAAGAAACACAGTCCAAATATTATTAGAATCCATGAAAAATTTATATGAGAAGATATGAATAAGAGAGAGGCATGTATAGGGCTGGATAAACTGAATGGGAGTAAAAATGTATCCCAATGTTAAAAATAAGTGGAGAGAACATAATGTATATTAAAAAAAATAAAAAACACGGCATAACAAACAATTTGGTTGCAGGTTTATGAGTAAACTTCTGCCAAACCTATGGTCTTCCTTGAAACCACAATCAATATTTCATAATCTCCTGAGAATCATGACATGGTGAGGTGAATCATGTGGATACCAGGAAAAACTCTAATTTAGCATGATAGTTTCATTCACATGGTGGTTTCATGGTAATGTCTAACAGTGTTGGATAACCATGAAACTTAGAAAAATATTCCAAAAAATTAAATTTTATGTCCAAAAATTATTGAGACATAAAATAAACCAATTTAAAAATATAATACCAAATAACCACAATAGAAACATAAGGGTGTTATAGGCCCCCCAAAGTGAAACACTAGGGAATTTGAATCCCTTATCAAACAACTCCTAAAATTGTTTCTTTAGCACCACCAATTCCTCTTGCGGTATTCTCTAGGTAATCTTAAACATAAGTTTTTCATGAAGGAGGAGTTAATTATAAAACAAAAAATCACACTTATGTGGATAGAAATATGTGAATCCTCTATTCTTATGATGTACATCCTATACATCGATTGTGTTTACTCTTCTTATTTTCCCAAAATTTCATTAAGGTGAGTTACTACAGATGGATCTAGGTAAGACTCAGATAATAACATCTCCACTTTAAAAACAATAGATTATATGCCTCCTTCACATACTATAATATCCTTACCTTTGTAATGTATTATTTTATTATACACTGAGTGTCTATCCATACCAAGGCTTATATTAATATTTATTATAGGTATAATAATAATGTTTAAAAGTAAGGAATATTTGTGGATATTAATTGAGGTTTCTCGATATATCTCTATTTAAATAATATTTCAACTAGTTTTCTTGATTGAAATATCCTTTATTAGAGTGTTATGGGGTGATTAAATGTTCTTATAAAACATGAAATATTTAAAAGTGTATGTTGACCCAGAATCAAATAATGTATTGGTTAACTTTGATTTTATGATCAAAGTGATTGTTATCACATCATTTGAATCTTCATCCTAAGATATAGTAATTGTATAATGTTTTGATTTATATATATTCAACTTTTTAGGTAAATTTACTTAAAAATGGATCCATTTATTCAAATAGTTCCCCAGCTTCTTATTTTTAAATAATTAGATATTTGTAGCTTCTTAATTCCCTTTCATATGTAATCCATTTGGATTTTTATATCCATACTTGAAATGGATTCTCATTAAATTTAAGTTAGTAATAGGGTTTTTAATTAAATAATTACTATAGGGTTTATGTTTTTCATGTACCATATTCTTCATTGACACATTTATTTTTCCTTGGACATTAGTCATTCTTGAATTCTCTTAATTTCCATGAAAATATAAAAATTGAATAATTATTTATCTATCTTTATGGAACATGATAACGTATCATTATATGATGAAAACATTTGAGATTCTAGTACCCTTCATATGATAATCTTAATATCATTAATAAAATAGTAAATCTCTATTTTCTGATAATGTTTATAGTCTGTAGCAGGTCTTGGCAATCTTGTAATGTTATCCTTATACTCAGTAACACTTTCCTCTTCCTTCTACTTTATATTAAAAAATTTACTTTACAGATTATCATTTTAATCTTGAGGAATATATTTATCAAATAATATAACCTTAAAATTATATTATCCTTTGATTTTTATCTCATACTACTCCTTAGTATTTTTAATTAATGATCGTCTTTGATTACTATTTCCCTCTAAATAATAAACATCTAGAGTAACTTTATCCATTTAATTACTCCCTAAATATATAAATATCTTTTCAATATAATTAATCAATTTTTAAAATACTAAGGGATTTGTAGGTTTATAATGTATATAGGTTTCTACCATATAAAGTGGTACAAAATCATTTCATCATGCTGTAAAGAAATAGGTTATTCTATATAGTCAAAGTTATTGGTCATAACCTGATTCAACTACCCTAATATATCCATAATCATCATGGATCCAAAATCAACCATGTTGAAATTATTAGGAAGTAAATCCCTATATTAATTCTTAATTTTGATACATTTTTCATTCCTTCTACTAGAAACCATCTCTAAAGTGTGGAATATGATTAATTAGATATTGAAATTTTGAATATTGATCCATAGCATAAAAATTCATATATAGGTAAAATTTCTTCATCATTATAGGGTTTTAACATATTTATCATTATCTATATGTTCTTCTAAAATATATTTCTCAAGATTCCTACTAAAATTTCTATAACACCAAATATAACAACCCTAAATCAAATAACACTAATCCAATTGTTACTATTTTACATTGGTATAAGATACAATAGATCTGATCACACCAAATCAAATATTTTAATATACATTGGAGAATAGATACATAAAATATTTCTATATTACATTAGAAATTATAAAAAACATGAAAAATTTCTTATTCCTTATTTTAAATCCTTGAATTCATTCAGATATCCCTTCTTGGTACTCTATGAAAAGAGAAAAAAATTGTGATTTCACATATATTCCTTGTGAGGGGTTCTGTATAGTAGAATATATCATGAATATATAAGGCTTAAAAATATGAGAGAATGAAAAATCACCAAATATTTCATATTATCAACAACTTGATCATAATAACATGGACAATAATAACTAATTTATTAATGATGAAATACATAATTCCTTACATCTTAATCTTTCCATTGATGCATCAACCATAAAATTTTCATTAAATGGGATGGAATAAACCAAATACCCAAATCCTAAGTAAGCCATGCCAAAAATATTTTCTTACAATAACTAATAGATACATAAAGAGGATATAAATTTCTATGCCCCACCTATTACCAAATCTTCATAAACATACCATCAAGAATGTGACCTAGAAATTATAATATGGGTTGATATACACCAAATACACACATGTTTTTGGCACATGAGACATACATATACATTGAGAGGAAATATAATTCTATAAACCACCCTTCACTAAACATTTGTAATGAATTCCTCATATTTTGAAGGAATAATATAATACATTATCAAAATTCTTTTGTAATCAATAAATATTCATATTGTATTATGTATACAGAATGTCCATATTTTCTAGTCAATAAAATAAATAACTTGATCATAATCTATCTTGGGAAATATGCTGGATGGCACCATTAGAACATATCCTCATTAAATTATAAGATCATTTTAAGGATATTGACAAAGATGGAAAGCACCATTATAAAGATAATAGAAATTTTCTATGAAATAAGAAAAAATATCCTTTTCTTTTTATAAATTTTAAAAAGAAAAAATTCATAGAAATATTGGGAATATAATTATCATTGATAAATTATAAAAACATGAAATGGAATATTAGTAGCGAATAATTTTCATGATGGTATAAAAATGTATCAATGTAGTAAATCTTATAAACAATATTTTCACATTTGGGGAAACAGAGTCAAAAATGATTCATATGGAAAACATTATACAGATTCCTTTCTAAAATTTTGTAAAGAATGTAAAAATTAGTAAAAAATGATCTTTGAAAATCATTAAAGTTCAGAGAAGAACATTATTGAAATATTATAAATAATATAGATATTAAGGATAAAAATTCCCTTCCAAAATATAATAAATAAAGTCGGTATTTCTTATAAACATGTTTTTGTTTGATTTGAGTTCCCAAGAGAGTAAAAATGAAAAACTTACATGAAAATCGCATATATAACAAACGTCAAGCTAATATATTAGGTTTATGAGATAAAGATAATATAAATCTCCTAATTTAAATGTAAACATAATCAATACTTAGTAATAATGATATTTTGAAATAATCCATTAAATTTGAGTTTTACTTTCCCAAAGAAGCTCTAACCCCCTCTTCATGGATATATTCATTTGGATCTCTCCATAAAAATTCATATATTGGCCTTTTGGTGGGAAAAAAACTTAAAAAACACAATAAATAGAGATGGGGATTTATTTTTTTATGGTTTGGAAGTGACAAGATGTTGAAGGTCTGGGGGAGAAATAACAATGTGATGAGCTCATTTTATAAATGAGAGGGATGATACTTTTGTAAACACTCTAAATCATAAAATAAAATAAATATCTTTTTCTAAGAAAGTGGCACCAAATTATCCAAATTTATATGATAGGATAAGGGAGGGATAATATTCATTCAACTAATCAATTAGGGATATGTTTTTATGATATTTTAATTATTATCCCCTGGTTTGACCCCCTCATTATCCTTTTTAACCTTTATCATTGTGATTAAATTTGTCTATGGTGACTAATTTTTATGAATAAAAATGAAATTAAACATATCAAAAAAATTGATTATAATTATTTAAATTATTAAAACCTATATACAAGATTTAGTTTCTGTAATTGATAGAAATTAATTCTTATAAAAGTACTCTTAACCCAAAAATAAAATTTTTTTAAATCCTTTTATTTATAAATATTAATTTACAAAAAAAATCATGTATAATATTGATTAATATAACATTTAATGGTTTGTATTAAATAAATAAGTGTTTTTAAATTAATATAAATAAATAACCAAATGTAACCTTCCTATTACTTAATGGAAAGAAAATATCCAAATAGTTTTTCATTAAAATAAAATATTACATAGGTTCCAAAAAGTAAATTACATATGTCTAAAATCAAAATATTTATTTTAAATGATTTATATTACTTCTTAAATGAATTTTTAGTCAATAAAAAAATTTCATATATTTTTAATTCATGTTTATATCATAATGATTTCACATTAGTTAAAATATTTATTAAAATGAAATTTTCACTATTCACCTGAAAATCAACAATTATAGAAAAATCCCAAGAATTACATCTATCAAAATTTTGACATGTGGAATCTAGAATTGATATCCATATAATCAAATTAAATCTTTAAAATTGAGGAATATTTAATTGAAATATATTCTTGAATAAAGATATTTTAATTATATTGTAATGATGAGATAATATAATATCCATTATTTTATATTTTTGGGATGTAGTGTTTACCTATTGTTTTAAAATATCAAGCATTATAATGTGGTTTTTGGTGCCAAAATTTTGGAAGAAGAATAACAAGAGGAAGGGATTAGGGGAAGCCTCGCGAAGACCATTCATGGATCCCTCACAGAACCACGGCCGGTGCAGAGCTCCCCCTTCGCAAAACCACCGCAGAGCAATGAGGCGGGACTCTCTGCGAACACATTTGGCATTCGCGACCCACCTCTAAGCAAGGAGGAGGGATGCTCCATGAACTGATTTGAAGTTCGTGAGCCCACTACGGACCAAAAAGGTGGGACTCTCCGGCAACCCATTTGATGTTCGTGACCCACCGCAGAGCAAGGAGGAGGGATGCTCCATGAACTGATTTGACGTCTGTGAGCCCTCCGTGGACCAACAAGGTGGGATGCTCCACCAACCCATTTGACATTCGCGACCTGCCGCATAGCAAGGAGGCGATATGCTCTGCTAACCCCTTTGATTTTCGCGATCTACCATAGAGAAAAAATTTTCTTCCCCCTAATTGAGATTTGCTTCCCAGTTCCTCTTTCCTATAAATACTATTCCCCCTTGAGCCCAAAGGACCAATCATCCAACGATTATCCTTCTTAGATCTTAAATCGTGAAGTAATTTCTACTCTACAATCCATGAGCTTCTCAAGGTACTTTTGCATCATGAAGGTCCTCCCCCTTTCCTTTAATTCAACTCCTCTTCAGAGAGGTATGCCTTTCGTGGAGCCCATGGGCCTCCATGTAGGAAGGGGATTCCAAAGGGGAATCAGTTTTTCGGGGAGCACTTATGCTTCATGAAGCACCATCCATGCATTTGTGACCCACATGCTAAGGCATGGTCACCATGCTTTGTGAATCACATTTTTTCATAATACCTTGCTTCGTGAGGAACCATTTCTTCACGAGGTATTTCTCCATGAATGCCTTTCCACATCGCTAAGCACCTTCCGTATGCACCCCGCCCTATGACTAGGCTAGGCCTCTTCATTTTGGAAATCATACCCCTTCATGAAGCCCCTCCACTACGTGGAGCACCAAAGCTTCACAATGCTTCTATTTATGGCCCCCTTTTCTCTATAATTACTTTTCAGGTGTGACCCTCTAGGTTTTCATGATGTAACATCAAATTCCCTTGGGCGGTGCTTTCCATTGCGGTACTTAGCCTCATGATTCTTCTCATAGGCACACCAAACGACCATTGCTTCTTCACATAGCCACACAAACGTGTACCCCCAATGTGATCACCTCACAACATCCCCTAGTCACGACGTTGCTGGTGCCTTCCCTTCACCAAGGTGTAAAGGGTTCCTATTATGTAAGTCCTAGGGGTGCAGAGTGAACCCACCTCGTCTGAGCTGTAGGATGTTAAACTGCCAAGCGCTATCTTCCTCAGCACATGAAGTTAAACTGTGGCCTCACCCCATGCACTCTATGTGGGGTGCCCCGGCTCAGACATTCTTTACGCCCTCATGTCTCCATGGGAGTGAGAACTCCCTCAAATGGAATGAGATACACTTTGTTTGAGTGATTCCTATTTGTAGGGAAGGGAAGCCATCATGGTGTAATCCCCTAGATTTTCTTGTAGGAGGTAGTACCCTTACTCCTCTTTTCCTCTTCGGTGCCAAAGGCCAGTGAAGGGTGGGATGGGAATCAAAACTCTCATATCTTCTTCTGTACCGAATCCCTCTCCCATTGGGAATTTTCACCATTGGGCCTCCATCTTAGATTAAGTCCCAATCTCTGTCTCCCTAGGCTGCAAACCATGTGTAAGCCCCTATTTCCTCATTGGGCCACTAACCACATGTAAGACCTATTCCACTTCCCAAGAATGCACCATTCATGACATGATCGTCAGGTCTCTATTGCCTCTTGTTTCTTACACAGAGCATGAATCACGTGGGATTAAAGTATGCATCGACCATGACATCCTCTCTAGGCCTCCTAGAGTGTAAGCCCCACACCCATTTTGAACTAAGATGACTTTGATCCTTGCTAAGGCGGGGTAAGTAGGAAGCCTCCATGAGCTTCAAGCCCAACAATCCTTTGTCCCGACCATCTTCACATCGGTTCACCAACACCTATTTGGTCTCGGCCACTTCATCTTATTTCACCAATTAAACCATTCTGGACTATGTGGAATTTGATTCATTACCATGAGGATATGTAGGAAGCCTCCACGAGGTTCAAGACCAACAGCTGCTTGGAATTGACCCCCATCACGTGAGTTCCGAACCATCCTAAACTACGTGGACTTTGATCCTTGTCATGGCAGGGTACATAGGAAGCCTCCGTGAGGTTCAAGCCCACCATCCATCTGGACCCCAGGTCCATGTTCATGTTGGTTCACTGACCCCCATTCCAAACTATTATGACTTTGATCCTTACAAAGGAAAGTTACATAGGAAGCCTCCACGAGGTTCAATCCCATCACCCATTGGGTTATAACCATTTTCACATCAGTTTACACCATCCCATATGAACTATGAGGGTTTGATCTCTATCTCCTATGTAGGGTACATAAGAAGTCTACATGATGATCAACCCCATCCACTGGTAAGCCGTGGGTAAGCCGTTGTGACCCATCCAGCAGTAAGCCATTGTGACCCATCCAGTGGTAAGTCATTGTGACCCATCTAGTGGTAATCCGTTTTGATCCTCATTCAGCTGTAATCTCTTGTCAACCCTAAGTAGTGGTAAGCCGTTGGAACCTTAACTAGTGGTAAGCTGTGGGAACCATCCTAAAGTACATGGACTTTGAATCCCTTCCATGGGGATATGTAGGAAGTCTCTTCGAGACTCAAACCCAACATCACTGTCATCCTCATGATGGTTCCATCCCATTCCCCATTCATTTCATTCAACCATCCATCATCTATCTTGATTCTTACCCGGGCCACCACATCCCAGTGAGATTACATCACCTCACCCCCCCCCCCCAACAATGGTGTCCCCCATGGGGATCACACATATCTGATCCACTCCTGTCAGTGTTTCAATCAGTCTGGTATGTCTTCATTAGATGTTGTACTTGTGTAATTCCATGTGTTAAACATGGGAATCTAAGGAAAACCTTAGAGAAATTCCTATAGAATATAATTCCCCGCATTCGACGTGGGATACCTCGGGCTTCTGTGCCCTCAAGAATCCCTATAATAAGGGAATGAAGACAGACGTGCTAGTGCTCCAGCATCCAGACATGAATGTGATGTCCAATGTCACTACATACTTGACTGAAGGTTGCTGCCCGAACTTGAACCCTTGGAATTTCCGGAAAGAAGCAGTGTAATTAACTGGATTCCATGAATATATGGAATTGGGAAGAGTTTCACAAGAAACGTATTAAATCTACAATGGAGACCCTGACTAGGTGACGAGTTCCGAGGATGGGTCCATGGAATGAAGAACTGGGGTACCATCATACTATTTCGATCAAGTAGAATAAATCCTTGAATGAGCAACAAATACTTCCTGCATTTGGAAAGTGGGAAATCAGGGGCACAAACAGTGCCTTTGTCCTTGAACAGACAGACACGCGCACCCCGGTGAAAGTGTCAAAAAAATAAATGGTGAACCCAATGTGAAGTTCTTATCCTCAGAATGGAGATTATTAGTGTTCATTGCATCAGTAAATTAGCATGTCATTGGATCCAGTTACCCAAAACTAAGTCCCACCAAGAAAATAGTGGTCATGGAATTAAACTTTCCAGATGTTGGGATAATCAAAACATTCAAAATCCCTATCTACGACGTTGTCAGCGTGGATCCCTATTGCTGGTCATGGAAGATGGAATAGCACTGGAGCACTGGTCATCGATTCCTTTTTCTTTAAGCACTAATGGGTTAATATCTATGCTTTCTAGAAACCTAGCTACCGCAGGAATTCGATCACCGCCCATCTACTATTGTAGGTGTCGGAGAAACACCAATGTGGATGTCTTGCATGGCTCCACCGCTTCCAATACGGTCTCCACACCCATAACTGTTTGGAACCCACACCCCATATCCTCATCTGAATTCATACAGTGAAGGGTCATCAATGACCTTGTCCACCTGTATGGGGAGTAGGGGGTCATCCTGATGCGGGATATGGTCCACCGGGACCTGGATGTTTCTGTGCGTCATCACCACTGCCACCCCCAAGGGCCACGTAGGGAGCCGATTCTCCCCATGACCACATATAATCGCTTCGTGAGCCTATCCTCGGAACTCCTCAATGAATCCCTCCCCTACACCGTCGAGGCAGGGGATGTCTGGGCCAACCCAAACATGGTCCTCTTCTAGAGGCTCCAAGCGAGAGCTTCCATGAGGCCACACCCGAGCCTCCACCCAGTCTTATAGGACAAGGAGTAGGTAATCCATGTACATGCACCACCATCTCTAGTCCATCTGACCCGATGCCAGTGTTGGGCACAAGCAGAGGAGGACGCCCAGCAAGGGGCGTCAATATCAGAAACTATTGTGGCCCGGGCCACCATTGACGTATATCATCACCCCACAGCATATGTTAAGTAGGGTCATTCATATACCCGATCTGGATTGTGGCCCTAACTGCCCCATGGGTGGGATGGGTTGACTCTCTTGGTCACCGGCATAGGTAGTGCCCATTGTGGGCCAACCCATGACAGCGACGTTCAGTACAGAGGTCCTCCCCATACCACCACCGTCGAGAATGTGGGGTTTCCCTGCCCCCAGGAAAGGCATGGAGGTCCTTCCCAGGTCACCTTTAACTAGAGCGAGGGCCTTCATCACGGTGGTGACACTCATTATGGGAGTCTCTCCCGTGCTCATTACACCGGGTATGGAGTTCTTCCTCCTTCCACAAACCTCTAAGGTGGGGATGCTGTACCTCTGGTCATTCTCCGGCATGGGGTCCCTCCCCATGTTCTTACATCAGAAGGTGAAGGTCCTCCTCACCCTAGTTCTCAGAAAAGTGAAGGTCAGGATCTCTGTGTCAGCACCTATCATGGAGGTCATACCCATGTTCGGCTCGATCAGAGGGAAGATCCTCCTCAAACTGCAGCCACCCAGGGAAACAAGCATGGAGGCCCTACATATTCCCCCACCAGTTCTAGAGTAGGTCCTAACCGTTCTAGAACTCCCTATGGAAATTACCTCCACACATCGGCCATTAGACACGGAGGTCCTACCCGTGTTCTGTTTGATATCTACTTGGGTGCTCCTCGCACACCGGCTTACTCAGGCAGAAGCCCTCTCTGTCCTAGTACCAGTTTCTCTAAGGGTATTCCTTGCACCAAAAATCCACCCTATCCCAATGATCCATTCCGGGGTAGGTGGGAAGGTTGTCACTACCATAAGAAGAATTCTGGGAAGGTCCAGATAGAGATCAAACCAGTCCGCTTCTCAGATTTTCAAGAAGAGTATGACTCAACGATGGAACCCCCCCCCCCCTCGGTCCTTCGAGTCAAGGGCGGGGGTAGGAATGAGGCACATTAGCCTCATACTCCCAGAATGTGAGTTCAACTAGATTCTTAACTCCCTTTGAAGATACATCGAGGAAGATGAAGACTTGGTGTCTCCCCAGGGTCCGATTGTGAAATCTCCACCATCATCACTAGGAGCTCCCTCCACCTCAACCAAGCTGGAAATCTGGCTCAGTAAGTTTGAAGAAATCAGGATGAGAGATGATGAAACAATTGATGAATACTTCACCAGAGTTAATGAAATTGTTTGCAATATCAGAGGATTCGGAGAAGACTTGAATGATTCTACAATTATGAAGAAACCTATGAGAAACTTTCCAGACAGGTTTGATTCTAAAATCTCAGCTTTAGAAGATAAGGATGAATTATCTCTTGATGAAATGCATAACTTTCTTGTTGCATATGAAATGAGGAAAGCTCCAATATTTAAGAATAAGATAAAAGATGAAATGGTTTTTGAAGCTATGAGAAATATGAAAATCCAAGATGATGATAAAGCTGATCCATGTGAGTTTGATGATAAGGAAGATGAAGAGTTGAATGAAAAAATCATTTCTCTCAATCCAAGAACTATCAAATAGGAAGAGGAAAGTATGGATGGAAAATTCCTCTCAAATGTTTTGAGTGTGTCCGAATCAGACACTTTCCTATGAATTTCTCTAAGAATAATGTTGGGGAATATCAAGATGTTTCTGATGAGAATCCTCGATGGAAGAACTATAACAAGAATGAAAAATAAGAGAATAATTCTAAAAAATTCAAGAAGAAGTTTTCCAGAAAGAAAAGAAGTATGTTGAGCAAGAAGGATGAATCTGAATCATCTGAAAATTATTTCTCAGATGATAAAATAAAAGAAAGATTCATAACCTTCATTGCAAAAGTTGAGAAAAAAAATGTTTCCTCAGAGAGTGAATAAAGTGGTGAAGACTCTTACAGAGAATATCAGCTATGATCTGAACTTATTTCATGTCTTGAGCAAAACAAATATCTCAAGAAAGAAATTCGTGTGATGAAGAAGAATCATGAAGAATTTCAGGATGGAAGTAAAGGTGTCACCAAGAAGGAAGATGTATACATTCATGTAATTTTAAGTTACAAACTTAGAATTGTTGAACAGGGAAAGATGATTGAAGATCTTAACAAGAAGCTGGAATCTAAGGAAGAAGAAGTAAACAAGGTGAAATCAAAACTCCTTGGGTCAGAAAATACCCTGAGGAAGATGAATGAAATCTTAAATAAAGCTACAGAATTAAAATATGAGACCTCTAAAAATGTTGTGAAGGCTCATTATGAGAATCAGGTGAAATCTTCTCTTACCAAAAATAATGTTGTATCTGATTCTTCTAACATTTAAGGTTATGAAAAAATTATTAGTATATCTTGGGTGGAGAAAGGATGTGATAAACCTATCAATCATACAAAAGTAGAAAACTCACTCAAAAGAAGAGATGGCCTACATCCTGAGTTTTTTAGAGCAGAAAGAATTTATCAACCTCAAAAAAATTTCTATAAAGAAAGATCATTCTTTAATAAAAAATCAAGATTTGAGGGATATTGCTGGTGTTGCAGACTATATGGTCATAGAGATTATAATTTTTGGCAAAATTTATCTCTATCTGGAAGAAGGTTTGAGCAAAGTGGAAGAAATACTGAAAGAAGAATGAATAACTTTCCATACTCACAGAAAGTTGAAAAGGTGAATTCTCAAGATGTCAGAAACATTCCAACAAATAATCAATATGAATGTTTAGAATAAGTTTATGGAACATGTGATCAGTCTGTTCATCATGCTGAATGATGTATGACACTCCTTCCAAAACATGTTGCTTATGATAAGAAAGAAAAGAGAGCTGAAAATAAGAATGTTGATGAGAGAGATTTTTTTGTTGAGATATCTTTGAAATAATGTAAGAGGAACAAACCATGGATTCTTGATAGTGCTTGTTCTTCACACATGACAGGTGATATAAAAATCTTGTAACATTTTGAAAGTCATGATGGAGGAGTAGTTACTTTTGGAAATGATAGTTCCTTAAAAATTAAGGGAATCGGAACGACAGAGATTGAAGTAGAGAAACTGAAATCTAAGGAAGTATTACTTATTGATGGGATAAAACATAACTTACTATGTGTAAGTCAAATTTGTGATTATGGAAAATAATTTATCTTCAGAAAGGATTCTTGTATCATCAAAAGTGTGAAAAATGGAAAAGTGATTACAAAAGGAGAAAGAACCAGTGTGAATCTCTTTCAAATTGGAGAATCAAATAACCCCTGTTACTTGAGTGATGAAGACAAAAAAAATTGTGGCACTGAAGACATGGCCACCTTGGGCAGAAGAACATGAATAAGCTTTCTAAAGTTGATGTTGTTTGGAATTTTCCCAAACTGAAGAGAAGAGATAAAGATGTTTGTATTACTTTCTATAAAGGAAAGATGACTAACAATAGTAATAAAAGAGTTGAGATTCAATCCAACAAACCACTTGATCATATTAATTCTAATCTATGTGTGCCGATGAGACATCAATCAAAAAAATGAGATTTATACTTTATCTCTTTTATTTATGACTTCACTCGGATGACAAACATCATGTTCATGAATCATAAGTCAGAGGCTATTGAAATGTTCAAATTCTTCAGAAGAGATGTTCAGAAAGAATTGGGAGCTTACATAAAGAAGTTGATAATAGACAATGTTAACAAATTCACAAGCAATGCTTTTGAAACGTATCTAAGGAATCATGTTATCAGACATCAGTATAGTTCTCCTTATACTCCACAACAAAATGGAGTAGCAGGAAGGAAAAATAGAATCTTGGTGGAAATGGGAAGAAGTATGTTATCAAAATACAAACTTTCAAAATTCTTTTGGAGAGAAGCTGTTA
Source organism: Viscum album (assembly GCA_963277665.1). Taxonomy (NCBI): domain Eukaryota; kingdom Viridiplantae; phylum Streptophyta; class Magnoliopsida; order Santalales; family Viscaceae; genus Viscum; species Viscum album. The sequence goes on from OY728162.1 coordinate 197,212,942, forward strand.
GAAATGTTGTGCATGTAAAAAATAGATGCTTGTTAAGACCATAAACAAACATGACTCCTTATAAGATGTGGTATAACAAAAAAAACATTCTTTTATTTACTTCAATGTTATTGGAAGTCCATGCTTGCTCAAAATCAAAAATCCGGACTTAGGAATGTTTGAAGAGAATGCTGAAGAAGGAATATTTATTGGTGATTCACCAAATGGAAGAAGATACAAATGCTGGAACAAACAGTTACAGAAGTTGGTGGACTCATATGATTTAATGGTAATTGAAAACCCAAGTTCCTTCACAACATCTGTTAGGAATACTAAGGAAGATAAATCAAAGAATTCCCACGATAGTGAAAGTGACTCAGATAAGTCACATGGGGAAGAAAGTGATTCTGGGAAAGAAAATGTGAGTTTTCCTACCATACAAAAACATGTTGAATTTGAAAATATTATTGGGGATTATAAGGATCCAGTTCAGACAAGAAGGAATTTAAGATTAGAAAATCAGACTTCCCTTACCTCAAAAGTTGAACCACGATCAGTTTCAAAAGCTATTCAACATAAATAATGGGTGGATGCTATGAATGAAGAACTGGATCAGATTGAGAAGAATGAAACATGGGAACTTGTTCCATGGCCAGCAAATAAGAATGTTATTGGAACCAAGTGGGTTTATATAAATAAATTGAATGAGCATGGAGAGGTTACAAGAAACAAATCAAGGCTTGTGTGTAAATGATATGCACAAGTGGAAGGTGTGGATTTTGATGAATCTTTTTCCCATGTAGCAAGGTTAGTTACTATTCGAATGTTTCTTGCAGTGGCTTCTCATCAAGAATTTCAAGGTTTATCAGATGGATGTAAAGTCAGCTTTCTTAAATGGTGAGATTGAGGAAGAAGTTTACATTAAACAACCTTGTGGGTTTTTACTTGATGAGGATGAAAACAAAGTTTTCAAATTAATGAAATCCTTGTATGGGATGAAACAAGCTTCACGAACATGGTATTCGAATCTTGAAAATTCTTTGAGAAAAATGAACTTTTCTAAATGAAAGGTTGATAGAAACTTGTATGTTAAAGATGTTCATTCTGGAACATTAATTGTAATCATTTATATGGATGATATAATTTTTGCTGGAGATGAAGAAAAGGTGTGTGAAGATTTTGCTGAAGAGATGAAGAAATTTTTTGAAAAGTCAATGTTGGGGTAATTAACTTTCTTCCTTGGATTACAAGTTCAAAAACAAAAAAAAACTACATTTTCTTATCCCAAGAAAAGTATGCCAAGGAACTGTTAAAGAAGTTTGAGATGGAAGAATCAAAAGAAGTTTCAACCCCAATATCAGTGAGCACAAAGTTGATCAAAGATGAGTCAGGGAACAATGTGAATCAGAAACACTTTCAAAAGTTAATAGGAAGTTTTATTTATCTTACAGCCTCAAATACTGATATTGCTTATGATGTGACTCTCTGTTCCCAACATCAAAGTAATCCAAAAGAATCACATATGTTGACAGTTAAGAGGATTCTGATATATGTTAAATGAACAACTTCACATGGGTAGTTATACAAGAGGAACAATGAGATGAATTTTCATTGTTATACTGATGCTGATTGGGCTGGTGATTGTAATGATAAAAAATCAACATCAGGAAGAAAATCTTCCTTAGGTGAATGTTGTGTGAGTTGGCACAACAAGAAAAAAAGTTCAGTAACTTTAAGTACAACTGAGTCTGAATATGTTGCAGCTACTCAGGCTTGTACTCAAATGATGTGGATTAAAGTTTAGCTGGAAGATTCGAAAGTAAATGTTTCAAAACCTTTGAAAATACTCTGTGATAATCAAAGTTCCATTGATCTTTCCAAGAATCATGTTCAAAATTCAAGATCAAAGCATATTGATATAAAGTATCATTATTTAAAATAGAAAGATACTACTGGAGAAGTATTTCTGGAATATAATTCATAAAAGTATCAAATTGCTGATATTTTCACATAAGAAATGTCAAAGGAGAGGTTTGTTGAACTGAGGCTGGAACACCATGTTCATCCTCCTCCCAAGACTTCCTAAAACTCATAAGGATGTTCCCCCATTATTCTTTGGATTATGTTGACAAAGGGGGAGATTAAGTTTTCTTTTATGAATCTAAAGTGGTGGTTATCATATAATGGGGGAGAGAGAAAGAAAAATGAGAGAAGAAAAGAAAAGTGAGAAAGAAAAAGATAAAAGTTGAAGGGGAGTTTTCATAAGGTGAAGTTTATCATTACATGGACACAAATTTTTCTTATCACCGAGGGATGGAAATCCTTCAAAAACATTACTTTATCTAGTAGTGTGGTTTCATGACACATTTTTTTGAGAAAGGCTCTATTTTGGTAAAATTCAAGAACTTGAGATGTAAAATTTTTGAGAGGTGAAAACTTGTTACCAAGGGTTGCAAAAAATCCAAAGGGGGAGATTGAAGAACCTTTGTAGTGTATTGTTTAAAAAAAAATTGTATTTGTTGACAAATTATATTTTTTTTAAGAATGTTTGTGAGTTACATAATGTTGAAGTTGTTGGTTTTTGAAGATTTCATTAAAAATGATTATGTTGAAGAATAAGAAGTCATAAGTTAAGAAAGTATCTCAAACTTTCTTAACCAAATCAGATGATGCTTTACTGATCTTAAAGTTCTCAAAAATCATGAAAATCTTCATGATAAAGCTGTTGAAGAAATGGTGAAGATGATTGATGTTTTTCAGTAAGAAAAATTCAGAGAAAATTCAGAGTCTACTTGTTGGGCCTGAAGTTCAGAGTCTACTTGTTGATCCTGAAGTACGGACACTACCTCTTGAGCCTGAAATTCGTAGTCTACTTGCTAAGCCTAATGTTTTGAGTCTAACTTCTGAGCTTGAAATTCGTAGTCTACTTGCTAAACCTAAGATTCGGGGTCTATTTGCTAAACCAAAAATTCAGAGTGTACTTCCTTAACCATAATTCAGATTGTACTTCCTGAGCCAGAAATTCGGAGTGTACTTCCTAAACTAGAAATTCGGAGTGTTCTTCCTGAACCAGAAATTCTGAGTGTACTTCTTGAACTAGAAATTCAGAGTGTACTTCATGAACTAGAAATTCGGAGTGTACTTCCTGAGCCAGAAATTCGGAGTGTACTTTCTGACCGAGAAATTCAGAGTGTGCTTCCTGAACTAGAAATTCAGATTGTACTTCCTGAACCAAAAATTCGGAGTGTACTTCCTGAACCAGAAATTCAGAGTGTACTTCCTGAGCCAGAAATTTGGAGTGTACTTCCTGAACCAGAAATTTGGAGTGTACTTCCTGAACTAGATATTCGAAGTGTACTTCCTGAGCCAGAAATTCGAAGTGTACTTCCTAAGACAGAAATTCGGAGTGTACTTCCTGAACTAGAAATTATGAGTGTACTTCCTGAGCCAGAAATTCGGAGTGTACTTCCTGAACCAAATATTCGGAATGACAATCCTGAGCAACATACTGAGAAATTCGGAATGACAATCGTGAGAAACATGCTGCGAAATTCGGAATGACAATCCTGAGCAACATGCTGAGAAATTCAGAATGACAATTCTGAGTCCAAGAAAACCAGAATTTCAACTTTGCTTAAATCTTGGAGAAATTTAAGGAGATTTGAAGAAGTAAAATATTGAAGATTTAATTCAAGAGATTTGTGGAATTTTTTTTGAAATTTGAAGAAGCGAGAAAGTTTTTCAAGATTCCCACCTTTGTTTTCTGAGTTACCTATAAATATGTGCTCAGATCATTCGATCATTCACAACTTTTTACACATGAAAAAAAGGCGGAGTGCTGGAGAATTCAAAGTGAAAATAATCTACCATCTTGAAGAAGTTTTCTTGTGTTTGAGAAGAAGAGAATCAGATCCATTATTTACTTGTTGAGAAGTTCAGATTCAGAAGATCATATCCAAGAAATCGGGATTGAATATTCGGAGTGGGCATTCCTTCTAAATCATTGTTATCATGCTGAGAAGACCGATTTTAAAAAATTGGATTCAATAAATATAGATTGAATATTCAGAGTGGGAATTTCTGCGGAATCATTAATTTTCTTGCTAAGAAGTTAGGTTCCAGAAAATCATATCCAGGAAAACTAGATTAAGAATTCAGAGTGATCATTTGTGGAGCAGTTTCAACTTATTTTTTTTTCTTATGAGTGGATCATTTATTCATTAAGGAGACATTGTTAACTGACGAGAGTCAGTATAATATTTCATATCGGGAGATAGAAGGTGTCTAATAGGAGATGGCACAAGTTGTATTCACTTCTTCATCATAGTGGATTTCCATAGACCATTGGGAGTGGCTATGGCTAGGATGTAGGTTCTATTATTGAGGCCGAAGCTTGTAAATCTTGTGTGACTTTCTTGATTTTCCTTTCTTGAATTCGTGAATTTCTTGCTAAATATTGATAAGGAAATAAATCTTAATAGGTTTCAAGGTTTGAGTTTCTTAAAGTTTTGAAACTAATAAAAAGTTAAACAACTAATTCAACCCCCCCTTCACAGTTCTTATTTGATCCTTGGAACTTCACGTACAATGACTGGATTACCCGTAAGGCGGTCTCCTGTGCCCATGGTGTTATCCGTGCGTGAAAAAATTGAATTGATCCTTCAGAAGTCATTGCATCAGTCATAGACACCTCTTATACATCATCATATAATCCATGATCTTCCCTAAAAGAGCAATCATCTAAAAATCAATGGAAAACAACACGCCCTACTGATGCCATCATTGTCTCGTACTCTCAGCAAATTCATGGCCCTAGAGAAGGCTATCCCTCTCAGAATCTACCCAGTAGCAGATGACTCTTCAAGTGACAGTCAAGGGTATGACTCTGTTAACACCGTGGAGTTGGTAAACCCCTACATGATTCCTACCGACAGAGAGAGCTAGGTAGATCCCCCCAACATCACCAGCTGACGCCAACATCGGCAGAGCCACGACTATATGGGACGTCCAGGAACCTCAGATTTCACTTCTAGCCATGTTGTGCATGCTACTAAAACTAGGCAGCATGCCCAATGTAGAGCTCAGCATGTGTAGCCTTCTCATCTGGTGTCATCAGGTCCGCCTTCACCACCGTTCATTCTGCTTGATCAGGAAGAGTCACCTCGACCACGTTGTAACCAACCATGCTTTGTTACAGAACAATATCATTTGTCATTACCTCCTATGTTAGTCACCCTACATGCTTCAACTAGTGAGCAGCGGGACATTCCCAGCACCAGTCAGCAACAAGTTCAGTCGGTAGGCCCCGCCATACTTCCTTTCACAGAGCATCCTCCTGCAAGAAGAATCTCTCACCTAGCACGAAAATATGATGTCCTCAAACATCTTGCAAGAATCCCGTAAAGGATCTCTATCCTTGAAGACCTTCTCTTGTCTCCAGATATTCATGAATCCCTCACCGAGGCTTTAAAGAGCCCCCTCCAGTTTGAGATGGAGATAGTAGCTATAGAGGGCTTCCAAGCTGAGGTAGTCAAGAATGCTTAATTTCAGGACATTATTTCCTTATCTGAATATGATGAAGGTTCTCCCATACAGGGGCACATTCTCCCTTTGTAAATCACTGGACACTTCAATGGCATTGAGATCCGTTACTATCTCATCAACACAGACATTGGAATTAACCTTATCCTAACATAGACACTCTGTAATATGGGACTATCCAAGGATGATCTGACCCCCTATGACCTAAAAATCCATGGTTACAATAGGATGGAATAGACACTGATCAACAAGATTTTCCTAAAGACCCAGTTCTGTGGCCTAGTTTCTAGCACCAAGTTTATGATGGTCTCCCAAGGCACCGTGTATATTGCGTTGATGGGTAGAACATGGATCCACCTACATGTAGTGGTTCCCTCATTTTATCACCAGTTCCTCAAGTACTCCCTCATTGGTCGAGTAGGAGTACTCTAAGTTGATGCGTCTCCCATTGCCTCTTGTGAAACCCGCCACCTGGATGCTGACAATTACAATAGAAAAGACAAACAAATTCAGGCTATCGAAGTCGAGCCCGTTGCAATTGTGGCCTACCCATGGGCAGTCCTAGATGATTCTTACATCTTTTCAATCCATCGATTAAAGGCCACAACCCCTTATATGGGGCAATGTTTTTTTTGTCTCTGGTTCAAGGGGGAACTACATTCCCAGGTCCAAGTGACATTGGGAGATCACCCTGTATTCTTATATGAATTTGGCCTCAGTGATCCATGAGCCCCCTACTTCTATAAGGTATTGAGATGTCTGCCTCATGGAAACAAAAATACGTCATACATTCTTGTTTCACTTGGAAAGAATTAACCATCACAAGACGATGTGCCTTTATTGCTTTGATATCATCAAGTGTGGCCCCTTGGGCCGAAGATCAGACGGGATCAGATCGACAACCTTCATTACTATGGTTTGGGTAACACCGGAATCCCCTGATGTAGTGTCCACTGTCACTCAGGATGGTACCAACCTATCACCGGGAGATGTCGACCTAGAAGAAGCTCCTATCACTGAAGATCCATCCTCTATAAGTGAAGAATAAGATCTAGAGGATTCTCCTCTAAATTTTAAGAGGGAATCTCTTCCACGGTTGATGAATTGATACAAGTAAACCTTGATAGAGAAACAAACCTAAAACCCACATCGATCAGTGCCACCGTGTCCCCTTAGGAGAAAGAGTAGTACATAAACTTCCTTAAATAACACCATGATGTATTCACCTGGAGTTATGATGAGATTCCAAGACTAGATCCTTAGGTAGCCATCCACCACCTTGGTCTTCTGGAAAATCATCGCATGTTCAAGACGCCTCCCAGGAAGATCCACCATTCTCATGTTGCCATGTTCAATGCCAAAGTTGACAGGATCAACAGGTAGATCAAAGTCTACATTGACTTACAGGATCTCAACCATCAGTGACTAAAGGATGTTTTTCCCTTTCTAGTGATGGAATTGTTGATTGAAGCTACGGCTGGGTTCCAAGCCCTCTCTTTCATGGATGGGTACTCCGGATATAATCTGATCCAAATGGACCCTTAGGATGAGGAGTCTACAGCCTTCATGGAACCACAATGTACTTTCTATTACCATGTCATTCACTTTGTCATGAAGAATGTAGGAGTCACCTATCAGTGTGCCATGCATCATATATCTAATCCAATCATCTGTACATTGGGGAAGGTTATGTGGATGATCTGTTGGTCAAATCTTGCCAACACCATGACCATCTCAAAGACCTTGAGAAAGCGTTCAACTTCTTCCATTCTCTCCACCTGAAGATGAACCCATTGAAGTGTGAATTCGGGGTCACCTCAGGGATATTCCTCGGCTTCGTTGATAGATACAAGGGCATCGAGACTAAACTATAGAAGATCAAGGACATTATCCTGATGTCTCCCCCGAGTAACACTCCGGAACTTTGGGGCTTCCAAGACCACCTGGCCTACATACGCCAATTCATTGCGAATTTGGCTGGCAAGTGTAAGCCCTTCTCTCAGCTCAGGAAGAAAGGCACTGTCTACTAGTGGGAAGAAGAATGTCATATTGCATTCAAGGAAATCAAGCAGTATCTAATTCAACCACCAGTCTTGATGCTACCCATTTTCAAGTAGTCGCTGGTCCTTTATGTGACTGCCCTGGAACAATCTCTTGGCGCCCTTCTCACATAGAAGAACAATGAGGAAACTGAGAACAACCTCTACTAACTCAGCCGCATGCTCCTCGATACCGAGATCAGATACTTCCTTATAAAGAAAAGCTTCCTTGCACTCATATTCACAGTACAAAAATTGTGACATTACCTGCAACACCATGAGTTAGATATGGTGTCCCAAGTAGACACTACTACAAATATGGATTTTATCAGCACTAAAAATGGCCTTTATCAGCACTAGAAAAGCTCTAATAAAGTTGGCGAAGATAAAGGGGGGTCCCATTTATCAGTGCTCCAAAAATCGCTGATAAAAAAATACTGCCAATCTCAGGGGGGGGCTTTTTACAGCGCTTGATCCCCCCTTTATCAGCGCTTTCCCGCACCTCCAGCGCCCGCCCGCACCGCCTACACCCTTTATCAGCGCTATCCCTTTAAATCAACCTTGCGCGCGCACCCGTGCCTCTACCCAAATTTGATCTCGAGACCTCCTCCCTGCACACCTAAAGCCTTTTCAACTACCCTATATTGATTTGTTCTCTTATTCATGATATATATATTTATTTATATATATATTTAGTTATATTTATTGGTATAGTAATATATATTTATATTAATATATATAGTTATATTAATATATATATATAGTTATATTAATATATATATATAGTTATATTAATATATACATATAGTTATATTAATATATATATATAGTTATATTAATATATGTATAGTTATATTAATATATAGTAGAAATATAAATATTCATATATTGGTATTTTAAATAAAATGGTTATTAGTTATTATTTAGTTAAAGTTAATATATTTTATTTGTAAATATGTTTAATTATTTATTTAAAAAATTTAATTTTTAGGTGTGAATATAAAAAAAATATGTACATATAGTTATATATTTGATTATAAATAGCAGTTCATTATAAAAACTGATAAAATTTCAAAGAAATAATATCAATATGAATGTAATACCTTGGAATAAATTTAGTCCCCACCAAAAAAAGGCAATAATACCCCCTTAAACGAAGTTGAAAATCCACATAATGTTAAAAAATCTGGGTACCCCAACAAAAAACTCAGTTTTGGAGGCCTTATGGGCCTTTTTTGGAATCGGAAAACGCTTAAACAGGGTCCCCCCAAATCATAACGACGTAGATCTCATCGCAGGCTTCAATTTGATATGTGGTAGAGCTCAAACGGACACCCGGATCAAAAGTTATGGCCGTTTGAAGCTTGAGTTGCGTTTTCAACATATTTTGGATGTTTTTTTAATTTTTTTATTTTTTTATTCTTCAAATTGTTATTAAATTACTATTACTCCATAATAATTATCAAATTATTAATTAAAAATATTTTTTAAATTTTTTAAGAATCCATTTTCACTAAATATCTTATATATTAAGTATATTAAGTGTAAATTTACATTTATACTTATCTAAAATATATTTAAAAATTATATATTATATTTATATCAATATAACTATATAACTATATTAATATATTAATATATTTTTTTAAATTTTTTTCTTGAAGTCAACCCTTTATCAGCGTTTTTAAAAAAATCACTGATAAAGGCCCCCCTTTATCAGCGCTGATAAAGGGGTGGCACTGGCCTTGCCCAGTTTTGTGGTAGTGAGATCGGCTGAAGTACGTCATGAACCACCCCATACTGACAGTCTGAGTAGCTCGGTGGGTGGTAATCCTCCATCTGTTAGATGTCCAGTTTCTTCCTCAGAAGGCTATTAATGGGAAAGTGTTGGAAGATTTTCTTACTACCCATCTGACCCCCCGTAGACTAGTATTTAGACCTATATTTTCCTAACAAGGAAATCTTTTTGGTAGATCATGCCATCCCATGTTGGAAAATGCACTTCGATGGTGCTTCCCGGTGCCCCATTGGTATAAGGCTCAATTATCCCTAACTCAACAGAGTAGGTCTAGGTATCGTCTTCATTACCCCGGCACAACCATTCTTCCATATTCATTCCTATTGTTAGAAGGCTTTACCAACAATGAGGTAGAGTATTAGGCTCTCATTACTGGCCTCGAGTTGGCCCTCGAGATTGACGTGCCCCATTTTCATGTGAAAGGGGACTCCAAACTAGTCATCAAGCAGATCAACGATGGCTATGTCGTCATAAAGACAAGGCTCATACCATTGTTGGAATGCACTCTCTAGATAATGGCCTAGTTCCCATCTCGGCCAGAGGTTACCCATGACCCTCAGTCACAGAATGGTAGAGAAGATGTATTAGACAGCCTAGCTGCATCCCTTAAAGAGCTCGAACATGATGATCTGAATATCCACATGGAACACTAGAGAGTCATTACTCTCATCACTCCAGATGATGATGAAAGCCCATAAGTATGCCACCTTACTACCTTCACCTCAACGTTAGGACCCCAAGGTCCCCCAAATGCAGTGATTGAAGTGACTCCTTATTGGAGGATACCATTGGTTGAATACCTTCAACACGTATGTCTCCTAGCGGATCAGGAAAATCGTGAGAAAATCTAACATTGCAGGTTACATTTTTTCATCCAAAGTGGTCCTAATCTTGAGCAGATCCTCTATAAGCATGGGTTTTATAGTGTTCTCCTCCGTTTCATTCAAGGAGTTGAGATTTCTCAGTTCATGCTGGAGGTTCATGTTGGTTCCTACGGTGCTCATCAGATTGGGTCGAAAATATCTCACTTGATCAGGAGACTGGGGTATTTTTGGCCCTCCATGATCCATGACTGCGTTGAGTTTGCCAAAGTGTGTCATGCATGTCATGATCAAGCCAAATTCGTGCATCGGCCGCCAAAGCCTCTCTACACTAACATGTACTCTTGGCCATTTGTGGTATGGGGACTCGATGTCGTGGGACCATATCCACCGGCGACATCTTGCCAGTGCAGGTTCATCCTAACCGCTGCAGATTTCTTTTCCAAGTGGGAAGATGCAGTTCTGCTCAAAGAGTTCAAGGCCCATTCTATCATTGAATTTGTGAGCTCCAACATCATCTACAGGTTTGGAGTCCCTCATGCCATCCTTACCAATAATGGAATGAACTTCTGAGCAGCTGAGTTGATGAAGTTGTACGCCAAGTACCACATCTGTTCTAACCATACCTCATGCTACAACGAGCAAGAAAATGGGCAGATTGAGTCATTCAACGAGACCCTCTTTAAAATTTTGCATAAAATGGTTGGTCATAACAAGAAGAGTTAGCCATAAAAGCTCCCAAATTCCCTCTGGTATTATCATATGATGACTCATACTTCCACACAGGTGACCCCGTATTCCCTGGTGTATAGAATAGAGGTCATACTTCTTATTGAAATTCAGTTTCCTTCATTACACACAACAGTCTATGATCAGCAGGATCCAGATAAAGTAGATAAAATTTACCTAGACAAATTTGAATCACTTGATGAGAATAGGATTCGTTCCCAGCACAATTTGGAAAGGCACCAGAATAAGATGGATAGAGATTTCAACAAGAAAGTTCACCTCCACTCCTTGTAAGGAGACTTGTTATTGGCCCTCAGGACACCAGTAATACCTGGAAGGAAACCACCCAAGTTGGAGCCCAAATGAGAAGGACCTTATGTTGTTCACAAGGGCTACCATAATGGTGCAAACTATATGGTGAGCATGGACGGTGACCGTATAACTCCTCCCACCAATGTCAAGTTCCTCAAGCAATACTTTGTCGAAGCCATCAGACAGTCCTACATGACCTTAAACTAACTGGTCCCACATGAATTTAAACTTTGAAATGTCCTGCATGACATTAAACTGTATGTGATCCTGATTGACCCTAAACTGCCCTGTCCTACATGACCATAAACTATCTGGTCCCACACGAATTTAAACTACGAAATATCCTGCATGACGTTAAACTGTATGTGGTCCTGCATGACCCTAAACTTCCTAGTCCAACATGACCTTAAACTATCTGGTTCCACACGACTTTGAACTTTGAAACGTCCTGTATGATGTTAAACTGTATGTGGTCCAGCATGACCCTAAATTGCCCAGTCCTATATGACCTTAACCTTTCTGGTTCCACACGACTTTAAACTATGAAACTTCCCTCATGACATTAAACTGTATGTGGTCCTGCATGACCCTAAACTACCAGGTCCTACATGACCTTAAACTATCTAGTCCACGTGACTTTAAACTGTGAAACGTCTTGCATGATGTTAAACTGTATGTGGTCTTGCAAGACCCCAAACTACCACGTCCTTCATGAACCTAAACTACTTGGTACCACATGGCTTTAAACTATATTAGGTCATGCATGACCCTAAACTACTATGCCCCACATGACATTAAAATTTATGTCATCCCGCATGACGTTAAACTGTATGTCTTCCCGCACAACGTTAAACTGTACATCCTCCAGCGAGACACCAAACTGTATAGACCTTGAGAACTACGTATGTCTTGATTCCAATCCTCATGGGATATGTAGGTACACTCTGACTCTTCATATTGAACCAATCCCCCAAACTCTTCTCTTCAACTATCCCCTTGGTTATAGTTCTCTTGAAATACTATACATGGTGTAGTGTAGGCTTCTTTGACCCCACTCATGTTATAATTATGACAGTCACACCATGTGCTCCCTTCTCATTCTTCAATTATCCCACATCCTTACCGAACGATGCTAAACTACATGACCTTCAAGAACTATGTATGTATTGATTCCCATCCTCATGGGATTTTTAGGAATGCCCATACATTTTGTTTGTCATCCCAACCCAAACTTCAGGATCTCCCTTCGGTCTGGAACACATGGTGTGGATCAAGCATCTACCCCAATTCACGTTGAGTCCATCTTGATCCTGCTATAGGTCCCACCCTCTTGAGACTTCCACCTCTTTCACCGCCCTTCTAGATGTTAAAATTCATGGGAACATCCATGAATCACTCACTCCTTTATCTAGGACTCCATTATCATCCAATAGGACCCACAACTGGTATAGATGCTCAACCCAAGGTCCCTAATACCACTTTGGACCAACGTCCTCAAGAGTTTCAGACAAAAAGTTGATACAAGTCCCGCCTTGAGAATTTGGTCAGTGTCTGACACTCATTTTTTGTCCCCATTTCAGGTGACACGATATGGATGATGTGTTTAGAATTTGGTCAATAGTTATCCCTTGTCATTTTCACCACTCCCACATGTTCCAGATATTGAGTGTAGTGGTTCATTCTGCCCCACTGTCTCTTCAAGCTTCGGTTTGCCCTGGGCAAGAGGGTGATTCCATCCTTCAGACCCTTGTATGATGGGAATATCCTAGTACTACTCCTTGTTTCCCACAGGGAGAATTTGTCATGTGGGATTAAGAGCTATGATGATTCAATCCTCACAAAAGAGGTCTTATGGCTACAGTTGGCTGGGACACCCAGCCTCAGGTCCCTCAACCCTTTCGGCCCCTTGGCCTAAATACTCATATAGAATTGTGCGATTTGGTATTGACCCACATACTTATTCACATCGAGCTATTTTACCATGCCCCACACATCCCCATGAGACATTCCTCTCTGTCTCTTATCGCCCATTCTGCGAGCACAATCCCCTCCATGCTTCACAGGCCCCATCATTTGGGTTTTCTGTCATCTCATATATCCAAAAAGACCCCCGAACAGTAAAGATGGTTGGCCTAAAGGCCCTATTTCCATTACAAGCCAAATTACTCAAGGATTTCAAGAAAAAAAATTGATACAAGTCTCATGTTGAAAATACGGGCAATGGTTGACACTCAATTGTTTTCCCCAAACATTCGGTCACGCAAGGGTGGATACTGTGTTGCGAACATGGTCTATAGTTGTCCACTATCATTGCTACTTGTTTATGGTCTTCCATAGGCACAATAATTTTCCCTCTCCACTCATATTTCCCATGCGTATGACATTAAACTAGGCATCTACGGTCCAATCTCTATGAATTTAAACTAAGATCACTATCGTCCTCACTACAAGACATTAAACTGTGATTTGGCCATAACATTCTGTCTGTGGACCAATCTCAGGTCCCTCGGCCTTCTCGAGCCCCTGGCCCAAGTACTAACTTAAGATTGTACCATGTGGTATGGGGTTATGTCCTCATTCACGTTGGGTTCCTCGCCATGCCATAGACAGCTCTCGTTGGGGTATCTTGCCCTTACTTGTGTCCTTGCTGCATGATGATAAATTACACATCATCCTTCTATTGAACTACATGTGTCTTGATTCCCATCCTTATGGGATAAGTAGGACTTCCCAAACGTCTAGTCTCTAGGTCCAACCCCATCTATTAGAAATCTCCCTATTGTCTGGGTCCCGTTGCATGTGTTCTCCCTAGAGGGTGGTATATAGTGTGGTATGAGCTTATGTCCTCATTCACATCGGGTTTTTAAGAACCGCTCCATGTACCTCTTTCTCCGGAGATTTCTCTGTCCCCTTGTTCTATAATCATATTTCCAAATCAGCTTCTCTCAAGTTGAGCCCCTCGACCCTCTTCAGTGATTCTCCAGTGTGCCCAAGATTACTCTGGTTCTGTACCTAGAGTGTCATCTTCTACCAGTACATTCTCTCACCCACATTCTAGGCCTTGTGTTCTCCTTTATTGGGGATTCCATAATCTTTTAGATCCTAAGTGACCCCCAAATGGAATAGATGCTCAGCCCATGGTCCCTCCTACCATTACGGACCAACATCCTTGGGGGTTTCGAACAAAAAAATGATACAAGTCCCATGTTGCAAATATGATCAGTGGTCAATGATCATTAGTTGTCCCCATTTCAGGTCACATGATATGGATACTATGTTTAAAACATGGTCAACATTTATCCTCCATCATCACACCAACCCTATTAATCTCGAAATATCAGTCACATGATTCACATCATTTTCCACCCCATTATGTCTAAAGTAAAATTTTGACATTCTTGGTATTTTCCCTTAGTGCACAGTTGCACGTTAAGAGAAAAAAAACGTGGTATTGCATTATTTGGGGCTCCACACTGATTTCCCCCTTACATGCATTCCATGTAATGCAATGATCTCTTCTGCCATTTTTTCTCTCACCGAGTTTGACTCACGTGGGTTTAGGGATTGGATCGAAGTCCGTACCTTCTTGGAAGAGTTAAAATTCTCCATGGTCCGAGATCTAAGACCTTAAAATAAGATAAATTTATACTTAATTTCATATAAACTACGTATGGATTAATTCCTATCCTCATGTGATACATAGGAACTCCCATACATCTTCTCTTTGGGCCCTGCTTTAGTTCCACTAATTTATCTCTTTTGTTCTGCCTTTTAGGCCCTGACCCTTATAGGACTATGTGGTGTGGCGTGTGTGGGATTATGCCTTCATTCACATCAGGTTTGCAATATCCACACCACATATTCCTCCTTCTAAGAGATAGACCCTCCTTACTATGGTCCCACGTGACCTTAAACTGTATTTTTGTCCCTGCATGACGTTAAAAGGAACCTCCAAGAACAATGTATTTCTTGATTCTCATCCTCATGGGATACCTAGAAACACCCTGAAATCTCACATTTGGCTCCAGATCAACTGAGAGATAGTCTCTCCTACTCCCTACCCTCTATCCTTTTCTGGCCCCTCGGCCTGAGGTTTCTGTCTTAGAATCTTGTGCAGTGTGATGTGGACCTCATCCTCATTTATGTCGGGTATGCTTTACCACATCGTGCACATTACCTCATGAACCTCATCTCTCATGTATATGCCTAGTCCCACATGATGTTAAACTATTAAATCTATATTCCATGACATTAAAACTGCATGGTTGGTCCCATCACATGACCCTAAATTGTTACATTATCGTCCTGGCCACACGACGAAAAACAACACCAAATTGTGATGACCTCAATCAAGAGGACATAATGTTGGGTATTAGTCATCCACCATACCATTTTTCAATTCCTATATATAGATTTATTCTTGTGGCGATGCCTGGACATGTTACTCTAGGTCCATCACTTTACAAAAAAACCATTCACCCTAAGGGACAAACAAGTCCCATCAAATGACTCTTCCTTTAGTGTGAGAGATATACCCATACAATCTTATTATCTATAGGTTCTAGTACCTTACCATTCCACCTCCTAGAACTACATGTGGATTGATTCCCATCCTCACAGGATACGTAGGATCACCCGTACATTTGCCTCGGGCCTAGCCCAACTTTCGTTTTCATCCCCTCGACCTAAAACGTCCCCAAGGAAAATAAAGTGACCAGAACCCCAGGTTCCCATTCACGTAGGGTTTTGTAATCACCTCACCATGTGTCTCCAACATTCATTACCGATCCATGATCCAATATCTAAGACCCTAAAAATAATATCTCTCTGCATCCTTGTTGTAAGACATTAAAATTTCACAACATCATTCAGAACTACGTACAACTTGATTACTATCCTCATGGGATACATAGGAACAATCAGGCATGTTGAATTTGGGTCTAGCCCTATAAATCGTCTGTCCTGTTCCCCCTCTTTTTCGGCCCCTTAGCCTGAGCTCTTTCTAGGAACCATGTAATTGATGATCCACCCTAAGTAAGTTTGGGATGCCCCACAACAAATTTGGGATGGGAAAAATTATTAACTAGAGAGGTCATCTCTAAAAGTATTAACGATCCATGATTAAATTGATATGCACACTTAATGTGTTTCCTCCACGATGTCATAATTTCATGAGTGTTGGATTCCTCTTGAACAAACCACCATTCCACCTTCCACGCTTTGGGTGTCATCTATTCAGACAGTCATCCGATTTCACATATAAAAACCCCCATCACAGTATGGATGCTATTCCTATGGCGCACCTACTATCCCAGGTTAATGTTCTGGAAGACTAATGGATGACATTTTGAGTCAGGCCCCATGTTTCGAACATGGTCAGTGATCAGCCCACATTTGTTATCCATATTTTAGGCTAACTCAATAATGATACTATGTTTCGAACGTGGCCAATAGTTATCCTTAATCTCCACACCATCCCTACAGTGTTTTGAATTTTGGGTATCATGATTCACTCTTTCTATTCAATTATGTTCGGATAGATTCCCAATGCCTCAGGCATTACCTCGCTCATGCACTAGAGCACATTTGGAAAATTGCGATTTGACTGTTCTGAGTCCTTCCACTTCCAGTCAGGCCTCTTCCCTTTCTTCCCAGATATCTAGGCTGGTTTTCCAAACCCCCAGATGTTCGAAGCTTGGTTTGAAATATTATATTTGGGTAATGTAATAAGGTGGTCATCCCTTGTTTCTCACATCAGGCCCGACCCATGTGAGCTTATGGATTTATAGTTGGACGCTCCACGAATATAACAAGAATGCAATAAACCAACACAAATAATGGAATTCATGCATGCAGTCAGCATAACATGATCAAAGCATGAATGTACATTCAATGGTAACATGCATCACAACACTCGAGGATCAACCCCTCACATGGATGGGTTGACCCTGTCAAAAGAGCATTGTAGCTCCACCTCCCTCTAGCTTGTGGTGTCTAGAATTTGCTGCCACCTGTTCAACTCCTGCTCATCCTCAATAGCGATGGGGAAAAATTCGTCAGCCACAATCCAGGCCTCCTCTATGTTGGTCTAGATGACGGTCATTTCTTCATAATCTTGCTTCATGTGCTATTCGGCCTATTCCATATGGGCCTTCAATCGCAATATTAGCTCCGATTATGCATTGAGGAAGGCTGGGTGCTCATTTTCCCGAACCTACAGCCACTGAACCATGTTTTCAGCCTCCCGCAGCCTCTTGATGTTCACCTGTTTCCTCTGTTGCCAGCCCACACCAAGGCCACGGTCATACTCTCGTATCTCCGCCTCCATAAGATCTCAGACGAATATGTGGGGATGTTGGACATCCACTCCCCCAACACACAGTTCACACAGTCATGAGCGAAGTCTATCTATCTCATCCAGCTATTGTACATGAGGGTGTCATTGATGAAGTGCTTGATCCGCTTCCACGATTAGTGACAAACTATTTTTCTATCCAGTCATCAGAGGTTGTCTCGTCCCAGTTAGTGTAGTTGGAAGGCTCATATATGGGGAATTCCCCCAGGAACTCGTCAACAGGGCCCACATCTGGTGTCTGATTGGGCATGGTGGGACCCGGGCTGTCCGATTGATCCTCATCGTCGGATCCCACCACAATAATCTCATGATCAGCCCCACTTATGGTCCCACCAGTGATCGGGAGCACTGCAGCTTGGCCGGTCTGGATATCTGCCTCCATGATCACTAGCATTCCCCTTGGAAAGGTGCTTCCAGAAGTCCCAACCAACCTCGCCAAGGTAGACCATGCTAGTTGAAGAACTGTGCACACCAAAAAGGGTCATGGAGATCAGTTAACATGGTCAATGGGTGAAAGTCATGAATTTGGTAGAGGGGACTTACAGAGATAGAATTTACGGTCTTGTTCTTAGGTTGATGCCATCAGGACCCCGAGGCATGGCCCCCCGTATATTGTCAAAAGTTCTAAAAGATTCCGAGGATCCACCTCGGGTGTCCTGGCCCCACTAGACATAATAATCGATGAAGCTACAGGTGTAGATCCTGAAGTCCCCACATCTGCATCTGTTGAAGAGAGAGAATGGGTTCTGTGTATGAGACCCTCCTACACAATTCAAGTAGTAGTAAGGAGTCCATAATGATCTGGAAGTTGAACCTGAGGAAGGGGCTTGGGATTTTACCTCAAGGGCCTCTACAAATTCTCCAAGGTCCGAGTCTTGACCACCAACTTTTCCCTCCTCAAATGGGCTCCCTCTACCGGCCTCCTCCCCCCATAAAGACTCGTCTATTTCTTTAGGTAGAGGTATATTCTCTCTTAGTTTAGTAGATGACAATTGTAGAGGGACTGTTCGATCTAACAACAGCCTCACACAGTCTGTCATTAGATTTGGGGCACCCCGGGAGTGCACAAAGTCCTCCAGATCTACTAGGTATTTCTTTTCCTCCATCTAGGACACTGCAAATCTATCCTTGATAGGGCCTATCCCCAGAAAATCCAACCCGAGATGGTTTAGGTGTTGCCACATCTCAGACCAGCTGATGAATTGCCTGTTGGCATCCAAGATTTATGATGCCTCATGGAAGACATCATTCTTCCGAATGTCTATGTTTTATAGCCACTTCCCCAAAGACGGAGTTGATATTCTACTAAATCCTCTTAGTGGCCTCCCCTCTGAATACATCTGCTCTACTGGGGCCACAGGGTCCGTTTCCATTGCTGGATCTGATGCCACTGCCTCCCCTCAACCGGTGCAAGCCTCACGGCCATAGAAACCCTACCACTGCGGTATGTTCTTGTCACCTTTAGGCCCCGAACTTGGGGTTGAGGAGACATATGATCACCTACCCGAATGGCTGGCTGCTTCAACATCTATCCCAGGTAGACCGCCTCCCATCTTTTGGCATACTCCTTCACCAACCCGAAGACGACAGTGGGCGGAGGCAGCTCATTTCGCATCTTCTCGTCTTCCAGTGTGAACATGAGCCACATATGCCTCATCAAACATGGATGTTCCTTATAGAACACCCCTAAATAGACATGTGGGGTCAGTCACTGCATACACCACAATTTCTTGGCGAATTGGTGTGGGGTGTATGGCTCAAAGAGGGGCTCACGGTCCACTATTTCCACCAGGACTCCACCTCGGAAGGCTAGGAGATAGGACCGCTGCTCTTCCGTTCCTCGTAAATCACCAGAGGAAGCACCCGTTGGTAGCGGGAACAGATGAAAGTTGAACTTCTCCACCTTCCACATCTGGTTCTATACCGCTTACACAGACAACTTGGCCAGAAATCTCCCCGCGGCATTTAAAATGGAAGGGTGAAATTTCGACCCCGGAGGGGAGATGGGGTTCGGTATTCATATAACCCCCTAATGTGCACTACTATCCACCCATATAATATGTGGAATGGCATGTATATCCTCTTTGGCCTATTCCCCTTGCTGATATGACACAACATCTTGTACATCTTGGAGAGCATCGGGATCCCAAGGTTGACCCCCCTCCTGTTACCAACATGGATGCCATTATAAATGTGCTTGGTCACACACCCATGTTCGTATCCCTCACCGACAGGATCCAACTACAGATGAGCGCCGCGATAAACACTTCCATCATGACTACTGGTTGTTGCACGGTGTTAACACTGAATCCCCAGGTTTTCCACTGGAAGTCCTCCAAGAGCCACCAGTACAAGTGCTCCTTGCCCCATTGAACCCCCTTCGGGCAAGTCCAAGGCCTCACTGGAAACTGCCTGTCTGTCAAGAAGTTCAGGAGTTGCTTGAACCACTGTCTAAAGTGGATGTATCTCACTTCTTCTTTTTTCCTCTCCCAACACAATCTCCATAAATTCCATCACCAGTTGTGTAATTTTCTCTGGATCCTCCCACGCAGTCATAACAGTGAGGAATTCATCACACATCACTTCCAGTTTCAGGACCCCCCGAGATTTGATGCACATCCCACAAAATGATGCCAACCTCCCCATGGTGTAGGTGAAAGGTATTGGTTCTCAATGACCACCTTCTCAACAACTTTGGCATCAACTAATTCAGTTGAGAGATGTGGAATTGGGATGCCCATGACACCTCATACCGACCCACTCTCCTCAACTCTACCCCAAACTCTTCACATGAGCCACCTACCCCACAGGCCTAGGCCTAGTCATCTGTGAAGTTTCTGTCCTAGAGTAGGTTCCACCCATCTGACCACACCTTCCCCAGGTTTCCCAGGTCTACATTCAAGATCGTTTAGTATAGAGGGGGATATGTCTCTGACTGCAATCCCTTCCTATCAACATTGTTCAGGTGATTTTAAAAAAAAATAAGAAACGACGATTGTGAAGTCCTCCAAGGCATGGCCGTCAGCCGCCCTGAACAACTGGTACTGACACATGGTGCTTTTGAACCAGTAAGCTGGCTTGTCCCTACAGGAATCAGGGATGAAGACGTTATCCCTTAGACCAAATAAATACAAATTAAGCCACTTACATAGAGGATATTTATTTTGGCTTGTCGATAGCATCTACACCAATGACTCTTGGTTGGCGTGGATCCGTATCAACTACCCTAGACCCAAGCTATTCGCCATCTCCTCCCTTCAGGCAGAATCCACAAGGACCCCCTCGAAGCCTCCTGGTGAGCCATTCGTTTTTGATTTTTTGTTTTCTTTGGGTTTGGTTTGTGAATCTCTTTCATAGAAAAAGTTCACGGAGCTCATTCGCAAAGGCTATTCATGGAGCCCTACCTCGTCCTTCAAATGCTGTTCGCAAAGCACTATGATGGGAAGTTAATGACTAGTTTTGCACCCTGAAGTAGAAGGCCCAATTTGCGGAGTGCAATCGTGGAGTATGCGGAGCTTCGTGAATCGAGAATGCTAAAATCCAAAACCACAGAGAAGAGAAAGGACAAATGAGATGTCATCTCACCTATTTATAAGTGAGGGACCTTGGAGTTTTGTGGCGCATCCAAACCGCAGTGAGCTTTGTGGCGCGCTCAGCCTTCCTGTTGCCTCTCTGCTTTGCGACCTTCCTTTGTGAGTCAGCTTTGCGAATGGATGAGGGATTTTAGCGATTGACCCTCAGACTATAACCCTTGGTTATTCCACGGCTCTAAGTATGGGGGGGCATTTGTTGTCGCCAAAATTTATAAGGAATAAGAACAAGCATAAGGCCTTAGGGGCTGCCTCGTGAAGACCATTTGCAGAGCACTCATGGCCCCACGACCATTGTAGAGCTCCCCCTTCGAGAACCCATGACGAAGCAACGAGGAGGGATGCTTTGCGAACCCATTTGAGGTTCACGACCCACATCAGAGCAAGGAAGTTGGATGCTTCATGACTTGATTTGACGTTCGCGATCCCACTACGGACCAATGAGGAGGGCTGCTCCGCGAACCCATTTGACATTTGCGACCCGCCATAGAGTAAGGAGGTGGGATGCTTCACGAACTGATTTTACGTTTGCGAGCCCACCACAGATCAATGAGTTAGGATTCTCTGTGAAACAATTTGATGTTCACAACCCGCCTTGGATCAAGGAGGCATGATTCGATGTAAACCCCTTTAACATTCGATATCCTCTGCGGAGCAAAATATGTCTTCTCATCGAGTGCGATCTACCTCTTGGCACCTCTTTCCTATTAATATTGGGATCCCCTTGATACCAAATGACATATCATCCGACCATTCACCTTATTAGCTCTCAAATCAAGAGGCAATTTCTTCTCTGTGAACCACAAGCTTCTCAAGGTACTTTTTCATCGCGAAGGGCCCCCCTTTCTTTAATTCAACCCCTCTTTAGAGAGGGATGCCTTTAGTGTATTCCATAGGACTCCACAAAGTAAGTGGATCCCCAAGGGGACTCAGGTCTTCACAGAGCACTTATGCTTCATGAAGCACCCTCCATGCACATGTGCTAAGGCAGGTTCACTGTTCTTCGCGAAGCACATTGCTTCACAATACATTTCTTCGCGAGGCACCCTTGCTTCGTGAGGCATTTCTCCAGGAATGCCTTTCCACTTCGCAAAGAACATTCCATATGAACCCCTTCCCTACACCTAGTCTATGAATCTTCATTTTGTGAAGAATACACCTATTTGAAGCCCCTCCTCTACGTGGATCACCCGAGCTTCACAAAGCTTCTACATATGGGACCCTTTGCGCCATAATTCTTTTTACCATGCGAACCTCTATGTTTGTATGAAATAACTTTAATGTCCCTTGGGTGGTGCTTTTTGTTGCATTGCTTTTCCTCATGATTCTTCACATAGGCATGCTAATAGATATTGTTTATTCACATATCCATGCTAACGTGGACCCCCAATGAGATCACCTCAGGATACCCCCTTGTAACAGCATTGTCGATGCCTTCCCTTCACCAAGGTGTAAAGGGTGCCAGTTATGTATGTCCTAGGGGTGCGGAGTGAACCCACCTTGTCTGAGTTACAGGATGTTAAACTGCCAAGCGCCATCTTCCTCAGCACATGACGTTAAACATTGGAGTCACCCTATGCACTATATGTGGGGTTCCCCGACTCGTACATTCTTCACGTCTTATCGTCTCTAAGAGAGTGAGATCTCCCTCAAATAAAATGATATCCTCTTTGTTGGAGTGGTTCCTATCCACGGGGAATGGAAGACATCTTGGGGTAAGCCCATAATTGTTTTTAAAGGAGGTAGTACCCTTACTCGTCCTTTATTCTTCGATGGAAAAGGCCAGTGAAGGGAGGGATGAGCATCTGTACTATCATATCTTCTTCCATGCAGAATCCCTCTCGTGATGGGATTTTCCACCATTGGTCCACCATCCTAGAGTAATTCGCAATCTACATCTCTCTGGGTTTTTTAACCACACATAATCCCATGTTTCCTCATTGGGCCGCTAACCAGGTGTAATCCCCATTCCACTTCCCACAGATGCACCATTCACAACATGATCATCATGTCTCTACTACCTCATGTTTCTCACACTGAACATGAACACGTGGTCTTAGAGTAATCATTGATCATGAAATCCTCTCTATGATTCCTAGAGTGTATGTCACACACCCATTTTGAAATATGAGGACTTTGATCCTTTCCAAGGCAGGGTACGTAGGAAGCCTCTACGAGGTTCAAGCCCGACAATCCTTAATCACGACCATCTTCGTGTCGGTTCACCAACACCTATTTCAACCCAACCAATTCACATAGGATCACCAATTAAACCTTTCCAAACTATGCAGACTTGGATTCTCTTCCATAGGGATACGTAGGAAGCCTCCACGAGGTTCAAAACCAACACCTACTTGGATCATACCCCCATAATGTCGGTTCCAAACCATCCTAAACTATGTGGAATTTGATCCTTGTCAAGGAAGGGTATGTAGGAATCCTACATGAGGTTCAATCCCACCATCCATATGGACCCCAGGTCCTCATTCACATCAGTTCACTGACCCCCATTATGAACTATGAGGACTTTGATCAATTACAAGGCAAGGTACATTGGAAGCCTCCACGAGGTTCAAGCCCATCACCCATTGAGTCCCAAACATCTTCATGTTGGTTCCCACCGTCCCATATGAACTACGTGGGTTTGATCTTTGTCTCCTATGTAGGGTACGTAGTAAGTCTCTATGAGGATCAACCCCATCCAGTGGTAAGAAGTTTTGACCCACCCAACGGTAAGCCGTTTTGATCTATCCAGCAGTAAGCCATTATGAGCCATCCAACGGTAAGCTGTTGTGACCCATCCAGCTGTATGCCATTGTGAACCATCCTGTGGTAAGCCATTATGACGCATCCAGTGCTAAGACATTGTGATACCCATTCAGCAGTAATCCATTTCCAATCCCAACCAGTGGTAAGCCGTTAGAATCATAACCAGCGGTAAGCCATCAGAACCATCCTGAACTACGTAGAATTTGATTCCCTGCCACAGGGATATGTAGGAAGTCTCTTCGAGGCTCAACCCCAACATCACTGTAATCCTCAAGAAGGTTCCATTCCATTCCCCATTCATTTCATTCAAGAATCCATCATCCATCTTGATTCTTACCCGGGCCGCCACATCCCAGTGAGTTAACATCAACTCACCCCCCAACACTTGTGTCCCCCCCATGGAACACACATATCTGATTCACTCCTGTCAGTATTCCAATCAGTCTGGTCTATCTTCTCTAGATGTTAAACTCGTATAATACTCATTGTTAAACATGGTAAGCTATGGAAAACCTCAATGAAAATCCTAAGGAATGTAATTCCCCACATTCACGTAGGATGCCTCAGGCTTCCATACCCTCGATAATCCCTATAATAAGGGACATAAGACAGACACCCTAGTGCCCCAGCATCCCAACATGCCAATGATGTCCAACATGGAAACTCCCCCGAACGAAGGTTGCTGCTATGACTTGACCCCTTGGAATGTTCTGAAAGAAGAGGCACAATTAACCAATGTCCATGAAGATATGGAACTGGTAAGAGTTTCACGAGCAACGTATAAAATCTATAAGGGAGACTCGGACTAGGTGATAGGTTCCGAGGATGAGTCCACGGAAGGAAGAACTGACATCCCATCATCCTGTTTCAATCAAGGAGAAAACATACCTGAATGAGTGACAGATTCCGCCCGACTTTGGAAAGCGAGAACGCGGGGCCACAAACAGTGCCTTCATCCTCAAACAGACGGGCGTGCATGCCCCGACGAAAGCTTCAGAAACAGTGGTGGTGTCACATAATTAGTACAATATTACATTCATAATAGTATTAAAATATCATCATTGTTGATTATACAATTTGGCGTTCATCGATTAGGGACAACTCAAAGACACACATTGAGAGGGGGTTTTAATATACTAGGAATGTTCAGGTCAAAGCATAGTTGGAAAAAAAAATTTGAAAATTAATATGCAGAAGAAGTGACAAAAAAAGGTGTAGTACAAAAAAGTGCCACCAAATTAGAGAAACAAAAGTGACACATGTGCAAAACATTGTCCTAAGGTACACAAAATCAGCACATATGCCCAAATCTAGATCAGAAACCCCCACAACACCCAAGCCACAACCAAAGGTAAATGTTCTACAACCCGCTCCTGCCTTTTTGTAAACACAACTCTCAACCAGCAAACCCCATGTGCAGCAAAGTCATCTCCATCCTCTGTGCATGTCAAAATCCCCGAGTGCGATAGCTTGCACCAACAAAGCATGAATGACGACTAGATCCTCGTGACCTGAGTATTTTGTCGAGCCACTAGTCTAGCTCTCCACCAGAGAGATATCATCTTCAACAGCTAGATATTCTGACCCATAACATCTTTTTCATCACTCAACCTTTGTCCACTCAACATTATGTTCCATCGTCGGGATCCCAAATCTGGCGTGTCCCCAACAGAAACAGCTATCGAAGACCCTTCTTCATCAATATCACTGACAGATAACACCACCCACCGATATCACATGTCCCCCTACTATCACTCCACTGATAATCATAGATATTCTCACCAGCCCTATCTGCTCCATGCTTTCATGCGCACTAAGATCGTAACACCTGCCTCCACAGATAGTCCCTAGACCACTCCCTCTGATGCTATCGACTCTCAAAGAACTTACATAGGGTGCATACTTCTATCCCAATAGGAATCCAAACACGATCACCAAATCCAACAATGGCAGTCCTTGAGACAGCTACACATCACCTGCTCCACTGGGCATAGCCCTTGAAAGCCTGAAACCCTTCAATATTCCAACAATTACCACCATACTTCCACCATGTCCCTCTATGGGCATTAAACACCCAAGATCGGCAGTCTCCACAAGCTTGTATTCCATGGTCTCCAGCACCCAGATCTTGAGTCCATCTTAAGAAGAAATTCCCTTTTTCATCATCAACAAAGGGAAGGAAGGGCATGACTTCAAAAAATATTTATATGATCTCAATCATTATCACACATAGATTAATGATAAATATTTATTTCCATTATAATAACAAAATGATATATTATAAAAACATTAAACCAATTTCTTAATTATCCTATAATAGGAGACTCTATATAATCTTCATGCTTAAATTGTGATAACTGTTTGGTCAATGAATATGTTAAATTATCATCTATATCCTCCAATATGATATTTAAATTTCCCCTACTAATGATATAATATATAAAATCGTATTTTCAAATGATGTACTTGGTCCTTTGGTGAAAATTTAGTTCATTTTACTAAGAAATAGCTCCATTGTTGTCATAGAAATGATTGATTTCTCCCCTGATGCTAGGAATCACCTCCAGTTCTGATATGAAATTCCCAATAGAAATAGATTCCACTATGAAATCTGATGAAACTATGTACTCTAAATTTGTTATAGAGTCCTCCATGATGGATTATTTAGAACTATTCTAATAGATACATCCACCATTTAAACCAAACAAAAAAACCAATTTAAGATATCATGTTATCTCTATGAAAATGGAAAGTATCCTCTATGTAACCCTTTACACAAATCTCATCCTAACTTCCAAATACTAAAAAAATATCATTATAAATTATCAATTGCTTAAGGGTAATATTTATAAAAAGATAGTTACTTTCAATTGGATTTTATTGGTATCTATTGGTTATACTAAGAACATAGGTGATTTTTTATGCCCACTAAATTAGAATCAAAAGATCTAGAATTTATGAAATTCCAGTATCATGGGTATTATTTTCTCTACAAAATAATGGGAGGGATGCTTAATCATGTAGATCACATAACCTCCATAAATAAATGTAATAACATGATCTTAGTAAGGACTTTCAAATGAATCATGAACTTTATGTGATCCTCTAATGATCCCTCAAAGCCCATATGACACCCGTGTGATGAAAAATCTTTTTTTATGATGGACTACTAACAAGAGTTAATGATAATTCTAAGGATTCCTTACATGCTCTTCCAATCATGATACTTTCCAATCGATAGATTTTAACAATTATCTAAATTCCCTTATAAAATAAAGGTATCGAATGGGGGAATCCTTATGTGATGGAGTGTTACATTGATATTCATGAGAAATGATCACTTGATTCACAAGACCTCATGAAACCCCTTGGTAGCATGTTGACTTTGTCATGAGAGATCATGTTGGCATGTCACTTTCACCATGTGAATAGACAAGGTCATTTCCATTCTATTATGTGATTTTCTATCATCTCTACAAGAAAAATGGATGGATTTTCCATGATGATGCATGAACAACATCAAAAGACCCAGCATTGATCGCACAACAAATTATAAGAAAGTTGAGTAACCATCCATAACAATGATTTCACACCATCATGAGATCCCTTGTCCTTTTAAAGTTAGTAATTAAATAAAATAAGAAAATGAGAAAGATTAAAGTGAAGGGAATATATGTTTATATTTTTGTGAAAGGGGTTACATACCTCATATCATGTGAGTGACCTTTGACATGGAAAACTGAACCTATAGAGGCTCCTCTAATAAGTATTTTTAGTCTCCTGAAAGAATCTAGATAAGTTGCCTTAGAAATGTAAAATCCATTCCATGAGAATCTTGGTCTCATGAAAACTCCTATAAAAATAAATGGACCTTGTGAAGGGAAATTTAAATGTAAACATTGTTAGGATTAATCCCTTTATTGGTTGGGATCAAATAAACATAGAGATGGACAAATTTTCTCATGGTCACGGCTATCATGCAACTCCATGGATGACCCATAGAAAAATCGTGTGAAGCACATGATGAAAAAATACCTCCACTAAATCCATCTTATATATGTGGGATACGCACCATAAAATGAATCATATAAATGGTGAATTGAGGCCTATAAATTACTCCCCCTTGATAAAAAAATGACAATAGAAACAAAAACAAATAGATGAAAAACACTGCTACATGGAAAACAAGAGAGGACTTCCAAAATAAGAGAGTCACATGGTTTCAAGGGTCTTCCCCCAAGAAAAATTTAGGGAACAACCTTAGGGATCATACATCATGAATATGTTACTCATTTGATCACCCTATAGATAATGATATGGACTTCTAATGTGACACCAAAATCATGTGAAGGAGTTTTGATATGTCAAATGGATCATGTAAATCCTAGACTAATGCTTGAAAAAATATGAGGAACATATGAAATAAAGAATGAAAAAGTACTAAAAATGAATGAAGAATTATGATAATATTGATTTTATGATCTTCATGAACTTATCATAACAAACCTAGATCATGTTGTAGCATCCAAACATATCACCCATGTCATGAAACACCCTTCGTACATGCCATATAGATCAAGTGATGTCCTTTGGATGTGTCAACCAAGTCATGTGACACCCTCTAAACATTTTATCCAGGTCATGTGATGTCCTTTAGATGTTCCAACCAAATCTTGTGACACCCTATGGATATGTTGATCAATTTTTATAGACTCCTATAGAGATGTTTTCCAAGTTTGGTTGTTTCATCAGGGAATGTCTTCCAAGTCATGTAGAGTCCTTTCAAAATATTACTATGTTCTTATGAAGTTATCCAGCCACATCAACCAAGTTATGAGACACCCTTCAAGCATTTCATCAAGGTAATATGACACCCTATGGGAATGACACTAAAATCTTGTGATGTCCACTAGACATGTAATCCAGGTCTTCTGATGTCTTGCAGAAATGCCATCTAGGTCTTGAAAATTCCTCCATACATTCTATCTAGATCATGTAATTTCCTCCATAAAGGTCAATTGTATCATAAAATTTTCTTTGGATATTTCTTCTAGGAAACCATAACATGTCCACAAATCCTCAAACATGTACAAACTCCCTTATAAATATCGTAAATATAATTATAACATCTCAAGAAGACAATAAGGACATGTCAGGATGACAATAACGACATATCAGTAAGATATCTTAGTACCTGATGACATTTTCTACTAGACATATTCAGATATACACCCAACTGAACTATGAGAACTTTGATTCCTATTACAGGAAGGATGTATAAGACACTTTCCTAATGTATGGGCTCTAATGGGACTCCACCTTAGTGTATGTCCCTCCATATCTCAAACATTATAACCCTTGGGAACCAATCCATCCCGTGGGTTTACAATCCATTATCATGTATCAGTGGATTGAGGAGACAATCGATCTACGATGACTCTAATTCATATGATAAGTAGGATACATAACATATCTACCTAAATCTTAAGCTCGATACATGGTTCCTATGTTCCGTCATATATTTATTTTCCATGTGATGTTAAAATTCATGGATGAATTGGACTATGTGGGTTTGTAATCCTATCATAAACATGATACGTAGGATTCATAAAAGGAGCTTTTGTGGGTTCTTTCAAATGATGTGTGGTTTTTGGGTACTTAGGTGTAGTAGAGCAGCTCACCAAGGTTGTCTCTCAATGAGAAAATAATTAGAATAAATTATTATAAGTATTTTGAATATAATAAGATATAATATATAAAATAATTAAAATTATGGGGATTTTTTAAATTTATATCATAATAAAAAGTAATCTAGAAGAAAATTTAATTTTTTATTTTTAATATAAAATTCGATTAATAAGAAACAATGAGAGGATGTCTTTTAGAAATTATTTAAAAGACATAATTGATCTTACTCTACCTCTTCAGTTACTTATTTTTAATTATTATTTAAATTAATATCCACGTAATTTTGATCCCATAATTTTTTTATCCCTGAACCCTATGAGAATTAACTTTACCATGAAGATGAAAAGAGTTAATCCCTAGACTAGTTTCGGAACATGAAATCATAACATGCTACTTTGATTGTTGTTCTAAGGGTAGCTTATGGTCAGTATTAAATTAGGGCATAAATACATTCTATAAATAAGGATGAATGGATTTTTGGGATTATATTCAAACTCAACAAATTTATCCCATATGGTTTGTTTTATTGATTATGTTTGCACTCTCACAATTTACACAAATCTCGACCTCGCATGCTTTTCATTAAATTGTTCAATTGCTTGATTAGTTTCTTCAAATTTAAAAACTCAATTCATTGATTATATTATGTAAATTAAAGTATCTCATTGATTCAAACTAAATAAATTAATTTCATAGGTCAAATAATGGTGGGTTTTGACCTGCCCAAGACACAACCTATATTTTTTTTGATTTTATTGTTTCTTAGGGTGTACAACAGTCGGATAATAGGTACACACACATACATCAATTTGGTAATGTAATGAAACTTATTGGAATATAAATGAACGTATTAACCATCCATTGATATAAAATGGACTTTTTTACCTAACATTTCTATACATTTAATTGAGTAGGAAAAATTCCACAAGTCATGGTTGAATGGAAAGTTATGTGGACAAATCACTAACACAATTTACCATGAAAAAATATCATAAATAACAGTGTTAACATCTAAAAGTTTTTATAATGAGACAACTAATCATATCATCAACGACATCAATTTAATATAAAACTCAACCTTTTTATGGAGAAATCTTTCATGCTTATCATGCCAGTAATAAATTTTGAAAACATGAATTTTCCATATATTCCATATCTAAATGAGAATTATACATGATATGTTTTTTTCTATTTTTTTTACTTTTTTGTTTTTTTGATTTACAAAAAACACATAATAAAAAATATACACAAAATAAAAAATGAAAATCCTAAATAAAAAACCCAAAATTTTGTCCCCTCCCCCATACATAAAATATTTCATTCTCCTCAATGTGAACTTATGAGACAATATGTGAACATGAAATGAAAAATTTTAAATATAAAAATAATATAAAAGTGAAAGGGTTAGGGAGAGCCTCATATTCTCAATTGATGATGGGTTAATTTTGTGTGATGAAATCAACTACATGGGTGGAAATTAGTTCAATGTATATCATCAAACATTTCCCATTGTTTGTAATTCTCCTTCTAGTGCACTATTGTGTGATATACACTACACCATAAGAAAATAAATTAGACACAACATGAGTAAATAACCATTGGGAATGGAACTTAATACACATTAGCTTCCGTTATGAAATTTAGTGTAGGATTTTCTCACCAACATGAATCTCCCTTTGTTGGATCGTTATGTTAGGAGCCAGTTTTGATCATTCCTTGCAGAGCCTTGAGTTATAATATAATGACAATAAAATATCATCATGCTTTTGATTCATAGCTTCCATTGAATTACTACTTGGAAAAAATCCATGTTTCATTTCTTTATAGCCCAATAATCCTGATACTCGACTTCCATAGGGAGATGATATGATTTCCCAAACACAATATGAAATGGGGACATAATAATAGGGGTCATGTATTCAGTCATATAATACCACAACATATCATCCAATTTCTTTCTCCAAACCATCCTATTCGGATAGACATTTTTCTCCAAAATTTATTTTAACTCATGATTTGAAACATCAGCCTAACAATTTGTTTCAGTGTGGTATGGTGTTGATGTTTTATATGTCACACCATAATTATAAAGGCAGGAAGCCAAATTACGATTACAAAATTGTTTCCCCTTATCAGTGATGATATCATATGGTACACAAAACCTACAATAAATTTGTTCCTTGAAAAAGTATGCTACACCATAAGAATCATCAGCCCTAAGGTCCTTAGAATCCTCCCATTTTCTCACATAATCAACACTGATCAAAATGTACAATAAACTAAACGAACATGTAAAGGGACCCACACAATAAATTCCCCAAACAAAAAAAATCTAGGAGAATAATACTAGTTGTTGGGGCACCTTGTGACTCTTAGAAATGTTCCCAGTGTGTTAGAAATGAGATCATGACTTTGAAAACACATGGGAATCATTAAATAATCTAGGCCAATATAATACAGAGTCTATGACTTTCCCAGTGGTTTTTTGGGGTCCAAATATTCCACCATAACTAAGTGTGTCAAAAAAATGTAAAACAGACTCAAACTCATGATTAGGAACAGACCTCCTAATAACATAGTCACTACACGTGCTCCATAGGTAGGGATCATCCCAAAAATAAAATTTGGACTCGCTATTTAATTTTTGAATTTGACATTTCTTTCAATTTGTAGTAATTTCAAAGGCAAGAAGGTAGTTACCTAAATCTGTATACCAATGATGTGTAAGTGAGTGTGTGTATAGATGATCATTAGGAAAAGTGTCCCGAAGTGGTACTTGGTCCATGGTATCAACCTATAGTGTGTGAGTAATTATATTTATGTGGTCCACCACCTAGTTTTCTGAACTCCTTTTACCTTTCCCTCAATATGTATTTCTTAAATAAGGAGTATCCATTTGAAAAGGTTGGGATTTGTATTAGGATTCTTCAATAGGTACCTTAGAGCTACATGGTCAAAAAACAACTACTTTATTGACCAATAAATATGAATAGAATTTATCTGAAGAATACATGATGACAAGAAACACCTTTTCCCTGGTTTTGTAGTTTTACTTGGAAAATTCAAATGTTCTCGAAGCATAGTCAATCAAATGTGAATGTCCTTCCACCCTCTTAGATAAGATAGCTCTAACCTCAAAGTTGGACACATCACACAAAATCTAAAATGGATCTTCCCTCCACGTGGTTTTTATAATCATTAAAGTTGTCAGATTATTCTTTATATCATCAAATTATAAACTTCATGAATCATCATAAATGAAGTCAATATCTTTTTTAAGTAGTTGGGATTATGGTAGAGCGATCTTACTAAAATCTATAATGAAGTTTCTATAAAAGCCTTCATTCCCTATGAATGATATAACATCTCGCACAAATGGAGGATATGGTATGGAATAAATAATATCTACCTTTTATATATCAACCTCTATCACATGTTTTGATACTACATTCCTTAAGACAATTCCATAATCTACCATAAAATGTCATTGTTCAATATTCAAAACCAGATTCTTTTCAATAGAAATATTTAACACCTTTTCCAAAAAAAGATTCATTTTGAAAATTAGGATCCATTCACAATAAAATCATCCATAAATGCCTCAATATAGGTCTCATTGAAATATGAAAAAATTCTCACCCCGTATATATGGAAGGTACCTAGGGCATTGTATAGTCCAGATAGAATACATTTGTAGGAAAATGTAATGAATGGGATAGTGAATTTTGTATTCTCTTGATCCTATAGAGCTATATTAACCTAAAAATTTCAATAAAATACATCTAATAAACAATAATGTGTTTTCCCAGATAGTATCTCAGACATTTGATCAATAAATGGGAGTATAAAACTGTTCTTGCGACTGGATTGATTTAGTTTCCTATAATCAACACACACACACCAACTGTTTTGTACCCTCCTTGAAACTAGGACCTCTCTATCATTTCTAGAAATAGTAACACCACTTTTTATAGGAACAACCTGAATTAGACTCACCTAATAGTAATATGACATTGGATAAATTATACCTAAGAGTAGAAAATTTTCAACTTATTTTTTAACAACTCCCAAAAGAGTTGGATTATGTCTCCTTTATGGATAGCTAACAGGTTTGGTTCCATCCTCCAGAATAATTTCATTCATGAAGATTGAGGGGATAACAACTGATATGTTATCCAAGGTCCACTTGACTTCCCTTATGTTTTCCCTGAAAATATTCAAAACTTTTTTTTTATTTTTAAAATGGAGATCGTTAGCAATAATAACAGTTAATATCTCACCACTAAACAATTATGAGTATTTTTGATTTGATGGAGATGGCTTGAGTTCCAATGAAGGAGGTTTTTTACGGTTGGATACATTGAATGAATTGAAATATGTTCAAAATGAACATCAGTGCGAATATATGCATCATTAAAATCATAGAATAATGCATCATGTCCATTGTCATACTCCACATCCATGTAATAATTTAAGAACTCATGATAAAAATCAAAATATGAATCCATTTTGAAATCAAATTTAAGAGAGGTATGTGAATTAGAAATAGGTGTGGCAGTGCTCTTAGAAATAAAACTGGAACCAATTATCATAATCTCTCTAATAATATGACAATAAAAATCCATGGGGTTTTTACTTGGTGTTTTAAAATGGGAGATAACCAAAGAAGAATGGTCCTTTAAGAGGTACTTCATGGATTCCATACCATTAAATATGAAAAATTCATCTACAAACTCCATGGAAAGTGTACCCTCATTAACAATTATGATTTTTTTTTTGTTTTTTTGAGGAAGTTCATACCGAAGATAATGGGATCATGAGAACTTACCTGATCATCATCCATGATAATCATAAATAAATATTATTGAAAGATCATTTCTATTAAAAAAACAAGTACATCCTCAAGGATTCCCACTGGATATGATATAGATCTATACAAAAATTTTAAGACTACTCTCATAAACTAAAAATCACAAACCTGTAAGGAAGATAATAAAATGTGTGGAATTACATTTATGGAAGCTTATAAATCACATAAATCATTAGAAATGTGTAACTCCATTATGGTACAAGGGTTGATGAATATATATGGATCCTTTCAATTTTTTGACATTGTATGAGTTGGTGTAATGAGTGCTAACACATTCCTTCTAAGATAGATCCTCTCATTTCTCGTGAGACTACTTCAATTCATACAATGTTCTTTTAAGAATATGTCATACCTTGGGATATTCTTGATGGTTGTAAATAGAAGGATGTTGATCTCAATAAGCTAGAATGTATCCAAAACAACTTTTTTCATCACCGCTTTTTCCATATTCTTGTTTTTTACAATTTCTTTTGGAAATATAATGGGTTTAAGAGAACCAACATCAATATTTTTTGTACATTTTTCTGTATCATGGGTTTTCTCATTAGTTGTTCTTGGATTGGGCCTTTACAAAGTTGAGGTGAATCTTGGGGGAAATATAGGTGCAGATGTATCATTTGTTTTCATACCATTTTTCAATGAGATGACACTGCTATTCCCCTTGGGATTTGGAGTAATTTGGGAAGGTATATTTCCAGATATCTTACTTACTAGTTCATAGAGGGTGGTGGAAATCTGGATCATTTGTGTCTTCAAATTCCCTAACTCAGAAACTTGACTCTTTAGGTCATTCTGTTGATTAAGAATAGTTTGTTTCAAAATATCATCATTTTTAGAAGATCCCTTTCCTTGATAATTCCCTTGTTTTTTCCCTGTTGTTTCTTAGTCTTCAAATATCCTTTGGGTTTTTTTGGAAACCCTATTGTTGAGGTGGAGGCAACTGGATGTTTTGTCTAAAATGGGGCCTTTGTTATTGTCTTGATCCATACCTTATGTCTGATTGATCCTTACACCATTTTTGTATGTTGCTGAAAAGGAATCATAATTATTCAATGGATGTGGCTGTTGTTTCTACTGATATGGGATCCTATGTAACAAAACATTACAATACTATGTCTCTTGTAATTTGGGAAAATAATTAGTTGGGTGGTCTGTTTCTATGAAAATACCAAAAGTTCT
Organism: Viscum album; assembly: GCA_963277665.1. NCBI lineage: Eukaryota > Viridiplantae > Streptophyta > Magnoliopsida > Santalales > Viscaceae > Viscum > Viscum album. The sequence goes on from OY728162.1 coordinate 197,248,612, forward strand.
TGTATGAGTGGTTTGGGATGTCTTTTGATCCAAATAAATCTATCTCACTAAAGTGGTAAATTCATTGATCTTCTTTTCAATTAAATGACTTTCAAGAGAAGATGGAATTACCTGATGTACTCTCCTTACATGTGGTGTAACTCATTCACAAAATTATTCAGAGTTTTGTGCCATCTTGTCAATTAATTCACATGCTGATACTGGTGTTTTTTCTTCCAATTATCCTCAAGACATGGCATCCACCATGCTACTTTCCATAGGTGTGAGGTCTTCATAGAAGTATTGGATGACAAGTTGGTCACAAATTTGGTGATGTGGGTAGCTTGAACACAACTTCTTGAATTACTCCCAGTACATATACATTGAATCTACTTAGGCTTACTTGAATCTTGTGATATATTTTTCAATTGTAGTGGTCCACGATGTAGGAAAAAATATTGGCAAGAAAATAATTTTTAAATCATTCCAACAAGTTACATCTTCTAGTTGTAAAAAATACATCCAGTCATTTTTTATTCCATTAAGTGAGAATGGGAATGATCTTAGTTTTATTTGATTTTCAAATACATTTCTTGGGTTGATAAAAGAATAATAAATACTTATTAAAAATTGGATCCTCGCCAGATAGTCCATAAAATTTTTGAAATGTGTGAATTAACCCAGATTTCTGTTAAATGTCTGATTCGAGATTTGGGTATGCAATACAATTTGGACGATATCTAATATATGGAGCATCCAATTATCAAATGGTTATATTATGTTCATTATTATTGTTTACATCCATTGTTTCTTGTTTTATGTTTGAATATAAATTGGTACCAATTTCAATATTACTAGAATGGATGAATTCTTTAACTATTTGAATGTTGAAACATCCCATAGACTGGCAGTGTCATATTTGGTCTTGAATACTATGTTCACTATCAGGTAAAATTTAAATGACCCTAAGGATTTGTTCATTTCATAAATGAAATAAAAATTAAATGAACAAAATTGGACCATAATAAAATAAAAATGGAATTTTTGAGTTGATAGTCCAAAAAAATAACAATAAAACAAAAGAGGAAGAAAAAAACCCATATTAGGTAATGATGGAAGAAATAAGAGAAGAGGAGAATCAAATGAAAATAAAAATAAATACATATAATTGGTGGAAAAAATTACTTTCCTCCCTACAAGAAACAATAATTTGAAAGGTGTTTTCATGGACACTTTCAAATGATTTGTGGTTTTTGGGTACTTAGGTGGAGTAGGGTGGCTGACCAAGGTCATCTCTCAAATAGGTAGTAATTAGAACAACTTATTAATAGTATTTTGAAAATAATATAATAAAATATAAACACACTAATTAAATTTATTGAGGGGTTTTATCATTTTTAAATGAATAATAAGTATGTGGAAAGAATATTTAATTTTTGTGTTTTAATTTTTGAATGAAATTCTATTAATAAGACATAACAAGAAGAAGTTTTCTTAAAAAATATTTAAAAGGCATAATTGATCTAAATATACATAATCAGTTAATTATTAATAATTATAATTTAAAAATAAAATCTACTTAATTATGATCCCTTAATTTGTTAATCCCATAACCCTATGAGATTTAAATTTACCATAAAGATGAAAGGAGTTAAACCCTTTGCCAGCTTTGGAACATGCAATCGCAGCACCCTCCTTTGATTGTTGTTCTAAGACTAGAATATGGGTAGTGGTAATTTTTGGAACAAATAAAATCAATAAATAAGGATGAATTGATTTTAAGGATTATATTTTAACTCTAAAAATTTATCCCCTATGGTTTTGTTTTACAGGTTAAGTTTGTGCTCTCACAATTTACACAAATCACAACCTCATGTGTTTTTGTGTAAACTATTCAATTTCATAATGAAATTTTAATAATTTAAAAACTCAATTAATGGATCATATTATGTTAATTACATTATCTCATTTACTCAAAATAAATAAATGAATAAGGTAAGAAGTTTATTGATTACTAATAATACTACTCTTCTATGGTCGGTGTTGTCATTGTAGAAACAAATTTCATTAACAATGATTTAGAAAGGGTTTAATCAAATCCCAATGTTACTATTTATTTATATAGAAAATTATAATATTAAATAAGAATAAAATGTAAAAAAATAATAAATGTAATAAAAAATTAGATTTTTATTGAAAGAACAAAATTAGTACAATAAAGAAAGGAAAAGAATATCATTTTGGAGAAGATCCTTGGTTGGTAGCTTCCCTACTCAAATTGTGAATTAAAATTTTATGTAACCACTTTTCCTCTTTCCAATATATCCTAATTCAAGTCTCATACTATTAAAATGAGAAAATTACATATTTATAGATTGGAGGTGAGGATAAGCTATATGTGGTTTTAAGTGTTAATGGGGAAATTCGGACAGATATTTTATTCCCACTTGAACCACCATATTGAACATAAAAATGTGAGAATAAACTATCCATCTAGAGGGATTATTTGTTCACAATACTATTATAGATATTCTCTCCAAATTTGGGCCCAATCTAAGCATGTATGAAGATTTTATGGTCCATATACTGTAGTTATGTCCAATCTGGCGAGTCTATCCCAACATTGAGTTCATGGACCATTTACTTCGACATGAAAGAATGTAATGAAAGAAAAATTGAATCATTATTGGTATTTATTATCATGTATCCTAAACATGAGGAACCATCCATGTATTTTTAATAAACAAAAATGGCCAACCCATTGTGAAAAAATGTAATGACATAATGACTAAATCATTATAGTAATTGGGAATTATGTCACTTAATCTTGAGGAACCATCCACGTCGTTCTAATAAATAGTGACTTCAAGCCGATTAGAAAATATGTAATATATTATGAATCTTATGTAGGATTCATAGGTAATCCTATTCATTTTTTACATCTTTTTAAAATGACCTTGAATAATCACACGATTTGTTCCATGTACCACTGGAAAAGAACCCATCCTGAAGATCCCCATGCCCAATCTATTTAGAATTATAGAAATATAAGTTTCATTTCTGAGTCTAGAATACCTATTAGATCCATATATATATATATATATATCATTAGATGTATTATTTAGGTAACTTCACCCATGTCATTCATTGATACACACATACCTATTTACACCTTCACCGAGTGAAGTATCGAGATATCATTTCATATAAGCAATTTTTTATCCACATAAAAATTAGAAATATTTAAACTCTCACACACATATACTTATAAAAATATGGAGAATATATGTTATTTATGAATCAAATTTTATTGATTGCATCATCAAACCAAATATTTTAACTCTGAGAAGCCTACTTCATTCCATAAATGGACCATTGAATAATTGATAACTTATACTTCTCATTTGGAACTTCAAAACCTTTTAGTTGTATTATATAACCATCCTAACCTAAATTCCCATTAAGGAAAATAGTTTTTACATCCAATTGATATTTCACATAAAAAAAGAACCGCTATGGAAAGAAAAATCAGGATGGAATTTATCATCACAGTAGGTAAAAAAATTTATTTATAGTCAATACCATAAACATTCGTGTAACATTTTGCAACCATACTTGCTTTATAGGAAGAAAATATACCATCTATGTCATGTTTCCATAAATAAAACCCACTTTTACCCTATGGGTCTCACCCATTTGGGCACATCCACCGCATTCCAAAATTGGTTAGTGTGTATGGATTCTATTTCATATTTTATTTATTTTACATATTTATTAGAATAAAATATCTATATGACCAGATAGTGTTTGGTAGGTTCATCATTCGTGAACATTACTACATCATCATTAGAGATGAGAAATCTTAATTTCTATCTCGTAGTTCTATGAACCGTCGAGTCTCCTAAATATGACCCTTATGTCTCATTTCAATCATCGAAGAACCTTGGTGGATGGGTTTTCTTGATTTGTCTTCAATACTTGGGGATTACATGATTGTGCGGTCATGGGTATCCATGATAAATGTCACTAGATGATTAACTTTTCTTCTGAAGAGGAATTGATTTGCACATGGTACAGGGCTCCTCGCAGCTACATCAGATGTAAATATTTCCAATTCCATGGGTTGTATGATCTCTATATGAACAAGGATTCATCCCTCGTAGTGACATGGGTATTTTTGCCTCAGCTTTCCTTGCCTTTTCAAACCCCTATGATTATTTGAATGTTGGTAAATATGGTGTGTCACTATTTCTCTTCATATATCTGAACTTCTTCGGTGTTCCAGACAATTAATGTGAGGATCTATGTTGAGGTGGATGTATAAAAGACACTGATTGAGTGGGTTTGGGTCATGGTTTTTTAGGAGTTTAGGTGCGGGCAAGTAGCTGTTATTGAATCCTAGGTTGATCACTACTTGGTATGTTGTAGTTTCGGTCATGGGGATACTCTTTGTCATCTCTCCAAGCATAGGAGGCCCTCTTGTGTGAAGGATAATATCACAGACTCTAGTCCTGCCCTTAGTGAACCATTGCTGTAGAAACCTGTATGTGTGCCACCACCTGAACCAAAGGTCAGTGAAGTGTTTGGCAGGCTAAAGTTTAATCTTCAATTGACTATTCTAGTGGGAGATTCTATTTCAGCTACAGCTGGTAGTCCTTCAGGTGGAAAATATGATTCAGGGAAGCTTCATGATTCTTCTTTTTTGAATGTGGACTTGCATGTAGGATCTATTAAAGAGTATTTGGTAGAAGGAGATGTTGATGGTGGTAAATGGGTTGCAGTTTAGAAAGGTGGTGGTCATTTTTCTCCTTCATATTTTGCTGAGCTAGTTAAGGTTGTGAGGGGTGGCCAAGTGATTGATCAACCCACACAACTTGATGGTAATGATTCTTAGGCCGACATTAGGGTGCTAAAAGAGTCTCAGATCGCTAATGTGAATGATCAAGTTTCCTTGAGCCAACAAGTTCCCCATATTAACAAGGCTACAAAGGTGACTGAGGTGAATAATCTATTATTTTTGTTGGATGAGGCATGGAATAAAATGAGGATATCGAAGGATGAAATACTGTCATTCCTAGGTGGAAACGTAAGTAGGTCAGGAGTAGAAAATCAGAATAAAAGGAATCGAGTGACCAAGGAGGGGTCTCAAGTGATCAAGAGGGGGTCCCTCATACTAGTGTGGACTATGATTTAGAGGTATTGGTTCAATCCGGTTCACGGAAAGGTAATGAAGGAAACCTCCTAACCAGAATCCTTTTGGATCCCAAGGGGCAGAAGTCAAGACTACGCAAAGACTATTTAGGATCTCCAATGACTGTAGTAACCAGATTGGTAAGAAAGGCTGAGTGAAATGACATAGAGCATATTTCTAGGTTTTATTACTTAAACAAGGATGGGGTCTCTGTTTCATGTAAGACCCCTATGGAGACTACTTCAAATGTTAGTCAATCTATTGTGAACAGAGCTGAGAAGCAGGAGAGTGCATGGTTAGACCCTTCGGTGATAAGGAAGTAGATATTTCAGGAGTAGGAGGGGAGGATTTCGTAGTTGATGTGGCTAAAAATATTCTCGAGATTTATTATGTCCTCTGAGGAAGAGATGATGGAGGGGATTCTGATCATTCAAGTCACAAATGAGGATGTAGAAATGACGAATGGAAGACGAGTTCAAGTGGATGTAAGCATGGAGTAATGGTGCCAAAATTGGGAAGGACAAAAAGGCTTCCCCACGAAGCCTATTCACGGAGCCCCTACAACACCAAGGCTTGTGCAAAACTCCCCCTTTGTGAACCGGCTACGGATAGAGTAGGCGGGAGGCTCCACAAACCCATTTGACATTCATGAACTCACCACGAAGTAAGGAGTCGGAAGGATCCATGAACCCATTTGATGTTCATGAACCCGCCGCAGACCAAGGAGGGGGGATGCTCCACAATTACGACAAAATGTCGCGTGTCTTCCTACCCAACAAGCTCTACTTCACTGTGACTCTTGCATATAAATACCGGGATCCCCTCAAGCCCAAAGGATGGATCATCCAACCATTCACCTTCTTAGCTCCCAAATCGTGAATCAATTTCTGCTATGTGAACCATGAGCTCCTCAAGGTACATTAGCATCGCAAAGTTCTTATCCCATGGTTTAAATTCGGCCCCTATTCAAGGAGGAATTCCCTTAGCAGTGCCCACAAGCCTTCATGAAGGAAGAGGATCCCCAAAGGGACTCGGTTTTTGTAGGGAACTTGTGATTCATGAAGTAACCTTCATGGACATGTGACCTACATTCTTATGAAGGGTCACTATGCTTCACGAGGCACATCACATTGAAATACTATGCTTTGAGGGGATCCCTTTCTTCACAAGGCATTGATCCGCAAATGCCATTCCACTTTGTGAAGCACCTTCAATATTCACCTACACCCTACACCTAGGCTTGGCCACTTCAATTTGCGAAACAGACCCCTTTGCAATGCCCCCCCACTACATGGAGCACCAGAGCTTCCTAAGACTTCTACAAATGAACCTTTTTGCTCTGTAACTCCTTTTCTCGTGCGGCCCATCAAGATTACACGGAGAAATTTAAAGACCCATTGGGAAGAACATCCCATTGCATTGTTTTTCCTCATGCTTCTTCGCATAGGAATGCTAACAGCTATTACTTCTTCGCATAGCCACACTAATGTGGACCCCCCCAGTGAATCACTCCATGACACCCCTAGTCACAATGTTTCCCATGCCTTCCATTCACCAAGGTGTAAAGGGTGAAGGTTATGTAAGTCCTAGGGGTTCATAGTGAACTCACCTCGTTCGAGCTGCAGGATGTTAAAATTCCAAGTGCCATCATCCTCGGAACATGACGTTAAACTGTGGCCTCACCGCGCACATTTTACGCGGGGTTCATCAGCTCGAACACTCTCTATGCCCGATCGTCTCTACGGGAGTGATATATTACTCACATGGAATGTGATCCTCCTTGCTGGAGTGGCACCTATCCACGGGGAAGGTCATCCACCTCGGTGTAAGCCCCTAGCCTTTCTTGCGGGATGTAATACCCCAACTAATCCTGTCTTCTTCTTTGCCAAAGACCATAAGGGGAAAGGGGAATAGGGACCTTTGTTATCTTGTCCCTCTCACATTGAGATTTATCACATCGGGCTTCCATCCTAGAGTAAGTCCCAACATCCATCTCTTTGGGATGCTAACCACACGTAAGCCCTTGTTTCCTCTTTGGGCTACTAACCACGCGTAAGCCCCTGTTTCCTCTTTGGGTCACTAACCATGTGTAAGCCCCATTCCACATCCCATGGATGAAACTTTCACGATGTGGTTTTCAGGTCTCTACTTAATATAATTTCTCACACTAAGCATGACTCATGTTGTCTTAGAGTAAGCATCATCCAAAACACCCTCCCAAGGCTGCCTTAGAGCATAATCCCCAGACACCATCCTAAACTATGTGGACTTTGATCCTTTCCAAGGCAGGGTACGTAGGAAGCCTCCCTAAGGTTCAAGACCAACACCTACTTGGTCCCAGCCACTTCATAATGGTTCACCAAGTCACCCCATCCTGAACTATGTGGACTTTGATCCGTTCCAAGGTATGGTACGTAGGAAGCCTCCCCGAGGTTCAAGCCCAACACCTACTTGGTCCCAACAACTTCTCACTGGTTCACTAATCCCTCGTCATTAACTATGTGGACTATGATCCTTGCCAAGGTAGGGTATGTAGGAAGCCTCCCTGAGTTTCAATCCCAACACTAACTTGGTCCCGGACACTTCACATTGGTTCACCAAGCCCCCATCCTGTATTATGTGGACTTTGATCCTTTACAAGGCAGGGTATGTAGGAAGCCTCCACATGGTTCAAGCCTAAAACCCATTGGTCCCAACCATCTTCATGTCGTTTCCCACCATCCCATATGTACTACATGGGTTTGATCTCTGTCTTCTAGGTAGGGTATGTAGGAACCCTCCATGAGGTGAAATACCAATTAGCGGTAAGCCTTTGTCAACCCCGAATAGCAGTATACTATTGTGCCCCCATCCAGTGGTAAGTTGTTGTGGTCACCATTCAATAGTAAGTCATTGTATCACTCAATCAATGGTAAGTCGATGATGTCCCCTTTATTGGGACTCACATTTTTAGTCTACCCCTCGGGCATCAGATCAACTTGGGTTGCTAACCACGCATAAGCCCTAGTATATCATCAGGTCATTGTCCTCTACGTCCACCCTGATTCTATACCCTCGTTGGAACTATGTGGACCCTCAAGAGATTGCACCCTTCTGATCCACTCTAGTCGGTGTTCCGATCAGTCTGACCCATATCTACTAGACATTAAACTCACGGCATACCCCATGTTAAACATGGGAAGCTGTGGAAAATCTCATAGATATGCCTATGGAATATAATTCCCCACATTCAATGTGGGATGCCTCATGCCTCCACGCCCTTGAGAAGCCCTATGATAAGGGGAATAAGATAGACGTGCTAGTGATCTAGAATCTAGACATTCCAGTTATGTCCAACGTGACTACTCCCCAGACCGAAGGTTTCTGCCCTGACCGGACCCTTTGGAATGTCCTGACAGAAGCATCTAAATTAAACGGTGTCCATAAATACATGGCACTAGGATGAGTTTCACAAACAACGTATTAATCTATAAGGGAGACCCAAACTTGTTGGAGAGCTCTGAGGAGGAATCCATGGAAGGAAGAACCAATATCACATCATCCCATTTCGATCAAGGAGAAAATGTCCATGAACAAGTGACGGATGCCGCCCGGCTTTGGAAAGTGGGAATACGAGGTGAAAAATAGCACCTTCTTCTTTAAACAGACGAATGCGCACGCCCCTGCAAAAGTGTCAGAAACCGAAATGGTGAACCTAACATGAAGTCTATTCCCCTCAATGTGAAGATTAGTATCATTTGAGGAATTAGTATACTAGCGTGTCACCAGATCCAGTTATTCGGTGCTAGGTCCCACCAAGAAAATAGTTAGCCTGGCATGAACTCACCATAAGTTGGGGTAGTCAAAATGTTAGACATCCCGATATGTGACGTTTTCAGTGTGGATCCATCATACCATCCATGGAATACAGAATGGTGTTGGGGTACTGTTTGTCGATTCCTTTTCTTTCAGCACTAATGGGTTAATCTCCTTGATTTCTAGGAACTAATCTTCTGCAAGCTTTCGATCACCGCCCATCCACCGACGCAGGGGAAAAGGCAATGCCAACGTGGAAGTCCCGCAAAACTCTAACACTTCTACAATATCCTCCACATCCACAATGGTTGGTTGCCCACACCCCATATCCTAGTCCGAATTCATTCAGTGGAGGGTGATCAACGACCTTGTACGCCGGTATGAGGATGAGGGGATTATCTTTACTCAAGATATGGACCACCACAATCTAGAGGTGTCTGCGACTTGTTGCCATCGCCACCCCCCAAGGGCCAAGGAGGGACCAATGATCCTCACTCTAACGTACAATTTTTTCAAGAGCCTCTCCCCAGAATGCCTCGATGAATCCATGTCCTACACTGATGAGGTTGGGGACGTCTGGGCCAGCCTGACTAGGATCTCACTTCAGGGGCTCCCAAGGAGGGCTCCCACTAGGTCGTGCCAGCACTGCCACCCGGTCCCACGATTTGAGGAGAAGTTAAGACATGTTCCTGCACCACCGGCCCTAGTCCAGTTAATCCGATGCTAGCATCAGGAGCATGTCGATGAGGACACCAGCCAAGAGGCATCAATGTTAGCAACTACTGTGGCCCAGGCCACCACCGATGTATATGATAAGCCCCATGTGTATGATGAGCATGGTAATTCATATAACCAACCCAGATCGAGGACCCAACTACCCCACGGGAAGGATGGGTTGACTCTCTTGGTCACCAGTGCAAGTAGTGGTTGCCACGGGCTGGCCTGCAGCAACAACACCCAGTACAGAGGCCCTCCCCATATTTTCACCATGGAGAATGCAAGACTTCCCCTCTCACAAGATAGGCATGTAGGTCATCCCCGTGCTTCCTTTAATCCAAATGAGGGTCCTCCCCATGGTAGTGACACTCCGTACATGAGTCTCTCCCATGCGCATTACATTGGGTATGGAGTCATTCCTCCAGCCACAGATCGCTGGTGTGGAGACATTGCACATTCGGTTAATCTCCAGTGTGGGGCCCCACCCCATGCTCTTATTGCAGCTGAAATATTTCCTCCTCACCCCATCAATCATACCAATGAATTAAATCTTCGCTTCACTAGCACCCAGCATGGAGGTCTTACTCGTGTTTGGCTTGAACAGTATGAGGACCTTCCTCGAACTGATGTCACTAGAGGAAACAAGCATGGAGGTCCTATCTGTTCTCCTATCAACATCAGTGGTGGTCCTACCTGCTCTAACATTTCCCACAGAGGTCCTCCCTATGTCCCCTTAGATACATATCCTGGTGCTCCTCGTACCCCGACTTATTTAGGTAGAAATCCCCTCCACCCTAGCACTAGTACGACCAAAGGTCCCCCTCATGCCAGAAATATACCCTATCCTGAAGATCCATCCCAAGGTAGGATGGTGGGTTGTCTCCTCCATAAAAAGAATTCTAAGAAGATTCATACTGAGATCAAAGTATTCTATTTCTTAGATTCTGAGGCGGAATACTACTCAGCATTGAATCCCTCACCTAGATACTTTGTGTCAAGGGATGGGGCAGCAACAAGGGGAATCAGCCTCATACTTTCAGAATGTGAGGTCCATCGGATTCCCACCCCCCTCCGTAGGTACATCTAAGAAGAATAAAATTCGGCGTTTCCCCTACGTCCGACCACGCAGTCGCCACCATCATCACCAGAAGCACTCTCTTACTTGTCTGGAGATCACAAAGAGCTATTATGGGGACCAATGGTGGAAGATCAATAGCGTAGCCCATTGCCTGTATCTATAGTGGTTGTTCCGGAACCCCTGTTTTCCAGCCCATCTTACTATGATGTGGGGGATAAGAAACTACACTCTTTAGAGGATAGCCCCAAATATGATAGTTCATCAGCCCACTCACCATATTCTCCGCTGACCAGCCTACCGTCCTAGCAGTCTGCTTTCGTACCACTACTGGTTCCTCAGTCGCCTCTGGTTGAGGAGTGGGGCAATGAAGGGGCAGACCTTGAATCTGATCTAAGGAGCTTATGGGATATCCTCATAGTAAACCACTTACCTGAGAATTTTTGACCGGTTGTAGGGCTGAATTTCTATGTGCCAAAATCCCTCACCCATGAAGAAGTCAAGTGTTTCTGCCAAACCTTCTGGGTGATGCATTTTATCCTTCTTCACCAATGAGTGGCATACCCTAAGAGCCAAGCACATTTCGGGGAAATTGAAAAACAATGCCATCTAGTTGACTTGGCCACACTCCCCATGAACCAGCACCCTCAGTCACTAGGTCACCATAGGGACCTCCAACAAAGATGCATCCAGAGCTTTAAAGTGCTCCGCAGGATAATCAGAGAGGTTTCTCCCCACATACAGATCTGTGGTTAGGGGAAGTATGATGTCCTCCTCTTCATTCCTATCTAACAGAAGCCCAACTTTCCAAGTGATATCAAGGACATGACCCCAGGTAGAGTCGCGGTCAACATGGCCAGCATATCAGAAGGGGAGAATGAGCTAGATCTCCATGACAGGGGCCTACCCCCATGAGGGCATGCCATATATATTGGATCCATTGGGAATGGTTACTCTCAAACAGAGGAACTTATTCATTCTTCTTGCAACCACTGAGGCTTTAGTTCTTATCCAGAACCCTAGTAAGGGTAAAGAGAACCTCAGATCCACCAACCACTTTGAATCTTTTGGATCAGTGCAAAATATGGAGGAAGACCTAGAAAATCCGCGGTGTGTCAACAACTCTCTGAACACAAGAAGATGGTCGAAGACCTTCTTACTGAATTTGTTGTAGAGCGATGACCAGACTATGGTGTTCCTCAGTCAGGGTAGTAAGGGTAGGCACAACATCCCCTTAGCGAGCTGCCACCAGGTGACCCTAACCATCCTGTCCACACAGATAGGGTTGAGGCCGGAACTCACCGCAAGAGGGTGTTGTATGAGTCATCAAATCCGCCTGAGTGGTGAGACAATCTACGGGACCCAGCTCAGGTTCCCATAACTACTCTGTAGGTCATTCTGACAGTTTCTCCATGATTCTTTGGGTCCACTTATCATGTTGATGAACCTGCCAATGCACTGGTGTTTAGGAATCCCCATCAAGACAAGAACCCTCGTTCAGTTGATCCCATGGCGGCGCTCATCACTTGCCTCGAGGAATTATAAATTCAATAGGTGGAACTCCCACCTGATAACAAGCCATATTCTCCATGGGTGGATGATATGCCAGCACCCCCAAGTTTGAAAATCACACCTTCTCACCCTTTAATGGGATGGGTGACCTACCATAGCATTTGGCCCACTTTATTTCAAGGATTGGACCCATGTTGGGGACTCTAACGCAGCAAGAGGCCGCTAAACACCCGTGTTTTGTATAGACAATGGAGGGTCCGATGTTCATTTGGTACAACCAACTCTCCAATAGATCAATAGCAGGCTGGGAAGACCTAATTAGGAATTATCATTACTAGTTCAATTCCACCACTCGGAAGAAAAGCATAATATACCTCTTCAAGTGAAAGCAGAGGCCTGATGAGCATGTCGTGAACATTATCATCGAGTGGAAAGGGCTCACATATTCCCTTTACATTCCAATGAATCAGGAGAAATTACTGATGATTTATGTGGGGAATCTCAAGATAGAACCGGTCCCCTATCTGATCACCCATAACTACCCTGTAGGATTCTGAGACTTCTCCGATAAGGCCCAACGCCTAGAAGAATCCCTACAACAAGCTAGCCAGGCATGTCTGCTGCCTCCTAGAATCCCCGAGATAAGGGCCACCAGGGCTGAGCCCGTCGTAGTGGCCCAAATAGAGGCCCCAATACAACTAGAATTATTAGCAGTGGAGACACCTCTATAGCCTCATAGGGGTCCTCCACCTCAGGTGTAGCCTCCGGCCTAGTAACTCCCACCTCAGAATCAGCAGGTTCCCCCATGTAATGTGCCTCCACCACCCAGGCGGGATAACTAGGCTCCACCTCCTTGACAGACTCCTCTAGATCCTCATCAAAATCAGGCTCCAAAGGCCCCATTCCTGTAAAGAAGGAACCATACCTACTCTTTTAACGAGGCTCAGGTCCCCGATTACTTTGTTGTGCCTTAGAGTAGGGGATTGAATGTTTTCCTGGGTATAGGAGGACAGAAGAGGAAAACCTCACCAATCATCCTAACTACTGCCATTATAACAAGATTTTGTGGACCACCCTCAAAAACATTTATGTGTTCAATCAATGGCTCAAAGACTAGGTCGACAACAACATAGTAATATTGGGCCCAGCCCCGGCATAGGTGGATTGTGTCTTCATAAGGCCAGATAGCAGCAGTGACAGTGAAGGTGAGTGGCATAGGGTTTCTAACTGCATGTCCCAAAATTATGATGACTGGATGGCTCATAAAATAGTCTCTCATGCCCGTGGTGTTATCCCTGCATGCCTGAATCGGCCAAAGCCTTCAAAAGCCACAACTAATACTTCTACATCGTCATCTCAAATGTCCTTCTCCTAGAAGAGAAAGTGTCGATGAAACAAGGTAAACAAAGTCTTCTGCCAATGACTTCATCATCTCGTACTCTTGGCAACATCATGATGCCAGAGATGGAGATTACTCCTAGAATTCTTCCGGTAGTGGAAGATTTTTCAATTGATAGTAAAGGGTATGCTTCTATTAACACCATAGAGATGGTAAACCCCTACATGATTCCTGGTGATGGGGAGTACTAGATGGATCATCCCAAAGTCCCCAACTGTCGCGAGTGTCGATAGATCCATGACAATATGGGTCGTCATAGTTCTTTGGTCAGTTTTTCCAGCTAGGCTCTGCATACTACCGAAACCAGGCAGTAGGCCTAGTATAGAGCTCAACATGTGAAACCTTCTCATCTGGTTTCATCATGTCTGCCTTCACCGCCGTTCGTGTTGCTTGATCAGGAGAAGTCACTTAGATCACGTTGTGACCAGACACACTTTTCTATTGACCGGTATTAGCTATCAGGCCATCCAACATTAGTTACTCTGCATGCTTCAGCTAGTGAGCAGCGGTACATTCCCAGCACCAGCCTGCCATCGATCCAGCTGGTAGGGCCTTCCATACCTCCTGTCATAGAGCGACCTCCTCTAAGCAGAAGTTCATGCCTGTAATGTAAGTATGATGTTCTCAAACATATTTCAAGAATCCTAGCAAGGCTCTCCATCCATGAGGCCCTTCGTCTGTTGGAAGTCTTGAGTGAAGTCCTTTTCGAGGCTTTAAAAAGTCTCCTCTAGTTTGAGAATGAGGTAGAAACTATAGAGTCCTTTCGCACTAAAACAGTTGAGAATACTGAATTTCATGCCATTAACTACCTCTCAAGAGAAGATGAAGGTTCTCATATACATGGGAACATCCTACCACTATAAATCACTGGACACTTCAATTGAATAGAGGTTTTCCACTGTCTTGTTGAAACTTTCTCCGAGATTAATATAATCCCGGCTCAGATACATCAAAAACTGGGGTTGTTCGAGGATAATATGAGTACCTCTGACCAAAGATTCCAAGGTTATGACAGGACGGAACATACCCTATTCATCAAGATCCACATGAAGACATAGTTTGGTGGCCTAGTTGCCATCACTGAGTTTATGGTTGTTTCCCAAGACACCGCCTACAATGCGTTGATGGGTAGACCATGGCTCCACCTACATGTGGTGGTATTTTCATCATTTCAACAATGCCTTAAGTACTCCCTTAATGGTCAAGTGAGCGTACTCCAAGGTGATGCATCTCCCTTTTAATCTTGTGAATCCTTTTATCTGGATGCTGACTATTAAAAGATCAAAGACAAGCAGATTTAGGATAATGAGGTTGAGCATGCCATGGTTGTGACCTACCCATGGACAGATCTGGATGATGCCTACGTCTTCCCAATCAATAGATTGGAGGCTACAACCCCATACATGGGACAATGCTTTGTTGTTTCCAATATAAGGGGGTAACACATTCCCAAGTCTAAGAGACATCGAGAGATCACCTCGTATACTTATACAAATCAGGCATCAGTGATCCATGATCCCCCTACTCCCATAAGGTATTGGTATGTCCACCCCATGGAAACGACAATACATCATACTTTCTTGTTTCGTCGGGCTGAAATTAATCAGCTCAATACGACACGACATTATTTATTCGATATAACCAAGTGTGGCCCCTTGGGCCAAAGACCAGATGGTATTGGGTCAACAGCCGTCATTGCTATGGTTTCGGCAGCACATGGGTCCCCCAATGTAGTGTCCACTACTACTCTGGCTGGTACCAGCCACTCATCAGGATCTGTTGACTCAGAGGAAGATACTCCCATTGGGGATCCCTCCTTCATAAGTGAAGAAGAGGGTATATAGGATGATCCCCCACCTTTTAAGAGGGTGTCTCCTCCACAGTCTATGAATTGTTATAAGTGAACCTTGGTAGCGAGGCAGACCCGAACCCACATCGATCAGTTCTTCCATAACCCCTGAGGAGAAAAAGTGGTACACAGACTTCCTTAAACAACACCATGATGTATTATCTTGTAGTTATGATGAGATGATGGGAATAGATACTTAGGTAGCCATCCAATGCCTCGATCTCCCAACAAATCATCACAGGTTCAAGTAGCCTCCCAAGAAGATGCACCCTTCCCATGGTGTTATGGTCGAGTCCGAAGTTGACAAGTTCATCAGGGGAAATTTCGTTAAGGAGGTATAGTACCCCAAATAGCTAGCCAACATCATGCCGGTTAAGAAGAATAATGGGATGATAAGAGTCTGCATATTCTTCTAAGATATCAACCTTTATTGCCAAAAGGATGATTTTTCCCTTCCCATGACAGAACTCTTTATTGAGGCCACATCGGGGTTCCAGGCCCTATCCATCATTGATGGGGTTTCCAGGAATAAGCTTATCCAAATGGACCTAGAGGATGAAGAGGCTAAAACCTTCAAGAAAACAAAAGGTATTTTTTGTTATGAATTCATGCCCTTTGGCCTGAAGAATACAAGTTCCACCTATCAGCGTACCATGCATCGCATATTTAAGCCAATCCTCAGAAAATTGGTGGAATTTTAATCTTTCCAGTGTCAAGACCATCTCAAAGAACTTGAGAAAGTGTCTATCTTCCTCTGTTCTCGCCACCTGAAGATAAACCCATTGATGTGTGATTTCAGGGTCACCTCTGGCATGTTTCTCGTCTTCGTTGTTAGACACAGGAGCATCAAGATCGACTCAGATAAGATCAAGGCCATCAGCCAGATGTATCCCCTGAGCAATATCTGAGATCTTTGAGGCTTTCAAGGCCACTTAGACTATATACTCCAATTCATTATAAATTTGGTTGGCAAGTGTAATCCCTTTTCTCGGCTCATGAAGAAAGGCATTGTTTACTAGTGGGACAAGAAATGCTAGACTTATTTTGAGGAAATCAAGAAATATCTACTCCAGCCTCCTGTCTTAAATCAACCAATTTCTAGAAAGCCACTTGTCCTTTATGTGACCAACCTAGAACTATCTCTCGGCACCCTTCTCACCCAGAAGAACAGTGAGGCAACAGAGAACAGCCTCTACTACCTTAGCTGCATGCTCCTCGATGCCGAGACCAGATACACCCCTATCGAGAAAAGAAGCCTTGAGCTATTATTTGCGGTACATAAACTGTGACATTACTTGAAGCACCATGAGGTACAGATGATGTCCTGAATAGATCCACTGAAGTACATCCAGAACATCCCTATGTTGACAATCTTAGTATCTCGGTGGGCGGTAATCCTCCAGAAGTTCGACATCAGGTTCATTACTCAAAAGTCTATCATGGGTAAAAAATTGGCGGACTTCCTTGCTATCCATCCAACTCCTACGGATCATTCCCTGAATCTCAATTTTTCTAATGAATCAATTATCTTATTATACCAATCCATGTCATGCTGTAAAATTCACTTTGATGGTGCTTCCCAGATCCCCACCGGCAGAAGACTCAATGTCCCCATACTCAACATGGTGGGCCTACGAATCTTCTTCATTACCCTAGCACAAGATGTTCTACCATATTTATTCCTATTGTCAGAAGGTTGCACCAACAATGAGGCAGAGTATTATTCTCTCATTAATAGTCTTGAGTTAGTCTTCAAGATTGAATTTCCCAATTTGCATGTGAATGGGGACTCTGAAATATTCATCAAGAATATCAATCGTGACTAAGTCTTCAAAAAGTCAGAGCTTGTTCCATTGTTGGAATTCACTCTCCAGGTAATGGCCCAATTCCCATCTCGTCCTGAAGTTACTCATGTCCCTCAATATTAGAACGATTGGGATGATGCCCTAGCCAACCTAGCTTCATCATTTGTAGAGCTCAAATAGGATGATCTGATTATCCATGTAGCACACTGATGAATCATTGCTCCCATCACTCCAGCTGATGATGAAAACCCACTGGTAAGTCACCTTACTATCATCACCTCCACGTCCAGACCCCTTGATCCCCTAGGTGAATTGATGGAAGTTACTTCTGATTGGAGAACCTCCTTTATCAAGTACCTCCAAGACAGTAATCTCATGGAAAATAGGGCCTAGCGCGAGAGGATTTGATGTTGCGTGTTACAGTTTACCCTCTATGACGGTCCTGGTCGTGAGAAGACCCTCTACAATCCCTGGTTTAATGGGTTTCTCCTCTTTTTCATTCAAGGAGTTGAGATTTCCCAAGTCTTGAAAGAGGTTCATGGTGGATCCTGCAGGGCTCATCAAATCGGGCTGAGACTATCTCTACAGATCTAGAGATAGGGGTATTTTTGGCCCTCCATGATCCATGACTGCATAGAGTTCTCCAAAATGTGAAATGCATGCCAAATTCATGCTAAATTCATGCATCAGATTCCAGAGCCTCTCCACTCCACCAATTACTCCTGTGTATTTGTGGTATGGGGACATGATGTCATGGAACCATATTCACCAGTGACAGCTCACCAGTGCAGATTCATCTTGACTATTACAGATTAATTCTCCAAGTGGTCAGAGGCAGTTCCACTCAAGGAGGTTAAGGCTCGTCCCATCGTTGACTTTGTGAGATCCAACACCATCTGCAGATTCAAAGTCCCTCATGTCATCCTCACCGATAACGGCACAAACTTCAAATCAGCTGAAGAAATTGTACGCTAAGTAAAACATCCATTTTTACCATACCGCCTGATATCATGTACAAGAAAATGGAAATATTGAGGCCTTCAACAGAACCCTCTCCAACATTCTACAAAACATGGTTGGTCAGAACAAGACGAGTTGGCCAGGAAAGATCCCAAACGGCATATGGGCTTATCAGATGATGAATAGTAATTCCACCCAGGTGACCCCATATTCTCTAGTGTATGGAACAAAGGCCGTACTACCCATCAATATTCAATTTACCTCTTTGCGCACAACTATCTATGATCAGCAAGCACTAGATAAAGTAGCAGAAATCCATCGGATTGAGTTGGAAGCGCTCAACGAGAATAGGCTTCATGTCTTGAACAATCTGGAATGGCATTAGAACAAGATATCTAGAGCTTTCAACAAGAATTTTCACCTCCTCTCTTTCTTGTAAGGCAACTTGGTATTGGCCCTCAGGACACCAATGATTCATGGTAGGAAAACACCCAAGTTGGAGCCCAAATGGGAATGACCTTACGTTGTTCACAATCTTTTTTCTAATGGAACGTAATTCCTAGTTACCATGGATGGTGAGCATATAACTCCTCCCACCAATGCCAAGTTCCACAAGAAATACTTTTCTTCAGTCTGTTTGGTCCCACACAACCCGAAATTGCATTGGGGTACTACATGACCATAAACTGTCTGGTCATACGTGACATTAAACTGTGAAGTGTCCCACAAAACATTAAAATGTGTGTCGTCCTACAAAACGTTAAACTGCATCTCATGAACTATATATGGATTGATTCACATCCTCTTGAGAAATGTAAGAATGCTCGAACACCTTATCCTCATCCCATCCCCATGGTATTCCCTTTTTTCTACCCCTCTTGGGTGTAGTTCCCTCATAGGATCTCATGTGATGCAGACTAATACTTTTTGGCCCCACACATGGAAAGATTAAGGAGGTCTCTCCATGTTCCCCTCTTCATTATTTTAATCCTCCCACATCCTTTCTGTGTAATTTTAAACTTCATGGATCTTTCATAACTATGTGTTTCTTGATTTTCATCCTTATGGGATGTGTAGGAATGCCCATGCATCTTGCATTCGGGTACAATCCCATATTTCAGAAACCTCCTTATTATCTTGACTACTTGGACAAAATTATTCTAGGAGAGGGTTATATGATGTGGTATAGGATTATTCCCCCACTTATTTTGGGTTTGTAAATAGTTATGCTGCATACCTCTTTC
The DNA here is from genome assembly GCA_963277665.1 of Viscum album. Taxonomy (NCBI): domain Eukaryota; kingdom Viridiplantae; phylum Streptophyta; class Magnoliopsida; order Santalales; family Viscaceae; genus Viscum; species Viscum album. The sequence continues at coordinate 197,268,138 of OY728162.1, forward strand.
TCTAGAGCATCTGTCACTCCCTTTCCTCACACTCGTCTTTTCAAGTCGGATGATCATATGTCGAGTCCCTCGTCCCTCTTCGGTGATTCACGAATGTTCCCTAGTGTACTCTGGTTCAAAACTTAGAGTGTCAGATTCTACCTGAACATGCTTTCACCCATTTTATCAGGATTTTTGTTTCCCTTCATTTGGGTTTTCATTATCTTTCACATCTAAAGGGACCCTCATATGACATGGATGCTCGGCCCAAGGGCTCTCCTACCATTACGGGACAATGTCCTTGAGGATTTTTAACAACAAATTAATACAAGTTTCACGTTGCGAATACGGTCAGCATTCGATGCTCACTTTTTGTTCCCATTTCAGGTCACATGATTTGGATGCTGTGTTTCGAGCACGGTCAGCATTTATCCTCTATCGTCACACCAACCCCATCGATTTTTAGATGTCAGTTACATGATTCACATCATATTACACCCCATCATGTCCAAGTAGAATTTCAACACTCAAGGTACTGTCCCTCAGTGTGCATTTTCACGTTAGGAGAAGAAATCCACAACAAGGCATCATTTGGGGCTCCACACCGACTTCCCCTTTGCATATATTCCTTGTATTTCAAGGATCCCTTCCACCCTTGTTTTCCACACTGATTTTGACTCACAGGGTCTTAGGGATTGGATCAAGGGCTACACCTACTCTGAAGAGTTCTCTTTCTCCATGGTTTGAGCCCTAATACCTTAAGCTAAGATCTCTTTATACGTCCTCGGCTTTAGAACTATGTGTGGATCAATTCCCATCCTCACGGGATACGTAAGAATTCCAACACATTTCTTCTTTGGTTCCAGCTCGAGTTCCACTAATTTCTCCCTCATGTTCTTTCTTTTAGGCCTCAAATCTTAATGGACTACGTGGTGTGGAATTTGTGGGCTTATGCCTTCATTCATGTTGGGATTTCAATAGCCGCACCACATACTCCCCTTCTAGGATCATGTCCCTCCTACCTACGGCCCCGCATGACATTAAACTGTATATTTTCTTGCACAACGTTAAAACACACCTTCAAGAACTACGTGTGGATTGATTCTCATTGTCATGGGATACATAGGATCGCCCGTACACTTTGCCTCAGGCCCAAACTAAATTTAGTTTTGGGTTCCTCAACATAAAAACCACCCCAAGGAACACATGGTGTTCAGTACTCTGGGTTCCCATTCACATCGGGTTTTATAATTATCTCACCATGTGTCTCCCGCATGCACTAAAATCTCTGGTCCATGCTCTATGACCACAAACTAAGATCACTCTACGTCCCTTTCACAAGACGTTAAATTTCATGACATCCTCCAGAACTACTTGTGGCTTGATTCCCATCCTAATGGGGTATGTAGGAATTCCCGACCTCTTTTCTTTGGGCCCAGCCTAATTTTCCATTTTTTCCCTTGACCAAAAGATCAACCTCCAGGGATACATGGTGTGGTGCAGACTCTTTATGTACTCATTCCTGGAAGTTTTATAGCTACCACACCACATAATCCCTTCCTAAGATCTTCCCTTCCACTCCATGTCCTATCATGTGACATTACACTACACGAGTCCATATATCCTCTATTCATGACACTAAATAGTGGTTCAACCCAGAACAAGTTCATGATGCTCCATGTTAGTCATTGGATGCACCAAATTCTTTACTAGAGAGGATTTTCCCTATCAGTGTTGGCCTCCATCAACCCCATGTTTAAGAACTACTTTCGGCTTGATTCTCATCCTTATGAGATACTTAGAGACACCCAAGCATTATGCCTTGAGCCCTGCCCCATGGTCATTTACCCATCTGGCCCCTCAGGCCTAATTTCGTTCCAGGCAGTATAAACTTTAGAATATGTGTGCCATCTTCACCATATGATGTTTAAATACACATCTATCATACTTATTAGCATGATGTAAAACTACAGATCCTCCCAGGTCTTTATGAGAGAAGTCATGTTCAGAAGTATGTTTGATCCATGATCAGAGAGATACACCCACGTATTGTGTTTACACCATGCTGGTGTGATTTTAAGAGTGCTGGAATCCATTCGAACAACCCATCACATCACACTTCGTGCTCTTTGTGCCCTTTATTCAGACCCTCATCCCATTTCATATATAAAAGAACCCCCTAACAATATGAATGATCAGCCTATAGCTCACCTACTATTCTGGGCCAATGTTCTGGAAGACTAATAGTTGTCATTTTGAGTTAGGCCATGTGTTTCGAATATGGTAAATGGGAATCCCTCGTCTGTTACCCCCATATCAGGCTAATACAATATGGATATTGTGTTTTTAACATGATCAATAGTTATCCTTCATTGTCATGCCATCGTCACAATGTTCCAATCTTTGGGTATCTTGATTTATACTTTCCATTCCCCTATGTTCTAATTATGTCAAACACCCCTGGAGTTACCCCGCTCGTGCACTAGAGAACATTGGGAGGATGAAACTTTGATTGTTCTGGGGTCCTCGTCCTCCAATCAGGCCTCCCCCTTTTCTTCCCGAAAATCCAGATTGGTTGTTCAAACCCACATATTCCTGAAGGATGGCTTGCACTCTTACATTTAGATAGAATAATAAGGGGGCCATACCTGGTTTCTCACATTGGGCTCGACCCACGTGAGCTTAGGGATTGATCGTTGGACGCTCCATGAATATGACGGTAATTAAATAAACCAATAAAAATAATAGAATTCATGCATGTAGCTGGCATAAAATGATCAAAGCATGAAAGTATGTTTGAATTTTTGAAAGTATTACAGCACCAGAGGATCGATCATTCCCATGGATGGGTTGACCCCATCAAAAGAAAGTTGTAGCTCCACCACCCTCTAGCTTTTGGCATCCAGGATTTGATGTCGTCCTTTCAGCTCCCGATCATCCTCGGTAGCGATGGGGTGCAGTTCATCAGCCACAATTCGGGCATGCTCCACGTTGGTCCAGATGACAGTCATTTCTTTAGAGGATTTCTTCATGCACTCTTCAGCCTCTTCCAGTTGGGCCTTCAATATCAATGTTAGAACTGATTGCGCGTTGAGGGAAGCTGAGTGCCCATCCACCTAGACTAGCAGCCACTAAACCTCGCTTTCAACCTTTTGGATCCTCTTGATGTTCACCACTTTCATCCGCTACCTACCCACACCAAGGCCACGGTCATACTCTTGAATCTTCTCCTCCATGAGATCATGGAAAACCATGTGGGGACACTGGGCATCCACTCCCCCATCACATAGTTTATGTAGTCGTGAACGAATTCTCTCCATCAGGACTATCCACTGTGCTTGAGGGGTGTCATAGATAAACTTCTTGATTAGATCCCATGAACGGTGGCCGGATATCTTTCTATCCTCTTAATCAGAAGTCATCACATCATAATCATAAGGGTGGAATGCTCATATGAAAGGAACAACCCAAAGAACTTGTCATAAGCGTCTAAATCTAGTGTTGGATTAGGTATGGTGGGACCCGGGCTGTCCGACCGATCTTCATCATCGGATCGCACCTCAATAATCTTAGGATCGGCCCTGCTAATGGTCCCACAAGTGATCAGGAGTACCACCACTTATTCAGTATGGATATCTGCCTCTATGACCACCAGTGTTCCGCTGGGAATGGCACTGCCAGGAGTACCAACCAACCTTGCCAAGGCAACCCACACCATTTGAAGGACTTCACATACAAAAAAGGGCACTAATTTCGTTAGCCTAGTCGATGAATGATAGTAATGAATTGTATGAAGGATACTTATAGAGATCAAATTATCGGTCTTGTTCCTGGTTTTTTTGTGGGAACCCCGAGACGCGGCCCTCTGTATATTGTGTGGAAGTATGAAAACACTAGGGGAGCCACCTCAAATGTACAGGCCCCACCAGATGCACTAATCTCCATGGAAGCAGGCATGGATCCCAAAATCCCAGAATCAGTATCTACTGTAGGGTAGGAATGAGTTCTATGTATGAGTTCCTCCCGCACAATTCAAATGTTATTATGGAGTCCAAGATGACCAAGAAGTAGTCCATGAAGAAGGAGCTTGGGAGATTACCTCAAAGTCCTCTGAAAAGACTTCAAGATCTGGGTCTTGGTCACCAACTTCTCCTTCCTCTAATGGGATCCCTCTACCATCCTCCTTTCCTAGGAGGACTCATCCCATTCTTACGTCAAATGGAAATTCTCTCTCAGTTCATGGGGTGACAACTGCGTAGGGGTCATTCGATATAACAACACCTTTATCTGATCTATGATTGGATGCGGGGCACCCCGAGAGTACACAAAGACCTCCAGCTCTGCCAGGTATTGCTCCAACTATGCCAGGGACACTGAAAATCCATCCCTGATAGGGACTATCCATGGAAAATCCATCCAAAGACGGTTTAGGTGTTTCCACATCTCGGACGGGTTGAGGAATTTCCCATTAACATCCCATATGTCTGAGGCCTCCAAGAAGACAACATTATCTAGCATGTCTATTTGGCACAACCGCTTCTCTAGAGCCCAGTTGGATATTTTGTAGAATCCTATTGGTGGCCTCCCCTCTGGATAACCCTTCTCTTCTGAGACCATTGGGTCCACTGACATTGTTGGATCCACTGCCACTACCTCCCCCCCAACTGATGCGGGCCTCGCCACTATGGAATCCCCGCCACTGCAAGATGTCCTTGACACCTTCTGGACCCATCCTCGAGGTTGGGGAGGCACCCCATCACCTACCCGAATGGTTGTCTACTTCAGTATCTCCCCCAGTTAGGCTTCCTCCCAACATTTGGAGTACACCTTCACCAACCCGAAGATGGTTGTGGGAAGAGGAAACTAGTTCTGCATCTTCTCTTCTTACCATGTGAACATGAGCCACATATGCCTCATCACACATGGATATTCCTCATAGTGAATCCCTAAATAGACCTATGGGGTCAGTCACTGTATACATCGAAATTGCCTGGCGAATCGGTGCGGGGTGTATAGATCACAGAGGGGATCACGGTACAGTATTTCCACCAAGACTCCACCTCGAAAGGCCAAGAGATAGGACCCGTGTTGTTCCATTCCTTGGCCATCATTAATGAAATCACTCGTTGGCAACGGGAACAGATGAAAGTTAAATTCATCTACCTTCCAGACACAGTTCAGTACTGATTGCATGGTCAACTTGGCAAAAAATCTCCCTACGAAATTCAGAACAGATGTTTGGAAGTTCTATCCTGGAGTGGATATGGGGTTTGGGTATTCATAGACCCCCCCTGACATGTGCCGCTATCCACCCATAAAGGATATGGAATGGCCCGCATATCTACTATTGCTTATTCTCCTCGCTGATATGCCATAGAATATTTTATTTCATGGAATGAATCGGGATCTTGAGGTTGATTTTTCGTCCTATTGCCAGCATGGACTCTAGAATAATGGTTCTCAGTCGCACACCCATATTCGTGTCTCTCACCAGCAGGATCCAACCATAGATTAGTGCTACGATGAATGAAAATAACCGGACTACCGGTTGCTACTCTTTACTAACACTGAATCCCCGCGTCTTCCACTGGATGTCCTACAAGAGCCACCAGTACGAGTGCTCCTTGCCTCATTGACCCCCCTTCGGGCAAGTCTGAGGCCCCACCGGAAACTTCCCATGTTCCAGAAAGTTCAAAAACTGCTTGAACCACCATCTTAAGTGGACGTCCCTCATCGACTTCTTATCCTCTCCCGACACCAGGTTCATCAATGCCATCACCAACTCGGGAATTTGATCTGGATCCTCCCATGCACCCATAACGAGGAGGAATTCATCATACATCACCCCCAGTATCGGAACCCTCGAGATCTGATTTACATCCCATATATTGATGTCAACCTCCCCGTGGTGTAAATTTAAGGTATTGGTCCTAAATGGACACCTTCTAGACAAATCCATCATCAATTTATTCGGTTGATAGATTTGGAATTGGGAGGACCAAGCCGCCTCATATAAGCCTGCTCTTCATAGCTCTGCCCTGAATTCCTCACACGAGGAACCTACCCAGTATGCCCAGGCCCAGTCATCTGTGAATTGACTCCCTGGCATAGATCCCACTCATTAGACCATCCCATCCCTAGGTTCCTCAGGACTAGCTTCAAGATCACCTGGTGTAGAGGGAGGTATGTCTCCATCTTCAATTCCTTCCAGTCAACATTGTTCAAATGATTGTATAGAAAATCAGCAATACCAGATGTGAAGTCCTGTTGGGCATGGCCGTCAGCCACCCTGAACCATTGGTACTGGCACAGTGTGCTACTGAACTAGTAAGCTAGCTCATCCCTACCTGATTCAAGGATGAAGACGTTATCTGTCATCCCAAATCCATATAGAGGCAGCCTCTTACACAACGGATTGTTCTTTTGGATTTCTGAAAACTACTTCATTAATGAATCATGGTCAGAGTGGATCTGTACCATCTACCCTAGACCCAAGCTATTCACCATATCCTTTCTTCGAGATGCGTCTTCAAGGACCCCCCTGGCAGCCTCCTGGTAAGCCATTAAAATTTTGAGTTTGGGTGTTCTTTGGTATTGGTTCGGGAATCTCTTTTGCGGAGCTCGTTCGTGAACACTGTTCTCGTAGCCCTACACAGACCTCCAAACGCAAGTCTCAAATCACTCCATTGTGAATTCAAAGACTCAATGTGTGCCATGAAGTAGAGGACCTGATTCTCAGAGGGAAATCACAAAGTACATGGAGCTTCATGAATCAAGAGCACTAAAAGCCAAAAACACAGATAAGATAAAGGAAAAAAGAGAGGTCATCTCCCCTATTTATAGGAGAGGACCTTGAGTGCTTTGTGGTGAATCCAGCCATGGTGAGCTCTGTGGTGTGCCCAGCCCATGCATGCCTCTCCACTTTTCAAGCCTCCTTCATGAGTTAGCTTCGTGATTGATCGAGGAATTTTCGCATGGCCCCTCAGACTTGGACCCTCGCTTTCTCTTAAGATCCCAGTCTACGTGGGGGGGAATTTTTTGGTGCCAACATTTGGAAGGATAGTAGGGAATCCTTGAAAAGTTTGTTCGCAAAGCCCCCACAACACCGTGACCGGTGCAAAACTCCCCCTTCATGAACCCAGCGCAGAGCAAGGATGTAGGAGGATCCGCGAACCCATTTGACGTTTACAAACCCACCACGGAGCAAGGAGGTAGGAGGCTCCACGAACCCATTTGACGTTCATGAACCTACTATAGAACTAGGAGGTAGGAGGCTCCACAAACCCATTTGACGTTTTCTAACCCAACGTGGAGCAAGGAGGTGGGAGGCTCTATGGTTGTGAAAAAATTCCATGTGTCTTCCCACTCGGCATGTTCTGCATCGTGACGCCTCTTGCCTATAAATACTGGTCTCCCCTCAAGCCTAAAGGACGGATCATATAAACTTCTTCCTTCTTAGCTCCCAAATCTCAATGAAATTTCTTCTCTATGAACCATTATCTCTTGAAGGTACTTTATCATTGCGAAGTTCCTCTCCCTTGTTTTAAATTTTTCCCCTCTTCAAGAGGGATGCCCTTCGTGGAGTCCATGGGCCTTCACAGAGGAATGGGATACCCAAGGGGACTCAGGTCTTCACGAGGCCCTTGTGCTTCGGGAAGTTCCCTTCATACACATGTGACCCGCATGCTAAGGCAGGGTCACTATGCTTCAAGAAGAACATCGCTTCGCAATAGTACGCTTCACAGGGTACCCTTTCTTTGTGATGCATTGCTCTGTGAATGAATTCCCAATTCACGAAGCACCTTCCATATGAACCTTATAGCATCCTGCCTTTTTATAACAGAAACTTTCATTACATTACAAAAAACTGAGGATCTTTAAGGTTTAGTGTCTTGGAAACCAGGAACGTAATACATGAAAACAACATAAAACATTCTTCTTAAACACTTGAAAGGATTATCCTTAAGTTCATCCTAGGTTCATTATTGCATCTCATAACCTGGGGACATACATCAAAATAAAGGGTGAGCAGAAGGCCCAGTAAGGGAAACAAGCGAAACATTTTACATATGAACTTGAGATACATCAATAAAGTCATGAAAAGAACTTTAAGGCATGAGAATGAAATCATGAGGCATATCATAATAAAAATAACATTTTTCAAAACTTCAGGATGTGGCTACAACATTCAATATAGACAATCATGAACATATCACCAAGGTCCATCCCCAAGGTGTCATTTGAAAATTACCAAGGTTATTCACCAAGATATCGTGAAAATTGTAATCTCTAGTGGTTACATCATTACCCAATGCATCTGCGCGCTATCAGGGTCCACCCTTAAATTTGCCTTTATTATCATGTGATCCACATATATCATCATCAAAAATTTCATAAATGACCCATATAGCATAAAATAAATGGGTTTCATTTCATAATCATAACGTTTTAAAAACTGCTTTAAAGACATGATCTTTACGTCACTTTAAACCCACGGAAAAGGGAAAGAAGGTTTCATGTATATAAATCCCAGAATTTAAAATAGAAGATTTTGATATATATGTGAATAACCCTTTAGAAATAAGAGCTTTGATTATTAACTTAAGAACATAAAATAATTTTTAGATAAAGAGGGAGGCATTTTGAGACGAAAACTATGCAGCATAACGTTTATGATACATGGTTTTAGAAAAAGTTGGAAAGAGAGGGGACAGGGGTCACCCACTCAAAAATGATACATAAAACAGTAGGGGAACAAAATATAAATTATTTAAGAACATGGAACTGAAATTTGAATGATATACCATTTGAAACGAAGAACTTGAAAAGAAGATAAAAAATAAGATTTCTCTTATGAGAATTCAGCAGCCTAACGACGTCACTTAAAACTTCCAAAAATGGATTGATGAGATCAAATAGGGTATCTCATCATATGAACATAAATGATCAGTATGATAGATATAAATATCATACCCCAACATAATAAAAAGGAACTTGCAAGACTTGACATGGAAATATAACTTTGAAAAAGGAGAAAGGTGAAAGAACCACTTAAAAATTCGGTAGCCTAACGGCGCCACTTAAAACTTCCAAAAATGGATTGACGAGATCAAATAGGGTCTCTCATAATATGAACATAAATAATCAGTATGATAGATATAGTTATCATACCCCAAAATAATAAAAAGGAACATGAAAGACTTGTCATGAAAATAGATCTTGAAAATGAGAACGGTGAAAGAACCCCTTAGAAATTCGACAGCTTAACGACGTCACTTAAACTTCAACAAAAATGAATTGATGACATCAAATAGGGTCTCTCATCATATTAACATAAATGATCATTATGATAGATTTAGATATCATACCCCAACATAATAAAAAGGAACTTGGAAGACTTGACATGAAAATAGATCTTGAAAATGAGAAGGGTGAAAGAACCCCTTAGAAATTCGACAGCCTAACAGGAAACTTCAACAAAAATGAATTGATGAGATCAAATAGGGACTTTCATAATATGAAAATCAATTATCAGTATGATAGATATAGATATCATATCCCAACATAATAAAAAGGAACTTGAAATACTTGACATGAAAATAGATCTTGAAAATGAGAAGGTCGAAAGAACCCCTTAGAAATTCGACAGCCTAACAGCATCAATTAAACTTCAACAAAAATGAATTGATGAGATCAAATAGGGTCTCTCATCATATGAACATAAATGATCAGTATTATAGATTTATAGATCATACCCCAACATAATAAAAATAAACTTTCAAGACTTGACATGGAATTAGAACTTTGAAAAAGGAGAAAGGTGAAAGAACCACTTAAAAATTCGGCAGCCTAACGGCGCCACTTAAAACATCAAAATACTGAATTGAAGAGATCAAATGGGGTTTCTCATAATATGATCATAAAATATCAGTATGATAAATTTAGAGATCATACCCCAACATAATAAAAAGTAACTTGAAATACTTTATATGGAAAATAGATCTTGAAAAATGAGAAGGGAGAGAGCATCTGTTACAAAAATTTCGGCAGCCTAACGGCGCCACTTAAAACATCATAAAACGAAATAATGAGGGTAAGAGGGGATCTCTCATTATATGAACATGAAAAGGGCAGTAATAGGAGTATAAAATAACATCCTTTAAGATATGAACATAGAGCATAAAATAAATGACATAAAAGAGATTTCTTGAAAATAAAGAGAGAGGTCGGATCCCTTACCTTAAAACATAACTCTTAAAAATCAAAGGATGGGGCCTTGAGGGCTTGAGGGAACCTTCGGAGGTAATGAGACCAGAACTTCGTTAGGGGAGGGTGGGGAGTCGAAATGGATGAGAGGATGTCTTGGTATTTATAGGGAAACTGAGGGGACAAGGCATTAATGGCCATGGGACACCTCAAAAGTGGTTTTCTCAAAACCATGTGCTCTCCCAAGATATTTCCCATGAAGCTAGGCCACATGGGGACCCCATACAATATTTCATCACCTTTGGTCGACCATCCCTTAAAATATCTCATGATATCATCATGACACAGTTATGATGTCATTAAACATACTGAAACCCTAAAACTGTATTTTTACTATTCAATGAAAATTCAACTTTCTCAGAAAGATCCCAAAATTTCACCTTAACCAAATATCAATGCTCTAATTTCAAAAATTAACTCCATTTTATAAAAATAATTTTCTAAATATTTTTAATTTATTTTTTAAATAAATACACTATTCACAGAAAATTCATTTTTTCAGAAAAAACCCCAAAAATTACCATAACATAATATTGGTGCTCTGAGTTCAAAAATTAAATCCATTCTATAAAAATAATTTTTTTAAATTTTTTTAATTTAATTTTTAATTAAAAAACACTATTCACTCGAAAAAACTAATACTTGAATAATAATTTATGAAACCATTATTTAACCATTTTATTGAATCACATTACTTAATCAAGGTGCCTAGATTATATTAATACTTTCTTTAAGTGAGATTACTAATCCATTTGGACATATTACTAATCCTAATCATAAAATCACTATTCATAATTTACTATTCATCAAAAATTAAGTTGATCTTATTAGACTCTAAATTTCGTACTGAACGTAATTGTAGAAGACCATTTTTCAAAAATCATTACACATTTTTAATTATTTAAGGTTTACATAAACATTTTTAAAATATCCATTTTCTAAAATTCATCAAAAATATGCATACTATATTTATCCGGTCATTTAAAAATTCATAAACTTCATCATAAGAAGAAATCCCAATTTTTATTTAAAACAGAGGATTACACAAGGCAGTTACAGTCTCCTTACATTGCCCCTTATCACACCATCATAGGACCTAAGTGTATGGTGTGCTAAGGTGAGAGAATCCGAGGGAGGCTCGGCCAACATCGCACGAGTAGTAATTTCTATCAGTTTGAACTTCTTGCGAAGGCGATCCCATTCTAGCTTCACATGATGAAGTTCAGCTTGGGTTTGGTCCAGAGAAAAGCCCAGTGGTGCTACCTCCTTCCCATGTTCTGTTAGATGGGCTTCGATCAGTCCAAGACTACTGGGTGAGGCCATCGAATCTTCTTTGTATATTAATTAACCAAGATTACTTGTATTTAGAGACAATAATCAAAACGTTTAGTTTCCAGTGGTCATATTGACCAATGGTCATATAACAGTCAAAAACCATCGGTCTCATTTTAATTATAATCATGTAATCAAATGAAACATTTTTGTTGAGTATAAAAATAAAATAACACATAAAATTAGGAAACAAGATTTATTCAAAATTTCAGGTCGTTACAATCTTCCCCCCTTAAGAAATTGCGTCCTCGCAATTTTTAAAAATTGTGTTTTGAAATTTCATTGAATGTACCACATCAGAAAAGGATTCAATGAAACTATTACTTTAAAAGAAAGAAAGGGAAGTATAAACTTTTGATGATTGAAGTATTATTCAAGTATCAGTTTTTTGAGATGTGAGTAAATATAATTGAGTATTTATAACTTAGTGTGGTGATTTTAGTCAATTGATTCTTCTAAGTTCTGGTGCATTGAGGTTTAAAGTGTCCACTCATATAGGCTGCTTTCGTGGGTGTGATTCTGGTAAATAAACTTTTGATGATTGAAGTATTTGGGGGATTCTCAATAATAGCTGTTGTACCTACTACATTTTCATTATTTTCATAGTCATCATCTGATTCATCTATAGCCTCATGTTCTCCCCCTTAATTGAACATTTCTTTATAACTTTCATCTTGAAATATTGGGTTGTTTCTGTGTAAAATTGTCCCACTAATTTTTGAATTCTTCACACCAAATTTTAAAACTTCTCATTTTCAATAGTCGTTACATTGTTACTTTCAATAATATTTTCTCTTGGATGAATATCTAGGTACAATTACTTCATTTCCGAAACCTTCAAACTTCATATTCTTATCCTTATTAATAATAAAACATTTAATCTTGAATATATATAAGTACTGGAGTATTGTCTCCTTACAGTACTATATTTCATAAGGGTTATTTTCTTCATTAGGAAACAATAAGTACCTATTAGAGATATACACTAATGTGAGTGTTTCTTCCTTCCAATATGTCTCCACAAGGTTTTTCTCAATAATAATAGTCTGAGCTATATTTTTTATGATTTTATTCCTCCTATTATGACTCTATTTTGATGAGGATTCCACAACGCCAAGACTTGATGTTAAATCCCATGTTTTTCAGGAAATTTCTCCACCTTATTGTTGGTAAATTTCATAACATTATCATTGTAGAGATTATGAATTTTTAAACCAAATATTTTTCCAACTTCTATTTGATATCAGGTGATTCATTTAAATACCTAGAATTTTTGGGTAATCGCTATTAGACATTTCATCCTACAATAGTCATAAATGAATAAGACATAATACGTTTTTTCATCTAATGTCTTAGTTGTCCTCATCCCACAGTCATCTATATGAACTAGCTTGAGAAACCTTGATGATTTCCCCTTATTTGGCTTATAGGTATTTAAAACTATATTTCATTTTTGACAAGTATCACACTAGTGAGTGTGATCAAGTGTAATCTTGGTAAAGTCTCACGATCTTTCATTTATTACCATTTTTTTCAAATATATTAGGTTGAAATGGTGAAGTTGTTTATGCCATAGTTGGTTTCATTCTTCATTTGATAGCATGAACCTTTCCTCTCCTCCATCAATGAGATATATTTGATAACTGGATTCAGGTGAAAACACAGACACTCCACCTTTAACATGGTCGTCAGGTCCTGGCCTTCCAGGTACCACCAGTTGCCCCACAGACATGTGGTCCCCACCCTGGGGCCCACCCACATGCCTGAATACTTCATCTGACTAATGAAAGTCCACATAGGCCAACACATGTCCTTTCTGGTGTGTTTTTTCCCCACTCACACGCACCCTGAGAAAATTCCCCTAAGGTAACCCATCCTAATCACTAATCCAAACAAATAACATTTAACTGTGAAGTTATAATCAGGCAGGCTTCTGAAAATGAAGGTGCACCTTGTTGACATGAGTCATATAATTTAGTCATTTAACCCTTTTTAATTCTAGGGTGTTACATTCACCCTCACTTTAGATCACAACATCCTTGTTGTGGGCCCTATATCTTAACCTAGGCACCACACTTAAGGCTGAGTACCATCTCTAATGCCAAATGTGGAAAATGGATCTCGATGATAGCATAGATACCCCGCCTTTAACATGGTTGTTGGGTCCTGGCCCACTAGGTACCACCAGTTGCCCCGCAGACATGTGGTCCCCACCTTGAGGCCCGCCCACATGCATGAACGGGTCATCTGACTAATGAAGGTCCCCATAGGCCAACACATGTCCTTTCTAGTGTGCTTTTCTATCACTCACATGCACCCTGAGAAACTTCTCATAAGGTCACTTATCCTGATCACTACTCTAAGCCAAGCACGCTTAATTGTGAAGTTCTAATCAGATAGGCTCCTAAAAAGTAAGGTTCACCTTATTGACATGAGTCATTTCATTTAGTCATTTAAACCTTTATCATTCTATGGTGTTACATTCAACCTCCCTTTAGAGCAAAATGTCCTCATTGTAGGCCCTAAATCTCAACCTAGGCACCACACTAGGTTGGGTACCTCCTCTGATACCAAATGTAAAAAATGGATCCTAATGACAACACAGACACCTTGACTTTAACATGGCCATCAGGTCCTGGCCCTCCAGGTACCACCATTTTCCCCACAAACATGTGGTCCCCACCCTGAGGCCCACCCACGTTCCTAAATAGGTCATCTAACTAATGATAGTCACCACATGCCAACACATGTCCTTTCTAGTGTGCTTTTTCCTCACTCACACACACCTTTAGAAACTTCCCAGAAGTTTGCTCATCCTGATCAATACTCCAGGCCAAGCATTTTTAACTGTGAATTTCTAATCATTCAGGCTCTTGAAAAGAAATGTGCACCTTGGTAAAGTCTAAATCTCCTTCATTTCTTACAATTTTTTTCAAATATATTTGCCTTAAATGATAAAGTTGTTTATGCCATAGTTGGTTCCATTCTTCTTTGGAGAGAATGCACCTTTCCTCTCCTCCATCAATGAGATAGATTTGATAACTGGATCCTGGTGATAGCACAAACACCCCACCTTTAACATGGTCGTCAGGTCCTGGACTTCCAGGTACCACCCGTTACCCTGTAGACATGTTGTCCTCACCCTAGGGCTCACCCACGTGCCTGAATGAGTCATCTAACTAATGACCATCCCCACAGGCCAACACATGTCCTTTCAAGTGGGTTTTGTCCTCACTCACATGCACCCTAAGAAACTTCTGCAGACACGTGGTCCCCACCCTGAGGCCCACCCACGTTCTTGAATGGGTCATTTAACTAATGAATGTCCCCACAGGCCAACACATGTTCTTTCTAGTGTGCTTTTCCATCACTCACACACACCTTGAGAAACTTCCCAGAAGGTCACTTATCCTGATCACTACTCTAAGTCAAGCACACTTAATTGTGAAGTTATAATAAAAAAGGCTCCTAAAAAAAGGTACACCTTGTTGACATGAGTCATATCATTTAGTCATTTAAACCTTTTTCATTCTAGGGTGTTACATTCACCCTCCCTTTAGAGCACAACGTCCTCATTGTGCGCCCTAAATCTCAACCTAGGAACCACACTAGGCCGAGTACCTCCTCTGATACCAAATGTGAAAACTGGATCATGATGACAACACAGAAACCCCGACTTTAACATGGTCATCAGGTCCTGGCCCACCAGGTACCACCAGTTTTCTCGTAGACATGTGGTCCCCACCCTGAGGCCCACCCACGTGCCTAAACAGGTCATTTAACTAATGACAGTCCCTACAGTACAACACATGTCCTTTCCAGTGCGATTTGTCCTCACTCACACGCACCCTGAGAAACGTCCCAGAAGGTCACTCATATTGATCACTACTCCAGGACAAGCATGCTTAACTGTGAATTTCTAATTAAGCAGGCTCTTGAAAAGAATGGTTCACCTTGGTAAAGTCCCAATCTCCTTCATTTCTTACCATTTTTTTCAAATATATTTCACTTAAATGGTCAAGTTTTTTATGCCATAGTTGGTTCTATTCTTCTTTGGATAGCATGCACCTTTCCTCTCCTCCATCAATGAGATAGATGTGATAACTGTATCTCAGTGACAGCACAGACACCCAACCTTTAACATAGTCATCAGGTCCTGGACTTCCAGGTACCACCAGTTTCCCCGCAGACTTGTGGTCCTCACACTGGGGCCCACCCACGTTTCTGAATGATTCATCTAACTAATGGAAGTACCCACAGGCCAACACATGTCCTTTCAAGTGTGTTTTTTCCTCACTCACACGCACCCTAATAATCTTCCTAGAAGGTCACCCATCCTAATCACTACTCCAAATCAAGAACATTTAACTGTGAAGTTCTAATCAGGTAGGCTCCTGAAAAGGAAGGTTCACCTTGTTGACCTGATTCATGTCATTTAGTCATTTAACCATTTGTCATTCTTGTGTGTTACATTCACTGTCCCTTTAGAGCGCAATGTCCTAGTTGTGGGCCCTAAATCTCAACACAGGCACCGCACTTAAGGCTGAGTACCGCCTCTAATACCAAATGTGAAAACTAGATCCTGATGACAGCACAGACACCCCACCTTTAATATCACCATCGGGTCCTAGACCACCAGTTGCCTCGCAGACACGTGGTACCCACCCTAAGTCCCACCCATGTGTCTGAACGGATCATCTGACTAATGACATCCCCCACAGTCCAACACATTTCTTTTCTAGTGTGTTTTGTCCTCACTCACACGCACCTTGAGAAACATCCCATAAGTGTAACACCCGATATTTTTATGAGAAATATTTTGTTTTTATGTTATATAAATCATCAAAGGAATCTTTCACTAAACACAACACTAGTATGGATTTCTTTACACACAACCGTGGCCTTCCTCGATAGCTTGTGTCGTACGCAATACCGAGTTTCACTAAACAACGATATGCTATTAAAATATTATTAAAACTAGCCGTTATGAATAGTAATAACCACTTTTTAAAATTTTGTAAATTTCATCTTTCAAAATGGACTTCATTTTTGGATTCGGAATATCGAAATAATCCTAGGGTGAAATTTTGGTATTTTTCTGAAAACTATCAATTTTTTATGAATAGTGAAAACACTGGGTTAATATTTAAAAACCGGCTTTTTATTTAAATAATTATTTATTTTATTTAAATTTATTTTAGGTAAAAATTGATATATAATACCTATAAAAGTTCAATGCAATTCATTGGATTCATTTTATAATAATTTTAGATATATAAAAATTTTATTGAACTTTTCACCATCTTTGACCCACCTCCTAGGAGAATTTCCAAATTCACATAAAACTTAATTTTACCACTTCTGTGAGTGGAATTTCGAAAATCTGAGAGACACAGTTAATATCAAGGACTAAAATGTGGTTCAATGAGATGAAAATAATTTTTGTTGAATAGTAACTTTTTACTTTTTTTACCACGATTAAAAGTAAAAAGGGTAATTAAGGGTAAAAGTGTTATTATTATTACCCTAAAACCTGTCCTAATTCTATTGGATAAGTGTAATTCGACCAAAAACAACCTTAGTAATAAAATATGACCATTTAGGCCCACTTGGATTAGATTAGGACATTTATTATTAATTTATTTAAAGAAGGGTTAAAATAGTTAAAATCAAAGTTTAATAACTAAATCATTTTTAATATAGGGTTATACATAATATAAATTCAACTATAAATATTCATTATAAATCTAAAAATATTTCATAAATAATTTTATTTTATTTGTAATTTTAGACTTAAAATAATTTAATTTATTTATGACACAATGATGATGCAGTAATTATCATATTAATGAAATATTGACATAATTGATGTTATAAATACCCAAATAAATGTAATTTGAGACTTTTTATGAATTAAAATAATTTTCTATGTTAATATGACATGTTAGTGTTGATTTAATTAACTTTTTTCGAACTAATCATTCTGTTATGATTTTCACAAAAATCAATTACCAAATAGTGTCAAAATTGACATAAAATAGTTTTTAAAACAAATATTATATTATTAATTGTTATTATATTCCTAAAAATCTAAGGTTCGGACAAGATACTTATATCATGATAGGTGTATCATTAATGGACCACTTGGGGGTCTCTTGGATGTATATGGTAAGTTTATTAACTATATAATATAAAAGTACAAAGTGACATGGTAAATGTCAATCTAATTAACTAAGAGTTAAAACTAAAAGATAAGGTTAATATAATGAACTAAACTTGTTTAAATTCTATTGGATGAGATTATTTCGACCCATACCCACCTTATATTCTAAATAAATCAATTTTGAGCTATTAAAAACCGAATATGACTTTATAATAAAATAATATTTTTAGTTTTTCTAAAGGTGCCCCTCTCCTCCCTTATAAAAGGGCACCTCCTCCCTCTCTTCCTCACACCACTTTGAGCCTTCAAGCTCGGACAACCCCTGAAAAATTCTCTTCTCCACTTCCCTAGAAACATCCTAGAGGTTCTGGTCTTCTTTAAAGACCAATTTTAGTGCCCTAAGAGGAGGTCTCAAAGAGGCGCTTCAAAGAAGAGGTAATGTCCGTTATCGATTCTTTCAACTTTATTTCTTCTTCCACTTATTATTGTTTAGTTGTTTTATTATGAAGTAATAACATCAGTATCACTAATATACTGATATGTTATTATAAGTATGAAACAACCCTATTTCACCATCTATTCATCCTACGGAAAACGAAATCACCGCGCGTGCGTACGTACAGAATACCGTCTCCACGCCGTGGTGTAATCTATTTTCCACCACCATCTTACTTGGATGGGTATAATGGTGTAAATAATAACTATATATTATTATTTTAAAGTGATATTGATTCTGAAATAGTATACATACACTCCAATACAATTCCTTGATCATGTGAACGATATAATCGCTCGTGCGTACGTATGGAATACCGTCTCCACGGTGTGATGCGACTCATTCTACATGATTTTCATTGCATAATGATTACATAAATGAATTTAGTGAATAAATATGGTATTTATTACACTAATACCATTCTTTAAATGAGGTATCTATAACCTAAAAAGAAGAATAAGAATTTATTCGACAAAACACGCATGAGAACAAAAAGAAATAAACACCCGAATAACAAGTAACAATGAAATATTACTAATAAGAAGCTAAGAATATGACCATATATGATATTATAAAAATAATTATGATTATGTAATAAGTCAATAACATTATTTAAATCATTATACATGAGGTTCGGACACTTACAAATAAAATCGTACCTAAGGTAAGGGACAATCTCTCAATCTCAGTTTTTATCCGAGATTGTTTATACTTCAGAATTTACTGGGGAATATTTATCATCCACATCCATGTTTCCTCAATATGTAATATTATTTATATCCTCCTGCAATTTTTTAAATCCAATTTTACCCTTCGGTGAGTTTTTAGTAAAAGATATGAAAGGAATCTTTTGTCGTTTTTTGTACGAGGTACTTTTTGACTTTTCTGACATAAGTACGAGAAGAATGTTTTTTTAACTTATATGGCATAAATGGAATTTTAAAACATTATTTCCAAGAAGATTCCTTTATAAGTTTTCAAGTTTATTTTTAATCAACTTCTTTTAGTTTAAAATTGTATGACATGTTAAGAAAGGAAAAATGTTTTTTAAGTAGAAAGGATATTTTCCTCAAGAATGGAGTTCAACTGTTTTATCAAAATTATTTTCCATCTAAGATAA
Source organism: Viscum album (assembly GCA_963277665.1). NCBI lineage: Eukaryota > Viridiplantae > Streptophyta > Magnoliopsida > Santalales > Viscaceae > Viscum > Viscum album. Next base: position 197,287,494 of record OY728162.1, read on the forward strand.
TATAGGGTTCTGTTTCGATCCCTATTATTACATTGATTTGATCATGTTGTGATGGAATTATTTTTATGAATTCCTTTATCTTGTATGAATTGTTTTATGATGTCACGATGTTTAATAACCCCATTTTTATTACATGGGTTATGCAATGATGTATGATTTTTTTTTGATTTTGTGGAACACATAATAATGGTATCATTATGAGATGGGTGGGACCTATATCTCACTCCAATTAATTGGGTAAAGATTTATATCTCATGAGATAGACATTGCTGGAATGGCAGGTTAAATCGGTTCAGTGAAACAGGACTGAAACGAGGAGTGAACTCAGTTCAGAAATGGACATTGTCCACTAAGATAGTCTTGGAAATGAGTCTTGACTACTAAGAAATGATTTTCTATGATTATGTGTGTATGCCACAAAGTTTCATGTTTTAAGTTATGATTATTTGGATTACATTTCACTACTATGATTTATCCCATGTTATGAAATTATGATCTCTTTTGCAGGTTAAGATTTCCAAAATGTTATGTTCTTATGAATATGATGTGATTGATATTTCTTTTGTTTACCCTTACTGAGCATTTGAGATCACCCTTTTGTATGTTTTCTTTCCACAGGTCAGGAAGAAGGTTATTAAGTAGGATATGCCAAAAAGGGACTCTAGATATGATGAAATAAATGGGAGACAATGTAGATGTTTTATGAACCAGTTGTTTATGTTTATCAGTTTCTAAATACACTATACCTATACGGTCCTTTCATGGTTTTGTTATATGTTGTAATAAGTGTACTTCAATTTTGAAGTATTAACAATGTATGTAAAGTATTGGTCGTTATAGTTGGTATCAGAGGAAAGGTATAGTCAACCTTTGGAAACTAGGATGTGAAAGCCTTAGTAAGAACCCTAAGGATAAGTCTAAGCATAGAACATAATCTTAGTGTTTTAGAAATGGCCATGAATAACCTATGATAAGACCTTAAGTGTGAAATTTTATTCTTGATTATGTGTTTTTTCTATTATAATTGGTGTTGATCAAACTATTCTTCTTGGTTTTAGTCAATGGCTGGAACCTGAAGGAATTGTGTTAATGCGGAATGCGACGGGCAATGCAATGATTGTCCCCTTGAGCAACCAAACGTTATGGGAGCTGTAATAAAAAATCTTATATCCATGCTCACACAACTTTCTCAAGCTATGAATCATGCAGGACTTCCAAATAAGCAAAGGAAAGAGCAAAATTCTGTTGAATCCTTCATGAGGCAGCATCCACCCTCATTCAGTGGGTCTACTGATCTATTAGTGGCTGAACAATGGATCAGTACCACTGAAAATATATTTTCAGTTCTTCAATGTTATGAACATGATAAAGTCATCTTCGCAGTGTATCGTTTGGAAGGAGATGTTGATCAATGGTGAAATCTTATTAAGAATACGAGGCAAAGGGATGAAATTGAGTCCATGGAATGGGATGAGTTCAAGAAATTATTTTTTAATAAGTAATTCCCTCGTATTCTTCAAACAAAGATGGAGAAAGAGTTTCTTGAACTGAAGAAAAAGGATGATGAATCTGTTGGTACCTATGAAGAAAATTTTACAAGACTTGCAAGGTACGCTTCTGGTATTATTATCCAACCTGAGAGTAAGATCGATCGATTCTTTAGTGGCTTAAAACCAAGTCTTTGAAGGGCGTTAGCCATAAGGGACTTCAATAGCTATGAGGAAATCGTTCGATGTGCTCTTAAGGTTGAGATGGAGATTGGAGTAACCCATCAGTCATATGGGTTTGATAAGAAGAGGAAAATTGAATTCAAAGGAAAATCTAAAGAGCACGCTGAAAAGAAGATGAGTTTTCCCTTATGCTCAAAGTGTGGAAAGAAACATGGATGGAGTTGTCATAAAGGGACAATTAAATGTTTCAAATGTGGAAAGGAAGGTCATTGGGCATTTGAATGCCGCGATGATGGGAAGAAGATGTCTAGTGATGCGAACAAACAAAATGATACACAGAGTGCACCTCCTACACTTCAATGTTACAAGTGCAAGGAAATGGGGAATTATTCCAATAAATTCCCTAATCCAAGGGTTGTTGATGATGATCGACGTCAACAAACTCTTAAGGCTAAAGACAAAGGAAAGTCACATGCAATTTCTATCAGCGATGTGGAGTACGATAACGAAGTAGTGAAAGGTACACTTACCATCCACTCTAAAGTAGAAAGTGTTTTATTTGATTCTAGATCCACCCACTCTTTTATTTCTGAATAATTTTCTAAGGGTATCCCTGTATTACCTCAACAATTAGATGTTGAGTTAGCTGTTACAACCCCTAATGGCACAACAGTGGCATCAAAAGTTTATAATTCTTCTCCGATTGAAGTTTGTGGGAAATTGCTTCCTGAAAATCTTGTGGTCCTTCCAATAGTGGAATTTGATGTGATTATTGGCATGAATTGGCTTTCTTTATATGGAGCTCATATCAATTTCCAAAGAAAGGAAGTCACATTTCATATTCCAGATCAATCTACGATCGTCTATCGATGCAAGGATGAACATAACCTTCCAGTGGAAATTTCTTCCATCGTATGGGTCTTGATTCCACTAAATGAAGGTTATTTATCTCAAATTATAGCATCTCGTCTTTTTATAACATAAAATTTCATCACATTACACAAAACTGAGGATCTTTAAGGTTTAGTGTCTTGGAAACCAGGAACATAAAACATGAAAACATAAAACATTCTTCTTAAACACTTGAAAGGCTTCTCCTCATGTTCATCCTAGGTTCATTACTGCATCTCATAACCTGAGGACATACATCAAAAGAAAGGGTGAGCAGAAGGCCCAGTAAGGGAAACAAGAGAAACATTTTACATGTGAACTTGAGATACTTCAATAAGGCCACGAAAAGAACTTTAAGGCATGAGAAAGAAATCATGAGGCATATCATAATAAAAATAACATTTTTCATAACTTGAAGATGTGGCTGCAACATTTAATATTCACAATCATTTCATTTCACCAAGGTCCATCCCCAAGGTGTCGTTAAAAATTACCAAGGTTATTCACCAAGGTATCAGTCTAAAAAGTCATCTCTAGAGATTAAGTCTTTACCCAATGCATTGGAACGCTATCTGGGCGCACCCTTGACATGTCTATTTTATCATGTGAGCCACATATATCATCATAAATCATTTCTTAAACAACCCATATATCATAAAAGAAATGGGTTTCATTTCATAATCATAACATTTTAAAAACTGCTTTAAAGACATGATCTTTATGCCACTTTAAACCCACAGAAAAAGGGAAAGCGGGTTTCATGTATGTAAATCCAAAAAATTAAAATAGAATATTTTGATATATATGTGAATATCCCTATAGAAATAAGAGCTTTGAGTATTCACTTAATAATATAAAATAATTTTGAGATAAAGAGGGAGGCATTTTGAGACGAAAACTATGCAGTATAACGTCTACGATACATGGTTTTAGAAAACATTGAAAAGAGAGGGGACATGGGTCACCCACTCAAAAATGATACATAAAATAGTAGGGGAACAGAATATTTAGTATTTAAGAAAATGGTAATGAAATTTGAATGATATACCATATAAAACGAAGAACTTGAAAGGAAGACAAAAATAAGATTTCTCTTATGAGAATTCAGCAGCCTAACGGTGTCACTTAAAACTTCCAAAAATGGATTGACGAGATCAAATAGGGTATCTCATAATATGAACATAAATTATCAGTATGATAGATATAGATATCATACCCCAACATAATAAAAAGGAACTTGAAATACTTGACATGAAAGTAGATCTTGAAAATGAGAAGGGTGAAAGAACCCCTTAGAAATTCGGCAGCCTAACGGCGCCAGTTAAACTTCAACAAAAATGAATTGATGAGATCAAATAGGGTCTTTCATCATATGAACATAAAAGATCAGTATGATAGATTTAGAGATCATTCCCCAACATAATAAAAAGGAACTTTCAAGACTTGCAATGGAATTAGAACTTTGAAAAAGGAGAAAGGTGAAAGAACCAATTAAAAATTTGGCAGCCTAACGGCGCCACTTAAAACTTCAAAATACTGAATTGAAGAGATCAAATGAGGTATCTCATCATATGAACATAAATTATCAGTATGATAGATTTAGATATCATACCCCAACATAATAAAAAGTAACTTGAAATAATTGACATGAAAGTAGAACTTCAAAACGAGAAGGGTGAAGAACCACTTAAAAATTCGGCAGCCTAACGGCGCCACTTAAAACTTCAAAATACTGAATTGAAGAGATCAAATGGGGTATCTCATCATATGAACATAAAATACCAGTATGATATATTTATAGATCATACCCCAACATAATAAAAATGAACTTGAAAGAATTGACATGAAAGTATAACTTCAAAATGAGAAGGGTGAAGAACCACTTAAAAATTCGGCAGCCTAACGGCGCCACTTAAAACTTCAAAATACTGAATTGAAGAGATCGAATGGGGTATCTCATCATATGATCATAAAAGATCAGTTTGATAACTATAGAGATCATACCCCCAAAAAATAAAAAGGAACTTGAAATACTTTACATGAAAATAGATCTTGAAAAATGAGAAGGGAGAAAGAATCTGTTACAAAAATTTCGGCAGCCTAACGACGCCACTTAAAAATTCATAAAACGAAATAATGAGAGTAAGAGGGTATCTCTCATTATATGAACATGGAAATGGAATTAAGAGGAGTATAAAAAACACCATTTAATGTAAGAACATGGAGCATAAAAGAAATTACATAAAAGAGATTTCTTGAAAAGAAAGAGAGAGATCAGATCCCTTACCTTAAAACGTAACTCTTAAAACTCAAAGGTTCGGACCTTGAGGGCTTGGGGGCACCTTGGGAGGACTCCTTGGGAGGTAATGAGACCAGAACTTCGTTGAGGATAGTTTTTGAGTCGAATGGATGAGAGGAGGGCTTGGTATTTATAGGGAAAGTGAGGGGACAAGGCATTAATGGCCAAGGGACACCTCACATGTTCTTTTCTCAAAACCATGTGCTCTCCCATGATATTTCCCATTAAGTTAGGCCACATGGGGCCCCCAATACAAATATCCATCACCTTAGGTCGTCCAACCCTTAAAATATCTCATGACATCAGCATGAGACGGTTATGATGTCATTGAACATACTGAAACCCTAAAACTGTATTTTTACTATTCACTGAAAATTCAACTTTCTCAGAAAAATCCCAAAATTTCACACTAACAAAATATCAATGCTCTGATTTAAAAAATGAACTCCATTTTATAAAAATAATTTTCTAAATATTTTTATTTTTACTTTTAAATAAATACACTATTCACCAAAAAATCATTTTTTTCAGAAAAAAACCCCAAAAATTACCGTAACATAATATCGATGCTCTGAGTTCAAAAATAAAATCCATTTTATAAAAATAATTTTCTAAATATTTTTAATTTAATTTTTAATTAAAAAACACTATTCACCTGAAAAAACTTATACTTGAATAATAATTTATGAAACCGTTATTTAACCATTTTATTGAATCACATTACTTAATCAAGGTGCCTAGATTATTTTAAAACATTATTTAAGTGAGATTACTAATCCATTTGGTCATATTACTAATCCTAATCATAAAATCACTATTCATAATTTACTATTCATCAAAAATAAAGTTGATCTTATTAGACTCTAAATTTCGTACTGAACATAATTGTAGAAGACCATTTTTTTGAAAATCATTACACATTTTTAATTATTTAAGGTTTACATAAACATTTTTAAAATATCCTTTTTCTAAAATTCATCAAATTATGCATACTATATTTATCCGGTCATTTGAAAATTCATAAACATCATCATAAGAAGAAATACCAATTTTTATTTAAAAAAAAGGATTACACAAGGCAGTTACGGTATCCTTACATAGCCCCTTATCACACCAGCATAGGACCTAAGTGTAAGGTGTGCTAAGGTGAGAGAATCTAAGGGAGGCTCGGCCAACATCGCACGAGTAGTAATTTCTATCAGTTTTAACTTCTCGCAAAGGCGATCATGTTCTAGCTTCACAGGATGAAGTTCGGCTTGGGTTTGGTCGAGAGCAAAGCCCAATGGTGCTACCTTCTTCCCAAGTTCTATTAAATGGGCTTCGATCAGTCCAAGACTACTGGGTGAGGTCATCGAATCTTCTTTCTATATTAATTAACCAAGATTACTTGTATGTAGAGACAATAATCAAAAAATTTTGTACACAGCGGTCATATTGACCAATGGTCATATAACAGTCAAAACTCAATGCTCTCATTTTAATTATAATCATGTTTATCAAATAAAACATTTTTGTTGAGTATAAAAATAAAATAACACATGAAATTAGGAAACAAGATTTATTCAAAATTTCGGGTCGTTACAATCTTCCCCCCTTAAGAAATTGCGTCCTCGCAATTTTTTTAAAATTGGGTTTTGAAATTTCATTGAAAGTCATACATCGGAAAAGGAGTCAGTAAAACTATTACTTTAAAATAATGAAAGGGAAGTACAAAGGTCACCCGAGTTAACCCACACTAGGATTCCATGTAGGAAAACATGGAGATGGAGGAGAAAACATAGGTTTATGTTCTGAGGGAGAGTGATATAAAACATGATTAGGAGAAAGTTAACAATAAGAAAATACCAAACTTAGGATGTGTTTAAACGGTCTTTGATTACCTAGTAGGAAACGTAAACCAACAAAGTTTTTGTTTTACGTTCCTTTTCATAATTTTGAGGAATTCATTTACAACATAAAACAAAAACATAAGAAAATATACCTATCTTCAGGTAGAGTTTCATCCTTTAATAATATTCTACCCAAAACTATTCTTTTCTCCAAACTATGAGCATTCAAAACTACTTGGTCTCATCAAAACACAAGAATCATCTTCTAGAGAATCACATAGTCCACAAAAGATTAACTATCTATTTCTTCTATCTTTAAACATTATCCCAAAAACAGAAAGGGTAAGGTAAAACAAATCTTCAAAAAGAAATAATCCCATAGGATTGGAAACTACTTTTAAGTCTTCAAAGTTATATGGTACTACCCAAAGTTCATCATAGACCATTCCATAAATAACGGTCCTTAAAATTCCTCAAAATAAACGAAACTAAGATTTAAACCCAAATACAAGAATGATTTGATAACATAGTCTTCCAAAATAAACTTCATTGTTCATCTCCAAACAACCTCAACCAAACCTAACATCTCATAAAAAAAGTAGCTAACCTAAACATATTTTCCCCAAGATAGGTTAATCATTTCCATAAGTAACCTATATTACCATAATTCACCTTAAATTCATCGATTCTTCAAAATATAAGTCAACCTTACTCCTCAATGAAAATACCGTAGTAATCTATTATCATCGATCATATAGGGTCTCCAAAATAGTGAACGTCTTCCAAAATAATAATCATATTTTAATACCCTAATCATCTTTGTCATATTAATACGGCAATCATAGCATTTCCTATCACATTGGTTGTTGGGACATGTTCTTCCCTTTCACGCCATTAACTAAGAAAAGAAACTATAATTAGGGGCTTAAATACTTAGCCAATAATCATGAAAAGAAACTTAAAGCATATAAGGATAACTTGTAGAAGAAAAGTATGCCCAAACTTGTGATCCACTAGGTTCCCATCTAGGTTATCCATGATCATATATTCTTATGTGAATCTTTATTTTATTTTATCTTTATTCTTTTAACAATGGTTCATACTAAGCTTACGAATTTACCAAAGCATATCCCCCGGGAGTGTTGTAGCCAAGAGTTCAACAAGGCTCATTGTCGTGTACCAGTTCCAATTTGAGTCTATCTTAAAGAGGTGTTTTTGGCTTTTACCCCTATGTACATCTCTGCCAGAGCCACCTCTACCTGCTTGTATCCAGATAGGGATGTATTTTCTTGGCAACCCATTACTCAATACTCACCAAAATACCAGGAAGATTTCCTATATATAAGCTTTTCTATAGGCTTCTTCCTAATGTTTTCATATCCTAATTTTCACAAATAACTAAACCATCCTTTGATACCAACTATAGCATCCCACCTTTTTATAACATAAACTGTCATTACATTACACAAAACTGAAGATCATTAAGGTTTAGTGTCTTGGAAACCAGGAACATAATACATGAAAACAACATAAAACATTATTCTTAAACACTTGAAAGGATTCTCCTTAAGTTCATCCTAGGTTCATTACTGCATCTCATAACCTGGGGACATACATCAAATGAAAGGGTGAGAAGAAGTCCCAGTAAGGGAAACAAGCGAAACATTTTACATATGAACTTGAGATACATCAATAAAGTCATGAAAAGAACATTAAGGCATGAGAATGAAATCATGAGGCATATCATAATAAAAATAATATTTTTCATAACTTGAAGATGTGGCTACAACATTAAATATAGACAATCATGAACATATCACCAAGGTCTATCCCCATGGAGTCATTTGAAAATTACCAAGGTTATTCACCAAGATATCGTGAAAATTGTAATCTCTAGTGCTTACATCATTACCCAATTCATTGGAGCGCTATCAGGGCGCACCCTTAAATTTGCCTTTATTATCATTTGATCCACATATATCATCATCAAACATTTCATAAATTACCCATATAGCATAAAATAAATGGGTTTCATTTCATAATCATAACGTTTTAAAAACTGCTTTAAAGACATGATCTTTACGTCACTTTAAACCCACAGAAAAGGGAAAGCAAGTTTCATGTATGTAAATCCCAGAATTTAAAATAGAAAATTTTGATATATATGTGAATACCCCTTTAGAAATAAGAGCTTTGAGTATTCACTTAATGACATGAAATAATTTTGAGATAAAGGGGGAGGCATTTTGAGATGAAAACTATGTAGCATAACATCTATGATACATGGTTTTTGAAAAAGATGGAAAGAGAGGGGACATGGGTCACCCACCCAAAAATGATACATAAAGCATCAGGGGAACAAAATATAAAGTATTTAAGAACATGGTAATGAAATTTTAATGATATACCATTTGAAACGAAGAACTTGAAAGAAAGACAAAAAATAAGATTTCTCTTATGAGAATTCGGCAGCCTAACGACGTCACTTAAAACTTCCAAAAATGGATTGACGAGATCAAATAGGGTCTCTCATCATATGAACATAAATGATCTGTATGATAGATATAGAGATCATACCCCAACATAATAAAAAGTAACTTGCAAAACATGACATTGAATTAGAACTTTGAAAAAGGAGAAAAGTGAATGAACCACTTAAAAATTTGGCAGCCTAACGGCGCTACTTAAAACTTCCAAAAATGGATTGACGAGAACAAATAGGGTCTCCGATCATATGAAAATAAATAATCAGTATGATAGATATAGATATCATACCCCAACATAATAAAAAGGAACTTGAAAGACTTTTCATGAAAATAGATCTTGAAAATGAGAAGGGTGAAAGAACCCCTTAGAAATTTGACAGCCTAACGGCGTCACTTAAACTTCAACAAAAATGAATTGTTGAGATAAAATAGGGTCTCTCATAATATGAACATAAATGATCAGTATGATAGATTTAGATATCATACCCCAACATAATAAAAAGGAACTTGAAATACTTTACATGAAAATAGATCTTGAAAATGAGAAGGGTGAAAGAACCCCTTAGAAATTCGACAGCCTAACGGCGTCACTTAAACTTCAACAAAAATGAATTGATGATATCAAAAAGGGTCTCTCATCATATGAACATAAATGATCAGTATGATAGATTTAGATATCATACCCCAACATAATAAAAAGGAACTTGAAAGACTTGACATGAAAATATATCTTGAAAATGAGAAGGGTGAAAGAACCCCTTAGAAATTCGACAGTCTAACGGCGTCACTTAAACTTCAACAAAAACGAATTGATGAGATCAAATAGGGTCTCTCATCATATGAACATAAATTATCAGTATAATAGATTTAGATATCATACCCCAACATAATAAAAAGGAACTTGAAAAACTTGACATGGAATTAGAACTTTGAAAAAGGAGAAAGGTGAAAGAACCACTTAAAAATTCGGCAGCCTAACGGCGCCACTTAAAACTTCAAAATACTGAATTGAAGATATCAAATGGGGTCTCTCATCATATGATAATAAAAGATCAGTATGATAAATTTAGAGATCATACCCCAACATAATAAAAAGTAACTTGAAATACTTTACATGGAAAATAGATCTTGAAAATGAGAAGGGAGAAAGAATCCGTTACAAAAATTTCGGCAGCCTAACGGCGCCACTTAAAACATCATAAAACGAAATAATGAGAGTAAGAGGGGATCTCTCAGTATATGAACATGAAAAGCTCGGTAAGAGTAGTATAAAATAACATCCTTTAACATAAGAACATGGAGCATAAAATAAATGACATAAATGAGATTTCATGAAAAGAAAGAGAGAGGTCGGATCCCTTACCTTAAAACGTAACTCTTAAAACTCAAAGGTTGGGACCTTGAGGGCTTGAGGGAACCTTGGGAGGACTCTTTGGGAGTTAATGAGACCAGAACGTCGTTGGGGGAGGGTGGGGAGTCAAAATGGATGAGAGGATGGCTTGGTATTTATAGGGAAAGTGAGGGGACAAGGCATTAATGGCCATGGGACACCTCAAAAGTGGTTTTCTCAAAACCATGTGCTCTCCCAAGATATTTCCCCATGAAGTTAGGCCGCATGGGGCCCCCATACAATAATTAATCAACTTTTGTCGACCATCCCTTAAAATATCTCATGATATCATCATGACACATTTATGATGTCATTAAACATACTGAAACCCTAAAACTGTATTTTTACTATTCACTGAAAATTCAACTTTCTCAGAAAGATCCCAAAATTTCTCCTTAACCAAATATCAATGCTCTAATTTCCAAAATGAACTCCATTTTATAAAAATAATTTTCTAAATATTTTTAATTTATTTTTTAAATAAATACACTATTCACTAAAAATTCATTTTTTCAGAAAAAACCCCAAAAATTACCATAACATAATATTGGTGCTCTGAGTTCAAAAATTAAATCAATTTTATAAAAATATTTTTTTAAAATATTTTTAATTTAATTTTTAATTAAAATACACTATTCACTTGAAAAAACTAATACGTGAATAATAATTTATGAAACCGTTATTTAACCATTTTATTGAATCACATTACTTAATCAAGGTGCCTAAATTATATTAATACTTTCTTTAAGTGAGATTACTAATCCATTTGGACACATTACTAATCCTAATCATAAAATCACTATTCATAATTTACTATTCATCAAAAATTAAGTTGATCTTATTAGACTCTAAATTTCGTACTGAACATAATTTTAGAAGACCATTTTTTTAAAATCATTACACATTTTTAATTATTTAAGATTTACATAAACATTTTTAAAATATCCATTTTCTAAAATTCATCAAAAATATGCGTACTATATTTATCCGGTCATTTGAAAATTCATAAACTTCATCATAAGAACAAATCCCAATTTTTATTTAAAACAAAGGATAACGCAAGGCAGTTACGGTCTCCTTACATAGCCCCTTATCACACCAGCATAGGACCTAAGTGTAAGGTGTGCTAAGGTGAGAGAATCCGAGGGAGGCTCAGCCAACATCACACGAGTAGTAATTTCTATCAGTTTGAACTTCTCGCGAAGGCGATCCCGTTCTAGCTTCACACGATGAAGTTCAGCATGGGTTTGGTCCAGAGCAAAGCCCAATGGTGCTACCTCCTTCCCAAGTTCTGTTAGATGGGCTTCGATCAGTCCAAGACTACTGGGTGAGGCCATCAAATCTTCTTTCTATATTAATTAACCAAGATTAATTGTATTTAGGGACAATAATCAAAACGTTTAGTTTCCAGCGGTCATATTGAGCAATGGTCATATAACAGTCAAAACTCATCGGTCTCATTTTAATTATAATCATGGAATCAAATGAAACATTTTTGTTGAGTATAAAAATAAAATAACACATAAAATTAGGAAACAAGATTTATTCAAAATTTCTGGTCGTTACAAACCTACACCCTACGCCTAGGCTTTTCCACTTCACTTCGTAAATCACACCCCTTCACGATGCCCCTACACTACATGGAGCACCCGAGCATACCAAGACGTCTAAATATGAACCCCTTTTCTCTGCAACTCATTTTCCTGTGTGGCTCTTTGGGTTTGCACGAAGCAATTACAAGGTCCCTTAGGGGGAAATTCCCGTTGCATTTCTTCGCCTCATGCATATTCGCATAGGCACACTAACGACTATTGCTTCTTCGCATAGACACGCTAACGTGCACCCCCATCGAATCACTCCATAAAACCCCTAGTCACGGCTTTTCCGGTGACTTCCCTTCAATAATGTGTAAAGGGGGTCGGTTATGTAAGTCCTAGGGGTGCGGAGTGAACCCACCTCGTTCGAGATGCTGGATGTTAAACTGCCAGTGACATCATCCTCATCACATAAAGTTAAACTGTGGCCTCACCCTACACATTCTACATGGGGTGACCAGGCTCATACATTCTCTACGCCCACCCATCCTCACAGGAGTGAGATCTTCCCCACATAGAATGAGATCATCTTTGCTGGAGTGACGCCTATCCATGGGAAAGTGAAACCACCTCGGTGTATTCCCCTAGACTTTATTTTGGGAGGTAGTACCCCTACTCCTCATATCTTCTTCCATGCCAAAGTCCAAGAGGTGAGAGGGGAATAGGGACCTTCGTTATCCCGTCCCTCTCTCATTGGGCTTTGTTTGTCACATTGGGCTTCCATCCAAGAGTAAGTCCCAACCTCAATCTCCTTGGGATGCTAACCACGTATAAGCCCATATTTCCTCTTTGGGCTGCAAACCATGCGTAATCCATTGTTTCCTCTTGGGGCCACTAACCATGTGTAAGCCCCATTCCACTTCCCACAGACGCACCTTTCACGACGTGATCATCAGGTCTCTACTGCCTCTTGTTTCTCACACTAAGAATGATTTATTTGGGCTTAGAGTAAGAATCGGCCATGACATCCTCCTTGGACCACCTCAGATCGTAAGCCCCAAACACCATTCTGAACTAAGTGGAATTTGATCCTTTCCAAGGATGGGTATGCAGGAAGCCTCCCTGAGGGTCAAGCCCAACACCTACATTGTCCTGGCCACTTCACATCGGTTCACCAAGTAAACCCATTCTAAAATATGTGGAGTTTGATCCTTTCCAAGGCAGGGTATGTAGGAATCCACCATGAGGTTCAATCCCAACACCTACTTGGTCTCATCCAATTCACGTCGGTTCACCAAGCCCCCATCCTGAACAACGTGGACTTTGATCATTGCTAATGCAGGGTAAGTAAGAACCATCCCTGAGGTTTGAGCCTAATACCTACTTGGTCCCAACCACTTCACGTTGGTTCACCAAGCCCCCATCTCGAACTACATGGACTTTGATCCTTTCCAAGGCAGGGTATGTTGGAAGCCTCCACGAGATTCAAGCCCAACACCCATTGGTCCCGAACATCTTCACATCGGTTCCAACCACCCCATATGAACTAAGTGGGTTTGATATCTGTCTCCTAGGCAGGGTACACACGAAGCCTCCATGAGGTGTAATCCCAATCAGTGGTTAGCTATTGTCAACCTTGAATAGTGGTAAGCTTTTGTGCCCCCATCCAGCAGTAAGTCATTGTGGTCCCCATTCAGTGGTGAGCCATTGTATTCCTCAATCAATGGTATGCCGATGATTTCCCCTTTATTGAGACTCACATATTTTCTCCGCCCCCCAGGCGTCAGATCAACTCAGGTTTATAACCACTCATAAGCCCAAGTATATCCTCAGGTTGTTTTCCTCTGTGTTCACCCCAATTCTATACCCCCATCCGAACTACGTGGACTTTGATTCCTTTCCACGAGGACATAGGGAGTCCCCTCGAGGCTCAATACCAACACTACCATCACCTCCATGATCGTTCCATCTCATTCCCCATTCAAATCACTCAAACATCCGTGCACATCCTGATTCTTACCTGGGCTGCCACATCCTGGTAAGATCATTCCACCCACCCTCTCGCCACTCTTGGTAGCAATCAGGTAACTAACCATGAGTTAGTCCCAACACTTGTGTACCCTCCGGGGATTTCACCCATCTGATCCACTCTAGTTAGTGTTCCGATCTGTCCTATCCATCTCTTCTAGACGTTAAACTCATGACATACCCCATGTTAAACATGGGAAGTTGAGGAAAACCTTAGATACATGCCTATGGCATATAATTACCCACATTTGATGTGGGATGCCTTGTACTTCTGTGCCCTCAAGAAGCCCTATGATAAGTGGAAGAAGATAGACGTGCTCGTGCTCCAGCTTCCAGACACACCAGTGATTTCCAACGTGACTACTCCCCCGACCGAAGGTTGCTTCCCTGACCGCACCCTTTTGAACGTCCCTATAGAAGCAACGTAACTAACCGATGTCCATAAAGACATGGCACTGGGAAGAGATTCATGAAAAACGTCTTAATCTATAAAGGATACCCGAACAAGGTGAAGAGTTCTGAGGAGGAATCCACGGAAAGAAGAACTGGCATCCCATTATCTCATTTTTATCAAGGAGAAAACGTCCTTGAACAAGTGACGAATGTCACCCGCCTTTGGAAAGCGGGAATGTGTGGTGAAAAATAGCGCCTTCATCCTCGAACATACGGACACACGCGCCTTGGTGAAAGAATCGGAAACATGAATCATACTTTTTGGATATAAACAATACATAATTTTGACCAGAGGTTTCAATGAAAGAAAGATGACAGTGGATGAGTTCTCACAAGCTTGGGGTAAGTTGGCCTCTCATCTCGAAGTGATCATCAGCGATAAGATGAATAAAAAGGTAAAGGACTTATCCTAGAAATTATTTTGGGCAGTCACATCCAATGTCTTCATGTAGATCTTCAATAGTTTTGTTTTCTACTTTTGTGCTTGATGTGAGATTGACTTGATAGATTCTCACTTTTTCCATAAAAGTGTTTCTTAATAAAAATTTAACTTTGAGGAGGTTCTTCTATAACATGAGTCAGTTCTTTTTTAAAAAATCATCATGGAATGGACTAAACATCAAACTCATGATCATTTCCTATTTATTGGTTTGGAACTTCTCTAAGTTCATAATTCTTCCCACTAAATATTCTATTGATATATAAAATCTAATGGAATATATAAAATTTGGCTATAGACACTTTTTTCTCATTTTGATTATATAAATTATATCTGTTAGATTCATTGGGATAACAAAAAAAATAAGAATTTGATAAATTTGGATTCAATCTTATCTAGTCCTAATTTTTTTATGAATTCTGGACATCCCCAAATCATAATAAAATATGTAATGGAATGTTTCCAAGTACATATTTCATATTTTATATTCATAACCACTTTATATAGAACTTGGTTTAGTAAAAAGTAGTATTCATTAGCTTATAACCCTAGAATGTAATAGGAATATCACATTGAATCATCATTGATGAAACCATGTCTAATAATGTATGAGTCATCCTCCTAAAAAAACCATTCAATTATTTTCCTCCAACTCAAATAATCAATGAATTCATTACTTAATTATTCACCGCCATGATTGGATCGTAGGATCATTAAAAATTTTCTTGGTTGATTCTATTCTTAATTTTCAAATTCATTGATGTTTTTAGAAATTTCATACATGTGTTTCATCAAAAGCACATATCCATATGGGAAAAATCATCAGAAAAGGTAACAAATTACCTAAAACTGTCACTTTCTTGAGTACTCATTGGTCTATTAACATCATTTTGTATAATATCCAATAGTCTACTAGCCCATTAATATATATTTTTTATAAAAGGTGCTTTGTTTTTTACCTAATAAGTAATGAAATATACCTTTGAACTGATGTAGAAATCGGTGGGAGGGGTGAATTAGATGTTTCTAACATTTTAAAAAATTACAATTCTTTTTATAAATCATTTTACCATTTTATTATTTGAGACATTGTTTTGTATTAAGAACAAAGTGGATCTGTGATTACTTATCAAATCACACACATAACATGCGATGTAGAAAATGAAGGCATATCAATACACTGTGTTTTTGCAAGGTTTGGCTCCATTGTGGGAAGCTTAATCCTTGTGGTTATTGAGTTTTCACATATTTATAATGTTTACGACAATAATAATTTCTCCAGTTAATGTGGCTTAGGGAATTTTTCATCCTTCACCCTCTCACCATATTACCCAGGTGAGCCTTTACTATATTACACAAGTGAAGGGGTCTTTGTACCATGTCCCATAGTATTTGGCCTCCTGATTAGTCTTGAAAACCTCCTTCCAAATTTTGAAGTAGATAATCAATTAGTATTGGATATAAATACATAAAAAATAGATATTCTACCTCTACATAGAGTCATTGAATCCATTATTATATTCACGAACCGCTGCATACAACTCGATCTCCATTCTTTGCAAAAACACTAAGTTCATACTAAGAAATCTCTCACTAGTATCACTCACTTGAGCTCTTGTGATATTCAAGAATATTTTATCTCATCAATAATCGAAGGAATTGATAGAATAATAAGAATAACAATGTAATTGTTAGTATCTCTCTCAAATATTCTTCTTTCTTTTTGTTATCAAACTATTGAAATTGTGGGTTCCATTAGAAATGGTATTGAAACTAGTTTAATTCTTATTCCCCTTATTATATTATTTTTCTCAATACCCAAATAGTATCAACTTCACATAGGATTGTTTTCTCCTTATTCTCCCTTAATATGCCTTCAAGTACCCATAACACACTGTCTTCCTTGTTTGTATCACACTCACGGACCATCCCTCTATATTATTTCTATAGTCTTGAGAGGCTCAAGCACTTTTTTATACTGGTCCATAATTTTTTCATGGGAAGAACATATTTATTTTTTGTAATTTTTAAATTTCCAAAACTATAAATATTTAAATGGTTACATGCAATAATGAAAACTACATTCTCCAACATATCCACAATAATATTACTTTCACTTTTCTCAACTTTTGTAACCAGTAAATTTACTAGAGTAACCTTTCTATACTTATATGTATTTTAGCTCTCAAATAAATATGTATTTTTGTTAATCTTCTATAGCAGTATTTGATTTTCTTATTCTCTTTTTCATCTTCCCATAGAAATCTAAAAGCAACCATTCTCCAAATCATTATTAAAATCATACAACAACATTAGCTTGTGACATGGATCTTCTCATTATAGGTATGAGAGATTATGTGAAACCAATTCAACTTCAATATTTGACCTATAATTATCATGTAAAATCTAAACACAATATTTTATTCTCTAAAATAAGAATTACACCTCCATAGTGATGTCTTAAACTTTTAAGATCAACACATGCATTGATAGATTTGTATTTATATATATATGAAATCAAGATTTTCTTCATCTGTAGGAAATTTAAATTCATTGAATTTCTTCTTAGATTGGATATACATTCTCTCACTCATAATGATTTTCATCTCATAATAATACATCAATCAAAATTAATTTTGTGATATTTTAATTGCTAACGAATAATTCCATCATCAATTGATTTATTTTATTTTTGACCACAAAAATACATTTTTCAAATATTATTATTTGAAAATAAATGATTAATAAAATAGTGATCTCCTCTATAATTTTCATTTAATATTTTAAAATATATGCTTGAATCATGACCCAATATAAAATCATGATATTTTAAACTAGAATGAATAACATTATAATTTTCGATTTTTTTACTCTTTACAAAATTAAATATCGAAACACAGATTTTTATCCCGAAAACTTCTTGTATTTTTTATGTGTTGATCTTTATATAGATATCATGATCTTTACGTAGATAATTATCACATTTACATAGATTAAAATGATATTTATATAACCACAATGATCCTAACTCTAACAGCATTCATCCATACAGAGTTTAAAATCATACATAGACAATGGTAATTAATGATTATGTAGAAAATGATTATACATAGATAAAAGGATCACACTAATGTAAACATACATGATCCTTATCTAATTCAGGAATAATCCTCATATATTTTTCCAAAATCCTTAAAAAGTCCTGGACTTTTGTATTTTCATAAAATACAGAGAATAATCATCCTTATGAATTGAGGAATGATCATCAAATAGTGTCTTGTGAACCTTATGATGTCAAAGTTCATCCTTAAAAACTATAAAATGTCCCATATATAGGACGCCATGTAATTTTCCATATTTTCAATCTTCCTTTCCCATGAATGATCATTATGTAGATCTGAATATTGCTAATTTCCAGCCTTACTCATAAAATTTCCAAACATATTCAATTTTATCCAAGGATTATTCCAATCCACTATGACCTTCTAAAATAATTCTAGTAACCATAGGATAGCTTCAAATAATTATAAGAATTATTAAAATAATTCTAAAAATCTTTAGGATTAATATAATGACTTTATAGTATATCGAATACCCTTGTTAGAGTATTAGAATAACTCCTATGATTTATAAAATCAATATCCACTTTAGACTTTTAAAAACATCATCCAAGATAGATTATAACTAAGAAGGTTGGGGGAAACCACCTTAATTTAAAAAGGACAAAAAATAGAAACCCCTTTTGAACTGGGCTAAGGGATAACCCATCAAAAACACAAAGGTGTAGAAGTATAAAGGTTGTAAAATACAGTGGCCCAAGATCCTAATGGCACAAAGCCAATTACAAATAACATGTCACATAGGCACAGAGTTCCATAGACCTAAGAACAAAGGCTTATCAAAGGGTCCAATGCCTAAAAGATGAAAAATATGAATATCCTCCACCCGCAACCATTGATCTATGCCACATGCGGCTGCAACACTAAGGAAGGCAACAACGACCAGATCTGCAACCATGTGTCTGCCACCCATTGAAGTCTATACCTGTAGACCTGGAGCAGCCTCCATACCCGCCCCACTAATAGCAACCACCCTAAGGGACACCGTAGGGAAAAAACTACTATTGTGGAGCCACTCACCGCAGCCAGACCCCCCATTCCGCTGTCACTATTCTATGCAAACCATCCACTATCCACGAGGCCCTCCATATACTTATTATCTAGAATCCAAAAATTCCCAATCCTACCAGATCTTTTCTGAAACATGATCTGGACCAGATTTGAAGGGACCGTCTCTGGAAAGGCATACCTTCGTTTCCCAAGTTCCTAAAGCTATCGATGATAGTCGACGCACGCCCCCTCAAATGATGCGGCCACTGAGACAATTCATGCATCCATTGCCGTCCGAATCCACAATGTAACTGCTGCCACTGAAGGTGAAGTGCAAATCCACTGCCCCGAGAATGCCACAAGAACTTGCCGTAAAGCTAAAGAAATTGAAGAGAACGAACCAAGGGGATGAACACTACTCGAAACTGAGAGCTCTTGGCTGAAACTGAGAGCTCTCCATCCTCTCAATGAATAACTATTCATCCAAGATATATTTTTATTGGATTCAGAATCATTCATGTTTGATCATCATTGATGGGTTCTTCTTCATTTTGACACTTTAATCTCTCTATTTAATCTATCTTTTCACTTTTTTAATAACAGTTTCTTCACACTGCTCACCAAAAAGGAACTTCAACTCCAAAAACAATGTTTTAGATAAAACTTTCATGCACTTTAATGCGTATCTTAATTTCCATAAATATTTGCTAAATCAAAAGTCTAATACATAGGGATGCTTCTTAGAATCTCTCCAGCCTAGTTCTCAAATGAAGCAGCATGAACCACATCCTTTTTCAATCAAATGAGTGTAAGATTATTTTTATGTTTAACAGGTGGAATCTTACATCCATTATAGTGGGTGAATCCTTCCAATATAACATAAAATCAACAATATGTTCATATTAACAATTATTAACAAAAAATAATAATAATAATAACCAGCACAAACTATTGGAAATGTCAAACAAGGTAAACAAATCCCAAAATATTCATAATTGAATCTAATAATCAATTTTTATATTATTTGGATGTCTTTTTGGTTTATATGTTAAAGGAAATAATTCGAAAGGTATGAGGGGTTAGGATCAACCCTAAACCTCCTATCTTGATTATTATATATAGGAGTATCCATATCTAGAATATATAAATATTTTAATGTATTATTGATGTCATAAAACGTTTCTTTCTTATTATATATATATTTATATAAACTATAACACCCCCAATATTTTATGGTATGTATCCTCTTAAATAAATTCTATTCAGTTGATAGCTGGAATTTCTCCCATAAATTGTTTTATATAGTATAAATCATATAAAATCACATATAAAATACAAAAATAAATTATAAATGAATAATGAAAGAAATAAGAGGATTTTTTCTAAAAATTACAAAACATATACTAATGAAATAATAACATAAAAATTGTAGTAATAGTGTGACCCTTAGGAATATTAATTCGGAAAATAGAATAGTATATTCACCTATGAACGTATAAATAAAATTTAGGCTTCTTATAAATGAAAACCTGGTATAATTAAATAATAGTATAAGTAAATAAATATTTTGAAAATGATAAATTAAGTGTTTCTATTTTTATAAAACATAAATTTTTATTTAAATTTTTATAATTATTATAATGATTTAAAATAAAATTTATTTTCATAAAATAGAATCATAAATTTATATCTTGTTATCTTATGATTATAAGATAATTTTATGAGACCTTCATTATTTTTTCAAAGTGTTATAAAATAAGTTATATTTTTAAAATTTCTATTTTTCAAGTAAATGAGGATTTTAATTAATGATTTAATTTATCATCATTAGAAAATTATTTTCATATAATGGAGTTAATTATGGAATTTTAAACATCAAAAAATGGTGAGGGTGATTTTTTTATTTTTATAAAATAGTTGATTTTTTCATGAAAAGTGAAATACAGTAATATACGTTATAAGCAAAATACAGGAATTATTGAGTCATAGATGATGTATGACAAATGTAAGCCCATAATATCAAACAATTATTTATTATTTTAATATATTTAATTATAAGGTTAAAATTATTCATATTTTTTATCCAAAATAATAAACAATAAATAAATAAATAAATAATAAACACCACTCTCGTTCACTATAAATACCACCCCACGCAACCTTTTCTCGTCACACCACCATAGACTTGAATCATGTCAAATTTCTACCCAATACCTGTCCCAAACCTCTAACCCACATTCTATCCTTTCTATTCTCACCCAAAATACCATTTCAATCATTCTGAAGAGGGTTCTGAAGGAGATGAATTCAAGAGGTAAAATCCCCTTTTGTTATTTCAATTTTATTGCAATTTATTTTATTTTCTTTTCCTTTCGTTACCTTTTTATCCAAACATTCATGATGACTCTAGTATATTATATATACATGAATGTTATTATTTTAATGGAATATTCATCATCAATCCCATTCTCATCTCCCTTTTATTCTAAAAATGAAAAAACATTTGTGATGTGTTGATTTACGGTCATCATGAATAATGCATTTTAATTTTCTATTACGTCCTTCAAGGATGGTAATAAAAAAATTCTAATGGTTAATTTTTTTTTGAAATATATATTAAAATGTATTTAATGTTCTTTAACTAGTGTATATAGATAATATTAATTTATAAAACAAAACTAGTGCATGATGATCGAAAAATGGAAAAACAATCTAAATGGTTATCATTAATGGTTTAAATAATGAATCGTCCTCATATATAGAGAAAAAAATAATATATAAGACCGTGTAATCATTTATAACTTTATTAATAACATATAATTTTAATTTTAGGTAATTTTTCCCATTTTGAATAGTTTTTCATATATATAACCAAATGAACCAATCATGCTAGGAAACATTAGTTTTTAAGTAATCATGAAAGCTAAGGAAATGAACACTCCCAAATGAAAAAATGACCCTCATAACTCATAAAAAAGCCATAAATCAACTTAATAAAATTATACTAAATCCAATAAAATTTGAATAGGTTATGAATTAAATTATTAATGAATCCAATTTCATTATCCATGACACTAATTTCATGTACATAACACTTTCAGACATATGGTATGGGATTCATCCCAAACATCCATTTTTCATTCAGGCTATTCTTTATCTATCATTACCCTGATTTAAGTATTTTTTATTTTTATATTATAATTCTAAATTATTTTTATATTTTTTAAATTTATGTATCTAGATCACTTCATCATTATTTGATGGGAAATACATGTTTTATAAGGTTTAATTTTCAATTTCTCCTGGTAAGAAAGACAAATTTAAGGTAACATTCCAATTTCTAATTAATTTTCGAGTACACTCCATAATCTGTTTTAATCCATGAATATTTTTCTAAAAAAATACTTCTTCTCATGAAAAACTATATTTTTTATTTTTTGGTTTTATCCAAAAAATTACTCCTTTAATAGATTTAAGGACACATTTATATTTTTCTTGTAAACATACTTCTTATCATGAAAAAACTATCTTTGTTCTGCCACTGTATTTACCTCATGCCATATATGTGAGATCATTATGCAAAGATCAAGTATGAAGATTTACTATATGATATAGTAAGTAACCATCCATTGTGTATGGAATAAACTTTTAATAAATATGAAAGCAACGCCAAGTTTATTTCCACTTCACCAGAGTTGATGTTATATAGCCTACTTAAGAGAAGACCATTAAAAATCACCTAATATTATATGATGAGTGAGTTTCACTCACCAAAAAATGACTAAAAGTAAGTATAAAATATACTCAATGATCCCAAATGATCTCAAATCCACACCTCATTCCATTTGAGCATACCCAATGAGAATTTATCTTGAAAACAACAAAAAAATTCCTCCATGTCACCCAATAATAGTGTGAGATCATATAACACATCAAAAGGTCTTACATAAAAATAGGGAATAGCCTCTTGAAATGGGAGGATTGATCGGAGATGGACTTTTACATTGATAGTTCACTGATATATTATAGTAATTAAAATTTCAAGCCTACCATGATCAACTATTAGTATGAGATCCAGAGCTCATTGCAAGACTCCAAGATATACCAAAACACCTATAATAAGATCAATTCTATAAGAACACATAATTAAAGAAGTATCCTATTTGTCACAAATCCATCATGAAATTATATGATAAAAACTATTAAGGATCTTTAATGCCTATTTATGATCCCAAGAAGTCCCTTGTGAAATTCAACGAGTCCCCTATGATAGAAATATGATCACCAAACCCCATGTTCAACTGAATGAAAAAATAATATCTAGACACCCAAACCACAGCTTTATGTTGTATATTATCATCAATAGGGATGCCCCTATTCCTGATCCTCCATATAAGAAAACTAACCATGGATTGGATATTAGATATACATAGGAACATAGCCCATTGGTCAGAATCAATAGCCACATGAGTGATTTTCCTATAAGCACCCATATAGAGGAGACCTAAACTATAGGGGGTGAAAGATAAAATATCTTCTTCCTTAGATATTTTGATGTTATAATGCATGATTTTATAATATTAATCTATTATTGAATATATAGGTTTTGTGCACAGAAGAAGCACCTTAATGATATGGATAACTTGGATTTTAGTCTTAATTTATGAGTAATAGTGGTTGAACAAGAAAAGAAAACATCACTTCCAATGAAAGCAATAGGTTAATTGTCTATTGAAAGATGAAATAACTAGAAAAGGGAAATCTTCACATGTAATTTACAACTAATTTATGAGAAAATATAGAATTACCTAAACTTTTAATTTTATCTTCATCAATGATCTGGTTAACTACATCATATTGTACCATTTTTTCACTGCAGGATCCAAGTGAAGAATCCCATTAGGAGTGATTTAAATGTGCACAAAAATCATTGAACATCCCAATAGAATCAAATTATTCTATCATAACTAATCCTAATCTCTCGTGTTGTTCTTAGATGATCACAAAATAATTATTCTCTAATGAGGAAGAAATCTTGAGGTTCTCTCAATGGCCTGAGAGAAGAGGAAGATAGATCACATTCAATATATCTAATTTCTCTCTAGGGGTTGATAGAGTCTATTCCTATCTATTGTGATCAACAAGAGTGATTATGGAAAGTGATACAATTATATATTTATTATGGTAGGTTTAGGGTTAGAAAATCACACGCAAAACCCTGTATAAATTTATAATTATTAGTTGACCTCATGACCATTGATAATAATAATAATAATAATAACTTGACATGCACAACACATAAAGATAAATATAAATCTTTTATACCATTTCCAATTGGGTCATTATGCTAGGTCCTCATTCACTTATTGACATTTACCTGTCCTTGAATAATGATTATTTATTTAATTAAAAAAATTCGTTTCATTATTCACCGATAAATATAATATATTAAATATTATATTTTCCAAACACTGTAAACAAATATTTATTATTATTATTTAAATCATTTCTTATTTAAATTAACATTTTGATTAAATTATGGAGATCAAACAAACCTGAATAAATCCATTCTCACAATATCGATTAATTCAATTTTACTTGTGATGTATCCTAAGAATTATACCACTCCATAAGCATATAGCGTCATGGTTTTCATCAATACATCAAATTACATGAGCCATTTTATTCATTAAGGGTAATATTAACGTATAAGGATCAATACACATGTTTGCATATAGGAACATCTAATGTCACTTGGAAGATCTGGGTTCAAAACCTGGTGGAGGTGAATTTTCATGTACTGTAGCAGTCACTATAACATTTACTGTTCGGTACTGTAGCATCCATAACTATTCACCCGATTTGGGCCTTAGGGCCACCGGTTTGGGCCTACGGGTCTCCAGGGCCTTCGGGTCATTAAAGGCCTTTGGGCCACATGGCCTTCAGGTCATGTAGACCCTGGAGTAGCCCAGTTCACATAGAACAGACCCCAGAAGAGGATCAGAATAGTAGGAGTAGCAGCCACCAAATGCAGAGCTTACTAGATTGGAAGAATGAGAGGGTATGGTAGCCGCCATCGGGACCAGGCACCGTACAGCTTTGTACGGGGCAATGCTAGCTGATAAACAATGCATGATGGGGAGTTAAGGTGATCAATGATGCAAGACGTTGGGGAGGGGTAGTTCTAGTGGGCTGGGCCTACAGGTCATGTATGGGCACAGTTTTCCTCTAGGCATTCAACTTATGTATTGCAGGTCATGTAGGGCCTTGTGTCTTGGGCCTACGGGTCATGTATGGGTTCCCCTTCAACCCTTAAAAATGGGGATTATCTATAATAAAAATAAAAAATAAGGCCTTCGGGCCATTCGGAGGAGGAATGTCACATGGAAATGTGGATTTCATATTAATGGTTATGTTCTCATAACCTCATGTCTTAGAGATTACAATGGGGGACACCAATAGAAGGTTTCCCATTGTCTTATGAGCCTCCAACCCCTGATATCTTGTATCATGTCTGTCCCGTAAGACAATATCATCTAGACATAGAGGAATATTCAAGATGGATGTTTCGGAACCTTTTGGTTCTCATCATAGTCGGTTACTACAATGACCTTTTAATGCAACATATATCTGTAGGATAGTATCACCTGAAAATTCCACGCAGAGGAACACTAATTATGTAATATGAAAACATCATTAATAATGAAAATATGTTATAAAGTACTAAAAATTTCAGTTATTGGGAACCAACTCATATATACTCCCAATTTCACTAGATCTGACTGATAAGAAAATTCTATACACTAGCTCTCCCATGATACTCATGCCTCTACTAAGATAAATCCTTCATTATGTAGTCCGTCGGGTTTTCCCTTGTGGATACTCTTATCACCAAAACTTCACCATGTTGATAAAAATAGAAAAGTATATAAATCTTTAGATGTTTGTTATTTGGACATTGTTGGGACATTGTCTCTTTGTGGAGATCCACCACTGAAGTATTATGACAATAAATTACGATAGAGTCTTGACCTATAGTTACCATAATAGGCTCTTTGAAAAATTTATGAATCCAATTTGATTACTTTGATATATCACAATATTTAATATACTCAGTAAACACTATAGAATAAACAAAAAATGGCTTATTAGAACTCTTACAGCTCATGGCCCCTTTATCGAGACAAAAAAATATCTATAATGTGACATTATATCATTCTGATCTAACCCATGATGACTATATATTCTTCTCCTTAATGCACTGGGATCATATCCATAGATCACCTCAGATACTTAAGTATAACCATGAAATTAATCCAATGGTTTTCTCATATATCTTTTGATATTTGTGTACCATGATAAAAGTATAAGAAACGTCAAGCATTAAGCATAACATGGAATACATGATAGATACTATCATAGATGTTTATGGGATTTTAATCATTCTCTATCTTTCCTCTTGTGTTTTAGAACACATTTTCTTGGAAATATGTATACCATGTGATATTGGAACCATTCCCCTCTTGGATTGTTCTATGTTAAACCTATTCATTATCAAGATAATTTACGTTCTTGAACATAGTCCAAGAAGCATCTTGGATCTATAACACATGATCGTGATCCCATGAATGTAGGCTACTTCATCGAACTCCTTCAGGGAGAAGAACTTTCTCGACCATTCCTTAACCTCTTGTAATGATGGTATGTCATTTCCACTTTGAAATATGTAATCAAAATATACAACCACGAAAAATATTTTAGTCTCATTAAACCCACATGGAACACATTAATTCTAAATGAACCCAAAATAATTTATGGCCTCATTAAAAAAAATTCCATAACCTGATCGCATGCTTAAATATATGAATGGATCTCTACAGCTTGCATACCTTTCTGGATTTTCGTAGACTCAAAACCCCTTATATTATTGTCATTTACACATCCTTTTGAAGCATCCAATTAGTGAAATTATTTTTGAAATCCGTTTTCTAAATAATATAGTCATGGTAATCTCTTATAGAAAGAAACATTTTGATATATTTAAACAAGGAAATTAGAGAAAATGTATCATCTTAGTCAATGCATTGACATTTTCTAAATAATTTTTCCACCATATGTGATTTATATTTATTTTCATTACCCATCATTACTAGTATTCTCTTGAATACCCGTTTAAACCCAATAAGTTTTACATCAACTGGAAAATTTATTAGAACCCAAACATGGTTTTGACACCAGGAATCTATCTTAGAATTCATGGATTCTTTCCATATTATAGCTTCAGAGCTCTCTCCTACCTTCTTACAAGAGGGAGGATCATTATTGTCAACCAAAAATAAGTCACTATCATCATTGATTAGAAGACCATATCACTCTATTTATATTACCTCTCTAGCACTCATATGCAGTACATGTGTTTCAATAAAAACTTATTTCATTGGGACTTTTATAATATTTTATTATAACAACACTTGTGTATCTTCATCATCAAATTCATCAAAGTAAATTTTTATACTACTATCCTCCTTGAGAAGGTTATCCCTCTCAAAAATATATGGAATTTATTTTGATAATCACATTATTTCTTGAAGGGGTTTATAGATATTATCTACTTATTTATTTTGGATACCCTATAAAGATACAATTCGTGCGATAGGGTGTTGGTTTTCTACTTCTTCTAGCAGTTACAAACACCTCAAAACACCATGCCTGAACATGGGAACAAATATTATTATTTAAACTCTATAAATATAATAGAATATCATTTTACACTTTATTTGGTACTCATTTTAGTAATTATGGTTTCATCCAAAAGGATAATCAAAGGCTTGTGTGACTCATTAACGACGATACCATGTCTAGTAGTGTAGGGTTCCTCCTTTCAATAAAACCATTCCACGATGTTGTATAAGGTTGAGTGAGATGATATATAATTGAAACCCCAATAATGTATTTGATAAATTCTAGGTTAATATATTCACCTCCACGATTAGATCAAATTTTCTTTGTCTTCTTAACCAGCTAATTCTTAACAACATTATTGAAATCGTTGAACATATCAAAGGATTCGGACTTATACCTCATCAATTATATATGACCATAAATTCTCAAGACATTGGAAAAAGTAATAATTTTCCATAATCCTCCTCAATATTATACTTGAAAAGGTCTGTACACATCAATGTGTACTAAATCTGGATGCTCTATATCCCTTTCACGTTGACCATCAAGTGGTGGTTGGTTCATATTTCCTTATAAAAATGTGTGTCATATTTTAAGTGGTTTAAAACCAAAATAGTATAAGTAACCATTTTGATGGAGATTTTTAAAATGCTTATCATTTACATGACCAAGTAGATGATTCCATAATTGGGTGTTAAATGAGTCATTCATATTTATTTTATTATCAACTACTAATATTTGGTTTTTTAATTTAATATATAAAGATCATTATTTAACATTTCCATACCATAATATATACTATTATTGTGAAGTTGTAAGAATTATTTCCAAATATAAAAACAAATCCATAAATGTATAAAAAAGAAACAGAAATAATGTTCTTGGTAGTAATGGACACATAATAAATATTATTTAAATCCAAAATCAATCTTGTTAGAAATGTGAGATGGTAGACTATAATTCCTAGAGGATCCATCCCTGATCCATTGGCAGTAGGTAGACCAAACTCACCTCTATAAACCTTCTAGAATATACTAGGTTCCTCTATTTGGATATAAATATGAGCACCATCGGTAGTATATAATACCAATCTTGTAGATATTGAAATATTACACTCAATAATAAATTCACCTAAATATTCCCCTTGATTAATTGGCTTAGTATGATTCTTTTTCTAATGGACCTAGTTTTCACATTCAAATCATACCATATCATGTTACTTTCCTTTACCTTAGATCTTATTCTTTTTGTAAGGATGGTTCTCTATAGCCCTAGACATGGAATGAGTATTCAACCCTCATTCCTTGTTCCTCCTATTATTATTCACCATAAGAATAGTGTGTTTGTCACACCCATGACATTATCAATTTGGATAATAAGAGTAAGAAGTTTTTAAAGTTTCATACACCATTTATAACATTATAATTCACAATAAAACTAGATAATTGTTTTGGGTATTGGGGGTCGAATGAAATCAGTACACATTTCATTAATGTATATTAAACCCCAAGATTTCTCAGCGATCAATATAGTTAATCATCTTGACTACATGTGGTCCTGTTAGAACCAAATATCCATGATTTCAACTAAATATTTAATTGGAGATCTCATGTCTCTCTGATCTTACCTACTCTTGATAGAGATCCTGAAGGAGAGAAATGATTTTATACACATCTATATCCTCGTATTTAATTAGAATCTCACCAGACATGGGGGATAACATGGATCATTGGACATCCATTACCCCATTTTCATGAATCAAATAAATAGTTACTTATTACTCACTAGCCTCTTTATCAAGTGACTTAGGAAGTGATGTTTTTGATACGTATAATTTTCATTAGGGAAATATTATATTGTGTAAGAGCCTATACTATTATTGGACATTTGCATTGGTGAGAAGTTTATCCTTCTCCAGTATGGATTGTAGTGATATTTTCGACCTTATTTGAATTACCATTTTTAAAAATTAAGAGAAGATAATTATTATTTGTTTTATTACAAAAATATATTAGTAAATTAAAATTTAATTTAATTCCACTAATCTCCCACTATTTTTTGAAACCTAATAGTACACACCCTTAGTTTTGGAATATCTTTTCATTTAAATATTCAAGTGTAAGGGATCCATATTCCCCTTCTCATAACTTAAACATGGTCTTGACATGTTATTCGAGTGGTTTTTGGTGAGTGTAACTTTCCAACCGCAATAACTCATAATTTCTTGAATTATTTAGTGGACTTCCCATTCTTGAAATCTTAAATAAATATTTCCTCAACCCTTGACTCATAGATACACTAAATAATTCTTGTAAAGTCAATCCTTAATGTAAACTATGCGAGGTCATCCCAAGATATTACGATAAAACTTTCAGAATAATTAAAATCACCCCAACATGGATTGGTCAAGAACCTTGAAATATGAGGTCGATTATAAATTAAGAAGTGGAAGGTTATTCTGGCATAATATTTTAGTTGATGGATTTTTATATTTATGCATAAATAATATTTTAGAACATTCCTTGCTAATATTAAGTGGATTTTACATAACTGATTAACTATATCTGATAAAATATTCACACATGATCTATTTATATTTTATTCCATATTTCATACATGAAAATTTATTTGTTAGGTGATCACACAACATCCACAAAAAAAGTTAACCATGAAACTAGAAAAAGGATAATTTGTATGATCATGAGACTCTCTAATGGGTAGTTTATCATGGGGAAAATAAATTAACCCTTGGCCCTAGGGAAAAATAGCTGAAACCCTATCTTGTTTTCTATTGCAACATTTTTCCTTGGTTCCTATGTATTGACTTGATTGGTTTCACCTCAACTCATAGACTAAGACCACCTCCTCTCTCCTAGGAGATCCATCCATACATAATCTTTTACAAACACATGGGTGAGGTGATCCAATGGATAATATAATGGGGTTTTAAATAAAAGAAACCATAGGCACATGTTCCCTTACATTATAAGTAGAGGATGACACAAATACCATCAATTTTAATTTCAACCATAATAAATTAAATAAAACCAATCAAATAATCATGGATGGTTTAGTCTGATGATCCTACACACAACATGTAACGATAATAAATTTTCAATTTATTAAAAAATTACATTGATCCATCCTTTAATTAAGATAATGTGCCAAAAAGTTATCCAATTTATCATTATTCCATCCAAGCACCCTTAACTCACTGTCAATTATAATTTAAAAAAAATTTAATTTCATATAGAATTAATTATGTACACAGGTGAACATAGAGGAAACTGTATGTTCTTAACAAAAATTTTTATATGGAAATAAAATTAATATATAATTATAAATCCTATGACATTCTATGTTCTATAAAATAATTTACATATTTAATATATTTTAATAGATTTGACTATATATTTAATTTATTCACTATATAATGTTGGGAACACTGTCTGTAGTAGACTACATGGAATGTACTATATTACTCGGCATGTACAATCTTCTTCATGTGTCCACTACACAATCCATGAGACTGTGTGTGTTTCCTACTACAGATGATTTTTAGGTACATGAAATGTTTTCAATATTACAAGTCATTTGTCCTTGGGGTTTCATGGAATGTAAGTCCTTATATTGTGTATCTTATACATAACATTCTAAGACACCTTATGTTCTTGTTCACAAGAAAATGGGGAACAAACATTGTGTATATTGGTCACACGATGTGTAATTCTTCAAATAATGTTCTATCCAATAAGAATCAACAATCTGGTTCACTTTTTTTGAACTTATATAGAATTTCATCAGACCTATTTGATTTTATCACATGATGAAGATAAATAAAATTAATAAATGGCATATATATAGGTATTAAATTTCATGTAAACTTGTTTTGACATAGAAAACCCTATGGATCCTCTAGATTGTATTTTTCAGATGTTTTATTAGTTTTCAATCTTTAATATTTATAGGTTATGTTAGTGATAATGAAAATGGAAATGATTACTATTTCATATATTAAAATTAATTGACATGATTAAAATAAAAAAAATGCATGAAAACAATTTATGAATAATAAATATATATAAATTAAACATGTGATACCATTGATACCACTTATAGGTTCTATGCATAGTAGATGTTCCATGATGGCATGGAAAACTCCAATTATAGTTTTAATTTATGTGTATTATTTTTTTAATAAGTCAAAAACATACTGTCTAAAAAAAGTAGATGACTTGAATATAGAATGACACTAAAACAAAAAGACATGGATCTTCACATGTAATTTATAATTAATTTATGCGTAGATATACAATTATATCAACTTATAATTCTGTCTTCATTTATGATTCGGTTAACTAAATATCATCATACTGTCATTATGTTGTGGGATCAATGTGAATAATCCCTCTAGTGGTGATTCACATGTAAACCATAATCACTGACCATCTCTATAAAATCACCAAAAACTAACATGGACAATCACGATCGCATTTTTTGTTCGTGGTTGATCAGAGCAGTGTTCTTATTGAAGGAGGATGACCTCTTAATGTTCTCTAGATGGATTAAGAGAGGAGGAAGAGAGGTCATGTGTCAGGTCTCTAGGTTTCTCTCTAGGTCTTGAGAGAGTCTTTTTCTATCTGTTGTAAACAACATGGGTGATTATAGAAAGTGATATAATTAGATATTTATTATGGTTGGTTTATGGTTGAAAAATCATAGACAATCCCATTTCTAACTTTATAATTTTTAAATTACCCCATGTCCAATATTTATATTATTATTATTATTAATTTCTAGACATGTGAAACACTTTAAGAATGTCATTAAATATCATTTATTCCATTTCCAATCAGACCATTAAGCTATGTCTTCTTTCCCTCATTGACATTTAATAGTCCTTATGAGTATTTATATAATAAATAATTGTTACTGCATTATTAATTGATAAATATAATATAATAAATATCAAATTGTATAAACCATTTAAACAAATATTTATTATTATTATTTAACTCACTTATTATTTTGATTAAATTCTCATGTAATCATGGTGATCAACCAAACACAACTAAATATTATTTATTCTAACTTTTCAAATTCAATACATGAATGAAAATGAGATTACGGATACACTTAGTGTGTGACCCTCAATCTCTCTTTATCTTTTGCATTAGAAATAACCTCCTAGAGTCCAAGTTTAGCATCTTGAAACATGATAAGTAACCACTAATGAAATAAGTTATCATCCCAAATACATTCAACCTATCATGAATAGTTACCATATAATATAATTCAATTATCATAATATCTAAAATCAAGTGGTTTTCATGCTAGTACCATCAAACTATGTCATTAATGTCTCTTTCTTTGAATTTCTGGAAATGAACACACCCATCATGGTCATGAATTTATCTATGAAATTTGATTACCATCAAGGGGACAAAGATATCAACTTTGATCCATGGATAGAAGGTATAAACCCTTTCTCTAACTATCCATTAATGCAATATCACTTGTGACATACCCAACACATCGTACCTCACCACAAGAATATATCATAACTATTTCTTTTTGTGATATATCAAAGTACATGAGTCATGATATCCATTAATGGTAATCTTAAATTCTAATTATCAATACAAACATCTTCATATAGGAACATCTAGTGAAAAATGGAAATTTTTATTTCCTATTAATGAGTCTATTCACATAATATATTGTCATTGAGATTACCAAGGGAGTAGAAGATGAGAAGGTGTCCAAATATCTTATGTGATTCCTAACCAGGATAACAAGTATCATCTATGTCATGTCAGATAATTTAATCTAGATCTAGTATAATTTTTCAAGAATCATGTCATGGAATATTATAGTTCTCATGACAGTGGGTGAACTTCTATGTCCTTTTAGTTTTAAATATATTCTTAGGGAATTATCACATGTAAATATCAGGAAAAATAAAAATAATGATGTGATAGGAAAACTTCATTAATAATTAAAACATGTAATCATGTACTATGAACATCAGTTCTTGGGAACCAACTCCAACATCATTCTTGAAATATGGGTTTGAAATAGATTTATGAAATTACTTTTTAGGATTTGGGAAGCTTAGAAAAAAGAGGACTTGGATAGACTAGTTTTTAAACCAAAATGAGTTATCGCTTTATCTTATAATCCATCTAGAATGACCATTGGTAATATGGAATCATTCCTTGATATCACACCATGGTTGGGATAACACCAACATCCATTCTCAGCCTATATTAGTAACCATCCCATATTTCTCTCTGGAAAACTGATCACATAGGGTAGACCATTCATGATCCCACCAAGCCAATATATCTTTCATGTTTGACATATGATCATATATGACCTTGATATTTATACTTCCTTCATCAAAAGGCTTTTCCAGTGGAGACTATGAATCCTAATGTTAATTCATATCATTCAAAAAATCCCAATCGAAATCATTAAGTACATTTTCAATATTATTTGAAATTACTTTGTTCACATAGACCAATATATCTTGGTTCATAAAAAGAGAATTATTATAAACAAAAGGGGTGTTATCATCTTAATTGAGAAGTGATAAAAAACTTACAAATATTAAGAGATATTATAGAAATTTTTTAGGAAACTGATGATCACATCAACTTTTACAACCATAGCAATGAATTAAGGAAACCATTCCTTTTTATAGTCCTCCTCATTGATTTTCCTAAAATAAAAAAAATGCACCAGCCACATTATGTGTAATAAAATTCCACACTTGAATTTTATCCTAATTATGAATGAATTGATCACATTTCATGAATGTATGCTAATGTGGAAATTATTTGATACATTTATTCATATATTTAGGATAAATCACCAAGATTTTTAATACTAAAATGTGATGATATTGAAGAATAATCGTATTTGGATAATTTTAAATTTAATATGATAGTGGTCAATTTTTTGGATAAAATATTCTGATTTTGGAGCTTAACAGATCAATTGTTCTCATTTTTATTTTATATAAAATCTAAGAACTAATGTTTTGTGACCTTTTGGTGAATCAAATAATTTTTATGATTTTTGGGTTTTGGAATTAATTTTATAATGTTTCATGTTTTCATCTTGAATATTTTTTTATTGGAACACATTTTAATTATTGATTTTTAATTCTACAATTAACTATTCATTTATTTCTCATTTTGAAATTATTAATTTCATTTACAGTTTATTTTTTAACTAAAAGTACCCAGCTATGTAGATCTTTATAAAGGTGGGTGGCCATGTTATATAATTTTCACTTGTAAAAACTATGTAAAGGATTATCATGTAGTAGGATGATAATGTATGTGTTTTCAGCAAGATTCCATGAATGAGTTTCCTGGAAACACTCACATAAGGTAATCCCAATATTCTTATATATGTAAGAGATTTCCAAAAGTAGATTTTCAATAACTCATGTTGGTGTTTTAAAGGTTCTATTTAAATAAGATAATTTTTCATAGTAAAAATGTAAGGAAGAAAATATCCCAAACACATGTGTTTTTTAGGTTCCCATCCAAGTTACATAGTCAACATTAAGGGACAAACCATGTAAGAGAATTGTGTGAGTGGTAGAATGTGTATGAAATCAATTATGTTTAAGAATATTTTAGGAGTTAAAACCACATAACCAAAAATACATGGAGGGAAATGAATATGTGTATGGATATACCAAAAGAAAAGTATAACCATGTGGGAAAAAATATATGTAAGGATATATTTTATGGAAGAAAAACAAATCATGTATACAACTTCATAGATTTAGGAAAAATCACTAAGGGGTTTTCATCAACATAGGGAAAATATTGGGTGGTAGTGATGTTGGTAAAGTCTGCATAGTGGTTCTATTATCCTCTCCAATCATGAATGGGAAAGATGAAACTCAAGCCCTCCCAAAACATTTTTCAATAAATATATCACCATCTTCTTAACTTCATGGAGGTCAATTCCTTTAAATTTGAGTTAAATATTTTATAATAGTATGAAGAGGAAGGATAAAAATTTGATTTCCTAACTTCATAGATGGATGAATGTTTTGGATCTTGGATCCTAGATAAATGGTTCTAAAAATTTTAGGATATTTATTTTAATAAGGATCATATATAATGATTGACAATTCACAAGGGTGGTATTATTATTTTGATTGGATAGATAATAGAGGAAAAACATCTTATATTTATGTAGGAAAAGGAATTGGAAATACAAATAGAGCATATGATCAAGAAGAAGAGGAAGAATATCAGAACACTCACACAGATCCACCCAAGCCCATAGGTTGTTTCCCAAGAAAAAGGATGATTATCAAATATTATATATTTTTCGTCCCATCACTCCCCCTTAGTTCTTCTTAAAATAAGACCCCTTGACATGTAGAGCTAGATACATTTCCAACTTTCAAAAGACTAAAAAATTATTGTAACAAACATACCCCATTCAAAGAACATTATACCCCTTACCCAAACTTTTTCTAGCTTATAGGTTTCTATCAGTCACCAACCCTTGAAAACAACCTTTTACTCAAGGATGGATGTGGGGATCCATTTCCTCATTTTTTCAAGATTCCTTAGGGCTCAATTGTATTGCACCATCATCATTTATAGCATCATCCTTCCTTACTAATACCACATTAAAGTGTGGATCCAGAAACCTATGAATGGGTCTATAGAGCTGAATGCATCATAAACAAAGGCCCTTGTAGCATTGAACCTCCCACTCTTAAGAAGTCATGTGAAAAACACCTCACCCATCAAGGGTGATGTGAGTTGGGGGATCGTGGAGATTTCCCTTCCCCACGACCTCTTCATGGTTGGTTGGAGGGAGAAAAGACCTATTTGATTAGTGTGGTTCTGAGCGGATTGGATGAATAGATTGTTCAAACTCAGTAACCTTAGTTAATTTTAGGGCCCTCCATTATGGGATTGAGCACTATCACCTCCCATGAGAGCGATATCCACATTTTGAGTTAAGCGCATGGTGTACAACATGGTCGATGGGTCGTGAATGAGAACCCAACTATGAATGTTGTCACTCAGGCCATGTAGGAAATAACTGACTTACTGGGCCTCATGTTGTCTGGGTAGCAAGGATCCCATATATTGAAACTACTCAATATAATCATAGACTACTCCCTACACTTGGATGACTACAACCTCTTTGCAGGGGTTCTGAATTTCTAAGCCACTTAAATATTAAAAAAGATCCCCCTTGAATATAGCCCACATTATATTCAAATAAAAATCAATAAAAATTGTAAACTAGTGAATAGATATTCCCTCTATTTTTAGCAGATCCAATGTGATTTTATTAGATTTTGTGACCTGGTGGATATGAAAAAACATCTCAGCATGCACGATCCAACCCCTTATATCCATGCCTGCAAAACCGGGAGCTCTAACCGTTGAGCAGGAAACTTCTACCAGAATCCAGTGTGTAAATGGAGGGTAGCTAAATAAACCATTGGTCGGCCACAAAGGGTCTAGCTAATTTCTTGGCACGTGAAGAAGAAATATTCTCCATTAGTGATCGATGCCCATCATTCAAATGCAGGGTATTTTCCAGGTAGAAAACCAAGAAAAAAGTTGTTTGGGGGAGTTCAGCAGGGTAGTGAGCCATATAATATTGAAAGGCATCCTTATATTGTTCCCATGTTTCAAAAAATCATTGAGTCGACCAAGTTGTTTCTCGACTTCATCCTCAAGAGTTTGCTTTCAATTTTCTGTTAAGATATCTCAGAGTGTCTAGACTACCATATGGGAGCATGAAGTGAAGAAGTGGGATGTTGTACTAGGGAATCACACTCAGCTATGGTTGGGGCATCACACTCTATAGGTGCATTCTAGCCAAATGTAAAAAATGAAAAATAAAAAAGGGATCCAATTTGATTTTTTCTTTCTCTTTTTTTTCTTTAGATTATTTTTAACAGTAGGAAGAGTCATGCACTGTGCGTCTATCAGTCTATAGTGCTTCGGTAGAGTGAGTCTGACCAGATGTTGTCCCATAGGATGTAAGCTGGGCGAAAAAGATTGATAGCACCTCGCGGTCGAAATAGTGGAGCACAGTGACCATAAGTGTATCTGTGTGCAAAAGAAGATTAGTTGAGGGTTGTAAGGATTATAACCTAGTGTTCCACACCCATATCAACGAGTTCAAAATTATATATGGAAAAATTAGATTCATTCGGTGGAAGATGACAGGTGGGGGATGTAACACCCCGAGATTTTATGAAAAATATTCTTTTTAATTTTATTGAAGTCTTGTGTTGTACGCTACACCAAAAGGAGCTTTCACTACACACATCCCTGACTTGGCTTGCATTACACGCAATTGCGACCTTCCACGATAGCGTGTGTAGTACGCAATACCGAGTTTCACTAAATGAGATATTATTATAATATTATTATGAACTAGCTGTTATGAATAGTAATACCCACTTTTTGAAATTTTATAAATTTTATCTTTTAAAATGGACTTAATTTTTGTATTTGGAATATAAAAATTAGCTTAAGGTGAAATTTTGGTACTTTTCGGATAACTTTCATTTTCTAATGAATAGTGAAAATTACTAAATTTTAATTAAAAACAACATTTTTAATAGAAATAATTAATAGTGATAAATTATTAATTTGAGTGGTTCTAAAGTATATTTAGAATATATTTTTACAATTTAATACAATGTTGTTCATTGGATGTAATTTCACATTAAAACCAGATATAAACAAGTGTCAATCTTTTGATAGTTATTATCTCTTAACAACACGCTATTTGTATTGATGACGGGAATTAATTTTTAAATTAGTTAATGTAACTGACTTGTTTTGAATTTGATAAAGTAGACATCATTTTTTAATTCATAATATCAAATATAGCTTAGGCCTAATTTTTGGTATTTTTATGGAAACTTTCATTTTTTGATGAATAGTGAAACCACTAAGTGGTAGTTAAAAAACTGAATTTTTCATAAAACATAATTTTACCGCTTCTGTGAGTGGAATTTTGAAAATCCGGGAGACATTTAATATCAAGGACTAAAATGTGGTTCAATGAGATGAAAATAATTTTTGGTGAATAGTAATTTTTACTTTTTTTTACCACGGTTAAAAGTAAATAGGGTAATTAAGGGTAAAAGTGTGATTATTATTACCCTAACACATGTCATAATTCTATTGGATAAGTTTAATTTGACGAAAAACAACCTTAGGAATAATATATGACTATTTAGGCCCACTTGGATTAGATTAGGACATTTATTATCAATTTATTTAAAGAAAGGTTAAAATAGTTAAAATCAAAGTTTAACAACTAAAGCATTTTTAATATAGGGATATAAATAAGATAAATTCAACTATAAATATTCATTAGAAAGATAAAAGATTTCCTACATAATGGTATTTTATTTGTAATTTTAGACTTAAAATAATTTAATTTATTTATGATACAATGATGATGTAGTAATTATCTTATTAATGAAATATTGACATAATTGATGTTATAAATACCCAAATAAATGTAATTTGAGACTTTTTATGAATTAAAATAATTTTATATATTAATATGACATGTTAGTATTGATTTAATTAAATTTTATCGAACTAATCATTCTGTTATGATTTTCACAAAAATCAATTACCAAATAGTGTGAAAATTGACATAAAATAGTTTTTAAAACAAATACTATATTATTAATTGTTATTTAATTCCTAAAAATATAAGGTTTGGCAAAATGACTTATATAAGGTTATATATATTAATAATAAACATCTTGGGGTTTTTTTGGCCCGATATAGTAATTTTATTAACCTTATAGTGTAAGAAAACAAGAAGACACAGTAAAAGTTAAATTATCTAACATAAAGTTAAATCTAAATGATAAGGTTAAAATTGATACCTAAACTTGTCTAAATTATATTGGATGAGAGGATTTTGACCCATACCCTCCTTATCTTTGAAATATATCAATTTGGAGCTATTAAGAACCGAATTTGACTTTATAATAAAATAATATTTTTTGTTATTCCAAAGGTGACCCTCTCCTCCCTTATAAAAGGGCACCTCCTCCCTCTCTTCCTCACACCACTTTTAGAATTCAAGATCGGCCAAACCCTGCCAATATCTCCTCTACACTTCCCTAGAAATATCCTAGAGGTCCTAGAATTCTTCAAAGACCAATTTATTGCCCTAAGAGGAGGTCTCAAAAAGGCGCTTCAAAGAAGAGGTAATGCCCGTTACCGATTCTTTCATCTTTATTTCTTCTTCCACTTCTTCTTATTTAGTTGTTTCATTATGAAGTAATAAGATCAGTATCAATCATATACTGATATGTTATTATAATTATGAAACATCCCTATTTCACCATCTATCCATCCTATAGAAAATGAAATCACCACGCGTGCGTACGTACGAAATATCGTCTCCATGCCGTGGTGTAATCTATTTTCCACCACCACCTTACTTGGATGGGTATAAGGGTGAAATTAATGAATATATATGATTATTGTAAGTGATATTGATTCTGTAATATTATACATACACTTTAATACAATTCCATGATCTTGGGAATGATATCATCGCTCGTGCATACGTACGGACTACCGTCTCCACGACGTGATGAGATTCACTCTCCATGTTAACCATTCATGAATGATTATAAATTATATATAATGAATAATAATGAAATATATGACATAATTAAGCTACCAGATTTATGTATACACACACACACATATATATATATATATATATTTCATCTACTAAATTCCATTCAATTCCATAAGGAAACGAAAACAGCGTTCATGCGTACGTACGGTCTATCGTCTCCATGAATGGTGTATTTTATTCCTTTTATCAACCTATAGTATATATGTATATGATGAATATATATTATATATAAATCATGTTTTACATTCTAGAATTATGTAAATCAGGATATATGTAATAATATCAACAACGACAGGTCGAAACACATACGATAAATGAAATGATTTTACCCAAAACACTACTTTAACATGGAATTTACAAAAGAACGGGTAATATAAAGTCATAAGTGAAACATATATGATATCATAACAATGAATATGATTATTTAATAAGTCAATGACATTATTTAAATCATTATACAGGAGGTTCGGATCCATATGAAGCATATCAGACCTAAGGTAAGGGAAAATATCACAATCTCATTTTTATCTGAGATTGTTTATACTTTGGTATTTACTAGGGTGTATTTTATCATCCACATCCATGTTACCTCAATATATAATATTGTTTCCATCCACCTACAATTTTTTAAATCCAATTTTACCCTTCGGTGAGTTTTTAGTAAAGGATTTGAAAGGAATCTTTTGTTGTTTTTCGTACGAAGTACTTTTTGACTTTCCGACAAAAGTACGAGAAGAATGTTTTTTTTAACTTATACAGCACGAACGAATTTTTACAGTTTTATAAAGCCTTATTTTCATGAAGCTTCCTCCAAAATATTTCATGACTATTTTCAACAAAATCCTTCTCTTTTAAAATTGAACGACATTTTGTGAAGAGAAAATGATTTTGAAGAAAAAAAGGATATTTTCCTCAAGAATTCATTTCAAGTGTTTTATCAAAACCATTTTTCATATAAAATGACATTATTTCATATGTGCATGTTTCAAGTATAATGTCTCTTTGATTTACATGGTTTCAGTT
This sequence comes from Viscum album, assembly GCA_963277665.1. Lineage (NCBI taxonomy): Eukaryota > Viridiplantae > Streptophyta > Magnoliopsida > Santalales > Viscaceae > Viscum > Viscum album. Next base: position 197,329,024 of record OY728162.1, read on the forward strand.
TTCTTATTATGGAATGATATCCATTTCTTTTATATGGATTATGTGATGATGGGATGATGTTTATGAAACCCATTTTATTTATTGGGTTTTTATGAATGATGTATGTTTATTTTGTGGCACAAGTAACAATGATTTCATTATGAGATGAGTGGGACCTATATCTCCCTCAAATGCATTGGGTAAAGATTTTATATCTCATGAGATAGACATGGCTGGAACGGTAAGCTAATCTGGTTCAGTGTTACACGACTGTAACGATGAGTGAACTCGATTCAGAATGGGACTTTGTCCACTAAGATGGTCTTGGAAGCAATGCCTTGGCTACTATGGAAATCATTACATGTGCTTAATGGATGCCACAATTACATGTTTTATTCCCATTCTATGTTATCATGATTTATGTTCCATTATGATCTATGCCTTATGTACTTCCACGATTTATGACTTTTCTCAAGATTTAATGATTAAACATTATGTTCATGTTTTTAAGTTCAAATGTATATGGTATGTTTTATTTTATCCATGATTACCCTTACTGAGCATTTGAGCTCACCCTTTTTATGTTTTATTTTCCCCCAGGATTAAAAGAAAGGTTTTAAGTAAGGAAACAAAAAGTGGAAGATCTTATGGGAGATGTTGAAGATCTTTCACCGCGATTAGAAGATTATATTCCGAGATTCCAAAGACACTAAACTATTACGATCCTTGTGTGTCTGGTTTTGTTATGTATTAAGTATTCTGAAAAAATAATGTAATGTCCATGTACGTCAAGCTTTGGGTCTCTATAGTTGGTATCAGAGGATAGGTTTAGTCAACGTTTGGAAACTAGGATGCGGAAACGTTAGTGAGATCCCTAGAGATATTTCTAAGGTATGTCTCGGGATGTCCCTAAGGATAAGTATATGAATAGGATATTGTCCTTGAACTACGATAACGATCTTAAAATTTAACCTAAGATATTAGATATTGAGGGTGCTCCCCCTTTACTATTTTGTTTTTCCTAGCATGATTTTTTCCTCTCACACTATTCTTTTTGGATTTTAGACGATGGCTGGAACCCAAAGGAACCGTGTTGATCAATGCAATGGACAATGCAATGATTGTCCTGCTGAACAAGCAAATTTTATAGGAGACGGAGTGAAAAATCATATTGTTATATTTACACAAGATATGAATCATTCTGGACTTCCAAATGAGCAGAGAAGGGAACAATATTCTATTGAGTCCTTCATGAGGTAGCGTCCACCTTAATTTAGTGGGTCTACTGATCCATTAGTTGCTGAACAATGGATTAGTACTACTGAGAAGATATTTTTAGTTCCTCAATGTTCTGAACATGATAAAGTCATCCTAGTAGTGTATCGTTTAGAAGGAGATTCTGATCAATGGTGGAATCTTATTAAGAATATGAGGCAAAGGGATGAAATTGAGTCCATGGAATGGGACGAGTTCATGAACTTATTTTTCAATAAGTACTTCCCTCATATTCTTCGAACAACGATGGAGAAAGAGTTTCTTGAACTGAAGCAAAAGGAAGATGAATCTGTTGGTACCTATGAAGAAAATTTTACAAAAAATGAAAGGTATTCTTCTGGTATTATTATCCAACCTGAGAGTAAGATCAATCGATTCTTCAGTGGCTTAAAACCAAATCTTCGAAGGGCATTATCTATAAGAGACTTTAGTAGCTATGAAGAAATTGTGTGTTGTGCTATCAAGGTAGAAATGGAAGTTGGTGTTACTTATCCATCTCATGGTTTTGACAAGAAATAAAAGATGGAGTTCAAGGAGAAATCTTAGAATAATGGTGAAAAGAAGATGAATGTTTCCTTATGCTCAAAGTGTGGAAAGAAGCATGGTGGAGGTTGCCTTAAAGGGACTAGAAAAAGTTTTATGTGTGGAAAAGAAGGTCATCGAGCAGCTGAGTGTTGAAGTAATGGAAAAAGGGTTGCTAATGATGTGAATAAAGAAAATACTAAAGAGAACACACCACCAACACTTCAATGCTTCAATTGAAAGGAAATGGGGCATTATACTAATAAATTCCCTAATCCAAGGGTTAGTGATGATCGACATGAGCAACCACTTAAGGCAAAGGAAAAAAGGGAAGTCACATGCGATCACTATTGGCGATGTTGAATATGACAACGATGTGGTGGAATGATTAAGTGTTTATGTAATGGGATTCCAAAATAATGTTTTATATAGTGTCATGGAATATTGGAATATTTATGTTTTGGTCTATTGTGGTTTTCAATAATTTTATGGTGCCAGTAACCATGGAAAGTGATTGAGATATTTTTGGAAAGAAGATGATATGTGCCTAATGATGTTATAAGGAGAAAATGAAATGTTTGGTAGTATTCATGAGCTCATGACTGATATAAGGAGAAGGTTATATCATGGTTTGAGTATATAGAATTTTTGGATTTTGGTGTGTGGAAAGAGATAACTTTTGACAGCATTCATATTTTCACTATGATTCAATGGGTATTCATTTTTCAAGAGAATACATGATTAAGGACTTAAAATGTTTGGAATGTGACCAACAAGACATATCTTATGATATATGGGGATCAATGATGGAATTGACATGCTTGTTATATGAAATATCTGGTAATCATTTTCACTATAATATGAGAGTGGACTGCAGTATTAGGGATAAGACTAAAGATTGGAATGGATTATGTTGGACATAAGTTAGTATTGTTTAAGGATAGAAGTTTTTTTTCGATATTATTTATGGGATGTTATAGTAATGTAGTTTTAGAAAAAGGACAACCTGCAGGACGGGCGACATCCCATCGTGTCGGACAAGGCTGTGGGAATCGAACACACAACCGAAGTGTGACTGGCCTTTATCACCTACCACTGTCCTACAAGAAGTCCTTGTTTAGTAGAAACTATTTTTAATTTATTTAGCAGTATGATATATGAAGTATAACTCCATTTTAGGAACCATATATGATTAATCTCACTATAGATGGACTTATTTATTTTTTTGATAACTTTTTCTAAACTTTTGTTTGAGACAGATGGAATGACCCATCATTCTATCACATGATCTGCTAACACATCACGAATGACAAATTCAACTTCATTTCTTTAAGATATGAAGTGGAAATTGTGCAAAGAACGACCAACGGTGATACTGTACCAAAATCACGAAATTATTTCTTCTAATTCCAATTTCATCAACTTTAGGGAAATGATCTTGAAAACCAAAAATGTTGTCCTAGTGCCCTTATATCTGATGAATCAGATGGTACCCTAGATCATCACAAATTTATGTCTTTGTGATTGTTGTCTTTTTCATAGCCATGTTCTCTACCACTCTCCATCAGAACATGACGGTTAGATTTCTCTTCTATATCCATATTTTCACATATGTTCTCCTATGTAGAAACCCAGTGATTAGTTAATTTGGGTAACCATTATGTTTCATACATTAGTTTTTAAAACCAAGTTTTGGTATTCCTTTTTACTATGTGGGTTTCTATTAAAGAAACTTTCAAGTAGTAAACCATTTATAACCCCGACGAATTTTGAGGGCAAAATTCATTTTAAGGGGGGTAGAATGTAACACCTTGAGATTTTATTAAAAATATTCTTTTGAATTTTATTGATGTCTTGTGTTATACGCTACACCAAAAGGATCTTACACTACACACATCCCTGACTTGGCTTGCATTACACGCAATTGCGACCTTCCATGATAGCGTGTGTAGTACGCAATACCGAGTTTCACTAAATGAGATACTATTATAATATTATTATGAACTAGCCGTTATGAATAGTAATACCCACTTTTTTAAATTTTATAAATTTTATCTTTTAAAATGGACTTCATTTTTGGATTCGGAATATCGAAATTAGCTTAGGGTGAAATTTTGGTACTTTTCGGATAACTTTCATTTTCTGATGAATAGTGAAAATTACTAAATTTTAATTAAAAACATCCTTTTTAATCGAAATAATTAATAGTGATAAATTACTAATTTGAGTGGTTATAAAGTATATTTAGAATATATTTTTACAATTTAATACAATGTTGTTCATTGTATGTAATTTCACATTTAAACCAGATATAATCAAGTGTCAATCTTTTGATAGTTATTATCTCTTAAAAACACGCTATTTGTTTTGACGACGGGAATTAATTTTTAAATTAGTTAATGTAACTGACATGTTTTGAATTTGATAAAATAGACATCATTTTTGAATTCATAATATCAAATATAGATTAGGCCTAATTTTTTGTATTTTTCTGGAAACATTCATTTTTTGATGAATAGTGAAACCACTAAGTGGTAGTTAAAAAACTGAATTTTTCATAAAACTTAATTTTACTGCTTCTGTGAGTGGAATTTAGAAAATCCGAGAGACACAGCTAATATCAAGGACTAAAATGTGGTTCAATGAGATGAAAATAATTTTTGGTGAATAGTAACTTTTTACTTTTTTTACCACGGTTAAAAGTAAATAGGGTAATTAAGGGTAAAAGTCTTATTATTATTACCCTAACACATGTCCTAATTATATTGGATAAGTTTAATTCGACCAAAAACAACATTAGGAATAAAATATGACCATTTAGGCCCACTTGGATTAGATTAGGACATTTATTATCAATTTATTTAAAGACGGGTTAAAATAGTTAAAATCAAATTTTAATAACTAAAGAATTTTTAATATAGGGTTATACATAAGATAAATTAGACTATAAATATTCATTAGAAATCTAAAAATATTTCCTACATAATTTTATTTTATTTGTAATTTTAGACTTAAAATAATTTAATTTATTAATGATACAATGATGATGCAATAATTATCTTATTAATGAAATATTGACATAATTGATGTTATAAATACCCAAATAAATGTAATTTGAGACTTTTTATGAATTCCAATAATTTTATATGTTAATATGACATGTTAGTATTGATTTAATTAAATGTTCAAAAACTAATAATTCTGTTATGATTTTCATAAAAATCAATTACCAAATAGTGTCAAAATTGACATAAAATAGTTTTTAAAACAAATACTATGTTATTAATTGTTATTTTATTCCTAAAAATATAAGGTTCGGCCAAATTACTTAGAAAAGGTTATAAATATTAATAATAAACAACTTGGGGTTCTTTTGGCTTGATATAGTAAGTTTATTAACCTTATAGTGTAAGACAACAAGAAGACACTGTAAAAGTTAAATTATCTAACTTAAAGTTAAATCTAAATGATAAGGTTAAAATTGATACCTAAACATGTCTAAATTCTATTGGATGAAAGGATTTAGACCCATCCCCATATTAGCTTTAAAATATATCAATTTGGAGCTATGAAAAACCGAATTTGACTTTGTAATAAAATAATATTTTTAGTTATTCCAAAGGTGCCCCTCTCCTCCCATATAAAAGGGCACCTCCTCCCTCTCTTCCTCACACCACTTTGAGCCTTAAATATCAGACAACCCCTGCCAATATCTCCTCTCAACTTTCCTATTAACATCCTAGAGGTCCTGGTATTCTTCAAAGACAAATTTTAGTGCCCTAAGAGGAGTTCTCAAAGAGGGACTTCAAAGAAGAGGTAATTCCTGTTACCGATTCTTTCATCTTTATTTCTTCTTCCACTTCTTCTTCATTAATTGTTTCATTATGAAGTAATAACAACGGTATCAATAATATAATGATATGTTATTATAAGTATGAAACAACCCTATTTCACCATCTATCCATCCTATGGAAAACGAAATCACCACACGTGCGAACGTACGGAATACCATCTCCACGTCGTGGTGTAATCTATTTTCCACCACCACCTTACTTGGATGGGTATAAGGGTTAAAGTAATGAATATATATAATTATTTTAAAGTTATATTTATTCTGTAATATTATACATACACTTTAATACAATTCCACGATCTTGGGAATGATATCATCGCTCGTGTGTACGTACGGACCACCGTCTCCACGACGCGATGAGATTCACTCTCCATGTTAACCATTCATGAATGATTATAAAGTATATATAATGAATAATAATTAAATATATGACATAATTAAGATACTGGATTTATGTGTATATATATATATATATTTCATCTACTTAATTCCATTCAATTCAATAAGGAAACGAAAATAGCGTTCATGCGTACATACGGACTACCGTCTCCATGAACGGTGTATTTCATTCTTTTTATCGACCTATAATATATATGTATATGATGAATATATATTATATATAAATCATTTTTTACATTCTGTAATTATGTAAATCAGTATATATGTAATAATATCAACAACGACAAGTCGAAACACATATGATAAATGAAATGATTTTACCCAAAACGCTACTTTAACATGAAATTTACAAAATAACGGGTAATATAAAGTCATAAGTGAAACATATATGATATCATAAAAATGAATATGATTATTTAATAAGTCAATGACATTATATAAATCATTATACAGGAGGTTCGGATCCATACGAAGCATATCAGACCTAAGGTAAGAGAAAATATCACAATCTCATTTTTATCTGAGATTGTTTATACTTTCGTATTTACTGGGGTGTATTTTAATATCCACATCCATGTTCCCTTAATATGTAATATTGTTTCCATCCTCCTAAAATTTTTTAAATCCAATTTTACCCTTCGGTGAGTTTTTAGTAAAGGATATGAAAGGAATCTTTTGTCGTTTTTCGTATGAAGTACTTTTTGACTTTCCGACAAAAGTACGAGAAGAATGTTTTTTTAACTTTTACGGCATGAATGGATTTTTACAGTTTTATAAAGACTTATTTTCATGAAGCTTCCTCCAAAATATTTCATGACTATTTTCAACAAAATCCTTTTCTTTTAAAATTGCACGACATTTTGTGAAGAGAAAATGATTTTGAAGAAAAAAGGATATTCTCCTCAAGAATTCATTTCAAGTGTTTTATCAAAACCATTTTTCTTATAAAATGACATTATTTCATATGTGTATGTTTCAAGTATAATGTCTCTATGATTTACATGGTTTCAGTTTTCTTATTATGAAATGATATCCATTTGTTTTATATGGATTATGTGATGATGGGATGATGTTTATGAAACCCATTTTATTTATTGGGTTTTTATGAATGATGTATGTTTATTTTGTGGCACAAGTAAGAATGATTTCATTATGAGATGGGTGGGACCAATATATCCCTCCAATTCATTGGGTAAAGATTTTATATCTCATGAGATAGATATGGCTAGAACGGTATGTTAATCCGGTTCAGTGTTATAGGACTTAAACGAGGAGTGAACTCGATTCAGAATGGGACTTTGTCCACTAAGATGGTCTTGGAAGAAATGCCTTGGTTACTATAGAAATCATTACATGTGCTTAATGGATGCCACAATTACATGTTTTATTCCCATGCTATGTTATCATGATTTATGTTCCATTATGATATATGCCTTACGTACTTCCACGATTTATGTCTTTGCTCAAGATTTTGATGTTTAAACATTATGTTCATGTTTTTAAGTTCCAATGTATATGGTATGTTTTATTTTATCCATGCTTACCCTTTCTGAGCATTTGAGATCACCCTTTTTATGTTTTATTTTCCCCCAGTATTAAAATAAAGGTTTTCGTTAAGGAAAAAAAAAGTGGAGGATCTTATGGGAGATGTTGAAGATCTTTCACAACGATTAGAAGATTATATTCTGAGTTTCCAAAGACACTAAACTATTATGATCCTTTTGTGTTTGTTTTTGTTATGTATTAAGTATTCCGCAAAAGTAATGTAATGTCCATGTACGTCAAGCTTTGGGTCTCTACAGGGGATCCGCTTGATGAGACCCAACATGATGGAGGAAGAATAGTGCGTACATAAAAAAATGCAATGACAAGACGGTCTAGGAGTATGGAGTAATGGAAAGTTCGACCAAATTTATAGAGACCAAAGGAAAAACTTTTTATATTTATTTATGAAATGGATCCAGAAATATATAGGTTGCATAAAAATAGTAGTAGTACAAGAAGAGGCGGAAAAATAATGGAAGACACAAAGAGCTCCGCCTAAGCCCGCATACTGTTTCCCAAGCCAAAGACAGATTCTAAAATATTCTCTCATTTCCATCCCCTCACTCACCATTTCTTCTTATTAACAACCCCCCTCTGACATGTGGAGATATCTACTTCCCCCACTTTTAATAGTGTAAAAAATTCCCCTGACAAACTAACCTCATACAAAGACCATTATAACCTTTCCCAATATCATTCTCGATCATAGGTTTCAATCATAAACACTAGTTGATGTCTGAGGAAGACTATGGGTGAAGCTCAACTTGAAAATAAAGATCAATGGAGACCAATACTTACAAATTATAATGCTATTGAATGCTTCTTGAAGAATCTTATAAAAAATGAAAGGATAATGTGATCTAAAACTTAATCGATTGAAGGACTAAGGTTATGTGATCCTAAATTTTTTTCCCAAGTATTAATGTCAATTTATTGTGGATTAAGGAATAATATGGACCAAGTTAAGCTGACTTGGGAAGCATTATATTCCTATAAAAATATCAGTTTTTTAATTATCGAAGTCAATGCCTAGTCTGTGGAATCTTAAGAATTTGGTTACTGGAATATTTCTATTTGTAGAAACATGCGGAAGATGAAGGGGACCTATTAATTTTATATCACTAATGATATAGTGTTATGAAAGAAGGGATTCCAGTTTTTTGATGAAATTCTTAAATGAATTTGGTTTTTATAATTTCTTTATCCAGCAATAAATGGTTTCTTCAGGTTAATCATACATAGTAGAGATAACTTGATCAGAGTTCACGCATTGGTTTATTATTTGTTTTTCCATTATTCTTGAGTATTTGAGGTAGAGGAGACTTAATAACCTACACCATTTCTGATTGATCAAGGTTTGGTGATTAAGTAGTTATTCCTAATTCTCATGGGACACAATGGTTTGAGTAGGTCTGGAGTGATTTTTTTTTGTATCAATCTGGAAACAAGTGGAGTCAATGAAAGGTGTTGTTTCTTTATTGATTGTGGTTGTTTCATATTTAAGAATGGTAGTTAATGTTGATTTATTATGGTTGAATATAGTCAGGAAACTCATATAAACTTTTACTGATCTTGAATCTTGTGTGGCCAATAATATTTTGAAAGGGAAAATCAATGTCACATGGGTGTTGCAATAAATTGTGTTGAAATTAAACTCATTGTCGTCACCTATAAAAAATGACACTTAAAAAACCATGATTTTTTTAGTAAAAAATATGAATTTATTATGTAAAATGTTTAAAAAAGGGGAGTTACTCATTCATGACAGCTGATAGATATGGAAGATCAAGTATTATGAGGAAACTCTCAAACAAGGAATTGGAGGGAACATAAATGTCTGTAGAACAAACCACACTAGAATGAACTCAATCACTATCCAAAACCCCATCAAACCATGGAAAAACATAAAAAATGAAATGATCCAAATCATTAGAAATGAATAAAAGTATAGAAGTCCTCACACAAATCATTTATACTAATCCTCACCAAATTCTAAGAATGTTGTCTGCAATCACAGATCATGATGGGTTTAGACATACGACCAAATAAGCTTCTGACTTTCTAGATCATCCTCACCACATACATCCCATCGCTGATATGACCCAACACCATGTTCTTCCCATCAAGCCACTCCATCTTCATAGTAAAGATGAAGAACTCTGATACATTGGTGTTGGGACTAGCAGTCCCATTCCCAGCAAACAGAAATGTATGGTAGCTTCAATTTGAAATGTTTGAGATGGTTATATTTCCAGGAATGATGTAATAAATTTTAAACCTAACAATTGAAATTACCACTATAACTTCATTGACAGATTACTACATTTATATTGATATTCTTCTTCTTTAATAATGAATTTCACCAAACAAATCATTTCACCCTCATCATTTTTTACTAAAAAATATATTCAATAATATTTAATTTATTCATTTCTTTTTGGAAAATGTTTTCATGTTTTGATTTTTTTTCTTGATCTACACTCATTTTTTACCATTGTTGAGCTTCAAATCACTTCTCAACAATGTTTATGTATTTGTCTAGTTTTATAAATAAATAAATTTAATATTTTCAATAAAATTTATCAACTTTTTCCATCATTTTCAAGGAAGAAATGTATGACCAAATGAAAACACAATTCCCATGAAAATAAAAAAACTAATTTTTTAAAACAGCTATAAATAAAAAAATGAAATATTCTACGAGTTTCTTGAGAATTTCTCATTCTTTTTTTTCATGAACATGGTTTCTTATCCTATGAACATAGGGAGTATAATTCCATAAATAAACAAACACTCAATTTATTTAAAAATAGATTAAATTGAAATGAAATATTTATAAGATATATAACATAATAATGAAAAAAAATCATTCAATAAAACTATGAATGGACTTGGATAAGGGAATATCAACTACCTAAAGTGTCAGGTAGCCTGTATTTTATTTGGTAGGATTCAAGATCCAAAAAATATGAGTTGAAAAAGTCACATCTGTCACTATTGCATTCACTTAATGGAATGCCTAATGATGACTCTCTAAACTTTATTAGTGATTGTTATAGTATAGTGAAGAAAAATCCACTTCAAGAACAAATATAGGATGAGATAAAAATGATATTTTTCACTTTATCATGGTAGGGGAATACTAGGAATTGATTTTTGGATTTAGATGTAGTCTTTTTAGAAAAATAGGAATAATTTTATGATTCATTCATAATGAAATTTTACCCAAAAATATTTAGTGAAGAAAATATAAATCAAATCAATTAAATTATTCAAGATAATGGAGATTATTTTCATGAGGCTCATGATAAATTTAGAGAAATTATCTGGAAATTCCCTCACCATCAGCTTTCTTATCATGTCACCATGGAAATATTTTTTAAAGGTTTCTCATATTCAAGTTAGAACATGGATGAACAATATTCTATAAGAGATTACAATTAGAATATAGATCAATAGCTTATGCGGATTTACCAAAATTTATCTCTTAACTCAAAAAAATCTAGAAGAATAAGAGTTAATAGAGGAGGGTAAAAAATTTGTTCATGGATGGAAATAAACTCCTACATAGCTGTGATAAAAGAATAACTTCAATCAATAATGTACAAAAATTTCAATCAAAATTTTAGCTATTTGGTTTATCAAAATCCATAATAATCCCTTAGATAACAATTCTATTTGTGTTCGATGTTCAGGAACAAAGAAAACTACAAACCAAACATTGATGTTCTTATATAACCATATAAAAACATTAATTTTGTCAGCTTTGGTCCTAGAATGAAATATATAGATGATCCATTTTTAAATAAATACAATCCTAACTATAGGAACAATCTAATTCTATCTTGAAAATAAGTAATGTTTTGAAATCATGATTCCCTTGGTTTCCAAAAACAGACATGAAAACAATTCCAAAATCAACCTAGGTCTGAGTCTTCTAATTATAAAGATTAATTATGGGGTGTGTTTCAATATTTTTAAGGATATTTTACTCATAAGTTGATCAAAATTATTAAGATAAAGTTGAAATTAATGATAGAATTCACAACATAGAGGTAAAATGGGGCACTAGGCTATAAACATTATTTCAAGAGAAAAAGGTAAGATTCAAAATTCCACAAAAATAAATCCTAGGAAAAATATTATGGTTGTTACAATGAGGAGTGATTTCAAAACACAAATTAATATAGTAAATGGCCATAGGAATGTAAAACATCAAAATATGGAATAATTTTTTTCTAAAAAACTATGTAATAATAAATCTTGAATTGTGGGTAACAATATGGAAACTAAATTAAATCCAGTTTCCCAACTAAAATAAAATTAGAAAATGACTTAAAATGAAATATAACAAGGGGTATGAAAAACTTGAAGAATTACTTGGGTAAATTCCCAACGTCTTAAAAATTATTTACCCACCCAATCCATTATCTCATAAATTGAATAAAAAAATAAAGATCGAAAAATTATCATATTCCTTGGGATTTTTAACATGCTCCATGAGAATAATATATTCATAAAACACCTAATTTAGATTTCATCATACTTGAAATCTCTTAAAACATATCCCAAATAAGAAAACAATGGAAGAATTATCTGCGTACAACCTCATTGAAAACTATGGTACTATCATTTAGAAAAAAAAATTCCTCCTAAACATAAGGATTATGTGATATTATTCATACCATAGACCTTAGGGAATAATGGTACTTTAAATTTTATTTGTGACCTTAGTGATAACATCATTCATCTCCCTATATAACTATTTAAAAAATTTAGGTTGTAAGAACTAAAATCCATCACTATCATCCTTTAGTTAGATGAGTGATCTCTCACCTACAATGTAGGAGAATTCAAAGACATATTAGTTGGTGTTAGAGAGCTATTATTTCCTGCTGGATCACTTATACTAGATATAGTGTGACAAGGATGTCCATATAATCTTGTGTAGTCCTTTCTTAGCCACTGAATGATATTTCATTGATGTCTCTAAGGGTAATATTATTTTTATCTTTGGAGGGTCAAAGGTGAAATTTAATTTGTCTAAAAATGATAAATAAATTATGTTTGGAGATAATTATTCAAGTTTTGATTTGTTAAAAAATTGAATATTCATTTGATAATTTTGAACAAGAGTTGGATAAATAATTTTTGGCTAATGAAACTCTTTTTAAAGGTGAGAGTAATTCTCCCCAACACTCTGATGATTTTGAGAATCTAGGTAGTTTTTTATAGATATAAAATAGGACTTTTCTAGTTAAGTTGATTTGTTTAGAAGGTGAATTCTGTATTTCTAAGATTAAAAAAAATTTATAGAATGTGTGATAGTTTCCCCAACATCAAAAAAATAGTTAAATCCTTTTGATAATTATGAGTGATACATCTTTGAACTATATGATAATTTTTCTAAAAAATTATTAATTTTCTCTAAATTTATAGAGTAGTAAGTTATAAACTTTGAAAATAGTGAGGGAAAATTTAATTACTCTATTGGAATTCAGAATCATCCTAGTTTTCACACTCATGTTAAGAAATAAATTAAAGACCTCAGTCCACCATTAACATAGTGTATAACATACAATCAATAATAACCACAACTTGAGATCCAAATCTTTCCTTCTCACATAAAATACTCATTTTAAGTGAGAATCCATCATTTATAGTGATTATCTCATCTGAGGTAAATAAATTTTGTTAATAAAATTTAATACCCATCTTGAAGAAGTCCAACACTATGATAGGTTAGACCATAAATTCATTATCTTAGGTTAGATGTATCTAAGATGTTCCTAAGAAAGGTGGTTTTGCAATTGTGACTCATGAAAAAAAGAACAAATTCATGCTAGAAAATAATCCAAGTGGATGTTTTGTATTTATTATGTTAAAATCAACTCATCCAATATAAAGACAACTTTCCCATGCCATTATCTGACTAAATACTTAAGAGACTGGTGGGTAATGCATTATTTTTTTTAATTGATGGATATTCTAGTTAAACTGAATTCTTATCTAACCAGATGATCAAGATCAAACTATATTCACATGCCCCTTTGGGAAATTTAATTACAATATAATTTCCTTTGGATTATGTGGGGATTCAAATACTTTTCAAAGAAGTATGATAACCATATTTTTTGATACGATTGAGAGAATAATAAAGGTTATTGTGTATAATTTCTCCATTATTGGAAATAATTATAAAAGTTGTTTATAGAAAATCAAACTTATTTTAGGAAGGTGATAAGAAAATAATATTGTTCTTAACTATTAAAATTCCCAGTCATATTATCTGGAGGGTTAGATCTTAGTCACAACATTTCTAGGAGGGGTATAGATATTGATAATTTTAAGATATATTTCATTCAAAAGGAACCTTCCCTTGAAAAATATAAAGGTTCTAGAAGCTTGTTTTGTCATTCTGGTTATTACAGGAGGTTAACCAAATATTTTCTTAAAATCACTAGGCCCATTTTCTCAATTTTAGTAAAATATATAGACTTTTTTGAGTAAAATTTTATGGAATCAATCATCCTTCTAAATGATAAATTTTATTTTTCACCCATCATCACTTCACTGATTGGAAGTTTATATTTGAGATTATATGTGATGTTTATGATATTGATGTGTCGGTAGATTTAGACCAAATAATGAAAATGAAACTTCATTGGATTTATTATGATAATATATTTTTTTTATGATTCCCAAGGAAATTACACCACAATAGATAAAGAGTCGTTAGGTGTTATGTATTCTTTAGATAAGTTTAAGTAGTATCTAATATGATCAAAAGTCATAGTTTTTACTATTTATTCTTCATTAGAATAAATGTTATCTAAAATAATATGAAAAACTAAAACTCATTACATGGATAATTTTTCTTAAAGAGTTTGATTTTGAAATCGAATACAAATATGGTGCTAAAAATATAATGATTCGAAAATTTTATTGATTGACTAGTAATTATGATGATGATACTAGAGAGTTCAACTATTCATTCCTTGATGAAAAACTACTCAATGTTCCTGTCAAATAATCTGATTGGTATTTAGAGTTTTCAAGATTCTTTGTTATTTGATTTTTTATAAGGATTAGAAACAAAATGAAGAAATCAGTTTCTACTTTAAAATAATAATTTCGGGATACACATGTTATTTAGGAGGTGTGCTGATGACTTTTTAAGGAGGTTTGTTCCTAAAGAGTTAATATATTCTATTATTGAATGTTGTTACTCTTTATCATGGGGTGGACATCATGGTGGATAATGGACTTCCCAAAAACAATTTCGGGGTAGTTTCTAGTGGTATAATTTTTTTAAAGATATAAAAATCCTTATGGTTGGTTATTAAAATTTTCAAACATTAGGGAATGTTGGGAGAAAATAAAAGTTTCAAAAACATGAGAAATTAAAAGGTGGAATTTATTTGTTTGGGGTTTAGACTTGATGGGACCATTTCCATATTCTTATGGAAATGAGTACATCTTGGTGGATATTGATTATGTTTCTAAGTGGTTAGAGGTTTTGGGACTTCATAATAATCAGGCTTCAATTATTTTCAAATTCATTAAGAATATCACATTTTCTAGATTTAGAATCTCTAAATCATTCATTAAAAACAAAAGAACCCATTTAAAAAAATTATTTTCAAATATATTATAGAAAACTATTTTTGTGTCCAAAAAATTGAACTTATTGTTATCCACAATCTAATAGATAATATGAAATATTAAATAGAAATTGTAAACAGATTTTCAAAAAAAATGTCTCAAGTTATAGAAAGGAGTATACGTGAATGTTGGATTAAGATTTATGGGCCTACATAGATTCCTTTAAAACTCGAAATATTATGTCTCTATATATACTCATTTTTAGAAAACATTGCATTTTACTATAGAGATTTAACAAAAATCCTTCTAGTTATTTATGGCCTTCAATTTTTTATTTTATATATTCTTATTATAGAATATTTCTAGATATGATTGAGCTTGATAAAATTGAAAAAAATCATATGAAATTTTTAGGATTTAAAGGAAATGTTCAATGGTGTTGTGTGACTCTAATATCCAAAATATGACTTTTAAGGCTTGTTATAAGTTTTTTTTGTTTTTTTATAGAGTATAAATCATTCCTATAAATATTAAATTAATGTGTTATATACATTTTACTATTCTTATATTATTAGTTAATGTAGTTTTAGAGTTGTTATGGGATGAAATTATACCTTTATTGGTTAATGAAAAAGCTATAATCATTATTTGGATGAGAAACCAGAAGGATCAGATGTTATCTATATGAAGAAAATATTCTGGTTTCTCTGAAATATAAATGAAAAATTAGAATTTAGTGATTTATGGTAGTCTACCAATGGTAAATCTTGTGTGTTTTTTTTTTGATTTTTTTATGAATGAAATCATATTTTGACCTGTTTTTCATTCCATATTATACTGATTTAGTCTAATTCAACATTATTATATCTATTATGAAATAAAAATGATGATTTTTAGTTGAAGGAATAATAGAATACCAATTTAATTCAAAGAAAAAAGTGGACCTGCAAGCTCATAAAACATGAAACACCATCCCGTTGAACCAAAATCTAGTTTTTTCCTTTTTTATCATGGAATATTTGGTTCTAGTGTTAAATTTTTTATTTTCGCGAGCTCTGTTTTGATACCTATTGAATTTTCTTCAAGAAAATATGGATGGGGTATTTAGGTCAACTTCAATGGAGGAAACTTTCTCTATTATGGATGTTTTTATTTTAAATTATACTCATAAAATTATTCTCATCTGTTTTGAATTTTTTCTTATTGTTCAATTGAAATAGGTGAAGTAAATTTGATTTCTATTTTTTTTCTTATTGAAATCCTATATTATTGTTTGTTGGTCCCTTCTATCATTTTTACTTTCTTTATGTTCTAAATTCCGTGAATTAAATTCTAATATTTTTTCCATATTGATAACATTTTAAATATTTCAAATTTAATCACACATTATTATGAAAATTATTCTTTTAATTGAAAAATAATGTAGTGACTACTAGAAATATTTTTTCGTATTTTAATGGTGTGATTTTTTGTGATTTGTTGAAAAATGTTTGTTAAATTTATTATAATACCTTAAAACATTGTATTGAACTGCTTAAATTATAAAATATGGTTGATCTAAATATTATTAAATTCTTTTACAACTTTAGGATTCAACATTTGGAAAATTTGGTGTTTTATGTATAGGAGAGGGGTCAAATATTTTCTAATTTTTATTCATTATATTACACATAAAAACCCACTATTGTTTTTTTTTAAAAATTGTTTTTTAATATTTAGATTTATTATTTATTTTTTTGGATTTTTTTAAGTGAAAAGGATATTAGAACACCTCACTATTGGTTATCTTTATTAACCTATGGATTTAATTAGGAACATCATTTGATTTCCCATTTTGAAAACATTACATTTTATAAATGTTTTGGAGTATGTCTTGAATTTATCATTGACTTTATTATTTTTTATTTGAATTAAACTCATTTGATATGCATCCAAATAGTATATGAAAGGAAAATATTAATTCAGATTTGTCAATTAGTTCTTTTTTTAATATAGGATGGGTTATTTGTTATGTGATTGTATTTAATTTATTTTTCCTAATCAATAGTATTTCTATTTATGAAGAGCTATTATTTATGTTTATCCATTCAGTTGATGGTAAATAAATGTTTTGAAGCTCAAGTTAAATAAAAAATGAAATGTGTTTAATTAATTTCAAAATTTTTAATTTCAATAATATTTGTAAAATATGAATCAAAATTTTCACTAGAACCATTTATTTTAAGAGGTAATTCAATTTATTAGCATTAGATATTCTATTGGGGGTGCCATTTTGAAAATTGAGTCTTTGTGGATTTTTAGTTTTTTAGTATTGAGAGGTATTTTTTTCCACTAAATTTGTAAAATTGATTGTTTTAGAACAATAAATTTAATAATTTTTTTGGATTTTGATGTGTCCTTTATTTAATAAATTTTTACCACATCGTTATGATGAATTAAATGATTTTTTTAATGTTAAAATCTAATGATATTAGACAATTATTATATTTGGATATTTTTTAAGTGAAAAAGTAATTCATTGAATATTTGGATGATTTTTATTTATTTTAGAGCTTAAAAAAATTTCATTTTTATTTTCTATATATTATAACAAAAAATTGTGATATCTGGGTGAATAATATTATTTTTATTGTTTCTTAGTTTTGGAATTGAATTTTATAAATTTATATGTTTTCATCTTGAATATTATTTTTTGGAATTCAATTTTTTTTTGGAATCAGTTGTTTATTTTTTCAATATTTTTAACTTTTTTATTTCATTTTTGGTTTATTTTTTAGATTTAAGTAACCCTAGGAGAAAATTTCTATAAAGGGTGTGGATATATAAAATAATTTTCACTTTATAAAACTATGTAAATTTTTATCACTTGGAAAGTTGATCATGTATCTATTTTAATAATATAGCCACATATTAGTATTGAAAGCACTCATAAATGGGAATTCATAGCTACCCATACGTGTAATATATTTCCAAAAGTATCATTTCTAGCTAAACCCATTTAGGGTTTTGAATATTTCATTCCATGTAAGATAATATTTCATAGTAGAAACAAAAGGATAAATATTTCCTAGCTTGCATAATTGATTTTATCTTCCTAATAAAGTCATCTAACAAAATTTAAGGTCCCAACCATGTAAGAGACTTGCATGAGTAGCTGAATCCATAATAAATCTGCTATGTAAAATATTTGTTCATGTGGTCAAATAATGTTACAAAAAATACAGAGAGGGGAATGAATATATATAGGGATATGGGTATATAAAGGTATAAACATATAGGAAGAAATCTATGTATGTATATCTTCTAAATACATAAAATAAATCTTGTAACCAGGTGAATCGATGTAAAAAAATTAAATATGGTTTTTCCATGCACATAAGGGTAATTTTGAGAGGAAACAATGTTGGAAAATTCCACATAGAGGTATTTTCGTCCTATCCAACCATATAAATGAATGATACAACCTTAGACTTACTAACACTCATTTTAAGAAGTTAATAAATAATTTTATAAAGATCATGAAGATCTAGGCCTTCCAATATGAGTTGAATAAAAATTTAGAGTTCAAAGAGGAAGAAGAGAATCAAGACCACCTCTCTTCAGAAAGGGATGAATATTACTAAGCTTGGATCCAAGATAAAGGGAGTTCACAATGATTTTTTATTGATTTTAAGATGGATTAAATATCCTAATTAAAGATTCTATAAGGAATATATATTAGTTTTAATATTGAATTAAATTTTTGGAAGACTATAAATAAAGAACGACTTCTAGACAAATATCACTAGAGGTCGAGCATGAGCAGTCATGAGGCCAATAAAATATTCTTAAATAACCTTGGACTGAAACAAAAGGATGATGTGACCTCAAATTTGACTAATTGAAGAACTGATAACATTTGATCCCAAAGAAAAATGACCTAATGATGAATGTATATTAAGTCTAGATTATTAGAGAAAATGAACCACGCATAGATTATTTTGGTAACAACATATCCCAATGATAGCATATATCTCTAGAGAATTAAAGTTGATTCCAATTTTATGGAAGTTTTAAAATTTGATCACTGGAATATTTCTATGGAACATCTTGAAGATGAATGAGGAACATTATTTATAAATCACTTTGGTTTCAGTGTGGTAGACAAATTCATGGCATGAATTCTACAAAATGAATCAATGAATTTGAATTTTATCACTAATTCATCCACTAATCAATGTTTTCTTGATGATAACCATATGTAGTCATTGGTTCTTGATCAATGGTCTTGGAAGATTTTACCATGTTTCATGTTTATTGTTGTTGATCATTCAAGGTACATGTGTAAAATTATCCTATACCAGTGCTGAATGATCAAGGATTGATGATTAAGAAGTATTTCTCGACCATCACTTGAGAAAAAGGTTTGAGCAACTATGGATGAATTTGGTTTGTGTCAAGTTAAAGTCTAGTGGACACCCAAAGAGTTGATGTTTCGT
Organism: Viscum album; assembly: GCA_963277665.1. Taxonomy (NCBI): domain Eukaryota; kingdom Viridiplantae; phylum Streptophyta; class Magnoliopsida; order Santalales; family Viscaceae; genus Viscum; species Viscum album. The sequence goes on from OY728162.1 coordinate 197,348,680, forward strand.
TATTGATTGTGGTTGGTTCATATTGAATCCTAGTATTTCAGGTTTATTGAATGGAATTCAATGTGGTCGATAAGATTTTCCAAATTCTTGTTGATCTAGATGCATGGAAGTCAATAATTTATTACAAGGTAAAATTACTTTCACATGGGTGTCATAATAAATATAGTTGATATTCAACCTGCTTCTTCCACCTGGATAAATTTAATGTGAGGAGAATATAAGATTATGAGAGGGAAAATTATACATTTATTCTAGAAAATATTTCTAAAAGGGTATTTATGAATTCAGTCAAATGACATGATCTAGAGAACATGAAGCAATATGAAGAAAATATCAAATGAGAGTGGGAGATCGAGGAAAGATTCTTCATATTAATTCTCATTATTTCACCCTTGATTCATTTTATTTGAATTTACTATGTTTCTTTTTATTGATTATCTTGTCTGGAGAAAACATATCTTGGGGAATAAAATTGGTTCAATTCATTTATTTTACATTGTTCATATTATTTTTCTCAAAATTGAGTTGCATCCATCTATAGTACACTAAAATCATTCGGCAGACTATTTTTGATGATATCATATTTACTTCCTTTTAAATTGAATAAATTAATTTAGTAATGAACTTCAAAATCCAAACTAATTTTATTCAACCATCTTGATAGAGGACACTAGATTCAATTTCAAGATTGTTGACTCGATTATATTTCCATAAATAAATAATATCATTTTAAACAAAATAATTAAAAATATCCTTATATATTCATTGATTAATTATTCCATGTGTGTTCATATTATCCTTCTTGAAACTTGTATTTTACCAAACTCGTCATTTCCATCTCATTTTTTGTTTTATTGAAAAATTTATTAGAAATGGTCACAGTGGGGGATTACAAATTACAAATAAGATTTATAAGTTATTATTACAAATTAATCAAGGATACCTAATCATGAGACCTCACTAAGACCCATAAAAGGTGTACCCATAAAGATATTACCCTAGGGTATTATTGAAAAGTGTATTCAATGATATTAAATTTGTTTATGCACGTTTGGTACTTTTATTCTTCTTTTGAGTTATGTTTTCTTGATCTCCAAACATTTATCACTATCCCTAATGTTTGACCCATACTCAACACGATCTAAGAAGTTTTTATGTTCTATAAATTAATAAAATTTATATTTTTAACAAAATTTATCATATTAAAATCCATAATTATACATTCATAATGAATTATAACTAAAGGAAAATATATGAGAGGATCAGTAAGTGAATTCATTATATGTATGAAATTGCATGCCTACCATACAATATGATATAGGAAAAAAATATTCCAAGATTATTTGATAATTCATTCCTATATTTTTATATGATATGTAACTCATTTATATTATATCATAATATCCAATTTAGTCATAAAATATTATTATCCTATATTTAAGTGCATATCCAAAACAACAAATAATGCATTTCTTGGACTAATATTATTTTCTCCAATACTAACTATTAAAAATCCTTTAATATTTTGTGAGATACCATTTCTGAAAGTGGATCCCCCTCCTTAATAATTTTCAATATTTTTTAAATTGTTCAAATCACCTTTAATATGATAAAAAACCATTTTCAATATTCCATAGCTTCTCAAAGTCGCTAGCCTAGAATGATCCCTTAACCACATTACTTTTATGTTTAACTTGACATTATTTTTACACACTTATAGATCTATGATCTAATATATTTAGGGATCATATAAATGTGAGACACTCATTTAATGTATTAAATTCATGATCACATCTTCTAGAAGCTTCTAGTAACTTCTCAAATTTTTTCCTTACTTAAAATTTATGATTAGGTTGTCAGTGCCTTTGATAAGATTACAACCAATAATATTTTTTCCTCTAACTTGACTCATTCTATCCTATAAGACCTAATAATGATATTTTATACTAAAAATTATAAGAATTGTGTTTATCATATCGCAAAACCAATGGTATCCTCAAAACCTCCATCTTTGAATGAAATGTTAATATTAATATTTTTTCTAACATTGTTTTTAGTTGTCATTTATGTTTTTCTCATTAAATCAGTTTTTTTAACTCTCTGTTGGATCCTTCAGACTGATTTTTTATAGTTTCATAATCATTTCCCCATCTATATCCAAGGATATTTTGACTTTTCCTCTACTTTTCTAGTATATTCAGATTGTTGTATTCTACCAGATTCATCTAATATCATTTCATATTTTTTTGGAACTTAAAAAATATTTTATTTAACATTTTTAGTTTCATTAAAAATAGTAGTGATTAAAACCTATTGATTTGAGAACTCAACCTTTTTTAAATAGTTTTTTCCGAGTCACATTTCATTTACCCTTTTCTCTTCTCAGATTCAATTATATTCTTCTTAAACCTATAAATTTAATCATCCACATGAATAATAGTTGAAGTTAGACCTTAAATGGTTTTTTATTTACTAGACACATCAAGATTGAATCTTTCAATTTATTCGACTAGATAATATTTCTCATCAGGTAGTTGATTTTTCTAATCTAAATTTACTTTCAATAAATAATAATAATTTATTAGTATTCTTATTTCATTCAAGAACATTTTTACTTATATTCTAATAGGATATTATTATGTTTTTTTATCTTTAATATATAGTATACACACTATGGACTTTAGAGTCATCTTAGGATGGTTAAACTTATCCTAACTATAATTCCATCAGAACTTTTTAAGAAGCTTCTTAGGGAGCTTCATATCATTACCTATTTCATTAATGTATGACACACCTTCTTTAATCGAATGAAATATACTTATATGGAATTTGGGATAAATTTTATTTTTTTCCTTTGACTAAAAGTTCGTCAAATAATTTTTCTTATTGTTTAATTTATTGGTTTCTTCATCATATTAACTTTTTAACCTAATTACCATGCCAAAATTGGTAGAAAAGGCTATAATTTTTCATAATTAAATAATTTAAAATGGATCTTAACATTATATTTTCCACTCCCATGAGTGAAACATATTTAAATTAAATGAATAAATTCATAAAAAAAAGTATTCCACACTTTATTCTCCATAAAAAGATCCATGGTCCTCTTTAATCATAATATCCTTAATGATTTTTATATAATTTCATTCCCCCTATTTAATTTTCTCTTCATATTGTCACTTATTCTTGTTTTATAATTTATTTTTGTAGTATAGATTTAATCAATAGTAAATTCATTGAGTTCTTCTTCAAGGAAAAAATATTTCCACCAAAGTTGTCAAGAATAATCCTCACAAGCTTCTTGATAGTTTTAGAGTCTTCCAAATTCTCAAAAATTCCACTTATGGTTTTAACAACCATATTAACTATATTGAAAATTTAATCTAATATTTATTCTTCAGGGATTATGATGTATTCAAATTACTTATATCTAATAAATAATTTATCTTCTTTCGTCATTTTTATTTCATACATATATTATATAAAGATTATTTTAAAAAACATGTGTTGTTCTATAGCCCATAAATGTTTTCATATATTTTTATGAGAAAGAGGAAAACAACTTATCTCTAGTATATTCATAACATTCAATGTTTTTTTTCATTTAGATACCAATATGAAGTTTCATTTGGCAAGGGGAATTTATATTGGGCATAATAGATAAAATAAATCCCTATAGAGAGAATATAGGACACCATTATCTCTTTCCAAATATTTAACCATCTTCCATTGAACATATAAATGAATTTGTTATTAATTTAGTTATGAGGTTATATTGAAAAAATTAGATAAATAAGAGATTTTATTTATAGATTTGGTATAATCGTTTAGGGTAACTCAAATGGTAATAAATTCTAATAGTAGAGGGATGGGTGAATTTATAATTTTATATTTTCACCAAACCCTTAAAAATATCATCCTAATTCAATGCCATTATCTAAAAATAGATGATGATACAATGAAGAAATAAAAACAATACATTTGATAAAACGATTCACCTCTTGAATGGATGACTACATTCCTAGTGTGCTATAGGTATTATCTCACACACACAACTTTTCTTTTAATATCAAGAAGTATCTATAGGAATGGGTATGGACTTAAACCTATTAAAATGGATGGTTTTGACCAGTTATAATCTCACATAAATATAGAAAAATGGGCCTTTAAAAATTATTTCCAATGAATGTATGATACTTTGAACATCTTAATGGAATATTGACCTTCTTAAATTCCTCATAAAACAACCTCATTTGAAAATTCTCAATTTACAATGTGATCAATGTTTTAGGCATGATATTCTTTCTATGCATTTATTATTTTATATTCATTTCATTTAATGTGGAAGTTATTTACACAAAATATTCATTTACAACATTTTTTAAATTAATTTAAATTCAAATTAGTCAACGACAGATACTCATATAAACTATAATAAAAATTCATCATGATAATTAGAATTATCATAGTACTCATTCTTATTTAGATACCGTTTAAATCCCTATCAACATATTTACATAAATATCTATAAAACTTGATATATTTCTTTATTTGAAATCTATACAAAATTTATAATATTCTAAATGGTTCCACATGAGAAAAAAGGTTCCCATGTGTGGAACCTTGTGATGTGGCATATTTTGTTGTGGTGTGAATATCCTATTGAAACTTCACCTAAATCATTCATCGCAATGATATATTATTTCTTATAGCACAACCTCTCATAAAATCAATGTAACTATTTCCCCCTAAAATTCATTCATGGTTACTCTATAGTGTAGAATAACTCTCCATGGTATGGTTTCATATAAATTCTTAATAAATCATAAATAAAAATTATTTTTGAGTAATTATGATGTTTAAATATTTGGAGAACATTCTTAAAAACATCACATATATTGTCAGAAATACCTTACAAAAATTAATCATCAAAAATATTCTCAAAATATTTAACATTTATGATATAATTGTTTTTACAAAACCTAACAAGTTTTTCTTCCTTTTACAATTTTTCAGGCACCTTCTAATGTTTTCATAATACTTAATAAGCCTCATGAATTCCTTGTGTAAGTCTAAATAACTAATTACTTTTCCCATATTTATAATATGTAAAAGTCATATGCAGTTAATAAAATTACTATGAATCCACCTTAAGCCTTATTAATTCATTAATAAAGTCTTACAAAGACTGTAAGAAGCCTTAAAAAGTAACATAAAATATTTAGGATGTTTTCCTTTTTTACTTTTCATTACATCAATTAAAAAGTCATACAATGTTCAGAGAGTCTTAAAAACATTCTCAAAAGTATTAAAAATAAATTTTAAATCCATATAAACTATAATTAGTCATATATACTCTACTAAAAAGTATGAATTTTAAGACTTATACATATTTTTCAACTGAAACCACCGAAGTCTTATGAGATATATAGTTTCTAATAAAATCCTTATTCCATTGTAATTTTTATCCATACAATCAATGTATTGTGGAATTAAAAAATCGGTATGAGATCTTAGGGACTTATCCTACTTCTTCAAAACTGATTACAACCTATCTTCTATAATGTCTTTTCATCCAAACACACTTGTGTTTAGTCTCCATGGTTATCATATCCATGATCATCAAATGTAAACAAAGTATTGACTACCAATAAAATAAAATCCTCAAGTGGGTTCAAAAAAATTTGAACTACCTTTCTCCATTGGATTATATTGGAGTATGATTTACTTCTTCATTGCGTACAATTTATCACCTTATAACAAAAATTAGAAGGGTTATAACAATAATCGTAAACATAATTTTTTTTCTTCAGGATTTAATGTATGTTCTCATATATTATATCCAACTCCCAGGAGCTTCACCTATCAAATTTATTACTAATTCCATACACTCAGTCATAGTATGTCCAATAAATCCAAATTATTGTAATTTAATCAATGGAATGATATGTACATCACTTACTATCCACATATTTCTATCTATAGAGCAGTATATTTACTTTTAGATTTTCCTTTTAGTTTGATAATCATTACCAATTTTATACTTCCCTTTATTTAGGACAATAACTTTTCCAAAATTGTATGTTTTATCTTCTTATATGGGACCAATACTTCTCTTAATCTTCTTAACATAAATTATACCTCTTCATTCCCTTTTCATTAACTCCTAATAAGATAAATTTTTGAATTATAGATTACTCTTATAACCATCCACTTGTTTTTATACTTCAATATTCATTCATAGATATATAATTTCTTATTTGAGTGATTAAACCCTATTCATTTTTTATTTCAAATCAATATTTATTTCATCAGTCACTTTGGGTTTCTCTTTGATTTTTACCTTAAAATCAATTAATTCACTGGATTTACTTTATGAAACCCCAATTTCTTCAACCACCTTCTCCAATTAGGAAACATTAGAATCAAATTGATCACCACATATATATTACTCCTTCTAAAAACCACATTTTGTTATTGTTTCATACATTGAATTTATAATTACTCAATATATTATTCAATTTTGACTTTAAATTTAAGAATTCCATCAAGTTAAACATCATTGTGATCATAAAATTTGTTTTTCTTAATATTTTTATATTATATAATCATAAAAATTTGAAGAAACACATAGATTCATGCATTTAATGATTCATTATTTCATTGAAATCACACTACTTTTTTGATTGACCCAATGTTCTTTTTGGTTTAAAACATATTTCTCAATCCACCAGTCTATTTTAAATATCATTTAGATTCGTGTTAGTTTGTTATTGTTCTTAAGGATATAGATCTTAGAATTTTACAATGTTGGAAATCATCTAAGAATATTTTTCATGATATCACCTTATATATTTTTATTATTGACTCCATGAATGGATTATATGATTTCAATGATAAAATTAAAAAATACATTAATATTTTCATTTGGGATCATCTTAAAATTATCAAAAATGTAGTGTAACATTTATAGTTTATCTTCCTCCACCTTTTTATCCCTTTCATAAAAATTATCGAACTTGTCCCATATAGATTTTATTGATGTGTAGTCCATCAATTTTATATATATTTATTTTGATAAGGATTCAGAAAATTAATTTTTGAAACATTGGATCGACATCGAAAATTTTATTTTTTGTTTAAGACAGAGACATTCATATAGTTTAACTAACTTGTATTCCATATATATTAGTATTAGAAACATAAATTCTAAGATATTATGAGAAATATCTCATATAAATAATCCATATTTTAATATTAGATCCACATAAAAAAGGAACTTCTTTTTCATTGACTGTATTCTCTATATTAGAGACCTTCTTATAGATAGATTTTTCAAGTAATAACTTTGATTTAAAACCACTTGTTGATTTCATCCCACGTGTTCTTTTTTGATAAAAACTTTTTCTACTTTATCATTAGTGAAGTGATACTAAATTTATATATGCATCATTTGGAAATATTGTACCAAATTTTTTGTTATCTCTATCATGATTTAGTTGTCACAATATACTAGCATTGGTAGCTTCACATCCTCTCTAAGATCATCCAATTATTATTTTATCCATTCGAGTGGTGTTTACAATTTTTAGCTAATATATGCTCCAATTAAATTCTGGAAAGATAGTTTATTTCATGTTTTTCATTGATCGTGCTAATACATTTTCCTCCAATGAGAAAAGATTTTCCAGTTTTTCATTTTCAATTCAAAATATCTCTATATACTTTTAACTTTAGTACATAAGATTTTGATAAACTCACAATTTAATAAAATAAAAACATTAAATACCAAAGATTTCAAAAACTAGTCTCATCTTCATCCCTTCATTCCTAGATTATTGTCCACTTAACTAAGTGGAAGACTAAAATAATGAGTAATAAAAAAATCATGGTGTATGGGAGATAACTCTAGGTGATGGTTTACATATAAATCCCAAAAACACAACACTTCACCTATTAATCCCTTCCAAAATCACGTAAATATCCTCCAACACATAAAAATATGGTAGATGTATTTTAAAAATGAATTATCTACTTCATTTACATCAAAGAGTACCTATATACACTTTTTAAAAAATAATTGTGATATTTTTAATATATTTGTAATGCCCTTTATAACATGATTATCCTTTAATGAATGGTGAGAATTAGTGGTGGAAATAGGGATTGTCCCATGGGTTCTATTTCACCATTTCAGACTATTTATAATGTTAATACCCCTTGTATTGTATTCCACTTTACTAATCCCACCAATGAAAGTGATTTAGTGAATTTTGGCACATCATTATTATAAAACCATGCATAAATCCATCCATTAATTTTTTTATTTATAACAAGAATTTGATTTCCCAAAATTACAATGACATTTTAAATTTATAGATTTAGATATTTTAGAATAAAATTACATTAAAAAGTGAACACTTCCACATACTATACATTTTCCCCACAAAATAGGTTCTTAAATTTATAATCATGTTTCATTTATGACCTATATTTTTCATTCAATATGAGTCTCCATAACCAAATTATTAACTTTTTTATAGTTTCTAAACATACCTAAATATTGTAAAATCATTTTAAAGTGTTGTATAAGAATATAAATATCAATACCGGATATAAAATAAAGTAAACCCATTAGTCCATCGAAAAAAATAAAAACTCATGATTTTTTTTTCCTTTTCACATAATAAACTATGAACTCATAATGACATGTGAATTCAACCTTTGTTTAAGAAAATTATTAGAAAATAATTAAGGAATATAAAAAATATGATGGTATCTTAGGGTGTCATATTCATCCCCTATTTCAACTCACCCTTTCATATAATCCTTTAAATAGGAATAACCTATTTGGTTACGTCAAAAATTTTATCTTTAGAGACTAGATAAATAACCAATGCAATAAAAGTCTATATCATGAACTAACCTATTATCGTATATAATTACCAAGTACCATAACATTAAATAAATAAATAAAAAATTCTATTTTCATCAAACAAATTCAAAAAATGTCATTTCTATCTATAAGAAAAATTACGTTGAGTTATCTAATAATGATAAGAAGAAATATCATTTTCCTTTGGTAACTCATTAAAAAATCACAGAATAATGGGAATAGAATATTATTTAAAAAACATGGAAATATGAAAATTAATATTAATAATGAATAAAAAACACAGTTATGGGAAAACGTGATCAAGCGATAACCATAAAAACAAACATTTCACACTTTTGTAATGAAATAAAAAAGGGTCCCATATAGAAATTATTAAGAGATTCATTTTTAAAAAAATTAAAGAAAGCCAATGATAGTTGAATATGATCTTAAAAAATAATTAACATATAGGGAATATTCTTCTTGAACCAGTATAAAAAATTTAGTAATGGAAGATAAATACTTCGATTGAAAACATTAAAACAATTAAAACATTGTTTTAAAGAAAAATCATTTACCTTGACTCCCAACATGATTTTTATGAATTATACTATCATGACTCAGACTTCCTCAAGCCATGAACCAGGTCATTTGACCACATGGGTCTCCAATAATACGCTGGTTTCCATCTCAACACACCACTGAATATTACCCTTCGGGGCCACTTAACATACAAAAGAATTTCCTCATAGGCCAACACATGTTCTATCAGTTTGTTTTGTCCTCACTCACACACCCTCTATGAAAATTCCACAGAGGAAACCCATAATGATCACTACATTAGGCCAAGAATGCTTAAAGATAGAGTTTTTATCCAAAAGTCTTCTGAAAAAAAGGTGCACCTTGCTGACATGGGTAGTAACACTTAGCCGTTTAAATCTCACTTTTTTAGGGGTTTTACACTCTCCTACCATTTAAAGAACGACGCCATCATTTTGGACCCCAAACCTCAAACAAAATAAGTGAATCTTCACTTCTATATTTCTTTGTATGACTTATACTATCACAACTCAGCCTTCCCCAAGCTATGAACATGGTCATTTTACCTCATGTGTCTCCTGTAATACATTAGATTCCTTCATAACACACCAAATAAAATTACACATCTGGGTAACTTATCAAAACAATGACCTTACTCACAAGTCAAAACATGTTATTTTAGTGTGTTTTGTCCTCACTTTACACACCCTAGTTTTCTTCCCATGAGTTAACCCATTTTGGTCTCAACTCTAGAACAATCAAGAAAAATTGTGGAGTTATAATCAGAAAGGGTTCCAAAAGAAGAGGTATGTCTTTTTGACTTGGATAGTAAAAAATTTATTTTAAACCTCACTTTTCTAGTGGTGTTACAATATCCACACCTTTAAATCACAACTGTCACAACCCGTCCCAATGGGGCGCATGCCGCAACTCCCCAAGCCCACCTCCAATAGGTTAGGGGCTGGTGACTAGCACCAAGTAGGCATGTCACTAACATGGGAATCATTGCCTATAAACCAGCACACACACACACACACACACATCTCGATGCCCACAAAGCTGAAAAGTAAAAACTACTAAAAATGGAAATGCATGCACACACTAAAATCCCAACCAACAGAGTATGAAAGTAAAGTAAAGTACAGTAATGTAAAACCCTGGGATGAAAGTACAAGCCCACCAAAAGAAAGTTTGTAACAAAGTCCAACTGGTAAAGAAAGGTATTGGGACTACAATCTGTAGCCATTGGAACACACCTCGGCCATCCTGATCTCATTGAGCACCGTCCGGTCCTAGTACACCTAGAATCCTTTCAAAGGATCGTTCGTCTAGAAAAGACACGACACATGCGGGCAAAGCCCGTGCAGGGGTGAGTATAACAATACCCAGTAGGACACCCCAAAAACCACAATGAAAATAAAACAAACGAAATACCACAAATGAATGATACAGTCATATCTACATATTATATGTTTATAGAACATATAACAAGAATATCCAGATATACTCATACACAATCAACTATTGTGAAACCACCACTAAGATCATGCTCGAAGATTCCACTAAGCACGTGACAAGGAGAACACACTCCTAGGTCTGAAGATATATGAAGTAATCGTTCTAGGAGAACTCACTCCAAAAGTACTTAAGAATATGATCCTCAGATGAGGATCACAACCAATAGCTCTAAGGTGATTCCAACAACTCATTCTGAACTATTCTGCTATGCAGAGGATCAGAACCTGGGTAAAGTAGGTCACGTCGATACCAAGAACTCTACTTAGGGTACCAAGAAGGAATAGAGGATCCGGATCTAAGTCTCATAGAGGGGATTCCAACAACTCTATTCAGGATGTCCTGCTGAAGGGATCACACTCCTATATGTAGGAAATGATACCAGAAACATTCAGGGAAATACTAAGGGTACGAACCCTAAGAAAGCTTTTCCAGTGTACAAAAGACCACTGGCTCAAGCAATATAGAATAGGTTACATGAAATATAGTAGGGTTACACGCCGCATTCCTTGACTCCGGGTACTGCCTGTGAAAATGGCTCATGCCATCCGTCCAAGCTATGTAAAACTCAACTACATGGCGTGTAGAAGGATCACACACTGTGTTCCTTGACTTCGAGTACTGCCCGTGTAAATGGCTCATGTAATTAGGCTTGTCATATAAAAAGTAACTACACAGCATGTATAAGGGTTAAATGCCATGTTCGAGTGTCTGGGGTCCGCTTCTTGTATGGTGGCCATGTGCCCGTACATGACCTCAACTCCTGTCGCTCTGCCTGTGTACCAGTACACGGGGTATCCTGTGTATCTGGCCGGGTCTGGCCGGGGAGGTGTATACAAACTGTGTCCTTGACCATGTACCCTACTCGTGTCCATGTACTCCTAGAGTATACGCCAGGTATTCCGCCGACGAACACACGCCGTGTAGCCCATACTACACGCTGTGTAGTCAGGTTTTCTCCAGAACCGTCGTCTTCCTCCTCGCACCTCGGCCAGATCTCCAGATTCGCGATCTCACATTTTTTCAACGTGATACATTAGATCTTGGTTCGTCCCATCTAACGAACATCGAATCAGGTGCTTTCGGTCCTTTGATCGAGTCGTAAACCTCCAATAATCCATCCGAAGGATGAATGCCCAAAATCTCATATATCTCGATCCGCTCTGAATCGTCCGCTGAAACGGTAGTCCCACCTCCATGGGTTTGTACCGATGCCAGATCTTCGATTTGAGATCGTTGCGTTTCACAACAGATGCGCAATGATCCATTATTCATAACCCCATGAATATCACATACAATGCACACAAAGAACGTGAGAAATCGGGGAAGAAAGGCACAAAAAACCAAGAAGGAAAAACCTCGATTGATGTTCATGTTGATATTGGTTCATCGCCATTAGAAGGCTAAACGAAACCAAATAATCTTCAAGAATCAATCCCGAAAATCCCAGAAAAATCCCATCTCACAAAACACGATCGATCTGCGGTCTAATCTGTTAATGGATTTGTCTGCGTTCTTCATAGGAATCAAGTACGGGGAAGAAAACACCAAGAGATAAAATTCCCTACCTGGATCCATGGCGTTCATTGGCGAAGGTCCGGTCGCTATGTCTTCGTCGCCGGCGAAACTCCTCAAGAATGTTGTCTCCATGTTGGGGTTTCCTCAAGATCCTCTAGAGCCTCAAAGAGTTTAAGGGCTATGAGGTATGTAACCTTGTACCCTTGTGAAAATATATATTTAAAAAGATAATAGATATTCGCTGCAACAAGATTTAATAAAATATTTTTATTAAATATTTTATTACAGTTACGTCCAAAAAATAGATTTCACCAACGACCTGCTCTGACCGATGTTAGGACTCACCTAAGGTAAAATTGCTGCTCCGAACGCAACGGTGCCCTCGGATTTCTGATCCAAGAACTTGTTCATGAGTTATTCCACTTTTTCAGGAAAACCACACGCGCGCATTATTTAATTATTTAATTAAATTCAAACATTTGTTCCAGGATCACCAGACCTCAGAACTACACGCCTTCTAAAAGTATGGTCTTGAAACAATTCCCATATAATATTTAAATAATACATGGAAAGATCTGGGACATTACATCCACCCCACCTTAGGTCTTTACGTCCCCGAAAAGCCAAAACAAAGGATACTCAAAATGATGTGGGTACTGCACATGGATCTGAGCCTCCCACTCCCACGTGCTCTCCTAGAGATTCTCGTGCTGCCACCGGACATGCACCAAGGGAATAGCTCGCCCATGAAGGATCTTCTCCTGCCAATCCTTGATCTCCATTAGGTACTCAGCAAAGGTCGCTCCATCATCGATTTCCAGTTTACCCCAGTCGATAACGTGTGATGGATCATGCACGTACTTCCGTAGCTACAACACATAGAAGATGTTGTGTAACCAGTCTATCTAATGGGGTAGAGCTAGGCGGTGCACCACCTTTCCAACTCTACTCAGAATCTGAAAAGGGTCTATGAACCAAGGAGATAGCTTTCCACCTCTGCCAAATCTCCGCAATCCTCATCGAGGTGAGACCCGAAGGAACACATGGTCTCCCTCCTTGAACTCCAAGGGCCTTTGTCTCCTATTGTAATAAGAATTTTGCTGACTCTGTGCAGTCTTAATCTGCTCTTGGATGACCTGCACCTTCTCTGTAGTAGGTTGCACCATCTATGGGCCCATGAGTGCTGACTCTACTGGGTCAGTCCAACAAAGTGGTGACCTACAAGTTCACTCGTATAGAGCCTCTAATGGTGCCATACCAAAAGTTAAATGATAAAAACTGTTATATAAAAATTCTTCTAGTGGTAGGTGATACTCCCAGCTATGACTGAAGTCAAGTATGAAAGCTCGTAGCATATCCTCCAGAACATGGATGGTCCGCTCTGTCTGTCCATCAGTCTGAGGATGAAACACTGTGCTCAAGCGTAACTGAGTCCCAAAAGCTTCCTGTAATCCCTTCCACAAATGGGATGTGAAACAAGCATCACGATATGAGATGATTTTTGATGGAACTCTAGGAAGTCGAACTATCTCCTGCACTTAGAGGCATCCCAAGCTCTCTATTGAACACTGCTCCCGTATGGCTAGGAAGTAGGCCGACTTGGTGAGTCGGTCTACGATCACCCATATGGTATCATGTCCCCTGGATGTACATGGTAAGCCCATCACGAAGTCCATGGATATCCCATCCCACTTCCACTCTGGCTCCTCAAGGGGATGAGTCAAACCTGCTGGAACCTGGTGCTTAGCCTTTACTTGCTGACAAGTGAGGTACCGAAAAACAAACTCTACCACAATCTTCTTCATTATTGGCCACCAGAACTGATGTCGTAGGTCCTGGTACATCTTTTACACACCTGGATGAACTGCCAAAGAAGATTTATGGAAATCCCCCATAACCTCATCCTGCAACATCACTGCACTACTGTGCATCCTCTGAAAAGAAGAACATGCTTCCAACCTTTCGAATATCCATCCGCAACATCACTTGTGGATATATGAGCACGTAGAGTATCAAAACTAGAATCCTAGTGCTATGCTTCCTTGACTTGTTGTAAGAGTGGAGGGGTAACAACCATCGACTGAAGGTAAGATCCCTCATCTCCATCCACAAAGGATAACTGTAAAGAGGCTAACTTCCTTGTCGCCTCATCCATCAACTGCGAACTGGACTTCCTGCTGAGATCATCTACCACAACGTTCCCATTTCCAGGAGTATAAACGATCTCAAAGTTGTAATACTAGAGGAACTCAAGCCACCGCCTCTGTCTCAAATTCATATGCTTCTGAGAAAAGATATATCTGAGACTCTTTTGATTAGAGTAGATGATAAACTACTTTCCCATCAGGTAGTGCCGCCACATCTTCAATGCAAAGACTACCACTACCAACTCAAGATCATGGGTTGCGTAGTTCTAAAAGTGTGGCCTCAACTGACATTAGGCATAGTAAATCACTACTTTCCTCTGCATCAGGACACAACCAAGCCCGGTTCCTGATGCGTCGCAGAACACTACGTACTCGACACCCTCTTCTAGTAGTCTCAAGATCAGGGTGGTCGTCAGACTTTGTCTCAACCACTAAAAAGCCTGCTTGCATCTCTTAGTCCACATGAAAGGCTTCCCCTTTTGGGTCAAAGCTGTCATGGGTGCTGAAATTATGGAGAAATAAGGAATTAATCTCCATTAGTTTCCTACCAACCCAAGGAAACTTCGTACCTCTGTCATGCTATGGGGTGGCTCCCATGCTAACACTGCCTCTACCTTGGTTGGATCCACTACTACACCATCTGCTGAGATATTTGTCCCATAAAGTGGACCTTGTGTATCCATAATTGACACTTTGAGAGTTTACCTTACAACCGGTGCTCTCGGAGTGTGTCCAGAACTATTCCTTTGTGCCTCGCTTGTTCCTCCTTGGACACAGAGTATACAAGGATATCATCGATGAAGACTAACACAAACCGATCTAGATAGGGCTGAAAGATCTAGTTCATGAGTCCCATAAACACTACCGGGGCATTCGTCACACCAAAGGGAATCTCCAAGTACTCATAATGACCATAGCGACATCTGAAAGTCGTCTTCAGTATATCCTTATCCCGTACTCGCAACTGGTGATAGCCTGGTCATAGATCAACCTTTGAGAACCATCATGCCCCTCTTAACTGGTCGAAGAGGTCATCAATCCTCAGGAGTGGATACCGGTTCTTCACAGTCACCTGATTCAAGTGCCGGTAATCCACACACAACATTAAGCTCCCATCTGCCTTCTTGGAAAACAACACTGGGCCGCCCAGGGTGAAACACTGGGTCTCATGAAACCCTTCCTCTACAAGTCTTCCAACTGCACTCTCAGCTGACGAAGCTCTATAGGAGCCATCTCAAATACTGATGCTAATATCGGTGTCATCCCAGGTTGCAACTCAATGCAGAAATCTATCTCCTGACGGGGAGGTAGTACAGGGACATCCTCTGGAAAGATGTCCTCGTACTCAACCACTACTGCTGGAAACCGGAAACTCGTAACATATGATGTACCAAGGGCTAGGATAGCCAGCTGATGTGAAGTCAGCTATACCTTCTTACACATGAGTCCATCCAGCACTGCCTAGTTCTCCTTTTCCCCGACGAAGGAGAATCTCGTTCCATCACTACGGACACACCGTACCCTTTGCCTAAAACAATCAATATGGGCATGAATTTTGGATAGCCAATCCATACCATGAATGACGTCGTAAGGCCTCGATGCTACCACTAAGAGGTTCCAACTAAAAATATCACCTCCAAGGGTCAGGTCACACTGTCTGCAAAGGTGTGTGATCTTTGAATCTTCTCCAGTCAATGTCTCTAAGAGTAAGGGTCGAGTCAATGGATCAACTGGAATCTCAAGGTCTTGAACAAGATAAGTAGCTAGAAAAGAATGACTAGCACATGTGTCTATCATTACGACATCCAAAGAAGAAAAGACACAAATTGTACCTCTAATCATTTCTGGAGTACTTGGGTCATAAGCCTCTGCTGCCTGCAGCTGTCCCTGCCTCTATCCACCAGATCCCTAAGCCTGAGGTGGATCTCCTAGGGGTGGTGGTAAAGGTTCAAAACGCCGACCACCTCCAGCTTCTCTCCCAGCTCCTCTTCCACATCCACCGCCCCGCAGTTCTGTCTGCTCCATACGATGCATCTGCCTTGGTGGTCCATCCACTGCTCCCATGTTAGTAGTACATCAGGTCAGACAATCTCGAGCGAGATGTCCCCTGCCATCACATGAGTAGCATCGCCTCTCTTGAGGCTGGCTGGATGCTCCCTGCGAACCCTGTACTGCAGATCCTTTGTCCTAGGATCTCCTCTAAAAACGTCTCCCATGCCTGGGTCCCTGAAGTCGGCTCCCTACTGCCGAGGTCTCTGCTCTAGCTCACTCACCACTAACAACTGTTGGTTGTCTCTGCTCTGCCAAGAGGCTCTCGACCACCAAAGCCCACTCGAGAACCCCATCATAAGTAGGATTGCTCATAGGGATGATGCAAGCTCTGACATCCCTGCGCAAGCCCCGCTCAAAAGTATGAGCTCTGAAGTACTGATACCTGACCATATTCATCGAGTACCGTAAGAGGTTGGTAAAACATGATGAATATTTAGCCACCGTCAAGGTCCCATACTGAAGCTGAAGAAGCTCCTGTATACGTACTACTCTTAGGGTAACCGGTGAAAACTCCTCTCTGGAGATATGATCAAACTCTGACCATGCCAGAGTCGCCTCATCATGAGTCTGAATAATCAAACTCCACCATCGCCCTACCTAGACCTACAGAAGGCTCGCTGCCAGGATCACCATCTGGTCTGCTAGTGTCCTGACCAAACGGAAGACCCTAGTCACTGCCTGAAGCCAGTCCTCTGCTTCCTGAGGGTCAGGCTCACCTCGAAACCTAAGTGGTCTCTGTCTCTGAAACTCGTGGAGTGCACTCAACATGCGCTCCTCCTCTACAGGTACATCCTGAACTAAACACTTCTCTAAAGGTGGTGGAATAACTGGCACACCACCCAAAGGTAAAACTGGGGGATTTGGTCCCTATATCGATGCTTCATCACTAAGGGGGTCATCGTCGTGATCGATCTACTGGATCCTAGTGGGTGTGCGTCGCGGAGCCATCCTGTAAAGAAACAATATGTATCACAGTTAGTGAGTATATCTGGAGAGCTGACTCAAGAAGGACATGGAAACCATAACCCATTCCTCTATGATGAATGTACCATTATTTTCCCATACAACTAGTGTTCTCAAGTTCCGAGTCAAAAATAAAGTTATCAGAGTCCTAGTGTATGGATGTGTTGGCCGCCCACACCAACAATGGGGTCCTTGGCCTGAATGCCGAACTCGAAACACTTAACACTGTTTCCCAAACCAACTCACAGACTCTCGGTCCTAAGGTAGAACTGACCACCTCTGATACCACTCTATCATTACCCATCCTAGTGGGGCCCATTCTGCAACTCCCCAAGACCTCCTCCAATAGGCTAGGAGCTGGTGACTAGCACCGAGTAGGCATGTCACTAACCTGGGAGGCATTTCCTATAAACTTGTACACACACACACATCTCCAAGCCCACAAAGCTGAAAAGTAAAAACTAATAAAAATGGAAATGCATGCATACACTAAAATCTCAACCAACAGTGTACGACGGGAAAGTAAAGTACATAATGTAAAACCCTGGGCCGAAAGTACAAGCCCACCAAAAGAAAGTCTGCAACAAAGTCCAACCTGTAAAGAAAGGTACTGGGACTGAAATCTGTAGCCGTAGGAACACACCTCAGCCTGCCTAATCTCACTGATCACTGTCCAATCCTGGTCCACCTAGAATCCTGTCAAAGGATCGCTTGTCTGCACAAGACACGACACGTGCGGGAAAAGCCCGTGAAGGGGTGGGTATAAAAATACCCAGTAGGACAACCCAAAAACCAAAATGGAAATACAACAAAGGAAATACCACAAAGGAATGATACAGTCAGCTGTAAATAGTATATGTTTAAAGAACATATAACAAGAATATCAAGATATACTAATACATGATCAACTATCAAAAAACCACCACTATGATCCAGCTCGAAGATTCCACTGAGCACGTGACAGGGAGAACACACTCCTAGGTCTGAAAACATATGAAGTACTCGTTCTGGGAGAACTCACTCCACAAGTACTTAAGAATATGGTGCTCAGATGAGGATCACATCCAATAGCTATGGGGTGATTCCAAAAACATAGTCTGAACTAATCCGCTAAGCAGAGGATCGGTGCTCGGGTAAAGTAGGTCACGTCGATACCAGAACTCTACATAGGGTACCAGGAAGGAATAGAGGATCCAGCTCTATGTCTCATAGAGGGGATTCCAACAACTCTATTTAGGAGGTCCTTCTGAAGGGATCATACTTATATACATAGGAAATTATACCAGAAACCTTCAGGGAAAGACTAAGGGTACGAACCCTAAGAAAGCTAGTCCAAGTTATAAAAGACCACTGGCTCAGGCCTTGTAGAATAGGTTACACGACATGTAGTAGGGTTGCACATCGTGTTCCTTGACTCTGGGTACTGCCCATGCAAATGGCCCATGTCATCTGTCCAAGATGTTTAAAACTCAACTACACGACATGTAGAAGGATCACACGCCGTGTTCCTTGACTCTGGGTACTTCCCGTGTAAACGACCCATGTCATTAGGCTTGTAGTATAAAAAGTAACAACATGACATGTATAAGGGTTAC
Organism: Viscum album; assembly: GCA_963277665.1. Taxonomy (NCBI): domain Eukaryota; kingdom Viridiplantae; phylum Streptophyta; class Magnoliopsida; order Santalales; family Viscaceae; genus Viscum; species Viscum album. The sequence goes on from OY728162.1 coordinate 197,367,885, forward strand.
ATGCTATGTTCGAGTGTCTAGGGTTTTCTTCGTGTACGCCGGCCACATGGTCGTACATGACCTAATCTCATGTTGCTCTGCCCGTGTACTAGTAAACGGGGTATCCCGTGTATCGGGCCTGGTCTGGCCAAGTAGGGGTATACACGCCGTGTCCTTGGATGTGTACCCAAACCATGCCCATGTACTCCTAGAGTACACGCCAGGTAGTCCGGCGACGAACACATGCCGTGTAGCCCATACTACACGCCATGTAGTCAGGTTTTCTCCAGAACTATCATCTTCCTCCTCGGGCCTCGGCCATATCTCCATATTCGTAATCTTGCATCCGTTCATCACGATTCTTCAGATCTTGGTTTGTCTCCTCATACAAACACCGAATTGGGTGTTTTAGATCATTCGATTGGTTCATAAACCTCCAACGATCCATCCGAAGGAAGAACGCCCAAAATCTCATATCTCTCGATCCACTCTGAATCGTCTGCTGAATCCACAGTCGCACCTCCATGGGGTTGTACCGATTCCAAATCTTCGATTTGAGATCGTTACCTTGCACAACAGATTCGCAACGATCCATTGTTCATATCCCTGTGAAGAACGCGTAGAACGCACATGAAAAACATGAGAAATCAGGGAAGAAAGGCACAACAAATCGAGAGGGATGAACCTCGATCGATGTTTGTGTCGATCTTGGTTCATCACCATTAGAAGGCTAAATGAAACAAAATAATCTTCAACAATAAATCCCCAAAATCCCCTAAAACCCCATCCCGAAAAACATGATCGATCCACGAGATAATCTATTTGTGGATTAGTCCGCATTCATCATAGGAATCAAGTACGTGGAAGAAAACACAAAGAGATCAAACGCCCTACCTGGATCTGTGACGTTCATTGGTGAAGTTCTGGTCACAGTGTCTTCATCACCGGCAAAACATGTCAAGAACGCCGTCTCCTAATTGGGGTTTCCTCCAGAGCCTCCAGAGCCTCCAAGAGTTTAAGGGTTATGAGGTCTGTAACTCTGGACCCCTGCACAAATCTCTATTTAAAAAGATAAGAGATATTCGCTACAACAATATTTAATAAAATATTTTTATTAAATATTTTATTACAATTACGTCCAAAAACTAGATTTCACCACTGACCTGCGCTGATCGTTGTTAGGCCTCATCTAAGGTAAAATAACTACTCTGAATGCAATGGTGCCCTCAGATTTCTGATCCGAGCAACTGCTCATGAGGTATTTTACTTTTTTAGGAAAACCACACATGCACATTATTTAATTATTTAATTAAATTCAAACATTTGTTCTGGCCTCACCTGGCCTTGTAACTGCACGCTGTCTCAAAGTATGGTCTCGAAACAATTACCATATAATATTAAAATAATACATGGAAAAATCTGGGACATTACAACAACACCCTCATTGTCGACCCCAAACCATAAACCTAGTCAGTACCATTTCACATTCGGCTGGGTATGGTATCTGATACCATTTTTTACAACCCATATTTTTTAAACCATGAATATGGTAGTATGAACCCATATATCTCTTCTAATAACTTCGTTTCCATCCTAACACACCATAGGATATTCCTTATTTGGTTCACTTATCAGACTAATGATTTTTCCCACATGCCAACACGTGTTCTTTCAGTATATTTTTTCTTAACTCACACACACCCTGGGAAACATCCCAAGAGGTCACCCTTCACAATCACCATTGAATGCTAATAATGTTTAACTGTGGAGTTTTAATCAATCAGGATCCCAAAAAAATGTGCACCTTGTTGACATGGGTAGTAACATTTAACCTTTTAAGTATAACTTTTCTAGGGGTATTACATATACCCTCCAGAATAATGAAATTATAATCATTATTTACTTGATTCAAAAAGAATTTTTATCCCTTTTTTATTATTCATTTTATTTCATTTATTATCATGTTTTATTTATTTACTAAATAATTATAGTTCATGTTCGCTGTTTTGGGGGTGCTCAGTTCATAATATTAAAAATAGCTTAGGTTCCCTAGTAGTGTTAAAAAGTTCTTATCCAATTGTTACATAAGTTTTATAATATTCATGGTATTGGTTTCATATAATAACATAAATAATGGCGTTAAATTGTTTAGGATATAGTTACTTTTCCATGAATTATCCTTGATGACCATGTTTTTTATGGTTTAAATTAACCATGACTATTACTTTTTAATTTCATTATTATGATAGATATTTAACCATTATATAATCATTAAAACATATTAAATTTATCATTATTGCCTAATATTTCTAGTATTCAATTTTTTTAATCATCTATGATATAATAATTAAAACATCATTCATGTATGTGGTACCACTGTCCCTAATAGGAACACATTATAATGACCGAATAATTAAGAATATATTATTGTATTGTAATAATGTCTCCTTTTTAGAAGATTAATGATTTAAAAAACAATTGATTAATGTGATAAATCAGATTCATGAAGATATAGATGAATAAGATAAAGAAAATATAATAGTGAGAAGTCATTACTTTCAAAGTGTCTCGGTATTCCCGATTTAGGTGGTTAATTCTTTTGATGACAATTTATTATTAATATTTTTTATAGAATATGAGTTTTTATAAAACTAATAATTTTATAAATATAATATTAATTCATTAAATTCATTTTTAGAACCATCCATGTATTGAGATAATGAAAAATGAAAAAATTTCATTCATCAAAGCAATATTATGCATGTAACACAACAACATTTTCATATTCCACGGGATGGGAAGACGGTAGATATTTTTTTACATTAGTATAATAATAACCTAGTTATACAATGACACTAATTTAATTATATTATTATAGTAATAATATATTTGGAGGAGGTGGAATAAAAAATAAAATTGAAAGAACTCGGTTAAGACCATTACAGATTCCTTGGATATACTATTTTAAACCATTCTTTAAACCTTCATAGATTGGTATTTTAGGAAGGACAGAACTTTTATGACATGTCTAAGAGATTTGGGGATTGTTTTTTGTAGGTATTGGGGATGTGAACCGAATTAATTTTTTTTAAATGTAGTCCTAAAAAATAATCCATAATTTAATTATAATCTTGGGAAAATTTGTAATTTTTTGTTAATGTAATTTATAAACATAATTTTTAGTTGGATAAAAATGGGTGTTCCTTATTTATTACTTAATTTATTTAAAATTAAAATCCATATATTGATTTTTTATTTTCAAATAAAATCATTTGGGACCTCAATCAAGAATTAAATCTTAGGGGGATCTTTTAGTATTAATTGAATTATTCATTTTTCAATTTAATTGAAATACATAAATATATTTTTTTTAATAATTAATTTTGATTTTTAATTTTACATTTACATTAAATTTTTATTTTTTAACATGAAAAAAATTGATTGTATTTTAAAATCTAATTTAAAATTAGAGTTTAGGTTGGAATTATTTTTAAATGTTTGTTTTTATTCATTTAGAATTTAATATATAACAATGTCTTTATCAAAAAATATATTATGATCAGATTAAAAAAAATTGCTACCATCACCATCTTTTTACCATCAATAAGAAAAACTTTTTTATTGTTGGGTCTTCTTATGTCAGTTCTACCGTTTTCTTGCCTACTATCTTTGACACATGCTATTACCAGATGTGATACCACCACCCAGTTCTATTTCCAACCTCTTTCTACTGCGCATACTACTACCACTAATCTATTTTTCTACCACACTCCATGCTTTTTACCACTTTATATATATAATAAAAACATTCCTTGATATCGTTATATCCACATGCTTCCGCTACCTCCCCTCTAATCCTCTACTATACCAAAATATTATTAAAATTACTCTACCTACTATTGTTCCATCTTCCATATCCCATGCTACCAGTGTGCCACCATTCCTATAACATCCCAAAATCATGATACCACTACTCTCTTCAACTTCTATCATTACCTCACCAACATCTGCCACCGCAAATGGTATCTTCCTCAGATATGTTGGAAGCCCCGACCCCATTGCTGAAGAAACCCAATCTGGACCATTAATCTGGGATGATGATCCTCCAAATCAAATCTCTCCAATTATTCCTTAATCGAACTCCATCTATCACCGATTGAAGTTTCACCCCTAAGGAAGATGAATCCCATATCACCTGTTGTGACCGGATCTCAAGCACAACTTCCTGGATATCGGCGTACTAGACCTAAAGCTTCCTTGATGCGTTCGAAGAAGACACCACCGATTGATGAAATATGATCCCCCTATAAGGCTCTCTATGATTTCCAATTACGAATAATATTGAAACTTCTCTACTAGAGAAGTTCCATGATGCCAAACTATATTGAATATAGTCGAGATCCATGGTCCTGGCACCCGATAGATATAGTTCTCCGCGAAGGAAGATGAATAAACTTGTTCTAGATTAAGATTATGAACTATAATGATTTCATGCTGATTGAATATGAATCCACGACTTCATAAAGTCTTCCATGATCATCATTTGAATAAACGAGATGCCTAGGAGGATGAATACAACACCAAATTGATCATAGGTGAAGAATAAAGAACCTACCCACGATTTAAGAATGATTCGTAGAACCAAATTTATGAATTCATTGATTCTTGGAATACCAAGATAAGGTGAATTTTTTTTCATAGTTATATTTCATATCCCCAGTTCAGGTTCATAATTTATTGAGGCCACAACTCATTCCTATTTCATTGATTTTAGGTCTGAATAGTGAACATGCCACATTCTTGAACAAATGCCTCCCTCAAATTCAACTAATACAGGTTACCCAAGAACTGATTCTTGAATAACCTTTATAATTTTTCATTAATTGATTATCCCACATGGATGAATCAATATGCACCCAAGTTGCAGATATCTTGAGCACAATCAAAATTAACAGCTAGTACTTTATTATGATCAATGAAGTTCAAATATAGCCAATCTATTCCAAAATGAAGAGCTTTCCCCCCATTGTAGTTTCATGTTGTAAAATACTAATGCAATGAAATTGATGATGTGGGTTGAACTAAACTATACAATTTCTATCCATATTGCCAATAATAAATTGAATAACCAATAACTGGGTTGCATGTAGCCAGTCATACCATCCTTATTCGCCGTAATCATCCAGTTGTTATCCAAATAGATTACAGTCCCCGTGTTGGATCAAAACTTATTTCTAGAACAGAACCATGGGTGCTATAGTTCAACCATATTATATTTATGAGCTCACACTATCAGACTTGCTCCATGAAATTCAATTAAATAGAAGTGGACTAGTTCTGTTCATCCATCTCAAGACATTCAAGATACATGCATGTCAAAATCACCATTATTTTTCCTTTAAAATATATCATGCTGAAATGGAAGAGGAAAGATTTCATTAAATCCAAATCCATCAATCACACTTAATAATGCCCAAAATCCAAATCCATGTCCAACAAATACACCATATTCCTACTCCAAACATAATTTCACATCTAATGGAGCTATGATGCACTTAAAAAATTCTAATCCATTTCTCATTGACCAAGACATGTTTCCAAATCCGATGAAGATTTTAATTAATACTAGTAATGAAATTAATGATTATTATTGAAGTTAAGATATCATTAGGGATCTTAAATTAAGATCATGAATATCACTTGGTAGGAATAGTGGATTGGTAATCTTCATAAATAGGGAAATATTTACTAGAGATGGGGACATTTTATCAATCAACAGATTCTATTTTTGAGTAGATTCTTCTATTACATGCTTATTTATATCTCAATTTCTTATAATTTGGATGTAATTCTTTGATTATGGCATACTAATCCATTTTTGGTTGATATGAACGGTTGCTCCACATCCCCTTATTAATGAAATATACATTTTAGTTGTTCAAAATCTTATGAATTTATCTCTATTGATTCATTCAAACTTTATTAAATTTAGGATATTTCCTATTTCTTTCATTTTCAATTCATCATCCCTTTATCAAAATATCATCCAGACATTCCACTTAGATCCACTATATTTCTTATGATCATGAGTTGTGGTTTTACTTTATGGGAATTAGAGATCTCTAATTTCTATTCCATGGGTGATTGGAGGTTGAAATGTACATTTCAACCCTCCAGTTAAACCTAAAATTCTAGGTAAGGGTAATTGAGTGATATTTAAAATTATTATAGAGAAATTAGTATATTATAAATGGGAATAATTATCTAAAATGAAATGTAAGGGGAAAATTCATGTTTAGGATACAACTATTAAAATTGAATTGAAAAATAATACAATTTAATTATATTATTTTATTAACTAATTGAACCCAAAAATAAAAAGTGAAACACACCCATATAACTACCCTATATAGAGACAAACCCGATTCCAAATACTACTAAATTATACTTGGGTTAAAAAAATTCCTTGATGAGCACCCCGTGACACCTTCTCAACAAGCTTGATTTCACTTTCAGGGAGTACAATGTTTTTTACCTCCTCAAAATCATTTTTTTTCATTTTCTAAAATAAAACACTTTTGGGGTGAGTGGGAACCTTAAAATATTGTTTTACACTTTTTATAATTTACTTCAATAAATGAAATGATTCAAATTGTCTCAACTCATTGGTTTTGGCCCATAGGTTGAGGGAAATTTTGTTGAAATATTAAGGACATAGTGTATCATAAAGGAAGAGAAAAGAGATTTTTTTTCACTATCAAAATGATTGAATCCTCATTCCCTTATTCTTCTTCCACCTGAGTCACCTTAGGAAACAGAAACATGGAAGACAATCAAGCTCAACTAAATAGAACTTTAAGAGAACTCACTAATACAAAATAAGTTTTTAATAGAAATAGAATAAGACTTTATCAATGCTAAAAAGTTCTGATAATTGGATTCCGGTTAAAATTCTAAAGCTTTTATCAGTGCTAGAAAGGCATCGTTAAAGGCCCCATTTAACAACACTTTTTTTAGCACTGTTAAAGGAGGTAAATTATGTTTTTTCAGACATCCATGAGACTGAACCCTTTATCAATGCTTCCAAAACACCTTTAATAAAGCTCCCCAAATTTATCAACACATTAAAGCCGACTAATCCTTTTATCTATTATTTTATAATTTTTAGCCTCATGTGCGCCCACATGGATTCAAACCTTGTACCTCTCCTTCAAAGATGGAATGCCTTTACCACTAGACCATATTGTATTGTTGTCTATTTGTTAATACTTCTGTTTATTTATATATATATATTCTCACACATATATATATGTACATATATTTTTTATTCATATATTTATATACTTATTTTTAAATAAATTAATATAATATATGTGTGTGTAATATATATACTTATATTTATTTAAATATATTATATATTATATTAATTTATATATAATAGAATAGAATATAAATGTATATATATTTATTAATGCACACATATAATTATATATAAGAATTATAAATACATTAGTTTACTGTAAAAAGATGTTAGTTATTTTTTTAAATACATTTTTTAAATATTTATTTATTTACATATATTAGAATATACATTTTCACATAAATATGTTGATATATGTATTTATATGACTAATTTATTATAAGTAAATATAAGAAAACATATATATATATAATCATAAATAAAATCCCATTGATAAAAATGATAAAATATAAAAATAACAATATCAATATGAATGTAATATCTAGGAATAAATTTATTCTCTATCATACAAATTCAGTAATACTCCCTTAAATGGGGTAGAAAACCCATCAAATTTTAAAAAATTGGCATACCCTGACTAAAAACTACATTTTTGTGGAATTATGTGCAATTTTTTGCCTAAAAATGATAAAGCTGATTAATTATGTCACTAAGTGCACAAATATCATCTTATTATTCAATTTGATATGTGGTAGAGCCCAAACGGACACCCGGATCAAAAGTTATGGTTGTTTGATGTTTGAGTTATGTTTTCTACTTATTTTAGATCATTTATTAATTTTTTGGTTTTTTTAAATTAAAATTGATATTAAATTACTATTACCGAATAATAATAACAAAATTATTAATTAAAAATATTTTCTAAAATATTTTATATTCCATTTTCCCTAAATATCTTATATATTAACTCTAAATGCCTATTTACCTTATCTAAAACATTTTTAAAAAAAAATATATTTTTTATTTATATCAATATAAATATATTAATATATTATAATATTATTTTTAATGAAATATATATTTTTTTATGAATTATAACCTTATCAGCGCTACTAAAAAAGCATTGATAAAAACCCCATTTAACAAAGTGGTTTTTAACACTGAAAAAGGTTGTCATTAATAGTGTTTTTAGCTAGCGTTTCTAAATCCCTAACGCTAAGTAAACCCAATTTTGTAATAGTGACTGTATAGGCCTAGTTTTCATGAAATATCCAATAGTTAAAAATTAATAATCAATAGGAATGTGAGATTAATAAAGGAATGATAACACCACTACAAAATAGGACCTTAACAATGCTTGTATTGATCAGCGTTAGAAAAAACCACTAATAAATAGCATATATATTAGCAATAAAGAAATCACTACTAAATTTAGCTTTTTGTTAGTGATTTTTTAGCACTCTTAATGGAGACAATTATCTTCACTTTATTTTTTTCATTGAGGAAGGGTATCGTTTATCAATGCTTTATTTTAATCGGTCATAAATATTTCCTTTATCATTGTTGTTTCAGTGATGATAAAGGTTTGAATAAATAGAAAGAAATAATTAAATAAAAAATAAAATGATTTTATTAAAAAAACTATTATGAATTTGTTTAATTAAATAATTATTTATGAAAATGAATAAATCGATCGTACATTATTAAATATTAAATATTTTATTAATTTTATAATTATGATAATTAATGTTAACAAATTTTACACACACACATATATATATTAATTTATATAAAAATGATTTATATATTAAAAAATATTTATTTTATTTACATTAAAGATTCATATATTTATTGAATAATGGTTTTCAGTAAAACTTAATATGAATTAAAAATATAGACTAATTTCATAGTATAATGGACTTATAATTTAATGTCGTTTGATTTTCAATTTAACATACATCAAATTTGTGTTATATTGAATTCGCATATATGTAATTAATGCATTTTTATATACAATGGAAACACACAATACATATCCATTTTTTCAATATTGTTAAAGTGTACTTATTTTTAATTTATTCAATTTCTCCCATTTTCAACATATATGAATGCACTTAAAATTTTTTATTCTTTATAAATGTTAAAAAAATATTTGTAAAAAAATATTTATAAAAAAAATATTTATAAATATATATTTACTATAATTATACAATTATATATTTATAATTATAAATAAATAAATAATTTTGAAAAAATATTTATATATTTTTAATTATTTAGTTATATACATTTAAATAATAATTAAATTTATAATAAATTTACATAAATAAGGAATATATTTACTACATTTATATATATATATATATATATTGATTAAATATATTTATAATTATATATATATATGATGATGATATTAATATTATTTTTAGAAATATTACTATACTTATAAATAAATAGTTAAAAATTATAACAAATATATTTAAAAAGGAATATATTTACTATATTTATATTTATATATATTATTAAGTACATATATATTTACAATTATTATATTTATAATTATAATAAAAATCATTTATCAGCACTTAAGTAATAATCGAAGATAAAAGAATCTTTATAATCACCTTTTCATGATGATAATGATGAGGCCCTATCATTGTTAATCTAAGTGGTCATAAAATGAATATTTATCAGCGCTAAAACTTTAGTATTGATAAAAATGGATTTCATCAGCACTTTTTTAGCACTTATAAAGACCCACCTTTATCAACACTAAGGAATCCCTAATAAATATTCCTTTTATCAGCTCTTATTACTTAAACATTGAAGAAAATACTCTTTATAAGTGAATATTTTAAGCGATGATAATATTTTACAGATCTATTTTTAAAAAAATAACATTTTTAAAAACTTTCATGATATAATATTCTTTTAATAGAATCCACCCACTGAGGACACTCCTCAATGGTGAATCAAAACATGAATCACACCACTTGACTGCCTCTAGTTTCTCAAAAATCTCATCTGATATCTAGTGTTTGGTGGCTATTAGGGTTTCTGAAGAGTGTCTTCGATTTTCTTAAACCTAGCAAGGTATGAATTCTTATTTTATTTGTGTATTTTTCATTTTGTTTTCATTTCTTCTTTGAGGATGTCATTATTTGTGGTCTTGTGCTTTTATACTATTTTCCTTTTGGATTATGAACAAAACTATTTTTTATGACCAGTTTTTTGATTAACTAACGACGTTTTGGTCTTTTTAAATTATTTTTTTAATCAATTTTCTTTGTTTTCTATTGTTACCTCTATAGATAGAACCACATCCTAAGGGCCTATGGTTACCCTTAGATTCACCATCCAAGTGGACATTAATACAACCTATAAATGAAGACTACTAAACATCGTCTAATGTAATAGCATGAGAAATGATGTTAACATTAATACCAAGGCACTATACAATAATAAAATCCTGAATGAAGCTATGACATTAGTCCCTTTAATGGGAATTTGCTTCCCATATAGTATAAATTATCCATTATAATGGGGAATGAATCTTTAATTTAGCTTTTAAATTTATAAAATCATTTATACTTCTCTAAATGACAAGTATTTTTTCTTTCATAGCATCCTAAAATATGTTATATGTCTAATCAAACATCTGATCCTTCTCTTAATGGAATTTGAGAAATGATATTTCCTTATAGATACACCATGTATGAATCATTTATTTAATTTATAAGGATATTCATCAAATAGTTTGACTGAAATTAATTGTTGTGACCATCATAAGGGTGGGGTACACATGTTCTTCAATTTTATATTCATCATATGATTTTCTATAACATGAATATGATATGTTGTGGATTCACATAATCATCCACTTCCAATATATGTTTTATTCAATCCAAGGAAAATTATCATCTGCATAATAGGATTTTAATGCATCAAATTATTCTTGAAATTTTATACCAATGTATGAAATAATATAAGCCGTAACCCCAGTTGCAAAAAATGTAGTAAATTTTTTTAGTGCCCTTAATTATTAATTATGATACCTTAAACAATAATATAATCATGTAGTATGATTTTATAAATGTTAATAGTAGAACCAATTTCATTTCATTGGTTTGTGGAATATCATATCCTTCTATATGGATAATTATAAAGTATTATTTGATAAAATACACTATTTTCATGTATTAAAATATAGAATCAAATTAGGTGTATTATATCAATCAATATTTGAAAATATGAGTTCTATATAAAGTGAACTCTTTCATTTTCTGTAAAGATATCATAAAATATAATAGATAATCTTGGATTATCTATTTCCTTTCAAGGAACACCAGTTATAAGTCTTTATATAGATTTAAACTATATCATGGATTATGATATAATGTATATCATTAAATAAATTTTGGTGAACAATATTATTGTTCTAATTATCATTTATAAACAGAATAATATAATTTATAATATGATTATAATTTTTTTTGAAAAGTATTTTGTGAAATTGAAACTAATTATAATTATTTTATTTAAAAATTATTTATAAATTGATTATAAATAGTTATTAATGGATTATGAAACATTTAAAAAATATATTTCAGTGACATTAATTAATAATACTAATTTACCATTTTGATATATATTTAATGAATTTTTATTTTGATAATGCACATCTTAATTGTATTTATTTATATATTGTACGAAATTAATCTGTTATGAACCTAATTGGATGGATATGAACCAAAATGGGCTGCACACTACTCGTTTGAAAACTGGATATGAAAATGGACTTACAGAGTTCATCAATTTTGAAAGAGATCAAGAATAGGACCCTTCTAAAATCCTTGTCCGTGTTTATGTTTTTATTATTCAATAAAAATTATTCTGGAAGAGTTGTAAGAACATTTGATTTTCCACAGAAGAGGTCAAATCTATAAATGTTTCACTAAACCTGGGAAAAAACTAAATTTGGACATCGATTGGGATGATAAAATGGTTTATACATCATTTTATATGAATACCTTTGTGAAATATGACAAATATCGCGTGGAAGAAATGACAATGGCATTTGAAAATGACCTTCATGATTTTATAAGGTATTTTGAGGAGTTAAATAGATATTCAAATAAATAATTGTATACAGGTTATACTAAATACACAACATAGTTAGCTTTATTAAAGTTATACAATTTAAAAGCTAGCAGCGGATGGAGTGACACCAGCTTTACAGAACAAATTGTTCTTCTGAAAGATAAGCTACCAGAAGAAAATGAACTACAATGATAAAAATATGATGCTAAATGAATGTTACGTTCAATGGGAATGATCTCTAAAAAAACACATGATTGTTTAAATGATTGCATATTGTTTCTCAAGGACCATGAATCACTCTTAAAATTCCCTAAGTGTGGTGTAGAACAATGCAAAAAAATTAATCAATTCCTTCGAAATATGTATGGTACTTTCCTATAATTCCATAGTTTAGAAGACTATATGGATGTTAGGAAACCATGAGGCAATTAACATGGCATGAATATACAAAAAATAAATAATGGAACCAACATTATCTAGTAGATTATACTCCTTATAATAATATTGATTAAGAGTTTCATGAATTTTAAGATAAGATTGAAAATTTCGTATTGTGTTATCTACTGATGGAATAAATCCTTTTGGTGTACAGAGTAGTACTCAAAATACATGTCCTGTCATGTTGGTAAATTATAACTTGTCACCATGTATTTTCATAAACTGTAAATATATTGTGTTTTCTCTGTTTATATATAGAACAAAGAAAACTGGTAATGATATTGAAGTCTATTTGGCACAATTGATCAAAGATATGAAATTGATGTGGGATACAAGTGTTACAATGTATGATGCTCATATAAGTGAAGAATTTACATTGAGGTCCAAGTTGTATGATTCGATAAATTACTTCCCCGCTTATATAAATTTATCAAAATATATAATTAAAGGGTTATTGGGGTGTCCCATTTGTGAAAAACACACATACTCAGTTCGGTTGAAACATTCATTGAAGAGTATGTTTTTAGGACATTAATTTTTTTTACCTCACTGACATAAATAGTGATCCTAGATGAAAACATTATATTGGAATATATAACAAGGTACAACACTATCTCTAATAATGGGTGATAAACTGTAAAAAAAAGAAAAATAGATTAACACTATTTTCAGTAAATCATTTTAAAAAAAACCTTCTAAAATCAAGATGGAAGAAGAGATCAATTTTCATTGAATTGTCTTATTAGAATTGTTTGTATGTAAAAATTTTTCTTGATGTCCTTTCATGTGGGAAAACATGTATTTAATATTGTCATTGGAACATTACTAAATTTTCTCAGAAAAAGGAAAGATGGAATCAAGGCTAGGTTGGACTTGATTGAAATGTAGATAAATGGAAGAGTTTGCATCGATGAAGGGTAAAAGTTGTACTTTTCTACCTCTAGTAGCTTACACTATATATTGATTGGAAAAATTGAAAATTTTCCTTTTCTATAGTGTAACAGTTCCATGGGGATATTCATCAAATATTAGGAATATCGTGTAAATGATTAATTTGATGTTACATGGAATAAAATCACATGACAATCATATTTGTATGCAAGATTTAATGCATGTTCCTTTCAGTTCCATTCAGCTTCAAAATATATGACATATATTAACCAGACTCAGATTATTTTTTAAATCTATATATAGTAAAGTTGTAGACCCGATGAAGTTTCCCATCATGAGTAAGTAGATTTTAGTCATATTATATGAATTACATTTGTTCTTCCCACTATAATTATTTGATATAATTGTCCACCTGATGGTTCACTTGGTAAGAGAGGTTCAACTATGTGGTCTTATCCATTACAAATATATTTACCCCATTAAACAATATATGATGATTTTGAAAGGGTATATCAAGAATAGAAGTTAGGTAGAAGGTTGTATTACAAAATGATATATTGTTGATGAATATATGTAATTATGTACCTATTACTTATTAGATGTAGAATGAATCAGACCCCCAAAGTCTCATTATAGATAACACCTTATGGGTGAAGAGATTTTTGGAAGAGATGTTGTAGAAATTACCTTGACAGATCAGGGGAAAGTGTATATTTACATATTTCATAGCAGTGGAGATGTTGTCTATACATTAAATCCCATAAATAAATTCTTAGATATTTAAATCCATAAAGGGATAAAGGATGGATATCAAATACACATAATCAATAGTTTATAGTATGGTTCAGAGATCAAATTTATGAGTTAACTAAATATAAAAACTCAATTACTAAATGACGTAAATGGATAGCTATAAGACTGAATAAAAATTTTATATCTAACAATCGTTTTGAAATAAAAGATTATAAGTCATATAAAAAACACCATTAATTTAGTTTTATGAAAAATAGTGGTGTTATTCATGTAAAATAAGTTATGCACATATTCAGTTCCAAGGATAGAAACCCAATTTCTAAAAATATGTCATATTTTGGAATTATCGAATAGATATATGAGTTTCATTATACAACATTTAAAGTGTTGTTATACTACTTCAAATGGGTTGACAATATCAATGGAGTGAAATTTTTTTAAATGGTCTTTGTGATGGTGATTTTTAGTGTGGAATGGGAAAATAACAATCCATTCAAACTGACATGAGAAGCAATGAATGTATTCTATGTATCTCATCCAACAAACAATAATGGGTCGATCGCATTTCTGGGGAATAAAATAGATGTTGAGTCATATGAAAGTTAATTCAAGGATAACCCTTTCATTGAGACATCATAATAATTTCTTGTCAGTCCCAATGTAGAAAATGTCTTGTATATTTAAGGGAAACATAATGAGGGGATTTGGATTCTCGATAGAGGAACAAAATCCTTGAATCCTTTAAAAAAAATAGAGTTCAATGAGAAGGTAAAAGTGTATTTTAATATATTATGTTTTTTCTTATAATATTATATGTTATCTACTCAATTAATAATATCTGAATTAAATTTTTGACTACTCATGTAGACAATGTCTTTTGCACATGATGATGTTACCAATCCCTCGAAAGAACAGACTATAATGAAAAAAATATCTTTGGATATATGTAAAGGTAATATTATGATATACTTTCTCTATTTTACCAAAAAAATATATAAGGGAATTTTGATTTAATTTTCATTATTCCTTGTAAAGTCATTTATTTTAGAAGATTTTTGTATATGTGTCATGCCTTTGAAAGAATATAAAAGACATTGTCTCTACTCAAACATAGTGTTAATCTTGATATTTTCATAGTAAAATCATTGTCTATATAATTAATTTCTTGTTTCATGTTTATGTTTAATTTGTTTCTTTTTATTATTACTCACATAATAATTTTTTCCTTATAGAGGTGGATTATTTTATTCAAGTTGGGGTGCTCTGTCCATATTTCAAGCCTTTTTTCACCAAAACTTCCACAGACTTCTTCTCCCTAAAAACATGTTCACCCCTGTAGTGTTGAATTTATCACTTTCCTTTAGGTTCTTTCCACTGCCATTATAGTAAGTTCAATGACACTACCGCCTCTCAATGAAATACTTACACACACACAGGAAACATTTTTTTATTTTTCAAATAAATCACTTTTTGGTTGAGTGAGACCTATAAAATAAACCATGATCAATACACCTAAAAAAATAAAAAAATAATAAGGCTTATACAGTAACAAGATCTAGACTAGACCTGATCTAAAAGAAGGAAAAAAATGGGATAGAGGAAGAATTAAACCCAAAGAAAGACCCACCCCAAAACAGAGGGAACGAGTTAGGAGACACACCTAGATGACGCCTCCATGCTTGTGCCCATGTCACCCATCACCCATAAACCTACAATATGATCTAACAGATCACGATGAACTCAAAACATTGATCTATGACCCTCATGTACCATAAAACACCTATGAGGCCACATGAGAAATGGTTTCAGCCACACATGGTGGATTGACACTACACCAGATCCATCGAGGCCAGTGTGCCCTCACCAATGGAACCAAACCAGAGAATTAGAGAATGACACGGACTAAGACACTAAGGAAAAAACCTCTACATAATGTTCCTCGTATCAATAAAAACCAAACCCCTAAGAACGGGATCGCTTCCAACACATCGTTTCCGACCTATAGCCCACTGGAAACCTCATCATCAATCAGAAGGGGAAATGATGTGAACTAGAGACATGATTTCGGAAACTATGGAAGAGCCAGAACCTCCACCAGAACCACCAACACCAACCAAAAACCAAAACCAAGAACTTACCAAGAACAAAGAACCCCAAACTGAACCATAATTATAGAAGACACCCACACAACTCAAATCTCCAAGGGGGGCCTTCTAAGCAGACTGAGATGGAGTTTTGTATGTAGGGTCTTGGATAAATGGTAGAGGTGATAAGAGAACACCTGGTCTGCACTGGGGAGACAAAATAGAGAATGAGAATTAGTCTGTGACAAATCCAATATCAAGAGTCATGTCCTGCAATGGAACCATCGAAGAATGAACAATGTTGAATTCATTGATGGGGCTCTATGATGAGAAACCATAGGATTAGTGGACTTACGGAATGACACATAGGCCGACCACCTCCAAACAAGAACAATGAATGAAGCACCATCAAAGATGGACCAAAAGTGAGGGTGGAAAAAGGAAAGTCCTGATAAAATTCATGCCAACTTGTTTCATCAAATAAGGTCAAACGATGGTGGGAAATGCATCGACATAGCTCCAATCTGTGATATTGTGGTTCAGCCATGATGAAAACTACATCGTGACAACAAAATTGCTCGGACCAACCCTTGAAAGATACATGGAAATGAGGAAGAGTGTGTGAGAAGGTTATGGGGGAGGAAGAAGAGTGGTGTTAGGAAACCCTAGGTCATGAGAGAGCTCCCTTCTCGATTACATCACTCCCCCTATATTCACTCAATGGTGGAGTTAATTTTTATGTTTTCACAGTAAAATAATTATCCATAGAATTAGTATATTGTTTCATATTTATGTATAATTTATTTATTTTTAGTATTAATCCCATAATAATTGTTTTCTTATATATGGGGATTCTTTTGTTTTAGTTGGGGTTCTCTATCCATATTTCATTCCTTTATGCACAAAACTTACATAGGATTCTTCTCTCTAAAAACATTTTCACTCCTACAATGTTGCATTTATCATTTTCCTTCAATTTCTCCCCAATGACTTTGTAAAAAGAGAAAAAAATATTTCTCTACCCAATGATAGATTTAATATTGATGTGTGCATAGTAAAATCATTGTCCATAAAATTAATGTATTGTTTCATGTTAATTTTTAATTTAGTTATTTTTAGTATTACTCAAATAATAATTTATTTCTAATATAGGTGGATTATATTGTTCGAGTTGGGATGCTCTTTCTATATTTTATGTCTTTCTACACCAAAACATCTGAAAACATCTTCTCCCTCAAAAACTATCACTCCTAAAATGTTGAAATTTATCACTTTACATCAAGTTCCCTCCAATTCTAAATCATAGAGTTGATATGACATTATCATAGTAAAATAATTTTCCAAATAATTAATGTAATTTATTATATTTATGGTTAATTTATTTCCTTTTACTATTACTATTACTCATAGTAATTTATTATATTTATGGTTAATTTATTTGAGTCTTTGATATATGTAGGAACCAACCACAAATTAATCTGACATATGATGTGACTGGTATGACTCCATTTACTTCTTTTAATTTAGTATTAAAATTAATTTGAGTAAAAAAGATAGCTAACACACTCAAAACGAAGAAAACATATTCATGTTTTTCTATACTTTATGGAAATGATCCATAAGTAATTTGTGATGTCTAGGAATTATCCACACCTCAATATGATACAAGATGTGCCCAATATGACTCAATGTGTCTTTTATGAGTTTAAAATTTATATATTTGTTCAAAAAGTGTCACTCACTAAAAACCAATGAAATGAATTTAGATTTTATTGATATTTTATGGAATCAATTCATAAATAATTTGTGACATGTAGGAATCTGTCTCATGTAAAACCAATACATGATGTGATCTGTATGAGTCAAATAACATGTTTTAATTTTAAAATGGAATTTTATTAAAAAAAGAGAAGTGACGTACTCAAAATCAAGGAAACACATTTAGATTTTTTTTGATAATTTAGTAAAATAATCTATATTTCATTTGGAATTTTTTGGAATCATATGTACCTCAATATGATGCATGATGTGACTGGTATGAGTCTATGCATGTCCTTATTTAAAATTAAAAATCAATTTTAGTTCAAAACATCTAACCTACTCAAAACCAAATAAACACATTCAGATTGTTTTTATTATTTAAGACGATGATCTATATGTGATTTTAGATGTGTACGAATTAACCTCACCTAAATCTGATTAATGGTGTGACCAGTATGACACAATGTGTCCTTTATCAATTTAAAATTGACATTTCAGATCAAAAAGTGTCACTCACTGAAAACTGAACAAACATAACTAGATTTTATTAATAATTTAGTAAAATTATTTATTTTTTTATTTTTTTATGTATAGTAAGTTATCTAACATCAATCTGAAACACATTGTGATTGGATGAGTCAAAGTATGTGTTTCTAATTTAAAATGACAATTTAGTAAAAAAGACAACTATTGTACTCAAAAACAATAAAACACATTCAGATTGTTTTGATACTTTATGAAAATGTTCCATAATTAATTTTAGACATGTAGGAATCATCTTCACCTCTTTATGACCCACAGAGTGAATGGTGTGACTAAAAGTGGTCTTTTTATTTAAAATTGACATCAGTCTTAGTAAAATAAAAAACTAGCCAACTCAAGACTGAGAAAACACATTCAAGTTATTTAAATTCATTACGAAAATGATCCATATGTCATTTTTATGTGTAAGAATCAGCCGAATCTCAATATGATACATTATCATATATGTATGACTCAAAGTCTATGTTATCAGTTTAAAATTGTAATTTTAGTTCAAAAAGTTTCACTAACTGAAAAAAAAATCAAACACACTCATATTTTCATCAAAATTTATGAAAATGATTTATAAATTATTTTTGACATGTGTGAATTGGTTTCACATCAAACCAATACACGATGGGATAATAATGATTCCAAAGTGTTTGAGTTTAAAATGAAGTTTTAGTAAACAATACAACTTACATACTAAATACTGAGAAAACACATTCATATTGATTTGATACTTTAGGAAAACGATTCCAAAGTCATTTGAGACATGTTATAATCGTTCACACCTCAATCTAATTCTCAGTGTGGTTAGTATGACTCAAAGTGCAACGTTTTATTTAAAATTGGCATCAATTTTTGTAAAATTAACACTTTATTTTAATTTATTTATTTATATTATTACTAACATAGGAATAGTTATCGTATATAGGTATGTTAATTTGATCATGTAAGGAGTCATTTGTTAAACAATATCCTGATTTAGGTAAAGATTAGAAGATAATGGAACATTGATGTTTTTAATGAATGAAATAATTTGTGTTTATTAAATTGTATAAACCACTTTTTGAAATGTATATAATATAGTTTTTATTAGTATATTCATTTTGTAAATTTAATTTCATTTAAATTCTATCGTGGAACTTGTTTTGGTTGATATCTGGTGTGTTTTTTGGTTCTTCTCCTTCTACAATGTACTATTACAGCACATTGTACTGTGTTGTAGTATGCAATTACAGAACACTATAATATGACCCTTTATCAATGTTTTTAAAAGATTTGATAAAGGAAACATTTATCAGAACTTTTAAAAGTGACGATAAAGCTCCCATTTATCATCAATTTTTTAGATCCGATTAATGAACCCTTTATGAATGATTTTTCAGTGATGATAAAAGACATGGGATTTTAAACTTTCTTATGTAGTCATCACTTTTCTATAACTGATAAAGGCCATTTCTGGTGATATTAAAGGCTTGGTATATAGTAATTTATGTTACCTACCTATGTTTTATGGGTTTTCAAGAGAATAAATCAACATGAATCTACAATCATTTATTGAATTATATAATAGATTCAATCCAAGAGGATTCACTAAGGCTCTGATCAGTTTTAAGGTATTTTCCTTCTCTCTTGATGGATCTTCCAAGGAGTGTCTCTACAAAATCCAACATTGAGAGATCACTACCTGGGATGAACTATGTTGAGCCTTCCTCTATAATTATTTCCCTATATCAAGGATCATCTAGATGAGAAAGGATATTTACGTAATAAAACAAGCTACTGGAGATAACCTTTATGGGTATTGGGAGAGATTCAAGGTATTAACAAACTCCTACCCAAAACAACACTGTAAATGACCTCATTGTTTTGTATTCTATTACCAAGGATTGATGGATAGTGACCAAAACCTTTTGGATTCTTCCTCTAGTAGAAAATTGATTGAAAAGATGCCTATTGAAATCAAAAAGTTGATTGAAAGGATCTCCCAGAATTTTCAATATTTCATCATAAGAACTACCACAAGGGGATTCCATGAAGTGAATAGTTCTAAATATAAATTTTTTAAAAAATTATGAAATAGCCACTTTTGTGAAGAATTTATTTTGAAACAAGGTTACAGATACATCACCCAACATACCCCCTTTCATCTTATAGTTTTTTTTTTTGGGAAAACATCATTGATGGTTGTCTGCAAGTTAATGAAAATCGTGAATACAAGTTCTAACGACCGTTACAGTAGCATCCAAGCTAAAACGAAGGAAACAAAGAGTACTCAAACACTCCTTATGGATATAGAAACCAAAAACATTGGATTCCACTCTTTTAATAAGCTTTTCAACCAGATTTTCATCCATCACTATTTCAAATATAGAACTCTCAACCTTCAACAAGCTATCATGTGAGGTAATCTCAAGAAGCCTCAATGGAGGGCCTAATAAAAGAAACTGTAAATTCCAGTTTCCATATCCTAATTGAAATCTATGTATTAAAAACCAAGGCATAGGTAAACTTTCTACCCAATACATTCCTAAACCTAATTGAAAAAAATTAAATCTATTATAGTAAGGATTGGAAATAAGATGGGATTTAGTGAAGAATCACTGCCTAGAGAAGAAGCTGAAGGTGGATAACCCACCGAACATGAAGAAGTTACCCCTCGAAAATAACTAGAAGAAGAAGTGTTTATAGAGACACCACCTATGAACAAGGATAATTCATATTAAAAAATATAAGATCCACATCAACCCTAACCCCCATTTCCTGCAAGGATGAAGGAACACAAGAAACCCAATTAAGAATCACTACAATAAGAAATCCTGGAATTGTTGAAAAAATTATAAATTAACTCCTCACTATTAGAGGTCATACAAAAAATAAAAAGTTATATGAAATTAATAAAAGACATTTTCACTAGAAGGAGAATATTTTAATTTAATAAAAAGGTAAGTATGATTAAAATTGTATCTCAAATTGTTACCCTACAAATTACTCAGAAATTTCAAGATCCAGGCAGCTTCTTTATTCCATTGTACTATTGGAGAGCTCAAAATTTCCAATAAACTTTATAATTTATGATCATAATTTAATGTTATTCCATACTTGTATTATTCATCTTTGTAAATAGAAGAAATTAGACCCACCTGAGTGGTTATACAACTTTCCAACCAAGCCATTGCATACCCAGTAGGTGTATTAGATGTTCTAGAAAGTGTACAACATTTTTTTCTTCCCTAATGTCTTTTATATTTTAAACATGTAGGAAGAAAATGGTAAGAACCGTTATGTAATTTATCTTGGTTAGACAATTTTTTAAGAATTAAAAAACTATATTAATATCAATGAATGGACACTTTCCATTACCTTTATAGAAGAACCAATATATTTCAACAAAATTAATTCAATGAAAACCACTCATTAGGAATAAAATTATTTTACTATAAACCATTTTGTATTTACTTTTTTTAAGAAAAAATTTAAATTCTGGATTAATTATTTTTATTGAAAAAAATAGTGAAATATCATTATTTTTATAAAACAATTTTTTAAAATGAGTTTAATTTAGAAACTATTTTTAGTACTGAACATGTTAAAGAAAATTCTGATAATTATTCACATAATTCACTAAAATTTTCTACTAAAACTTATATCTCACCAGTGTAAGATGTAGAAAATACTAAATTACCTATACATCAAAGAATAAACTTTACTATACTGCAAAAAAATTGAACCCAATTTTTGGAAAATCTGGAGCAAAGTGGAAGTTTTAGAATATGAAAAAAAGAGAAATTTATAAGAGAAGAATATGTGAACACTGTGAAGTATAAAGAAATGGCCAAATCTATATATGAAATACCTACCCATAATATAGACTTTTAAATTAGAGACAATGTATTGCAACACTCTACATGAAGGAATTGGATGTCTAGTAAAAGTTGTTCCAAGTGTATTGGACCTTATAGAGTGAATAATATTTTCCCATTTTGTGTAGTTGAAAACAAATAAAATTATTCACATCGCCACTTCAAGGTGAAGGACCATAATCTGAAATTTTTTTATGAAGATCCTTGAAAAGAACCCATAGAGGATTCCACACTCCTCCATGATATGATTAAATGAATAAAGATCAAGTTTTATGATTCTTCAATATATTTTGAGATACACTTTTTTAATTTTGACATTCCTAAAAAATAGGCATGTTGTACTTAAATTGAATAGTGTTTAAGACAAGTGTTATAACGACCCAAAATTTCATTAATGAAAATTCCTCCTAATCTGATTAAATGTCTCATTATGTAAAATGGTTATATAAATGTGAACTTATTTGGCTGTATGTTTTGGATTTTTTTAAATTCAATTAATAATTGTGATCATTGCTAATATATCCCTTGAACACTGATCACATGATTAGTATAAATATAGGGCTTTAACAAATTCAAATTTTCTCAAAAAAAGGAAGTGATGGCCTCATCCAATAGACTTGTCCCATATGAAGTCCATTTTTTAGAACTCAGAAAGGAGGTGGTGTCATTGGGATTCGATCTTGAATAATCCCAAGTCAAGTTTTAACATGTTAAGCTCGAATGAAACCACCTACAAGAGAAGTGGATGTTGATAGAGATTACCACCCGAGCAATGTTATCCGAGCCACCCCAAGAGTTTGTCACCATTATACACCTTACCATTCGGTCTTAAGAGGGTGTTAAAAGGGGTTATGTAACAAGACCTTACCACTGTGAATATGTGCATTATTTTTGTATAAAATTATGAATATACATTCATTTTTTTATTATTACTTTTCCCAAATACTATTTTTAGTCAATATTCAATTAATAAATCTATTTTGATGAATTAATGGATTTTTGAATTAAATACATTTTTAATAAAATATTATTATTATTATTAAATTAATTTTTATTAAATATAAATGATCATATAATTTTATGAATGCAGTTGTAATTTTTGTTAAGGTTTGAAAGCCGTTATTTTTAAAACCCATGAATTTTTTATAAATGTAAGTTTTTATTTTAAGAGTTAAAATTCACATATTTAGAAAATTATTTAGATAAAATGAATATTATTTTTTGGAATCAGGATGTCGAAATTATCCAATGGTGAATGTTTCCTAATTTTTTGAGACAATTGAATTTTTGGGTGAAAATTAAATACCATTTAAATATATAAAGTGTTTTATGACATCATACAAACCTAATAGTGATGTAATAAAATAATATAAACATTATTTTCGGACAATATATGTTTTACTATTAAAATAAGTTGATTTTAGATTTGTTTGATTTATTTTTCAAAACATTAGTGGACCTTCCAAGAGTTATAAAATATTTTCACTTTTTAAATGAATTTCTTTGAGAGTGTGACTCAAATCCACATAAACCACCCTTTTATTTTAAGAAGTTCTACCATTGACCTTATAAATTATTTTTTTTCCACTCCCCTTTTGCAAAAACCATGGGATGGTTTGTGGTATTGATTAGTTTAATGTGGTGTGACCCAAACCTAAATAATAAAGAATTATGTATCCATTCCTATATAAACCCAACCAAGATCTCACTTATTCTTCACTAAAATCCTTTTTAGTTAGTCCATCCTATTCCCACCTCTCTCTAGAATCCTCCCAAGGTTCCCCATACTCCAAATAAGCCTCTATCAAGCCTCTCCCAAGCCTTTGGGATCACACTTCCAAGTAAGGGATTTCCTCTTTTCTCATTTTTGTCTCAATATAATTATGTTGTTATATCCTTTTAATTTAAATTATAATTGTTCGAGTATGATTTCAAACCTCCCCCATACTGCCCTCTTTATGTTTTAATTATTATAGACCCGTTTCATTCTCATTTAATGCCTCCTGTGTACACTCATTCCAATGCTGAAATTCCATAAGGAATTTCTCTATTCTCATTTATATTCAAGAAATTACTTTGTATTATGAATCTAAATTCATTTACTTATGTTGGGACATGTTTTTATATGAACTCCTTACTCTCCATTTCATGTAAATATGATGAGATACCCCTTTCCCTCTCATCAACCATTTTTATGAATTTTTATGTCACGTTGTTATGCTGCCTTAATTGCACCATGATTTTCCAAGCCAAAATCATTGTGTAGTGAATACCATACCCATGTCTTTATCAAGGTTATTCACCATTATGGACATATAAATATTTAATAGTAATTTCATGTTTATATTCCACATTTCTTAA
Source organism: Viscum album (assembly GCA_963277665.1). Taxonomy (NCBI): domain Eukaryota; kingdom Viridiplantae; phylum Streptophyta; class Magnoliopsida; order Santalales; family Viscaceae; genus Viscum; species Viscum album. The sequence goes on from OY728162.1 coordinate 197,392,844, forward strand.
TAATTGTGTAACTTATGATGTTGAATAATTCTATATTATATGAACTATGTGGCATGCTTATGCATGAAATGAAATGTTTAATAAGGGTACGCCCTGATAGCACTCTAATGCATTGGGTAAATATTAGTATCATGATACATCAGAGGAAATGAGGGTTTAATCATTCTAATTCCAGTGAAATTTGGGTTTACTCATTATCCATTTTCAATGAGCCTTGGCTCATGCTAAAACCATGTTAAATGTTGTTGCCACATTTCCATGTTATGTTAATCATGATATATCATGCCTTTATGTTCATGTTTCTCTTATACTCCATTGATATTCCTATAGACTAACATATATTGTATCTTTCATGTTATGCCTTTTTCACTCCCTTACTAGGATTTATAGCTCACACTTTTCTTATGCATGTCCTCAGGTTATCCCATACAATGCTAAGTACGAGGGAATGTAGTGGCCATGTAAAGGAATTTTTCTATAAATATGTTGCGTATTATGTCTAAGATATTATGTAATGTTCCTAAGCCCCAAAGACACTAGACCTATTGATCATCTATGTTGTATCAAGTGAAGTTTTCTATCTAATAAATCATTTTTAAGTGTCTAATAAAGAGAAGGGTTTTCATAGTTGGTATTGAAGGATAGGTTTAGTTATTTTGGGATTAGGATTAGAAAACCCTAGTAAAGCCTTATAGACAAGACTATGTATAATAAAAATATCCCTATGTTTTGGTGATTATTGAGTAAGTGGTTTATCAATAAAATACATCCTTTTCTGGATATGAGCAGGTAGAGGAGGCTCTGGAACAGATGTACCTAGGGGTGAAAACCCTGACAAGGAGTTTCGGGCATAACCCCGCGTATCCCGGTATACGAAAACGGGCCTTTTTTCACTCTTGGTTACGACACTCCTGGGAGATATGTTTTGGTAAATTCACAAGCTTAGTATGAACCCTTATTAAGGGAATTAAAAAAGTCCCCTAAGAATATATGTTAGAAAGTAGATCATGAATAGCATATATTGAATCCTATGGATTCATAAGTTAAGGAAATAAAAGTTATTTATAAGACAACTATTTTTGTCTTTGGATTACCATTTAAGTGTTACCCCTAACATTCCTTTTATTCCATCAAATGGCCGGTAATAGGAGGAAACGGGCTAACAACCGATGTGAAGATCAATGAGATTACTGTGATAATGAAATTCCAAATCTGATGGGAGCGAGAATCACAAACTTTATCATGATTCTCTCTCAGTTAACTCATGATTTAAATAGAAATATGAGTCAAGAGGAACAGTCAACCCCCCTAAGAAATAACAAGTCTCCATCGATAGATTCATGAGACAATGGCCTCCCACTTTTAATGGATCATTTGATCCCTCAATCGCTAAACAATTGATGAACTCCATTGAAAAGATATTACCCATCCTTAATTGTTCTGAACAAGAGAAGGTTCTCTTGGATTCATATCGTATGGAGGGTGATGTCGATCAATGGTGGATGTTGATGAAAAATACGAAGCATGAAGAGGAGATCGAGGCATTGGAATGGAAGGATTTCTGGAAGATGTTTTTTGATAAATATTTTCCACGCACCCTCCGACTTAAGATGAAAAGGGAATTCCTTGCCCTCGAGAAAAAAGATGACGAATCCATCAGAGCATATGAGGAAAACATCACAAGGTTTTCATGATATGCATCCAGAATTTTCTTTACCACCAAATGAAAGGTTGACCGCTTCTTTGGTGGGATGAAACCTAGCCGGCGAAAAGCACTGGCGATTCGTGACTTCGACCTTTGATAGCTATGAGGAAATTGTCTGATGTGCCCTCAACATTGAAATGGAGATCAGGGAATCTCAGGGGTATCAAGGGGATAAGAAGCATAAGGTGGACTTCAATTATAGCAGTCTGATGGATAAATCCAATGGTGGTAAGAAAACACAACACCCCACATGCCAATGGTGTGGAAAGAAGAACCCTAGAAATTTCCTGAAGGGGGAATGGAAATGCTATAAGTGTGGAATAGAACAACACCTCATTATTAACTATAAGCAAGAAAAACCCACAACTATGACAGAAGAGTGGAACACTCCACTAGACCCTCAATGCATTGTTCATTACTTCAACTACAAAGAATCGGGGCACTTTATAGACCAGTGCCCTAAGCCATGGGTTTTTGGAGCCAACCAACAACCTCCAAGGCACCAAGTGTGTGCTTTTTCCATCACTACTCCTGAAGTGAACCCCGAAAACAATGTGGTGACAAGTATATTAGTTATTCATTCAAGAATAGTGAATGTGCTTTTTTATTTTGGTTCTACGCATTCTTTTATTTCCCGAATGTTTAGTTGAATAGTCCCAACACCACCACAAATCATCGAAGTAAAGATGTCGGTGAGTATGACAAGTGGGGAAATCATTGCGTCCCATGAATATAACTCCTAACCTATCATAATCTATGGATTGAACTTCCCAGTGAATCTTTTCATACTCCCTCAAGTGGAATTTGATGCAATTCTTAGGAAGGATTGGCTTTTCTAATATAGAGCCAACATAAATGGTCATGAGACGTAAATCACCCTCTATATGCAGAATCAAACCCCGATTATATACAAGTGCAAGGAGGAAGTTGAATATTCTTTAGCTCCATCATCTCAAGAATGGATATTAATTATTATGAGCATGTGTATATGTCTCAAATGATTGATTCCAAGGAATCAACCATCCTTGAAGACGTCCCTATTGTGAGGGAATTCCCTAAAGTGTTTCCCAAGGAATTGCTTGATCTTCCTTCTAGAAGAGATGTTGAATTCCCAATTTACCTTATACATGGGGCATTTCCAATATCCAAGACTCCATATAGAATGGTTTTTATGGAGCTTGAGGTGCTGAATAAACAACTACAAGAGAATTTCGATAAATTATTTATATGCCCATGTGCTTTACCATGGGGTGCAGCAGTCCTCTTAGTCATGAAGAAATATGGTTCAATGCGCCTTTTCATTGATTACCATGAGCTTAAAAAACCACGATAAAGAACAAGTATCCTCTCCCACGAATTGATGAATTGTTCGATCAACTGTGTGGAGCACAATACTTCTCCATGGTGGATTTTCGGTCAGGATATTATAAAGGGTGAAGAAGGAAGATATCCCCAAGACTACTTTTCGTACGAGATACAAGTGATATGAATTCATAGTAATGCATTTTATACTCACCAATTCTCCAAAAATCTTCATGGACAAGATGAATAGAGTCATTAGAGATTATCTCAAAAAGAAATTGGTAGTCTTTATATATGATATTCTAATATACTCCAAAAACAATGAGGATCATGAGGAGCTTCTAAGAACTGTACTAGAGACCTTGCAGAAGGAGAAGCTCTATGCAAAGTACATCAAGTGCGAGTTCTGGTAGAAGGATGTCTAATTCTTGGGCCATATAATCACAAGAAATAGGATATCAATAGATCCCTCCAAGACAACTGCAATAGATTGATGGTCGATGCCAACATCGATAAATCATATTCGTAGATTTTTGGGGTTAGCTAGATATTATCGACGATTTGTGAGAAATTTGTCATTAATTTCCAACTTCCCTACCAAGCTAACTCAAAAGGGAGTAAAGTTTTCTTGGAGTGATTAATGTGAAGAAAGCTTCAAGGAGTTGAAAAGGAGGCTTATCACTGCACCCGTGCTCACTTTACCCATAAGTGGAGAACTTTTTGTGGTATTCAGGGATTCTTTGAAGAAGGGCATGGGTTTTTTGTTGATGCAAAATGAAAAAGTCATTGTGGCAATTGAATGTTCAAGAGAAAAACTATCTAACACATGATCTGGAGTTGGCTCCTGTGATCGTTGCTCTAAAAATTTGGTGGAATTATATCGTTGGGGAGAAGTGTGAAATATATATGGACCAAAAAAGTCTCAAGTATATATTCACACATAATGAGTTGAACATGCGCCAATGATGATGGTTAGAGCTGATCGAAGACAATTACTACTCAATCCATTACCACCCTGGGAATGCGAACAAGGTGGCAGATGACCTAAGTATAAATGACCCGACAATTCTATCACTAATGAGAATTGAAAAGGATTTAGTCTTCTTAAATTTGACGAAAAAGGACATGGGAATCATAAATAATGGAACATCATCAATCCTTTCACAAATGATTTCTCAACAGTCTCTTTTGGAAAGGTTATAAGATGCTAAAAAGGATGATGTTGGAATTCCGAAGAAACTAGAAGCTATCAGAAAAGGGAAATCCTCAAAGATCAATGTTAATGAATAAGTAATTGTGATATTTGGGAAAATACTATGTCTTTCATCAATTCTCGAGCTAAAGAAGTAACTTTTGGATAATGCACATAGTTCAAATTCATCTATTCACCCAGGAAACACAAAGATGTATCAAGATCTCTAAGAGCATTATTGGTGGGATAACATGAAGAAGGAGATCACAAAATTTACAACAAAGTGTCTGGTGTGTTATAAATTGAAGGCTGAGAGACAGAGGTATAAGGGGTTTATGTAACCATTACCCATACTATCATGGAAAATGGGAGAAAATCACCATAGAATTTTTCACTATACTTATAAAGAAATCCGAAGGAAACAATGCAATCTAGGTTGTTGTGGATCATCTTACAAAGTCTACACAATGTATTACAATTTAGGAGGATTTCTCATTAGATCAACTAGAACGGATATATATCCGGGAAGTGGTAAGGCTGCATGGAGTACCACTATCTATTGTATCCGATAGAGATCCAAGATTCACCTATAAGTTTTGGAAGATTCTTCAAGATGCTTTGGATACTGCGATGAACTTCAAAACATCTTATCATCCTCAAACTGATAGCAAATTAGAGAGGACTATAAAAACACTTGAAGACATTTTGAGATCTTCCTCAATGGAATTCAAAAAATGATGGGACTAACATCTTCCACTGGTTGAATTCTCTAACGATAATAGTTTCCACTCGAGCATCCAAATGGAACCATATGAAGCCATTTATGGGAAAACTTGAAGAACACCGGTGTCTTGGTATGAAGTCGGTGAGCGTAAGCTTCTAGGAGTATAAATGGCCGATGAAATGTTGGAGAAGTTGAAACCCATTTAGAAACATATCAAGGCATCCCAGTGTCAACAAATGAGTTATACAGATAACCATCAACAAGACCTTGAGATCAAAGTTGGAGATATGGAGTTTCTACACATATCCCTATGGAAGAAGGTCATGAGGTTCGGAAAGAAATGGAATTTATGTCCTAGGTACATCGAACCCTTTGATATTATTGATCATTTCAGGGCTACATATTATCGACTAACACTTCTACCTACCATGGCCAAAGTACATGATGTCTCTTATGTATCCCTCTTAAAGAAGTATATACCAGAGCCTTCACATGTACTCTCTTCAAGGGAGGTACAATTAGAGGATTATCTTTCTTATTAGGAGAAACCAGTGAAGATCTTAGATCGTAGAGAAAAAGTTCTACGAAATAAGAAAAATCCCCTCATTAAGGTGTTGTGGATAAACCAAAAGTTTGAAGAAGTGACATGGGAATTGGTGGAAATGATGAATCAGAGTTACCCACATCAATTTTATTGTGGGAAAAGGAAATTTTGAGGGTGAAATTTCTTAAGGGGGAAGATTGTAATGACCCAAACATTAATTAATGAAAATTACTCTTGATATAATTAAATGTCTCATTATGTAAAATGATTATATAAATGTGAAATTCGTTGGTTTTATGCTTTGGAATTTTTAAAATACCGTTAAGAATTTTTACCATTGCTAATATAGACGTTGAACAGTGATCACATGATTAGTATAAATATAGAGCTTTAAAAGATACAAATATACTCAAACAAAGGAAATGATGGCCTCATATAGTAGACTTGACCCATATAAAGCCCATTTGTCAGAGCTCGAAAAGGAGGTTGTGTCATTGGGCTTCTCTCTTGACCAATCCCAAGTTGAGCTTCAACATGTTAAGCTCGAACGGAACCACCTACGAGAGAAGTGGAAGTTGATAGAGATTACGACCCGAGTAATGTTATCCGAGCCACCCCAAGAGTCTGTCACCATCGTACACCTTACCCTTCAGTCTTATGCATGTGTTATAAGGGGTTATATAACAAGACCTTAGCACTATGACTATGTTCATTATTTTTGTATATAAAAATTAATATACATCCATTTTATTATTGTTAATTTTCACAAATAGTATTTTTAGTCAATATTCAATTAAGAAATCTATTTTGATGGATTAATGGATTTTTGATTTAAATATTTTTTTAATAAATTAATAATAATAATAATATTATTATTATTATTATTAAATTAATTTTTAATAACTATAAATTATCATATAATTTTATGAATATAATTGTAATTTTTATTAAGGTTTGACAGCCGTTTTTGTCCAAACCCATGAATTTTCGATAAATGTCATTTTTTATTTTAAATAATAAAATTCACATATTTATAGAATTATTTAGATAAAATAAATATTATTTTTGGAATCATGAGGTAAAAATTGTCCAACGGTTACTTTTTCATAATTTTCTAAGAAAGTCAAATTTTTGGGTAAAAATTTAATACTGTTTAATTATATAATGTGTTTTATGACATCATAATGACGCAATAGTGATGTAATAAAATACTATAAAATTTATTTTCTGCCAATATATGTTTTAACATTAATATAATGTGATTTTATATTTGTTTGATTTATTTTTCAAAACATTAGTGGACCCTCCAGAGTTATAAAACATTTTCACTTCTTAAATGAATTTTCTTGACAGTGTGACTCACCTCCACATAAGCCACCCTATTATTTTATGATGTTCGGCCATTGAAATTATAAAATATTTTTTTACACTCCACTTTGGAGTAAACCATGGGCAAAAAACATGGTCTGGATTGTGGTATTGATTAGTTTAATGTGTGGTGACCCAAACCTAAATAATAAAGAATTCCCTCTCCTTTCCAATATAAACCCACCCCATCTCCCACTTATTCTTCACTCAAAGCCTATTTAGTTCTTCCATCCTCTTCCCTCCACTCTCTAGAATCCTCCCAAGGCACCCCAATCTCCCAAGAAGCCTCTCTCAAGCATCTCCCAAGCCTTTGGAATCAAACTTCCATGTAATGGATTTCCTCTTTTCTCATTTTTGCCTCAACTTAATTATGTTGTTATACCATTTTAATTTCAATTAAAAATCTTGGGGTAGGATTTTTCACCTCTTACATACATCCCTATTTATGTTTGATTTATGAGAGACCCATTTCACTTTCATTTAATTTATCCCATGTACACATGTTACCATGCTGAAATTCCGCACGGAATTTCTCTTTTCTCTTTTATATTCAAGAAATTACTTTGTATTATGAATATAAATTCCTTTAAATATGTTGGGTAAAGTTTCTATATGAACCCCTTACTGTCCATTTCATGTAAATATTATGAGACACCCCTTTCTCTCTCATCAACCATTTTTACAAATTTTTATGTCACGTCGTTATGCTGCCAAAATTGCACCATGATTTTCCAAGCCAAAATCATTGTGTAGTGAATACCGTACCCATGTCTGTATCAATGGTATTCACCTTTATGAACATATAAATAGTTAATTTTACTTTAATGTGTGTATTTTTAATTCCTTAATTGTGGAATAACTTATGATGTTTAATGATTCCGTGTTATTTGAACTATGTGGCACAATTATGCATGAAACGAAATTTTTAAGAAGGGTGTGCCCTGATAGCACTCCAATGCATTGGGTAAATATTAGTATCATGATTCATCAAGTGAAATGAGTTTTACTCATTCTAATTCATGTTTAATTAGGTTTTACCCACTATCCATTTTTAGTTAGCCTTGGATCATGCTAAAACCATGTTAAATGTTGTTTCCACATTTCCATGTTAAGTTAATCATGCAATATCATGAATTTATGTTCATGTTTCTATTATGTTCCATTGATATGCCTATTTCGTAACATTTATTGTATCTTTCATGTTATTCCTTGTTCACCCCCTTACTGGGCTTTATAGATCACCCTTTTTTATGTATGTCCTCAGGTTATCCCATGCAATGCTAAGTACGAGGGAATGTAGTGGTAATGTAAAGGAAGTTTTCAGTAAAGATGTTGTTAATTTTGTCTAAGTTGTTATTTAATGTTACTAAGACAAAAATACACTAGAACTCTCGATATTCTATGTTGTATCAATTTAATTTTTTAGTGGGATGTCTGTAAACTTGTTAAAACATTCTTCTCTGCTAGTTCTCTTCCTCGTGGTATTAATGCACAAATTCTTACTTTAATCCCTAAAGTGGATAATTTCTCTGAGATTCATCTTTTCTGCCCAATTCCTCTTATCAATAATCTTTATAAAATTATTTCTAAACTTCTTGCTAATATACTTTTTACTATTTTCAATAAAAAAAATTTCTTGGAATCGATTTGATTTTATCAAAGGTAGGTCTATTCAAGATTGTATCCGTCTTGCCTCTGAATTCACTAAGACCCTAAATTAATCCACAAGACATGGTAATCTTTCAATCAAGATTGACATTAGGAAATCTTTTAATACTACTGATTAGAGTTTCATTTTTAAGCACACAAGTATTTTTTTTCAATAATGATTTTATCAATATGATTAACCCCTTATTTAATTTGGCCTTTATCTCTGTTCTAGTCAACGGTGCCCCTAAGGGATTCTTTAAATTCAATAGGGGTGTTAGACAAGTGGATCCTCTCTTAGCCATTCGTTTTTCTATTTCTGAATATTACTCAACAATACCGCTCACTCATCTTGTGGAACAAAAAAATATAAAACCTATCCAGGTTTCTAGGAACATAAATGCCCCCCCCATCTTTTATATACTGATTACATAATTTTGTTCCTTCATAGAGAGAAAAGGAATATCTAGAGTTTTAAAAGTTCCCTATATCATTACGAAGATTTCCTAGGACAATATATAAGCTGGAACAAATATTTTTTGTTCTTTGGGGAAAAATTTTCTCCCAACATAAAAGGTAATATCATTAATTACATAGGGATTAAGGAAGGCTCATTCCCTTTCACATATCTTGGCGTGCCACTCTTTTGGGGTAGGCCGAAATCCAGTGACTTCACTAACATTGTGGATCAAATCATCAATCATATATTCTCTTGGAATGGTAAATCCATTTCTATGTCTAGCAGAATTTGTCTGGAAAAATCCACAATTGTTTACAAAATGGATTAGTCACTGATGGTTTATAGTTGGCCCACTATTTTACTAAAAAAAATTCATGTTTGCATTAAAAACATTGTTTGGACTGGTAGCATGTTTGAATGGAAAATTGTTACCACTCCTTGGAACACTTTTTGTAATCCCTTAGATAAGGGTGGACTGGCCATTAAAAATCGTCGTCTTTTTAATGATGCCCATCAGGCTAGACTCAATTGTAGGTTGCATAACAACAACTCTGACTCCACTGTTTTTCTCCATAACAGATTCATCTCTAAAATTAAGAATGGGAAATTGAATTATATCTATTCTTCGATCTGGACATCTATTATACAATCCTTTTCCAACATTATGAACAACTCTATATGGATGGTCAGTTATGATTATTCCATGAATTTTTGGCTTCATAACTGGACTAGTGCACCTTTAATTGACATGTTAACATCCACTAAGCATCCTATGAACATGAACTCTTCTATAAGGTATATTCTTAACTCTCACAACATTTCCCTCACTGATAACATCTGTAATATCATTGAAAACTATCCCTATTCCAACTCTATTGATTTCCTCATATGGGAGCCTGCTCATAATGGTGTTCTTGATTCCAAGATTTTTTACAATCATAACTTCCTTTCCTCTGATTCGAGTTTGAGTGGGTTGAAATCTTTTATCAAGCCATGTGTTAATCCCTAGAGATTAACTCTTATTTAGCTTCTTGATCATAATAGAGTCCCCACTGAAGTTTGTCTGTAATGGTTTGGCATCAAACTTTGCTCAAAATGTCACCTTTTCAACCAATATAGAGAAGATGATAATCATTTGTTTCCTTCCTGTGATACAAATTCATCTCTTTGGAATTATGTTTTTGATATCTTTGGTTGCAGATGGTTACTTCTTGAATAAATTAGCTCACAACTACAGCATTGTGTTGACTTTGAAGCTTCTCACCAAATCAAGAATCTTTTTTTGGCTGCTATGGCTGAGCTTCTCCATGTGATCTGGTACGATAGGAATAATATTATTCATAATACTTGCTCATCTAGGATTAATTTAGGTCAGACGCGAATTCTCGTTGCCATTTGTGATGCTTCCATGACTCAAAATGATTTTGGTGACAAATCCATTGGTGATTTTGAGATCCTACACCGTCTTCAGATTTCTGGACTCTATAGGTCGCCTAGACGGACTTTTGAGGTATTCTAGAAAGCTCTTATTTCAGGATAGATCAAATTAAATGTCGATAGTGATTCCAAAGGCAACTCGGGACTGGAAGGTTGTGGTGCTATCTTCAAAGAATTTCATGGTCATTTCCATGGCTGTTTCTTTATAGGTTTTGGTACAGCCTCCTTACTAGAAGCTAAGATACTGGGAGTAATCCATGTGGTTGACTTTGTCAAACAAAAAGGATTGAATAATATTTTTATTGAAAGTGATTCAACCACTATTGTCTAGCCTATATGGAAAGGGGTGGTTCACCTTTCATGGCCTCTCACTACCTGTTGGATGAGCTGTCTTGCCTCGCTCATGGAAATCAACTACATCATCACCAATGCCTTTTGTGAACAAAATATGGTTGCTGATGCTCTTGAAAATAGGGGAGTCAATCAGGATATTGCTTGGCAGGATGATCTTCCTGGTGATCTGCATCCTTTTTATGAGAAAGACTGTAATAAACATCCATCTTTCATACTCACGTAGCCCATTTTTTCCAATAAATTTTCCCTTTGTGCCTGACTGAGGAACTACCTTCTTAAAAAAGTGTGTAATAAAGAGCAAGGTTGTCATAAGTGTGTGTGAGGGGGGGGGGGGGGGGCTGGACAATGTTATTTGGGACGTTAATATCCATTTTTCTGTTTCTAAATTTATTCTTCAAAAATACCATACAAAACCATAAAAATATTTTTTATAAATCTATTAATTGTTGTTTATGTTGATCTTTTCTAGGTCTTTGGGATGTAAATAAATAAATAAATAAACACATTCGACTTCAATAGTGTCTTTCTAAATTATATTACCAATCTGGATATGAGGATTACATAAATTCTAAATTATTCTATGTGAATGATAGTTATGAAATCATAACCTATGTCTTATTGGAATTTAGTGTGAGTACATGGGAAATGTAGTGAAATATGAAAATATATTTGTGGAATCAAAATTATAACATTTGGTCACTAGAATTTAAAATTTAATCTCATGTAACCTTACCATTATAATTGAGTAGAACCTCATGTATCCTCCCTAAAATAAATCCATATATATCTTTTGAACCAAGAGTAAAATGGGAAATTAGTATCCCATAATGAATCTTTGATATAATGACATTGGCTGTGTGAGTTAAATCCCTATGAACATATTAAATAAATATTTTTTTTTTCAGATTTCCTCACAAATACATGGTCGGGAAAAATTCATAAAAATATGATGAAAGTGTCCATTTGTTAAAAAATAATTCATTCATGTGAGGGGAATATTGATCCTTGATGAAGAAGGGGGAAACCGACTTATAAAAAATCCATTTAGGTGGTATCAGTGAAATGTAAAAATGAGCATTGGTTTATGAGACTTAAGAGCCAGGTAAAATGGATGTGTTACCTGTTAAAATTTTAATTACACTTAAATTTACCAAATTCACATATAGAATTGGAATTTGAATGAAGTCAAATAGTGTGTGGAATTCACACAGGTGGTATGACCATTTAGTGGAAGAATTCATGGATTTCTTTCTATTCAGGATTTTTTATTTAACGTTGGGTAGGGAAATAATTTTTTTGGGAATTAAATGATAAAATTATCTAGTAGTGCAATAGCTCAAGTGTGGGGGAGTGATGTGAACTGAAAATTAGAAGAAAAAATAATTAATTCATTAAAAATGACCCCTAATCTAATTAATATACCGGGTAAAGTTTTAATTTCTTTTTACTATGAACTCTGAACATAATTTTTTATTAGATCAAAACGTGATGTTTAGTGATTTATTCATTTTTGGAATTAAAATACGAAGCTATACGTTGATTTTAATTTTAAAATAAAATTATTTGGAAACAAAATCTTGAATTAATTCTGGTAGGGGTTTTTGCGATATATTTTATTTATTCATTTTTTAATTTAATAGAAATTGAAAAAAATATTTAAAAAACATAATTATGAATTTAAATATTAATTTTCCATTAAAATGTGCCTTTTAAATGACGAAAATAGTGAAAATTTAAAAATATGATTAAAAATTGGATGTGATTTGGGATTTTTTTCCATTTTTATTTCAATTCATATATATTTTAATCAATTGATATTCCCACACAAAAAAATATTATGATTTGTATAGGAATGATTTTGGTACCTTAATCAAATAAATACTTACTACCATCACCGTCACTATTAGGGCCATATCAAATAACATTGACACCTACTTCTACCATTCTATTTTACTATCCCCATGCTTGAGGACTGGAAATAACTCTATTTAACACTTTAACTAGAATATCCAGTACAATCCTGGGATGATGACACACGTACTGTAATATTTTCATCCATTGGATAATTTCTTCACAGCATTACTCACATTTGATTTCATTGACAATTTTTTCCTTCTGTGAGACAAATCAAGTCTGATAGATGGATTGACATCAGTTGTAGTGACTGTGATGAAAAGTGTAAATTTGAAACTATGGTGTAACAATGAATATAGCTACTCTGGAAAATACTTTAGGAGTTCAATGACTACAATGATGATGACAACCCCAAAAATGGTAGTATCATGTTGTCCCCATGTATCCTCTAATGCAAAGGTTTAATTTAATTTCTTTGGGAACTACATAACTTTGATGGTGTTTCTTCCATGTCCTCAACATTATTTTTTGTACAAAACAGGCACCAATGGATGACGTATCTGGTGTAGCGTAGCTATTTTTTCTGAAATATGTATTGAAAAAATATGTATTCCATTTCATCAAAAATTAATGATCTATTGTTATGATTCAATATTTAATATATTATTAATATGAGAAGTTTTCAAAAAAAATTGTCATTCTATAATTTTTAAATAAAAAAACTCCAATTTCCCTATTTTTATTCTTCTACAAACCATGTGAACAGAGGAAAAAATAAACTATTTTACAAATTTAATCATGAATGTTGAATTGGGAGTTATACTAAATCTTCCACTAAAATTTCCCCATTTTTTAATTTTTTGTAGGTTTGTTCCACACTAGAGGTTCCACTCAAACATCCACTAGATGTTTCATTAGAAATTCGCCTCGAGGTTCCACTATAGGTTCCACCAGAACATCCATTGAAGGTTCCACTAGAACATCCACTGGAACCTCCACTAAACTTCAACTAGAGGTTCCACTGAAACATCCACTAGAGGTTCCACTAGAACATCCATTGAAACAGCCACTGCACATACACTGAAGGTTCATTAATGTCCCATTGGAACCTCTATAGGATGTTACCATGGAAGATCTAGAGGAAGTTTTAGTGGAACCTCCAGAGGACGTTCCAGTGGAACCTCCAATGGAAGTTCCTATGGAACTTGTAGTAATATTCCAAACCTATAGTGAAATTTTTTTATTTACTACAAAAATACTTATAGTCAAATATTAAAAGATTACGAAGTAAATTTAGTGTCGTTCAACAGCACTTGAACTTCCACTGGAAGTTCCATGGGAACTTGCACTAGATGTTCCACTAGAACTTACATTGGAGTCTATTCTACCTAATTGAAGTAAAAAATATAAATTAAGTAAATAATTGTGATTCTATTTCCTAGGGGAACTTCTAGTGGGGGTTCCAGTGAAACTTTCAGTGGAACCTCCAACAGAAGATTCATTGAAACTTTGAGTAGAACATACACTACAAATTCCAGTAAAATTCTATATTCCATATATATAGTTTAATTTTTGGAATCCAAAAAAGAATTTTAGTGAACTTTTACAGGATTCAGAAGATAATTTTGTTCCATTCTATGAAAATGAAACTTCAAACAGAGGTTCCACTAGAATTACACTAGAGTGAACTTCCGTTGGAACCAATTATACCTTATTGAAACTTCTAGGGGAACTTCCACTAGCACTCCCACAGGAGGTTCCACTGGAACTCCCATTGGAGGTTGCACTGGAACTTCCACCACAACTCCCACTAGAGGTTCCCACTATTGGAAAGCAGACTTTTCCCAACACTTGTATACCAACGGTTTAGAGAAACATTGGTATATGTTATATTAACCAATGGTTTTCATAAACTGTTGGTAATGATCTTGAACAAGTGACCTTTCCCAATGGTTTTATGAAACCATTGGGAAAAGTGGGGAAGAACCACCTTTCCCAATGGTTTGATGAAACCGTTGGGAAATATGGGGAAAATTTTAGTTTTCCCAACTGTTTCATAAAACCATTGGGAAAGATTGAGTTTTCCCAATGGTTTTTAAAAATAGTTGGGGAAAATACCCAAATTCTCCAAATGCAGGCAGCGGCCTCCCCATGATTCCAGAACCCTTCCGCTGGTCTCCAGAAGTGATTCCTTCACAGAAGCACTTCAGAATCACCACCTCTTTCATCGGATCAGCAACAACCAGGTTAGACTCCTTCCATATTTTATCAAGGATATAGTTCCACCTCTTATCAAGCATATCCTTCTATTCTCAATGATTTCGTTATTCCCAATTTTTAGGGTTTTTGTAAAATTTTATGATTGTTCCACGAATTGTTTACTCAAATCCTTATATCGGTGTATGTCCAATTATTGTTTTCATTACACATTTACATTTATAAGGGCATGGTGTCTCTTTATTGTGTTCTAATTTTGAAGATTCATAGTTTTTTTAATCCCAATGCTTCAAATATTAT
The DNA here is from genome assembly GCA_963277665.1 of Viscum album. NCBI lineage: Eukaryota > Viridiplantae > Streptophyta > Magnoliopsida > Santalales > Viscaceae > Viscum > Viscum album. The sequence continues at coordinate 197,407,948 of OY728162.1, forward strand.
AGCTTCATGTATATGAACTAATAAGAAATTGTTTGTAATATTTATTTATATTATTTCATGAAAATCACTCCTTTCATTATGATCATTCCAAACATGAAGATCTTGTTCATCTTAATTTTTGTACACTATGTGTATTACATAGCAAGTATGTATCATGTTTCTATCAATATATATATATATATATATATATAAAATGACACACTGTTCACTTATAATTTGCACAATAAAACATATGGAGAGTCTTCTTGAACTTTTACAAATAGTATGTGGTCCCTAATTAGTACTTCTTCCTTATCCATGAAACTAATTCACAGAATGTCAAATTCGCAATATTAGTGAATATTAGTTTTTCTAATATAACCATTAATCATTCTGCCTTTGACATCATACATGTGTTATTTAATCACCTTTTTAAAACACAATAACCATTTTCACTGATTTGGGGTTCCTCAAAATGCTTGGGAAAATCAGAAAAATGCATGTATTGAATTGTGTTTCTCATATGGCTTCATGGATACAAGTTAATCTCAAAAATAATGACTGTGTGGTTCAAATATCATGAGGACCATGATATTATTATTCTTCACACAAATGAAGTCGTTTTCTACAACTATGTGTTTTTGTTTTCACTTTTGATTTGGCCGAAAGGGGAGATTTGTGGTCATTAATCATGGTTGTGGGTGGTCATTTAGGATGTAAGATAGTATGACTTCATTTTACTTGATATATCCAATATTATTATTGATTTATGTTCAATTTGATTATCTTTAACAAGTGATGTTATTTAATAAGTTGTTATTAATGGATGTAATAATGACGATATGGTATAAGGGTTCATATGGTGTGGATAAGGGTTCACATGGTGTGTGTAACAGTTGACATGGTATCAGTGAACTCAAGTCATTAATTTAAGCCTTAATTCTCACTATCATATAAGAAATTGAATGATGTAAAAGCATCCTCACATGATTTCTTACCTTAGATAGTGTCCAACATATGGAATATGAGCTTTTGAATTCATTAGTTAACCAGGATCAAATATTCCATTTCCCCCAATATGACTGTAATAATATAACTTTAGGGTCAACTAAATATGGTTCTCATTGTACGTTGTATATTATGTGTCCTTCATGGACAATACTCACTTTTATGAGGGTGGGGTGCTTTTCACTACCCATTATGGCATGTGTAGATAGCCATAAAAATGTTAGATAAGTCCCAAGTTTAATTTAGTAATGTTGTTATCATTGACATACTTTATTAAGAATTTCAAATTTAAAAATAAATGTTTTTGTCTATACTTAATGAAATTAAATCTTTTTACAAGCCATGATAAACCTATTAATGTAGAAGCCCAAAATTTATTCACCCACAGGGTGCGCTTGACTTGGATAAGTAATTGGGTAATGAAAGGTATGGCCATAAAGGTGTCAATAATGATTTATTTAACATGAGTGAATGATTTGGGATGCCTATAACACATGATGGGACCTGAGGCATGTGCCTCTTATAGACCTAATGAAAATGAATATAAATAAATTTTAATTTAATTTATGAGTACTTCTTCTTTACATTATTTTAATAGTTCACTACATCGACTAGAAACTCCTTCCTTTATCGTTTACTTAAATGTATTTTCTATTAAAGTTCAATCCTATTGAATTGTTTATGACAAAATGACTTATGTAAATATTTTTACAGAATGGACAGAAGTTGGATGTATGAAACCAATCGGATCTCAAGCGATTTTCAAAACAATTTGGAGAGATTTATAGATTTTACATTTCACAATGCTTCAGATAGTGGTCGCATACACTACCCATATTCCAATTGTGTTGGTAGACCTTGGTTGAGCCATGAAGAAGTCAGCTACCACATAACCAAAAAAGGTTTTCAATTAAACTACTTTGTGTGGTATCACAATGGGGAGAAAATGAAATCTCAAATTGGTGATGATCGAAATGAAAGGACTTGAATGGAGAATTTGTTAGATGATCGGTTTCTGTTTATTCGTCATCATGAGAAAGAAAGGATTTCGACTCATGAAGACTTTGATATGAGCACAACTGATGCATCTATTGAAAATTATGATATTTATATCGGGAAAAAATTGAATGATGCTGCGATGACTCCAGTATATCGACAATGCGATAAAATGAAAAAGCTGAAATTTATAATCCGATTGTTTCATGGGAAAACTATGTATGGGATTTCTAATACAACAATCGATTACATTCTTACCCTCTTGAGGTATTTACTTCCAGATGATGCGGATATTCCCTCAAACAACTATATGGCATGGAAGTTAGTTGAGGAATTTAGATTTTCAAGAAACAAAATTCATTCTTGTCTGAAAGATTTCAGTTTATTCTGGGAGGAAACTGCTAAACTAAATGATTGTATAAAATGTGGTACATCCTGCTGGAAGTCAAAATCTGATGGAACACCATCCCGCGTTCCACAGAAATTAATGTGGCACTTTCCATTAATCCCCAGACTCCATAATCTTTATATGTCTGATGACATAACAATAAAAATGATATGGCATGATACCGAGAGAAAGAAGACTATTGATGAGTTGGTTCATCCTGAAGATGGATTTCCATGGCCTATATTTGATGCTCGACATCCTGATTTTGTAGCTGATGTGCGTAATGTGAGGTTGGGTCTTTCATGCAACGGTTTTAATCCATTTGGGAAGATTCTTACTTCGCACAGCACATGGCCAGTTTTTATACACATTTATAATCTTCCCCCATGGTTGTGTATGAAAAAACATTCCACTTTCATGAGTATACTCATATTTGGTCCTTCTGGTCCCGGCATTGATATTGATGTATACATGCAACCTTTAATAAAAGAGTTGAAACTTCATTAGGATGTGGGTGTGCGCACATACGATGCATGTTCAAAAGACATATTTCAGATGTGTGATGCGCTTATGTGGATGATCAATGATTTTCTTGCTTATGCAATGATGTCGGGATGGAGCACGAAGGGAAAACTATCATGTCCAGTTTGTGTGAAGAATACACAATCCAGGGGACTGAAACATCTCTGTAGTTTCAGTTTTATGGGACATCGACGATTCTTGCCAAAGGATCATCCATATAGAAGGAATCTTCAAAGATTTGATAATACCATAGAGACCGATGATCCACCTTAGCATATGTATGGAACTGACGTGCTTAATGAATTGAAAGATTTCAGTTTTTCATTTAGGAAGGGTCAAATGAAATCTAGAAAGAGAAAGAATGTTTCCACTAAAACCTGTTACAATTGGAGGAAGAGGAGTATCTTTTTTTATTTTCCTTATTGGTCAACCAGTTTGTTATGTCATTGCTTAGAGGTAATGCATATTGAAAATAATATATGCGAAATGTTGCTTTCGGTTCTTATAAATGTCAAGGGGAAGACAAAAGATGATTCATGATCTCGGCATGACTTGGTGGATTGAGGCATCAGACCAGAATTGCATCCTGTGCATATTAGTGAAATTAAATGGAAACTTCCATGTGCTTCTTATGTGATGATACCTATGAAAAAAAATAATTTCTAGAAGTATTATAGACTATTAGAGTTCCTGATGGATATTCAAGCAACATATCTAAATGGGTCAACAGAAGAGAGTTGAAGCTAAAATCTGTGAAGACTAGGAATTATCACGTTCTACTGCATGAGTTGCTTCCAATAGCAATTTATCATCTTCTATCCAATAATGTAAGAGTGGTTGTTATTCAGTTGTTCCATTTGTTTAGAGATCTTTGTGCTAAGAAGTTGTCCAAGTATTTCTTGAAAAAAATGTTGACGAATGCCCCCTTAATTTTGTGTGCGTTGGAGAAAATATTTCCTCCATCATTTTTCACATGTATGATTCATATAACTGTCCATATTCCCACTGAAATACTTCTTGGAGGACCTGTTTCTTTTCGTTGGATGTATCCAACTGAAAGAAATATGTTCACATTAAATTCTTATGTCCGAAACAGAAATCATCCCAAAGGTTCTATCATGAACAGTTACCTGGCTCAAGAATGTATGGATTTCTGCTCGATGTATTTTTCTGATCTTACTACAAGATTGAAAAGGTCAATGAGAAATAAGGAAGACCATTATGAGAAAATTGAACTCGGTTTTCCATCACTTCCTCAAATAGGAAGAATTCCTGGTTCATATACATTGAAGACATTAAGCTATGAAGAGCGGGAGATGGCACATCGCACAGTTTTGTTCAACTGTGATTTGGTCGATGACTATATCAGGTAACTAAATTGATTATGTATATCTTACATATATATTTGTTAAACTATTCATATTTTTTATCTATATGGAATATAAAACAATTATAAATATGAAGCATCATTCTTTATCTTTGAGAAAAAGAAAGACTTTTCATAGCAAAGAGTTTTTTGCTTGGTTAAAATTGAAGGTAAAAATATTAATGCTTAAAATAATTATATCAATATTAAATAAGATTAATAGTCATTTATATTGCAGGAATTGAGTTTGTATGCTGACTCTGTCTCTGAGGAAATAAGAGCTTTGGCTTTTGGTCCTAATACCGTGGTTCGTGACTGTAAATCAATTGTTATCAATGGGTAAAAATTTATTGTCACTTAATGAGCAAAGAACATGAGAACACAACATGATGGTGTTATGATTACTTCCACAACAGATTGTTATTCCAGTGCATCAGATAGTAGACCGTGATTTGAAAATGTGGGTTATTATGGAGTTCTTGAGAAAAATAATAATATTGGATTATTACTCTCATGGATGAGTCACAATGATGAAATTCCATTGGTTTGATTCAATGACGATATATGGCACATTTTTTGATGATTTTGGATTTTGAGTAATTAATATGACTCGCACTCTTGCTACCGAAGAACTATATGTGTTTTCATCAATGGCTAAACAAGTTTTTTATGTCAAAGACCAACTTTGACCTGAATTTGGTGTCATAGTTGAAGTAATTCCAAGACATATTTTTGATGATGGTGATGATGGAATTGACACTATCCCTAGTGCCATTGTAACCAATCCATTTATTTATTTTTATGACTCCAATAGCTCAATTTTCCATGTTGATTGTGAACCTGAAGTTGTGGTTGAAAATATATAGAATCATTCATCCATGTTCTCAATTATTTTGGTTTACCTCGAGTTGGGTTGTTAAGGTTGGAAATATTAAAATTGATTTAGTATTGATCACAAATATGTTTTAGCTGACTTGACCATTATGTGAATTTTCTATTTTTATTGGTTGCAGTTTTATTTGAATTACATTTTCTAATTTGGAATTGAACTGTATTCAAAACTAGTCAAACAATATTTCTAACTTGGTGGACATTACAACTTGTATGATTTATTAAATCCATTCAAGATATTCTAAAACAGTTGATAGCTAAATTATCAATGAATCCCCCTATTCCCTCATATATTTAGTTTTTATGGTTACACATTAGTTTCCGTTTTCTAATTAATTACATATTTGTTTTCAAAAGCAGAAAATGAAGCCAATTGAAGAGAGACGAAGGAAAAAATGATGGAGAAAAATCATCGAATGATGGAGTTGGGAATTCCATCATTCGTGACTGTAGTGAGTACTTTATTTAAAATTGATATATTTAAATAATATATAATGTCATGTGATTAATTTTTTTGTAATCATTTTTTTAGGATCCACCTATACGTTGACAGTTATTCGATGAGGATCCTAGTACTGGTTTTAGTACTCAGGTCGGTGGTACGGGGAGGGTTCGTACCAGAGGTGGACGAGCAGCTACGCATACCCGAGTTGATCCTACCCCTCCCAATGACATGTCATCCTTCCCACATTCTGATCCTAGTGTGTCGTTAGGGATACATGGGATATTTAGGACTCCCATTTTTTTGCTACCTTATGCATCTTTTGGCCCATCATTTTCACATCCCATGATGATTCTCACTCCCCTATCATAATCCGGTCAGACAGTTGTCCTATCTTCTTTTCCTTCTACTTCTATCTCTCCGAGCTTCTATATTCCATCGTCTTCAACTCCTGTTCCACCACAGGGTGTTCCATCAGTTTCTGTGGATCTAGCAATGCTCAGCGATCAGACCGGCACATGTATATTTATAGAACCCTAACAAATTTTTATAGCAATATTTATTTTCATTATAACATGTTTTGATAAAATATTTGTTTTTATTTCATGATAGATACATCTACTAATATGAGGCATAGGCGGGGGCATACATGCATGCGTTCAGTGTGGAACCACCACACACAGGTTATGGTGGATTATAATGAAGACAACCAAATGGTTGAGAAAACAGGGCAGCAATGTTGGAGTTTTCTTGCGACGCTTTCCAAATACTCCGACATCATTCTCTTCAGCCTACTATCATGGAGACATTTGCCACATGAGGTCAAGAATAGAGCTTGGGCAGAGATATGGGTAAAAAATCTGTTCTATTTAATTCCATGAATTATTTTTTCATTTATATGAATTAATATTTTGATGTCATCTTCGATTTAATTTTCCCGATAGTGAGGGTGAAAAACTGGAACATCAAAAGGATTTATATGAGATTTGGAGAACATACAAGCATTATTTGTATATTGTATGGGTTACTAGAGTTTCCACTGAGTTAGAGGCGGTACCAGTGGTGGATGATTTTCCTATAGAGCAGTATCGTCAGATGATTACTCATTGGACAAGTACCCAGTTTAAGGTATTAATTACATTTGAGGTATTTAAATAATAACTTTCATATTTTGCATTAATACTATCTGTTTCATTTTCGAATTTTATTTAGGAATCATCTAGAAAATATAAAATGAACATTGATGCAAAAAAATACCTCCATACACTGGGACGCACTACGATGCATGATCATGAGAGGAAGTAGGTATGAAAATTGTTTATAAGTTTTCTTTATGACTTAAACTTTCTTTTATTTCCTCAATTATTTAATATTTTTCTAAATTTTTCATATAAACTTAGTTTTCAATGTCATTTTAGAGGCAAATACAAAATATTGAAGGACGTGTGCCTCGATAAAAACTGTTTTGCTCGAGTAGACGGAAAAAGGATGGAAGTGTCGTCAACAAAGCAACTCAGTAGGAGATTGTAAGTTTTAATCTATTGAATTTATATTTTAATATATATTTTGTAACTTAATGATATATTTATATTTGTAACGGGCTACTTTAGAGGCCCTCGATTCCCAAGAACCAGACAATTTTGGGCCAATAGATCACTTACATCACGTGTTGGGAGTGGAGCATCCTGGCAGAGTATGCTCCCGACCTAGGATAACCCGGATGAGGTATTGGCCCTACTCAGGTACGAGCTGTAGTGCAACCGAGCTGCAGAAAGTTAGGTCACATGTTGAACAGGCTGAGTAAAGGGCCACAGAGACGGCAGAATAGTCTACTAGAGAAAATAGTGTATTTAGGAAATTTATTGAATTTCTACATCCAACACTTCCAGCAGAGGCCATCCCAGCTGTTGATGAATATATGTCATCAATACGTTCTATATATGGTACACCAGGTGGCAGTTCTAGTGGTGGTCAGGATGATGTCCATCTTGGCGATGATGATAGCGAGGAGCCTGATGCAGAAGAGGAGGGAGAGGAGGAGGGTGAGGCGGGTGGCGAGGGCGAGGAGGAGGGTGAGGGAGAGGAGGAGGGTGCTGAGGAGGGTGAGGGCGATGATGGGGATGAGGACGAGGGTGATGATGATGGTGATGATGGTGATGGTGATGTGGAACAAATTGATCCATTACATTTTTTACTAATATTACTGAAATTTGATATTTAATCTATTCTAGTTGTTGATTTTATCTAGACTCGTAGTATAGTATTGGAGTTGAGTTATTTTTACATATTATATATTTTTATGGATGTTGTTGTCTTTTAGTGGTTGTGTGTTTGGGATCCCCCAACCTTCATGGACCCTGGAAAACCCCCCACCATCCTGCTTGGATCCCAGACAGCCCTCCGGACAGCCTCCCCACCATCCTCTTTGGTCCTCAGACAGCCCCCCGGACAGCCCCAGACAACCCCCCAAACATCCCCCTGGACGGCCCCCCAGACATCCCCCCCCCCCCCCCCACACTCCTCCTTGGACCCCGGACAGCCCCCTGACAGCCCCCCAGACAGTCCCCTGGACAGCCCCCCACCCTCCTCCTTGGACCCCAGACAACCCCCCGAACACCCCCCGGACAGCCCCCAGCACAGCCGCCCCCCCCCATCTTCCTGGGTCCCCGGACAGCCCCCCGGACACCCACCAGACAGCCCCTCGGACAGCCCCCCACCCTCCTTGATTTCATTTACTACTATAAAATCTATAATATATATTTTATTTATTTTCATAATGATAATCAATGTAAATAACATTTACACATCTAATTAATATCATAGATTCTTGGTATGCTATAAAAGGGATGTATTCATTGGGCATGACATTGTTAGCTCTTAAATGTTTCATAGCATGATAAACTAAAATCTATTCTATACTAAGAATGATATAAAAATATTCTATGTGAATTTCCACAAGATTTTAAGTAAATACCATTCCACTAATAGAAACATGAGGATTCTCATAAATCATGTTTACCTTAATACTTCCAGAAGGATTTTTAGTAAAAGTTTTATCTTCTATTAATTTTCTGATATTCTTAATTTAAATATAAATTTTTCATAAATAAATTATTTTAGAGAACCATTTTCAAATAACGTATTTGAATAATGTGAATAAACAACTAACATACCACTCTAACTATGTCTCTTTTGTTTAAAATGGACAGGATTATAAGTGAAAAGAACAACTGGCACACGGAAAACCGACCAAAAACATTCATATTCTGTTGATAATTTATCACAATGATCCATGGGTCATATGTGACGTGTACGAGCCAACCTGTGCTCAATCTGAGGCACGGTGTGGTCGGGATCAGTCTAAGTGTATCCCCTTTGTTTAAAATGGACAACATTTTAAGTACATACGAAAAACTGACCAAACGCATTCAGTTTCCATTGAAATATTAAGAGAATGATCCATGGGTCATATGCGACGTGTATGAATCATCCTTGCCTCAATCGGAGATGCGGTGTGGCCGACACCACTCAAAGTGTCTGTCTTTTGTTTCAAAAGGACATCAATTTACGTGAAAAGCATCAACTGGCATATGGAAAACACACCAAATTCATTCTGATTGTGTAGATACTTTAGAAAAATGATCCATGGGTCATATATGATGTGTACGAGTCAACCCCACCTCAATCCAAGGTGTGGTGTGGCCGACACCATTCATAGTGTCTCCCTTTTTTTAAAATGGACAAGATTATAAGTCAAAAGAACAACTGAAAAACGAAAAACTGACCAAATTCATTCGGATTCTGTTGATAATTTATCACAATGATCCATGGGTCATATGTGATGTGTATGAGTCAACCCCGCCTTAATCTGAGGCACGGTGTGGCCGGGATCACTCTAAGTGGCTCTCTTTTGTTTAAAATGGACAACATTTTAAGTTTATATAGAAAACTGACCAAATGGATTCTGATTGAGTTGATACATTATAACAATGATCCATGGGTCATATGTGATGTGTATGAATCAACCCCGCCTCAATCGAAGACGCGGTGTGGCTAGCACCACTCAAAGTGTCTATTTTTTGATTCAAATGGACATCATTTTAAGTGAAAAACATCAACTGGCATACGGAAAACCAACCAAACGCATTCAGATAGTGTCGATACTTCATCACAATGATCCATGGGTCATATGTGACGTGTATGAGTCATCCCCTCCTCAATCCAAGGTGCAGTGTGGCCGACACCATTCACAGTGTCTCTCTTTTGTTTAAAATGAACAGGATTATAAGTGAAAAGAACAACTGACATACCAAAAACTAACCAAATGCATTTGGATTCTCTTGATTCTTTATCAAAATGATCCATGGGTCATATGTGACGTGTATGAGTCAACCCCACCTTAATATGAGGCACAATGTGGCTAGGATCACTCTTAGTGGCTATCTTCTATTTAAAATGGACAACATTTTAAGTACATACGGAAAACCAACCAAACGCATTCAGTTTCCTTTGAAACATTAGGAGAAAGATCCATGGGTCATATGTGAGGTGTATGAATGAACCCCGCCTCAATTGGAGTTGTGGTGTGGCTGACACCACTCAAAGTGTCTGTCTTTTGTTTCAAAAGGACATCATTTTATGTGAAAAACATCAACTGACATACGAAAAACAGACCAAATTCATTCGGATTGTGTTGATACTTTAGAACAATGATCCATGGGTCATATATGACGTGTACGAGTTAACCCTGCCTCAATCTGAGGCGTGGTGTGGTCGACAACATTCACAGTGTCTCTCTTTTCTTTAAAATTGATAGGATTATAAGTGAAAAGAACAACTGACATACAAAAAACCGACCAAATGCCTTCGGATTCTGTTGATAATTTATCACAACAATACATGGGTCATATGTGTCGTGCACGAGCTAAGCCGGGATCAATTCGAGGCACAGTGCGGCCGGGATTAGTCTAAGTGGATCCCCTTTGTTTAAGATGGACAACATTTTAAGTACATAAGGAAAACTGACCAAACGCATTCAGTTTAAATTGAAACATTAAGAGAACAATTCATGGGTCATATGTGATGTGTATGAATCAACCCCTCCTCAATAAGAGATGCAGTGTGGCCGGCATAACTCAAAGTGTCTGTCTTTTGTTTCAAAAGGACATCATTTTAAGTGAAAAACATCAACTGGCATACGGAAAACTGACCAAACGCATTCGGATTGTGTCGATACTTTAGTACAACGATCCATGGGTCATATATGACATGTATGAGTCAACCTCGCCTCAATCTGAGGCGCGGTGTGGCCGACACCATTCAAAGTGTCTCTCTTTTGTTTAAAATGGACAATATTATAAGTGAAAAGAACAACTGACATACGAAAAAGCGACCAAATGCATTCATATTTTGTTTATAATTTATCACAATTATCCATGGGTCATATGTGACGTGTACGAGTCAACCCCGCCTTAATCCGAGGCACGGTGTGTCCGAGATCACTCTAAGTGTCTCTCTTTTGTTTAAAATGGACAACATTTTAAGAACATACGGAAAACTGACCAAACGGATTCTGATTGTGTTGATACTTTAGCCCAACGATCCATGGGTCATATGTGATGTATATGAATAAACCCTGCCTCAATCGGAGATGCGATGTGGCCGGCACCACTCATAGTGTCTATCTTTTGTTTCAAAAGGACATAATTTTAAGTGAAAAACATCAACTGGCATACGGAAAACTGACCAAACGCATTTGGATTGTGTCGATACGTTAGCACAACGATCCATGGGTCATATATGATGTGTACGAGTTAACCCCACCTCAATATGAGGCACAGGGTGGCCGACACCATTCACAGTGTCTCTCTTATGTTTAAAATGGACAGGATTATAATTGAAAAGAACAATTGACATACGAAAAACCGACCAAATGCATTCGGATTCTATTGATGCATTATCACAACAATCCCTGGGTCATATGTGATGTGTACGAGTCAACCCCACCTTAATCTGAGGCACAGTGTGGCCGGGATCACTCTTAGTGGCTATCTTTTGTTTAAAATGGACAACATTTTAAGTACATACAGAAAACTGACTAAACGCATTACGTTTCCGTTGAAACTTTAGTAGAACGATCCCTGGGTCATATGTGACATGTACGAATCAACCCCACCTCAATCTGAGATGCGTTGTGGTCGACACCACTCAAAGTGTCTGTCTTTTGATTCAAAATGACGTCATTTTAAGTGAAAAACATCAACTGGAATATGGAAAATTGACCAAACGCATTCAGATTGTGTTGATACATTAGCACAATGATCCATGGGTCATATGTGACATGTAAAAGTCAACCCCGCCTCAATATGAGGTGTGGTGTGGCCGACACCATTCACAGTGTCTCTCTTTTGTTTAAAATGGGCAGGATTATAAGTGAAAAGAACAACTGACATACGTAAAACCAACCAAATGCATTCAAAATGTGTTTATGCTTTAGGAAAATGATCCATGGGTCATATGTGACGTGTACGAGTCAACCCAGGCTCAATTCGAGGCACGGTGTGACTGGTATTACTCTAAGTGGCTCCCTTTTGTTTAAAACCGACAACATTTTAAGTACATACGGAAAACCGACCAAATGCATTCAGTTTCCATTAAAACTTTAGGAGAATAATCCATGGTTCATATGTGATGTGTACGAATCAACCCCACCTCAATCTGAGAGGCAGTGTGGCCAGCACCACTCAAAGTGTCTGTCTTTTATTTCAAAAGGATGTTATTTTAAGTGAAAAACAACAACTGGCATACGGAAAACCGACCAAACACATTCGGACTGTGTAGATACTTTATAAAAATGATCCATGGGTCATATATTATGTGTACGAGTCAACCCCGCCTCAATCGAAGGCGTGGTGTGGCTGATACCATTCATAGTGTCTCTCTTTTGTTTAAAATGGACAGGATTATAAGTGAAAAGAACAACTGACAAACGAAAAACCGACCAAACGCATTCGAAATGTGTTGATGCTTTAGGAAAATTATCCATGGGTCATATGTGACCTGTACGAGGCAACCCGAGCTAAATCCGAGTCGCGGTGTGGTCGGGATCACTCTAAGTGGCTCTCTTTTGTTTAAAATGGACAACAACTTAAGTACATACGGAAAACCAACCAAACGCATTCGGTTTCTATTGAAATATTAGGAGAATGATTCATGGGTCATACGTGACGTGTAAAAATCAACCCCGACTCAATCTAAGACACGGTTTGTCCGGCACCACTCAAAGTGTATGTCTTTTGTTTCAAAAGGACATCATTTTAAGTGAAAAACATCAACTGTCATACGAAAAACCGACCAACGCATTCGGATTGTGTCGATACTTTATCACAAAGATGCATGGGTCATATGTGACATGTACGAGTCAACCTCGCCTCAATCAGAGGTGCGTTGTGGCCGACACCATTCATAGTGGATCTCTTTTTTTAAAAAAGGACAGGATTATAAGTGAAAAGAACAACTGACATACGAAAAACCGACCAAATGCATTCGAAATGTGTTGATGCTTTAGGAAAATGATCCATCGGTCATGTGTGACCTGTACGAGCCAACCCGGGCTCAATCTGAGTCGTGGTGTGGCCGAGATCACTCTAGGTGGCTCTCTTTTGTTTAAAATGGACAACATTTTAAGTACATACGGAAAACCGACCAAACGCATTCGGTTTCTGTTGAAACATTAGGAGAATTATCCATGCGTCATATGTGACATGTAAGAATCAACCCAACCTCATATGAGACGTCTTGTGGTTGGAACCACTCAAAGTGTCTGTCTTTTGTTTCAAAAGGACGTCATTTTAAGTAAAACCATCAACTGGCATACGGAAAACGGACCAAACGCATTCGGATTGTGTCAATACTTTAGAACAATGATCCATGGGTCATATGTGACTTATACAAGTCATCCCCACCTCAATCTAAGGCACGGTGTGGACGATACCATTCATAGTGTCTCTCTTTTGTTTAAAATGGACAAGATTATAAGTGAAAAAGAACAACTAACATACAGAAAAATAACCAAATGAATTAGAAATGTGTTGATGCTTTAGGAAAATGATCCATGGATCATATGTGACCTATACGAGCCAACTTGGTCTCAATCCAAGTCATGGTGTGGCCGGGATCACTCTAAGTGTCTCTCTTTTGTTTAAAATGGACAACATTTTAAGTACGTACGGAAAACCGACCAAACGCATTCGGTTTCTTTTGAAACTTTAAGAGAACGATCCATGGGTCATATGTGACATGTAAAAATCAACTCTGACTCAATATGAGACGTGGTGTGGCCGGCACCACTCAAAGTGTCTGTCTTTTGTTTCAAATGGATGTCATTTTGAGTGAAAAACGCCAACTAGCATACAGAAAACCAATAAAATGCTTTTGGAATATGTGGATACTTTTAAAAAACGATCCATGGATCATATATGATGTGTAAGAGTCAACCCTGTATCAATCTAAGGTGCGATGGGGCAGGATCACTCCTTGTGTATGTATTTTGTTTAAAATGAACAGGATTATAAGTGAAAAGAACAACTGACATACGAAAAACCGTCCAAACACATTCTAAATGTGTTTATGCTTTAGGAAAATGATCCATGGGTCATATGTGATGTGTACGAGTCAAACCAGCCTTAATCTAAGGAATAGTGTGGCCAGAATCACTCTATGTGGCTCTCTTTTGTTTAAATTGGACAACATTTTAAATACATACGGAAAACCGACCAAACAGATTCTGATTGTGTTGATACTTTAGCACAATGATCCATGGGTCATATGTGACATGTACAAGTCAACCCTGCCTCAATACGAGGCGCAGTGTGACCGACACCATTCATAGTGTCTCTCTTTTGTTCAAAATGAACATGATTATAAGTGAAAATATCAACTGGCATACAAAAAACTGACCAAACACATTCTAAATGTGTTGATGTTTTATAAAAAAGATCCATGGGTCATATGTGACATGTATGAGTCAACCCTGACTCAATCCAAAGTTTGGTGTGACCGACATAATTCACAGTGTCTCTCTTTTGTTTAAAATGGACAGGATTATATGTGGAAAAAAACAACTGACATACGAAAAACTGACCAAACACATTAAAAATGTGTTGATGCTTTATGTCAACGATCCATGGTTCATGTGTGACATGTAAGAGTCAACCTGGTCTCAATTCGTTTCACGATGTGGCCAGGATCCCTCTAAGTGTCTCCCTTTTGTTTAAAATGGACAACATTATAAGTACATACGGAAAACCAACCAAACGCATTCGATTTCCATTAAAACATTAGTATAATGATCCATGGGTCATATGTGACGTGTACGAATCAACCTTGCCCCAATAAAAAATGTGGTGTGGCTAGAACCACTCAATGTGTCTGTCTTTTGTTTCAAAAGGACGCCATTTTAAGTGAAAAACATCAACTGACATACGGAAAACCGACCAAACGCATTTGAATTGTGTCGATAATTTAGAACAACGATCCATGGGTCATATGTGACGTGTATGAGTCAACCCTACCTCAATCCAAGGCGTGGTGTGGACAACACCACTCTAACTGTGTCTCTTTTGATTAAAATGGACAGGATTATAAGTGAAAAGAACAACTGGCATATGGAAAACCGACCAAACGCATTCAGAATCTATTGATAATTTATCAAAACGATCCATGGGTCATATGTGACCTGTACGAGCCATCCCATGCTCAATATAAGTCACGGTGTGGCCGGGATCAGTCTATGTTTCTCTCTTTTGTTTAAAATGGACAACAGTTAAGTACATACGGAAAACTGATCAAACGCATTCAGTTTCCGTTGAAATTTTAGATGAATGATACATGGGTAATATGTGACATGTACAAATTAACCCCTCATCAATATGACACTTGGTGTGTCCATAACCACTCAAAGTTTCTGTCTTTGTTTCAAAAGGACATCATTTTAAGTGAAAAACAGAAACCGGCATACGGAAAATCGAGAAAACGCTTTCGGAATATGTTGATACTTTAGGAAAATGATTGATGGGTCATTTTTGACATGTACGAGTTAGCCTTGCCTCAGTCTGAGGAATGGTGCGGCCGGTGTCACTCCAGGTGTATTTATTTTGTTTAAAATAGACATCATTTCAGGTAAAAATATATGGTATACAAAAAACCGATCAAATTATGTATGGAATTTCGGATTCCACATATAATTGTCATCTAAATTTTAAATTGAAATCTAAATGAATTATGTATGTTTATAATTATGTTATGAATTCTAATTTAATTATGGATGTGTATAGTTCTAGGATTAATTATATGTTAAATGTGTATGAATTTGTTCCCTATATGTATGTGTTAGTTGGTTATTGCAGGTAAAATAATTTTATATGTATGTGATAGTTTATTTCAGGTATAATAATTAGATTGAAAATTGGAGGGAATACACAAAATGAGGCCTAGTGTGAAAATTGAAGACCTGTTGTGCAAATTGGAGGTTGTTGTGCAATTTGCACAGCATAGGCTATGCCAACGGTTTCAAATCGTTGGCATAGCATCTCTGTTTCTTTTTTTACCAATGTTTCATTGAACCGTTGGTTAAAATAATTTCCCAACGGTTCAGAAACTGTTGGGAAATAGGGGAATCCTTGGGATTTCCCGACGGTTCATGCCAAACCATTGGGAAAAAGTATCCCAATGGTTTGGCACAACCGTTGGGATAGGTTAGGCTTTCTCCACCCTATCCCAACGGTTCACAGTAAACCATTGGGAAAACCTTTTCGAATGGCTTACTTCCCAACGGTTTGCAGAACCATTGGTATAACATATACCAATGGTTATGCAGCCTTTCCCAACGGTTCAGAACCATTGGGAAAGACTGTATTTTCAGTAGTGTCCAATGACACTCCCACTAGAAGTCCCAGGGGTGGTACCACTAAAAGTAATAAATATTCAACATTATATAAAATAATTTTTGGATTCCTCCAATAATTCCTTAATTTCTATATTATATTGATAGCATGGAATTATTATATTCTTTATAGTCCTATTGTATGGTTTGTGATTCCTATGGAAAGTTTTTACTTTCAATTTTCATGTGTGAATTTTAGGTCTAATTTGACATCTTTTCAATCAATTATAGAAGAAATCAAACTATAACTAAAGTAAGGTCATAAAAATTATTTAGAGAATACTATTTTTTGGAATATGTTTCAATTATTTCTATACAATACTATATCAGCATTGGATTTTATGAAATATTACGGTTATCTTATTTATGTATTGGATAACATTGCTGCATAAACAAATACATTCTTATTTAGTGGAGTAGAAGATGTTTCTCTAAATTTGATGTCTAAAGGCTATTTTTAATAACATAACATGAAACCGAAATAGAAGACTACTACTATTGAAATACAACAAATGCATTGGTGTATATAAGTATCTTTCAAATAGGATTTATGTTGCTGATAGATAAGGAAATCAAATCAACTATTTTTGAAGCACAAAATGTAAATGAAGAAGTTGATAATATTGACACAATATCACTTCTTTTGTTATACACATGTGGTTCTATTTTTTATCCACTATAGGTGCTTACTTGAGTTGTGGTTTTATAAATTAAGTTGATATAATGAGAGACATGATGTAATATTCTGTGTCCTCTTGGTCTATTACTTTTTTGAATTTTGGTTATTGGAGAGGTTTGGTTACTAAAGGCTGGAAAAAGTGGGATTACACATTGTGTAATGGGATTACACGGCATGAACATCTCTTTCATGTCATATCCGGAGTGGTTCATAGTGTGTAATGTTTTGGGGTTATAAAAAATAAAATATATCAAGAGGAAATGAGTTATTCAATGGAAACTAACCTCAAGGAATTACACAATCTGAAAGGGTTTTATTCATTGTGTAATATCCCGCTGTTGTAAGGTTTAGGTTATTTTCTAGCTTCTCGGGTTGTCAAACACTAAATTTACAACAATTTTATTTTTCCCCAGAAGACAGAGTGACCCCTCTTCTACATTTTAAGGATTCCAATATCAAGTAATGATACCCAGTTTCTCTCCTTCGATCCATAGTGATATGTCTTCAATCTATGGTGTGTTATTCCCCCATTCTTGTGGTTTCTTCCGAGTTGATCACCATTTTCCTCTCGTTCTTCTTCCCATGTCATGTCGGATGTTATTTCTTGGTCCTAATGGGATTATATTCTATTTTTATTGATTTAGTGGTCTCGTGGCATCCTCAGATGAATTGAAATCTTGCGGGGGAGGTGATCAGTGGTTTGTTAGATGATCCTTTCTCATGCAAAGTATGTTAACACCCCTTATAGGTTTTCCTTCATTTATACTTGTTTTCCATCATGCAGGAGGGGTTTTTCTTTTTTTACCTATGAATCATGGTTACACATACTTAAATAAAGATAAAAAATTTGATAATTGAAATTGAGGGGTAAGTGGGGTTTATCCTCTTTCTTTTACAGCTTGATATTTTTTGTGATATTGTAACTATACAGTAAAAATGCCACATTGAAAATTGTTGTCGTTGTGGGATTTGTTTCTGATCATTATATCTACTATGATTTCTACCATAGTTGTGATTTTTGTGGTATCAACCTAAATAATAATTGGTTAACCAAATATATTCTACTTATGAATGGATTATCCATGGTCATATTTTTTCTATGATAACCACTGAATTAACAAGTGAAAATAAATAAGGGATGCCTTATTAAATCTAAAACTTTCGTTCTATCATGCTATGTGTTGTGATGTGATGTGAATGTGGTTTCATTTTTGGTTTGTTTTCTGGTGTAGTTGTGGGAATAGTTATGTGCTACAGAAAGGCTTGGGTGGTGTAATGGAATCTTAAGTTGAGAGATTGATTGATTGTGGGATGGATGAGAAGTGTTGTGCATTAGGTATTCAAAATTATTTGTGGGTTGATATGTTTTCATATTTGGTTATACATGGACGGATTAGTGTTGTACCTCTCGTACCCCTCGTGGTTTAATTTTCATGATCACAATCACTCTCTTATTTATCTAATCTTGTTTTAAGTGTTTTTGTTGATAGGAAAAAGGTTGCCAAGGAATTGGGTCAAGAAGGACTGAAAGTGGACTGATTTTCAGTCCACCGGCCAACAGGTGGATGACCACCGGCCAGCCGATGGTGCCAGGGCAGAAGGCATCCTTCTGTCCAGACCACCGGCCAATCGGTGTCCCATCACCGGCCAGCCGGTGGAACCCAGACAGAAAGGACAGCTACTGCCTCCTCACCGGCCAACCGGTGGCCTCCTCACCGGCCAGCCGGTGGTGCCTGAGCCCGAGGCCTCTCCCTTTTTCCAAGCACCGGCCAACCGGTGGCCAAGCACCGGTCAGCCGGTGGAGCCAGTCAAACTAGCCGTTGGGCTTTGACCAGACTTGTCCACTTGACTCCCAACGGCTCCGAAGGCCTCTCCAATGGCTCCGAAGACCCCCAAAGGCCATTTGAGGGTTCCCCCTCAATAAATAAAGGACTAGGCAGCCCCGGAAACGTACGGAAGCCCACGGGAACATTTTTCCATCATTTGGCGAACCTCCGGCGGATTGCTTCAAGGAACCTCAATTGCTCCAACTCAATTCCACAACCAAGGAGCACCACCATAGAAGCTTGGGAGCGCCCTTCATCATCACCAATCAATCCTTTGCCGCCCAAGGCTTCTCCTCTTACGGTTTTTCATTATTTATCTTTTTGAGCATCAATTTGGGTTTGTGCCTACAAACCCCTCTTTTCTCATCCTTCTTTGTTTGGGTTTTCACACCACCTTCAAGGTGTGAAGAGGTTAGTCAAGCCTTCCCTTTAGAAGGCTTGAGTCATAGGTGAGCTAGCCTTCACCTGTAAGAAGGCTAGTGGGTTCTTGCTCAATCATTAAAAGCAAGTGGGCTCTTGCTCAACCATTAAAAGAAAGCTGTAATAGGTTCTAGACTACCTTAAAGTCTAGTGGGTTTCTTTCTAAAACCATTAAAAAGCAAGCGGTAGTAAATCTCCCAACGGTTGAGTTGGGAGCGGAGACGTAGGCTTTGGTTTAAGCCGAACTCCGTTATCAAGATTTGTGTCTTGCCTCTTTCATTTCCGCTGCACTTTTAACTTTGATTTTAAATTGTTAATTAATTTTTAAAAGGCAATTCACCCCCCCCCCCCCCTCTTTCCATCACTCTCCGCCCAACAATTGGTATCAGAGGCAAAATTTCAGTAATACCTTCACCGGTTTCAAATTCAAGATCCATTGTGATGGCTTCATCTTCTTTCGCCTCCGAAGGATATTCTTTGGGTCGTGCTCCATTCTTTGATGGAACCGACTATACCTATTGGAAAACCCGCATGACTACTTTTCATAGAAGTATAGGTTATCCTATTTATAGAATTGTCATGCATGGTTATTCTCTTTCTTCTCCCGATGAATCCAAATGGACTCAAGCCGATATTAAAAATTTCGAGATTGATGGCAAAGCCATGAACACTCTTCATTGCGGCCTTGATCGTAATGAATTCAATCGAGTTTCCACATGCACTTCATCTCATGAAATCTGGAAACTATTGGAGGTTACCCATGAGGGGACCAACAAAGTCAAGGATACTCGATTGGATATGTACCGTCAAGATTTTGAGTCTTTTACCATGCATCCATCTGAAAATATAACTGAAATGTTTACTCGTTTTACTGACGTTTGCAATGGAAGAGAATCTCTTGGAGATGATGTTTCTACAGAGATGATGGTCAAGAAGATCCTTTGGATCCTACCAAGCTCATGGGCACCGAAAGTCACAGCAATTCAAGAAGCCAAAGACATCAAGAACATGCCGGTCGAAGAGCTCATCGGATCTCTCATGACCTACGAGATCATCATGAGGACGCAAGCTGAAAAGGAAGGAAAACCGATCAAAGTTCCAAAGAACATCGCCTTCAAAGTTCAAAAAGAAGAAATCTCCTCCTCCTCATCGTCTTCCTCTTCAAGCGGCGATTCAGAAATGGAGAATCTTGCCCGCAAGATGCACAAATTCATGAAGAAGCACAAGAAGAAGAAATCCCGCAAGGCTCAACCCAACGAAAAATCTGAGCCCGAGGTAACATGTTACGGGTGTGGCAAGAAAGGCCATTACAAGCCCGATTGTCCACTCAACAAGAAAAAGGCCAAGCAAAAGGAAAAGAAGAAGGCATTCAAGGCCACATGGAGTGATAGCTCCACATCCTCCTCCTCCTCCTCCTCAAGCGACAATGGTAAAAAATGCCTAATGGCATTTCATGAGGTATCCTCTTCCGACTCCTCATCCTCTTGTTCTTCAAATTCTTTCAATCATTTATCTTATGAGGATCTCAAACATGCTAGAGATCAATTGGAGGAAGGTTTTCACAAACTTTCTTCCAAATTTATTGCTTTAAAAAAGAATTTCAAAAAACTTTCTTCCGAAAATGAACAACTTCTCAAAGAAAAGGAGGAGTTGTCCCTCAAGATCCAAAACCTTCCCGATGTTGATTCTATGGAATCAACAATCAAGGATTTAAAGGAATAACTTGACAAATTCACCCAAGGTGAACAAAATTTAACCAATCTCCTTGGTTCCCAATGCGTACCTAGAACACCCAAGGGCTTGGCTATTCCATGAAAGCTTCCTCTTCCCATGTTCCAACTATTTTTGTAAGGGGGAGCTCCCAATATAAATTTTGCAACTATTGTAAAAAACCCGGGCACTTAATTTATGAGTGCGATTGCAAAAATGCCCAGTATGGAAGGCCCAAAACCATTTCCTTCAATGATGAATTTCATAGGAGAACACCCGCCAGTAGACAAGTATGGATTGAAAAATCCCTTTTAGCGAGTCTCACCGGACCAAAATTTGTCTCGGTTCTAAAATCCTCTCCCCGGTGATTTGTTGTTTTTATTTAGGGGGAGTTAGGATTGTTTAGGCCTTTTTGCTTTTTTCAATTCAAAACTTTCAATTGAAAACTTTCAATTGAAAACTTTCAATTTAAAATTTTCAATTCAAATTTCAAAAATTTTAATTGGTTTAAAATCTCTATCTTGTTTTTTTAATCCTTTCCCTCAATCAAGTTTTATGCCCTGTGCTATTTTGATAATCACAAAGGGGGAGAAATTCTTGGTTGATTGGGGGAGAAATCTTTCTCTCATGCTTTTCTTTTCAATCTTTTACATTGCTTGTTTTTGGTGATTGTGATCATCAAAATAGGGGGAGATTGTTGTACCTCTCGTACCCTTCATGGTTTAATTTTCATGATCACAATCACTCTCTTATTTATCTAATCTTTTTTTAAGTGTTTTTGTTGATAGGCAAAAGGTTGCCAAGGAATTGGGCCAAGAAGGACTAAAAGTGGACTGATTTTCAATCCACCGGCCAACCGGTGGATGACCACCGGCCAGCCGATGGTGCCTGGGCAGAAGGCATCCTTCTGTCCAGACCACCGGCCAACCGGTGTCCCATCACCGGCCAGCCGGTGGAACCCAGACAGAAAGGACAGCTACTGCCTCCTCACAGGCCAACCAGTGGCCTCCTCACCGGCCAATCGGTGGTTCCTGAGCCCGAGGCATCTCCCATTTTCCAAGCACCGGCCAACTAGTGGCCAAGCACCGGTCAGCCGGTGGAGCCAGTCAAACTAGTCGTTGGGCTTTGACCAGACTTGTCAACTTGACTCCCAACAGCTCCGAAGGCCACTCCAACGGCTCCGAAGAACCCCAAAGGCCATTTGAGGGTTCCCCCTCTATAAATAAAGGACTAGGAAGCCCCGGAAACGTACAGAAGCCCACGGGAACATTTTTCCATCATTTGGCGAACCTCCGGCGGATTGCTTCAAGGAACCTTAATTGCTCCAACTCAATTCCACAACCAAGGAGCACCACCATAGAATCTTGGGAGCGCCCTTCATCATCACCAATCAATCCTTTGGCTCCCAAGGCTTCTCCTCTTACTGTTTTTCATTATTTATCTTTTTGAGCATCAATTTGGGTTTGTGCCTACAAACCCCTCTTTTCTCATCCTTCTTTGTTTGGGTTTTCACACCACCTTCAAGGTGTGAATAGGTTAGTCAAGCCTTCCCTTTAAAAGGCTTGAGTCATAGGTGAGCTAGCCTTCACCTGTAAGAAGGCTAGTGGGTTATTTCTCAACCATTAAAAGCAAGTGGGTTCTTGCTCAACCATTAAAAGAAAGCAGTAATAGGTTCTAGACTACCTTAGAGTCTAGTGGGTTTCTTGCTAAAACCATTAAAAAGCAAGCGGTAGTAAATCTCTCAACGGTTGAGTTGGGAGCGGAGACGTAGGCTTTAGTTTAAGCCGAACTCCGTTATCAAGATTTGTGTCTTGCCTCTTTCATTTCCGCTGCACTTTTAACTTTGATTTTAAATTGTTAATTATTTTTTAAAAGGCAATTCACCCCCCCCCCCTCTTGCCATCACTCTCCGCCCAACAATTAGGACAAATGGCTTTCAAGAAGGATGTTGATGGTTGGTATGGTTAATTTTCCTAGAGTTTCTCCATGAATGGATTTTTCTGTGTTTCTTATTTTGTGTTTTTCTTGGTAGTTTCCTGAATAGTGATGGAATAAATTAATTAATTAATTAAATAATTGATTAATAAATCTTAGAATGGAATGGATTGGATTTAACATGATGGAAATAGTTAATTAAATTAGTTGGGATTTTGAATTGGGATCGTTTCTTGTTGTGTGGCACTGTGCATATATAGGTACTAGTAAAGGTGGTAGTGTTGTGAGTTGTCTTTTGTTTAAAATCCCATAGGTTGTGATGATTTTTTATTATATTATATGTATATACTTGTATTTTTATTATTATTTTGATATGAACCCCACCATAGTTTATCACTATGTGTAGAACACCCCCCTTCATCATGGGAGAGGGTGTCTTTCCCAAACATTTCGGTAGGAGGATGGATGGTTGGACACCAGATCTTCCTTACTCCTTATAGGTGGTGATAGCCTAATATTATTTGGGTAGGTTGTGGTTTGTGAGGCCAAGGTGTGTAAGAGTTATTTTTTCTTTCCTATGTGTCTCCAAGATGAGATGTGATGTGGTTTTTGGCCCAAGTGTCTATGGGTGGGAAGTGATGTGGTTTGTGACATAGGTGACTTCCAGAGGGATGTAATGTAATTATTTTCCCATGTGTAAATGATAAGGATTTGGTTGTGAGGCCTAGGTGTGTGTGGGTGGGTTGTGATGTTGTATTTTGGGAAGAGTTTGGAGCACCATGACAATTTCAGTTAGGTTGTGAGAGAAGATAATTAAAGGGAAAGTGGTGTGCGGTACCCTATCAATGATGTGCATTATATTATAAAACATAACTTGTGTTATTTGGTGAACATGACTTGGTGAGGTTGGGATGGTTAGTATACCTATGTAGGTGATATTTGGTTCTGATGTTTTCTCACAGGTGCGTTGTTATGCCTTGTTCACATGTGCAAGAGAGAATTTGGTTTTTTTACTAAGTATACTTGTAGCTCACCCAACATATGTAAACTACTTTCATGTTTCTAGGAGGATTATATGGACCATGATGGTACTTAATATCTTGGATCTTGATAGAATCCATGTCACTACTTAGCCTTAATTGTGGTATTTTACTTTGGGGAGTTTGTATTGTAAAAGTTGTATTCTTTTTAAACATGCATGTGGGATGGTTTATGTTTTATTTTATATAAGTATTGGAGTTTCTTTGTGGATGGTCCATCATATCTCTTGATATTTTTTTCTTAAAAAGTGTAATGATTCCTATATTGTGATATCTGTACACCCATGGTTCTATTCAATAACCCGGGTCCTACTGGAGGTGGGACTCAGGGTTCATTATCTCCCTTTATACATTGTCAGCCTAGGAGGGGTATATTTGGGGAAGGGGTTGTGATAGAGTGGTATCAGAGCTGATGGTTGAGAGATATGATGTAGTTTGGAGTTATCCACAATGAGGTTTTTCTGGAATGGTCTGGACACAATTCTAGTTGACCTTGGTGCATGACATTGTTTAGGGAGACTTATTAGGACATGGGATTTTAGGCCCCCCTTTGATCTAGTGCACATACTATGAGCTTATTGAATGGGAAAGTGAGACATACATGCTTACAGGTTAGAGACCTAGGATAGATACATGCATCAAAATTACTTATGTTCTTATTTGAATTGGGTTGATTTGGGAATTTCAAAATGGATAAAATAAATAAAATTAATTAAAACAAATTTTGGTAAAATTCCATACTACTTGGGCTTAAGAAATCTTTGTTTAACTTTCAGTTATGGCTCATGGACATCATCTGCATGTGGCTCAAGAAGTGGAAGTTTAGCACGATGATCTAGTTGATCATTGTATGGTTGATGTGGATGAGGAAGAAGATCAGTGGTAGAGAGTATTATGTTCCTTCTCACAAAATTCATAGGAAAGTACAAGGGAATGTTTTCTAACATAGAGATAGAGGGTTGGATAGTGTTCTATAGATTTCCTTCAGTTTGATCAGGGACTCGATAGAGTATAGGGTCCT
Organism: Viscum album; assembly: GCA_963277665.1. Classification (NCBI taxonomy): domain Eukaryota; kingdom Viridiplantae; phylum Streptophyta; class Magnoliopsida; order Santalales; family Viscaceae; genus Viscum; species Viscum album. The sequence continues at coordinate 197,433,113 of OY728162.1, forward strand.
TTGGTAGTTTGTTAGATGAATGGTGCTGCACATTAATGGTGAATTTTGTATCCATTGTAGTGGAGGTAAATAGACATCATGTGTGTGAACTTCTAGAGGGAGTTCCATGAAGAGTTCCCTTCATCAATTACAAAGGATAAAAAGAGGTAGGAGCTACTCACCCTTCGACAGGGGAGTATGTTAGTGCAGGAGATAGGGGTCAAGTTCAATGATCTTCTTCTCCTTTCCCCAAACCTTTTTTGGACGAGGAGTCTCATGTGTGGTCTCTTGATAAGGTACTCAATCTTTCTATCTAGTATGTTTTTCCTCATTTTATGTTTCCAACATAAATGGAGGTTCAAATGGAGGAAAATTTTATCAAGAGAATGAAATTTGTAGGAGGTATACCATGTGAGGGGAACCAATAGATTACATTAAGAGGTAAATTTGTTAGTAGTAGGTATCAGGCACTAGGACCTTCAAGGATTCGACTGGAGAGAAGACAACCTAAACTGTTTCCTTACAAGAATTTTAGTTCCAGTGGACTCCATTATTTTCCCATGGGATTGGGGCCAATTTATTTCTTCTGGGGATTCAAGTCCATCTTCATAACTAGTGCCCAGTGGCTTCTTGAGCTCAGTTTGGAGGAGGTGAGAAAGTTTAGTGTCCACATCAACAGTAGTCATTGGTGAGACAACTTCAGCAGTAGGGACAACAAGATTTTTCTCCATGAAGAGGAGATGGATCAGGTATAGTATGACCTAAGTATTCTCCTCATTGTCAAGTACCATAAACCAGGCATGGATTTAGCGGTGGTCATCATTAGATAGGTAGAGGAGTTGTTAATGGTTAGTTTCACATAGTAGAGGTAGAAATTCCATCCATGCTAGAGATCTTCAGAGGTGCAATTAGATTCATTAGTACCCTTTCTTATTCCCTATTTGATTATAAAGATTCACACTCTTTTGATGCACCCACTCTCGGCCACACTATAGGACTAGGGATAGAGAGGCTCCCCATGCCCCTTGTGTTAAGTATGTCAATTGGAGGCCAGACTAGTTTGTTTGATGTGTGCCAGGGTGTATAATGATGATGGGGCCGCATCAGTCTCAAGGGATCTATTCTTATTATAGAATCATCCGTTAAATGTCACACTCATCAATGACTGGTTTTATTACGTGCATGTTATTATTGAATTCTTCCATAGAAGAGTCATGTTTTCAGAAGTGGATGACTGAGATGTGGATTTCGTTAGTAAGTGGGGTTATCAAGTTGGAATTTGAAATATGGAGACCCATATTTCCTTGTGAGATATGATGTCAGTTGATTTGGTGGATGTTGAGATGGTGGAGGTTCCCAGGATCATTGGACAATTCTAGGATGTTTTCCCCAAGGAGGTTGCGATTATACCCCATAAATGTGAAAACAAGTTTAGGAAAGACTGACAACATAGTGATTCCTTGATTTAAATAGATCCTTATGGAATTAAAACTTTTGAGTTACGGGAGTTGACGATTTAGATTGATGACCTGATGAAGAAGGGTTCTATCTGGCCTAGTTTTTTCTCATGGGGTGCTTTAGTGTTGTTTGAAAAGAATGCAGATGGTGGTTTGATGTTTTATATAGACTATCGTTGGTTAAATCAGGTGATGGTCAAGAACCATTACCCTCTCCCGAGAATAGAAAATCTTGTTTACCATCTAGGAGGGGTGAGTTGGTTTTCTAAGATCGATATAAGGTCTGGATATCATCAGTTGAGGGGAATAAGTGTGATGCCCCAAATACTAGCTTCAGTTGTAGGTATGGGAACTTCGAGTTCGTAGTCATTCCATTGGGTGTTACAAATTCACTAGCCAAATTAATGAGACTTATGAACTCTATTTTTCATGTGTTCCTAGATTATTTCATTGTTTTATTCATCGATGATATCTTAATCAAATCAAATTCAGAGGAGGAATATGCTATGAATATCAAAACAATCTTGCAATTTCTTTGTTTCCACCACCTATATGGAATGTTGTACAAGTACATGTACTATAAATGGGAGAATCATTTACTCAGGAACGTGGCATCTCATCACATTTTGGTATTACACACATCTAAGGTTTATGCAGTTTTTTCTTGGGTATCACCCAAGAACGTGGTGGAAGTTCATAGTTTCCTTGGTCTTGCATGCTATTATTAGAGGTTTCTACATGATTTCTCTATTTTTGTGACTCCATTGATATATTTAAATAGGAAGAACCATGATTTTATGAAGAGATAGAGGTTTCAAGTAGCACATGATTACCATAAAGGGAAATCAGTTAGTTCTCTAGTGCTCCAGTTTCCAGAAGAAGGGGTGATGTTTGAGGTGTTTTGTGATGCTTCCCATCTGGGTTTGAGATGTGTGATGATGGAGTAGAGAGAAGTGGTATCTTATGGCTATAGGTAGTTTCTTACCAATGATCATAATTATTCCACCAATGATCCGTAGTTAGTAGTTTTTTTGTTTGTGGTAAAGTTGTGGTGGCATTACCTCATTGGGGAGTGCTTTGTGGTCTTCATAGATCACAAGAGCTTGAGGTATATCTTTTCCCAGCGTGATCTGAATCTACGACAGTGGAGGTTGATGAAGTTTTTTCAAGGAAATTATTTTTATATCACCTACAAATCTAGAAAGGAGATTTTCTTGGATGATTCATTGAGAAGGAAGTCATGAAATGATGTTTTTTGGGAGTCTATGGACACTTGGAGAGTGATAGAGGAGTTTAAAGACTTTCAATTAGATGAAAGGGTTTATGGTGGTATAGGTTGTTTGTTTCTGGTGATGGTGCAATCCTATATGATGTATCAGGTGGATGAGTCTAAATGGAAAGACTCAAATGTAGAGGTGATGTGTGATCATGTTGGCTATAGTGATGCTCCAGATGGATTGTCGTAGGATGGTCAAAACTGAATGTTGTTTTATGAAAAGCTATTTTTCTAGTAGAAATACTCATTAAATTTCTTTGTGAGTTTCATAGGTCACCCTTAGTGGTGCATAAAGGTTCCCAAAATATGTACTATGGCTTAATGATATAGTTTTGGTGGCCCATGATGAAATGGGAAGTGGCAGAGTTTGTGAAGAAGTTCTTGGTTTTTCAGTAGTTGAAGGCCAAGAACTATATTCCTGGGGGTTTTTTGTATCACTTGGATATTCTTGAGTGGGAATTAGACAACATATCAATGGATTTCATCATATTAATACCTATATATCTAGGAGGTTGAAATTTTATTTGGGTGATAGTGGATTTATTGATGAAATTAGCCCACTTCTTAGCTATATATGAGTTGGGTGTAGTGGATGACTTGTCAAGGAGGTACATGGATGAAGTGTTGTGGTTACATGATGTTATGAGGACCATTGTCTCAAATCAAAACAAGTGATTTACCTCAAAATTCAGGAGGGAATTGTATCATTCTTTTGGTGCCTATTTATACCCCAACACTTCTTTCCAACCTTAGAAGGATGGGAAGACAGAGCAGACTATCCACGTGCTGGAGGATATGTTGCGAGCAGGTGTTTTCGAAATTTTTAGATCTTGTATATGACACCTTCCCTTGATATAGTTTTCTTATAATAATATATATCACTCTTCCATTTCCAAGGATTCATTTGAGGATTTATTGGGAATACTGTTTCATTCTCTTTTGTGCTTGGTGGAGGTTGGGGAGATAGTCATTCTTGGTCTGGATGTGGTGCAAGGCATCACTGAGAAGGTTTAGCTTTTTTGTGAGAGGATGAATGCAGAAAAAGATTGGAAGAAGTCGCATGTCGATCATGTAAGGAGGCACTTAGAGTTTTAGTTTAAGGACAATGTGTTCTTTAAGGTCTCCCATCAACATGGGTAGTGGAGGTTTGGTAGTGGGATTAAGCATTCTATCAGGTCCATTGTACCCTTTGAGGTGTTTGGGTGAGTTGACGAGGTGGCGTACCAGTTGGTGTTGTCACCATGGTTAGAGAGGTTCCATGATGCCTTCCACATATCTTAGCTTCATTTATATCTTCTCTATAACTACCATGTCATTGACTGGGTAGAGTTGGTTATCGATCATGATTAGAATTTTGTGGAGCGGCCAATAGAAATCTAAGATTTTTGGGAGAAGGTTCTGTGAGGACGGACCATTCCTTTGGTTTGTGTGTTGGAGAGGCATGGTGGCCAGAAAGAGAGTACTTGAGATCAAAAAACTCAGATGTGTTCCTAGTACCCATAGTTTTTAGGCTTATATTTGTTTTTCCTTACCTTGTAATGTGATTTTTTATCATTGTTTTATGAGATGAGTTGTTTTCATGACTTATATTTGTTTGTAGTGTAATGTGTGATAAATACATGACATATGAAAAGGTGAGGACCCAATTCCTTATCGAGATTCATTAAATATGATACGATTAAACCCATTTGGGTGAGTATATTATGGCCATAGAAAATAATATCTTGACATGGAGGAAGGGATTCCCTAATTCATGTGTTTATGCTAGAGTTGTTGTTGTGGTCATGTGGTGTGTTTCATGGTAATTTGGGTTGACATGGTGGGGCCTAGTTTGAAGATGTTGGAGGAGGTGTTCTTGGATGTGGAGGTTCACACTCTATCTTTTTAACAACATTGGGTGGTTTATCATTGAACGTTGACATGTTTGGGTGTTAGAGGTGTTTCAAGTGTAGAGATACTCATGATAGAGATCTTGTGGGGTGGTTGTTTGGACCCTTCTTTATTCTAGGATTGGTTTTTATTCTCAAGGATGATAATCATTTGAGAGGTATCTTATATAATGGTTTTTGTCCTCCTAGTTCATTACATTTCTAGATTTTGGTTGTTGGATTGAATTGGTTGATAAAGTCTATAAAAACTGGGATTATATGTTGTGTAACATGATTACATGATGTGAACATCTGTGTCACTGCTTTTCCTTGGTGGTTCATAGAATGTAATGTTTTGGGGTTAGAAAAAAAATAGATCAAGAGTCTATGAGATTATTTAAGGAAACCACCCTTGTGAAATTAAATGAAATGAATGGGTATTACACGTCATGTAATACACTGCTACCAAAACATATTAAGTCCTTTTCTAGTCACTCAGGTTGTCAAACCCTATGGTTGTAGTAATTCTTTCTTGACCCTTGGTGACCCAATGACCCCTCTTCATCATTTTGATTATTCCTTAATCTAGGATAGATTTCTATATTTTCTCCTTTTATCCATAACAAACCATCTTTGATCTAAGGTGTGTTCTTCCCCCATTCTTGTAGTTTCTCCAGTTTGACCTTCTTTTTCCTCCTGTTCTTCTTACCATGTCACAGTGGATGTTTTCTCTTGGTCTTAAGAGAGTTATATTTGGTTTTTGTTCATGCACTAGTGTCATCGTATCCTCATATGGATGAAAATCTGGTGGGGGACATGAACAGAGGTCTGTTACATAATCCGTTCTCAATCAATGAAAATTTTCAACCCTTTGAGGAAGGATTTCATTCATTTATCATCGTTTTACATCCTGTGGGAGGGGTTTTAATTTTTGTTACCTATGAATAATGTTTTTTCTATCTTAAATAAATATAAAAATTACATAATTAAAATTGAGGGGAATGTGGGGTTTACCCCATGCTTTTAAAATCTAATATTTTTTGCGATCTTGTGATTATACGGGCCAAATGACCTGTTGAAAATTATGGTCATTAGGGGATTTATTGGTGTTGGTTATATCTGTTGTGGTTTCTTCTTTACTTGTGATTTTTGTGGTATCACCCTAAATGAGAATTTACTAGTCTTCTATATTTGGATAATGATTGGATTCCCTATGATTGTGTAGTTTCTGTGATAGCCTCTGAATTCACAAGTGAAACAAAATAAGGGATGCCTTATTTAATCAAGAATTTGGGTTCTACCTTGGTACCTATGGTGATGTGATTTGTGTCTATGTGGGTTTATTCTGGTTTGTGCGGTGGTGTGGTTGTGGTCATGGTTGTCTATTGTGGAAAGTCTTTGGTGGTGTAATGGAATATCAGGTTGATATATTGATTGATTGTGGGATAGATGAAAAGTTTTGTGAAGTAAGGCTATGAAACTTCTTGTGAGTTTATATGTTTCTAGATATGGTTGTACAATGATGAATTAGAAGGTGTGACTTTAATGAATGATGGTGATGATTGGTATGGGTAATTCACCCAGATTTTCACCATGAATGGGTTTTGATGTGTTTCTTGTTGTGTGTTGTGCTTGGTAGTTGCCCAGATAGTGATGTAATAAATAAATTAATTAATTAATTAATTGATTAATAAATCTTGTAATGGCATGGATTGGGTTGGATAACCAGATGGAAATAGTTAAGTAAATTTGATAGGAATAAAAATTTTATTTTTGGGTTGTTTTGTGGAATTATGAATATAGAGGTAGCAGCAAAGGTGGTAGTGTTGTGAGTTCGTTTTTGTTAGAAAACCCATCGATTGGGTTCAGTGTTTTATTTTTTATTTTAATATACTTGTATTTTCCTTGTGATTTCAATATGCACCTCACCTTAGTTGAGAATTATGTGTTGAACACCCCCATCATCCTGGGAGAGTGTGTCATTCCCAAACATCTTGGTGGGAGGATGGATGGATAACCACCCACTCTTTCTTGTTCCTTATTCTAGGTGGTGATATACTAAATTTTTTGGGTAGGTTTTAGTTTGTGTGGCCCATGAGTGTGCGGGAGAGTTTTTCTTCTCATGTTTCTTCGAGATGAGATGTGATGTGATTTCATATGTGACTTTTAGATGAGATGAGTTTTGCTTTCCCAGGTGTCTTTGGGATGAGATGTCATGTGGTTTGTGGACCAGGTGTCTGCATGCAGTATGTGATGTGGTTTGTGGACCATGTGTCTATGGGCTTGATATGATGTTTTTTGTGTCCCATGTGTGTGCAGGTAGGATATGATGTGGTTTGTGGCCTAGGTTTCTATGAGTGGGATGTGATGTGGTTGGTGGCCCAGGTGTCTGCAGGCATGATGTGGTTGTGAGGCCCATGTTTGTGCAGGCGGGATGTAATGTGGTATGTTCGGAAGGGGTGGCAGTGCCATGACATTTTTTCATTAGGGTTTTAGAGTATCTAATAAGTGGGAAAGTGGTTTAGGGTTACCATATCACCGATTTTTTTATTGTATTACTTGACATTCATTATTTGTTTAGTGCACCTTAATGATGTTGGGATGGTTAGTATATCAGCTTAGGTGTTGTTTGGTTCTTCGCTTTTTACAAGGGTTTATTAGTATGCCTCTTTCACATGTGCACGAGAGACATTGTGTGATAAACCATATTTCCTCCATGCCCTAACTTATGGAAATCTAATGTTGAGGTGTTTTAGGGGATCTCAGTGGCTCATTTCAAGAGTTTTTAAAAAGTCCAGTTTTCTATCACTATGTTAGTGTGTCGGCATGTCAGTGAATTGGCATGTCAGTTAATTGACATGAAAGTTTATCAATGATTCAAGGGTGTCAGCATCGATGAGATAAGGGGCATCAGCATCAGCGAGTCATGGGTATCGGCCTCAGCGAGTTAAGGGAAATCTGAATCAGTGAGTCAGGGGGTGTCGAAATCGGTGAGTCAATCGTTGGCGACATCGATGGGTCTGTGGGTTAGAATCAATGAGTTAAGGGCATCAGTGTCGATAGGTTAGAGTGTATGTAGGTCTAAGGGTCATTAGTTCATCAAGTAGGTAGGTCTAGGCATCAGTTGGTCACATCGGTAGCTTACCCATTGGTGGCTCATCATCAGTGGTTCAACATCAGTGACTCACCCATCAGTGACTCATTTCTAGTTTTTCCTATCTTTTTTCTAGTTTCTCCCATGTTAGGTGTTTCTCTCATTTTAAAGTTAATTTGTCAACTCACAGTAGTCTTCTGGTCTATCTCCACCTTTTCCAAGGGGAATTGTTAAATCACAATTAATTCTAACATGTGAAACCTCCAAACCACATGTTCAAGAGACGATCTAACTTTTAATTACTTCTAAATGGCCTCCATGATTTTAGGACATGGCCTCTTATTAAGTCGAGATCCTATCATCCTTCTTCCCTTTCATTTCTCTTAGTGTTCCTGGAGACTTCCTCTTAAGAAGAGTCATGCGCCCGTGTTGGAGCCCTTCTCGATCAGCCTTCATGGAGTACTTCCTGCATATCGCACCAACCCCTATTCTTGGTGTGAGATGGAACTTCAATCTTTGATTGCCAAGTAGGGACCTTATTTTTCTTCTCTTTAGTTGGGAATCATTCGAGAGGAGGGAATATTAATGGTTCCTTGTAAGAAACAACCCGATACTATTATTGAAACAATATTTAAGAAAGAATTTAATATGATCAGTAGATAACTCACGTAAATAAAATTATTGGAAGGGGTGGTTTGATGTTGGTCACCTATTTTATTTTTCTATATTAGATTCATATATAGCTTTTGTGGAAATATTACTTCATAAAATCGTGGTCATTGTTGTTCTTTGCTTGTTCACTAGTGGTGATCTATTTTGTTGTGATGTTTTTACATACATATGTCACATAAAATCTGATTTAATCATGTTCAATTGGTTAAAAAATGGATTCCCTAGGATCAAAACTATTTTGTGATCACCTCGATTATATTAAAGAGGAAATTAAATAACCCTGGTCAGTTTAATATGAATACACATGGTTTGATGGTTGTGGTTCTGTGCAATGTGTTCTGGTCTGGGTTTTGTGGGATTGGTATATGGGGTGTTACAGGGGGTGTTCTTGTGTCTCAGTCTGAGATATTGATTGATTTTGGAATGGATGAACTTATAGGGAGATGAACTACATTTATGTTTTATTTTGGTCGTGAAGCGACATCGATCAATGGGATTGTGGTGTGGTTGTTGAATCGTTATGTAGTGGGAATACATTGGGGATTTTTTTGGGCAGCGGGGCTGCAGGGATGGGTTGTGAGATAAGGAATGGGTGGTATCACTTTGAATAATGTTATTGGAATGATTATAATGGGTATATGCAGTGGGAATACAAGTCTAGTTCTGTGTTGTTGTGCTGTGGGACTACAGTTTGGTTTTGTCTATTGCTAGGTGTGGTTATGGTTGTTAGTTTCCCAGTAGTTAAAGAATAATTTAAAGTGAATCCCCTTAAATAAATAAATATAAATTGAACAAAAAGGGGGTTAGGCTTATGCTTGATAGTGGTTGTTGTATTGTAGTGCATGTAGGAGTAGTAGTAAAAGCGGTACTGGTGTGGGATTTTTGTCTATTTGTGTGGAACCCGTAGGTTGGGGTTGAGTGTTTTTTACCTATATATATATATATATATATATATATATATATATATATGAGTTCCTTTTGTTTTCTATACTCACCCCACCCTTGTTGAACACTATGTTCCAAACACCTCAATTTCATGGGTGAGGGTGTCTTTCCCAACATCCCAGTGGGTGGTTGGATGTCTGGTAACTGATTTTCTTCCTCACACCCTCTTTCAAATCTTGACACTCGGGTATTTCTATGTGGGATGTAATGGCTTGGGGATTTCCATAAAATAAGAATATTCCGGAAAAGGTTTGTTTTGGATGAGGGGCGTAGGTGTCTGTGGGCCATGTTTTTTTCCCCAAGTATCTTCGATATGAGTCCCAGGTATCTTCGGGCTTAGCAGTGGTTGTTCTGGCCCAGGTGTCTTCAGGCGAGGTGGTTGTTGTTTTGGAAAAGTTTTCTATGGGCGTGGTTGTGTGTGGTTTGAGGCCCATGTGTGTCCGAGTATGATGTGGTAGTGGTATTGCATGTGTGAAGAGTGGCAACGTCAAGATGTTATATCAGTAGGAATGAGAAGTTAACCAGTGGGAAAGTTGTGTTCGGGGTACCCAAATGTCGATGTTCTTGTATTATTATTTTATTTGAATTTTTTTACTTGGTTGAGTGTTCCTTGGAAAGGTTGGGCTAGTTATTATTCCTTGGTAGGTGCTTGGGGATCTATAATTTTCTCACATAGGCATTAGTATGTTCCTTCACTTGTGAATGAGTTGATTTAGTTTCCCTACTAAGTATACTAGTATGCTCACCCTACATATGCAAATGTGTTTTATAGTTTCCAGGAGCACATCAAGGACTGTGTTGTACCTTACTATCTTGGGTGTCATGATATGTTCTATTTTATTTTAGTTTCATTGATTTGGTACATTACTGGAGAGTTTTTTCTTACTATGTATCATTTTAAATTTTGAACATGCATGTGGGAATGGATTCATTGATTCACTTTTACCTTTAGTCTTTGGTGTTTCTAGGATTTACCATCTTATCTCCCAATATTGTTTAATAAAAATGGAAATCCCTTCCATTTATGTGAGATTATATACCCTTGGTTCTATTTGACACTCTAGGTTCTTCTGAAGGTGGGACTCGGGGGTTATTATCTCTCCTTCACCTTGAGGAAGGAAGGGGAGGGTGCTTTGTCATCCCTTCCCTCATCTTGGAGAATGTGGGTTAGGATACATTGGATTTCCTTATGAGTATACTTGTATTATCACTCTTCAAATTTAAACTATTTCAGGCTTCTAGGTAGATTTGGTAGACTGTTCCGGACCCTACATGCTTAGATATTGACAGTTTTTGTGTCGCTACATAGCCTTACTTTTGGTACTTTACATTGGAGACATTGTTTTTTAATAGTTATATTTCTTTTAAACATTCTTGTTGGATGTTTTTGGTTTTATTTTATATATTTCTTGTAGTTGTTTTATGAATGATCTAACATATCTCCCAATCATGTTTTCTTAAAAAGGGTAATTTCTCCCATATTATAATATTTGTACACCCTTGGTGCTAGTTTCCAACCTGGGGCCTACTGGAGGTGGAACTCATGGGTCAATATTCTCTTCCTTCATTACCTACCCAAGATGGTGATCTTTGAGGAAGGGGGGTCATGACACAAGATAACACTAAGGTAGTATCGTGCAATCAACCAACAACTGATGATAATCATTAAAGAATGTCATAACCACTGTGAAAAAAATTTATAGGAAATTATATCATTATTGGTATGGATTAATATTTATTCTCACTTTTATGTATAATGTTGTCTTGATTGGATGGTTATTTTTATAGTATTAGCAATGTGAGGAAAACGGAATGGTAAAAGGAAATGAATAAGCTATAAATCCACTATTCACAAACTAGATCTTGCTAGATTTTGATGTTGTTATAAATAAACTAATGATTCATCAAGTTGTAGATAGTGAGGTAAGTGTACCAATTATAGTATAAATTTAATAGATTTTTAAACCCACTGTTGTGTCCAAAAAAATATTACAGATAAAAAAGGAATAAAATGTTTATGAGGATACAACAATGGGAAAACAAGATGTTGTTGACCAGTAGGAAAATTTGGAATCAGAGGATAAAAACCATAGAGTTCTTCAAAAAGAAAATTCATCCTTGAAAAGGAACATCAGAAAATTGAAGCAAAAATTAGAAAATATGAGGGAAATTTTTAAAAACTAATGTTTTTGGAAAGTGATGGTTCCAACAAAAAGTAATGTTTAAGAGAATTTATCATTTCTAGAAATTAAATAAACCTTTTGGTAAAATAGGAAGATAGAATAGTGGGTACAAAAGAAGCTGGTATGTAAGAGGAACCTATGGAAAAACCCACTCCTATCCCTAACAGTACCAAAGAAGAACATCCTGAAATAACCCTTTCTCTAAAGTAGGATGATCAGAAACAAGGTACCAAAGAATCTGTGATTTAGGAGGCTGCAGATCAAGTATAAGAAGCTGCTGATAAAAACACACCTCTACCTCAAATCATCCAAAAAGAACACAAAAATATATAAACTCTTAAAAGATGATCAATGATTAGAAATTTAATTTCAATATCAAGAAAAGAGAATAAAATGGATTCATCATATTTCTATGAAAGAGAAAATACTAAAATAATAAGAAAAACACCTCAAAAAATAGTAGAAGATCCAACTTAGTTTGTAAAAAACTCATTAATGTATGAATAATTTCAAGTAAAAAATAACATAAAAGAGTAGCTAACAGGCTAGCAGTTATACCTAATTAGGTCAGGCAGAGTAAATGGCTACAGAAAAATGACTATGAGTAGCTGGAGAATATTCTGCAGATAGATCCAGGCTGGTATACTGTTAGGGTCAAAGGAAATGACTTCCCTTAATTTAAAATATTCCTATTAAATTTCCCTGAAAAATTTATGTTTTATTATAAGTTAGTGTTATTATTATGTAATGAATATTTTTTGGATGCCAAGAACAATTTTTATTTAGTTTCAATAGAAGATATTTTCTATCCTTTTAATAGAATCATGATAAATAGTAGGGTGAGTTTTTATGATATCAAATTTTAGTGTAAAATAATATTCAATTATTATGATATCATTCATTACATTTAATTGACACATGTTTATAGATGCTTATGATCACATTATAAAAAAAATTGAAGTGGAAAAAATGGTAGGAAGATTCCTAGAAAAATAAAATATGATTACAAGTGATTCCACGGTGATTGTAATATTCTCTGTATTATTAATGTTGAAATTATGTAATTTAATATTTTTTCTAAATTTATTAATTTTTTCAAGGAATATTATTTGGGAAAAATAAAAACTTGATAGAGTTTTTATTAGATAATGAAATAAAGGAATAAATGAATTTGAATGGAAATGTTTTCATCCCCATCATCACATCAAATCTATATTGGACATTTCTCATGTTTGATATTGAGAAAAAATATTTCAGCCACTATAAATCCATGCATCCCTGAATGGTTGTTTCTATATAGGATTTTTATCAGAAGGATGATTTATAAATGGAGCGCCAAATACTTAGAAAAGGCTGATCCCACAAATCTGTTCATAGTTAAAGACACTTATGAATAGGGTATACAACAATAGACTATGGAATAATTGTTTTCTATCTAATAGAGAAGCTGGAAATTGACCAAGCATATAATAAGAAGCTAGCAGAAGATAATGTTTATGACCATCGCCTATATATGGAACATGTTTTCCTTACATACCCTGCATACAGCTGGACTAAAATATCATATAGAAAAAGGAGTTCCCTTTTGGAAACAACACTACCGAAATCAACATAACCAATTAAACGGGCTAGTTAAATGGTTGTGACATAAAAGTGGAATTGAAATGTTTTCTATGTTTTAAAACATTTATTTTTTCTACTTTTATGGTTGTTACAAGAAACTACATTTGAATGTTTTCATTTTTTTAAATAGTCCAATAGCCCAGTTTCATGGAAATTTTTTTTATTTGGGTAGTGATGGAAATGACTTTGGAAATATTTCATGAAATTATTTATGTTTTTTATAGACCATTATTAATAATCTTCACTTATCTAATGGTTTTTTGTTTTTATTCATATCAATATTTCATTATTAGCGACTATTTTTGCATAATTTTTTAGGTTATTGGTTGATGGATTTCTCGTAACTATATTACTATTGAATACTATATTTCTATTTTACTATTTCATTATATTTGTTTTGATTATTTACCAATTTAAATATTGATATTTAAATAGAAATATTGATTTAATATTTGTTTTATATTTCTATTATATTGATTTTATAGAATAATGAAGGGAATATTATGTATAATAGGTTAAATATGGTTTTGTAATTTGGTTTTGTTAATTGCATATGGTCTTATTTGTTGATGGAAATTATAGTGGGAATATTATGTGATTATTATCAGAATTATTTTCTTATGAGGGGAATTATTTTGTTTTGTTGTTATATTTGGTGTTGATAGTTTCAATGGATATTTGATTTTGGTAATTGTAATTGGTTATATTAGGTTTTGGTGATTACAATTGGTAATTTCCATCTAGTCTTATTTAGTTTTGGTAATTTCATCTGATCTTATTTTGTTTTAGAAATTATAGTGGGAAAATTATTTTATTATGAGGGAAATTATTTTATTTTGAGGGGACTTATTTGGTTTTGATGTTGTATTTGGTATTGGTAATTGCAATAGATATTTTGTATTACTAATTACAATGAGTTATATTTGGTTTTGGTAATTGCAAGGGTTTATATTTGGTGTTAGTAATAGCAATGGGTTATATTTGGTTTTAGTAAATATAATCTGGTCATATTTGGTTTTGGAAATTGTATCAGGTCTTATTTGGTTTTGGAAATTGTAGTGAGAATATTATGTACTTATGAGGGGAATTATTTTCTTCTGAGGGGAATTATTTGGTTTTGGTAATTGCAATGGATATTTCATGTTGGTAGGTGTACTGGGTTATATTTGGTGTCGGTAATTGTAATGGTTTATATTTGGTGTTGGTAATCGCAATGAGTTATATTTCGTTTTGATAATTGCAATCTTGCAAAATTTGGTTTTCCTAATTGTATATGGACTTATTTATTCTTGAGAATTATAGTGAATAATATTATGTGCTTAGGAGGGGAATTATTTTCTTCTATGGGGAATTAGTTGGTTTTCATGTTACATTTGGTTTTGGTAATTACAATTGGAAAGTGGTTGAATTTTTATGTTCACATTTTCAGTAAAACAAATATGATCTTCATGACTGTCACTTTAACAGTTTCATACAGAAGAAATGCAAAAATCACATTTAAATTTTCTTAAACTGGTATCCCAATACCAATACATTACAACTGAATGTAGACTATGAAATACTTTATCTTATCAATACTTCAATTAACTCATTACAATTTATAAACCAACTTCCATCCAATGTTGTATACATAGATCAGCCTCTTCCAATGTTTTTCTAGAAGTCTACCTCCAAATATAATGTTCCAAATTGGTTGAAAAGTATTCCTACAACAGAAAAACGACAAAATGATAACAGTTATTGAAATTAAAGCTAATAATAAAAATTACATTTAAAACTTCCTTTCTAGCTGCAACACAAAAATATGATCTTCCTAGCTCTACAACTCCCTACGTGTAATGAAAAATGATATGAGATACAACATTAATAATAGAAAAATGATCTCTTAAATAAAATGCATCATAAAATGAAATCATACCATTATCAGAGTAGTAGACTTTTTAATTCAACTAAGTCCCCTTTCGATAGGCTTTATCTAAAAATCTTTTCATTTTATCTCCCCCATTCCTATTTGGTTTATTTTTAAAAGAACTGTTTCTTAAAATTGTGTCCGAACTATCATGACCATTAACTCTATCCGATGATGTATTTATGATAGTCAATTATTTTTCAAAATTACTTAAATTAGAGAACGAAATGTCATAACCGGCATTTGTCTCACAATATACGGTAATTAACATCACTCCCATTCAGAATAAATCATTGTATTTCTTTTCTATAATGGATATTTTTTCATCAAGTACTTCAATAGAAGATCCTTTGAACATCAGAATATTTCTATACAATCAGGTCCATCACACAAAAATAAATTTTTTAGGTATTTATACCATATTAATCCTATCATAAAAATTTAAAACATGACAATAATGATACACAGGAGACACGGACTTTTGATAAGAACATTCAAAAACTTCATTGGAAGCTTCATTTGATACATAGAATTGATATACACAGAAACCCATTCCAATAACATAAATTAATTGAAATCCCATTTCATTACATGATATTATAAAACAAGAAGAAATGATTTGATATTCATGTCGAAATAAATCAAATAAATTTGGTGAATATCTAGTAGAAACCTAGCACATCAATTCATGGTAAGGTTAAATAGATTATGGAAACTTCTCCTACATATCAAATTCTATATTTGTTTCATGATAGCAATTTTTTCCCAACAATTGCTAAAACATATTAATGAAATCAACAACACATAAATTTCTATGAAAATAATATTTAATCAATCCATTATAATTATGACTTTATTGAGTGTTGGGAATAACAAATATTAAATCATCTTTCAAAAATAAATGCACTCACATTTCTCATAATATGAATACATTATCTAACCACTATGATTTACCAATATCATATTATTATCTAAGGGAAGACCACTCATAATAAAATATATTTGCATCATGGTATTGGAACATACAATTCATAAATAAATATAGAAAACTAGATCCATCTTTCAACCAATTACCTAAATGCTTAATTATATTTAACATAAAATATCATGAATAAAGGAAATATCTATTTCCCAATAAAACATAAGAAATGAATTTATCAATTTCTATATTTAGATCATTAAAAATAGTTGCAGTTTCTTAATGTCATGAACCTATAATTGTTTTTTGAAACAACCAATAAAATAAAGTTTTGGATTCATAATATAACAAAGATACTCCAAAAATTAGAATCTACTAATGATGATGGAGCCCCAAAAACACACCTAAAATCATTTAATCTTTATTAATTATAAAAGAGGCATAAAAAACAACAACATCCCCAAAAAACACATAATCGGTCTTCATTTTTGGATCAGCCCCGAAAATATAACTAATTTTCCCTTTCATGTCAAACTATGTACTGGAGAAAAATGATGGATTGTCTTAAATTTTCCTTTCAAGGTACTCTAAAATGAATCATGTATCACCATGAAGCAATTCATTTTCTTGTTTGGGCCTCAAAAAATTAAATTGATCAACACACGTGTACCCAATAACATATCGACCCCTTATAATAGATATTTGTATGGAGAATGAATCATTTGTTTTAATACCTACTGAAGCATTCACATATAACTTAGTTTATTATTCTTCTATTAGTTTCCATTGGGACCTCATCATATGAATTTATTTAGGGCTATTCAAGGGACGATTATGCTCTTCAATAAGTAAAATACATGGATATTTCCCATAAGACAATAATCTAACCCCCATTCTAGTACAAAAATTTATATGTGTATTTGTCTGAGGAAATTTCACCATGGTATCACATGTGTCAACCTTCATAGGACGTTCTTTTCTACATTAATAAAGGCTTTATGGGACAACTGATTTATCCTTACTCATTTTATTTGTGTATTTTCAGCATACACAGAACTCATTTACTCCCCCATAAGTGACCTAAAAGCATTAAAGTTTATCAAGGGACTTGAACATCGTCCCTACAACTTGTTTAATATAAACTACTAAAACATCAATATTAAAATCAACAACACTATAACAACCTGCAAGAAAAACGGATAATTTCAGTCAAAGTACAAAATTTTTTAATAGGATTTAATCCATTTGAAAATGTATAAAGTATATAAATAGAAATTTAAATAAATAATATATAATTAAAAGAATAGTTTCCTAATATATATATACATATTATGTATTTGAAATTATAAATTAAACAATTTATAAGATATATTCAATATATTTTCCACTGGATGTTCTAGTAGAAGTTCCACACTTCCACAAAAATGTATATTTATAAAACCATGGAATATATTATTGTTAAATATATTTAAAATAAATATGAACTGAAATTTTAATATATAATTATTATAAAATTGATTTAATTTAGCATTTGAAATTATATAAACAATTTTAAATTGAATTTATTTTCCACTACCCACTGGATATTCCAGTGGGAGTTCTATATTTCTAAAACTAAGTAAAATATTATTGTGAAATATAATAAAAATATATATGAAATGAAATTGATACATAATTATTATAAAAATTATTTAATTTAGCATTTGAAATAGTATGAACAATTTTAAATTGATTTTATTTTCCTCTACTTAGTGGATGTTCTAACCCTGGAATCTCCATAAGAACTTCCAGTGGAGCATCCAGGGTAGGAACATCCACTGCAAAAAAAACTATTTGAACTTATATAATTCCACAAAACTACATATTAATTTCAGAAAAACAACCAATTGAAACTTAAACAAATGATATTGGAGAGATTTACCACAAAAATAACAATAAAAAAACTTCAAATTTAATCTCTAATATCTTTATATGATTCAGTATAAAGTCATAGATAGAAACTTATTATAGATTTAACAAAAAATTATTAATAACATCAAATATAATCTTTAATTCCTTCATCAATATCCATTACAATGAGAACCAAAATAAAAAATCCAAACCATGTAATGAATCTGATGATTCACACTGCTTTGAAACCCACTAATAATGTCTTACAGTCCTGTAATCATGAGCCCACTGAAAATTCCCCATTCGTCGCTCAATCCCAGTGAAACCCATTGAAAACCACGTAATCTGGTGCACCTTTCCCGCAATCCTTTAGAGGATTCCCACTCACACAAAACAAAAATGTGAAATCGCAAAATCACTATCGTGTGATGCGTCATTTCACACGCGCCTCATTTTTTATGAGATGAAAATGCAACATGATCATGACTCTTGTAAAATGAACATGTGTTAAGATACCCACACATGATCGGCGCACCCTGTAAAAAGGGGATCCAAAGAAGAAAAAATCGCCCATTATTGTTACCACACTATAATTCTGGTACCATGATTATAATACCACCCCTCTATTCGCATACCATCCCAAAATATTGCTACCACTGGTCAACCTTCTACTGTGTCCTCTTCCATAGCTCTTTCTACCGGTTTTCTGCAATTCCACTATCATCCAAAAATCCTCTGACATCCACTCCCTCCTTTTCTATTGTTTCATCACCAACATCTCCCACCTCCCATGGTATCTTCCATGGATATCTGTGAAGCCCCAGCCTCTATTGGTGAAGAAACCCAAGCTCCACTTCTGAGCCAAGTTGTTGATCTATCCACCCAAAGCATGCCAATGTAGCTGTATCAAAATCGAACATGACCTGAACTGACTGAAGCTATACCACCGAAGAAGTCGAATCCCACGCTTCTTGTTACAACCAGAGATCGAGTATTTATGACATGTGGTTACACATGTTGCAAATAGTATCCTGAGTTTTTAGCATCTACAACAGGATGTTTCTCCCATCATAAATACTATTCCGTGGTTTTTATTATTTGGGATGGGATTTTACTCCCATTACAAATAGTATGTCGATAGGAAGGTATTTGTGATGGGATGCGTCACAAATATTTTTTTAACTGCAGCCCTTAATTAATAAGGGGGTTTGCATTAGCGATGAGAATGTCATTGCCAATGATCCGACCTATATATACCCACATCTTATTCATCCCATTTCATTATTATCTCAACTCTTCTCTACTTATCAACTTTCATATTTTTATCTTCATTTTTTTCAATGTTTTAAATTTTACACAGTACTAATTTTTAAGGCTTGCATCAATCGAAAGATTCTTTTTTAAGGTATTTATTTTGATGCTTTTATTTTTAGTTAATTTCATTATTTTATAATAGTAATAATTATTACTAAGTAGAGGCATCAGACTAGGTGATAATCTAATATCCAATAATAAATTCCTAATCCATTCAACTTACATTCTATATGTTGCGAAGGAAATAAACATAGACTATATGGTAGAATATTATATACATGTTTGTTTCATTCTCACCTAAGAAAAAACACAACCTTCTATAATAAAAAACCATACAGATATGGATTGGTTATCATTAAAACTGGTAATCCAACTTGCATCGGTGTATCCTTCTAATACAACTTGATAATCATTATAGTATAAACATAAATTTCTAGTATTTCTTAAGTATCCAAGGTCTCTCTTTATTCATCTCCAATGATCCACACTATGATTACTATTATATCTACTCATTTTAAAAACCACAAAAGCAATATCAAGTATTGTGCAATGTATTACATACATTAAAGAACCAATTGTAGTAGCATACTCAAGTTTTTCAATAGCTCTACCCATATTTATAAATAGTTTATCACTTCAATCGAATGGATTATTTTAATCCATGAAACCAAGATGATGAAATTTATTAAACATTTTTTCTATGTAAGGAGGAAAACATAAAAAATAACCACCACTATATTTTATAAAATTAATACCTTAAATAATATCAATTATTACAAGATCCTTCATTTTAAAAATAGAAGATAAATAATTATTTATCTAAATTAAACCAATCATATTGGTCCCAAAAATTAACATATCATCCACATGTAGACCCAATATTACTGTATATTATTTTGAAAATTTTGAATAAACGAATTTCTCAATATTATCATGAGTATAACCATAGATAAAATAATAGAATAAGATTTATCAATCCATTTCTTGAGATGTTGTTTATTCCCATAAAGGGATTTAACTAGTTTACATACTTTCTTTTCCTTAACTTGTAAAAAAACCCTTTTGGATGTTTGGGGTTAATATCTTCATTTGAGTCTCTATTTAAAAAAGATGTTTTGACATCCATTTAATGGAATTAAAAATGAATAATTGAATCTAAATAAAATAAAATCCTTTTTTAATTAATCCTTTATACATGAGTAAAAGTATCAAAATAATCAATCCATTCTTTTTTTATGAAATATTTAGTAACCAATATAGCTATAAAATCATTAATGATAACATTTGAATCATATTTTTTTTGAAAATCCATTTAAAACCAATAATTTTTAAACCCCTTGGTAAATCCGTAATGACCCAAGTATTATTCCCGAAAATGGAGTCTATTTGACCATTTATTTATTCTTTATATAAAGAAAAATATATAGATGTCATAGCTTATATATGTGTATTTGGAAAAAACTTATATATTCAATACTAAAATATAAATTTTCCAAATATTATTGTTTTGATCTCCCCCAACAATATAAACTATTGAATCATGAGAAATAAGATCTGGATATAGTTGTATCTCATTCCTAATTCTTGTACTTTATCTAGGTTCAACTAGAGAACCACCATTATTCTCTACTATTGTATTTGAACTAGATGAATTACATGAGATATGGGTACAAGTAATAACTTCCTCCACATCATCTTTATGAAACTTATTTTCAAAAATCTATACATACCATGATTCAATAATTCTATTATCTTCAAAATCCATAATTCTATATGCTTTTCTTATTTTTTCATATCCAACCAATACACCTTTAATTTCTCTAGAACCAATTTTAGTTATTTTAGGATAGGTAACTCTATAGAAACATAAACACCCCCATACTATAAAATTAGAATGAATAGGTCTTCTACCTATATAAATTTCATAAGGGGATAACATACTTTTCCTAGAGGAAATCTTATTATGAAAATGACATATAAAAAATTAATATTTGCCCCATAAATTTAATGGTAAATTAGATTTATTAATCATTAAATTTAAAATTTCTAGTAATGTATGATTTTTTTACTTTCAGTTAATCCATTGTTTTGTGGTGTAGTAATACATTGATGAATTATACCATTTTATTCCCAAAACTCATTAAACATGTTCATGAAGTATTCACCATCCCTATATAAGAATAATGATTTTATATTTTTCATTAATCAGTTTTCAACTTCTGATTTATACATCTTAAACATATTAAAGGCTTCGTCCTTTTTTATAATAATACATATATGTAAATATCTACTAAATTCATCAAAAAAAGTAATAAAATATCTTTTTCATCCATTAGTTAAAAAAAATTTAATTCAGAAATATCAGAATGTACTTATTCTAATATATCACAATTTCATTCAACAATATGAAAAGGCTTCATATCTATTTTAGATTCTACACATGTTTTACTTTTATTATATTCATTTCAAAAGATAATTAAGTTTAACTTCTTAATTAACTTCAATGAATTGTAATTTACATGTGATAAATAATAATTCGATAAATTAAATCACGCAATCATATAAGAAGATGATTTAATCATATTATTAATGGATAGTTGATAAATTTTATCATTTGAGCAAACTTTCCCCCAAATAGTCCTCCCTTTGACAATATAACCTTGTCCGATTCAAATGGAACCCATAAACCCATCATACACTGATGGTCAACATAAAACAATTTCATTCAAATTTTCAGTAAATAAAACACAATTAGAAGATTCAACTTCTTAACAAAAGTAAATTCTTTCCCCAAACCTCCTTGTCTGCTAATATTGATTCAAGCATTATTTACAGGTTTAATTCCTTTTTGATAGCACAATAGTTAAATGTTTTGAACATAAAACGATCATTGCACACATGAAATTTTGTTCCACAATCAATCCACCATCTAATCCTTTTTGAAATCATATTTACATTAGATATCATTACAACTAGATTCTCTTCAGTCATTATATTTGCAGTGGGTTTATCAAATTTCATTCGATAGTGACATTACCTTGAAAAGTTCCTAGAATTTACATAGTCAAATAATTTTCCTTTCATATTATATGGATTTAATTTCTTCTTAAATTTTCAAATTATCTTTTTTAAATATAAGGAATAGTTTGGTCATTTATTTCCCCCAATGATATTAATCTTGGTATCAAACAACGAATCTATACCCATGTCTCTCAATATGGATTCTTCTTCAATGTGAAGAAGCTTATGAAATTTTCTCATGGAAATATCATAACTGTTTTTAATGAGTGATTTACCAAAATATTTCCACATAGGTGGATGTTTAGCAATAATTTCCCCATCTTGGAAGGTTTCTGGAATATTAACCTTAAGGGAATTTATTTTATTTTCTATAACTTGAAGCTCATGAACATGCTCCAACATCGTATTTTTCTCAACCATCTTGATGTTTTGAAAATTTTCAATAAGAAATTAATAGGTATCTTATTCCTTGACTTTGTACATGAGCTCGAATGCATCACAAATCGCTCGAGCAGACTTTATCTGACAAAAATATTCATAAGGACGATTTGATAATGTGTTGAGAATATGTCCTCGACAAAAAACATGATCATATTCAAATTTATTTCTCATTTCATGAATGTGATCAACTTTGGTCAAATCAATGGGTGTGACTTCAAGATTTGCATCAGGCTCATTGGGAATGGTAGGAATATTTAGTCATAGAATGTAGAAAATCATCAATATCGTTAGAAGAAACTTCATCTTGTCTTTCCATTGGGATAAATTTTTTCCATCGAAATGGTTGAGTTGACCAATAAAAACAATCTATACAATTTAACAATATTTTGAACAAAATCATAAAAACATGATAAAAATAAAGCTACCATCCACCTCTACAGTATCACAAACCACCACAAACAAACCCATTTTATGATGAGTTCAAATATGACCCGAGTGAAGATGTCACCCGAGCATAAGAACAGAGAAACCTATTTGAATATGAGAACCACTGTTGAGGCCACATGAAGTACCATATTAATAATATAGTGAATGATTCAAAACCAAGTAGAAACCATAGAAAAATTATTTAGAGTTTTTTAGGAAAAAAGAAATATGATCCCAAGATTGTTAGAGAGGAATTGATGATCAAGATCAAATTGATGGAATTATAAATTAGAAATGAAGATTATAGAAGGATCCAAACTACACCAAGGAGTAAGGACCAAATAAATCCAATATGTGAAGTTGAGAAGCATTTGGAGATGTAATGCTTCGACCGAGGCACTAGATGAAGATCCTTGAAATGAATTCATTATTGATTTAGTATTGTGTCATTGGTTATTTTTTTTTTTTGCAATTCACTGATTCAAAGGAAGTATCCTCATATCTTCCTATTGGGTTTTCTACATTGTTGTAAAAGGATACACAAAAGTTTCTTGAAGAATTTCCCTAATGAAATCAGGAACAATAAGGATGAACTAGATTTACCAAACTAGAGACTTGATTCCAATGAGGGAGAACCGACACCACATGTAATAAATATTGAAGATATAAATTTGGTGTCCATCAATATTGACTAGAGATCTCGAAATACTGAGGTGGGTGTGATGACTATTTCTAAATGCAGGATAAGACTCACTGTTGATGTTGATTATTCCTATATAAGGAAGTAGAAGGGCTCACATAAGGTTTGATAATGAATTATTTAATGGTGGCGAAGAAGTATCTTATTTTTTTGGTTCACTGACCATGAAAAAAGATACATGAAAGAAGAAACCAAACTTTTATTACACAAAAAAAATAATGGTTACAATGTACCCCTTCTACACCTCCCTTTCTTTCTCACATGGACCTCTCAAGTATCTTAATAAAAAATGATGCACTCTTGGCTCAAATAGACGAGTTTTTGAATCTCCCTTGTCCATCATTAAATAGGAATGGTGGGAGGTGTCATGTTTGAAACAACAACCACCAATCCCACCTACACCCACAAAAACATTGAAATTCGCCCATGGGAAGACACATACCATTAAAAACTCTAATGGATAGGAAAAGAAAAGTTACTACACATGAATAATGTATAGAAAGAAGGTTTGAATTTTAGGTAGGTGGGATTGGTTCACCATGTTTTAAATTATGGTGTGAATCTGTAAAAAATATCACCAAAAATTCTCCCCCACTAGCTACAATCCATTAGATCATCTTTAAAGATCTACCTTCTCTCGAGCCACTACTTTTCTAAACATATTTTTTGGATTATCCTTCATATGGATATTCATAAGTCATAACAATTTTTGATCCATCACTTCACATATCTAATGATAGATAATGTCGATGTGCTTCATCCAAGAATGATACATGGATTTTTTTCTCAATTCCAAATTACTTTGAATATCGCAAAGAAACATATACTTTTTCTAGCTAAATCCAATATCTTAGAGAAAATGTTTTATCCACAACATCTCCTTACAATATTTTAAAGTGGAAAGGTACTTGTTTTCATCATGAATAAAGAAACTCACTTTTGCAACATTGAAATGATAATTTATCTCCTCATGTAAAAGTATATATGTATCCTTATGTATAATTCCTACTATATGGATCTCTGGTCATATCTGCATTTGTATAACACTCCATGAGAGGATCATATCCCCCATATCACAAATGTAGCTTTGAGGTACCTTTAAGATACATCAAAATCAACTTGACTACATCCCAATGCTACTTCCAAAGATTTGAGAGAAATTGACTCATGATTGCCATTGCATGGGAAATGATAGGTTGTGTACTCACCATAACGTGCATCAAGATTGAAACTGAGGAGGAGTATGGTATCATCTATGTTGCCGCAATTTCTTCCTTGGATGACAGGAATGAACTATTTCTCAACTTCAAATGGACATGAATAGAAATTTTCACTATTTTGGATTTTTCCATGATTCAATGTTTCAAATCACATTCAATATACTTATCCTAAGATAGGCATAGAAACCTCTTCTTTCTATCATGGATTATTTTCCTCACCAAAACATTTTGAGTTGCTCAAAATTATTTCATATCAAAAGGCATGGATATATCCTTATCCAACTAGATAATCTTCACTCTATCCTTCCCAATGATCAATATGTCATCAACATAAAGTAGAACAAAAAAAAAGGTACCATCCTAAAATATATGGATATAAACACACTATTCCACCTGTGTCTTCATGTATCCATGACTCTCCATGAATGTCTCAAACTTCTTGTACCACTATATGGGATCCTATTTCAGTCTGTAAAAACACTTCTTCAATTTGGAATTGTGGTTTTCTTATCCAGAAACATAAAAACCCTCAAGATACTTCATATAGTTTTCCTAGAAAAGGCCACCATGAAGAAAAGTTGTCTTCATGTCATCTGTTCAAGATCCAATTCTAAGCTACCCACCAATCTAAAAATGACATATATTAAATCTATCTTCGCCACAGGTGAAATTTTCTCATCAAATTCAAATTCTTTATTCTGAAGGAATCCTTGAAAACTAACCGAGATTTGTGATTGAACTCATTTTTGTTTCCATCTTTATTATGAATGAGAACCTATTTGTTAATTAGTTACTTATTACCATTGGGAAGTTCCACTAAATAGTATGTTTGGTTCTTCATCAAAGACTCCATATCATCCTCCACTGCATGTAACCAGTTGAGTTTATTGGGATGAGACACTACTTCCTTGTAACCTTCTGGCTCCCCCTCATTAGTCAGTAGAAGGTACTCCAACTATGAATATTTTATTGATGGAATCCATCCTCATGACGATATTAGAACCTATGTATTGTTAGGTTTAGGACGCACAACATCACCTTTTTCCTTTGAGGGTTCTCCAACATCCTGTGGAGAGGAGTGAGTCTCCACCTACTCAATATCCTCATCCACAACCTCGTAGTTCACTGTAGAAGAGTACTTTAGAACCTACTCCACTTTATTTAAAGGTGGTGATGGTACATGTGTTGGATGATGAATTTATTCCTAGACAGTTTCCATTCGAGACATTATAGGACTTTGAGTTCCCTCAATCATCTGGTTCTCTTAGAATACAACATATATGCTTCTGATCACCTACTTCTCCTTTAGGTCCCAATGCTTTTATCCTGACTCCTCATCTCCATAGCTGATGAAAATACATGGACTAGATCCCTCATCTAGATTCTAGGTAAGCTCTTGGGATATGTGTACAAATTCCAAACATCTAAATACTCATAAATGTGATTAAGAGGGATGTTTACTAGACCATCGATTTTGTGGAAACTCAAAATTTAGCAGGACTGATTGTGATCTATTGATGAGGTAGAATGTAACCTCACCAGCTTCCCTCCAAAATGGATTAGGGATCTTTTCCAAACTCATCATGCTTCTGAACATCTCCATAATGGTTCTGTTCGTCCATTATTCAACTCTATGGTGTTGTTGAGTGTGTGGGATAATCCTCTCTTGTAAGATTCCCTAACTCCTATAATAGGCATCAAATTATTTGGATGTGTAATATCCTCCATTGTCTGAATGAATAAAATTAAGAATACATCCATTTTCACACTACACCATGGTGTGGAACATCTGTATGTAGTCCAATAATTTTTCCATCATTTTCAAGAAGGAATCCCATACCCTTTGATATGCATCATTGATAAAGGATATGAAATATTTGTTACCTCTAAGTGAATCCACCTCCATGGATCCACATACATCAGAGTACACCGGATCCACCAACTCTAATCTCCATGGTGAAGTAGTATGGAATGGGACTCTATGATACTACCCATACAAGAAGTATTTACAAGTATCAAATGGTGAATTCATGTTAATACTGATGTAATTTTTATTTTTCAGGGTATATAACCCTTTTTCACTCATGTGGTCTCATATCATATGCCACATATTGGATGATGTGTTTACTTCTACCATATTGAGGCTATCTTCACATATCTTCATATGACTTTTGTACAACGTACCACATATGAGTCTGCAAGTAATAATGATGTCCCATTTTGTAATCTTCCAAGATCCATTACTGATGATGTTTTCATATCCTTGTTGATCAAAGGACATACCTGATAATAGGTTAGGTCGAAGTCTTGGAACATGTTGAACATCCTTCAGGGTGACTGTGTATCCAATGTTGTTATTAACACGGATATCACCCATGCCAACAATCTCCTTTGAACTGGTATTTCCCATCTTTACTGCACCAACGTCACTAGCTTAATATGTATAGAAATACTGATGATGTGGATTGATGTGTTACGATGCTTGAATATCGACCACCAATTCTATTTATTGTCCCAATGTATGAAGTCATGTCTCTTCAATATCTTTGGAGAAAATAAAAACTTCTCCAATGATTCTAACATGTGCATCTCCATTTCTTATTTTTGGTTGCTACTTTGTAAATTTTCCTATTGCAACATTCAACATTTTTTTATCATGATTCCTTGCTTTCCACAATGATAGAATTTTTATGGTGGCCTCCAGACATATGTGTACTTACCTCTACTTTTTATTTGTCCTCTATTTCATGCACTATAACCTCCTCCTTGTTTTCTACCTCACTTCTCTAGGAAGAGAGCTTGTGTTTGATTATAAATTGAATCCTTCTTTCGGGCCTCATCATTGAACAATGCATCCTTTACCATTGACATGATATATTTTCCTTTTCGAATCATGTTATTGAGTGAGAAGACAAGTGTATCCCAGATATTGGGAAGTGTGTAGAGAATTTGGTTCTCCTAATATTCATCATTCAAAGTTTTACCTATAGCCACCAATTGGTTCACTGGGCTTTGAAACACATTTGTGTGCCCAGATATAGAGCTTCCACTCTGTAGTCAAATATTCATCAACAATTTCAACAAGTTTATATTATTATTAGCGGTCTTTGACTGGTATGTATTTTCGAACTTCATCCAAATTCCATACATAATAGTGTTTTTTTCAATATGGTGGTAGATGTTTTGATCGATTCATTGGCAGATTTTACCAATCATCTTCTTGTTCCGCTTCATCCACTCTTCATAATTGCTGGAATTTGGGTTGACTCCTTTATTTTCAATGGTGTTAAAGAGATCATTCACATTAAGTATATCTTCCATTAAAGAAATCCAAATCGATTAGTTTGAAGAAGTCAACATGATAATTCCTCTCATGGATGGTCCCTCAATTGAATTTCAATTATATAATACATGGTGTATAATATGAAAAAATATAGCTTATAGCTGTGTCCAAAATGGTAAAAAATGGTGGAATTATCTATAGGATTTTTGAAATCAGACACCGATTGATCATGAAATGACCAAATCTATGTCAATGGCTGAGATCATCTGAGGATGTAGAAATGATTTAGTGTTGATGTGGAAAACCAAATAAGCTTCTATAAACATTCCAGAAAAGTCAATGGTGTTGTAACAGTATGTTCATATTTGTCAAGGGGGTCCTGTAGCACCCGAAGTTTGACCAAACTTTTATCGATCCTAGGAATATCATTTTATATCTGTTTACAATGCCGTTTGTGCCATTGGAATAAGAAAATAATGAAATTTCAGAATCTACCTTCAAAACAGGATTCAGAGGAACTTGAATTTTCTAATAATTGGAAAACTTCCAATTCTCACCATCGTTTCACCTGAAATGGCTCTGGTACCAATCTTTCTACTTCTCTGACCATGAATAGAGATAAATGTAAGAGTAAAGTGAACTTATATTACACGAAAAACAAATTTTATAGTGTACCCCTCCCACAATGCCCTTTATTTGTCACATGGTGATCTCAAGGCTCTAAAGAAACAATGAATCCATCTTTTCTCAAATTTATGAATTGATAAAGCATACTTGGACCTCAGTAAAATAGGCATGGTTGGAGTTGTCAAGTTTGACACAACTCCCACTAATCCCACCTCCACCCACCAAAATGTCAAACTTCACCCATGGGAATCCACCTACCATTAACAACTCTCATGGTTGTCAAAATAATAGTTACTAAACAAGATGAATGTGTAGAAACATAGTTGGAAGTTGATGTAGGTGAGGTTGGTGTACTACCTTTTAAATGGTGGTGTGAAGCTGTAAAAAATATCTCCATAACATAAGGGTGTAGATCGGACAATTTTGTTAGGATCACTGAATATGTATAAGGGTTCAGGAACTCACGTAAAGGGAATTCTACAACATATTTGTATAAGGGTAACATCTCTTATGTTGAAGGAATTTTAGGTTGAAGGGCTCATGTAAGGGTGATTGCAGGATATGTAAGGGTCATGCTTATTTGTAAAATGGTAAAAATTCATGCCAATGAGGGTTCATAAGGTTATTTCAAGTGAACTTGGGATAGATTATATCCTTGTATTAAATTTAAGTTTATAGGTGACATAAAATGGGGAAATGAGAAAATATGAAATAGGAGAAGCTCATAATTTCTCAAATAATGCACTAAGAATATTCGATCTTATTGCAGTTTGTATAGAGCTAAAGAATTATTCATACTAACCACGTTAATTTTAAGAGTCTCCATTATCAAGAGAGCACATGTATTTAGGAGCTTCAATTGAGTCTCTTGATGAAGAAAATGTACAACTAAAACCTCACCATGTGGAGGCTATTGAGGTAATTCCAAAGCTATTTCTTATGAGCTGGCTGTGAAGCATGGAGATTAGTATGATACTTAAGAGATAATATTCTGGAGACAAAGAGGGAATTCCCCATGGATGAAGAAGAGAGAACCATTCACCATCTTCCCTGATTCACATGATCTATCTATATTCCACATCTGATCATTGTTACATTCAGGGGATCATCGATCATCCATTAAGAACATTAAAGAGCTAGGAGTTGAACTAGAGGCTAGAGCACACTTGAAGTAGAAAGTAAATGTAGTTTGAGTTGGAGGAAGAGTTTGATCACACCAAAGAAGATTCTTATCCATTTATTTTTTATAGTATCAAAATACTGAGTTGTTTTTAATGAATTACACTACTACAAAACAAGATTTTAATATAGCTAAAAATGAACTTTATCAGTGCTAGAGAATCACTAATAACTAGAGCATGATTAAAATCCATAATCCATTATCAGTGCTAGAAAATCACTGATAAAGGACCCTGTTTATCAAAACTTTTTATTTAATGATGATAAAGGACCCCTTTATCTGTGCATTTACTATTAAAAAATAAATGGAAGAGGGATTATATTTCAGACCACATATAATTATAATTGTCCACTTTAAAGATTTTATAATTTTTAAATATTTTAATAAAATATTATTTTCAAAAAAATATCAGTATTATCAATTCTGACACTATTCATTTAATTTTAGTTCAAATAAATCAATACAAAGTTTCATATCAAATATAATACATTTTAAAAAATAAAATTTCTCATATCTCTATAAAATTTTTGGAACACATTATCTGGTTTAAATTATTTGACATTTAAAATTTTAAAATCATTTATTTTATCTTTTTTTCAATTGAATAATTATTGTTTCGTTATTGTGTAATCATTTAAGATATTCATTTATTCATGAAAAATTAAAATTAAATTACTATGATTAATATAAATATTTTATATTTAAAATTAATAATTATTACCAAACATATCCTCTATTTGTGCCCTTTTAAAAATATTATAGTTTTTAAACACAAGAGTGTGACATTTTTGACATTTCATTATATAAAAGATTATCAAGGTCATAATGACACACAAATAGCCATAAAATACATATAACCAAATATTGGATAATTATTTATGAAATGGAATCATAAAAATAATATTTAGGCATGTTTTAGGGTCATTTTATAGTCCTTATAACATTGTCTTTAACCCTTAATTACCAGATTTACCTTTTACTATGGCCAAAATATTACCAAGGTTACTATTCATATTGACTAAAAATAATAGAGACCAATTTAATAAATTTAAGCATCATGATTACAAACATTGAATCCATTTTATAAAATTCAATCCTTATAAATGGAATAAATTAATTGTAAAAATTTGGAAAAATGGGATGAAAACTGATTTTTAGAAAAATATAGTTTTCCTTGAAAGTGATTTTTTGAATAATAAATTTTTTAATACCAAATTAAATTATAAATTTGATTTAAATAAGCCTAATTGGATTATTAATAATATAATATAACTAATTTTTTCTTCTAAACTATTTTAAAATAAAATGGAACTTTACAAAAAGTTGAAACAAAAATTCACCTTTCAATAAAAATTGGCATTTTCACCATTCACTATAAAATAAATCTTTTCAAAAAAAATAGAAAATTTTAACCCTAGGATGATTTTAATATGATTATTTCAAAAATGATATATGTTTTATAAAATAAAATTTATATACGTTCTATATATTAATTAAAATATTTTCCAACAAAAAAGCGAAAAAATTCATTTTTGAAGAAAACGTATTCATGAAGCATAAAATATCTTTACTAAAAATTGAGTGATTATTTCATAATAATTAATCAATATTTATTATCTAATTTATATATATTTTTTATAATTTTATTAATACTAATCTTACCCTCCAATTTTAATGGATATTTTATAACAATCATTTTTAAATAATAATATTTTGGGGTTAATTTAAGCATGTTGTTGTGTGTTTTCTAATCTATAAACCATGTTTCTATTTATAAATATAAAGGTGTTACATTCCCATCCCAAATACCTTTCATCCTTACAATTTTAACTTTGGATCGGTAATCATGGTTTTGACAATTGAAAATTCTTTTGTGGAAAGCCCACATCGTAAAATTGGTTAATAAAACATCCTCATAAAAAGAGGGAAAATTAAATGAAAAGTTCTTCAAAAAACTATGTTTTTTAATAGAATAATATTAGTGGGAAGTGAAAATATGGAAATAGAATAAAAGATTACACCCAATTATTAATAGAGAGTGGTAGAGAATAAGGTCATGATAATTTAACTATCACAAAACCAAAAATATGTGATTGTTTAAAAGACCTTTGATTTATTGATAACAAAAGTATAATGGTAACATTTTTTTCAGGGTTATTTTCCTAAAGTCGATGGATTGTTTTAAAATATTGAAAAAGTAATTGATTAAATAAACTTACTTTATTTCATTCCATGTTATAAGAATAATTTCAACCTTTATTTTTACTTTGATCACTTTTTACTTTTTCTCTTATGATAGTAAATTGACATTTGAGATGAATTTTTTATTCTTGAAGCAATTTTTAATGAATCATAATATCCATAAGTCCTTCCTTTTTCCCAAAAATATTTACTAAAACCAAAACTATTATCATAGTCTATCTAATATAAAAAAATCATTCTTTAACCTCAAACAATAATACCCAATGTTCAACTAAATACATTAAATAATTAGTTGACCCTACTAATAATCCAAAATATTACCTACCATATTTAAAACAGAAAAAATTGATCAAAAATTTATACCTATCAAACATAATGTATTTCATAATGTCACAAACCAAACATGTGTAAACTTTGATCAAATATAATTATTACCAGAATCACTATTAACTTTATCCTTATTCCATATATCCCACATAACACCAATAACCTAAATATTAATTCATTTTTTTACCTAAGAGGATATCTTATAATCTTCAGCTTGCACTTCCAAAAAAATAATTGCATTCATCCTAAACAATACTTTATGTAAAACTTAAATGTTTTATATACTTTAACCCAATTATGTGTCTCCCAGAATGTCATTAATCATATTAAAATCTTAAAAAATCAAAAATATTTGATTCGTATAATGTTATTCCCAAAATAAAACTTATTTTATATATCTAATCATTTATGTAAAAATGATTACATACTAATCAGGACATCACCATGCCAGTGGTAGTTGTCACACCCTTTTTCCCATTTCTTGTGGGTTCTAGCCCAATGGCCTTTCCTGATGCGATAATGTGTCAAACCATATACAATTTATCCTTTTTATAAAACTATAACATTCCCAATAATATTATTAACAACCTCAAAAATAAATTTACTCATGAAATTACCTTTTTTAACCGCTAATGTTTCTATACGATAAATTGCCAAAAATGTACTACCTCAGAAAACATATAAATAATTGATCCTTATAATCATATTAACCACAAAGGTTATCAGTAGATTAAATTTTATGGATATAAAATATAAAATCATTATTAGAAAAATAAACTTTCCTGTAAAATATACACTAAACCAAAGTGTTTTATTCTCTTAAATGTCTCCAATATCATGTTAAAATCTCAACAAAAAATCAAAAGGGGTATATATGCCTTTAAAATTATGATCAACCATAGACTTATCATCCCATGAAACTTTAGGTTTATCTTAATATCAACCACAAGGTTAGGTTTATTTGTCCCTTAACAACATTCTTCCATAAAATATTACTAAATCACTAAATTACTTTTCTTAGTTATTAGTAACATTCTATATATACTTTAAAATGCTTAAATCAAAATAAATGAGGAGAAATCTTTGATTTTTCATGATTCCTTTAATCAAAATACTATCAATAAGAATAATTCCACAACAAAAATACTTAAATCCTTTCACTTCAACAATTTATAAAGCATAGGTCTTTCTTTGGTCTTAGAATTAAACCTTAGTTTAGGGCATTGATTGGATAATGCCCAAGTTCCCCACATATAAGAAATTGAATTCCTTGTAAATTTGTTACTACATGCCTTCTATTTTAACATATAAAATTTATTTCACTCCATTTGAGATATTCTTATAGGTGTTTCTTCACATATACTTGATAAAAAGAAAATTGAACTTTATTATCTTCATGATCATTGACACCTGAACCTCCATAAAATTGAATTTTACTCTTATTTAATTAATTGGTAATCTCACTAATGTTTATATTTTTAATCATATATCATGATAAATGATTTTAATTATCACAATATATTTCTCTCCAATAGTCATCAAATTTGGCTCCTCATAATCACAAAACTTTCCATAATATTTAGTGCTAACATGATTCCTCCTAGTTCCATCCATTGACTAAAACTACTAAATTAAATAATATGAATCAAAATACAATAATCAGAGCAATATATCAAATAATAATGAAATATTATTCAATGTATGTATAAATCATGACACATTATTCTCAAATTTTGATTTTATAGGTTTAACCTATTTTTTCCATGGTCATTATCAAATATATAGGATGTTATCATATTCTAATATTTATTCTCAAAGTTATTCATAGGGTTATATTCTTTAATTTATGTTTTCTTAAATATTGTTCCCATGTTTTCTACTAAAATTTTTCTGATTCCAACTATAAATACCCCAACCCTAGTATCCTAGAGTCTGTGGTTATTTTTTTATATTGGCACTAGATACCGTCAATTACATCCAAAAAGTCTGAATAGTTTAGTAGTTTTAATAAACTAGATACATACTTTAAATTCACATTACATTAAAAAATGAACAGTGTGTTTTATTTGAGAACATCATTATTCTCCTTATCATATCCCTACACATCAATCACAAAACACTTCCTACCATCCTCAGAAAAATGAATCATAAGTAAGGGGTGAGATCAGATGTTCAGTAAGGGTATGAGTACAATGAATCTATCATTAATAAATAAGCATATGAAATAGAATGAGATAAATAACGGAAACACCTAAAATTTAAACAATAACATGGGCATAATATGGTATGAAAAAATGAATTATCAAATAATTTATATAAACAATTTCATGGGGTCAAATGTTATCCATGGATATTCCAACTAATCGAATGATCACATGGGCATTAACAACAAATTTACTAAGGATGAATGAATAATGTTGGACATATGAAACATACCACCAAGTCCTCAAACAAGTTATCTTAAAATATCATCAAGAACATGTTCCATGAAATATGAATAAATAGGTAAGGTCTCGGCAAAAACCCCAGCTAGTTTGTCACATTATACATATTGATGCATTGAGGGGCTATATAAAACCCCACTCATCACTTACTAAGACTAATTCATTACTTATATGAAAGGGTTGAATCATAATCAACATAAACATTCATATTAAAACTTGCATATCATGTGTTAATAATTACCCTAATAAATAAACATAATCATGAACTATCTGAAAGAATATGGAAAATGGTATTAAGATAGTGCATCTCCAAAAAAATTGATCATAAATCATCCAATAAAAAAGGATCTATGAAATCATAAGATAATAACCTCAAAAATAATATTATTTAACAAATTATATTGATATAAATGAAAATAAATTAAAAATATAATCAGAAAATTCTTGAGGAAAATATCATTTCTCACATTGAAAATGCATATTTTTTAAAATTCATGCACAAATAAGGGAAAACATTTTATTTGAAAAGAACCTTGAAATTTTAAGTAAATATTCAAATAAAATATTACTCATGATGGAGGGAAAATATTTTCATATTTTATAAGTTAAAAACAATCCTTAGACACTGTTATAAAAAAGTTAAAAAGTATCTTTTTTGGAAAATGACAAGAATATTCCTTTCAAATAATTTTGTAAAAAGTCAAATATAGGTAAAAATTAATTTTAAAAATCATAGGATAATAATCAAATAATTCAAAATATTTTTAGTAAATGTCGACATAGAAGAGAAATACCCTCAATAGATATTGTAACATAAATAATTCAGAATAATGGTGAGATTGTGAAATAAACTATCACCACTTGGGGTTTTTTGAATCATAAATGCCATGAAAGATATAACTTCAAATGAAACCTAAAATACAATAAATACAAAGACATTCATGATGTAATATATCAAAGGGATAGTATATACACTAAAAAATAAATATGTGCTGAATATGTAATAAGTGTTATAGAAGTAAAATTGAGATGATAAACCTATAAAAATATCATAGTTTTCTGAAGTGAGAATTAATAAAAGAAGTTTTTATGTGTTTCAAATGTAAATACACATAAAACAATCATATATATAACATAGAATAATCAATGGTCATTAAAAATATAATCTTGGAATATAAAATTCAATGAGGAAGTAATATAACCCAATGAAAAGAAATTGATGAATGATATTACTTACCACTTGGTAAAATTAAATCCAAATCCCTTTGGATGAAATAGTTTAAATTTAAACATAAAATACGATGAATTATGAATGATTCGTGATATTACATGTAAAAGGGGTACCAAATACAATATATATAATAAATTTGGTTCATAAAATTACAATATGGCTCAATGAAAATAAATTGATATGAAATCCCTTACAAAGGTAATACCATCGAAGTGGGAATTAATAAATGTTGTGATTATGTGTGAAAAATGCATATATACACAATACATGTATAAATACAAAATATATAATTAAATTTTACTTATCACATAATCTTGTAATGACATTATCAATGAATAATTGATATAACCAAATTAATAGAAATTTTGTTAATGTCACACCTGGATTTTCAATTCCTTGCTTTGTTTTGAATCTTCTTTTGGTTCTTAGTTTTCTCTTGGTTTTTTGTTGTTCTGGGTTTAATTTTGGTGACTCGGGTGTTCTTGATCTAAGTGATTAGTCTTTGAAGTATTTTATCATATTTGGACTTGTATTTTTTTAAAGGGAAGTTATAAGGATGAGGTGGCTTCGAATTGAATTTGTGACACTCCCAGTGGAACCTTTTGTAGGGTATGATTATTGGGGTGGTTTATTCAAGATTTGAGCCAAACTTGGATTCCATTTCTAGATTTGAAAAAAAAAACTTTTATAACTCATTCATTTTTTATCATTTTTCACCCATTCCAGTTCCCATATGGCCTCCCCTGACCAATTCAATACATCATATCCATTTGATCCCCTTAAAAACTCATAATCATGGTGTATTTGGGTGATATATTCAAGAATTGGTCCATCCCGTGATCCCATTTCCATATTTAAGGAAATAATTTATTTCATTAATATATCATTCAATTTTTAACATTTTTGGCCATTTCTATAAGATCCCGGCCTTTTCTGGAGTCAATATCAGGCACATTTTTAGGTACTTTTGTTATTTTTAAGTACCTCTGTTTTGTAGTAGTGACTTGAGGTGCATTTCGGTGAAATTTTAAGTAAAAAAATGGTAGTGGGTTGTACACGGTTTTCACATGGTTTGACAAACTGTGCGACCAAACAATGCCAACCAAGCAGAAGTGGACAGAGAGGTATGCACGGTTTATGCACGGTTTGAAAAACTATGCGACCAAACCATATGGACCATGAAAATCTGGATAGAGAGGTCCGCACGGCTAGCACACGGTTTGAAAAACCATGCGCCACTTTCCAGGAAACTGTGCACGCGGTTTTTAATTTCTAAAATCCTTTTTAAAACCACCCGAAACCCAGGACTTCCTTATTTTCCAACCTTGGCTTGGGATTTGAAATTTCTAGGTGTTTCCAAAGACTCTTGGAGATATTCCAAGACAATCTGAACACCCTTTCTCAGTATTAAAGGATCATATTGAAGATCCGCTCTCTTTTCGGTTTTACATCCATAACTTGATCAACAACGTTGTGCTGCTCAAATTTTGGGGATTTTCATTTGGCTAAATTCCATCAATAAATCAAGGTAGGTGGTCTAAAATACAATCTCACAGTCTCATCTTTTTAGGTATATGCAGTTGTATAATTTTTGTGTCATAAATAATAAATTTCTTGTTTGGTTATGCGGTTCTTTTATAATTGTGGATCTAGTTGAATATGGGTGAGAGTTATGATGGAAGGATATAGATGATTAAACATTTGAATATAGTTGTATATGTGAATTGTATATTTGATTTGAAAAAGGGTTTTGGGGCACGTACTGATGCTCCTAATACCCATAGAGGTTCTAGACATGGTGTTCTAGAACTAATGACATGCATGAAATTGATATTTTATGGGACAAGGACTGATGCTCCAAATAACCATGGGGTTGCCAGACAGGGACAGATTCTCCACATACTCACATGTTTTCTAGACATGAAGTTCTACACTCTTTCATTTATTTTGTACTATGGTTTCATTTGGCTATTCATAAACATAATATTGTGACATAGTAATTATGAATTGAACATGGGAAATGGTTTAGGCTCCTACACGGGCCGAAGAAGGAATTGTATTTTGGGTTTTCTTGGGAACCTGGATGTTTAACGTATTAAAGTAAGGTTAATTGGATAAATATAATTATTTTCCCTATTGTCTTGATTTATTATTAATGCAACTAAATACACTACTTATGTCTGCATTTGTTTTTGACACTATTGGTGGTGATCTACTGAGTCATACTCGCACCCTACTCGGGCTTCCTGATTGGTACCCGAATAGACTTTGTTGTTGCAGGACAGGAAAAGGGAAAGAACCCTGGTTAGAGTGCTATTTGGTGTTGGAGCGTGGAAGAGGGAATTGGACGAGGGTCGGGACCTATTTGGAGTCGTTGTGTCTTTACTTTCAGTTTCATTGTAGACACTTGGCACTTTCATAGTTATGGCGTGTTTTACCTTTCTGTTGAGTATTGTATTTCCGGTTTTTATTATGCTAGTGACACTGTACTGTTATATTTATATGCATTTCCGTTATTTCTTGGTTACTTCCTATGGTATTTTTTTATGTTAATAGAGGGTTTAGTCTCCTCAAGACTGACTTACTAGACCCTCACTGCCAGTTGGCACCCTATGGAATACGGGGAGGCACGCTTGAGGGCTTGTGACCAACCGGCTCAGAGTATCGTTCAGTGGCCCGTGGGTCAGGACATTACAAAGTGGTATCAAAGGTTGGTTTTATTTCTTCTTCTTTTTTGTCTTAAAATTTGTGGATGGTAGAAAGGAGACTAGGGAAAGTCAGGGCTTGATAATGAGCTTGTGCATGGGAGTTGAAAACCCATGTATGGGGGAAAACTCAAATACTCAGGGTGGGATTGCTGTTATTGCTGTTTTTTGTTACAGTTGAATATTATTTCACCTTGGGTGATGACCTTGTTGTGTGATGTGATTATTATTTCTGAAATTTATTGAGTATTGATTCATGGCCCAGAATGGCATGAGTTTCTGTCTAAATGCATCATTCTAGGCACTTAGGATTATTTTGACATGCATCATTTTAGGCATGCACGGGATAGCGGATTATCTGTAGATTGTTGAAATTAAACTATTTCTTTTCCGTTCTTGTGAAATTGAAATGAAAATGGTGTCTAATTTTGAAATTGAAAAAATAATTTTGAAGTTATATGAATAATTTGGTTGTGTGTAATTGTGATAACATTGAGAACTATTTTATAAGCTGCATGTTTGGCTTTGTAGAATTATGCCTCCATGATGCTTGTTGAGAGGAAGAGCAAGGGGTATAGTTAGAAATGGTCTTCCAATGGGTGAACTTAAGGTTCCAATAGTACAAACTAAATAAGCGAGGGAAATTTTCAAGAGAACCTCACATGTTTCATGCAAATGATGGGAAGATACCTAGGGCGGGTTGTGAAAAGTATGTCTGATCTTATGAGGAAGTTTCAGTTGCAGTACCCACCGACTTTTACTAGATAGGGTGGTCCGGATAAATATGAGTTCTAGATTGAATCTACCCAGACTATGCTTGACAACCTAGAGACACCTGTTGAGATGTGATTCAAGTTTGCATCTTACAAGTTGTGTGGTCAAACGAAAAGGGCTTCTACTTTAGATAATGCCTTATTTGATACTGGTGCCTCTCATTCCTTTAAATCTACAAAACTTGTTAATGGTTTGAGTTTGGCGATGGAGTTTATGAGTGGGGATATATTGATAGTCACACATTTGAGGGTACATTCTAGAGACATCTGTAGTTTCAAGGGATGTTCTCTTGAGATCGGGGAGTACCGTTTCCTGTGGGATCTCTATATCCATGATATGACAGGCTTCGGCCTAATCCTGGGTATGGACTGGTTAGTCACATTCTAAGCCCACATTGATTGTTATCATTGGGGGGTGACATTTATGTCACCTATGGGTGACCATTTCATTCACCATGGGGAGTGGGATATCCAGGTAGGCCAAGTAGGGCCAATTACTCAGCAACTGGGAGAGCACACAGCCTAAGTTTCTAGTCTTTTACTAGATGACAAAGGTGTTAGGAAATATTTCCTTCCTCCAGTGGTTGATTTATTTTAGGATGTATTCCTGGAAGACTTCTCAGGGATGTCACCTAAGAGGGATGTTGAATTTATTATTGATCTCATGCTAGGAGATGAGCCATTATCTATTCCACCATATAGAATGGCACCAATAGAGCTTCAAGAACTCAAAGCTCAGTTGGAAGACTTTAAGTATAAAGGATGTATCCGTCCATGTACATCGCCATGGGGATCACCTATACTGTTTGCAAATAAGGCTGATGGGAGTTTACGTTTGTATGTATATTACCAGAGGTTGGACAAGATGACTATGAGGAACTGATATCCTATACCACGTACTGATGATATGTTTGACCATTTGAAGGGAGCCTATGTTTTATCAAAAATTGACTTGAGATCGGGGTATCACTAGTTGAGAGTTCGAACATATGATATACTGAGGAATGATTTCAGGAGTAGATATGGCCTTTATGAGTTTGTTGTAATTCCATTTGGGTTAACAAATGCACCAGCAGTGTTTATGTCTATGATGAATAAGATCTTTCATCCTTACCCAGATTAGTTTGTGGTTGTATTTGTGGATGACATCTTGGTGTACTCTAAGACTCATGAAAATCATTCCCAACATCTTGACATCTTCTTGAGTACACTGAGAGAGCATTGGATATACACCAAGCTATCTAAGTGTCAATTTTGGGTTGATCAGGTACACTTCATGGGAAAAATCATCTCGAAGAATGGTGCTTTAGTGGATCCAGAGACAGTGAAAGCAGTGATTTCTTGGGAGCATCCCAAGAATATTTTTGATATTCGAAGCATTCTAGGGTTAGCTGGATATTACATGATATTTATCCAAGAATTTTCCTATCTGGAAACACCACTTTCGTGCTTGACCAAAATGGTATTAAAGTTTGAATGGTCAGAGGCTTGTGAGATATCTTTTCAGGAGTTAAAGAAGCATTTGACATCCGCACCAATTTTGGCTCTATCTGAATTAGGTGAAGAGTACATGGTGTATTGTGATTCATCTATAATAGGACTAGGAGTTGTGTTGATGAAAAGAGATAAAGTTGTGGCATATAGTTATCGACAGCTGAGGTCGCATGAAAGGAATTATCCAACACATGACCTTGAGTTGGAAGCGGTGGCTTATGCATTGAAGTGTTGGAGACACTAACTCTTGTGTGAAAGGTTTGCAGTTTATACTAATCACAATAACTCAAAGTACGTATTTTCTCAACATGATTTGAATCTTTGATAATGGAGATGGGTTGAGTATATGCAGTCTTTTGATTTTGATATGGTATATACACTTGGGAAAGGAAACAATGTGGCTGATGCTTTGAGAAGGAATAATCAGACCCAAATTGTTCAGGAATCTATTTTTGAGTGGAGGATGATGTCGTTTCTAGATAAAATGAACTTTTTGGTTTAGGAGAGATAGGAGAAAATGGCACTCATGTCGATTGTAGTGGATTCTACACATTTGAGATGGATCAGGGACAAGAAATATGAGGACACTGGATTCTTATCCTTGAGGTGAAACATTGAAGGCAGGGAGACACCTTTAGACAGGATGATAGACGATAATGATATCATTTATATGAAGAATCAGGTAGTTGTTCCTAAGAGAATGTGAGAGGAGTTCATGCGGGAATTTCATGCTTCAAGATGTATAGTGCTCACTGGTGTGACCAAAATGTATCGTGATCTATGACGATAGTTTTAGTGGCCAGGCATGAAGAAGAAGATAGAAGGGTTTGTGACATGATGCTTTACTTGTCAGTAGGTGAAGGAGGAGCATTAACAACCTGGAGATTTACTGCGACCTATTTCTATTCTAGAAGGGAAGTGGGATGATGTGACCATGGAATTCGGGATCAGTCTTCCAAAAACACTAATGAAAATGATGCTATTTAGGTCATTATAGATCGACTGAAAAAGGTGGCACATTTTTTTCCTATAAGGGAAAACTTTTACAGTTTAGTAGTTGGGAGAGCTGTATCTATAGAAGATAGTTCAATTGCACAGGGTGCCATGAACTATAGTTTCAGATCACGATTCATGGTTTACTTCGTGCTTCTAGAAGGGCTTGCAGAAGGCACTTGGTAGGTAGGTTTTATTGAGTATGAGTTTCCATCTGCAAATATATGGACAGTCAGAGCGTACTATACAAGTTCTTGAGGATATGTTGTGGGTGTGTGTACTTGACTTTGGTGCTACATGGGAGAAGCACCTACCTTTAGTGGAGTTTTCCAATAACAACAGTTATTAGGAAACTATAGAGATGGCACCATATAAGGCTCTTTATGGGAGGCCATGTAGATCACCTCTATGCTAGATATAAGCAGGTGAGTCAGAGTTTTTGGGACCGAGTCTCGTACAGGAGACGACATAGCAGATTCATCTGATTCCAAAACATATGGATACAGCTCAGAGTAGGTAGAAGCCATGTGCTGACAGATAGAGATGACCCATAGAGTTTATAGAGGGTAATCATGTTTTCCTTCAGGTGTCACCTATGTTAGGTCACCGCAGGATACGAAGGTAGGGAAAGTTGGAACCCAGGTTTTCTGGACCTTTTGAGATCGTAAAGTTAGTCGGGTTGGTAGCGTACCAATTGGATCTTCCCTAGAAATATGGTGTCATGCATTATGTTTTCCATGTATCACAACTATGATGGTATCACCCCGGCCCTTCTCAAGTGATCGATGTGGATGATGTTGATCTAGAGATAGACGCGTCCTTTGAGGTGCATCTGATACGTGTGTTGGATCGCAGTGAGAAGGTGTTGAAGGGAAATACTGTACTGATAGTTCATGTTTTATGGTAGCATGGACGTGTTCTGGAAGAGACATGGGAAAGGGAGGCAGATATACAGGCTCAGTGACCCGATCTTTTTAGCTCGGAATCTCATAGAAGTTTGGCAGTACGGCTTGAGGACGAGCTGATATAAGGTGGGGAGAATGTAAGATCTCAGCCTTTTTTTGGAGTCAATATTGAGCATGTTTTTAGGTACTTTTGAAAATTTTCAGTACCTATATTTTGGATTATTGACTTGAGGTGCTTTTGGGTGAATTTTTATGTAAAAAAAGGGCATTGGGTTCTCCATGGTTTGTTCACGGTTTGACAAACCATGCGACCAAACGGAGCCAACCAAGCAGAACTGGACAGAGAGGTACGCACGGTTTCCACATGGTTTGACAAACCGTGTGACCAAACCATGTGGACCATGAAAATTTGGATAGAGAGGTCTGCATGTTTTGCACACGGTTTGACAAATTGTTCGCCACTTTCCAGGAAACCGTGCGTGCAGCTTTTTATTTTAAAAATCATTTTTAAAACCACTCAAAACCCAAGACTTCTTTATTTTATAACCTTGGCTCAGGATTGGAAATTTGTAGGTGTTTCTAAAGCCCCTTGGAGATATTCCAAGGTGATCCGAACACCTTTTCTCAAGATTGAAGGCTCGGATTGAAGATCCTCTCTCCTTTCAGATTTAGATCCAGAACGTGATCGACGATGTTGCACCACTCAGATTTTGGGTATTTTTGTTGGGATAACTTCAATAAATAAATTTAGGTAGGTGGCCTAAAATCCAATCCCACAGTCTCATCTTGTCAGGCGTATGCAGTTGTATAAATGTCATGGCATAAATAATTAATTGGTGGTTTGGTTATGCGGTTCTTTGTGAATTGTGGATTTAGTTGAATATGTGTAGATACCCAAAACATGATGTACATGGACATTACATTACTTTTGTGGAAAACAAAATATATAACATTAATCAACACTCAAGGACCATAATAGTTTAGTGTCTTTGGAAACTCAAAACATAATCTTCTAATCATGGTGAAAGATCTTCAACATCTCCCATAAAGATCTTCCCCTTTTTGTTTTCCTACCTAAAACCATTCTTTAAATCCTAGGGAAAGGAAAACATATAAAGGGTGAGATCAAATGCTTAGTAAGGGTAAGCATGGAGAAAATAAAACAAACCACAACTTTTGAAGTTAAAAACATGAATATAATGTTTAAACATCAAAATCTTGAGAAATGAAATAAAGCATGGAAGTAGTAAGGAATAGATCATAATGGAACATCAATCATTATTAAATATCATGGGAATAAAGCATGTAATTGTGGAAAACCATTAATCACTTGATATTATTTTCAAATAATCCAAGGCATTACTGTCAAGGCCATCTTAGTGGACAAAGTCCCTTACTGAATCGAGTTCACTCCTCGTTCCAGTCCTGTATCACTGAACCAGATTAACTTGTCATTCCAGCCATGTCTATCTCATGAGATATAAATCTTTACCCAATGCATTGGAGGTAGATATAGGTCCCGCCCATCTCATGAAGAAATCATTCTCACTTGTGCCACAAAATAAACATAAATCATTCATCTTAATCCAAAGAGTAAAATGGGTTTCATAAACATCATCCCATCATAACATAATCCATATAAAAATATAGATATCATTTCATCATAAGAAAAGT
Organism: Viscum album; assembly: GCA_963277665.1. Classification (NCBI taxonomy): domain Eukaryota; kingdom Viridiplantae; phylum Streptophyta; class Magnoliopsida; order Santalales; family Viscaceae; genus Viscum; species Viscum album. The sequence continues at coordinate 197,477,888 of OY728162.1, forward strand.
GAAACCATGTAAATCATAGAGAAATTATACTTTAAAAATACACATATGAAATAATGTCATCTTAGATGGAAAACGGTTTTGATAAAACACTTCAAATGAATTCTTGAGGAAAATATACTTTCTTCTTCAAAATCATTTTCTTTTCAAAAAATGCCATGAAATTTTAAAAGAAAAGGATTTTTTTTGAAAATAGTTATGAAATATTGTAGAGTAAGCTTCAATAAAATAAGGCGTTATGAAACCGTAAAAATCCATTCATGTTGTATAAGTTAAAAAAACATTCTCCTTGTACTTTTGTCAAAAAAGTCAAAAAGTTCCTCGTATTGTAAACAAAAGAAATATTCCTTCCATAACACAAAGTAAAAGTCAAAGAGGGACAAAAATGACATTATAAATACATGTAATAATATTAAAAATTTTACAAAAAACATTTTATGGGAATGGATGAAAAATATAACCCCAGTAAATACTTACGAAATAACAATCTCAGAAAAAAAACGAGATTGGAAAAGTTATCCCTTACCTTAGGTCTGATATGCTTTGTATGTATCTGAACCTCCTGTGTAATGATTTAAATAATGTCATTGAATTATTATAGAATAATATTCATGGTTATGATATCATATATAGTTCACTCATGACTTTATATTACCCGTTCTTTTGTAAATCCCAGGTTAAAGCAGCGTTTTGGGTTTAATCGTTTCATTTATCGTACGTATTTCGACTTGTTGTTCTTGAAATTATTACATATATCCTGATTTACTTAATTATAGAATTTAAAACATGATTTATATTGAGTATATATTCAGCATATAAATATATATGATATATCGGTAAATGGAATGAAATACACCGTTCATGGAGACGGTAGGTCGTACGTACGCATGAACGTTGTTTTCCTTTCCTTATTGAATTGAATAGAATTAAGTAAATGAAACATATATGTACATAAATCTAGTATCATTATTATGTAATGTATTTGATGATTATTTATTATATATATACTTTATAATCATACTTGAATGGTTAATCATGGAAAATGAATCTCATCGCGTTTGTGGAGACGGTAGTCCGTACGTACGCACGAGTGATGATATCGTTCCCATCATTATTGAATAGAATTGGAGGGAATTATATAATATATTAGAATTAGTATGATGTTATAATAACAATATATAGTCATTCTTTACACCATTATACCCATCCAAGTACGGTGGTGGTGGAGAAATAGACTACACCACAGCGTGGAGACGGTATTCCATACGTACGCACGCGCATTGATTTGGTTTTCCGTAGGATGGATAGAAGGTGAAATGGGGTTTTTTTCATATTTATAATAACATATTAGTATATTAGTGATACTGATATTATAACTTTATAATGAAAAAACTAAAGAAGAAGAAGTTGAAGAAGAAATAAACTTGAAAGAATCGGTAAAAGAGATTACCTCTTCTTCGACGCACCTCTTTTAAGCTTCCTCTTAAGGGACTAGAGTTGGTCTTTTGAGAAGACCAGAATCTCCAGAATGTTGCTATAGAATTGGAGAAGAGAAATGGTCTGGGTATGGCTGAGCTTGAATGCTCAAAGTGTTGTTAAGAGTAGAGGGAGGAGGTGCCCTTATATAGGAGAGGAGAGGGGCACTTTTGGAAACCTTAAAAATATTAATTAATAATAAAATGAAACCCCACTTAAAAACCTCAAAAAAGGACCCAATTCGAAGATGCGATGATATAGGATTGTAATATCATGAATAAATAAAATTTAGACATGTTTTATGTTTATTTTAAACCTTATCAACTTGATTTATCATTATTTAATCTATTTAATTTTATTTGTGGTAACAAACTTTAAAATTTTAAATTGTTATAAATACATACTTAAATGTTTTAAATTTAAAATAATTGGATAATATATAACCATTTAGACCATATAATATTCAATTTGTAGTGTTTCAATATTTTTGTGATTTTTAAATAATTTAATAATATGCTATTTTTAAAAAATATAAATAGTGTCAATTTTGACACTATTCATTATTTCAATTTAAATAATACCCAAAAAAAAGATATGTTCGAACAAAAATATATAATAGATTCCTAACATGTCATATTTCTCAAAAAACTTCATGGGGAACATTAATTTGTTCATATATTATTTATTTTCATATTTTTAAAACCATTTATTTGGTATATATCTTAATAAAATAATTACTACAACATTTTTTAATTATTATTTAATATACTTATTTGTTGCATAAGAATTAAAAATAATATCCTATGATGAAGATAAATATAATACCTTTACTTATAATATGTGTACTCGAATTTATCATGTTAAAATCACCACATTTAAATTGTTATATTTATTAAAATATGAAGGTGAAATCTTTGACATGTTTTAAAAGAAAATAATATAAATATCCTAATTGGTTTTACAAGGTTCCAAATGGTCCACAAATTGACACTTGGATTCTTAGAGTATAGATATACTCGACCAATAATGTTTGGTCAAGTTTCTGGTTTTTTTGATAGGTATTGTTATTTTAATAAAAACTATATTATTGATTTTTTACTAAATAAATAATTTTTTCATCACTATTGTGTCACCATTAATGACAAATATTTAATCCCTAAAAATTATAAATAAATTCACTTGATGTATATAATTTTATAATCTTTCGGGATACTATTCATGTTTGATGTTTCATGAAGTTTATCACTAAATTAAAAATATTATACTTATAAGATTTAAGAGAGTGACTTGTTGTCACTTTCTTTGGTTTTAATAACAATTAAATTATTTTCATGGTCAATAGTCCATAAAATGAATCTAATCTGACCATTATGTGATATGGGTCGAATTTTACTCATATAATAGAATTTTGGCATGTGTTAAGGTAATTTTATAATCTTAGGTTTACCCTTAATTACCCTATTTATCTTCAACTGAAGTGAATAAAAATTAACGTAGTTACTTTTCATAATATCAAAAAATTAAAAGTAACCTATTAACAAAATTTTGATCCACTGAATCCAAATATGGAATCCATTTTTTAAAATTCAAAACACAGAAGTTGTAGTAATTAAACTAAAATTTATCCCGTTGTTGAGAAAATGTGTTTTAAAAGTTAAAACGTTGCAAAAGATTGAAATGTTTTTACTTATGAATTCAGTGTAAAATTAATGCTAATGACATACATTATATTCAGTGGTAAAAATATATTCTATTTATACTTTATAACAATTAAATATTATAATTTACCCATATAAATTATTGCGATGAGAAAAGTTTTTTTTAATTAAAATATAGCATGTTTTTACTATTTACTAAAATATAAAAGTTATCAGAATAATATGAAAAATTTATACTAAGTAAATTTTTATATCTTGATTCAAAATAATAATATTATTTTGTCGAATTGAACTTATAAACATGTCAAAAACCGGATTTAATGTGGGTGCACCTTCAAAAGGCAGCAAAACTGTATTTTTTTAAAAATACTTTTTCTACCCGAAAAATTTATTTTGTTCTCATACCATGTTCTAGAAATGTATAAGATGAATAATAATGTTATAAAATTCAAAATGTAGTTAATATTATTCATAACGTCTAGTTCATAATAATATTATAACAATATATCGTTGTTTAGTGAAACCTAGTATTGCGTACAACACACGCTATCGAGGAAGGTCGCGATTGCATGTAATGCAAGCTAAGTCAAGGTTGCGTGTAGTGAAAGACTCATTTATTGTTCTATACAAAAAAATCTAACCATATTCCAGTTATAAATTGAATATATATATATATATATATACACTCAATGTTGTGTAGAATAACTACTATCAAATAAACTTAAAATTGTGTGTAACACGATCCAAGAAAAGTGTTTTGTATACTACCAGCCAATACAGTGTTGCGTATAGTGCAAGATAATATTGGTGTAGCTTACAAAAAAATACATAAAAGAAATTAAAAAGAATAATTCTCATAAAATCTCGGGTTGTTACATTCTACCCCCCTTAAAATGAATTTCGCCCTCGAAATTCATCGGGGTTATAAATGATTTTCTACTTGAAAGTTTCTTTAACAGAAACCACATCGTAAAAAGGAATACCAAAACATAACTTTAAAAACTAAAGTATTAAACGTAACGGTTACTCAAATTAACTAATCACATGGTTTCTATATAGGAGAACATAGGTGAAAATATTGATGTGGAAGAGAAATCTATCCATCAAGTTCTGATGGAGAGTGGTAGAAAACATGGCTATGAAAAATCCAACAATCACAATGCCATAAATTTTTGATGATCAAAGGTACCATCTAATTCATCAGATATGAGGGCAATATGACAACATTTTTGGTTTTCAAGATCATTTCCCTAATGTTGAAGAATTTTTGAATTAAAAAATTACTTACTTGATTTTGGTACAATCTCATTGTTTTCATTTGTTGAAAAATTTCCACTTCATCTCTTAAAGAAATGAACTTGAATTTGTCATTCTTGAAGTGTTAGCAGATCATGTGACAGAATGATGGGTCATTCCATCTGTCTCAAACAAAATGTTAGCAAAAGTTATCCAATATACATAAGTCCATCTATAGTGAGATTAATCGTATATGGTTCCTAAAATGTACTTATACTTCATATATCATACCACATAATAAATTAAAACTAATTTATACTAACCATGGACTTCATGTAGGCTAGTGGTATGTGATAAAGGCCTGTTGCACTTCGGCTATGGGTTCGATTCCTGCAACCTTGTCCGACGCGATGGGTTTTATTCCTTCCTACAAGTTTTCCTTTTTCTAAAACTATAGTATTATAACATCCCATAAATATCATCAAAAAAAGTTCTATCCTTTAACAATACTAACTTATATCCAACATAATCCATTCCAATCTTTAGGCTTATCTAAAATACTTCTGCACAAGCTCATAGTATAAAGAAAGCAATTACTAGAAATGTCATCTATCGAGCATGTGAATACCATTATTTATCCCCCATATATCATACGATATATCTTGTTGTTCACATTCCAAACATGTGAATACCTTAATCATGTATTCTCCTAAACAATTAATACCCATTGAACCTTAGTGAAAACATGAATTCTGTCAAAGTTAACTCTTTCCACATACCAAAATCGCAAAATTTCTATATACTCAAACCATGATATCAATCATGAGATCATTCCATTTTCTCTTTATCCATTCATTATGCACATATCATCTTCTTTTAAAAAATATTTCAATCACTTTTCATGGTTACCGGTACCATATAATTATTGAAAACCAATACATAGATATTCCAAAATTCAACGATACCATAAATGAGATTCCATGATACTATTTTTAAATCCCATTACTTAAACACTTAATCATTCCACAACATCATTTTCATACTCAACATCACAAATAGTGATCGCATGTGACATCCATTTATCCTTTACCTTTAGAGGTTTCTCACGTCGATCATCATTAACCCTTGGATTATGGAATTGATTAACATAATTCCCCATTTCCTTACACTTGAAGCATTGAAGTGTTGGTGGAGAGTTCTCTATAGTCTTTTCTCTATTCACGTCATTTGAAACCTTTTTCCCATTACTTCGGCACTCAACTGCTTGATGACCTTCTTTTCTACACTTCAAACATTTTCTAGTTCCTTTTAGACAATCTCCACCATGCTTCTTTCCACACCTTGAGCATAAAGAAACATTCATCTTCTTTTCACCATTGTTCTGAGATTTTTCCTTGAAATCCATCTTTCGTTACTTGTCAAAACCATGAGATGGAGATGTAACACCAACTTCCAATTCTACCATGATAGCACAACACACAATTTATTCATAGATACTGAATTCTATTATAGTTAATGCCCTTCGAAGACTTGGTTTTAAGCCACTGAAGAATCGATCAATTTTACTTTCAGGTTGGATGATAAATCCATATGCATACCTTGAAAGCCTTATAAAATTTGCTTCGTATATACCAAAAGATTCACCATCATTTTGCTTAAGCTCACGGAACTCTTTTTCCATCTTTGTTTGAAGAATATGAGGGATGTACTTATTGAAAAACATGTTCTTAAACTCGCCACATTCCATAGATTCAATTTCAACTTGGGGCCTTGTATTCTTAATTAGAGTCCACCACTGGTTTTCTTCATCTTCTAAACGGTAAATAGCCAGAATAAATTTTTCATGTTCTGAAAATCAAAGTATGGAAAATATATTTTCAATGGTACTGGTCCATTTTTCAAAAACAAGTGGATCAGAAGACCCGCTGAAAGAAGGTGTACATTGCATCATGAAGGACTCAATAGAATATTGGTCCATTCTCTACTCATTCGGAAGTCTAGAATGATTCACAGCTTGTTTAAGTATAGAAATAAGATTTTTCACTCCATATCCCATAACATGGGATTGTTCAGAAGGGCAATCTTTTCATTTTCCATTACATTGATCAACATGGTTCCTTCGGGTTCCTACCATCATCTAAAACCCAAAAAATAATTGTGTGAGAGGAAAAAATCATGCTAGGAAAACAACATAATAAAGGGGGAGTACCATAAATATCTAACATCTTAGGTTTAATTCTAATATTGTTACCGTAATTCTAGTACTATAACCTATACTTGTACTTAACCTTAGGGACATCCCTAGACATAACTTAGAAATATCTCTAGGGATTTCACGAAAGTTTTCGCATTCTAGTTGCCATAGGTTAACTAAACCTCCCTCTAATACCAACTGTAGAGACCCCAAACATGACGTACATGTACATTATATTACTTTTTAAGAAAACATAATACATAACAAAAATCAACACTCAAGGACCGTAATAGTTTAATGTCTTTGGAAACACGGAACATAATCTTCTAATCATGGTGAAAGATCTTCAACATCTCCCATAAAGATCTTCCCCTTTTTTTCTTACCTAAAACCTTTCTTTATATCCTGGGGAAAAGAGAATATATAAAGGGTGAACTCAAATGCTCAGTAAGGGTAATAATTTAGAAAATAAAACAAACCATATACTTTTGAACTTAAAAACAAGAACATAATGTTTAAACATTAAAATCTTGAGCAATGAAATAAAACATGGCAGTACGTAAGGCATAGATCATAATGGAACATAAATCATGATTAAATAGAATTTTAATAAAGCATGTAATTGTGGAAAATCATTGATAACTTGATATTATTTAAATAGTATACAAGGCATTACTTCCAAGACCATCTTAGTGGACAAAGTCCCTTACTGAATCGAGTTCACTCTTCATTCCAGTCCTATGTCACTGAACTGGATTAAATTTCTGTTCCAGCCATGTTTATCTCATGAGATATAAATCTTTACCCAATGCATTGGAGGGATATATAGGTCCCACCCATCTAATAAGGAAATCATTCTTACTTGTTCCACAAAATAAACAAAAATCAGTCATCATAACCCAAAGAGTAAATGGGTTTCCTAAACATCATCCCATCATAAAATAATCCATATATAACAAATGGATATCATTTCATCATAAGAAAAGTGAAACCATGTAAATCATAGAGACATTATACTTGAAATATACACATATGAAATAATTTCATCTTAGATGGAAAATTATTTTGATAAAACACATGAAATGAATTATTGAGTAAAATATCCTTTCTTCTTCAAAATCATTTTCTTTTCACAAAATACAAAGCAATTTTAAAAGAAAAGGATTTTGTTGAAAATAGTCATGAAATATTATAGAGTAAGTTTCATGAAAATAAGGCTTTATAAAACCGTAAAAATTTATTCATTCCCTATAAGTTAAAAAACATTCTCCTCATACTTTTGTCGGAAAAGTCAAAAAGTTCCTCGTATTGTAATCAAAAGTAAGATTCCTTCCATAACACAAATTAAAAGTCAAATAGGGGTAAACATGACATTAAACATACATGTAGGAATATTAAAAACTTTATGAAAAAAATTTTATGGTCATTGATGAAAAATATAACCCCAGTAAATACTTACGCAATAACAATCTCGGAAAAAAATTGAGATTGCAAAATTTATCTCTTACCTTAGGTCTGATATGCTTCGTACATATCAAAAAATCATATATAACGATTTAAATAATTTCATTTAATTATTAAAGAATCATATTCATTGTTATAGCAGCGTTTTGGGTTTAATCGTTTCATTTATCGTACATGTTTCGACTTTTTGTTCTTGAAATTATTACATATATCCTGATTTACTTAATTAAAAAATGTAAAACATGATTTATATTGAATATATATTCAGCATATAAATATATATGATAGATCGATAAACGGAATTAAATACACTGTTCATGGAGACGGTAGACCGTACGTACGCATGAATGTTGTTTTCGTTTCCTTATTAAATTGAATAGAATTAAATAAATGAAAAATATATGTACATAAATATAGTATAATTATTATTTAATGTCTTTAATGATTATTTATTATATATATAATTTATAATCATACTTGAATGTTTAATCATGGAAAATGAATCTCATTAGGTTCGTGGAGACCGTAGTCTGTATGTACGCACGAGCGATGATATCGTTCCCATCATTATTGAATAAAATTGGAGTGAATGATATAATATATCACAATAAGTATGATGTTATAATAACTATATATAGTTATTATTTACACCATTATACCAATCCAATTAAGGTGGTGGTGGAAAAACAGATTACACCACGGCGTGGAGACGGTATTCTGTACGTACGCACGCGCGGTGATTTCGTTTTCTGTAGGATGGATATAAGATGAAATGGGTTTGTTTAATATTTATAATAACATATCAGTATATTATTGATACTGATGTTATTACTTTATAATTAAACAATTAAATAAGAAGAATTTGTAGAAGAAAGAAACTTGAAATAATTGGTAGAAGAGATTACCTCTTCTTCGACGCACCTCTTTTAAGTTTCCTCTTAAGGGACTAGAGTTGGTCTTTTGAGAAGACCAGAACTTCAAGAATGTTTCTATGTAATTGTATAAGAGTAATGGGCAGGGTTTGGCCGATATTGAAGGCTCAAAGTGTTTTTAAGAGGAGAGGGAGTAGGTTCCCTTATATAGGAGAGGAGAGGGGCACTTTTGGAAACCTCAAAAATATTATTTAATAATAAAATGAAACCCCACATAAAAACCTCCAAAAATGACTCAATTAGAATATGAGATGATATAGGATTGTAATATTATAAACCAATAAAATTTAGACATGTTTTATGTTTATTTTAAAACTTATCAACTTGATTTATCATTATTTAATCTATTTAATTTTATTTGTGGTAACAAACTTCAAAATTTTAAATTGTTATAAATACAAACTTAAATGATGTAAATTACCAATAATTGGATAATATATAACCATTTAGACCATATAATTTTCAATTTGTAGTTTTTAAATATTTTTGTGATTTTTAAATATTTTAATAATATGTTATTTTTATAAAATATCGATAGTGTCAATTTTGACACTATTCATTATTTGAATTTAAATAAAAACCACACAGAAGATATGTTCGAACAAAAATATATAATAGATTTCTAATAAGTCATATTCATCCAAAAAAATCATGGGGAACATTAATATTTTCATATATTGTTTATTTTAATATTTTTAAAACCATTTATTTGGTATATCTCTTAATAAAATAATTACTACAACATTTGTTTATAATTATTTAATATACATATTTGTTGCATAAAAATTAGAAATAAAATTCTATGATGAAGATAAATATAATTACTTCCCTAATAATATTTTTACTCTAATTTATCATATTAAAATCACAAAATATAAATTGTTATATTTATTAAATTATGATGGTGACATCTTTGACATCTTTTAAAATAAAATACTATAAATGTCCTAATCAGTTTTATAAGGCTCCAAATGGTCCACAAATCGACCCTTGGATTCTTGGAGTACATATATACTCGTCCAATAATGTTTGGTCAAGTTTCTGGTCCTTTTGGTAGGTATTGTTATTTTAATTAAAACTATATTATTGATTTTTCACTAAATAAACAATTTCTGTATCACTATTGTGTCACCATTAATGACAATTATTTAATACCTAAAAATTTCAAATAAATTGACATGATGTAGATAATTGTATTATCTTTCTATATACTATTCATGTTTGATGTTTCATGAAGTTTATCACTAAATTAAAATTATTATACTTATAAGATTTCAGAGAGTGACATGTTGTCACTTTCTTTGGTTTTAATAAACAATAAAATATTTTCATGGTCAATAGTCCATAAAATGAATCTAATATAACCCCTAGGTGATATGGGACGAATTTTAGTCATCCAATCAAATTTTAGCATGTTTTAGGGTAATTTTATAATCTTAGGTTTACCCTTAATTATCCGATTTATCTTTAACTGAAGTAAATAAAATTACCGCAGTTACAATTCATAATATCAAAAAAATTAAAGTAACCTATTAACATAATTTGGACCCACTGAATCCAAATATGGAATCCATTTTTCAAAATTCAAAACATATAATTTGCAGTAATTAAATTAAAATTTATCCCGTTGTTGAGAAAATGGGTTTTAAAAGTTAAAACGTTGCAAAAGATTGAAATGTTTTTACGTATGAATTTAGTGTAAAATTAATGCTAATGGCTTACATTATATTAAATAGTAAAAATATATTCTATTTATACTTTATAACCATTCAATATTATAATTTACCCATATAAATTATTACGATGAAAAAAGTTGTTTTTAATTAAAATATAGCGTGTTTTTACTATTCATTAAAATATAAAAGTTATCAGAATAATATGATAAATTTATCCAAAGTAAATTTTTATATCATGATTCCAAATAAGAATTTTATTTTGTAAAATTTAACATATAAACATGTCAAAAACTATATTTAAATTGGGTGCGCCATCAAAATGCGGCAAAACTGCATTTTTTTGAAAAATACTTATTTTACCCGAAACATTTATTTTGTTCTCATACCATGTTCTAATAAATGTGTAAGATGAATAATAATGTTATAAAATTAAAAAAGTAGTTAATACTATTTATAATGGCTAGTTCATAATAATATTATAACAATATATCGTTGTTTAGTGAAACCTAGTATTGCGTACAACACACGCTATCGAGGAAGGCCGTAATTGCGTGTAATGCAAGCCAAGTCAGGGTTGCGTGTAGTGAAAGACTCCTTTGTTTTTGTGTATAACAAAATCTAACCATATTCTAGTTATACATTGAATATATATATATACACACTCAATGTTGCGTAAAATAACTACTATCAAACAAACTTAAAATTGTGTGTAACACGATCCAAGAATAGTGTTGTGTATACTACAAGCAAATACGGTGTTGCGTATAACGCAAGATAAACTTGGTGTAGCGTACAAAAAAAGACATAAAATAAATTAAAAATAATAATTCTCATAAAATCTCAGGTTGTTAAATTCTATGCCCCTTAAATTGAATTTCACCCTCGAAATTAATCGGGGTTATAAATGGTTTTCTACTTGAAAGTTTCTTTAATAGAATCCACATCGTAAAAAGAAATACCAAAACATAACTTTAAAAACTAAAGTATGAAATGCAACGGTAACCCAAATTAACTAATCATTGGGTTTCCATATAGGAGAACATAGGTGAAAATATGGATATGGAAGAGAAATCTAACCATCAAGTTCTGATGGAGAGTCGTAGAGAACAAGGCTATGAAAAATCCAACAATCACAAAGCCATAAATTAGTGATGATCTATAGTACCATCTGATTCATCAGATATGAGGGAAATATGAAAACATTTTTGGTTTTCACGATCATTTCCCTAATGTTGAAGAATTTTTGAATTGAAAAAAATACTTACTTGATTTTGGTACAATCTCACTGTTGTTCATTCCTTGAACAATTTCCACTTCGTCTCTTAAAGAAATGAAGTTGAATTTTTCATTCATGAAGTGTTAACAGATCATGTGATAGAATGATGGGTCATTCCATCTATCTCAAACAAAAGGTTAGAAAAAGTTATCCAATATACATAAGTCCGTCTATAGTGTGATTAATCGTATATGGTTCCTAAAATGGACTTATACTTCATATATCATACCACATAATAAATTAAAACTAATTTATACTAACCAGGGACTTCCTGTAGGCTAGTGGTATGTGATAAAGGCCTGTCACACTTCGGCTGTGGGTTCGATTCCCGCAACCTTGTCCAACGCGATGGGTTTTTGCCCATCCTACAGGTTGTCCTTTTTCTAAAACTACACTGTTATAACATCCCATAAATAATATTGAAAAAATTTATATCCTTAAACAATACTAACTTATATCCAACATAATCCATTCCAATCTTTAGACTTATCTAAAATACTTCTTCCCAAGCTCATAGTATAAAGAAAACAATTACTAGAAATGTCATCTACCGAGCATGTGAATACCATCATTTATCCCCCATATATCATACGATATATCTTGTTGGTCACATTCCAAACATGTGAATAGCTTAATCATGTATTCTCTTCAAAAATGAATACCCACTGAACCTTAGTGAAAACAAGAATGCTGTAAAAATTTACTCTTTCCACATAGCAAATCCCAAAATTTCTATATACTCAAACCATGATATCAGTCATGAGCTCATTTCATTTTCTCTTTATCCCTTCATTATGCACATATCATCTTCTTTCCAAAAATATTTCAATCACTTTTCATGGTTACTGGTACTATATAATTATTTAAAACCAATACATAGATATTCCAAAATACAATGATGCCATAAATTAGATTCCATGATACTATTTTGAAATCCCATTACATAAACACTTAATCATTCCACAACATCATTGTCTTACTCAACATCACAAATAGTGATCGAATGTGACTTCCCTTTATCCTTTTACTTAATAGGTTTCTCATGTCGATCATCATTAACCATTGGATTAAGTCATTGATTAACATAATGCCCCATTTCCTTTCACTTGAAGCATTGAAGTGTCCGTGAAGAGTTCTCTATAGTCTTTTCTCTATTCACGTCATTTGAAACCTTTTTCCCATTACTTCGGCACTCAGCTGCTCAATGACCTTATTTTCCACACTTGAAACATTTTCTGGTACCTTTTAGACAATCTTCGCCATGCTTCTTTCCACACTTTGAGCATGAAGAAACATTCATCTTCTTTTCACCATTGTTCTGAGATTTTCCTTGAAATCCATCTTTCATTTCTTGTCAAAACCATGAGATGGAGATGTAAAACCAAATTATAGTTCTAACTTGATAGCACAACGCACAATTTCTTCATAGATAATGAAGTCTCTTATAGTTAATTCCCTTTGAAGACTTGGTTTTAAGCCACCGAATAATCAATCAACATTAATTTCATGTTGGATGATAAAGCCAGATGCATACCTTGCAATCCTTGTAAAATTTTCTTTTTATATACCAACAGATTCATTGTCCTTTTGCTTAATCTCGAGGAACTCCTTTCCATCTTTGTTCGAAGAATACGAGGAAAGTACTTATTGGAAAACAAGTTCTTGAACTCTCCCATTCCATATATTCAATTTCATCTTGGGGCCTTGTATTTTTAATTAGATTCCACCACTGGTCTGCTTCACCTTCTAAATGGTAAATATCCAGAATAAATTTTTCATGTTCTGAACATCATAGTATGGATAATATCTTTTCAATGGTATTGATTCATTGTTTAGCAACAAGTGGGTCAGAAGACCCACTAAAAGAAGGTGGACATTGCCTCATGAAGGAATCAATAGAATATTGGTCCATTCTTTGCTCATTCAGAAGTCTAGAATGATTCATATCTTGTGTAAGTATAGAAATAAGATTTTTCACTCCATATCCCATAACATGGGTTTGTTCAGAAGGTAAATATTTGCATTTTCCATTACATTGATCAACACGGTTCCTTCGAGTTCCAACCATCGTCTAAAACCCAAAAATAATAGTGTGAGAGGCAAAAATCATGCTAGGAAAACGACATAATAAAGCGGGAGTACCATAAATATCTAACATCTTAGGTTTAATTCTAATATCATTACTGTAATTCTAGTACTATAACCTATACTTATACTTAACTTTAGGTACATCCCTATACATACCTTAGAAATATCTCTAGGTATTTCACTAATGTTTTCACATCCTAGTTTCCAAAGGTTAACTAAACCTCCCTATGATACCAACTGTAGAGACCCCAAACTTGACGTACATGGACATTACATTAATTTTGAGTAAAACATAATACATAACAAAAATAAACACTCAAGGACCATAATAGTTTAGTGTCTTTTGAAACTCGGAACATAATCTTCTAATCATGGTGAAAGATCTTCGACATCTCCCATAAAGATATTCCTCTTTTTGTTTTCTTACCTAAAACATTTCTTTATATCCTAAGGAAAAGAAAACATATATAGGGTGAGCTCAAATGCTCAGTAAGGGTAAGAATGGAGAAAATGAAATAAACCATATACTTTTGAACTTAAAAACATAAACATAATGTTTAAACATAAAAATCATGAGCAATTAAATAAAACATGGAAATATGTAAGGCATAGATCATAATGGAAATTCAATAATGATTAAATAGCATGGTAATAAAGCATGTAATTGTGTCAAAAAATTAAGCACTTGATATGATTTCCATAGTAGCCAAGCCATTACATCCAAGACCATCTTAGTGTACAACGTCCCTTACTGAATCAAGTTCACTCCTCATTCCAGTCATGTATTACAAAACTGGATTAACTTGCTATTCCATCCATGTCTACCTCATGAGATATATATCTTTACCCAATGAATTGGAGGTAGATATAGGTCCCACCCATCTCATAATGAAATCATTCTTACTTGTTCCACAAAATAAACATAAATCATTCATCATAACCCAAAGCGTAAAATTGGTTTCCTAAACATCATCCCATCATAAAATAATCCATATAAAACAAATGGATATAATTTCATCATAAGAAAAGTGAAACTATGTAAATCATAAAGACATTATACTTGAAACATACACATATGAAATAATTTCATCTTAGATGGAAAATGATTTTGATAAAACACATGAAATGAATTTTTTGAGGAAAATATCCTTTCTTCTTCAAAATCATTTTCTTTACACAAAATGCCATGAAATTTTAAAAGAAAATGATTTTGTTGAAAATAGTCATGAAATATTGTAGAGTAAGTTTCATGAAAATAAGGCATTATAAAACCATAAAAATCCATTCATGCCCTATAAGTTAAAAAACATTCTCCTCGTACTTTTGTTGGAAAAGTCAAAAAGTTCATCGTATTGTAAACAAAAGTAACATTCCTTCCACAACACAATGTAAAAGTCAAAGAGGGGTAAAAATGACATTAAAAATACATGTAAGAATATTAAAAACTTTATTAAAAACATTTTATGGGCATCGATGAAAAATATAACCTCAGTAAATACTTACGAAATAATAATCTCGTAAAAAACGAGATTGGAAAAGTTATCCCTTACCTTAGGTCCGATATGCTTCGTACGTATCAGAACCTCCTGTATAATGATTTAAATAATGTCATTGAATTATTATAGAATCATATGCATTGTTATTATATCATATATGGTTCACTAATGACTTTATTTTACCCGTTCTTTTGTAAATTCCATGTTAAAGTAGCGTTTTGGGTTTAATTGTATCATTTATCATACGTGTTTCGACTTTTTGTTCTTGAAATTATTACGTATATCCTGATTTACTTAATTCCAGAATGTAAAACCCAATTTTTATTTAATATATATTCAGCATATAAATATATATGATAGATCGATAAACGAAATGAAATACACCGTTCATGGAGACGGTAGGCCGTACGTACGCATGAACATTGTTTTCGTTTCCTTATTGAATTGAATAGATTTAAGTAAATGAAACATATATGTACATAAATATAGTATCATTATTATTTAATTTCTTTCATGATTATTTATTATATATATACTTTTTAATCATACTTTAATGGTTAATCATGGAAAATGAATCTCATCACGTTCGTGGAGACGGTTGTCCGTACGTACGCACGAGCGATGATATCGTTCCCATCATTATTGAATAGAATTGGAGTGAATGATATAATATATCAGAATCATTATGATGTTATAATAACTATATATAGTTATTATTTACACCATTATACCCATCCAAGTAAGGTGGTGGTGGAAAAACCGACTACACCACGGCGTGGAGACGGTATTCCGTACGTACGCACGCGCGGTGATTTCATTTTCTGAAGGATGGATAGAAGTTGAAATGGGGTTGTTTCATATTTATAATAACATATCAGTATATTAGTGATACTGATGTTATTACTTTATAATTAAACAATTAAATAAGAATAAGTTGAAGAAGAAAAAAACTTGAAAGAATCGGTAGAAGATATTACCTCTTTTTCAACGCACCTCTTTTAAGCGTCCTCTTAAGGGACTAGAGTTGGTCTTTTGAGAAGACCAGAACCTCCAGAATATTTATAGGGAATTGTAGAAGATAAATGGTCAGGTTTTGGCTGATATTGAAGGCTCAAAGTATTTTTAAGAGGAGAGGGAGGAGGTGCCCTTATATAGGAGAGGAGAGGGGCACTTTTGGAAACCTTAAAAATATTAATTATTAATAAAATAAAACCCAACTTAAAAACCTCAAAAAATGACTCAATTATAATATGGGATGATATATTATTATAATATCATCAACCAATAAAATTTATACATGTTTTATGTTTATTTTAAACCTTATCAACTTGATTTATCATTATTTAATCTATTTAATTTTATTTGTGGTAATAAACTTCAAAATTTTAAATTGTTAATAATACATACTTAAATGTTGTAAATTTCCAATAATTGGATACTATATAACCATTTAGACCATATAATTTTCAATTTGTAGTTTTTAAATATTTTTTGTGATTTTTAAATAATTTAATAATTTGTTATTTTTATAAAATATCAATAGTGTCAATTTTGACACTATTAATTATTTGAATTTAAATAAAAACCACACAGAAGATATGTTCAAACCAAAATATATAATATATTTCTAACATGTCATATTCATCAAAAAAATTCATGGGGCACATTAATTTTTCATATATTGTTTATTTTAATATTTTTAAAACCATTTATTTGGTATATCTCTTAATAAAATAATTACTACAAAAAAATTTTATAATTATTTAATATAATTATTTGTTGCCTAAAAATTAAAAAAAATCCTATGATAAAGATAAATATAATAAATTTCCTAATAATATTTTTACTTGAATTTATCATATTAAAATGACAACATTTAAATTGTTATATTTATTAAATTATGAAGGTGACATCTTTGACATCATTTAAAAGAAAATAATATAAATGTCCTAATCAGTTTTATAAGGTTTCAAATGGTCCAAAAATAGACCATTGGATTCAGTATAGATATACTCAACCAATAATGTTTGTTCAAGTTTCTGTTCCTTCTGATAGGTATTGTTATTTTGATAAAAACTATATTATTGATTTTTCACTAAATAAATAATTTCGGCATCACTATTGTGTCACCATTAATGACAATTATTTAATCCCTAAATATTATAAATAAATTTAAATGATGTAGATAATTTTATTATCTTTCTGGAGACTATTCATGTTCGAAGTTTCATGAAGATTATCACTAAATTAAAATTATTATACTTATAAGATTTAAGAGAGTGACATGTTGTCACTTTCTTTGGTTTTAATAAAAAATAAAATATTTTCAATGTCAATAGTCTATAAAATGAATATAATCCGACCCTAAGGTGATATGGGTCGAATTTTAGTCATCCAATAGAATTTTGGCATGTTTTAGGGTAATTTTATAATCTTAGGTTTACCCTTAATTACCTGATTTATCTTTCACTGAAGTAAATAAAAATTACCATAGTTACTATTCATAATTTCAAAAAAATAAAAGTAACATATTAAAATAAATTGAGCCAACTGAATCCAAATATGGAATGCATTTTTCAAAATTCAAAATATAGAATTTGCAGTAATTAAATTCAAATTTATCCCATTGTTGAGAAAACGGGTTTTAAAAGTTAAAACGTTGCAAATGATTGAAATGTTTTTACTTATGAATTCAGGGTAAAATTAATGCAAATGACTTAAATTATATTAAATGGTAAAAATATATTCTATTTATACTTTATAACCATTCAATATTGTAATTTACCCATATAAATTATTGCAATGAAAAAAGTTGTTTTTAATTAAAATATAGTGTGTTTTTACTATTCATTAAAATATAAAAGTTATCAGAATAATATGATAAATTTATCCAAAGTAAATTTTTATATCCTGATTCCAAAAAAGAATTTTATTTTTTCAAATTGAAATTATAAACATGTCAAAAACTTTATTTAAAGTGGGTGCGCCATCAAAAGGTGGCAAAACTGCATTTTTTTTGAAAAATACTTATTTTACCCGAAAAAATTATTTTGTTCTCATACCATGTTCTAGAAAATATATAAGATGAATAATAATGTTATAAAATAAAAAATTTAGTTCATACTATTCATAACGGCTAGTTCATAATAATATTATAACAATATATCATTGTTTAGTGAAACCCGGTATTGCGTACAACACACGCTATCGAGGAAGGTCATGATTGCGTGTAATGCAAGCCAAGTCAGGGTTGTGTGTGGTGAAATACTCCTTTGTTGTTGCGTATAACAAAATCTAACCATATTCCAGTTATACATTGAATATATATATATATATATACACTCAATTTTAAGTAGAATAACTACTATCAAACAAACTTAAAATTGTGTGTAACACGATCCAAGAATAGTGTTTTGTATACTACAAGCTAATACAGTGTTGCGTATAGCGAAAAATAATATAGGTGTAGCATACAACAAAATACATAAATGAAATTAAAAGGAATAATTCTCATAAAATCTCGAGTTGTTACAATATGGGTGAGAGTTATGATGGAAGGATAAAGATGATTAAACATTTGAATATGGTTGTATATGTGAATTGGATATTTGATATGAAAAAGGGTTGTGGGACATGGACTAATGCTCCTAATACCCACAGAGGTTCTAGACATGACGTTCTAGAAACAATGACATGGTTGAAATTGATATTTTATGGGACAAGGACTGATTCTCCAAATAACCATGGGGTTGTGAGACAAGGACTGATGATCCAAATACTCACATGTGTGCTAGACATGATGTTCTACACTATTTCATTTATTTTATACTATGGTTTCATTTGGATATTCATAAACTTAATATTGTGACATAGTAATTATGAATTGAATAGGGGAAATGGTTTAGGCTCCTACACAGGCCGAAGCAGGAATCGTATTTTGTGTGTTCTCAGGAACTTGGATGTTTAACATATTAAAGAAAGGTTAATTGGATAAATATAATTTTTTCCCTATTATCATGCTTTATTATTAATGCAACTGCATACACTGATTATGAATGGATTTGTTTTTGAAACTTTTGGTGGTTATCTACTCAGTCGTACTCAAACCCTACCTGGGCTTCCTGATTAGTACCCGAATAGAATTTGTTATTACAAGACATGAGAAGGGCTAGAGCCCTGGTTAGAGTGCTGCTTGGGGTTGGAGAATGGAAGAGGGAACCAGACGTGGATCGGGACCTGTTTGGAGTCGTTGTGTCTTTACTTTCAGTTTCATTGTAGACACTTAGCACTTGCACAGTCATGGCATGTTTTCCCTTTCTATTGAGTATTGTATTTCAGTTTTTGATTATGCTAGTGACATTGTACTGTTATATTTATATGAATTTCTGCTATTTCTTGGTTACTTCCACTGGTGTTTCATTCTGATAACAGAGGGTGTCACGAACCGGGCCGGGTCCCCATCCGACCCGGTGCCCGACCCAGTCCGTGACATGGCCTGAAAGGTGTTCCCAATCCCCACGGGCTAGCACAAGGTCCTAGGTATCAAAAATAAAACATGGGAACAATTTACCCAAATTAAACATATTAAAATGACCAACAAATACTAAAAATTCCGCTTTGATAAATTCAATCAAACATTCCCTTAACAACTTTCAAATTTTATGATTTGCAACGTTAGAAAAAACCACAAATTTCCATGATAGAGGAGTAAAAAAACTCTATAACAAACCCCCATACTATAAGAGAGGTGCAACATCCACAAGCTACGACCAAGGACCTACCAGAGAAGGCCACTAACAACTCGAACCACCATTGCTGAGAACGATTCCTTAACCTGAAATACACAAGAAACAAGGTCTACATACACCCATAGGTGTATGTAGAGTGTGATCCAAAGGCCCAGTAGGATGTCACCCAATAAAATGGTTCCACGCCAAAACATCAAAAAAATAATTTAACATGCTGATTTAAACCATACTTTTAAAATTCATTCAAGGAAAACATTTAAAAAATGAAAGTGAAAAGGGAAGAGTGCTGAAAGAAAAAAAATCATTTCACAATACTAATTTAAAATGGAAGAAAAAATTTATAAATAACATGCACATACTAAAGTGGTCCTCAATATTCCGACGAAAGGCACCACACCATGAATAGTAGAGCACTACGGGTAAATCCCCTAAGGTTTATCTAGCTCGAGTGGGACCCTAGAACATCGTGTATCGGTGAAACGTGTCTTAGAAACAACGACCCTTAGAAAACGTGTTTTAGAAGACCACGAACCTCAGAAAATTTGTCTTAGAAGACCACGACCCTCAGTAATTCATATGTTTAGTTTGTGTTGTAATCGTCAATCTAGCTAAGTGAAACAGTGACAATACCACTCCGGATCACTAGTGCACTAGTTCTAGTCCTCCCACCTAGATACCCGGGGGTTTCCCTTGTGCTCAATCAAGTTTCACATTCACATAGTATATTTTGTTCTCATATCGCTAACCAAAAAAGATATTTCACACAAAATTCACCATTTTCATACCCAAACAACATTTCAAAAACTCACACACACCAAAATACCTTTCCAAAAATATATTTTTCATTACATAATCTTTTCGAAAATCCCCATTTCACAACACTCAAATAAGCACATAAACAATTCGCACAACATAGAAAGCATTATTTAAATAACACAACACGGGACAACACAAATAAACACACCAAATAACAAATAGAAGAGTTGTTCAGACCACTTTCTTAATAAATTGTCCTTTAAAATAGTTTCACACCAACTACACAATTACTTGAACCATCTCCTCCTCTTATAAAACACCACCAAGAAACATAAGAAGGGTTTACACCAAAACATGTTTCATTTTACATAAAAAAATACTACTTAAAAAATGAACACTTATTCAAATCCTTAAAAAATACCACTTTCACGCCATATAAATAAGTCAACAAATCATTTGAGCTATCTATGAAATCATTTTAAAAAAACCCAAGAAGACTCCATACCAAAAAACACTTTGAAGAAGCCACCATTATTTACAAGACCCCATTTTTTTCACAAAAAAAAACCAATCCAACATGCTTAAAATGATTCACTACGCATTAAAAATTCACATTTTGACATACAGAACACAATTACCCTTAAAAAATAAGTTCCCACCAACCAAACATCACCTAGAATCCAAATTGAAAACATTTCACCAAAACAACACATATTTTTACACGTAAAGACCATTTTAAAATCAATATAACACTCAACTATTCTAGAACCTCATTTTCACCATATAAACAATTGATTAAACAATTTTAGGATTTACACCAATAAGGTCAAAATGAAAAACATGATCATTTCTAAAGAAAGTGAAATTTCCATAATGCATTCATGTCAAATAATTTTTAAAACACATTTCACCCAACCTATACAGCACAACTAATCATTTATACAACAAAAAACATACAAACAACAAGACTATACTATTTCGGAAATTCAATTTCATCAAACGAGCATGCAAAACCATTCTAAACATAGATCGCATCACAAAATTAAATCAGTGAACATATTAAATTAAATAAACAAGAAAATTAAATTATCTAAGAGATTTCGAGGCATGGAACCACCTACCTCGGGTGTCGAAGACCCCAACACTCGGCGCGAAACTTTAATAGCTTGTCGTTTTCACCACAAAGAACCTAATGTGAACATGAAAACATGAATTTGAAATGAAAACATCAAGTTAAAACCCCCAAAATTTGAACATAAACCCATTGAAACAAAAAAAACAACAAAACTCAAAAGAATAAAACACCAAGGAGAAAGAAATAACCAAGGGAGGGGGTCGACGCCGGTGACCAGTGGATAGCAGCAAGCCGGGAGGAGGAAATGAGTGGTGTGCGCAAGATGAGGCTGGTGGGTTTGTTCTGACAAAGGATCAGGGGCGGATTTGAGGAGCAAGCGGATCGAGAGGGTGATGGCATGGCGGCTGGTTGGGTGGAGTTGGGAGGGGCGCACAGGGTAGAGGGCAGGGGTGCAGCACGCAGGGTGGATCCGGGAGGAGGAGGTAATGCTGGATGGAGGTGCGGCACAACAGGCAGGTTGCCAAATAGGAGGGGCAGGGGCAGCGCAGCAGGGTTCCAGGGGGTGCAACACAAAGTGGAGGT
Organism: Viscum album; assembly: GCA_963277665.1. Classification (NCBI taxonomy): domain Eukaryota; kingdom Viridiplantae; phylum Streptophyta; class Magnoliopsida; order Santalales; family Viscaceae; genus Viscum; species Viscum album. The sequence goes on from OY728162.1 coordinate 197,500,542, forward strand.
GAGGATGTGGGGGGGGGGGGCGAGTGGGCTGGTGAGGGTGCACTGGCAGGGGCTCCACCGAGAGGGAAGAGAGGGAGGGTCGGTGATGGAGGTGGGATCTAGGTGAGTCCAGGGGGGGTTGCGGGATAGAAATCAGGAGGGGTAAGGGGGAGTACCTAAAAACCCTAAGGAAAGAATAATAATCAAAATAAAAAAGCAAAATTAAAATAAGATGAAAAACCAATATTAAACCAATAAATAAAATAATAATAATTATAATCATACCACTAATAACTTAATTAAATAATTAACAAAATAATAAAATTAATTATGATAATAATAATAAAACTAAAACAAGTATAATAATAATAAATAAAATAACATAATTATCATCATTAATATAAATAATAATAATACTCAACAATAATTAATAATATCCTCAAATAATAATATTATCATTATCTGTAAAACAATTCTCTAAAGTTTGTTAAACTTATTTCCATTTTATTTCTACTTCATTATTCATTATTATTTCATTATCCTATTAGGTTTTTAACTAATTTTGAATGTTGGGCAGACCACACAGTCTCAGAACCGTGCCCTACTCATGCGTCCGATGATGAAAAACTCAAAACACTCATAATAATAATAATAATAATAATAACAAACTAAAATATGAATAAGGATTTCAATAATGATAAGAATAATAAAACCCAATTAATAGTATTAAAATAAAATAAAATGGTATATCAATAATGAAAATAATAATAATTATTATTATATCTCTGAATAACATTATTATTATTATCTTTAAAAAAACTCTTATTTTATTTGGTTTTTATTTCATCACACTATTAATTTTATTGCTTTATTATTAATCCATTTTATGTCATTAATTGACCATCGATCAGGGTGTGAGGAGAACCGGGCGAGGTCGCGTGACAACCCAGGCAAGGTCGTGCGCCTTTGACCGCGGTGCACTAGACATAGTCAAGGCCAAAACATTCGGTTTCTAAATAAGAAATTCTGAAATTTTAAGTCGGGTCTTGACGAAAACTACCTGATGCCAAATAAAAATAATGAAATAACTTATTTAAAGATGATGGGTGTGACAATTCTCCCCACCATAAAGCTTTCCGTTCCCAGAAAGCCACAACTAAGGCTGAGACCCAACGTAAGAAACGAAACCCCCTTAAGGGCCAAAGAGGATCCATATGAAAACAAGCAAAAATAGGAAAATGAATCGTTCTCAGAGAAGGTGACTAAAATGAAAAACTCAAGAAACACGTAAAAAGACTTTATGATATGTGTCACCCACCCTAAAGAGCTAAAACACCACCAGTTGACTAATTAAGGATAGTAACTCGCACCCACAGAAACCAACTTCACAAGCTGAAACATCTCAAGAACTGTTGAAAAAAACCAAGTCATTTGACAGGGATGAACAAACAAGGTAATGCACGACCCAAGAGTACTCTTATCACCTATCGCCCAATTATCTCTAGGAACTGAACTACAATGTCAACATGGGAAAATCCCTAAGGGGATCCCCACCATTAGAAACTTACCGACACCTGAGACAAAACTAGAAAATCGATACGAGGAGGTCGGGGCAGACTCCCCACCATTATGAAAAATGCCAACACTAATTTATTCTAGAGACTTTCGAGTGAGACTTGTTGTGCGTCTCCCCACCATTAGGATTGATGAAAGATACAAAAAATGGGAATTTCCCGATAGTGACCAAACACCCCACCACAAGGGGCAGGGAGGGTCGGGCCCAACTACCGGGCATCAAAACCACAACCGCAGAAAGAACAACATCACTACATCCCTGAATGATAACTATTCAACTTTGCGACCGGTTTACCCAAAATACCCTATAAGGACCACTAAAAGCAATTACACCTAGTGGAATTCAACCCCAAAGACTTTAAGGTACAAGACGACCGCACTTCCTCGTAGCCACAGAATCCTCATGCAGCCAGACGAGTCATTCGGAATGGAACAACTACAGGAAAATTTTTAAACAACCTTCAACTCCAACATCGATAATAGAAATAAGGTCAAGATCTCATACACCCTCGGGGTTCCTGACCGCGTTCCAGCTTTACTCTGAGGCATATGGATAGAGTTCTGATGTTCAAATCATCTCATGCCTCGTAGTCAGGCATTAAAATTCTTGAATGGATATTCTCCCTTTGGTTTCACACGCAACCACGCCGCAATTGAGACAACACCGAAAAACACAACACACTACGACATCCAACTACTTTCTCACGACACATCAACCAAAATAGAGGTTTAGATGATCCACATGCATTCCCTATTCACCTTAACCAAGAAAATTAAGAAAGGAAGATGGATGACAATACTCCTCTTTTGACAGAAAAATAAAAACTCCCTAAGAGGAGGATGCACTCCTTTAAAAACAAGGATTCTCAAAGGGTTCTACGAAATCCACCTTTTCTCTTTAAGAGAACCGACGATACAGACGTAACCAAACATGTCCCTTGGAGTCGATCGGAGCACTACAAACCTTTTAAGACATCGGTCGGCATAGATAATTCCGAACCGCCTTCACCCTTCCCCGTTGGAATTCCTTTCACCATTTCCTAGGGAACCTTCAAACACAACAATGCCAAACTTCATACACGACAACTCACACAACTCAAAGAGACAAAAAATCCCTTCAACTCCCCTCGCATATGTCATCCCGCTGCGAAAGGATCTATTTAGTGGTAAAAAGGAGAGTTGGGTTCAATTGTAGAATTCAAGAAGAGAGTCCTCTGATCAACTGGAGGTCCAGCCAATGGTGAATTTCCCATGGCTACACATCAATCGCATGTAAACTCTTTATGGGGTGGAATACACTAATCAAGAAAGAAAAACATGGAAGCAACCAAAGTGGTCCAATGGTCATGATATACCACAAGCGAACATTGGACGTGTAGGGGGAACCACTATAAGGCCTTCCTGAAGCACTTTTCAAAATAATTCACTAACTACATGTTTCCATACAAACTTACAATTAAGAATTCAAACTCAAAACACAAATCATTAATAGAAGATCCTCGACTCAAAACACATCACATTTGACATTTCCAAAACCCAAGGACACACCACACAATAACCGGTTACTAAAACACAAAATTACCATTTAACAAATCTTAAAAAATTGGTTGGGTTGCACAAACACCAATGGTGTCCCATGGGCCTCGCACATTCATGTCCTCGTGCCACACTGGTACTTGACTCATGTCCATCCAGGCACTCATATGATCGTGCCATTAACCATTTCTCCTTCCATATATTCCCATGCTTGTGGTTTACCATGAGAACATCAAGGTTCAAAACCAAACCTTTCCATTTTTCAAAATCAAAACATTCAACCCACACATTTCAAACCTTAAACATCATTTTATTTTTAAAGTGATTCATTTCAAAACATTTTTCAGGACCAAATCATTTTTACCTTAAAAACCAGATTTCCATGAATCCAAAACAAAGATATGGGGAACGATGCAAGAGGGAAATAGTGTCAGCAGGTGACTGGAACATATGGTTGGCGGCCACACGCCAATTATGCCACCGCCATAGAGGTTATTTTAGGACAACATCCCCGGATCCACATGGCTTTCCAGACCCTGCGAGCTCACTGGGACCACTGAACCTACTCCTTTTCCATTTCCCCTAAACAAAATTAACCACACAGACCAAAGATGTAGACAAACCTCATCTTACTTTAGTAACTCGAGTCCCGCCATGAGGTGTGTTGGCCAGGCACCTTGCATGTATCTAGAACGTCGAGTTCCAACAACCTCAACTCCAGTCTACCATGACTCTATCCCAAAATATCATGACCCAAGAAAGAAAACCTACCCTCTGATACCATTTTTTCATGAACCAGGCTGGGTCACCATCCGACCTAGTGCCCGACCCAGTTCGCGACATAGCCCGAAGGGCGTTCCCGATCCCCACGGGCGGGCACAAGTTCCTGGGTATCAAAACTAAAACATGGGAACTATTTACCTAAATGAACATAATAAAATGAACAAAAAAACTAAAAATTCATATCTGATAAATTCAATCAAACATTCCCTTAACAACTTTCAAATTTAATGATTTACAACGTTAGAAAAAATCACAAAGTTCTACAACAAAGGAGTAAAAAAACCCTATAACAAACCCCCACACTACAAGAGAGGTGCAACATCCACAAGCTAGGACCAAGGACCTGCATGAGAAGGACACTAACAACTCGAACCACTATCACTGAGAACGATGCCTTAACCTGAAATACACAAGAAAAAAGGTCTACATACGCCCATAGGTGTATATAGGGTGTGAGCCAAAGGCCCAGTAGGACGTCACCCAATAAAAGGGTTCTATGGAAAAACATAAAAAAGATAATTTAGCATTCTTATTTAAATTATACTTTTAAAATGCTTGTAAGGAAGACTTTTAAAAACTGAAAGTGAAAAGGAAAGAGTACTGAAAGAAAGAAAAAACCATTTCACAATAATACTTTAAAACGGAAGAGGAAATTTATAAAGAACATGCACACACTCAAGTGGTCCTCCATATACCAACGGAAGGCACCACACCAAGAATAGTAGAGCACTGCAGGTAAATCCCCTAAGGTTTATCTAGCTCGAGTGGGACCCTAGAACCTCATGTCTCAGTGAAACGTGGCTTAGAAACCACGACCCATAGAAAACGTGGCTTAAAAGACCAAGACCCTAAGAAAATGTGGCTTAGAAGACCACGACCCTCAGTAATTCATTTGTTTAGTTAGTGTTGCAATCTTCAATACAGATAAGTGAAATAGGGATGATACCACTCTGGATCACTAGCGCACTAGTTTTAGTCCTCCCACCTAGATACATGGGGTTTCTCTTGTGCTCAATCAGGTTTCACATTCACATAGTATATTTCTTTCTCATATCGCAGACCAAACAAGATATTGCACACTAAAGTCACCATTTTCATACCCAAACAACATTTCAAAAACTCACGCACACCAAAATACATTTCCAAAAATATATTTGTCGTTACCTAATCATTTTGAAAATCCCCATTTGGAAACACTCAAAGAAGAACATAAACAATTCTCACAACTTAGAAAGAATTATTTAAATAACACAACAAGGGCCGACAAAAATAAACACACCCAATTACAAATAGGAGAGTCATTCAACCCACTCTTAATAAATTTTCCATAAAACTAGTTTCACACCAACTATACAATTATTTGAACCATCTGCACCTCTTATAAAACACCACCAAGCGACGTAAGAAGGGTTTACACCAAAAACATGTCTCATTTTACATAAAAAAAATACTACTTTAAAAATGAATGCTTATTCAACTCCTTAAAAAATACCACTTTCACGCCATCTAAATAAGTCAACAAATCATTTGATCTATCTCTGAAATCATTTCAAGAAAACCCAAGAAGACACCACACCAAAAACCTATTTGAAGAAGCCACCATTATTTACAAGACACCATTTTTTCACAAAAACAAAACAAATCCAACACGCTTAAAATGATTCACTACACATTAAAAATCCACATTTATACATTCACAACTCAATTACCCTTAAAAAGTAAGTTTGCACCAACCAAACGTCGCCTAGAACCCAACCTGAAAACATTGCACCAAAACAAAACAGATTTTTACATGAAAAGAACATTTTAAAAATAAATTTCACACTCAACTATTATAAAACCTCATTTTCACCATATAAACAATTGATTAAACAATTTTAGGATTTACCCCAATAAGGTCAAAATGAAAAACATGATCATTTTTAATGAAAGTGAAATTTTCATAATGCATGCATGTCAAATAATTTTTAAAACACATTTCACCCAACCTATAAAGCACAACCAATAATTTATACAACAACAAACATATAAACAACAAGACCATACTATTTTGGAAATTCGATTTCATCAAACGAGCATGCCAAACCATTCTAAACATAGATCGCACCACGCAATTAAATCATATAACATATTAAATTAAATAAACCACAAGATTAAATTATCTAAGAGATGTCAAGGCATGGTACCACCTACCTCGGGTGTCGAAGACCCAAACACTCAGTGTGAAACATTAATCACTTGTCATTTGCACCACAAAAAACCTAATGTGAACCCGCAAACATGAATTTGAACCGAAAACTTCAAGATAAAACCCCAAAAATCAGAACATAGACCCGCTGAAACAAAAAAAACAACAAAACTCAAAAAAAACACCAAGGAGAATGACATAACCAAGGGTGGGGTCGACACCGATGACCACTAGACAACAGCATGCTGGGAGGAGGAAATGTGCGGTGTGCGAAAGAGGAGTCTGGAGGTTTCGTTCTGACAAAGGATCAGGGGCGGGTTCGAGGAGCAGAAGGATCGGGAGGGTGACGACGTAGCGCTTGGATGGGTGGAGCTGGGAGGGGCGCGCTGGGTAGAGGGAAGGGGTGCAACACGGAGGGTGGATCCGGGAGGAGGAGGCAATGCCGGATGGAGGCACGGCGCGGTGAGCTGGTGGCCGAACGTGAGGGGCAGGGGCGGCGCAACAGGGTTCCGTGGGGTGCGATGCTAAGTGAATGTGAGTATGTGGGGGGGGGGGGTGATCCGGCTGGTGAGGGTGCGCAAGCAGGGGCTCTGCCGGGAGGGAAGAGAGGGAAGGTTGGTGAGGGATGCGCGATCCAGGTGAGTCCAGGGGGGTTTGGGGGACGGAAATCGGGAGGGTTAAGGGGGAGGACCTCAAAACCCTAAGGGAAGAATAATAATCAAAATAACAAAAAAAGAAAAATAAAATAAGAAGAAAAACCAAAATAAAACCAATAAATAAAAAATAATAATTTTAATGATACCACTAATAACTTAATTAAACATTAATAAAATAAAAGAAGCAATAATAATAATAATAATAAAACTAAAATAAGAATAATAATAATACATAAAACAACTTAATTGCCATCATTAATATAAATAATAATAATACTCAATAATAATTAATAATATCCTCAAATAATAGTATTATCATTATATGTAAAAAATCCATTAAAGTTGGTTAAACTTATTTCCATTATATTTCTACTTCATTATTCATTATTATTTCATTATCCCATTAGGTTTTTAAATAATTTTGAATGTCGGCCAGACCACGCGGTCTCAGAACTGTGCCATGCTCGTGCGTCTGGTGACGCAAAACTCAAAACACTCAAAATAATAATAATAATAATAATAATAATAATAATAATATTAATATTAGTATTAATATTAATATTAATATTAATAATAAAAAACTAAAATATGAATAATTATGTCAATAATAATAAGAATAATAAAACTCAATTAATAGTATTAAAAGAAAACAACGGAATATCAATAATGATAATAATTATTATTATTATATATCTGAATAACATTATTATTATTATCTTTAAAAAAATCTTATTTTATTTGGTTTTTATTTCATCACAATATTAATTATATTGATTATTATTAATCCATTTTATCTATTTAATTGACCATCGAGAAGGGCGTGTGGTGAACTGGGCGAGGTCGCGCAGTGATCCAGGCGAGGTCGCGCGCCTTCGAACGTAGTGTGCTAGACACAGTCAAGGCCAAAACATTTGGTTTTTAAATAAGAAATTCTGAAATTTCAAGTCAGGTCTTGACCCGAACTACCCAAATTCCAAATAAAAATAATGAAATAATTTATTTGAATGTGAAACTTGATTAAGAACAAGGGAAAACCTCGGGTATCTAGGTGGGAGGACTAGAACTAGTGATCTAGTGATCCGGAGTGGTATCATCCCTGTTTCACTTAGCCAGATTGACAATTTCAACACTAAATAAACATATAAATTGATAAGGGTCATGGTTTTCTAAGCCACGTTTTCTGATGGTCGTGGTCTTCTAATCCACGTTTTCTGAGGGTCGTGGTTTCTAAGCCACATTTCACTGAGACACCAGGTTCTAGGGTCCCACTCGAGGTAGATAAACCTTAGGGGATTTACCTGCAGTGCTCTACTATTCATGGCATGGTGCCTTCTGTCGGCATATGAACCCCATAAGGACCACTAAAAGCAATTACACTATTAATTCAATTTCATTATTATTAATCCATTTTATTTCATTAATTAACTATTGATAAGGGCATGCGGTTAATTGGGAGAGGTCGCACGGCGACCCAGGTGACGTCGCGCGCCTTCGACCGCGGTGCGCTAGACACTTTCAATTCCGAAACATTCGGTTTTTAAATAAGAAATTATGAAATTTTAAGTCTGGTCTTGACCCAAACAATCCAATTCCAAATAAAAATAATGAAATAAATTATTTAAAGATGACAGGTGTGAGAATTCTCCCCACCATAAATCTTTCTGTCCCAGGAAAGCCACAACTAAGGCTGAGATGTAAAGTAAGAAACGAAATCCCTTTAATGTCCAAAGAGGATCCCTATGAAAACAAGAAAAAAGTGGCAAACGCATCATGCTCAGAGAAGGTGACTAAAATGAAAAAATCAATAAACTTGTAAAAAGACTTTATGATATGTGTCACCCTCCCTAAAGAGCTAAAATACCTCCATTTGACTAATTCAGGATAGGAACTCACACCCATGGAAACCAACATCACAAGATGGAACATCTCAAGAACTATTGAACAAAAACCACATCATTTGACTGGAACGAACAAACAAGTTCAAGCACGTCCCAGGAGTACTCTTATCACCTATCACCCCATCATCTCTAGGAACTGAACTAAAAGGTCAACATGGGGAAAGCCCGAAGGGGCTCCCCACCATTAGAAACTTACCGATGCCCAAGATGAAACTAGATAATCGACATGAGGAGGCCAGGGTGGACTCCCCACCATTATGAAAATGGCCAACACTAATTTATTCCAGAGACTTTTGAGCGAGACCCGTTGTGGGTCTCCTCGCCATTAGGATCGACGAAAGATACAAAAAATGTGAATTTCCGAATAGTGACCAAACACCCCACCACGAGGGGCGGGGAGGGCCAAGCCCAACTACTGGGTGTCAAAACCACAACCACATAAAGAACAACATCTATACATCCCTGAATGAGCTCTACTCTACTTTTCGACCGATTTACCCAACAAACCCCATAAGGACCACTAAAATCAATAACACCAAGTGGGATTCAACCCCCAGTGACAGTACAGACACCTCGCCTTAACATGGACGTTGGGTCCTAGCCCACTAGGTACCAGCAGTTGCCCCAAAGACACATGGTCCCTACCCTAGGGGTCACCCACATGCCTGAACGGGTCATCTGACTAATGATAGTCCCCACAGGCTAACACATGTCCTTTCTAGTGTTCTTTTTCCTCACTCGCACACACCCTAGGGAACTTCCCAGAAGGTCAACCATCCTGATCACTACTCCCGGCCAATCATTCCTAACTGTGGAGTTCTAATCAGGTAGGCTCCCAAAATGGAAGGTGCACATTGTTGACATGAGTTAATTCATTTAGTCATTTAACCCTTTATCATTTGGGGGTGTTACAATCACCCCCCCCCCCTTTAGAGCAGAACATCCCCGTTGTGGGCCCTACATATCCACCCAGGCAATACACCACACTTAAGGCTGGGTACCACCTCTAATACTAAATGAAACAACTGGGTCCCAGTGATATCATAGACACCCCACCATAACATGGTCGTCGGGTCCTAGCCCACTAGGTACCGCCTTAACATGGTCGTCGGGTCCAAGCCCAACTACCGGGCATCAAAACCAAAACCACAGAAAGAACAAGATCTCTACTTCCCCGAATGAGCACTACTCAACTTTGCGACCGATTTACCCAACAGACCCCATAATAACCACTAAAATCAATTACACCCAGTGGGATTCAACCCCCAATGACAGTACAGACACCCCGCCTTAACATGGACGTCGGGTCCTAGCCCACTAGGTACCAGCAGTTTCTCCAAAGACACGTGGTCCCTACCCTAGGGCTCACCCACATGCCTGAACGGGTCATATAACTAATTATAGTCCCCACATGCCAAAACATGTCCTTTACAGTGTACTTTGTCCTCACTCGCACACACCCTGGGGAACTTCCCCGAAGGTCACCAATCCTGATCGCTACTCCCAGCCAAGCATTCTTAACTGTGGAGTTCTAATCAGGTAGGCTCCCGAAAAGGAAGGTGCACATTGTTGACATGAGTTATTTCATTTAGTCATTTATTCTTGAGACTTTTGAGTGAGACCCGTTGTGGGTCTCATCACCATTAGGATCGACGAAAGATTCAAAAAAAATGGGAATTTCCGGATAGTGACCAACACCCCACCACAAGGGGCGGGGAGGGCCAAGCCCAACTACCGGGCGTAAAAACCACAACCGCAGAAAGAACAACATCTCTACATCCCCGAATGAGCACTACTCAAATTTGTGACCAATTTACCCAACAGACCCCATAAGGACCACTAAAATCAATAACACCCAGTGGGATTCAACCCCCAGTGATAGTACAGACACCCCTCCTTAACATGGACGTTGGGTCCTAGCCCACTAGGTACCAGCAGTTGCCCCAAAGACACGAGGTCCCTACCCTAGGGCTCACCCATATGCCTGAACGGGTCATCTGACTAATGATAGTCCCCAAAGGCCAAGACATGTCCGTTATAGTGTTCTTTGTCCTCACTCGCACACACCCTGGGGAACTTCCCAGAAGGTCACCCATCCTGATCACTACTCCCGGCCAATCATTCCTAACTGTGGAGTTCTAATCAGGTAGGCTCCCGAAAAGAAAGGTTCACATTGTTGACATGAGTTAATTAATTTAGTAATTTAACCCTTATCATTTGGGGGTGTTACAATCACCACCCCCCCCCCCCCTTTAGAGCACAACATCCTCATTGTGGGCCCTACATATCCACCCAGGCAATACACCACACTTAAGGCTAGGTACCATCTCAGATACCAAATGAAACAACTGGGCCCCAGTGATATCACAGACACCCCACCATAACATGGTCGTCAGGTCCTAGCCCACTAGGTACCGCCTTAACATGGTCGTCAGGTCCAAGCACAACTATCGGGCGTCAAAACCACAACCGCAGAAAGAACAACATCTCTACATCCCCGAATGAGCACTACTCAACTTTGCGACCGATTTACCCAATAGACCCCATAAGGACCACTAAAATCAATTAAACCCAGTGGGATTCAACCCCCAGTGACAGTACAGACACCCCGCCTTAACATGGACGTTGGGTCCTAGCCCACTAGGTACCAGCAGTTTCCCCAAAGACACGTGGTCCCTACCCTAGGGCTCACCCACATGCCTGAACGGGTCATCTAACTAATGACAGTCCCCACAGGCCAAAATATGTCCTTTCCAGTGTACTTTTTCCTCACTCGCAGACACCATGGGGAACTTCCTAGAAGGTCACCAATCTTGATCACTACTCCCGGCCAAGCATTCCTAACTCTGGAGTCCTAATCAGGTAGGCTCCCGAAAAGGAAGGTGTACATTGTTGACATGAGTTAATTCATTTATTCATTTAACCCTTTATCATTTGGGGGTGTTACAATCACCCCCCCCCCCCTTAGAGCACAACATCCTCGTTGTGGGCCCTACATATCCACCCATGAAATACACAACACATAAGGCTGGGTACCACCTCTAATACCAAATGTAACAACTAGGCCCCAATGATAGCACAGACACCCCACCATAACATGGTTGTTGGGTCCTAGCCCACTAGGTACCGCCTTAACATGGTCGTTGGGTCCTAGCCCACTAGGTACCACCAGTTACCCCACAGACACGTGGTCCTTACCCTAGGGCTCACCCACATGCCTAAACGGGTCATTTGACTAATGATAGTCCTCGCAGGCCAACACATGTCCTTTTCAGTGTGCTTTGTTCTCACACACACTCACCCTATGAAACATCCCAGAAGGTCACCCATCCTGATCACTACTCCAGGTCTAGAATGCTTAATTGTGGAGTTATAATCAGGAAGGCTCCCGAAAAGGAAGGAGAACCTTGTTTACATGAGTCATATCATTTAGTCATTTAACCCTTTATCATTTGTAGGTGTTACAGAGGGTATAGTCACCCCAATACTGACTTACTAGACCTTCGCTGCTAATTGGCACCCTCTGGCATACGAGTATGCGTGCTTGAGGGCTTGTGACCAACCGGATCAGAGAATCGTTCAGTGTATCCCGAGTCGGGACGTTACAATTTCACCCCTCACTCAATACAAAAAACCATAGGTTCACCCACCATGTTACAGTTTTCATCTTTGGAGCTCATCTTCATCATTGATTAGGTCAAATTTACTCAAAGTTTCTCAAATCATTCATATTTTAAAATGGAATTTGGTTCTTTAATAAATCATTCATTTTTTACTATTTTCCCCCATTTTAGACCTCACTGGGCCTCCTTAGAGTTATTCAAACCACCCTTTCAATTTTTTCTTCTTGGAGATTCAAATATTGCTCTATTTGGGGTGATTTATTTATAGTTTCTCAAGTATGTTAATTCCTCTCTTATTCCTTCCATTTCATTCGGGGTTTTCTCCTCTTTCATGAAGTCCCAAATGTCTAGAAACTATCACTACTGGAAAGATGATCTTTCCCAACACTTCTATACCAACGGTTTGTAAAAACCGTTGGTATAGCTACCATTTCCCAACGGTTCACCAAAACTGTTGGGAAATCCATAGATTTCCCCACCTTTCCCAACGGTTTGGTAAACCGTTGGGAAAGAGTGACCCTTTCCCAACGGTTCACCAAAATCGTTGGTAAAGAGTGTGTCTTTTGACCCTCTTTCCCAACGGTTTTGGTGAACCGTTGGGAAAGAGTGGCCTTTCCCAATGGTTTTGGTGAACCGTTGGGAATTCAACCCACCCCTAACCTATCCCAACGGTTTTGAAAACCGTTGGGATAGGTTCTGTGATTTGTTTCCAGATCTACTAACCGAGAACATTATATAAATCAAAATTTTAAATAATTATGATAATACATATATATATTTATGAAATTATGTTTACAAAAGTGATGTTAGCTTAGTGGTTAAGTGGTTCGATTATAAACGAGGGGTCCTAGGATCAAATCCCAGCGGATGTTTTATTTTTGGAATTTATATACCAACGGTTCCATTACCATTGGTATAGATTTCATATTTCCTATACCAACGGTTTCCAAAACCGTTGGAATAGGTCTATACGAATGGTTTTCCAAAAACCATTGGTATAGACCTATCCCAACGGCTTACCTGGCTACGGTTCTCCAAACCGTTGGTATAGGCTATACCAACGGTTTGGAGGCCTATACCAATGGTTCCAAACTGTTGGTAAAGGTTAGTTTTCCAGTAGTGTATGGTATCGTATATAGGGTTTTATTTTGAGATTATTGGTCCAATATTGTGGTTTTAGGTTCATTTTCACTCCCCTGTGGTGTGGTAGTGGTGCAGTTGATGTTTTTCACAAAGATTTGGGGTTTTTGACATCTTTGGTAGGGGATTTCATATGTAAGAATTTCATGATTAGTTAGCTTAATTTATTTATTTATTTATCATGTTCCTAATATTTTTGTGTCATGTGAATACCATTTTTGCTACCATTGGATAAGATTTTAGTTTTAATGTTGCATTTTTTCTTTAAAATATATGTTTTTCATGTGTAACTTTTGTGGTATCGATTGGGGTTATTTTATAGGTCATGAAATTGTTTTATTAAATGGTGTTATAGATGTAAAATTTGGTTCGGTATGATATTAGAATGTATTTTTTTTAATAGGGTTTTTAGATGGATTTTATGTTCAATGCTTGGTTATACTTCTTGGAATAGTTTTAGGAATTTTTTAAATGGTTCATTGGTTTATATAAGAGGTGAAATCATGTTTGAAAAATGTTTTGGTTGGAGAATGTTTTTGAAATTTTCCATTTTGTTGTAAGAGGGATATTATGTGATGTTTACAATCTTGTAATTGTTTTATAATATTCATTAAAGGATTTATTGAATTGTGAAAGGGATATGAAACATGATGTGGGTGGTTTTGGGGTGAGTATGATGTTAAAATAAATTTGAATGAAAAGAGGATTGTGTGACATGTGTGTGGGATGTTTATTGTGTTTGTGATTTAGAAATATAATTTTCATGTAAAAATTGTATTTTTTTAGATGTGTAACTTCATCAAGAACAAAAGGGAAAACCCAGGTATCTAGGTGGGAGGACGTGTACTAGTACGCTAGTGATCTGGATCAGTTTAATCCTTATTTCATGTGGAATTTTTGAGGATGAAAACACTAAATATACTATTATTATGATGTTAGGGACCACTATATTATGGTTATGTTTCCTACTAGTGTAATGTTCATGAGAAAAAATATGTTTTATGGTTACTTTCAACCAAGATACAAGGTACCTAGGGCCCACAATTAGCTAATTCCTAGGGGTGTTTGTGTGACTAGTTCTCATTAATTATTTTGTAATAACCATGTACATATGGTGTGTTTGGATAGAAAAATTAGTATCAGTGTCATCCTCATTAAAAATTTTTGTTCCTTAAAATATCCTCTTCAAAAACTGTTATCATTTGTAGTTGCATCCATTTTAAAATTATTACTAGAATTTCTTAATTTTAAAAACCTTCAATATTTTTGTCTTAAAATGTTTGTCACATGGAATGTATTTTATTGGTAGAATAATCGGATTAGGATCACACCTTACTTACACATTTGGTGTGATTATACTTGTTAATGTTTTCACAAGTTTGGGAAATGCTTTTAGAATCGTTGGTTCGGGTTGTTAGCTTCCATTCTTGGTGCAGTGTTGTGGAGAATGCTTGGGGATGATGGAACCTTGCATTGTGGTGGTCCTTGAGTTATGTTTCCTAGTAATTTTGAGTTATTTACCTCTTTTTCTTTGTCTAATATAATGTATTTTAGTTCTAAATTTTATTAAAGGCTTGTTTGGATTAAATTTTCAGATTCAGTTTTTTATTGTTTTTGATTGATTAATACTTATAAATTTGGGTAAATTGTTCTCAAACACTTATTTATCATACCCGAGAACTCGTTCTAGTTCATGGGGATAGGTAATGGACTTCAGGCCTTGCCATGGACCGGTTCATATGCCAGTTTTGATGGCAAACAGATTTTGTTCATGAAAAAATTGTATCGGAGGCAGGTTATCTCTTATGGGTCATGTTCTTTTGTGAAAGCGTCTTGGTAGACCAGACCTAGGATTTTTGGAACTCAATGTTATGGTTACAAGGAAGGTTCTTGACCATAACAACTTTTTTCAGGACTTGAGTTACTAGGATAATTTGGGTTTCATCTGAGTCTTTTGGTTCTTATGGTTGTTCGTTATTTGGGAAATGAAATGGGAGTTAGGTCAATAGTCTAAGTGAGCTCGCAAGGCTTAGAAAGCCATGTGGAACCATGTATATTTTTCTAGAAAACTCTCTATGATTATGGTGTGACTATTTTATGTCCCCCAACCATTCGTCTAAGTCACCCATCAACACTATTTTTCCCTCGATTCATTCGGCATCTTTATGGGTTTTTTAAAATCATTCTAGTAAGCTATTTTATGAAAATTGTAGAAACAATATTTTAAAAAGGAAATAGTTTTTAGTAAATGGTTTTGAGTTTATTGGAAGTTTATTTTAATATTTTAAACCTGGTTTTTAATTAAATTAATTGTTTTGAATGAGTAAGTTATGTTAAAGAGGGTTTTGAAAATCTGTTTTAATTGGAATTTTAAAGTGGGAATTGTGTGATTTTCAAAGGGATTGAAAATGGGTTTTCAGAATAGTTTTGAATGAGGTTTTAAAAAGTTTTATTTTCATGAAATGGTATTTTTGTAAGATGATATTGTATTTTTATAATCAAAACTTTTGGATTCACAAATTTTATGTTTTGGAAAACGAGGATGATTTTAAAGGGGGGTTTGAAATTATGTTTTTGGTGGAATGAAATTTTTTGGTTTTAAAAATTGTAAAGAATTTTTTTAATCCTTGATGTTATCATGGGTAACAACATTAATGGGTTATATGTAAGGAAAAGTGGATGATTTCTCAGGTTGGAATGAAGTGGGTGCCTGTGGTGTCACGAAAATTTTCCTGTGTGAGGCCCATGAGATACCATTGGTGAATGCGCTAATCGCTGACTCCATTTACTTTAAATGAAATTATTTTTTTAGTAAATTTGAAATTTTGATAACTAGTGTTTTGGTTGGGGTGTATTATGTGTTTTTTGAAAATGTTTTGTTGGGGTGTATTGAGTTCAGGAACCTGTCTTGTTTGAATGATGTTTTGAGTTTTTTTTTGGTAAGTTGGGGTGAAGTATTGATTGGTGTCACTTTGTGGTAAATGTTTAGGGAAGCCATTATGGGTTCTCCCATCCTGTTTTCAGTTCTGGTTTGTGGTATGTTTTGACCAAAGGACCAACACGGTTTAGTCCTTGGGTTGTCTTGTTGGCTAGGGTATAAACCCATAATGATTTAATTCATGATTAAAGTGTGAACACAGGTGATTTTTCGTTGGAAGATCCTCATGTTGATCAATATAATGACTTTATTCTTGATATTTTGATATTGAGTCTACCCCCTATTATTTTTTTGGTTAAATGGATCCTCGTATATGAGGAGAGTGGTTTTGGAAATTTGAAATAAACCTTGTCCCCCTAAGTTGCATGAATCGTCAAAGGTGAAGTATGGCATCATTGTTTCTATTGATTCTATCTGGAAGTGGTCAAGGGGAATCCTAGTGGGGACATTGAATGAAGTTAGGGATTTTTAGTGTAGAATTGTGTCTTAAAGGTCCCTTGGGTATTTCATAAGTCTCATCAAATAAAGAGTTCTTGTAAGGCACCAGTGTGGAAAATCTGGTCGTTTGAGGTAGTAATGGTCACTTGCAGTAATATAATGTTACTTGGAACTCTATTCAAGGTTCCACTCATGGTAATGACTTTGTCACTTGAAAGAGTCTTGTTTGGTGGTGTCTTGTTGTGTTTTTTTTCTTTTATGTGAAAAAGGTGGATGTTGTAGAACCATTCAATGGATTCTTCTTAAATGAAAGTGTGTTTCTATTCTGAGAATTTTGAATGCCTTGTTCTAAGTGAAGATGTATTCTACATGTTTTTGTTCTAATGATTATTTTTAGAGGTGAAAGAGGAGATGCATGTGCACCTTCAAAGTCATTGTTTGGTTAAGGTTGTTTTTTGATCTAGTTAATTTCACAGGGTGTTGTGATCATTAACTCCTATCTATGGTGAAGTAGGTACTTCAAACATAAGGGCTTCATCCATAGGCCTTTGAGTGAATCTTTTCACACAGTTATGAAATCAATATTAGTTTAAGGGATCTTGGTTCAACTTATATCTCTAGTGTGGGAGGTTTAGATAGTTTTAGAATTTCATGTGGTTGTTTCATTTCAAGTTGTCCCATGTGGTGGAAATGGATGTGGGGACCCCGTCCCTCGGGGTTGTAATATGAGTTGGTAGATAAGTCCTACCATTATTATCGAGAGGCAAGGTGGTTTTTTTCTCAAACCCAGTTTCTAAACCCCTTTGGGTTCAATTATATGTATGTTTGTTCATGTATGAATATCCTTGTAGGATCTTTTTTATCTTAGTTTTTGTTGGACTCATACAAGGATGGTAATGTTAAAAGGAGTGATGTACCTCTTGCTATCTATTTTGGTTTGGAGTATCATTGATCTACCCCCCCCCCCCCCCTTGTAGTGGGTATTAGGTCTTTTTTGTGTCAGACCATTCTATTTGGTTAATATGGTTGGTTATTTTGGTTGGGAGACCCACCATGGGTCTCATTTGGTTATCTTGGAATAAGTATAATATTTTTCTATCCCTTAGGGTGAGGAGTCCGTTCGGGACTCCCCCTGTTGGTGCCTCAGTTCTCTCTCAGGAAATAATGTTGGATCTTATGGTGGGGAGTATATTCGGTTCTCCCAATATCAGGGAATTAGTTATGTCCTTGTTGTTAGCTTGGTGGTGGGTGGTCTTGTTTAGAGCTATCTGACCACCAATTTCTTCCTTGGAAAAACATTCAGGTTAGAGAGCACCCAAATTTTTTATTGAAGTATGGATATGGTAACATTGACAGTTTCTAGATAATGGTGTAAATCTTTGTTGGTGAGAGTATCCCTTCCTTTGTTTGATGAACTTGAGGTGTTTGGGCATTTTGGGGGAGAGCGAAACATGGAAAAGAAGTCTATCTTGATCTATCGGTTGGGTTTTTTTGCATATGAAAATGTTGTGGCTTTCTGAGGGTGGAAAGCATTATAATGGGGAATTTTCACACCTGATTTTTCTATTCCATGCTTTTTTTCGAATATTCTTTTGGTTATTAGTTTTCTCTTGGTTTCCAGGTGTTTCGGGTTTAAATTTGTTTTCTCAGGTGTTTTTGAGCTATGTAATTATTCTTGGATGTCTTGTATGTTATTTGTACTTAAATTTTTTTAAAGGGAATGTATAAGGATGAGGTGTCTTGGAATTTAATTTGTGACACTCCTAGTGGAACCTGTAACGCCCTAACCCCAGTTTCCCAGAGTTGCTGCATTAGTACATATCATTGTCATGATCACAAGAAATATCAAGTCTCGAAAGACCGATTAGTTTTTTAGTCTTGGAAACACTAGATACATTCATAAAGTTTACATTACATCATAAATTGAAAATTACAACAACATCTTGTCTCCACACTCATACCCACTTATACTATCCCTGCAGGTCATTCATAAAATACTTCTTCACATCCTTGGAAAAATAAAACATAGAAAGGGGTGAGCTCAAATTCCCAGTAAGGATAACAATATAGTAGAAACTTTTATAAATGAGCATAAACATTTAATGCAATGTATAACTAAAAAAAATCCTTTTAAACTTGAATTTCAGCATAATATGGCAAACATGAAATGAAATAATTCCATTTACTTATTCAAATTCATATTATACTAGTCTAATAATCACATGCAATATCAATAACCACTTCCATAATGATGGAATTCATAATTCCAGACTATTATAACCACATAACCAAGGCCTCATGCCAAGACTACAAATAAGATTTTGTCAAGGACTTGTTCCAAGACACTAGTTTGTCTCCTGAGACCTACCGATGCATCGAGGAGTTATAGTGGGCTCCACCTGTTACTTATTAAGTCCAATGCATTCCTCATATTAATAGGTTTAAACATAACATAAACATTCGTATTAAAACTAGCATACAAAATGTCAATACTTTCTCCATAAACCATGAATGGTATAAAAATAACACATCCATAGTAAAACATATCACAAAACCTTCAATACAATATGGAAGATATGTATCATAATAAATAAACTTCAAATAAGCTTAAAATCCATCAAAGGATGATGACATAGATGAAATCAAAACTATTTGAGAGAAATATATCTTTTTTGAAATCATTTAAAAGTCACATAATTATAAAATAAAACTTTTAATTTGAAAATATTATTAGAATCTTGTAAGTTAAGCTTCAAAGATTTTATAATGGCGGAAAAAATCCGCACCCGCCGTATAAGTTAAAAAAGACATTCTTACCTTAATTTTGTCGAAAAGGTTAAAAAGGACCTTATTTGGAAAACAACGGAAAGATTCCTTTATAAACATCTTATAAAAAGTCAAACAAAGGGTATAAATGACTTTAAACCATATTATATAAAATAGTAAGAATGTTTTGAAACACAATTTTAAGAAACATGGATGTGGATGATAGATAGGTCCCAGTAGATAATTACGTATAAACAACCTCCGATAATGAAGAGATTGTGAAATAAACCCTTACCTTGAACTTTTACATGGTTGAGGGTAGGTTAAAATCCTGTATAATGGTGAAATAATTGCTATTAACTTATACAATATTCATATAAATTAATATGATATCATATATTATCTTCTAACATTTATTTGTTAATAATATCTTAGTATTATCGTTGTTTCGGGTGTTAACTTACTCGTTTTATTTTATATGTTTTGTTAAGTAAGTCATGTTTTTCATGGATAGGTTGTATCTTATTTATATCCAGAATTATATCAAGTCCTTAAACATTGTTTTTAATCATTAAATGAGAATTAGTCTTTAATGTATACGATGGGGAATGAATCTCATCGCGTTCGTGGAGACTGTAGTCCGTTCGTACGCACGAGCGACAATATCATTCTTTTGATATTGAAATAATATATAATTGGATGTTATATCATATATAAATAATAATTATCATGTTTTATTTATTATTTACATGAATTACACATCATTATTATACCCATCCAAATAATAATTTATTGAATAACAATTACATCACGACGTGGAGACGGTAAGCAGTACGTACGCACGTATGGTGACATGTCATTCAAAGGATGGATAGAATACTGACTATCATTGTACCATATTTATAATAACATAATATTGTATATAAGATACTGGATTTATTATTTTATAATGGTAATAAGAAAGAAATAATAAGCTGAAGAAGAAAGGAACTTGAAAGAGGGTGGTGAAAACATTACCTCCTCTTCGGGTTCTTCCTTTTGATTTGATCAAAAGGGCTTCTTAGGTTGTCTTTCTGATCAAACTAAGGCCTCTATGTTTAATTGAGGGAACCTGAGAGAGTATTTGGGCAGGCTTTGGCCGATCCAAAAGGCTTTGAATATGTGAATTAGTGAGAAGGGGGAATGCCCTTTTATAAGAGGGGTGAGGGGCACCTTTAGAAAAGCTAGAAATATTATTTTATAATAAATTCATATTCGGTTTATAATGGCTCCAAAGTGGATTATTTAAATTTTAAGGTGGGTATAGGTAGAAAACCACTTGACCAATAGGTTTTAGACAGGTTTGGTTCACTATATTAACCTTATATGTTAGTTTTAACTCTTAGTTAATTAGTTTAACATTTACCATGTCACTTTGTATTTTTATATTATGTAGTTAATAAACATACTATATACATCCAAGAGACCCCCAAGTGGTCCATTAATGATAAATATATCATGATAGAAGTCCTTTGGCCGAACCTTATATTTTTAGGAATATAATATAAATTAATAATATAATATTTGTTTTAAAAACTGTTTTATGTCGATTTTGACACTATTGGGTATTTTGTTTTTGATAATTTCATAAAAGCATTATTACTTAGAAAAACAATTATATAACCAATCCTAATATGTCCTATTAACCTAGAAAATTATTTTAATTCCTAAAAAGTCTCAAATTACATTTATTTTGATATTTATAATATCAATTATTTTAATATTTCATTAATTAGGTAATTACTGCATCACCATTGTGTCATAAATAAATTAAATTATTTAATGTATAAAAATTATAAATAAAATACTATTATGTATGAAATTTATTTATCTTTCTAATGAATATTTACAATCGAATTTATCTTATGTATAAATCTATATTAAAAATGTTTTAGTAAATAAACTTTGATTTTAAATCTTTTAACTCTTCTTTGAATTAAATAATAATAAATTTCATAATCTAATCCAAGTGAACCTAAATGATAATATTTTATTCCTAAGGTTGTTTTTGGTCGAGATACACTTTTACAATAGAATTAGGACATGTGTTAGGGAAATATTAATATCATTTTTACCCTTAATCGCCCTATTTACTTTTAACCGTGGTAAATAAAAGTGAAAAGTTACTATTCACCAAAAATTATTTTCATCTCATTGAACCAAATTTTACTTCTTGATATGAACTATGTCTCTCTTATTTTCAAAATTACACTCACATAAGCAGTAAAATTAAGTTTTATGTGAATTTTCAAATTCTCCTAGGAGGTGGGTAAAAGACGGTGAAAAGTTCAATAAAATCATTATATATCTAAAATTATTCTAAACTAAATCCAACAAATTAAATTGAACTTATATAGGTATTATGTGTCTATTTTGAACTTAATTAAATGTAAATAAAATAAATATTTATTTAAATAAAAATTCGGTTTTAAACTATAACTTAGTGTTTTTTGACTATTCATCAAAAATTGAAAGTTTTCAGAAAAATACCAAAATTTCACCCTAGGATAATTTTGATATTCTGAATCCAAAAACGAAGTCCATTTTGAAAGATAAAATTTATAAAATTTCAAAAATTGGGTATTACTATTCATAATGGCTAGTTTGATTGGTTGTGGTGTGTGTGTTAGAACTCGAAGTTGCGTACAACACACGCTACTGTATTATTCAAAGGGAAGCGTACTGTGGAAGCTTGGGGTGTTGTAGAACATTTTTTCAAGTATGTTTATTGGGGTGGTTTCTTCAAGATTTGGTCCAAACCATGAGCCCATTTTCAAATTTAAAAAAAAATTGTTTCTTTTATAAATCCTTCATTTTTCAACATTTTCACCCATTCCACTTTCCACTTGGCCTCCCATGACCGATTCAACCCACCATATGCATTTGGACCCCTTATCAACTCATGATCATGGTTGATTTGGGTAAATTATTCAAGCATTGGTCCAACCTGTGATCCTATTTCAAGATTAAAGGAAATAAATTATTTCTTTTAGATATCAATCATTTTTTAATATTTTTTGGTCATTCCACCACTCACTCAAGCCCAAAAACCCAAGGTATACCCCACATGTTCCATTTTCCCTCTTTGTAGCTCATCTTCATCATGGATTAGCGTGAATATCCTCAAGGTTTCTCAGAATTTTCTAGATTTGTAAAGGGAATTTGTTTCTTTAAAAAATCTTTCATTTTTTTAACATTTCCCCCCATTTTAGTAACCACTCGACCTCACTATCCATATTAGAACCTTAATTTCAATTTTGGATACTTGGTTAATCAACCATTGGTGTATTTGGGGAGATTTCTTCAATGTTTCTCACGTGAATTCCTTTATTTTTCCTTCCATTTCATTAGGGATTATCCCATCCTTATAGTTCTAAATGTCCAAAAACTAGGTTTTCATACCTTGAGATTTATTTTGAGTTTCTTGGTCCAATAATGTGCTTTTAGGTTTGTTTTTAATCCCTTGTGGTGCGATGGTGGTGCAGTTGAAGTTTCGCACAAAGAATTGGGGTTTTTGGCATCTCTGGTAGGTGAATCCATGTGTAAGAACTCTTGATGAGTTAACTTGATTTATTTATTTATTTAGCATGTTCCTATTATGTTTTGTGTGGTGTGGAAACCGTTTTTGGTGGCATTGGTTTAGTATTTAGTTTTAATTTTTCATTTTTTATTAAAAAAGTGTGTGTTTTTCATCGGTAACTTTTGTGGTATCGATTGGGGTTGTTTTGTGTATTATGAAATGTTTTTATCAAGTGGTGTTAGGGCTGAAAAAATATGGTTTGGTGTGATAATATCATGATTTTTTTTTAAATAAGGGTTTTAGAGGGATTTTTTATTCAATGCTTGGTTATAATTCATGGAATTGTTTTATAAATATTTTAACTGTTTCATTGGATTATATAAGAGGTGGAATCATGTTGGAATTTTTTTTGGTAGAAGTATGTTTTTTAAATGGTCTATTTTGTTGTGAAAGGGATGTTATGTGATGTGTACCATCTTGGAAATGTTTTATAATGTTTCTTAACATATTTATTGAATTGTGGAAGAGCCAAGATATATGTTGTAGGATGTTTTGGTGTGAGTATGATGTTAAAATGAATTTGAATGAAAATGGGGATTATGTGACATGTGTGTGGGATGTTTGGTGTGTTACTTATTTGTAAATGGAATTTTCATATGTAAATGGTATTTTATAAGATGTGTATCTTGACTGAGCACAAACGGGGAAACCCGAGTATCTAGTTGGGCAGACGTGTACTAGTATTCTAGTGATTTATAGTGCTTTAATCCCTCTTTCATGTAGTAATTTTGACGAAGAAAATAGTAATAAAAATATTATTATGCTGTTGGGGAACACTGGGTTATATGTATGTTCCATACTAGTGGCTCATGCATGAGAAAGGATATTTGTTATAGTTAATTTCCACCAAGATACGAGGTATTTGGGGCCCACAACTAGCTAGTGCCTAGGTGTGTTCTTATGACTAGTTCCCATTGAATATTTTGTTTTCAAAATTGGAATACGGTGTGTTTGGATGTAAATTTCAGTAGCATGTACATTTTCATAAAAAATTGTTTCTTAAAGATTCTTCTTTAATTTTTTTTTCTCATTTGTACTTTCATATTTTTAAAAATTATTACTATCATTTCTTATTTATAAAAAATTTTAAGACTTTTGTCCTAAAATGTTTATCACATGGATAATATTTTGGTGGCATCCTACTAGGATTAGGATCACACCCTACTTACAACTTTGGGTGTAAGTATACTTGGAAAAAATTTCGCAGGTTTGGGCAAAGAATTAGAACCGGAAGTTCGGGTTGTTAACTTCCATTCTTCGTGTGGTGTTATGGAAAATTACTAGGGATTATGGACCCTTACCATGTGGAAATCCTTGAGTTATTTTCTTCTAATTTTGAGTTTTATCCCTCTTGGGAATTGTCTAAAACCATGTATTTCAGTTCTGAATATTTATTAAAGTCTTGTTTGGATTATATTTTCAGATTCAGTTTATTTATTGTTTTTGGTTGTTTAATGCTTTTAAATTTAGGTAAATAATTACAAAAAACTAATTTATCATACAAAGACACTTGTTCTAGTCTATGGGGATAGGGGAAGCCCTTAAGTAATTTCCATGTATTGGTTCAGATGCTGGTTTTGATGGTGACTAGATTCGGTATGTGACAGTTAAGAAACTGCTTACCACTTGGTAACTTAAAATCAAATCCCTTTAGAGGAATTAAAATTAATTATTACATAAATTATAATTAATATTGAAGGATTTATGGTATAATATTTAATATGTGATGTTTATACAATATATTAAATAAATTAGGGGCATTATAATAAAATATGCCTTAATGATGGAAAATTGAGACACAATTCCTTACCTTAGGTCTAAATTCTCACATGGGTGCTATGACCTCCTATATAATATATCTAAAATTATTATATTTACATTAAACTATATTTATATATATTATATCATATATGATTCATTTATAACATTTTATCAATTTTTTAATAATCTTTTATTATAATCATTATTTCAGGTGTTAACTACTTCGTTTTTAAAGTATGTTTTGGTTCGGTAGTTTTGGTCCTTATAATTTTATTATGGTTCCATTATATCCATAATTTTAATAATTATATAAATTTAATATATATTCATTACATATTAATTTATATTAATCATTAAAATTTAGATATATAAAATAAATTCTATCGTTCATGAAGATGGTAAGTCCTACATATGCATGCACATTGTTTTCACATTATGACGGATGAAAAAAAGAAGGTTAAATAATAATTCACCGTTATTGAATCATTATTATATCTTATATATCACATATATTCTTAAAAATAATTATTAATACATAAAATTAAATATAATGAAAAACTAATCACGTCAATTCATTAAGGTGGTACTCCACACGTATACACAAGCGACATTATTTTTTCCCAACTGCTTGAAAGGTAAGAAGGTAGATGAAAAATTATAATTAAATGGCTGTAAATATTCCATAATTATATTATATAAACATTAAACTCATCATATGTGTCATCCATAAAATATGGTGATGAAAAATGAATTGTATCACTATGTGGGTATGGTAAGTTGTATGTACGCTTGAGGGATACTTTTACTTCCCATCTGATGGGAAAGAGGGTGAATTATGGTGGTTTCATAATCATGATAATATATAAGGGTATTTAATATACTTATGTTTCCATTTTAGTATAAATAACAAATCTTTAGAATAGGAATAAGAATAGATAAATTGAAAGAGGTCGGGTAAGATGATGACCTCTTCGAGAGAGACCTCCTTTAGATCCTTCCTTAAGTAACCTATGGTGTGTCATTTGAGGGGAATAAAACCTATAAAATGTGTCTAGGAAAGTTTAAAATATTATGTTTCATGGTTTTTTGGAGATATATGTCTCCAATTTGTGTAAATAAGTGAGGGAGGTGGTTCTCCGTTATAGTTGAGGTGAGAGGCACTTTTGGAATTTCATAAAAAATTAAAATATAATATGACTATTTTTTTATCCAAATGATTCCAAATGGTTATGAATTAGAAACTAGGGTTAGATATGGTTTAATTATCTTGAACCAATAATATTTTCATATGTTTAATTACTATTTTAAACCTTAACTTTTGGTTTAACAACTTAATTAACCTATTTTACCATTAATCGCGATAACATCTTTTTCACTCTTAAATGGTTATAATTTTACAAATAAGGTAACTATTTACCAATAAATGGAAAAGGTAAGAAATATTTGATCATATATTATCTTAATTTTCCAATTTAAATATTTTTATATTTTTTAAATAATTTAAATAAATATTATTTTGATAAAATATCAATATTATAAATTTCAACATTAGTCATTTAATTTGACTTCAAATACATCAAGACAAAGTTGTATTTTTAATATAATTAATATAAAAATCTATAATATGTCACATAGATATATAAGATTATGGGGAATTAATATATCATTAAAATTATTTGAATTTTAATATTTTAAATATAATTTATTTTATATTGTTGTTAATTTAAAAATTATTTCGTCAGCGTCGTTTAAGCATTTAAAGTTATTATTTATTAAATAAAAATTAAAATTAAACTACCATGATGAAGATAAATATTTATTATTTATTATTAATATTTAATAGCAAAAATATCCTTTTCCCCTTTTTAGAAATTTTATAGTTATTAAAAACATGAGTGTAACATTTTTTACTTTTCTTTACAGAAAATATTATAAAGGTCATAATCACTCTCAAATGGACAAATAATTCCATATAACCAAATCATGGATGGTTGTGGATGAAATTGAATCATAGAATAAAATTTATCCCAGTTTTAGGGTAATGTTATAGTCCTTTTAATATTATTTTTAACCTTTAATTATCTGATTTACCTTTTATCGTGGTAACAAAAATTATTAAAGTTATCATTCATATTGACCAAAAACAAAAAGGAAATATTTACTAAGCTTTAGATTCATTATTATATATATTGAATCCATTTTATCTCATTCAATCACTATAAATGGTATAAATTAATTGTAATATAAGTTCACAAAACACAATGAAAACCACATTATAAAAAACACATTTTTTTGTTAAAAATGTTTTTTGTACAATTTTTTTCTTCCAAATTAAATTAAAAAATTTATTGTAATAAAACTAAATGAATTTATAATAATAAAACATATATAAATTTTCTTTTAATTTATTTTAAAATAAAATATAAATTTCCAAATGATTGAAATAAAAATACACTTTTCAATAGAAATCGTTATTTTTCACTATTAGATAGAAAATAAATCATTCTAGAAAAATCCAAAAATTTAACCAAAGATAATTTTTATATAATTATTTAAAAATTTATATTATTCTTATAAAATAAAATTTATATATGTTCTATAAATTAATCATAATATTTTCACATAAAAAATAATTAAAATCATTTTTGAATATAATGGATTTCAGAAGTATAACATAGATTTATTTAAAATTGAGTACTAATTTCATAATAATTAATCAATTAATTTTTATTTATTAGGTACTTTATATTTATATATATTTCATAATTCTATTAATACTATACATACTCTCCAATTTAATGTCTAGGTTATAATTGTCATATTTAAATAATAATATTTTGGGATTCAATAAAGCTCAGTATTGCATGTTGTATATCCAATCAAACATAGTTTTATTTTAAAATACATGTATGTTACATTTTATATTATTTTAGAGTAATTTAATTGAGATATTATGTCAATAATTACTACCCTGAGTTCATTAGTTTCATGATTTCAGGGTCACATAAATTATAGATAATTATGGAAGTTCTTTATTAAATGGTTTCATAACTCTAGAAGTGTGATAAATGATGTTAGTTTTGTTAGAAGAGTTAAAAATGGTTGTAAAATCAAAATAGTATAAAAAATATACTTGGTTTGTAGAGTTTAATTGTTATCAATACATGATTAATTCACTTAGGCGGCTTTTCTAACCATAGTAAACATACATGGTTTCCAATAACATTAGTAATATTAATCCATTAAATTATATGAAAAAAATAAAATATTCTTATTTATATATTTTTAACCATTATTATTTTGTTAAGATTATCCATTTAGGGGTTGTGAAAAATATAATATGTTCTTCATCGATGCAGTAAATTGGCCACAATATGAAAAATAATTTTCATTTTAGAATTAATCAAATGAAGGTTAAAAAATGGATATTATACCATAATAATAACATATAAATATATTTATGATACTTATGTTATAATTTCAAGGTGGATGGAAAAAATATGTGGTGGTAGAAGAATAATAAAATATAAAAATTTTTGGTAGAGAATTGACCACTTCCTTTGTGCGTCACCTCTTATGATACCCACTAAGGATACATAGAATGGTATTTTGTGAGACTAGTAGCAATGTGACATGGGGAGAGGATTGGGAAAATAATTGGTTAGAACATTGTCAAGCAATGGCTTAGAATGTATTAGAAGAAGTGGTGGTGAATATTATTATTTATAATAGGAGAGGGTTGTTTTTGAATATAATATTCATTAGTTTATTATTTTAGCTCAAGAATATCAATATTGATGAATCTTGAAACTATATATAGTAATTTATTCTTGTATTATTGAGTTATTGGATACTTATTGTTTTGTTCTGGGCATAATATAAGTATACTAAGGAGGGTGATATATTAAAATTTCTTTTAATAATCATTGGTTTATACTAAGAGTTGGGATCTTGCAAATAAAATTTATCATTAATTTATTTAATATTTGAAGAAATAAATACATGGGATTAGGAAAAATATTCATTGGTGAATTTGTATCCTTTGAAAAGACCCTTTCCAATTACCTTTGTTGCACCGTGAGGATCCAAGGATAGAATTCATATAGTGTTGATCCACACGTGCTCCTATAATCTTCGAGTAACGCCACTCGATCTGTGAGTTCTTGGGTGGTGAGTCAAATTTCTTGCATTGTTTGTTATTTATAGTTCATTTTTCAGTATTTAAGAAGTATCTACTACAATTATCGTTAGAGAGAGGGAATCATAAGGAGTATTTGAGATAGAATTAATTGTGTGCAACAATTCTCTATTTTCAATTTTTTGGATGCTCTACACAATAGGCATAACTGTCTATTTATATAGTTATTATTTAAGTTAAATTATTACTTAATGTTATACGTGCCATTAAATATCATTTATTATCATTTATAAAACCCATGCCACATAATAATAATTATATTATTACAATTTTTGGTGCACACCAACTTGCACATTAACAAATATTATATAATGCTCTTGTTAATTAATATTTTCCACCGATCATTGTATTGTTCCATTCAAATTCCACTATAATTTATTTAATAACTAAATAAATATTTTTTTATAAATTAATATTTTATTCACAATCTAGAAAATAAATATTTATTAAATTTTCAATAAGTAAACTAAATTTTTTATTCACAAGCTGATGAATAGATATTTATTTAATTTATGCAATCAATATAACATGAATAAAATTATTAATCATACTTGATAATAATATTTATTACATTAATAAATCATAAATTGAATTTAATCAAGATCAAAAAAACACTTAGTGTGTGACCCTCTATTATTCGTTCTTTTTGGTATTATGTGGTCTTGCCTAATGTCAAAGATTACTATCTAACAATGGGTCAAGGCACCCAAGATAAAGACATAATGTTGCAATATAAGTCACCACATAAAAATGATCACTTTATAATATAATACCTTTATCATAATATACACTCAAGTAGGCTTCATAATCATGTTACCAACCTATATGCTCGATTTTTGTTTCTTGGACTGTCTAAAATAAACATGTCATTACACCATGGGAATGGAATTTAATGTGATGGTTCTATTCCTATCAAAGGGCCAGTATATCAGCTTCCATAAATATGTAAGGGAAAAATAGTTTCTCTACTTATTCATTAATTTCATGTCACTCATGATTCACCCAACGTATATAACTTCTCCATGAACTATTATCATCATGGTTTACATAATATATCTATGTACGTGAGTTGTAATAAGAATTAATAATAATATCAAAGTCTAAGGACGATCACACATTTTCATAGATATAAATATATGATGACATAAAAACAAGAATAATTCATAATGGCGGGTCTGTTCTCATAATCTCCCCTCTTTGATATTACCAAGTGATAAGTTCATGAGAAGAAACCTCATCTTCTTATGAGTACTCGCACTTGAAATTCTATATACTATGTGTCCCATCATAGTACATTATCAAACCACATAACATTATTTGTGAATATAATCATAGCACTTCAAGGTTATGATCATAGTAGGGAACAACTATGGAATTATCAATGTGATGTACACTCTTGGACATTATTATTATTAGAGTCATGTAGAACAACAAATAATATGTAATAAGATGTTTTATTAATATTCAATACATCAAATATTTATGTAATCACAATACACAAGATTTGTCCTAGGACACTATATCCTGCACTTACATCATTAATGACTCAGTTATTCAGTTATTTTACTTATAATTTTAAATATTGTATTTTGTTGTATATCACTATTCACAAAAAAATCATCTATTTTAGAAAATTACAAAAAAAAATTACCCTAACCATTTTTCAATGTATAGACTCCAAAATTGAAATCTATTTTATGAAAATAATTTTCTAAATATGAGGAAATTAATTTTATAAAATCCTTATTAATTTTAAAAATACATATTTCAATATTATGATCATTTTCTAGCCCATTGAAAATTTATTTATGGTCTCAAAAAATTACAGTATCATTATAATGAAACATAATATTATTTTATAAACTCATTTTTTGAAAATAAACTTTATATTAAATTTTTATATTTGTTATAGAAATGAAAATAAAACTTATGTGTTTTACAAAAATACAAATGATTATATTTTTATTTTATAAGATAACTAAATATTATTTTAAAATTACAAAGGATTTGTTACTATTCTAATGGTTTAGATACTATTTATAATAGTAAAATTACTATTTCAATGTTCATATTTTTAACAGTGATATGGGGCTTCAAGCATCTATGAATACCTCATATTTTATTTATTATTTATTCACTTCTATTTTCTCTCAAGGTCATAAATATTTCATTTTAAAATTATATTTTGTGTTATTAATATTCAGTTTTATTTCTATAGTGTTGGTCATGAGTGTGATCATTCTAAGGGATTGAGTAGATCCAAATTTTCATATTATAGTTATCTTATTTTATATTTGTTTTCATTCAAACACTTTCAATTATTATGACTATATTTATTCTCTATCAATATTGTTCAAATAAATTATTTTTTGTTCTATCATGTGGTGAATTTTAATTATTTAATAATACATTTCCAAGTGTAAAAAAAAGAAAACATTTTGAAGGGAAATTTTAATTATAAATGTTTAGGTCATTATAGAATGAAAATGGTAAATGTATTCTCCCTTTAATTAATACCATTTGTGTATGGAAATTTCTCTATGAAACATCTTCTCCCCATTCATTTCTTCCATATCTATGTTCCAACCCTTTCTTGATAAATTCTATAAATTTCTATGAGAGAATGGTGGTACCACATTTTCCTTAGAAATATTCCATCAACCCATCAAGGTTAACTCAATGTGTTCCAATACTTTGTATAAAAAATGGGGAAAAGTTTAGTTTACAAATATCTCCTTAAACATCCATAATATGATACCATGTTTAAAATAGACTTCTTTGGGGTTGTCCAAATAGATTTTTAAGAAGTTTCAAGATCCTAAACTCACTTGAACACACATGTTAAAAAATTTATAGTGAAAATATTTTTCCCCATTTCGTTACATAATAACTTCCCTAGATAATTAGGATGAATATGAGTTAAAATAGTGATGGGAGAATGAAATTCATACCACAACATTCAAAAAATTTCAGGATTTTATTTATGTATATATTTAAGAGTGAATGACAATTCTTTGGGAATATTTCCTTCTTCAAATTTCCCCCTAAATGGATGTTATCTACACTTATTTACCTTTAGTTATTAGTATTTAAGGAAAAATTGATATAGATAGGAATGTGGGGGACTTCTATAAGATCCTAAATGATAACATTAGGGATGAGGGTTGTTATTCAACCTAGAGATTCAATTCTTTGCAGATCTTTTAAAACTATTCATTCTTACATTCCCCTTGGTTTTCCAAATCTATACACACTTGGGAAGAAAGGTTTTATTTCTTATTTCGCCATTTTTCATAATTTAAATAGGCTTCTTGAATTTAGAAATTATATTAATTTCAACTTTTACACAATTCTTTATCTTATGTTCCTTTTCCAACTGATTTGGTCATATGATTAAACATTATTTATTAACATTAATATATAGGTATATTGAGGATTTAATGAAACTATTATAATAGGATGAAATTGAATAATTAGGGTGATTATAATAAATAGATTTAAAAAATAAACTTGTATCGTTATAATTAACTTCAACTAATGTTGTTTTCTCTATCATCTTTGACTTTTTCACTACTTGGGATATTTATTTTTCCGATTTTATAAAGTCGTGAATGAAAACTATATTTTAGTATCAACAGGAGTATACATTTTTTCTTAAATTTGGGAATATTCTTAAAACACTTCAAATATCCACTTCAACAAATTTTAGAAAAAATGGATGGGAAATTAACTTCCGGATCCAATCAGAGGGAACCTATGCTCTAATACCAATTGTATCCCCAATGGACTAGTGTAGACACACCCAAGTGAGTTTTGAATTATTTGTGCTCAAATTTTTACCAAATTCAAAATATTATTTTAATACTTAAACCCCCTTAATTATTTTGAACCTCTATGATCGGTTAATACTCAACTAGATCTTATTTTTTTCACATAACCCACATACACATGTATGAAAGTAAAGAAGAAATGTAAAGTATGTGGTATTTTTACAATGTTAGTCCTTGATGTGGGAAAACTAATCCTTACTATACTCATTATTATCAGATTCATATATTTTACAATATATTATCCTTATCAATTAAAATTAAATTGGTTTGTTGTTATCTTGATCCAATCACTCACCTTATTACAATGGTGAGGGGTTCACAACACCACACATTTGAATAAATACTATACTATATTTTAAAAATGAACGGATATAAATTCATTATCCTATAGTATTCAAATTGGCATTGCACCATTTGGTATTAAAATTTCCTTAATACTTTAAATTATATCACAAATACTGTATAGGATGTCACTACACCACAAAATATATTTTCTTACTGAATAACATTGAATCTTTAACAACTTGAATATATTTAAAAACTAATCATGTAACTCAGAATCTAATCCTTTGTTCACAATTTCCTAGTTTCCTTAGAATCTATTTTTTGGATTTATTGAACTCAAACTCATAAATATTATAAAATTAAGCACACAGTATTTATAATTCCCAAGAATAGATCGACTTCACACTCACATTCTACTATTATTCTTCTCCGACTATATATGATGAGAAGAATAGGTCATCCCCTTCTTATTCTTATTATAAAAACCCCAAAATATTTTTCTATCAAGTATCAATTCAACATATATTCTTATTATTCATCCTCACCTAGAGGTTATTCTTATTTGAGAGCTTCTGTTCACTCATCCAACTCAGTCGCACACTCACACCACATGAAACACACTCTTCAATATCTTTTTCCCTTCTTAATGAATACATTTGTGTATAAATATCCTCCCTTTTTCTATGGGGTATTTAAAATATTACATAAATAGAAACATTCAAGATATATCATGAAATTCAAAGAAATTAGTACAACAAATTCTCCCCTTTCTAATTCATTCTCAAAGTATGAAAATTCATTCAAAATTCTTCATAAGTCATACAAAATTTTCAAAATTATGTTATTTTAAGGATTTAACAACTAAATTTAGAACATCTTACTATGGATCCATTGTCTCTTCAAGATTCCTAAAACTTCATAAAAGGTATTCTTTTTCTAATTTTAGTATATTTAAACCTTAATAATCATTGAATAGTTTCTCTATTCTTCAAAAATTAAATATTCCATTTTAGGCTATATTTTTCTTCTCTTAAAAATATCTTAAAACATTCACATGACATCCAGATTCTCAAAACCTTTGTAAATTTTATTGATAATACATTAAAAATAAAGTACATGTCTTTGAAACACAAATATAATCTCCAATAATCACATTTTTGGGTTTTTATTTTAATTTTTATAGCCATATATTAAATGGAAACAACTTTATTAAACAACAATTATGGGTAGCTCATTCACTTCCTTTGAGTGGATACTTAATCCATCACCCAATACATCCCATTTTCATGATGACATTGAAAATGAATCTAAGTCTATTTAAAAAACAAATACAACATCAACCCAATGTCACTTCAACATTTACCTATATAATTTCTTTTCCCATGACATCAAGTGACCAATATACATCGAACAATGTCAATATAGTATAGATTATCTCATATTTTCCTGATTCACTAAAATAAACTAACTAGGTCAATGAATAGGTCACATATCATTCATCTAACATATGTTTACATCACACATACCTCATCAATGTAGTTTAACACGTCATATGAAACTCAACTAAGCATGTTCATTCATTTCCCCTGTCTATTTTAATCAAGGTTTATATGTATTTACATGTCATGTAAATGGAAAATATCATATTAGTTGTTTTCCAACCAACAAAAAGATCAATATCATACTCAACCACCCCCTAATTGGTTATGTTGTAGTATCATTTGTATGTGGATTATCAATTTATGAATTTTATCGTGATAGTTATCTCACCAACATTAGGTAAGAATGATTGATAATGATAATACACCCCTAACTATATTAATGATTGTATGAAATTCTACGTGATATACATTAGTGGAAAATTCCATGAAATTAGTTTTTAATAATTAACTCTTGAATATATTATTTATAATTCATATACAACTCTTTATAAAGTGTACACAATTTTATTCATGATAATATTAACATATCACCATAATCCATGATACTAAATAATGACCATCGATTAAGGACAACTGAATGTCTTGATTTAGAGGATATTATCATTCCATTGTTCATGCAAAGTAAATTGTAACACACATGAATGGATAAAAAATGAATATTACCTTTATTATAATAGCATAATGAATTATCCAACATTTATATCAATATCTTAAGTATCGCATACCAAGAGATTCTATATGACTCTCATGTTTCTATTGCGATAACAATTAAATCAATGTATCTACTACATTTTCATCTAAAACAACCCAAATAATCCTAAAATTTCACCTATAAATGACAACTCATATAAGATGGTATTTTTGAAGGATGAATTCGGTCCTTTAGTGAGACTAGGGTTCTTTATCCAATTAAATATATCCATTATTATCATTGTAATGATTTATTTCCCTCTCAATGTTTTGAACCTCTTCGAGTTTAGTAATGAACTTTTGGTCTATATAGATTCATTTGTAACATATTATACAATTATTTACTATACCTATATTGTTGAGTCTACTATTGTGTATTTTTTAGAACTATTATAACCGATAGAATTACCATTTTGGAAAAACATTAATCCATATCAATATTTCATATCATCCCTATCATATTGGAAACTTACATCTGTTTAACCCTTTATAGAGTTCACATTCTCTCCACTAAATATCAAGAACCTATATTTATTCCTTCTCAAGTACTTAAGGATATTATTTATATCTATCCAATGACTCTTTCTAGGATTGGATTGGTATCAATTAGATACACTTAGATCATGTGACAAAACGGGTTAGGTACATAGTATTAAATTCATGATAGATCTTATGGTATGTGAATTGGGAATTATATACATCCTTACTAACTCTTTAGAAGGATCCAGAGCCTTCCTAAGATTTTTTCCATGTAACACCTATAAATACACATAAATGGATTTCTCTATGGTAAAAATCTTTAGCACATTTACAATGTAATTTTCCTAACTAAGTCCAAGTTTACTTTTATGTTTATCATTATAGATCTTTGTGCCCAATATATATTCAACTTCACCCATGTCATTCATTTAGTGAAAATTACTCATACATAAATTCATGGACTGAAGAGTTGGGATATTATTTATGATAAACCTTATTTCAACCACATACAATATTGGAAACACTATAAAACTCCCATTAATTTTTTTGTATACATATAAATCAGCCACTTTTGATAAAACAATACTCTTTAATTACATTATCAAACTAAATATTCCAACTCTAAGAAGCCTGTTTTAGTTTAAAAATATACCATTGCATCTTTCATACATTAGCAGTCTCATTTGGAATTTCAAAACCTTCAGGTTTTATCATATCCACATCCTCAATTGAACTATAATTCAAGAAAGTTGGTTTCCCATCCATTTGATATATCTCATAATCATAGTAATCTAGTTAGAAAGGAATATATAAATGTACTTTTTCATCACTACATGTGAAAATGTGTATTCATTTTCAATGCGATGAATTTTTCTATAAACGTTTTCCACCAATAATTATTTATAGGTAGAAAATCTACCATCCATGTCATTTTTCTTACAGAAAACCCACTTTCACCCAATAGGTCTCACCCTATCTGGTGTATCCACTAATTTCCAAACTTGGTCAATGTATATAGATATTCCAAATATTTTATCTATTTCTCACAATAAAAAATCTCAATGGATTCATGGTTGGTATTAAGTTCATATTTTATGAGAAATACCTCATCGTCATTAGCTATGGGAAATTCATATCTCACAAACTACTGAAATATCCTATCAGACCTTAAAGTTTCTTCTATATATTGAGCCAGTTCTTCAATAACTCTTTATGGAACTGGCTTAACCTCCATCTTAGGAACTGTTCTTTTTTTGTCTTGAAATTCTTTAATATCAACATTCCTATCACTAAATCCATGATCAATAAATACCTTATTAAGGAATGTAAAAAATTAGGCCACAAGTAAGTTGTGTTCAGTAGGATTATATAAATAATATACCTTGGTTTCCTTAGGATAACCAAACAATAAGTATTTTTTTAGTTATAGAGTCATAATTATCAGAAACAAAATTTCATATGAATGTTTCACATCCCTAAATATATATAAAATACATAATGGGGTATTTCACAATCCATATCTTATATGGTTTTTTCATTATTTCTTTATATGGAACATAGTATAATAGAATTGAAGCAGACTCTAGTGCATAACCCTGGAATGAAATAAAAAGGACATGTTGACTCCTCACTGATAGAACCATGTATAAAAATATATGATTTATACTCTTATATACACAATTCCAATATGGTGTTCCAAGAAGAGTGGGTTGTGATACAATTTTACAATCTTGTATATGATGAATGAATTACTGGACATAATATTCACCACCCTAATCTACCTAGAGAATCTTAATACATCTTCCCAATTGATTTAAAACATAATACAAAACTATTTTAAATTTTAAAAAATATCATATTTTTTACTCATACAAAACACATATACATAATGACTAAATTCATAAAAAAAATAATAAAGTGCATAAACCACCACTTTCTTGAGAAATCATTGGTCCACATAAATCACTCTATATAAGATCTAATATTCTACTATCACTTTCACCTTTTCCCTTAAAATGTGATTTGGTTATATCTCTAAATAAACAAGATTCTAAATTTTCAAATGATTCATAATTTAATGGTTCTAATAATCCATCATTATAGAGTCTTTGGATTATTTTCTCATGTATATGTCTAAGGAAACAATGTTAATGGTATGTGGAAGTAGAATCAACCCTAACCTTATTATTTTGAATATTATATATAGAATTATACATATCTATAATGTGTAAACTACTTATAATATTCCCAATACCATATAACATCTGATTTGGATATATGGAACAACGTTTGTTCTTAATAGTAAATGAGAATAATTTATTGTCAAAATAAGATATAGAAACAAAATTTCTATTTCTGGTCGAAACATAATCAAAATTTTATAATTCTTTGAATAATTCACTAGGTATACTTAAATCATAAGGGTCAACTTCTATAGAAACAAATCTTTATCCATTACCTATATAAAGATAAATTTCTCCCTTCAATAATTCCCTTTAATTTCTGAGTCTATATTTATCATCATAAATGTGTGATTCATATCTAGTATCTAATACCCATGAGTTGGAGTTAGTGAAATTGACTTTTATAAAATTCACATTTAAATACCTATAATGATTCAATTTGATAAGAATTCTCAACCTTACATTCCAATATCTAATTTTTCTATAGTTTAAGCCTATGATAGATCTTAATATGAACATCATGATTTAATGCATAACCTATAATCGTGAATCATTTTTTGGTATTTATCATATATTATATCCTTTAATCTATGACTTTTAATGAACTTACTCCCACTAAAATGATTAACTCATACAATATATTCATTTAGTGAGATAATATCCATATTCCACTAAGTAATGATTTTTATTTTTAGATCCTCTTATAACATATTTATTTAGGCAGGGAATCATCCCAATCATAATTATTATTATTCATGGATAGTTGAGTATGAAAATATCTTCCAAGATCAATCATGTGGAAAAACTCAACTCTATTTCTCTAGTATCATAACTCTTAGGGTTTTTTGACTAAGTGTTGCCCAAAAAATGCCAAGAACAGTCTAACAAATGAAAATTTAGGGGCACCATTCATTGGTAGAACCTACCCAAGGATGATCCATAAAACATCACATCCTGGGAGCCACTAAAATGGTACCCCAAGAAAATGGGTCATGCGACCTCAAGTAGGTATCCCCAAATTTCAGAGGCTACTGAATAGAAATTATGGTCTAAGCTATTATAGTGGGGAGACAACTCTCGCATATCAGAGTAGCACAATGGTAAAAAATAAATAAATAGAAATAGTTTTACCATGATATAACATGAAAAACAATGTAAAAGGATACCATAAATAATCATAGTGGAATAATAAATATAAAACTAGTAATAACACTCAATATACATAGGTTGAGTCATATACAAAATTATTTCATGGAATGCTTATATATAGAAAGGGGATATAGGGCATACCAGGTAATGACATATACAACATGCTACACAAAAGGTCAAAATACATATCCCTTATCACTATAAGAATATTATTAGTCCTATGCTCCCATGATCCAAGGTATATGTAAACAATATTAATAATTCATGATAGGATTATTTCCCTTGTACATACCAAAAATCATTAAGTCTACTTTGGTAATAGAGGTGGCCAATGTAGGGTGTGAGATAAACTCAGTAGTCCACCACTAATGGTGTCTAGAATAATCAAGACATTGTGTGTAGCATAGTAGTGTGTAGGTTTATATAATAATAAGAATAGATAAAAAGTAAATACCAATCATCTCAAGTTTCGATAAGAACCTGGTAGACTTTACCTATATTAGAATGATCTAGAATGAGTCAGATCAATGTAACATATATAAATAATTATATATATATATAATATGTATACATGTATATACACTCTATATGTAAAGAGATTTAGAGGCATATACCTGGATACTAGGTTCTGGCTGGACCTAGGGTATAACTCAGGCATCCATAACTAGTCTAATAAGCTATAAGATCCAGTAAGGGTACAAGACCCAAATCTCATATGAATATAATACATCATGATCATTACTCAAGACAATGTGGTGAGTCATCATTCCCATCACCTGATGTAGAAGAACGTGAAACATCATGACCATCATCCAAGTAAGATAAATAGTGTGAGACATCATTCCCATCACCCAACATAAGGGAGAATGAAACACCATGCTAAAAATCCTTTAAAAGTTTTCCATAGACCAATATCCATTGTCTAATAATAATAATCATAAGGTATTACCTCAAAGGCATTTAAAACGAATTATCCCAATTTATCCAATGGTGTAACATTTCATATAATTCATGTCTTTAATATATAACATGTTGTGTGGACTTTCCACACATTCCCATTAAATTAAATTAATCTTATTAAATTTATAAGGAATGGAAAATATATCTTAGAGTTAATCCAAACACTTATATGGTGTTTTGTTCATTTAAACATTCATCTCAAGGTGGAAAATTTATTCAACACACCCAAAGGGGTGTATTCCAAAAGGTATGAAGTGTATAATAATTTAATACAGTCATATGGGAGTGTTATAACATATTACCAATAATATAAGAGGTAAAAAACATTTTTAAGGAAATACGCATAAATGCCTCACATGTAGAACAATGGAAAAATTCTATAAAACAACAAAAATTTTAAGGAAAGTTGAAATACCACCTATATTAGACCCATACACCCTCCTCATCCTATATTGGCCAATTAATTGAGATAGAATGAGATAAATTAAAAGAATGGACCAATTCCCTAGAAATAGGGCATATAAGATCGCACAAAAAAAGTGAAAGATATAGAATGATCAACTAATAAAAGAAGTAAGAGGATTAGAGAGATCATTATTGCAGATACAATTATTCTAATGATTATGAAAATGATGATCATACATGGAATTTATCAAAAATCATAACCTAGGATTAGTAGAGATCCACAGAAGGAGAAAGAGGTTATACGTTCATTGGAGGAGAAAATAAATTAGAGATATGTGGGTTCTAGGTAAGGCGGAAGTGTGTGATGTGTCATAAAAAACCTTTTTTCCATGATTGATTGTCAATATAATATTTACAGAATGATTAAAAACATGATCAATGGAATTGAATCAAATAATACCAGACAATGGATATAATTCTGGAATAAGATAAATAATCATCACATATTATTTATAATTTATTTATTTAATTAATGAATTACCCTGTTGGAATTATTAATTCATTGATGGATTTGAAAAAAATATCTACATTGTACCTTCATTTAGTTATAGGAAACAAGAGAATATTCCCTCTAGTAGTGATCCACATATGTTCCACAAATGTCTGAACATCGTCATAGGAATCTTCGAGAGCTATCATGAAATATCCTATTGCTTGAATAATCCGCCTTTGATAACCATGAGAAATGATTCCAAAGAATTATCCTTGGTCTCTCCTAATATAAGAGTGGGAGTTGGAATAAGATCCCTCTCTATTATGGGAGAGTTCCTAGAGAAGGGAGATATTTAGGGCTTGAAAGGATTCTCCAAATACATTTTACAAAACCAAAAAAATGAATTCTCATTATAATAAAATAATATGATGGGGTTTATATATCCTTAAGGTTAAAATAAATAATTTCATAAGATCCCTTTATTATTTATTTAATCTTTTATGGAAGACCATGTTTATAATAATAATATTATTATTATTTCCAAGACATGAACATAACATGTGAATTCAGTTAATTATTATTTAATCAAATAATATTCAATATATATTATTTCTCGCTGGACCTAAAATCTTGGTCTTCCATTCCTTTATAATATTTATCAGACCTTCAATAATGGATATTTATTTATTAAATAAATATCTCTACATTATTTTCCAATAAATAAATAAATATTATAATCACTAATTATAAAAATAAATATTTTTTAAAAATTCCACTATCATTATATTCTCTCGAATATCTGGTGATGAAATATATGAGATTAAGAATACATGAACAATTAGTAAACCACATATGGGGAAATTTTTTATTAAACTTGTTAAATAATAAAAACTAATATATCATTTAACTGAGATAGTGTATACACTTACTGTGTGACCCCTTAAACCTCTTTCTCAGTGGCATTAGGTGAAGCATCATAAAGTATAAGGTTAGTATCTAGAAATATGCCATGGAACCCATAAAGAAATAATTTAATTCCATAATGAAATAATACCAAATATAAATTCTTTCCATGTAATATAATCACTCTATCATGATATCTCTAATCAAGTAGGTTTCATGTCGATGCCATAAACCTATGTGGTTGATGTCTCTTTCTTAGACTTCCTAAAAATTAAACATTCATATAGAACACCATGTCCATGGATTTATTTTGGAAATATAATTTTCATTAGAGGGACTGAGATATCAACTTCTATGAAATAACAGAAGGGAAAAATCATTTCTCACATTATTCATTAATGCAATATTACTCGTAACACACACAATGTATCTTACTCCACTACAAACACATGTTATCGCGGTTTTCGTCAATACATCAAAGTGTGTTGATCATAATACTCATTGATAATAATATTAATGTATAAGGATCAATACACACATCCATGAATTGGAACATACAATTAAACATATAAATGTGGATTTCCTACCATTGGCTCTCATTGTCATAATATTCTATAATGGGTATTACCTAGGGCGTGCACCATGAGAAAGTGCATCAAAGTCCTATGAGTATCCACACATAATATCAAATATAATTTCTGTCCCTCAAATGATATCATCTGGTTATAGAACATATAATTAAGAATAGTGTCATAGTACTTCCAGGTTATTACATAGTGGGGAAATTCTAGGACCTTTTTGTGCGATAACTACTCTTAGGGAATTATCACATACAATGTCACACATAAAAAAATAATGATGCAGTAAGTAATTTATTGATTTTAAAAACTATTAATATAGGTTATCATAATGTATATATAATTTGGTTGTAGGGAACTAACCCCAATAGCCTCCCACTTTCACTAGATCCAACTACTAATAACCTTCAGCCTACAAGCTCTCACATGGCACACATGCTTCTACTGAGATAATTCTTTAGTCAATGTTTCAACCACATTATCTTAATTGGGTACTTTTCTTACTATAAATTCACCCCTATGATAAATAATATGTTAAGATATTAGACATATAGATTATATGAATTGTTGATTAGTGTGACCTTACCTCTTTTTCCAGAGAAACCCCAACATTATTATCATAATACATTGTAAAGGTGTACTTACTACTAGGTACTAAATCAAGACCTGTGAAAAAGTTGTATATCGAAATGGATAC
The DNA here is from genome assembly GCA_963277665.1 of Viscum album. Lineage (NCBI taxonomy): Eukaryota > Viridiplantae > Streptophyta > Magnoliopsida > Santalales > Viscaceae > Viscum > Viscum album. The sequence continues at coordinate 197,543,735 of OY728162.1, forward strand.
CTTGGATACATCAGAAGATGATATATATTCATAATCCACTATATAATTAGCAATAACTAGATGATTTAAACTCTTCCATATCTCATCTCCTCAATTGAGACAGAAAACATATCCTAACTAAAACTTCAGTTCATTCTGATTTGTCTGAAAACTAGCATCAGTATTACCCTTGATGAATATATTCTCATCTCTTCTATACACAAGGAATACATCCTTAGTAATTCTAAGATACATTAGGATATCCTTAATAACAGACTAATGATATTATTCTAGATATTTTTTATATCTATATACCATGCTTAATGTATATCCAACATCAATTCTAGTATATAACATGGCATACATGATTTATCATATCACTAAAGCATATGGGATCTTACTCATTCTATTTTTATCTTGTTGTGTCTGAGGACACATTTTCATAGAAAGATGTAAACCATGTGATACTAAAACCAATCCCCTCTTGGATTGTTCCATACTAAATACCTTTAGGATATAGTTTACATATATACTTTTACTTATTACAAGTATCCCATTAGATATATAGTGATTGATCTTGATCCCTGGAATATAGTCTCCTTCACCTATGTCCATCATGTAGATTCAATTTTTTAACCAGTCCTTAAATAAATATAATATGGGTATGTCATTTCCAATAAGTAATACATCATCAACATATACTACAAGGATAATGAGTGCATTTCAACTAAACCAATTGGAAACAAATGGATCACATTCATTCTTAATGAAACCAAATTATTTTATAGATTCATTGAATTGAATGTTCTATGGCCAAGATTCTTTCTTCTTTCTATAAATGGATCTCCATAACATCCAAATATTTTGGCATCACATGGAGTCACAAACCCTTCTGGTTGCATCATTTAGACATTTTCTAGAATATTCCCATTAAGGAATGCAGTTTTGATATCCATGTTCCAAATCTCATAGTCATGGTAAGATGCTATATAAAGTATAATTCTAATGGTTTTAAACATGAAAAGTAGTGAAAATATTTCATTATAGTCAATTCCTTGATTCCATTTAAATACTTTATCCAATATCCTTGCTTTATAGGTATTCAAATTACCTTCCATGACTAGTTGTTTCTTGAATACCCATTTGCACCCAATGGGATTTACATCAACTATTTCATCAAACCAAACCCAAATTAGGTTTTTATACATGGAATACACTTCAAAATTCATGGATTGTTTCCCTCTTGTAGATTTTAAGAACTATACTACCTCTTTATAGGGTATAGATTTTTCATTGTCAACTAATAATTAGTCACTGTATTTGGTGACTAGAAAACCATATCTCTTTGGTTTTCATACCTCTCTTGTGATCTTACACAATACATGTGTTTCATGAACTACTTCTTCCATGGGGGCCTATGAAACCAGTTCCTATACAAACATATGTATATCTTGACAATCAGTTTCACTGAATTCAATATTTCTCCCACTATCTATTATGAGGATGTGATCCTACATAAGAAAGATGGATTGTCTAGCAACAATAATTTTTTTCTGATGGGTTGTATAGGTAGTATCATTTTTTTATTTAGGATACCCTATAGAGGTACACATTATTCCCTATAGTGCTAGTTTTTTTCCCAAAAAGTCCATAACAAACATATCACAACCCCATACACGTGTATGAAACAAAATGAGTTTCTTTTCACTCCATAACTCGAAGAGAATTATATTTTCCACTTTAGATGGTACTCAGTTTCATGAATATTCTGCAGTTCATTATTCATATCCTCAAAAGGATAATGGAACATCTTCATGACTCATCATTGAACCTACCATGTCTCATAAGTTATGGTCCCTCATTTCACTAACACCATTCTACTATTTTGTGTAAGGTAAAGTGAGTTGATGTAGAATCCTAAACTCTCATAGAAACTTGATGAACACTTGGTTAATATATTCAGCACCCCAATCTGATCTAAGCTTATTTATAATCTTTAAAAATTTATTCTAAATTTCATTCATGATTTCATTGAATTTATAAATGGACTCAAAACTATATCTCATTAAGTATACAAACCATATCTACTCATGCAAATAGTAAAAGTTATGAAGTAAAAATATCCACCTCTAGATTCTACTGGAAACGGTTCACACACATCAGTGTATACCAATCGTAGAAGCTCATTAACCCTTTAACCCTAATCTCCTAATGGATATTTTGTAATTTTTTCTTATAAACAAGTGTTGAATATTTTTAGTGGTTTTAGCTTGTAATAGTCTAAATCACCATCTTGACATAGATTTGTCAAAGGCTTCTCATTTACATTAGCAAGGTAATGATTCCAAAGATGGGTGTTATGTGAGTCATGTGAACATGATTTGTTGTCAATTTCAAATATATTGGTTTAATAATTTAATACATAAATACCATTATTTAAATGTGTCATACCATAACATATTTTCTCTTTATAAAAGAAACAAATTTTATTTCCAAACATGAAAATAAACCTATATGCATCTATGTATGATACATAAATTATGTTCTTGGTAACCGTAGGTACATAATAACAATATTTTAAACCCAAAATAATTCTTATTGGAAATAAATGGTGGTATCCCCCAATGTTCATAGCTACCAGCCTTACACCATTAGCAGTTCTCAGATCAAACTCTCATCTAGAAACCTTTTGGAATCTACATGGTTTCTACATTTGGATACATATGTGAGCACCACAAGCTGTATCTAATACCCAATGTGTAGATATTGAAAGATTACACTCGATAACAAATTCACCTTTATCTTCCCCTTGATTCTAGGTGAAACTCATCTTCTAGTGGCCTATCCGACCACATGCAAAACATACTGCCTCTTTTTTCCTTTCCCTACCTCTAGATATTCTTCTTCTTGGAAGGATGGTTCTTATGATATTTAGAATTATTATGAGTGTTGGGCCCCGTTTCCATGTTCTTCCTTTTAATATTCACCATAAGGATTATGGTTTTATCACACAACATTTTCTTATCCACTCAGTGAATCAAAGTAAGAAGTTCTGAAAGATTCTTCTCATTATTTCTCATATTTTAATTAACAATAAAACTTGAGAAGGTCTTGGTATGTAATGAATGTATGTGATATGTACAAAAATCATCTAGAATTTAATCCTAAAGATGTTTATTTATTCAATATATAAAATAATATTGACTAAATGAGTCATATATAGTGAAACATAACAAAGATTAGTTGTAAAAAATGCATTAGAGATCACATACCTCTTTTTTCTCTCCTTCTCCTGATAGAGATCCTGACGGTGAGACATCATGTTATATGAATCCATGTCCTCAAGTTTTATCAAAATCCCATTGGTCAGGGATGATACAATGAAACATCAAACATTTGTGGAATTGTTTAAATTATTCTCATAGATTTTTTACCCTCCATCAATAGACTTATTTCCATGCTCTTTAATACTAGGTTCTTACAACACATACAATTACCTTTCATGGTGAAGGATAACACATAGTCTCATTTTACACTCTTGGAAATTTGTAAATGTGAGAATAATTTTATTCTTAATGATGAATCACAATGATATGTTTCATTTAATTTTATTGTTATTTCTTAAAATAATATGAGAAGGTATTTTAGTACATTATCTGTTTAAATTTAGAGAAATAAATAAATATTTAATAATCTCAAACCATTTTATCAAAACCCAATATCCCTCACCCTTGGTATCAAAATAACATGTTTCATGGAAAGTATAGTGACAAGGATCCATATTACCTTCTTATTACCCCAAATTTGGTTGTTCAAGCAACTTTAATGGTTTTAGGTAGGTGTTACAAATTCCAACTGCATTAACCCATTGTTCCTTGATATGTTGAGTGGAACCCCCAATCCTAAAATCCTGAAATTGTATTTCCTAAACAGTTTCCTCTCTATTAGACCAATTCATGATTTGGAAGTCAACCCTAGATGTGTAATAAGTTAAATGAACCCAATAATTCAGGTTTGAATTTCTAGATATTTGAAACCACCCCAACTTTTTCTGGTCAAGCACATGAACTATGGTTTGGTTTTAACTGAGGTAGTGGAAGGTTATACTAACTTAATATATACTGTTGAGGTATTTTATCGTTTAATGAGTAAATTAACAATTATTATATTTATCACATGATTTTTAATTTTAAGTTTATTTAATTATGTGATTAACCATGTCATAGATAATATTTACACATAATCAAGTATATTTTAGTTCTATATTGTACGCTCGTTAATTAATTAAATCCTATGATCATGACTAAACATCCATAATAAAATATCCATGAATCTTGAAAGAAATAAAATAACAAATTGGTATGATCATGAGATTTAAAAATGGTTAGTTTATCTAGCGATTGATAAACTAACCATTGACCAAGGGGGAAACACCTTCAACCAATTAAGGATCATATAATAGCTCTCTACTTGTAAACATATGTATTTCTCTTGGATTGGTTTCACCTTGGCTCCAAATATGAATCATCTCCACTAGCTTGGAATATTCATCTATTACATATGATTTTTCTCACTCAAAGACGAGGGGAAAAGAGTTTACAAAAAATAAACCCTGGGAACATATACCCTTACATTATAAGAGGAGATAATTCATGCATGCATACAATTTAATTTAATAATAAATTAAATAAACCAATCTCATAGAAAGGTCTGGTCTCTACTCATGATCATCCACATGAATGCAATGAATTACACATTTAATAAAAACTAGCATTTGATTCTTAATTATTCTTGCATAAGATAAATCACAATCAAATCAATTAATTATATTCTTTAATTAAGCAATTTTGTTTCTTATTTTTCATCCATGTTCTTTTGAGATTCTCATCCATCATAATTTTAAACAAAATAAATTTATTTATTTAAAATAAGTTGTGTATGTAAATCTACATAGGAGGCAGCACGGTGAATACCCATCCGATTCTACCCAACATGTGTTATACTCGTATATTGTTTACTCTTGTGAAATATGTTATTCATGACTTATCACATACTTTCATGATGTGTACTTTTCCATAATGATTACACAAATTACATGATTTTTTTTCATGTGTTGTGCTTCAATGCACATAGAGCAACGACTATAATATGACTCATACATGATATACAGATCTAAACATCGTGAAGATATTAATTAAAATCATGTATATATATATATTAAAACACATCTCATGGTGTGTCCTATTAACTTAATGACCACATGTAAAATAACATGTTGATAAGGTCTAAAAAATATAATAACTAAATTATAAATATGTGTAATTTTTTATATGTACATGATGTGTACAGTTGAGATACAATGAATTTACATCTCTCGTCATCTATATGAGGCACATGCCTAGGGAATTAGTGTGTAAATTGTGCCTCAAAATATTTTTAACGCCCCGACCCAAGATACCCAGAGTTGGTGCATTATTACATAACATTGTCATGATCACAACAAAGAACAAGTCTCGAAAGACCGATTAGTTTAGTAGCATTGGAAACACTAGATATATTCATAAAGTTTACATTACATCAATAAGTGAAAAACTACAACAACATATTGTCTTCATATCCCCTCATACTATCCCTACATGTCATTCATAAAATAATTCTTCACATCCTGGGAAAAATAAAATATTGAAGAAGGGGTGAGCTAAAATGCCCAGTAAGGGTAACAATGTAGCGGAAACTTTCACAAATAAGAACAAACATTTAAGGCAATGTATAACTGAAACAAAAGCCTTTTAAACTTGAACTTCAACATAGTATGACAAAAATAAAATGAAATAATGCCATTTACTTATTCACATGGATATTCTACGAATCGAATAATCACATGCAATATCAATAACCACTTTCATAATGATGGAATGCATAATGCCATACTATCATAACCACATAGCCAAGGCCTCGTGCTAAGACTACAAATAAGATTTTTTCACGGCCTTGTGCCAAGACACTAGTTTGTCTCATTAGAGCTACCGATGCATCGAGGAGCTATAGCGGGCTCCACCCATCAAATATTAAGTCCAATGCATTCCCATATGAAAAGTTTTAAGCATAACATAAACATTCATATTAAAACTAGCATACTAAATGTAAATACTTCATCCATAAACCACGAATGGTATAGAAATAACACATCCACAGTCAAACACATCACAAAAACTTCAAAACAATATGGAAGTTTTGTGTCATAATAAATCAACATCAAATAAACTTAAAATCCATCAAAGGATGTTGAAATAGATAAAATCAAAACTCTTTGAGAGAAATATCTCTTTTTTTTAAATCATTTAAAAGTCACACATTTATTAAGGATGTAATTTAAAAGAGATTTTTGAATCAAAGTGTCCCATACCACTTCTAAACTTTTGAAAAGAAATATCATTTCAAAAAATTCATGTCCATATAAATAAATCCTTAAAATCATTTGAAAACATGGACATTAATAAAAAATATTTAGAAAGATAAATCTTTAAAACATTTAAAATTCGGATTTTGATAAAGAGTACCTTTCATAAAATATTAAAATATTCATTTTGAAATCATTTAAAAGTCATATAATTATAAAATAAAACATTTACTCTGAAAATATCCTTATAAGCTTGTAAGGGAAGCTTCAACAATTTTATAACGGTGGAAAATAGCTGCACCCGCCGTATAAGTTAAAAAAAAGACATTCTTACCTTAATTCTATCGAAAAGGTTAAAAAGGACCTTGTTTGGAAAAAGACGGAAATATTCCTTTATAAAAATCTTATAAAAAGTCAAAAAAGGGTATAAATGAATTTATCCCATATTCTGTAAAATATTAAGAATGTAATGAAATACACTTTCAAGAAACATGGATGTGGATGTTAAAGAGGTCCTAGTAGATAATTACGTATAAACAACCTCAGATAATGAAGAGATTGTGAAATAACCCTTACCTTGTACTTTTCCTTGGTTGGGGGTAGGTTAACTTCCTTTATAATGGTGAAATAATTGTTATTAAATTATACAAGAATCATATACATTATTATGTTATCATATATGATCTTTTAACATTTCTTTTTTAATAATATCTTAGTATTATCATCGTTTCGGGTGTTAACTTACTCATTTTATTTTATATGTTTTGTTACATAAGCCGTGTTTGTCATGGATAGGTTGTATCTTATTCATATACAGAATTATATCAAGTCCTTAAACATTATTTTTCAATGATAAAATTATAATTATACTTGAATGGATACGATGGAGAATGAATCTCATCGCGTTCGTGGAGACGGTAGTCCGTACGTACGCACGAGCGACAATATCATTATTTTGATATTAAAATAATATTTAATTGGATGCTATATCTTATATACAGAATCATTATCATGTTATATTTATTATTTACATTAATTACACATCATTATTATACCCATCCAAATAATAATATATTGAATAACAATTACACCACGATGTGGAGACAGTAAGTCGTACGTATGCACGTATGGTGACATGTCATTCAAATGATGGATAGAATACTGAATATTGTTGTACCATATTTATAATAATATTACAGTATATAGTAGATACTGGATTCATTATTTTAGAATGGTAATAACAAAGAAATAAGAAGTTTAAGAAGATATGAATTTGAAAAGGGGTGGTGAAAACAATACCTCTTCTTCGGGTTCTTCCTTTTGATTTGATCAAAATGGCTACATAGGTTGACTTTCTGATCAAACTAAGGCCTATAGGTTGTATTGGGGGACTTTTAGAGAGTATTTGGACAGGGTTTGGCCAAACCAAAAGGCTTTGAATGTGTGAATTAGTGAGAAGGGGGAGTTCCCTTTTATAAGAGGGGTGAGGGGCACCTTTGGAAAAGATAGAAATATTATTTTATAATAAATTCATATTCAGTTTCTAATGACTCAAAAGTGGATTATTTAAAGGTTATGGTGGGTATGGGTCTAAAAACACTCAACCAACAGAATTTAGATAGGTTTTTGTAATTATATTAACCTTATCTTTTAGTTTTAACTCTTAATTAATTAGTTTGACACTTACCATGCCACTTTGTATTTTTATATTATATAGTTAATAAACTTACTATATACATAAAAGAGACCCCCAAGTGGTCCATTAATGGTACAAATATCATGATATGTGTCTCTTGGCCTAACCTTATATTTTTAGGAATTTAATATCAATTAATAATATAATATTTGTTTTACAAACTCTTTTATGTCAATTTTGACACTAATCAATAATTGATTTTTTTTAAAATCACAACAGAAGGATTACTTTGAAAAACGTTAATTAACTCATTCCTAACATGTCATATTAACCTATAAAATTAGTTTAATTCATAAAAAGTCTCAAATTATATTTATTTGGGTATTTATAATATCAATTATTTTAATTTTTCACGATTATGGTAATTACTACATCATCATTGTGTCATAAATAAATTATATTATTTAATGTCTAAAAATTATAAATAAAATATAATTATGTAGGAAATATAATTATATTTCTAATAAATATTTATAATCGAATTTATCTTATGTGTAACCCTATATTAAAAATGTTTTAGTAAATAAACATTTATTTTAACTCTTTTAACTCTTCTTTGAATTAAATAATAATAAATGTCCTAATCTAATCCAAGTGGACATAAATGATAATATTTTATTTCTAAGGTTGTTTTTGGTCGATATTCACTTGTCCAATAGAATTAGGACATGTGTTACGGTAATATTAATGTCATTGTTAAACTTAATTACCCTATTTACTTTTAACCGTGGTAAATAAAAGTAAAAAGTTAATATTCACCAAAAATAATTTTCATCTCATTGAACTGCATTTTACTCCTTGATGTTTACCGTGTCTCTCAGATTTTCAAAATTCCACTCACAAAAGTGGTAAAATTAAGTTTTATGAAAAATTTAGTTTTTTAACTACCACTTAGTGGTTTCACTATTCATCAAAAAATGAAAATTTCTAGAAAAATACCAAAAATTAGGCCTAAGCTATATTTGATATTATGAATTCAAAAATGATTTCTATTTTACCAAATTCAAAACATATTAATTAATTTAAAAACTAATTCCCGTCGTCAAAACAAATAGCGTGTTTTTAAGAGATAATAACTATCAAAAGATTGACACTTGTTTATATCCGGTTTAATTGTGAAATTATGTACAATGACCAAAATTTTATTAATTAGTAAAAATATATTCTAAATATACTTTAAACCCACTCAAATTCATAATTTATCAATATAAATTATTTTGATTAAAAAATTGTTTTTAATTAAAATTTACTAATTTTCACTATTCATCAAAATATAAATGTTATCTGAAAAGTTCCAAAATTTCACCGTAGGATAAATTCGATACTTAGAATACAAAAATGAAGTCCATTTTGAGAGACAAAATTTATAAAATTTCAAAAATTAGGTATTACATTTCATAACGGCTAGTTTGATTGGTTGTGGTGTGTGTTAGAACTTGAAGTTGTGTACAAAACACGCTATTGTATTATTCAAAGGAAAGCGTACCGTGGAATCTTGGGATGTTTCATTGTAAATTTTTTATGTCCCCATTCTAAAAAGTAAATTTATTTAGTCAAATTGAATATATAAAAGTTTAAAATAATGGATTTAAAAAGGGTTCACTATTAAAAGTTGGTAAAAGTGCAATACTGAAAATGAATTTGTTCTTACATTATGTCTAAGAAACTCATAATATGGATTCTAAAATTATAAGGATTATATAAAGTTTAAAATTTAGTTAATACAATTAATAACCTCTTTTTAATGTCTTGTTTGGTAATTCATGGTGCGCTTGAACTCGGTGTTGCGTGTAGTACAAGTTATTGAATTAGTTTGAAGAAATAACACACTATGAAATCTTGGGGTGTTACATTCTCCCCTAATTCAATAAATTGCGTCCTCGCAATTTGAAATTGTTCTTCGAAAATAAAAGGTTGAATATAGAAAATATCTTTGTGGGAAAACCCACATCAGAAATTGGGTTGATAAAATTTAGTCTTAATAAGAGGAAAAGAGAAATGAAAGGGTCACCACCAAATTATGATCTCTATTCGGAGAACATTGGTGGAAATTAGAGACATATAATTGGAGGGAAAACATAAATATTTATAGGTAGTGATTGAGGTCATCAATCACAAACAAGTGTAAAATTGAGGGGCTTAAATTCATTAATCTATGATGATTTAAAATACTATCTGTTCAGCAAAACATATGGTATTAGGATAACACATGTTTTTGTTTTAAGATCTCTTTACTAAAGTATAAGAATTAATTTTTTTCATTGAATAAGAGAAGAAGAAAAATGTATAATTGACAAGTAGAGTCTCAACCTTTAACTAAGTTCTACCACAAACTCATCTTTCACTCTAAAAGATAATAGAACTTAAAAATAATATTCTATTTATCCTATTCATATAGGGTTAAAAAATGAATTTATAATTCATCTAGAAGAACCATTAAAAACGAAATTATTCAAACCAGGACATCATGTGGGTCAGTGGTAGGTGATACACCCTTTTTGCCCTTCGGTTGTGGGTTCAAGTCTCGCGGCCTTGCCGGACGCAACGGGTTGCCGCCCGACCTCCGGGTTATCCTTTTATGGAAATCCAAAACAATCCAAACTAGAACTATCCAAAATACTTCAGTCCAAAATTTATAAGGAAGGTAAACACAATGAAGATCCTTTTTTTCCGTGTAATAATATGTGATCACCTTCATCATATATTCTTTTAAAACACTGCAATATCCCGAATTACCATAAAACCTTATTGACTATATTCATGATCCCTTATTCCTTAAAGAATAATATATATACTCCTTCAATCCAAAAATGTTGTAAACCCCAAAAATGATGGAATATACAAATCATTAATCAGTTTCAAGGTATTCAAAAATATCCAATATAATTTATCCAAATCAATCATGTATTATTCTAAAATCACTAACTCGGTATGAGAACCATATTGTGGTTTATCTTTCTCTCAACCATATATTTTCCAAAAATTTAACCTGATATTCAGTCACTTTTCTTTATTCCACACGATCTCAAGTCCTTAATGAAATAGTAATGAGGTACAATCCTTATATAGTCCGTAATTATTATAACAAGTACATTTTTGATACAACACTCAAATGACATAATCAACATAAGAACTCTAATCATACCTCTTCATCTGTGGTAGTATCATAACTTGATTATTATCCAATAGCATCCTTTGCAGCATAGTCTGATGACTGGGACATAGGTTCACGTAGTGTCCAAACTCATTGCAAATGAAGCATTGTACATTTGAAACAATTTTCTTACCCTTACAGTCACGTACTTTGTGCCCTTTTCCTCCACACTTATAACAAACTCTCATTCCTTTCAGGCAAGTTCCAAGGTGTTTCTTTCCATGATTATCACATATGGAAGTATTCTTCTTTTCCCTCTTCCCTTTACCCATATCTCTCTCTTCCATCCTTTTCTTCTCTTCCTTTCCTTCAAATCCATAGGACTCAATAAAATCTTCACTTATCTTATCAACACATGATATTATTTCTTCATATGATGATAATACATGCAAGACTCTTTCTCTTATAAATTCTGGCTTAGGACCGTGAAAGATATGATCCTTCTTTCTCTTTGGATCATGTGCATTGCTGGAGTAATCATTCCTTCTACTGGGCACCATTTCTAAAAAATGGCATACACTAGATCAGTTTATGAATCAAAATATGTAATTCCATACTTATAAAACACTTAACATAAATTGAACTATTTATGGATATAATCCATAATCATAAAAATGTTCTCTTTGAGGAATTATATACTCATAAACCCTTCATAATGATTTTTTACAGAAAATGAGGGTTATCCTAAGCATATCCCCTGGGAGTGTCGTAACCAAGAGTGCAGCAAGGCCCGTTGTTGTGCACCAGTTCCAGTTCGAGTCTAGATTAAAGCGGTTTTTTGGGTTTTACCCCTAGGTACATTTGTGCTAGAGCTTCCTCAACTTGCTCGTATCTAGATAGAGATGTATTGCTCGGAAATATCACAAAATCTCTACAAAAACAAAATTCTAGGAAGTTCTTCTATACTAATCATCAAAGTCAATCTTAAATCTATGTGCTCTAAACAGAGTTTATCTAAATCTAGCTTCCAATGTTTGTACTAAACTTTCTCTGATACCAACTGTAATGCCCCAACCCTAGATACCCAGAGTCGGTGCATTATTATATAACATTGGCATGATCATAAGAAATATCAAGTCTCTAAAGACCAATTAGTTTAGTAGCCTTGGAAACACTAGATATATTCATAAAGTTTACATTACATCAATTAGTGAAAAACTACAACATCATATTGTCTTCATATCACCTTATACTATCCCTATAGGTCATTCATAAAATACTTCTTCACATCCTGGGAAAAATAAAACATAGAAGAAGGGGTGAGCTCAAATGCCCAGTAAGGGCAACAATGTAGCATAAACTTTCACAAATAAGTACAAACATTTAAGGCAATGTATAACTGAAACAAAATCCTTTTAAACTTGAACTTCAACATAGTATGAAAAAAATAAAATGAAAAAATTCAATTTACTTATTCACATGGATATTATACTAATCAAATAATCACATGCAATATCAATAACCACATTCAGAATTATGGAATGCATAATTCAGACTATCATAACCACATAGCCAAGGCCTCGTGCCAAGACTACAAATAAGATTTTGTCAAGGCCTTGTGCCAAGACACTATTTTGTCTCATGTGACCTACTGATGCATCGATGAGCTATAGAAGGCTCCACCCCTCACATATTAAGTCCAATGCATTCCCATATGAAAAAGGTTTAAGCATAACATAAACATTCGTATTAAAACTAGCATACGAAATGTAAATACTTCATCCATAAACCATGAATGGTATAAAAATAACACATCCACAGTCAAACACATCACAAAAACTTCAAAACAATATGGAAGTTTTGTATCATAATAAATCAACTTCAAATAAACTTAAAATCCATCAAAGGATATTGACATAGATGAAATCAAAACTATTTGAGAGAAATATCTATTTTTTTGAAATCATTTAAAAGTCACACATTTATTAAGGATGTAATTTAAAAGAGATTTTTGAATCAAAGTGTCCCATACCACTTAAAAACTTTTGAAAAGAAATATCATTTCAAAAAATTAATGTCCTTATAAATAAATCCTTAAAATCATTTGAAAACATGGACATTAATTAAAAATATTTATAAAGATAAATCTTTAAAACATTTAAAATTCTGATTTTGATAAAGAGTACCTTTCATAAAATCTTAAAATATTCATTTTTAAATCATTTAAAAGTCATATAATTATAAAATAAAACATTTAATCTGAAAATATCCTTATAATCTTGTAAGGGAACCTTATAAAATTTTATAATGTCGGAAAATAGCCGCACCCTCCATATAAGTTAAAAAACACATTCTTACCTTAATTTTGTCGAAAAGGTTAAAAAGGACCCTGTTTGGAAAAAGACGGAAAGATTCTTTTATAAACATCTTGTGAAAAGTCAAACAAGGGTATAAATGACATTATCCCATATTCTGTAAAATAGTAAGAATGTTTTGAAATAAACTTTCAAGAAATATGGATGTGGATGATAAAGAGGTCCCAGTAGATAATTACGTATAAATAACCTCGGATAATGAAGAGATTGTGAAATAACCCTTACCTTGTACTTTTCTTTGTTTGGGGGTAGGTCAACCTACTGTATAATGGTGAAATAATTGTTATTAAATTATACAAGATTCATATACATTATTTTGTTATCATATATGATCTTTTAATATTTATTTGTTAATAATATCTTTGTATTATCGTCGTTTCGGGTGTTAACTTACTCGTTTTCTTTTATATGTTTTGTTACGTAAGCCATGTTTTTCAGGGATAAGTTGTACTTATTCATATCCAGAAAGATATCAACTCCTTAAATATTATTTTTAAATCATAAAATGATAATTATACTTTAATGGATACGATGGAGAATGAATCTCATCACGTTCGTGGAGACGGTAGTCCGTACGTACGCACGAGCGACAATATCAATCTTTTGATATTAAAATAATATTTAATTGGATGGTATATCTTATATACAGAATCATTATCATGTTATATTTATTATTTACATGAATTTCACATCATTATTATACCCATCCAAATAATAATATATTGAATAACAATTACACCACGACGTGGAGATAGTAAGTTGTACGTACGCACGTATGGTGACATGTCATTCAAAGGATGGATATAATTCTGAATATTGTTGTACCATATTTATAATAATATTACAGTATATAGGAGATACTGGATTTATTATTTTAGAATGGGAATAAAAAAGAAAGAAGAAGTTGAAGAAGAAATGAATTTGAAAAAAGGTGGTGAAAACATTACCTCTTCTTCGGGTTCTTCCTTTTGATTTGATCAAAAGGGCTCCTTAGGTTGACTTTCTGATCAAACTAAGGCCTCTAGGTTGTAGTGAGGGAAGTTGAGAGAGTATTTGGGCCCGGTTTTTCCGAACCAAAAGGATTTGAATGTGTGAATTAGTGAGAAGGGGGAGAACCCATTTATAAGAGGGGTGAGGGGCACCTTTAGAAAATCTAGAAATATTATTTTATAATAAATTAATATTCGGTTTTTAATGGCACCAAAGTGGATTATTTAAAGTTTATGGTTGGTATGGGTCTAAAACCACTCAACCAATAGAATTTAGACAGGTTTGGGTAATCATATTAAACTTATCTTTTAGTTTTAACTCTTAGTTAATTAGTTTGACACTTACCATGCCACTTTGTATTTTTATATTATATAGTTAATAAACATACTATATACCTCCAAGATACCCCCAACTGGTCCATTAATGATACACCTATCATGATATAAGTCTCTTGGCCGAGCCTTAGATTTTTAGTAATTTAATATCAATTAATAATATAATATTTGTTTTAAAAACTCTTTTATGTCAATTTTGACACTATTCAATAATTGATTTTTCTAAAATCACAACAAAAGGATTACTTCTAAAAAAGTTAATTAAATCATTTCTAACATGTCATATTAACCTATAAAATTAGTTTAATTAATAAAAAGTCTCATATTATATTTATTTGGGTATTTATAATATCAATTATTTTAATTTTTCACTATTATGGTAATTACTGCATCATCATTGTGTCATAAATAAAATAAATTATTTAATGTATAAAAATTATAAATAAAATATAATTATGTAGGGAATCTTTTTATATTTCTAATAAATATTTATAATCTAATTTATCTAATGTGTAACCCTATATTAAAAATTTTTTAGTAAATAAACTTTGATTTTAACTCTTTTAACTCTTCTTTGAATTAAATAATAATAAATGTTCTAATCTAATCCAAGTGGACCTAAATGATAATATTTTATTCCTAAGGTTGTTTTTGGTCGAGATACACTTGTCCAATAGAATTAGGACATGTGTTTGGGTAATATTAATATCATTTTTACCCTTAATTACCCTTTTTACTTTTAACCATGGTAAATAAAAGTAAAAAGTTACTATTCACCAAAAATTATTTTCATCTCATTGAACCAAATTTTACTCCTTGATATTAACCTTGTCTCTCGGATTTTCGAAATTCCACTCACAGAAGCGGTTAAATTAAGTTTTATGAAAAATTCAGTTTTCTAACTACCACTTAGTGGTTTCACTATTCATCAAAAAATGAAAGTTTCCAGAAAAATACAAAAAATTAGGCCTAAGCTACATTTGATATTATTAATTCAAAAATAATGTCTATTTTACCAAATTCAAAACATATTAATTAATTTAAAAATTAATTCTCGTCGTCAAAACAAATAGCGTGTTTTTAAGAGATAATAACTATCAAAAGATTGACACTTGTTTATGTCTGGTTTAATTGTGAAATTATGTACAACGACCAAAATTATATTAAATGGTAAAAATATATTCTAAATATTCTTTAAAACCACTCAAATTCATATTTTATCAATATAAATTATTTTGATTAAAAAAAGTTGTTTTTAATTAAAATTTAGTAATTTTCACTATTCATCAAAATATAAATGTTATCTGAAAAGTTCAAAAATTTCACCTTAGGCTAAATTCGATACTCCGAATACAAAAATGAAGTCCATTTTGAGAGATAAAATTTATAAAATTTCAAAAAGTATGTATTACTATTCATAATATCTAGTTTGATTGGTTGTGGTGTGTGTTAGAACTTGAAGTTGCGTACAACACACGCTACTGTATTATTCATAGGAAAGCATACTGTTGAATCTTGGTATGTTTGATTGTAAATTTTTTATATCCCCCTTCTAAAAAGTAAATTTATTTAGTCAAATTGAATATATAAAAGTTTAAAATATTGGATTTAAAAAGGGTTCACTATTAAAAGTTGGTAAAAGTGCAATACTGAAAATGAATTTGTTCTTACATTATGTCTAATAAACTCATAATATGGATTCTAAAATTATAAGGATAATTTAAAGTTTAAAATTTAGTTAATACTATTCATAACCTCTTTTTAACGGCTTGTTTGGTAAGTCATGGTGCGCTTGAACTCGGTGTTCTGTGTAGTACAAGTTATTGAATTATTTTGATGAAATAACACACTATGAAATCTTGGGGTGTTACATTCTCCCCTCCTTCAATAAATTGTGTCCTATCAATTTGAAATTATTCTTTGAAAATAAAAGGTTGAACATAGAAAATATCTTGGTGGGAAAACCCACATCGAAAATTGGGTTGATAAAATTTAGTCTTAATAAGAGGAAAAGAGAAATGAAAGGGTCACCACCAAATTATGATCTCTATTCGGAGAACATTGGTGGCAGTTAGAGACATATAATTGGAGGAAAAACATAAATATTTATAGGTAGTGATTGAGGTCATCAATCACAAACAAGTGTAAAATTCAGGGCCTTAAATTCATTAATCTATGATGATTTAAAATACCATCGGTTTAGCAAAACATATGGTATAAAGATAACACATTTTTTTTGTTTTAAGATCCCTTCACTAAAGTATAAGAATTAATTTCTCCATTTAATAAGAGAAGAATAAAAATTTATACTTGATGAGTAGAGTCTCAACCTTTAACTAAGTTCAACCACAAACTCATCTTTCACTCTAAAAGATAATCGAACTTAAAAATAATATTCTATTTATCCTATTCGTATAGGGTTAAAAAATGAATTTATAATTAATATAGAAGAACCATTAAAAACGACATTATTCAATCTAGGACTTCATGTGGGTCAGTGGTAGGTGATACACCCTTGTTGCCCTTTGGTTGTGGTTTCAATTCTCGCGGCCTTGCCGGACGCGACGGGTTGCCGCCCGACCTCTGGGTTGTCCTTTTTTGGCCATCCAAAACAATCCAAACTAGAACTATCCAAAATACTTCAGTCCAAAATTTATAAGGAAGGTAAACACAATGAAGATCCTTTTTTGCCGCGTAATAATATGTGATCACCTTCATCATGTATTCTTTTAAAACACTGCAATATCCTGAATTACCATAAAACCTTATTGATTACATTCATGATCCCTTATTCCTTAAAGAATAATAGATATACTCCTTCAATCCAAAAATGTTGTAAACCCCAAAAATGATGGAATATACAAATCATTAATTAGTTTCAAGGTAGTCAAGAATATCCAATATAATTTATCCAAATAAATCATGTATTATTCTAAAATCACTACCTCAGTATCAGAACCATATTATGGTTTATCTTTCTCTCAACCATATATTTTCCAAAAATTTAACCTACTATTGAGTCACTTTTCTTTGTTCCACACAATCTCAAGTCCTTAATGAAATATTACTACAGTACAATCCTTATATACTCCATAATTATTATAACAAGTACATTGTTGATACAACACTCAAATGACATAATCAATATAAGAACTCTAATCATTCCTCTTCATCTGTTGTAGTATCATAACTTGATTATTATCCAATAGCATCATTTGCGGCATAGTCTGATGACTGGGACATAGGTTCGCATAGTGTCCAAACTCCTTGCAAATGAAGCATTGTACATTTGAAACCATTTTCTTACCCTTGGAGTCACGTACTTTGTGCCCTTTTCCTCCACACTTATAACAAACTCTCATTCCTTTCAGGCAAGTTCCAGGGTGTTTCTTTCCACAATTATCACATATGGAAAAATTCTTCTTTTCCCTCTTCCCTTTATCCATCTTTCTCTCTTCCATCCTTTTTTTCTCTTGCTTCCCTTTAAATACATAGGTCTCAGTAAACTCTTTAATTATCTTATCAACACATGATATTATTTCTTCATATGATGATAATACATGTGAGACTATTTCTCTTATAAATTCTGGCTTAAGACCATGAAAGATATGATCCTTCTTTCTCTTTGGATCATGTGCATTGCTGGAGTTCTCATTCCTTCTATTGGGCACCATTTCTAAACAATGGCATACACTAGATCAATTTATGAATCAAAATACATAATTCCATAGTTATACAATAGTTAACATAAATTGAACTATTTATGGATATAATTCATAATCCTAAAAATGTTTTCTTTGAGGAAGTATATACTCATAAACCCTTCATAATGATTTGTAAAGAAAATGAGAGTTATCCTAAGCATATCGCCTGGGAGTGTCATAACCAAGAGTGCAGCAAGGCCTGTTGTCGTTCACCAGTTCTCGTTCAAGTCTAGATCAAAGCGGTGTTTTCGGGTTTTACCCCTAGGTACATCTTTTCCAGAGCTGCCTCTACCTACTAGTATCCAGACAGGGATGTATTGCTCAGAAAACTCACAAAATCTCTACAATAACAAAATTCTATAAAGTTCTTCTATACTAATCCTCAAAGTCCATATTAAATCTATGTGCTCTAATCCTAGTTTATCTAAATCTAGCTTCCAATGTTTGTACTAAACTTCCTCTGATACCAACTTTAAGGCCCCGACCCTAGATACCCAGAGTCGGTGCATTATTACATAACATTGGCATGATCACAAGAAAGATCAAGTCTCGAAAGACCGATTAGTTTAGTAGCCTTGAAAAAACTAGATATATTCATAAAGTTTACATTACACCAATAAGTGAAAAACTACAACAACATATTGTCTTCATATCCCCTCATACTATCCCTATAGTTCATTCATAAAATACTTCTTCACATCCTAGGAAAAATAAAACATAGAAGAAGGGGTGAGCTCAAATGCCCAGTAAGGGTAACAATGTAGCAGAAACTTTCACAAATAAGAACAAATATTTAAGGAAATGTATAACTTAAACAAAGGCCTTTTAAACGTGAATTTAAACATAGTATGACAAAAATAAAATGAAATAATTCAATTTACTTCTTCACATGGATATTCTAATAATAAAATAATCACATGCAATATCAATAACTACTTTCAGAATGATGGAATGCATAATGTCAGACTATCATAACCACATAGCCAAGGCCTTGTGCCAAGACTACAAATAAGATTTTGTCAAGGCCTTGTGCCAGGACACTAGTTTGTCTCTCATGTGACCTACCGATGCATCGATGAGCTATAGCGAGCTCCACCCGTCACATATTATGTCCAATGCATTCCAATATGAAAAGGTTTAAGCATAACATAAACATTCGTATTAAAACTATCATACGAAATGTAAATACTTCATCCATAAACCACGAATGGTATAAAAATAACACATCCACAGTCAAACACATCACAAAAAATTCAAAACAATATGGAAGTTTTGTATCATAATAAATCAGAATCAAATAAACTTAAAATCAATCAAAGGATGTTGACATAGATGAAATCAAAACTATTTGAGAGAAATATATCTTTTTTTGAAATCATTTAAAAGTCACACATTTATTAAGGAAGTAATTTAAAAGAAATTTTTTAATCAAAGTTCCCCATACCACTTAGAAACTTTTGAAAAGAAATATCATTTCAAAACATTCATGTCCATATAAATAAATACTTAAAATCATTTTAAAACATGGACATTAATGAAAAATATTTAGAAAGATAAATCTTTAAAACATTTAAAATTCTGATTTTGATAAAGAGTACCTTTCATAAAATCTTAAAATATTCATTTTGAAATCATTTAAAAGTCACATAATTATAAAATAAAACATTTACTCTGAAAATATCCTTATAAGCTTTTAAGGGAAGCTTCGAAAATTTTATAACGGAGGAAAATATCCTCACTTGCCCTATAAGTTAAAAAAAGACATTCTTACCTTAATTCTGTCGAAAAGGTTAAAAAGGACCTTGTTCGGAAAACGACGGAAAGATTTCTTTATAAACATCTTATAAAAACTTAAATAAGGGTATAAATGACTTTATCCCATATTCTGTAAAATAGTAAGAATGTTTTGAAATACACTTTCAAGAAACATGGATGTGGATGATAAAGAGGTCCCAGAAGATAATTACGTATAAACAACCTCGGATAATGAAGAGATTGTGAAATAACCCTTACCTTGTACTTTTCCTTGGTTGGGGGTAGGTCAACCTCCTGTATAATGGTGAAATAATTGTTATTAAATTATACAAGAATCATATACATTATTATGTTATCATATATGATCTTGTAACATTTATTTGTTAATAATATCTTATTATTATCATCGTTTCGGGTGTTAAATTACTCGTTTTCGTTTGTATGTTTTGTTATGTAAGCCATGTTTTTCATGGATAAGTTGTATCTTATTCACATCCAGAATGATATCAAGTCCTTAAATATTATTTTTAAATCATAAAATGATAATTATACTTGAATGGATACGATGGAGAATGAATCTCATCGCGTTCGTGGAGACGGTAGTCCGTACGTACGCACGAGCGACAATAACATTCATTTAATATTAAAATAATATTTAATTAGATGGTATATCTTATATAGAGAATCATTATCATGTTATATTTATTATTTACATGAATTACACATCATTATTTCCAAATAATAATATATTGAATAACAATTACACCACGACGTGGAGATAGTAAGCCGTACGTACACACGTATGGTGACATGTCATTCAAATGATGGATAGAATACTGAATATTATTGTAACATATTTATAATAATATTATAGTATATAGGAGATACTGGATTCATTATTTTATAATGGTAATAACAAAGAAATAATAAGTTGAACAAGAAATGAATTTGAAAAAGGGTGGTGAAAACATTACCTCTTCTTCGGGTTCTTCCTTTGGATTTGATCAAAAGTGCTCCTTAGTTTGAATTTATGATCAAACTAAGGCCTCTAGGTTGTAGTGAGGGAAGTTGAGAGTGTATTTGGACAGGGTTTTTTCAAACTAAAAGGCTTTGAATGTGTGAATTAGTGAGAAGGGGGAGTTCCCTTTTATAAGAGGGGTGAGGGGCACCTTTAGAAAAGCTAGAAATATTATTTTATAATAAATTCATATTCGGTTTATAATGGATAAAAAGTGGATTATTTAAAGGTTATGGTGGGGATGTGTCGAAACCACTCAAACAATAGAATTTAGACAGGTTTGGGTAATTATATTAACCTTATCTTTTAGTTTTAACTCTTAGTTAATTAGTTTGACACTTACCATGCCACTTTGTATTTTTATATTATATAGTTAATTAACTTACTATATACCTCCAATAGGCCCCCAAGTGGTCCATTAATGATACACCTATTATTATATAAGTCTCTTGGCCGAACCGTAGATTTTTAGGAATTTAATATCAATTAATAATATAATATTTGTTTTGAAAACTCTTTTATGTCAATTTTGACATTATTCAATAATTGATTTTTGTAAAATCCCAAAAGACACATTACTTAGAAAAAAGTTAATTAAATCATTTATAACATGTCATATTAACCTATAAAATTAGTTTAATTCATAAAAAGTCTCAAATTATATTTATTTGGGTATTTATAATATGAATTATTTTAATTTTTCACTATTATGGTAATTAATGCATCATCATTGTGTCATAAATAAATTAAATTATTTAATGTCTAAATATTATAAAAAATATATAATTATGTAGGAAATCTTTTTATCTTTCTAATAAATATTTATAATCGAATTTATCTTATGTGTAACCCTATATTAAAAATGTTTTAAAAAATAAAATTTGAATTTAACTCTTTCAACTTTTCTTTGAATTAAATATTAATAAATGTTCTAATCTAATCCAAGTGGACCTAAATGATAATATTTTATTCCTAAGGTTGTTTTTGGTCGAGATAAACTTGTCCAATAGAATTAGGATATGTGTTAGGGTAATATTAATATCATTTTTACCCTTAATTACCCTATTTACTTTTAACCGTGGTAAATAAAAGTAAAAAGTTACAATTCACCAAAAATTATTTTCATCTCATTGAACCACATTTTATTCCTTGATATTAACCGTGTCTCTCATATTTTTGAAATTCCACTCACTGAAGTGGTAAAATTAAGCTTTATGAAAAATTCATTCTTTTAACTACCACTTAGTGGTTTCACTATTCATCAAAAAATGAAAGTTTCCAGAAAAATACCAAAAATTAGGCCGAATCTATATTTGATATTATGAATTCAAAAATGATTCCTATTTTACCAAATTCAAAAAATATTAATTAATTTAAAAATTAATTTCCTTCATCAAAACAAATAGCGTGTTTTTAAGAGATAATAACTATCAAAATATTGACACTTGTTTATGTCCGGTTTAATCGTGAAATTTTGTACAATGACCAACATTATATTAAATGGTAAAAATATATTATAAATATACTTTAAAACCACTCAAATTCATAATTTATCAATATAAATTATTTTGATTAAAAAACTTTGTTTTTAATTAAAATTTAGTAATTTTCACTATTCATCAAAATATAAATGTTATCCGAAAAGTTCAAAAATTTCACCTTAGGATAAATTCGATACTCCAAATAAAAAAATTAAGTCAATTTTGAGAGATAAAATTTATAAAATTTCAAAAAGTAGGTATTACTATTCATAACGCCTAGTTTGATTGGTTGTGGTGTGTGTTAGAACTTGAAGTTGTGTACAACACACGCTACTGTATTATTCAAAGGAAAGCATACCGTGGAATCATGGGATGTTTCATTGTAAATTTTTTATGTCCCCATTCTAAAAAGTAAATTTATTTAGTCAAATTGAATATATAAGAGTTTAAAATATTGGATTTAAAAAGGGTTCACTATTAAAAGTTGGTAAAATTGAAATACTAAAAATGAATTTATTCTTACATTATGTCTAAGAAACTCATAATATGGATTCTAAAATTATAATGATTATATAAAGTTTAAAATTTAGTTAATAATATTCATAACCTCTTTTGAACGGCTTGTTTGGTAAGTCATGGTGCGCTTGAACTCGGTGTTGCGTGTAGTACAAGTTGTTGAATTATTTTGAAGAAATAACACACAATGAAATCTTGGGGTGTTACAATATTAGATTACATTTCATGTGTAAAGGACTACACATCCTATTATCTTCTAATTATACAATCACATATTAGGTAGTCCATGTATTAGAATACACATACTGTCTGTGACATAAAAATACTAGACACCATGTATATGGGCTACTCAGTGTATACTTCGGCTGACTATTCCCCGGGATGCCCTAGTCAACACATAGTGTAAGGAATTAAATTCTCCATGTGTAATCAATACATGCACATTGAATTAATTTCTAAATTAATTTATTTTTTATAAAATATAAGTACATGGAATGTAACTCTGATTACATAGCATTTAATCCTATGTTATCTGGATAGAATCCTCGACACCTCCAGATTCATTATTTGATTTTATTTAATTCATAAAATTAATCATTTTGATTATATCTATGATAAATGAATTTGTAAAAAATATATCATGAAATTAATATTTAACGAATGGTTAAACTTGAATTAAAAACTAAATGAAAAATCTGTTAATTAACCAATAATCTTTATATAATTATAAATAATTATATGATATCTTTGATACCACTTGTAGATTCTGGGCATATAAAAATCATGTGATAGGTTATTCCAAAATCTTCTTTTTCCCTTGATCGATGATTAATCCAATATTTACACAATTATAATGTTCATGATCAACAGAATTGAATCACAGAAGACTGGACAAGGGATATAAAACCAGTACTGGAGAGAGGATCATCACATATTATTTATAATTAATTTAATTAATTATATAATTATTTTGTTGTAATTATTTATTTGTTGATGGATCTAACAAAAGATCTATGTTGTATTGTAGTTGTGTTGTAGGAATCAAGAGTATATTCCCTCTAGCAGTGATCCATATCTGTTCCAAAAATCTCGGAACAACATCCCAGGAATGTCCAAGAGTTAGCACGGAAGGTCTGATCGCTTGCATCATACACCATTGATCACCATTATAAAAACTTCCAAATAATTCTCATTAATCTATCCTGACATAAGACTAAGAGGTGGAGGAAGACCACTCTACATTCTTAGGAGCATTCATGGAGAAGGTAGCACTCTATGGCTTGAGAGGATTATCCAAATTCACTGTACACAACCAAAAAATTGAATTGGATCTATAATAAAATAATATAATTAGGACCTATATCTCTAGGTTTAATAATAAATAATTGAAAAAGTTCCCCTTATTATTTATTTAATCACTTCTAGAACCCTGTGTCTATAATAATAATATTATTATTATTTCCTTGACATGCACTTAACTTGAGAGTTAGATTAAATATCATTTAATCAAATAATATTCAATATAAATTATTTCTCACCAGACCTAAAATATTGGTATGCCATTTCTTAATAATTTTTATTGGGCCTTTAATAATGAATATTTATTAATTAAATAAATATCACAACATTATTATCTAATAGATAAATAAATATTATATTCACTAAATAGAAGATAAATTTTTATTAACAATTCCACTGAAATTATATTATATAGAATAACTAGAAACAGAATATATGTGATCAAACATATATGAATAATTATTAAACCACATATTGGGGTGTTATTTATTCAACCTGTTAAATAATAAATAATAATATATTATTTAACTAAAATTGTGTATAAACTTAGTGTGTGACCATGTAGGCCTCTTTCTTAGTCGCATTAGGTGAATCATTCTAATGTTCAACGTTATCATCTAGCAACATGCCAATACCTTCATAGAAAATTAAGTTAATTACACAATGAAATATTACCTCATACATAATCTTACTGTGTAAAATAATACATCTACCGTGATATCTCTAATCAAATAGTTTTCATGCCGGTGGCATCAACCTATGTACTCAATGCCTCTTTCTTTGACTTCTAGAAAATTGAACTTTCCGATAGAACACCATGGACATGGACTTATTTAGGCTATGTGATTTCAATAAAATAAAATGAGATATCAACTTTTGTTAAATAACATAAGGGGAAAATCCTTTCTCACATTATTCATTAATGAAATATAACTCATGACGCACCCAACGTATCCTACCTTGTCGTAAACATATGTCAACACAGTTTTTTTCAATACATCAAAGTGCTAGACTCATAATACTCATTAACAATAATATTAATGTCTATGGATCAATACATGCATCTTCATATATGAGCATTCAATGACACATATAAATGTACAATTCCTTTTGGAAGGTCTTGTTCTCATAATATCCAACACTAGATATTACCAATGATGTACACCATGAGAAGGCTCCTTAAAGTCCTATGAGTATCCACCCATGATATCCTATATCATTTTTGTCCCTCAAATGATATCATTTTGATATAGAACATATATTTATGAATAGTTTCATAGAACCCCTAGGTTCTCATCATAAAGAATAAATCCTATGTCCTCTTTGTGAAAAAACTACTTTTAAGACATTATCACATACAATGTTTCATAGAAGAATAATAATGATGTGATAATTAGTTTGTCAATAGTAAAAAATATGAATACATGTTATCATAAAATACACAGAATTTGGTTCTAGGAAACAAACTCCAACATTATATGTGATAAAAACATTTCATGGGAAACAATAATTTATGGGGTTACATGGTTAGGAAACATGGTTGGCCGAACCATGCTCCAAATATAATCCCAATACTGTACAAGAACCCCCCCTGGATGGGCTAGGTGCATGGTTAGTCTAACCATGTGTAAGTCTATGAAATTCCTCTATTAAAAACTCTGCATATCCCACATGGGCATGCATCTTATCTCACACAGTTGCAAACAAATCGTGGGACCTCTTTCTATGCACTGAGTTCGCTGTATTGTTAGAACTTACCATGAGACTCAGTCTGTCTCTCCAATTTTCAGAGCACCAGGCTCACAACAATACCCAGATTCTCCCAAGACTTTTTGTGACCACATGGATCCCTTACTAGCATGAAACAAATACACTAAACTAGAAAAAACAAATATTCATACCTTTCTGAAAATCTGGTTTTTTACAAAATCTCCTCTATGAAGCTTTTCATCCCAGAGTTGGACTTCCAAGGGTAAAGAGGGACTGTCAAAGAAAGGTTTTGGCCACTAGGATCAAAAATTGGCTTCCTAATCCTAGGTCTCTTCGTGTACTTTCCCATGCTTCCATAGTACCCATACTAAATAAACTAAACCTCCTCAAAGATTCTTCACAGTTTGTTCCACAATACACACTGGGAACTCCTCAAAATAAGCATCCACATCTAACTCGACCTCATCTTGCTGTAAAATATGTGATGGATTTGGATAATATTGGTGGATCTAAGGCACGTGAAAAATTTCATGAATAGACCAATATCTCTGAGGAATTACTATCTGGTATCCACTAGCCCTATTCTCTTTAAAACTTAGAAGGGTCCAAAAAATCAAGGTGAAATATTACCCTAATTTTGAATAATTCAGTAAAACAACCAAATAAAAACGCATAAGAATACCTAGTCCCTTAACTCAGACTCAAGAGGTTATCTGTTTCAATTGTAATATGACAACTATCAAGACTGAGTTGTCATCATGTGCTTTCTAATCAACTATACTTTCTCTGAAGTTTCATAAACAAGACAAGGTATGAGAAAATATTCCTCCACTCTTTATAACTACCATTGAGATTATTATCATGGAATACTGTATAATTCCTCATAAGGATCCATATTGATAGTATATTAAATTTTATTATTGTTAGAAAACACATATGGGGGTATGTGTTTCTCCCAAGAACCAATTAATTAAAGGACACATGCATGAATCATGTCCTCTAACACACGAGTCATGCAATCTATCTTTCCTTTAGTCTGAGGGTGATAAATCGTGATCATAATAACCCATGTACATAATGACTTTTGTAACTCCTTATATAACTAAGAAATGAAGAAAACATCTTTTTTATATATAAAATAATGTAGATCACTATGAAGGCATAAAACATCCCTGGCGTATATTCTTCTTAAAACATCCACTGAAAATTTCTCTTGAACTGGTAAGAAGTGGGAGACCTTCTTCCAATGGTTAAAAACTACCCAAACTGTATCTTTTCCCTAAGTTGATGATGGAAAATATATCATGAATTCCATAGAGACAATGTCTCATTTCGACTCGGAAAATGACAGTGTCTGTAAAAGTACTATCAGATGTTTATGTTCCACCTTCACCTTCTTATAGGTGGAACACTGAGTGGTAAAGATGGATATCTATCATTTTTTACTAAGTCAGCAACATTTTGTGACAAAAGTCTCAATACATCTTAGAGACATTGAGATGTACTACCCATGATTAGGTGTGAAATTATCACATCATTTCATCTCGGATGTCTGCTGGAACCTATACATACTTGTGTATACATAACAATTTATCCCTATCCATGGTCCAAACAGAAGATTAATCCTCATATGAGGAACTTTTTTTCAGGACTAGGACATTGAGATTCCAATTTTTCCCCATTATAACCCATTCCAGAAGGGTAGAGGTTGTTGTTAAGGTCATGAGGAATGTGTTCCCATGGTCCTCTTGAACCTCAACATGCATCTCTAAAAACAACGTCATAAGTTTCCACTCACAATAATACAAAATTTCATTTTAATAGTACTAGTAAAGTTCATTGTCAATTATTATACAATATTGACTACCAAAGTGAGGTTAAAGGGAAGGATTTATTAAAGATCACAAAAGCGCTGATAAAGGTCGCCTTTAACAGTGCTAGTATAGGGGGAATTTATCGGTTCTTAAAAACAAGCACTAATAAATGGGGAAATATTTTTTTGGATCTAATCTAATCCCCGTTTTATTATCACTTCCTCACTACCTTTATCAGTCCCCCCTTATCATCACTTTTCACCCACTCACCACCACCCCTTTATCAGTGCTTCCCCACCTCCTTTATCAATGCTTTCAAAAATTCCCTCCTCCTGTGTGCACCTGTATTTGATTCTTTCACCTCTCCTTTGGAACTCAAATTCCATTACCATTGCACCAAGATGTGTTAATTCATATTTCATGACATATATATATATATATATATATATATATTTATATTACATTCATATATTAAACAAGTATTTTTAATACATCTATAAATATTTGTTTGTGTGTGTGTGATACATATAATTATATTTATTTAAATATATAATATATTGTATCCATTTACATATACTAGAATATAATATATATATATATATATATATATATATATATTTGTTTATTAATTCATGCATATATGTATATATAAACATTATATATATATAATTATATATATATGTGAAATGATGAGCGGTGAGGGCTTGGGGGTATGCTCTGATAGTGATTTCAGCATGATTTAGCGCAATATGTTAATGATATCCCTCATTTTATTGGATCTATTATTCTAAATAGAGTTGAGGATGTAGAAGGAAATAATTAGGTTGTAACGGACAACCATGAATTTCGACAAGCTAGTCCCAAGGTGACTGTGGCATTTGAAGATATTTCTAGCAGATCTGTGTTGTTTGGATCAGATCTACTTAGGGATCGAAGGGTAGTGATGTCAACCAGTGTGGGAAGTGTGCATCAATTTATGAAGGTGGAATATCATTTGGATACATGTTTGAATAGTGAGTATTTTCATAGATCTATGGTGGCCTAAATAGAACCTAATTTGATCATTGTGGGCAGTGTAGTGGTAGATCATTCAGCTGTGGGGTTGACCAGAGAGGATGATGTGCATAGATCTATGGTGGCCTGAGAAGCATCTACTTTAATTGGTTTGGGTGTAGTGAATTGAGTTATGGTGGTGGAAGATCATTTTTCTGTGGTGTTGACCAAAGAGGATGACGTGTGAAGATTTATGGCAGCTCAAGCAGCATATTCAGAATCTTCTTCTCGATGTGGGATTGGAGGGGCTTTAGTTGCAGTCTGAATTCAGGTGATGTTCATAACCAAATGGATGTACCTGATCTTTTTACTCTAGCATGTTTAGTTCATTGAGTAGTAGGATCCTCAATAATTGATCATTGACTTATGTTGAAGCTAGTCGTGGAGTCTTTTTGGAATGTCTTGCTCTGAGTAAAAACTAAATAATTTCGTGAGTTATCTTCCCCAGAGGTCAGTAGCCATGAAGGCATGATGATCTTGTTTGTGGGAATTCCTTTTTATGGGGGTTTTTAGATTAGAGGTGCGTTTTGTTAGGAATAATTTTCTTTCACTGCTTATTTCAATTAGAAAAAGACACAATTCAAGCATAGTCCTCAGTTTTGTTGATTTTGAGGATAAGAACACTCCATCTCCAGGAATAGATGATTTATTTTAACGTGTTAAGGAAAAATAATGCTTTTTTATAGGTTTGGATGAGGTTTCATGACCCCAAATATATTTTTTGGCATCCAAAAATCATGCATGATATTACTTCTACCATTGAAATTCCAATTAGCCTGGAAAATTAGTTTTGAATAGGAGAATTTTCTTGAGTTCTATGAAAATAAATTTTTTTTTGGTTATTTGGATGAGAAATTCTATAGGAAATATTTTGTTCTTTGTGGTTTGAACTGGAATCCATCAAAGGAATGTGATGGTAATGGTAAAATAAATTCATTTAGGCCACATGAGAAATTAGTGCCCAGGTATCCTAAGAAGCATCAAATGGATTATATGGATAGGTAGTGTCAAAATCAAGGGGCTACAGCATACAAGAATAAATATCTAATAGCGAATCATAAGCATACAAGGACTTATTTTGCTACTAATTTCTCATTCTCCTTTATTTAATTTAATTAAGTGGGTATGTATGAGTCTCAAATGAACACTGTAGGTTCTTGGGGTGATATATCTTATCCTTAAATGTTCAATCATGCCACTACTATAGAGTTTCACCTTGAAAGAGAAGGTGTGAGGACTAGGATGGGATAGACTCAAGATTTTCAATTTTATTAGTGATCCTAGTAATAGAAATGAGGAAACTAATTTTAGGGGTAGTGATATTGTTTTTAAGGGTGTTAAGATTTGATATGTAGTTTTATCTGTAAATGTTCAGTAGGTTTGAAGTTCTAATTTGATTGACATGAAACTCATTGTTCAGGATGAGAGGCACTCTAGTGAGGTGGAATAGTCTTTAGTTGGGGATTCTAGTGTTGTTATTGAGTGTTATCATAACCAAATCATGATCAATACTATTTTTTGAACCCTCAGGTTATAGAATTTTCCTAGCATGCAAGAATATGGGTCTAGGCATTCTGATGTTTAGCAGAATGTATATTATCTTCAAGAGATTCAAAATGTCTTTAGTTCCTCTAGACTGCTTGGGAAATTGTTGTTCATCAGAGTATAGTACTCAAGAGGGGGTGAATTGGGTACTTATAAAAAATTATGTTTAAAAATTGGTTATTTGAACATTTCCCCCAATTAAAAATATAATCCTTGTTAGTTTTTAGTGAATTTATAAGAGTCTAGAATATCTAATTAATTTTTCATAAGATTTATTAGTTATCATCATTACTAATCTAATGATTATTATTACTTTTGAAACTAACCTACTGGTTCAAAATAGTTATAAACAATTTCTAAACAAACAATCAGAGTTCAAC
This sequence comes from Viscum album, assembly GCA_963277665.1. NCBI lineage: Eukaryota > Viridiplantae > Streptophyta > Magnoliopsida > Santalales > Viscaceae > Viscum > Viscum album. Next base: position 197,574,879 of record OY728162.1, read on the forward strand.
TTTGTTTGAATGAAAAAAAATTTAAAACGTAGTAAATGAAAATACATATAGGCACAATGGAAACTAAAAGGGGTTCAGTCTCAAGCTGACATTTAGTCCTCTCCACTTGGTGATCACCTGCCACCAAGCAGTTTAAATTAATAAAGAGGTTTAATCCACACCCTGGATCAGGGATCACAATATCATACAAGGCTTTCTAGGTCACACTTGACCTATACAAAAAAACAAACAGGTCACATACAACCTATTCTATAGTTTTATGTGGGATACAAATGGATAAAATATGTCTCGGATTGAGGATAACAAGTATCTACCAGTTATGCCTAGGAGTCAGTATGTGTGTAAAATACAGATACACACACTATTCAGAAATGTAAATAAATGAACACAACAGAGGTAAAGATGTGCAGTTATGTTTAGAAGACTCTATGTGCTATGTAGTGCAGTTCTGTGCTTGATTGGTGTAGGGAAATTTAAGATTGATTCCTCTTCTAGAAGTTGCCTTCAAAACAGAGTGTCAAAGCCTCTCTGTTCTGGATTTCATGAGTATGAGATGTTCATCTTCTTGTTCAGAAGTTGTTCAAACTAGTTCAGCAGGTTTAGGTTGATTTCTTTATCTCCCTCTTAGTCCTTCCTTTTGATTTATTGGGTTTTTAAAGTATGATAAAGAGTTGCAGGAGTTCTTCTCTTTTACAAAAATTGTTTCTTACTGCTATTCTCTATGTATTTTGAATTACTTATCTTTTTATAATTTTACCATTCGAGGTATAGTGGACATAATAATCTCCCCATGTGCATGTACCTCGTACTATCCTCTGAATATCCTAAAATAAAAAATAATTAATGTTATAGGAACTAATTTATCTAAATAGGACCATGAGATAAAATTTTGAATTAATAAAATAAATCTATTTTTTATTACTATCAGTGAGTCCTAAGTATCATTCAGTCAATAGAATCGGTCTATCAGCATCGGTGACTCAATGTATCAGTGAGTCCATTCCATCAGTATCAGTGAATCTGATCATTGGTGATTTATTTGTACTATCGGTTTGTATGGGCATTGGTGAGTTGTTATCAGTGACTCATTTGATCTATCGGTGTGTCGCCCATTAGTGACTTGTCCATCGGTAAGTCCTTGAACTATCGGTGTGACCAATCATTGATGACTTTTCCATTGGTGTGTCATTTTTTTCTCACTGTAATTTCTACATTGGTGTCTTCTTCGATCGATGAGTCCTCATTGGCGAGTCATCCATCGGTGACTCCTTTGAACCAATTGGTGACTGTGACTTTGAAAAACATAAAAAGTGTTTTTCTTATACAAAACAGTACCAGATTAAGTAAAAATCATAATTTTGTGTAAATATAAACTTGTAAATATTTTGAAACATAAATATCTATAATTTATTGAATTATTTAAATGTATTATACCATGTGACATAATTTATTCATTTATAAATATTGATTAAAATGATTAATATTAGTTATAACATAATGTGTGAAGTATCAGCATTGGTAAATTGGCAAGATTTGTGGTTATTACAACAACTATCTCACAAAGGGTCCAATAATCCCCCTATTTGATAATCACAAATCATGGCATAAATGAGTTATAAAATATGTTAATGAATAAAAATGACTTGTCTTATCATACCAACAGTGAATTTGAATTCTCAATATAACCATAAGGCCTTTCCTTTTATGCACCCTCAATAATTTTAGCAGAGAATAGATAGAATTTTGATAAAATAGAGTTATATCAGAGAACATTCATGATGCCCATTATTAATTTGTATTAGGTAAGTTTTAGTGATTTATATTAGAGATGGGATATATAAATATTTTCTATTGATTACATGCCATCTTATTTATGATAGAGTTCTCTGTATTAGGTTGTGAGTTTATACCATCCATAGATTTATCCCCCTTTTAGGATTAGAAAAAATGTGAAAAAAATAAGAAAATGATCACAAAGAAACATGAAACACATTGAATAAAAACTTATATTCATGAAAGTAAAAAATAATACAACCATTAAAAGACAGTCATTAAAAATAAAAGTATAGATCCCTATCAAAGAATGTTCAACAAATAAGGATTGGGATTTTGTGGAAAATTCCCTTTGTTTGAATGGTCAATAATGGTATGGGGAGGTGTTGTTGAGGATGTAGGAAGGGATGATCAAATAGTGACACCAGGTAATGAAATTCCAGTAGGAAATGTAGATGCATGACTTGGTCTCTGCTCTGATAGAATACAACTGGGAGGGAGCTCTTGGATCACTTTCCCGATCTAAGATAAATCTTGAGACACTGTCATCTGAGAAGGAGGATGTGAACCCTGTTTGATGGAAGTAGCTGTAAGGACCAGTATACCCTTAGAGTGTACGTATTAGTATGGATTCAAAAGATTAATAAAATCATTGATGATTTCACCCCATACTGCATAGCCTTCTCAAAATCCTCCTTGTTTTCCATGTATTTCTCCAATGTGGGGGTAAACTCTTTCTACTGGATCACATGATTCGTGAATTCCTCACTCACTGGTTGTATCCTATGGTTTTCATAAAAGAACTTAATGTGGTTATTGAACTCATTCTTTGTATACATTTTATAGAAATACATTTCCACTTTGTCCTAGATCTCATTTTTAGCAACACTTTCCTCATTTCTACTTTGTCTCGCCAGGTTATATAGATTTTCACTATTCCATTGCACTTTTTAAAGGGTCTATTTATCAAATTCATTCTGAATGGACCTCATCTCTTCTCTTATCATAGTCATAATGGACTCCATATCATTTGTAGGCTTGGTAACTCTAGAACTAGATGCACAAGAAATCATCTTCCTAAGATCCTACATAAACTTTTTCAAATGTAAACTTAGTAGATGTGTTACAGGTTCCTAAGAACCACCATAACACCACCAAGTGTGGTTATAAAATCATTGAATAGGGATACAATTTCATAATTCATTTTCTTCACTTATTCTCCTAGCATTGAATTATTTCTCAAAATGGTCTCAACTGTAGTGATAAGATTGGGATGTATCTCCTAAATTAACATTATATCAATCATATAAGCATCTACCTATGAAATAATCATAGAAGTATAATCATTATTTAGGACTTCAATAGAAGATCTCATAGATTCACATATATCAACATTGAATTTTTTGAGATCAGCCTTGGTGACTTAGTCACTATGCATTGACGGTACAAAAGGCTCATCACTGGTGGGAAAAGCATGTGAATTAGGATCAGTCGGTTCCACATTAGCTTGTGAAACATTAGGAGCTACCATCTCCTCATCTGAATCACAATATATCCCAAACAGGATATATCCTAGATTTCTATTCCACTCACCAGAACAAGTCCAATTTCTAGGCTCTATAGTATCAATTCCTACTCTTCTACCTTGAGGATATCCCTCATTCGGAGGTATTGGTACAATATGAGCTTTATCGTCTTCCTATTGATCTCTAGGCACTTGATGTTCCCCTCATCTTGAGGCATAGGTGCAATTGGAGCTTCAACTTCTTCCTCTTGGCCTCTAGCCATAATATCATCATGTTCTTGAATGAAACATTGAGAATCATCACGGTGTAAATGTCTATCCTCATTGAAAACAACTCATTCAGCATGATCAACACCATCAACATGAACCTGTCCATCAGGATCAACGTCATCATCTCCACCAGCCTCATCATCATCTCTATGCACATAATCCTCACCTGAACTCACTCTACCATGTCTTTCTATCAGTGATTCACTCACATTATCACCATAAATCATATTCATCATAATCATCACCCTCATCATCATCATTTGTCTTACTCACATAAACTTGAACTCCAATGACTTCAGTCTTTTCCTCATCTTCATCATCATTCAAAATTGGTTTAATAAAAGGTAATTTTAATGGTGGACTTGGTTATTAAATTCCTCTAGGGTTGTCAGCAATATCTGGGTCACTCTTATCATCTATAAGAAACCCATCTTCTTTTTTCATCTTAGACTTAGCTTATTCTTCATCTGAATACACAACCTACTCACTAGGTTTAAGACCCTGATCATCTTGATCCCTTGGTCTAGTAATATGATCTATAAGATTATAATCCTCATACAATTTATCCTCAACTACTACCCAACATCTCTTCCATGTGTTCCAAAATATTTTCATCCATTTGTAGATTTATTTATGTAGAAATAAACCACTACAAGTAGTAATCACCTAATCTTTATCCTCCACAAATCCTATACTCTACAATATTTCAGAAATCTTCTTTAGATAATATAAACTGGTTGATTTATTTGGAGGTTTGATGATTTCCAAAATGTGTACCATAAGGTACCTAAACATGTTTATTTTCACCTTATTCTTCCACAAATAAATCATGACAACATCCTGGTACTTCAAGGAATAAAAATCTCCCTCCCTTAGGCATATTTTTTTTGGATAATTTGAACAACATTCTAGCATCTCCAACTAATTTTGAAGCTATTATCCTCCTTTAAACCTCATTTATAGTCAACTCTTTCAACCCATTTTCATAGAAAAATAAATACAATGTTGGTGGAATGTTACCCTGGTAGTTAGAAAATATTCCCTCATGTGGCATCCTCAACCATTCATCCCTATCTCTTGAAGAAAACGAGATCTCCTTTCCCTTTACCACTAATTTCATTTGAGCCTCCATGGATCCTTAAAAAATAATTCAATGTAGAGGTAAAATTTTTGTACCATCTTCAGATAGAAAGGTTTATCATTTTCTACAAACCATTTAATCCACCCTTGGGATTATAAAACATTCATTAAGATATACTTTCTCAATAAAAACCATTCGATAGACACTTCTTTCTTAGAAGTTACTATGCAGCTTAAAAAATCTGGATTCATAGAACTTACGGCACTGCATGATTCTACTTTATTAAACATGGCCTATGATGATTCATTTTTTCCTTCCATTGTGCGATTTTTCCTCATCATTCTAAATGTTTGGTTTTGAATAAAGAAGCCAAAAGGTTGAAGGTTTGAAGTTAGAGTGGGTTGTGAAAGGTCAAAGGGTGGGAATAGTGTAGATCGATTTAATTTTATCATTTAGGGATTTTACATTGTAAAAACATAAAATAGAATAATGATAAAATAAGAAACAATAAACTGTGTCATTTTACATAAAATATACATACAAACATATTTACTAAAAATTCTCTTATCGGTATCATTTTCACTCTAATAGTATTAGTCTCACTTTATCTATTTCATCTGATCAGTTTTATCTGATTGGGTTCATCGGTTTCACATGATCATATTCATCTAACCGGTTTCACATGATTTGTTTCACACAATCGGTTTCACAAACAAAAATTTTTTTAAGGGAATAAGGTTGGATAGTCATTATAAATTTATCATTCCAAGTTCATTTCTGATGTAGATCATTCTCTCAGAGTTTAAGGGTTTGGTGAAAATTTATGCAAGTTGATGCTCATTCCTAATAAACTCAAAAGCTATATCACCTTTTTGATATTGGTCTCTCAAAAAGTGATGTCTTACATCAATATGTTTCATTATGCAATGAGAAATTAGATTTTTATAAATGATAATAGCACTTTTATTGTCACAATTTATGGGGATATGTCTAAATTTATATCCATCATCTAATAATGTGTGTTTCATCCATAAAATGTGTGCACAACAATTACCAGTAGCAATGTACTCTACTTTAGTAGATGATAATGAAACAAAATTTTTATTTTTACTACACCATGATATTAGAGACTTTCCCAAAAAGTTAAATGTTTTAGGGGTTCTCTTTCTATCTAATTTACACCGACCAAAGTCAGCATCAGAATAACTAACCATATCAAAATGTTGTACTCTTGTGTAGAACAATCCTAAATTAGTTGTAAATTTGAGGTATTTAAAACCACTATTAACATCATTTAAATGTTATTATTTTGGGTTTTCTTCAAATAATTCACACATACACACACTAAACATGATGTATGTCCTACTAGATGTTATGGAAAGAAAACTCCCAATCATTCCTCTATAAGGATTTTGATCAATAGATTTCCCATTTTCATCAAGATCTATCTTATATGTAGAACTCATAAGTGTTTCACTACACTTAATTCCATCAAACCAATATCATTTCAAAATATCTTTAGTACATTTACATTGATTAATAATATCTTATTTGTTTTCAATTATTTAAAATCAAAGAAAATATTTATGTTCACCCATATAACTCATTTCAAACTCACATTGCATCATTTTTGAAAGATCATTGTATAAATAATTTTTGGAAGATCCAAAAATAATATCATCTACATATATTTGAGCAATTAAAACATATTTAGAAATTATTTTGATAAATAAAGTATGATATGAAAATCCATTTTTAAAACCAATAGAAATTAGAATTATACTAAACCTATCATACCAAGCTCTTTAATCTTGTTTCAAACCATATAAATATTTAGTTAATTTGAAAACATGATTTGGAAAATGTGGATTTGTAAAACCTATGAGTTTTTTGACAAAAACATCCTCAATTATATAACCATTTAATAATTCACTTTTAATATTCATTTGATAATGTTTGGAATCCAAGTGTTCTGCATAGGTAAGTAGAATTCAAATGGATTCAGACCTAGATACTGGTGCAAAGGTTTCCCAATAATAAATTCCCTCTTATTGATTATAGTCATGTGAAACCAATATATCTTTGATTCTAACAATATTTCCAGCTTCATCTACTTTATTCCTAAAACCTCATTCAGTTCCTATGGTAAAGGTATGTTTTTGTCTATAAACAAGCTTGTAGAATTTATTTATCTTTACTTGATTAAGCTCTTCTTGCATAGCCATCGCCCAAAAGTCATCATTGATTAAATCATTAATATTTTAAGGTTGAACTTTTGAAAAGAATTCTTGATGTTCAACCTGATTTCAAAAGGATGCTATAGTTTGTGTTCCTCTGTCTAAATATCCAACTACAACATCTAAGGGAGAGCTTTTAAGGGTTTTAATTAGTCTAGTAAAAGGATGGCTATTTATTTCAGGTTCATCACTTGGTTCTGGTTTATTATAGATAGAATCTGGGGAATTTCTAGAACTGGAAGTTTTTGAATATTCCATTAAAGGAAGGTTAGAGGGTTTAGTATTACTGTCTAGATTGGACATATCATCTTCAATATTTTCTAGAAAGGTCTTAGGTTCATGTGGATCTATTTTATCAAACTTTACATGTATAGATTCTTCTATGCATTTGTTTCTATTAATAAAGACTCTATATGCTTTTATTGAGGTAGAATGTCTATGGAATATTCCCTCATCACTTTTGGAAACAAATTTTTCTAGATTATATTTAGTGTTTAGAATATAAAATTTGCATCCAAACACTTTAAAATAATTTACCTTGGGTTTCCTATTATTCCACAACTCATAAGAAGTTTTCTTAAGGTTAGGTCTAATTAAGACTCTATTTATTATATAACAAGCTTTATCAACAACTTCAGCCCAAAAATAAATAGGAAGGTCATATTCATTAATTATAGTTTGGGAAATTTCCTCTAGAGTTTTATTTATTCATTATAATACACCATTTTGTAATGGTTTCCTAGAGGCAGATAAGTTATGCCTATAGCCAATAATCCAGCAAAAAGATTACAAGTCTTGATTTTCAAACTCATGGCCACAGTCACTTCTTAGGGCATTAATTTTAAGTCCAATAAGATTTTCAATAGTCCTATCATACTTTTTAAAATGAGATAAAGATTCACTTTTGTGATATAAGAAAAAGGTACAAGTATACCTAGAGAAGTCTTCTAAAAGAACATAAACATAGTTCTTCCCATTGAGACTTGAAACTCTATATGGTCCAAACAAGTCCATGTGAGCCAAATCTATAGGTTGATAAGTTGTAATTTCTTTCTTTTTTTGAAAGATATTTTGTGTTGAATTCCCTTTTAATAAGGATTGAAAACTTTGTTTTATGGAAACTATAGTTTGATAAGTTCTATAACTAATCCCTTATTGGTTAATTTATTAAGGGAGTGTACATTAAAATGTTCTAGTCTTCTGTGATACAGCCAAGACTCTTTGTGAAAGGCACATAGATAGGAAACATTCTTTGATGCTAGTGTGTCTAAATTTACAACATATACATTATCATTTCTAAGAGCAGTAAATACTAAGTTATTTTTAGAATAAAAAACTCATCATGAATAATTTTTAAATTTTACATTAAATCCATCATCATAAAATTTAGATATTCTAAGAAATTTATATTTTTATCCATCAACATAGAGTACTTTGGAAATAGAAATAGAGTTAGGGTTACCAATCTGGCCTAAGATGATTGTTTTTCCTTTAGCATTTTGACCAAATGTGACATGTCCTATATCAATCTTGATGAGATTCATGAAGCCTGAGTAATCTTCTATCAGGTGTCCTGAACAACCGTATTCATGTACATAATATTTCTACTATAACTCGTTAGGCAGTTTACCTCCAAAACATTTCATCCAATAGATGATTTTGGTACCCATATTTGTGTGGGACCAGAAATTTTACTAATAAAGTCTTTAGGAACCCACAATTGTCTTATGGGTTTCTTATATGTAGAATGTAAAATATTTTAAAAATAAACATTATTTGGTCTAGAAAAACATGGTACTGTAAAAGATTTTTCAGAACTTGAACTTGCAGTAAAATCTTGATTTTTGGATAGAGAAGAATATTTTCTTTATTTAGTTATAAAATGTGGTTTATATAAATTTCATTTTCCTATCTGATATCCTATTCCAGTAGTATACATAGAGTCTATCTATTTACCATGTAATTGAGTAAGTTTATTTTCCCCATTGGTAAACTTTTCAAGATCCTTCTTTAATTGATCATTAGTTAACTTTAGGTAATTATTTTACATTAGTTGTTGTTCAACTGTCTCCTTATTAATAGTATGTTCATATTAAATATTTATAGTGAGGTAATGTTGTTTCATTAATGATTTAGATTTCTCCTTGATTTAATTACATGTTTCTTCTAGCATATTACAATACTCAAATAGTTCATCATTTGTTATATTTTTAGATTTAGATTCATCTCTATAATAATATTAATTAGGTACAAGAGAGTTTAATAGTACCTCTGAGGTATTTTTCATAAAGAACATGTTTTCCGTATCTTATTTCTTATTATGAGAAAAGTTGTATTCACTAGAGCTATCCTCAGATGTAGTCTAGGTGGACTTCATTACTTTCATATATTTCCTATCTTTATAATCATAATTCTTTTTATGCATTAATTTCAGATAGTCAAATTGTACATTCCCTTTCCTTTATCATTCATAGAAAACTATTTCTCCTGATTTATTTGGATTCTTATAATATTTTTTCAATTTATTTTATTGTCTTATTTCCTTTTATAGTTCGGTTTATTGAATAAATTTTTCTTTCTATATCATTTTCATAATCTCTTAGCCAGCTGGGCCATTTCCTCATCACTGTCTGAAGCTAATTATTCACTACTTGTTCTCTCAACCACATCATTATCTTTCTCTTTGTCTTTGCTTTTGGAAGTAATAGATTAGAAGGATATAGATTTTCTATTTCGATTTTCCTCCTCTTGATTCACCTTGAGTTACTCTTCATACATAATTAATTTTCCATGTAGTTCTTTCCCTAGATGTTTATCAATGTCGAATGATTCTATTATGGATACTAAAGTCCCTCGCAATCTCTCTATTAAGCATCGTAGAATCCTCATGATCTTCTCCTTTTTTTTGAAAACTCTTCCAAAGTAAATCATGGTGTTCACAATTTCGTTGAACCTGAGATACATATCATAAATAGATTCATGGGGAATCATTCTTAATTTTTTATCTCTAATAGTTTAAGTATTTAATCTCATCTCTTTCACAGTAGTTTTTCCCTCATGAGAAATAGTGAAAGTGTCCCAAATCTCATTAACAGTATTATACATAGAAATTCGAATAAATTATTCATCTCTTAGTGAACAATAGAGAGCATTCATAGCCTTATAATTATGGTTATAGGATATCTGGGTATCTTCATCCTAATTGTTTCTTGAAGTTTTAGGGAGTGCATATTTATATTCAATAGTAGTCCATATTTCAAATCCCATGATTTCTAAATGTATTTTCATTTTTAGCTTCCACTGATCATAAATTGTTCTATTGAAAAAAGTTGGTCTATTTGTAGAAGCATCTTCTAATCTATTGTCTATAATATAAATTTTAAAAATATTTGAAAGAGATGAAATATTTAGTATTAACATAAATTTTAAGATATTTGAAATAAAACTTCAATAACAGTTGAAAAGTTTGAAAATCATTAAAAACTGAAAAATTATTAAATCCTTTAATACCAAATGTTTGTCAGAGTAAACTACTCAAGAGGGGGGTGAATTGAGTCACTATAAAAATTTCTATTTAAATATTAGTTCTTTTAAAATTTTCCCCAATTAAAAACATAATCCAAGTTTGTTTTTAGTGAATTTATAAGAATCCTAAATGTTCAATTAATTTCTCAAGATATTGACTAGTTATTATTTAAAATAATCTAAATAATAGTATAACTTTTGAAAATAACCTTCTAATTCAAAACTGTTATAAATACTTGTTAAAATAACTATTAGAGTTTGACATTGTTTGAATGAAATTTGTTATAAAACATAGTAAAATAAAATAACAATAGGTACAACAAAAAATAAAAAAAAAGAGGTTCACACTCAAGCTGAGACTTAGTCCACTCCACTTGGTGATCACCTACCCCCAAGCAGTTTAAATTAATAAATAGGTTTGATCCACACCCTGGATTGGGGTTCAGAAGATCACACAAGGATTTCCATGTCACACATGACCTATACCACAGTTCTTCATGGTAAAAACAACAAATAGGTCACACACTACTTCTTCCAAAGTTCTACATGGGATTCAAATGGATAAAATAATTATGGGATTGAGGAAAAAAATCATCCTCTAGTTATGCATAGGATTTAGTGTGTGTGTAACATATAGATATACACATAGCTCAGAAATGTATATAAATGAACACAATAGAGCTAAAGATGTAGAGTTAGGTTTAGAAGGAACTATGTGTTATCCAATACAGTTCTGGACTCGTTTGGTGTAGTGAAATTAATGTTTGAGTCCTCTTGTAGAAGTTAACTCCAAAATAGAGTGTTGATGTCGTTGTGTTCTTGCTTCGGGGAGAATGAGATGTCCATCTACTTGTTCAAAATATGTTCAAATTAGCTCATTAGGTTCATCTTGATTTATTGATCTCCCTGTATGTTCTTCCTTTTGATTTTTTGGGATTTTAAAGTATGCTTGATAGTTGTAGGAGTTATTCTCTTTTACGCATTTTTTTCTTACTTCTATTATCTAGGTGTTTTTAATGATCCAGCTAGTTATACTTTTATCCTTCGAGGTCCAACATACATAATGATCTTTCCATGTGTATGTACCTTGTAATAACCTCTGAATATCCTAAAAACAACATTAATTAGTGTTAGAATAATTAATTTATCTAAATATGACCATTTGATATGAATTTTAATTAATAAAATAAAAATAATATTTATGACCATCATTGAGTCATATATATCAGTGATTCAATATCATTGGTCTATCAGCATCGTTGACTCTCTTTATCAGTGAGTCCTTTCCATTGGCATTGGTGACTCTGAGAATCGGTTAGTCATTTGTACTATCAGTCTGTCCAAGAATTGGTGAGTCGTTATTGGTGACTCATTTGTACTATCGGTGTGTCACCCATTTGTTACTCATTCATCAGTAATTCTTTGAACTATTGGTGTGACTGATCATCTGTGACTTGTCCATCGGTGTTCCATTTTTTCTATCGGTAAGTTCTGCATTGGTGTCTTCTTCAATCGGCGATTCATCATTGGTGAGTCAGCCATCGGTGACTCCTTTGAACCAATATGTATCAGAGACATTGAAAAACATAAAAAGTGTTTGTACTATATAGAATAGTACCATATTAAATGAAATTCATAATTTCATGTAAATATACAGTTGTTAATATATTGAAACATAATATCCATAATTTATTGACTTATTTAAATGTATTATACCTTGTCAAATAATTTATTCATTTATAAATACTGATTAAATTTATTTACATTAGTTATAACATAAAGTGAGAATTATCAGTATTTGTAAATTGGCATGATTTTTTATTATTAAAACAAATATCTTATCCATCCAAGTAAAATTTTTATTCAATGAAAGAGGTAATCAGGGAAACCCCAAGATTAAGAAGGTCTAAAATAGTGCAGACCAAGAGCATCCCCGCTGATCAAATTGACACCTTCTGGTTTCAAACAGTTAATAAAGATAAGGATAGTATTTATGGAGATTTGGTCAGCTAAATCAGTTATATAATCCAAAAACTTATTCCCCTTGTGCCATGTGTGAGTCACTTGGATGTTGTGCCTAATGAGACCTCGACATTTCCTAACCATATAGGATATAGACCAAAGAATATAGCTTTTACCATGTAGGGAATCATGAAGGATCAAGGAGTCAGTCTCCACTTGGGATATAGCTAGATTCTTCTGAATGCAGAGAGAGATCCCAGAGAGCACAGCCTTGGCCTTGGCCAAGAGGGGAGTACCACAACCATACAATGGAGTGAAGGCTAATGCCACATTTCCCCCGATGCCTAAAACCACACCTCCCCCATTCATCACACCCAACGAGCAGGACCCATCCGTGTTCAACTTTTAGATGGTGATAAGAAGATGTCAACCCACCCATTTACCCTATAATTTGATCGGGGGAGGGTTTTCCAAGGATGCACTACCCCGCAAGAAATTGAATCTAGGAGACTCCTACCATCCTTTTGTGAGTGCAACCATATCAGTCAATAGGAAACAAGTCTTTGCAATAATGTACCTTACCCTAGGATTTGTGTCTTCAAACCATTTCTGATTATGAGATTGCCACAAGCACCAACACCCATCATTGAGTAAATCATCTCAGGCCAGCCATTCCGACTCTAATACCAACACGCCATGGAACCACTTCTCCCAGAATGGTAAGTCATTCTGCTCTCGAGTAAAGGGACTTGAGCGGCCTCCAAGTAAAGACCAAACCACATTAGACCATTTTCCTTCAAAGAAAAAATGCTTAGATCTCTCTTCTGGCCTATTGTTGTAGCAATGACACCCATAGGGGATGCTGATCCCCGGTTTCCTGATGTTCTCATCTATAGAGAGAGCTCGGTTCCTGATGCTCCAAATGAGGAAATTAATCTTCATGGGGATATTGTGGCACCAGAACTTTTCATTCCACCGATCATGGTGGTCCTATGAGGAGAAGAGCCTGTTAAAATATCTTGTATAAAAAACACCATAAGAAAAAGGAGTAAACCTGCAACAATTTGGTTCCAACATGATCTCGATTGACTCGAGCAGAGCTTGTTGGTCCTCATTCAAAATAGCGTCAGTGAGTCTAGGATGATGCAGTGCCTCCTTCACCGTGATCAAAGGATCTGGACAACCTGGGAAGGAAAGGATGGAACCTTCCCAGTTCATATGCCAGAAAAGGATATCTCTAGTGCTGACGATCCACCTTGAGCTTTGTTATAGGGTCTGCACCAGAGGATTGAGTTTCGACCAGATGGGCGAAGCATACCCACAACCATCCGCCATGATATTCCTACTGATATGCGACATTTTATGCCCCTAGAGCGAGTGCTCCTCTAGAATTTCCCATTCCATCTTGTCATGCATGCCATGGAGAGTACTCTGAAGACTCTCGACACTAACCCCAACATTGTGAATGGGTCTCGTAATCCTTCCCCATGAGGACCAGTGCCTCTTTCCTTCAGTTTTTTTGTCCCAAACAAAGCTGTATAAAACCTTGTCTATAGTTTTAATCACCCCCTTTAGAAAAAATTTCGAGGCCATAGCATGAATGGGGATCACGGAAAGAACATTTTTGACCAAGGCTATCTAGCCCCCAAACAAGAGACACTGGTTTTTCCAGTTGAGAACATGACTCATGATCCTGAAAACAAAGTGATCAAAATCGCGCATGTAGAGCCTACCTGAAGAGATTGGAATTCCCAAATACTCCATCGGTAAGGATCTTAGTTTCATGTCCAGGTGGCTGCACAGAGAGGACACCCACTAGGAAGAGCTCTTGCATGATATAAAGATATTTCTCTTGGAGTTGATGATGATTTGTCCACCCTAGAAGAAATAATCCACCAGAACTTTCTTGATAGCCTGAATAGAGCTCCTCCAACCATTTATGAAGATCATTGTATCGTCCAAAAACATTAGGTGGGAGATCTAAGATATTTTTTTCTTTCTATTATAAGGGAGGATTCCTCCTTGACGTATTCCACGGTTGATGAGTTGACTGAGATTATCCTGCACTATGATAAAGATGCTTAGATAAGGTGGTTCCCCCTACTGAAGGCCTTTGGTAGCCTTGAAGAAACCATGGGTCTTCCCCATAAAAGAGACCACCATCCAGGAGGAGCTTATGCATCTGAAAATAATATCCACTACCCTAAATAAAAACCCCATCATCGAGGGGACACTTTTCATGAAACTCCACTCAAGCCTACCAAAATATTTGTTCATATCTAATCTGATCACCATGTTTGAACCATGTGTCTTGAAGTTGATGTCACTTACCTTATCTTGTGAAAGATATATTGAACCATGTATAGACTGACCCTTCACAAATCCATGTTGCTTGAGAGAGATCTACCCTGAAAGATGTTTGGATAGCCTCTGATTGATAATGCACGCAATAATCTTGTAAGGGAAGTTGCAGAGGCTCACTAAATGATAGTGAGAATGCAGGGAGGGGTCCTTATCCTTGGGTATTAGAATCAGATACGTGGCACTTGAAACCCAAGAGAGGACCCCTTTTCAAAAAAATCCTTCATAGCTTTATTGATATCCTTCTTGACGATAGCCCACACCCCCCTGTACAATGAAATGGGAAAGTTGTTAGGGCCAGGTGCACTATCTGGGTTGAGTTTCTACAAGGACTCATTGGGAGTCACCTCCAAGATCTCATTGTCTAGGATGGTCATTGTGGAAGGGATCGCCTCCCACAGGTCTGAGTTTCCACTCGGATACTCACTGGCCATCCTCGAGTTCGTCCCTGTAAGGAGGTACTGAAAGAATGATAGCACCAAATTACCAAATGTGTATCTATCACTCAAGTAGGATATGTCCTCTATTAATAGGTTGGTATTGATCCATCGCTTCCTTTACCTGATATAGGCATTGAAAAAAAGTGGTATTTTTGTCACCGCCATTCAACCACCTAACCCTAGAACGATCCCAAGATAACAGTTCCTGCTTGAGAATCCCCTTCGCCCACCTTGTCCTCTTGGCTGTAAATTCTCATAAGCTGATTCACACCAATCCTCCTCTATAATAGATTCTAGAACTTTGACACTCTTTTTAAGGGCCTCTATATTCTGGTTAATGGGAGGTATGGTTATGGCCAAATCTGATAGGCCCTTCTTTATCCATTAGAGTTTATTGTGAAGAGAAACCCAAGTGTGCCCAGGTGAAGGAGCGTCCCAAAACTCCCTCACAATCCATTAATAATCACACATGTGGGATAAATGTTGACAAAACCTGAATGCCTATTGAGAGTCCTGATTAGGGGACAAAGACACCAGAATTGGAGAATGATCCAAGATACCACGATCTAGATGTTTGACCTCAGCATTGGAGAATGAAATAAGAGGATTTTCATTATCCAGGCATCAGTAAATTCTTCACCAGCTCTTCCTTCCTCTACCCTAGTTATTGAACCACGTAAAATGATCACCACAGTACCCCATGTCAAAGAGCCCCATACCCTCCATGAAACTAGAAAATTATAAGCTTTCCCACCATGGGAAAGATCCTCTCCCATTCTTCTCCTCTGGATAAAGAATTATGTTGAGGTCCCCCACCACTACCTAGGGGACCTCCCTCGGATAAAATGATTTGATCCCTTTCCATAACTGAGTTCTATCTTATGGGACACAACTACCATAAATTAAGGAGGCGAAGAAGCATTCCTTCCCCAAGGTGACTTTCATGGTGATGTATTGGTCACCCTCCTCAATCATCTCCAGGGTAACCTTTTTTTTCCAGAACAACCAGATATTCCCATTAGACGAGTTTTCATGCATGGAGTCATGCATATGGACATGGTGACAAAAGGTCATGATATCATTTGGCCTTTGTTTGTGCTCCAAGACTATAACGATGCTAGCTTTATTTTTCCTGACTTACGAAACAATGTAGTCTAACTTCACCTGGGTGCCCAGGCCATGGGCATTCTAGATTAACATGGATAACATTAAGCCAGGTGGAACATAGCTTTGGCCCTAGTCCCATTGGTCGTCATGCTTAGAAAGGGGAATCCTTCCATGAGAAGTCTCTTTTCGGCGTGAGTGCACACCCAGGGGCTAGAAGCAGAGGGATCAAGAGCCTTGGGTGACTTGTGAAGAGGAGGTTGTACTAGTTTCCCCTTCAACACCCTACGAAGGTATTGGAAGGTATGAGTCCTCTTCTCCATATCCTTGGCCGTTTTGGACACTGAATCAGAATCCCTATCCTTTAAGGGGAGATAAGGAGACCAGGGCAGGCCGACAACTTGGGCATTTGAGGCACTAGCCTTCACATAAACCTCGCTGAGGGGGGGCAGGCTAGGTAAGGCTCCCTAAACCCACCATCTCTCCATGAAATGCAAGGAGATAATTCTTCTAGAGAGGTAGAAGCTCCCAATGAACCGATGGAGGATGAATAAGGGACAAAAGTCAGTCCCATAACCTCTCTACTGTGAAACTTTGAGAAGGAAAAGATTTCCCAGCCTTGAGACCATGGGAGAGAATTTAGTGGGTAATAACCCCTGGTTATAAAATAAAAGACCGGAAATCTAGGATGATACTATAACTATCCCATGATGCTCAAGTCCATCTCAAGATGGATGGACATCCCATTATACATTGTGAACTTGTCTACTTCCCTATGGTGATAGGAATGTCACCCTCTAGCAACAACAGTCAATATGGGCTTGATAGGGAACTAACTATTCCATCCAAATAATTAAATCAAATTCTATCACATCAATGAAAAAAGGATTCCATACAAAAAAAATATCCATCTATATCAAGGGAAAAATCCTTAAATTGGAGAAAACTCTTAGATCATATACCCAATTGGGAATCGAGTTTCATGACACCACAAAAGTACTCTATCTCAAGACACATACTCTCTAGAATTGCTGCATATATAAAAGATTTTGATGTGTTAGTTCTGAGCATTGCACAAACATGTGGTGGTGGGAAATATATTAAAATTTATTTTAATAATATTTTTTTGAAATGAAGAGTAATGATCTTTCATGTAAAATTTATAATTTATTTATTTAATATTTAAATAAATAAATACCTTGTTTTATGAAATTTATTATTTAGTGATTGTTGATCACCCAAAAATATCCTTTTGGATTACCATCATGGTTCTATGAGGATCCAAGGATGGAATCCCTCTAGTGGTGACCCACATGTTCTCCTATGATCTTCGAGTAACACCACTCGATCATTGGGTGATAGCACGATGATTTAAATATCTTTCCTTATTTATTTTTGATCGCTTGTTATCCAGTCTTCATGAAATCTTTCTTGAACTTCTATTTATTGAGAGAGATTGAATGATGATTTGAGAGAGAATTCATTGTGCATAACAATTCTCTATTCTCAATTTTTGGATGCTCTATACAATAGACATATCCATCTATTTATAGAGCTGGGATTTATGTGAAAATATTATTTAATTTCATACTATACATTAAATGACATTAATTACCTTCAATAAACCCCATACCAAATAATAATAATATTATTATTATTATTATTATTTTGTGGGGTGCACCAACTTCAATAATAAAAAATATTATTTAATCAGATTGTTAATTAATATTTATCATTGGACACAATCTTCGTCTTTTGAACTCATCATTCATTTATTAAAAACATGAATAAAAAATTTATCGATAAATAAATATTTCATCCATATACAAATGTATAAATATTTGTAAAATAATAAATTAAATAAATAAATATATTTTTATTCACATATCAGTGAATAGATATTTATTTAATTTCTACGATCAATATAAATTGAAAAAAATTATTCCCCATACTTGATAAAAATATTTATTAAATTAATTAAACTCAAATAGAATATAATTGAGATCAATTATAACACTTAGTGTGTGACCCTCTAGGATTATTTCTTGTTTGAATTAGGCAGGCATGCCTAAATTCCAAATTTAGTGTCTAGCAACGGGTCATGGAACCCAAAAGAAATAACATAATGTCGCAATGTTGAATACCACATATTAATGATCATTATGTAATATAATCCCTTTTTAACAATATCTCATTAGGAAGGTTTCTCAATGGTGTTACCAACCTATTTACTTGATACGTCTTTCATTGACTATCTG
Source organism: Viscum album (assembly GCA_963277665.1). NCBI lineage: Eukaryota > Viridiplantae > Streptophyta > Magnoliopsida > Santalales > Viscaceae > Viscum > Viscum album. The sequence goes on from OY728162.1 coordinate 197,593,415, forward strand.
AAATAAAAACACACTTATGCCATGGCCATGGAATTTAATGTGATAGTTCTATTCCAATCAAATGGATACGATATAAGCTTCCATTAAGATATAAGGGGAAAATAATTCATTGGATTATCCATTAATGACATTTCAATCATGATGCACTCAATGTTCCCTACTTTCCACCTACATTTGGCGTGATGGTTTTGATCAGTAAATATAAGTGTGTGACTAATTTCATACATTAATGATAATATTAATGTCCAAAGACCATTACACATGCTCACAGACATGAATATCATATAACATCAAAACATGAAGAATTATTATTGGTGGGTATGTTATCATAATCTCCCATCTTGGAGATTACCAACTATGAACTTCATGAGAAGAATCTACATTCGCTTATGGTCACTCAAACCTAGAGGTCTATATACTATGTGCCCCATCACAGTACGTTATCCAACTATATAATTATATTAAGAATAGTATCATAGCACTTAAAGGTTCTCATAATAGTGGGGAATTGATATAACTATATCAATGTGATAAATACTGTAGGAAATTATTACATTAAAGCCATGCAAAAACAATGAACAATATGTAATAAGATATTAAATTAATATTCAATATATGGAATATACATGTAATTAAAGTACAATCAGTTGGTACTAGGACACCAACTCTAAGTTGATGAACTTGTGAAAAATAAAGTAGACATCATAGTAGATAATACTAGAATAGTACCTCAAATAGTATAAGGTTCAATGCTCTTCTCCTCCATCATAGGTTTCATTGCATGTAATAGTATCATACCATGGCCCTGAGTCACAACCTAACTACCCTATGTAGTCCCACTCTGCTAGTGTTGTACGTCTTAAGTTTGATTCCCTCTACCTTGACCAATTCCATAGCCTAAGAGACCAGTGGTATTCCAGCTACCTTCTTGGTGAGATATGACTAGTCCGGCACTAGGGCATGGAGTGAGCTTAGACCCTCTCTTACTAGGTACTGGTGGAATAGTTATACAAAATATCTAGATATTTCTCATCCTACCGAAACCTATCCACTCAACTTGATACCACATACATTAGGGTTTCATGTGTTCTAGATTCCCACACTGGGGAAATTTTATGGAAGTTGTTAGTGTGAGTAGCATGAATGTTACTACCCTCAAGAAAAACCTCAAAATATTGTTTCCTTATTCTAGAAGAAGCACTAGAATATCTGGTTGTTGAACCATCTTGGATCAAACCATTGGATTCCCTTGTATTTCACTTAGTATTAAGGTACTGGTTGACTATTTCAGAATTAGTAGTCAACTGAAATACATTAACCTGTGATAGAATGACATATACCATCCCATCCTCAGATCTCCTTGAATTCATGAGCTCACCACTTACTAAAGTTGGTGAAAATCACTATAGATAAGTAAAATGAGAAGAATTCTCCATTACAAACATATCTCCCTACTTAAAGTTCATTAAATCTCTATATTGTTCATCCCTCAAAGTATGTGTAAATAATTAATCCTTGAAACCCTTATGTAAGTCTCTTCAAACCATATCTCAATGTCAATCTTCCTCGGTAATGAAATCCCACAATATCTTGGAAGAATCATGTAACATATAGGTAGTGAGTTTGAAACTCCTGTTTGAAGGCACCTCCATATGCTTGAATATCAAAATCATGGACTCCAACCATTAAATATCATCCTAATGTCTTCCATCCACTAAAAAGGTGGGAGGATGTTTCTGCTGGAATTACCAAGACAACTATGCCATAGTCAAAGAAGGTCGAGAAACACCTTACATGTACTGTGACACATGAAATAAAACCGCTTCAAATTGGGCATCATTGCCTATGTCAGGAATATCAACTGGTACAATAGGTGGCACGATCGGTGGTATTACTAATGGGTGGAGGCCTACCACCTCCAGGGCATGGTTTTCACCATCCTACTGGTGTATTACTCAAGGTTGTCTTGGTGGAATTATTCTACAATTCCAAAGGCATGTCTTATAATGGAATTCAATTGTTGAAAAGATTTTAGTTAAACAACTTGGATAGGTACATATCCTTCCTATGAAAATATATCACCTCTATACTATCTCCAAAATCCACATATAGGTGATAAAAGAAATCCATTACAGGGCATAAGATTCAGTTGATACACCCCCAAGTACCCACTAATAAGGTCGGGTTTAGGTCTAGGTCTCATATAACACAATAGATGTTTTCATACAAGGAGTTTCAATTGCAAGGTGTAGAGGAAAACAGTCTTTACATTCAAATAAGAATCTCATTTGGTAGTAACCATTTAATTTAAAGATTTAATTCCATTTATGTTCATACTCTTTCTATATATATATAATTATTTAGTTAGATGTGTCACTATTCCCAATTTATAAAGTTCATACCTCTTATAAATTACAATTGGCATGTCATTCGACTAAAAACTGACCTTTACATCCGATTTCACGATGAAACAGGTCATGTGAAATGATTTGATTACATGAATAACTTTTAAGGAATTATATAAGTAAATTATTCATAAATTACCATTGGCATTCAATTAATCTAATCAACTAATTTTGTTTTGGTTCATAGTACCAGTAAGTCTAGAACCCACAACATGGTATAATTGGAAAATTAAGGTTTCGTCATTAATCATTGCATGAAAACTATTTATATTGATGTAGGAACATCAATTAATCCAATTTTGTTATCAATGTATGAAGTGTTAGCAAATTTACAAATATAATACTCCATGAACTATCTATATGAAGTAGGAAAATGCACACATAAATTAAATGTGGAATGAAAAAATACATGGCATATATGTCCTAAAGTGCCTATGATGATTCATGAGATGATAATTCTATGTCATACCATCCCATGGAAAACTAAATCCATGACAATAATAATATAAATATTCATAATGTCACAAAACATGTGTGTCACCCAATGGTGAGGTCAATACAGCTATTACAAGAAAACACCAAAACAACAATAACCCTTCCTAGGTAATTTAGGATTCCCCTATACATGGCTTATATACTCTAAAGAATAGTCTCATAACCATTTTTTTAACCTTACTAGCCTCATTTTTAACACCCAAACATTAAGACAAAAGGAAATGGAAATATATCATACCACTTTGTAATGTTTTGACCTAGGAGCCACTAAAATGGTGCCATAAGAAGGTGGGTCACATGGCCTCAAGTGTGCCTCCTCATATTCCAGAGGCAACTCACTAGTATCAATGTTATAAGGTGGTACAATTGGGAGACTATACCATAATTTCAAAGTATCTTAGTGCCAAATAATTAATAAAAAAATGTTGTAGGCCTGATATAACAGACATCACAATGGAAAATTATAGCATAAATTAGAATATGGGAATATGAAAAATCCAAATAGTAATAATACTCAAAATCCATAGGTTGGGTCATATAAAAAATGATATCATGACATGATGATATATAAAAATAGGATATAATGAATTCATGGTATAAGCATATACAACATGATATTCCAGAATACAAAAGGCCAAAAGACAGCTCCACTAGCATCACCCGCATACACTCGGTCCTCTACTCCCATGATCCATGCTATTAGTAAAATAGATCAAGCATCTATGATAGGGAACTTACCCTTATACACACATTAAATCATGAACTCTACTCAAGTAGTAGAGGTGTCCTGACTAAGGAGTGAGATAAACTCAATAGGCCCCACCAATAGTGTCTAAAATAAACCAGTCTGTTTGTATTTATAAGGAATAAAAAGAAAATGTGAGAAGTAAATACTAGTAAGTTTAGGTTCAGATAGGACACCACATATGTAATGAAATTTACAAAAATATACATGGATACTAGATTCTATCTTGACCCAGGGTGTAACTCGGGTGTCCATGACTTGTCTAACAAGCTATAGGCTCCAGTAAGGGTACAAGCCTTGAATCTCAAATAAATGTGGGAGCTCATTCTCATCACTCAAGACAATTGGGTGAGTCTTCATTCACATGAACTGATGCAGAGGAAAATGGAACGTCATTCCCATTGTCCAATTAAGATAAAAAGTGTGAGATGTCATTCCTATTACACAATATAAAGGAGCATGAAATTTCATGCTCCACAAATCCCTTAACCATTTGCCACTGACAAATATCCATGGAATAGTAATAATAATTGAGAAGGGTAACCTCTATGGAATTTATAACCAATTACCTCAATCTAACCATGGGTGTCACATTTCATATAATTCATATGTATAATATATTACATGTGGTGTGGCCTTTCCACCCACTTGAAATCAATTAAATTGATCCCTTTAAATTTTTAAGGCACAGTAAATCTATCACAGAATTAATAAAAACACATAGAATATGTTTTGGTAATTTAATAATTCATCTCAAGGTGGTAAATTTATTCATCGCACATAATTGAGTGGAATCCAAGAGGTAAGAAAACCATAATAAGGTAATACATATATATGGGAGTTCCATTACATGTTGAAAATAATTTCATAGGTAAAACGCATTTGTAAGGAAATTCACATAAATGTGTGGTGTGCATCACAATGAAAAAAAATCAATAAATTGGAAAACAATTATGGACAGTTTATATAAGACCTATTTTATTCCCATAGCTCTATCTTAATCGAGTTATGGCCTTGGAATCGAGCTAAAATATGATAAATCAAAATAACTGACTAATTCCATGAAATAAGGGCATATGGTAAAACACTACAACAGTATAAGATATTTAAAGAAAAATTAATAAAAAAAGTAAGAGGATTATAGAGCTCACCATTGTGGAGACAATTATTCTAATAGTAATGAGAACAAATATAAAATGTAGGAGTTATCAAAAAACCAACCTAGGCTTGGGAGAGATCCGTGGAAGAATAAAGGTGTTGTAAATTTTTCGGAGGAGAAAATAAATGATAGATATGGGTTAAAAAACATTTCATGTTCAAAATAGTAATTTACCCCTCAAATATTAGGTCTCATGGTTTGGCCGCATGGTTAGAAAAACCATGCCCCAATCATGATAATAACATTATCCAAGAACCCCCACCCCCCACCCCCCGCATGGGCTAGGCATATGGTTGGACTAACTATGTGCAAACCCAGAAAAATACCACTTTTAAAAACATTGTAGCACCAGAACTGGCATGAATTTTAGGTCGCATGGTGGAAAACAAACTATGTGGCCTCTTATTGTATATTTAATGGTCTGCATAGTTGATTCACAAGGTTATCACTAACCATGTGACTCGTTCTGCCTCTCTAACTTTCAATGCTCCAGGCTTCGTACAATCCCCAAATGCTCTGGAGACCTTCTTGAGGCCACAGGTAACCCCCAATAAGAGGACACAAATAATTTATACTATAAAAACATTTGTTTGTACCTTTATTAAAATTTAGGTAATTATAATGTTTTTTATGAATTTATTTCTTACGTAGAAGAAGATAGTCTAGTGGCACTCCACTTTGGAAGATCCTACCTAGTTAGATGAAGAAGGCCTTAACAAGTGCCTCTTTAGAAGGAATCTCACACTTAGTATTTAAGGGGTTTCCTTTTAAAAGTATCACTAACTTAATATAAATTATATGTATATTAAATTCATAAGTATTTCATCTCATTTAATCATTATCTTCTCATGTTTTATTCCTTTTTGTATACATGCTTCTAAAAATTTAGTTTTGAAATCTATATCCCATTCACCAAATTAATGTTCTCACACAACATTAATGTGTAACTCTTTACACAACCGACAACTTTGTGTTTCTCATCCAAAATTAGAATTCATGTACATTTATACGTACATGAATGCATCTCATGAATAAGTTATATGTAATTTTCATGTAATGGAATAGAGTTTCATAAGATTACAAATATACACATGAGTATTTTTAAAGTGGTAGATATCAAACCCATCACCTTTATAGAACAAGGTATAAGCCTTTGAGCAAGTGGACAGTCTAACCCCAAGTCCCTCTCTTTATAGAGACTTTACTGAAGAAAAAATTCATTTCATGACATCTATAACACCTAATAATCACAAATTATATTTAACAAATATTATCAAGATTATAACACTAAAAAATCAATGTGAAGGTAGATTAAAACAAAAACTTATAGAGTAACACATAGAATATAATACAAGGTTTTATCTCTTAGATGAAATCGATCAAAAAAATAAAGCATAATCATTATTCAAACTCAATAAAAAACTTATAATCATGAATAATATAAACGAATAAACAATTAAATAAACATTTTATTTAACATGAGAAATGAATATGAATGTTCATATTTAATATAATCTTGTAAAACAAATTTTATTAATAGTAACACTTATCATTTATAACTAATTTATAAACTATAAGAATAATCCCTTTTTAAATAAATACATTTTTGATTTCACAAAAATTAGGGTTGGCACCTAGCTATCCTTCTAAAGCAGCCAATCATTAATAAGAAAATAACCTAGCACAAAGGAAGGATGATCGAGAGTGGAAACAGTGGTGAGCATAGGTTAGTACAAGAATAAAGAGTGTGTGGTGGAACCAAGACAAATCCATGAAGTGAGGAAACACCATTGAAATATTTCATGAGGTGGGACCAAAGGATTTAAATGACAACCCTTATTACATCTAGGGTAATGAATAAAAAATCTCATAAAGTGAATTCCAATGTGGGACATGATTGGTAGGGAACTATTCATACCCACACATGTTTCATGCACATGTTGTGCTTCAAACATGTACTAAAAGTTCATGTTGCAATAGATACACTTGTTATGCCTCTGAATGTAACACTTAGCCCATCATAACCTCACGTTGACACTCAATGATACTTAAGGCATAGAAAAATGACGCTATATTTTCTTTATAATGCAATTTAAGAATTTTAATCAAATAAAATTGTTTCAATTTACCTTATGAATAAAGATAATATCTTATCATAATGTCAGTGATGGGACAAAAGCATCCATTGTTATGTTATCATATAACGTAAATCCAAACCAGTAATGATGCCTATAACATGTTATTCATTTAATTTTGAAAGAAAAACATTGATCCATCAAAGATAAAGACTCTGATACCACTAGTGGTAATTAAACGATCATCATTTGTTCCTAGTAAATGAATGAAAACCCAAAAAAATAAAAATCTATCTCTAATAGAATCAAACATGCTTCAAAACAAAGAACACCATAAAATAGAGAAAGCCTAAAATGAACAAGAAGCAACCTCATTCTTCTTCTTCAATGGATTATGGTTTTTTATGATCAAAAAAGAAAAAAATGTAAGTTTCTCACCTCTATAATAGATCCACTAGTTGAAGGAACTATAATCATATCATAAGAACTCATGTTCACCAACGGGGTACCAGCACCTTCACTATGTTATGAACAATGATATGAGAAGGGAGATATCTTCAACATTATTTTCATGAAATTAAGTTTCAACAACAACTTCATATGCACACATGATCGCAACATTCACAAATGTGAGGACTCTATATATATATGCAGTGCTCAATGCTCTTCAATGAATGAATAAAATCGGTAGTAAGGTCTTACATTACTGTCTATTGGAGTGTCCTTTAGTGACCCCTTTAATGAAAATGTGAAAGTGTTAACTAATCCATATCATTGATTATTAATCAATGTAAATTTTTAAGAGGTGGTGTGATAGTGTCGGATGAAGGATAACATGTAACTATATTGCATCACATAAAACTAGGTTATGTTGGCCTCAATGTAACCTCGAGCTTATTCTTAAGGACATGTCGGTGCCAATGTATCCTTAATCTATATCAATATTATAAATATATTTTAGTGAACTTCCAACATATAAGATTATAATAATCTTGTGAACACCATTTACATGGATTTCATCCTATTTATATATGCTTCAAGGACACTCCCTAACCCCCATGTATTTACTCATGTATTGTATAATGCGTGATTAAATAATATGTGGTTATAACGGCTTGTAACCCATCGGACAAATGTATACTTACATATATCATATAAATGAAATGTTAAACCTCATTTATTACATGTGCTAATGATATATTATGAAGCAGTTTCATGTTATTACTATAACATGCATTATGATATGCACCTCAAGGAATATGATATGTCAAGGCAATGCATTATGATATCTATATATTGTAATAAAAAATATACCCATTCATGGAAGGTGACTTTGTATATTGTCACATAAAATACCCCTATAACATACCATGTGATATAGGATGACATAGATCATATATATATATATTAAGAATTATAGAATATCTCTATGTTTATATCTTAAACCATAAGGAATAGGGATGACACAACCATCCCATCTCAATTCCTTCCTCAAAAATCAGTGGGGACCTCACATTCACACCTTCTTCTACTAATAATAGTTCATTTTCTATCAAAAAATACTCAGATGTTAATATAATTCCTTCACAAAATATTCAAAAGAGAATATCAAGAAACAAAAATAGCCTCCAAAATCCACCCAACAATATACCACTACTCATCAATGACCCATTACACCACAATTATAAGCAGATGATCTTGACCTCTTAGATGAACCTACACTATCAACTTCAAATCCCAGTATAAACACCTGATAAAAATTGAGTGACCAATAACCACAACCTTTGATATATCTACCTATATACTGTAACCAAAGAATCCACATGATGGGAATGAAGAAATACTATACACAACATACTTCCCTGAGGACAATTCTCCATGGGGAATTCCTCACTCAAATGAAAATTGTAAAATTTCATATGAACATAAAGGGAAAAACCATTTTCAACCTCAGAAGGATAATGATATGCTTCCCACCTTTAGAAAATATGTTAAATTCAATCACTCGAGATTATACAGTAATAGAAGCTACTAAATTTATATGACCAAAATGGTCCTCTCTCACACTAAGAAAGAGTGTGGGACCACCACTATTTATTGAAGGTGAGAAACGTATCTCTCTCCCATACAGAGCCAAAAATTTTGAGGCTAGTAACTCAGTTGCATCATCTATCCAGTAAACATAGTGTTTCTTATAAAGGGAATTAACTATCACCCCAATGTGGTTCCAATTTTATCACACTAACCACCACAACCTCATACTTTATAGAGGCCAACTATTACTCAATCCTTAGCACCAAAATTCCTAAAAAAGAATCCAAAAATAAAAAAAATTACTCCCTTGGTGTTTATTGATTATTTGGAACTATTTTGGTAAGACTAGAACAATCTCTTATACCCAATATGCTACTCCATAAATTGGTATGGGAAAATATTTTTTTCATGTATATCATGAACTTACTGAGAGGATTCATCACTTCTACATTGTATCACTATAAACTTGTATTTTCTACTACAAAATCGAAACACCTACTCTTGGAATGAGAATAATCACATGGGTTGGTAACTCAATGTGGAAAAATGTACAATTTTCCATCTATAAATAATTTTTACATTTTATTAAAGTAATTGGAAGTGATTCCTCTCATACACCGATAGTTCATAGATTCCAATATTACCGTCTGGTGGGTAGTTAACCAGAAAATATTTAGGTTTAGGTTTTCTTACCATAAATATTTTTCCCACTCAATACTAGGGATAGACATAGATTTTTTTCTCGAATATATATCACATTTTAATTCTCATTATGGGTATCCTGTAAAATCTGAAAATGTTAAGGGGTTAAAAGGCTCAATGTTACTATCCATGTCAAGAAAGCACACCTTTCTTTTTTAGATCCTAACTAATTAGAACTCAACAGTTAAAGAGGTTTGGCCTGGAGTAGTGATTTGTAAGGGTGAACTCCAATGATGGTTCTTAGGGTGTGTGTGACTGAGGAAAAAACACATTGAAAAGAACATGTGTTATCCTGTGGAGATAGTCATTCGTTGGATGACCCGTTTGGGCATGTGGGTGGGAAAGAATAGGGGGAAATACATGTCTACAAGGAAATTGAGGAGTCTATAGGAACCATTTATTACATTGGTATCAAAGGAGGTACCTTATGGTTACAGGCACAGTGGAAGCCTATGAAGGTGGATGATATATTAAAATTTATTTCAATAATCGTTACTTGAAACCAACATTAAGGATCTTGCATTTCAAATTTATAATTAATTTATTTAATATTTGAATAAATAAATACCTAGGATTAGGTAAATTATTCATTTTTGAATGTTTATCATCAAAAAATACCCTTTAATATTACCTTCATTGTGCTATTAGGATCCAATGATAAAATCCCTTAAGCGGTGATCCACACATCCTCTGATGATCTTTGAGCAACACCACTCCATCTTAGGGTGCTAGTGTAGTGAGTTGAATGTATTATATTGTTCATTATTGATCAATAGTGATTTATTATTGAAGAAATATATATTTTAATTCTCATTATTGAGAGGGATAGAGAAAGAATACTTGATATATAATTATTTTTGCGTAACAATTATCTATTCCCAATTTTTGTACACCCTACACAATAGACATAATTGTCTATTTATAGAGTGGGTATTTAATTTAAAATATTATTTAATTTCATAGAAACCATTAAATAACATTTATTACCTTTAATAAACCCCACTAAACTTAATAATAATTATATAATTATCATTTTTTGGCATGCACCAACTTGTGTAAAAACAGATATTCTGTAATGGTCTTGTTAATTAATATTTGTCATCATAATTGGTATTTGTCCATTCAACCACCTCTAGAAATTATTGAACAGCCGAATAAATATTTTTTCGTAAATAAGTATTTTATTCACAATCTATCAAATAAATATGTATTAAAATATTCAATAAATAAAATAATTATTTTACTCACAAGCCGATGAATAGATATTTATTTAATATTTATACAATCAATGTAACATGAATAAAATTATTCCTCAGAATTGAGAATAATATTTATTCCATTAATTAAACTCAAATAGTATTAAATAGATATCAGTGTAAATACATAGTGTGTGACCCTCTATGATTATTTCTCAATGTAATTGAGTAGGGTTTCCTAAAATCCAAGATTATTTTCTAGTAATGGGTGATCCCTTTGTCACAATATATATTCAAGAAGGTTGTAAATCCCTATAACCAACCTTTATACTCAATATGTCTTTCTATGACTATATGAAATAAACAAGTTGTTACACCATTGAATTTTAATTTAATGAGATAGTTCTATTCCAATCAAATGGTCGAGATATCATGTTCCATAAATATGGAAGGGATAAATCATTCCTTGACTTATTCATTAATGACATGTCACTCATGATGCACCCAATGTATCTAACTTTTTGATGAACCGGTATCATCATGGTTTATCAAATAAAACTAATTAAGTGAGTTGTGACTTGCATTAATAATAATCTTAAAGTATAAGGACCATCATAAATGATCATATATAGGAATATCTAATAACACCAAAACATGCAGAATTTATTTTTGTGGTTCTCTTCTAATAATCTCTCATCTTAGAGATTACAAAGTGAAAAATTCATGAGAAGAATCCTCATTTGTTTATGAGTACTTGCAACTAATAGTCTATGTACTATGTGTCCCATCATATTATGTTATCCAACCAAAATACATTATTTGAGAATATAGTCATAGAACATGAAGGTTCTCATTATATCGAAGAACTGTTATGACATTATTAATTAGACATATAGTGTAGGAAATTATTACATTATAGTAATGAATAATAATAAAAATATGTAATAAGAATTTTTATTAGTATTCAATACATCAAATATACATGTAATCAAAATACAAATAGTTGGTCCTAGGACACTAACTACAAAAAAACTCCCACTTGGAATAGAGATAGTTGATTATGACATTCAGTCCGATATACCTCATATGATAGTCGTGTTTCATCTGAGTCAAGGCTTTAATCAAGGGGTCATCCACATTTCCTACAATGGAAATACTACACACTGAAACTTCACCTCTCTAAGAAAAATCTCTCAACAAATGATACTTATATTTTTCACCATAAGGATAGAAGGGGGTTCATTCTTTTTATCCTTATCCACATGGATATGAAGAGTAAGAATATCTAGAAGATACTTTTCAATGTTATTCATATTAAAATTTACAACAAATATATAGAATCCTTATGGAAGTAATTCCAAAATGAGGTTAGTGCCCAGTTATTTAGGGAGTTTAAACCCTAGAACCTCTAATTGCTCAATATATCCAACAATATTGACTATGTGAGGCCCAGATGGGGAACTCTTCTCAATATTTCCCGAAAAGAGAAACTTTGAAATCTCAAACTGTTACGGTCTAGTTCTCTTGTGTTAAAGACCACAGAGGTGATTAAGCATTCTATAAGCATCCATGTTTTCATGATACGTCATTATTTAACTAGAAATAAATGAAAACATCAAACATAGTATGTCAACCACATCTATAATTTTTTTTAATAGACAAAGAACTATTCATTACCCACCTCTTTATCAAGCCGATCAGGCATGAGGGATTCTGTCACGTATGATTTCAATTAATGGTGTATCACAACTCGATGGCATCTAAACCACTCCAAGAAGTTACTTCTAGTTAAGAGTTATCATTATTTAATATTGATCAAATAGATAGTGTTGATGATTAACTTTTCATTTTATTCTATAATTCAATGTGAAAATTATTAGTACTTTGATTGATTAAAAAAATAAGTGAGATACAATAAATTAAATGTTTTTATTTATTTATTTATTTATTTATTTATTAAACCTCCCACTAATTTTTCATGTTTCAATAGCATTTTCCATTAAAATCAGATAGTTTAGTTGCTTTAACATTCTAGTGGAATGGACCCCCATTACCTTTTTTAATGATCCAAACATTGGCCACAAAAGTCATAATAAATTAATTAGGTATGTGGTCTTTCCAACTACGGACTTGTAGCTCCTTGATCCATTGAGTGGATTCCCCCATCTTAGAATCTGGACTTGGACTTCATCTCCACTTTCCTACAAATTTCTATTGAATATAATTTTTTCATTAAACTTAATAAAATTTTAGTAAGTAAACCCAAAACTCTCATGATAATTCCTTAATAAAATTATGTTTCTAGACTTTGGAAATTTATTACACTTAGTTATAGGGTTTCATTCTCAATCTAGTAATGGAATAATTTGTATAACATAAAATTTAAATGACTGATTTTAATTTATTATCCATAAATTTTATCTTTTTTTATCCATTTCACATATTTTTAATATTAAGTGGATGTTACTTAATTAATTAACCATGTTGGATAAATCATTAACACATAATTCATTTATTTAATTTTAATCTTTTCGCATTAATTCGTTTATTTATGTGATCATGGTCTGACATCCAAAAAATGAAAAATTTCACAGACAAATAATTAATTAATTAAATGACCCATTCATGAAATTCATCTACTGGTTTATTTAATGAGTGAAAATTAAATAAACCTTTGAAATAGAGGAAATAACTCATATTACCAGTTTTGGAAGGAGTTAATACATTCCGCTTATCCACTTGTGTATCACCTAGGTTGGAATCATTATGATTCTGTATTGAACCACCTCCATAACTATTTGGATACTATATTAATTAAAAATATTTTTTACTCACACATAGGTGAGGGGAAACAAATGATTGGTTAAAGGGGGTTACATAAATATCCTTGGACTCATTGGTCCTACAAAATAATGGAGGGAGGGATGAATCATGGTACAAAATTTAATTTTATATTAAATAATTGCAAACTCATTCAATAAGTTAAATTAAACCATCCAATACATACTCAGGTCTTGGTCAAGCACATGAACGGTCATACATGCAACGAATATGTAAATATAAATCGATATCATTCATTTATTTATTTTTTATTTTTTTATTTAAGATAAACACACATGAATTAACAAATAAATTAATTAATTAATTAATTCCCTTTCATCTTAATGATCATTCAATATTATTTAGAGATACCCATTATTAATGTAATTAATGGAAAATAAACTAAAGAACCAATAATGACATATTAATTACAATAAATTACTTGAGAATTTAAAATTTAATAAAACCATTATTAAATTTTCAAACACAAAATGATATTCAAATAAATAAAATAAGGTTTTAATGGTGCAATTTTCAAATTTAATGTAATTTTAATTTTTTTCATTAATGGGAGACTACACGATGTGTACATATAGAAACACTCCATGTAAATTGTTTTCTTTATATCTAAGCACAAAAATGGGTCGTCGGAATGTTATCTCAGCCAGAATACATGTTGTGTACATGCTACCTACAAACCCTATTTATACTTTCCATGTTCTAGGATGGCCCAATCAACATGAAGTGTTCAATAAAATAACCACATGTAATTAATTTTATGATGCATCTAGATACAATACACATTTTTATACATCATATTCTTCAGTCACATGCCATGTAACCTGATTTTACTAGCCACTTATTACTCAATTTTTAATGGCATCTCTAGTTGTTCTTCATTTTTTCTTAATCCTTTAATAAAATGAAACATTGAACAAACATGATTAATCTATTGATAGCATGGTAATTCAAATCATATTAAAGAAAAAATGAAATGAAATGAAAATATAACCACAGTTACACATTGAAAAACAATCAAATAAATTATTATAAATTTAATCATGACCTCTTTGATACCACTTGATGGTTCTAGGTTTAGTAGAAGCATGAAAAGGTGGAGGATATATTAAAATTTATTTCTATAATCATTGACTGAAACCAAGAGCGAGGATCTTTCATTTCATATTTATAATTAATTTATTTAATATGTGAGGAAATAAGTACCTGAGCTTTGGTACTTTCATCGTTGGTGAATATTGGTCATCATAAATGACCCTAATAGACTACCTTTCTTGCTCTATGAGTATCCAAGGATAGAATCCTACTAGCGGTGATCCACACGTGCTCATATGATCTCTGAACAACACAAATCAATCTCCGGGTTCTAGCATAGTGAGATTAATGTATCTCAGTATTTATTCTTGATCCCCCATTCTTAAGACTTGAAAAAATATCTCTTTACTGCTCATTCTGGAGAGGGAGGGAGAATGAGGAGTTTAGAGAGAATTCATTTTGCGCAACAATTCTCTATTCTTGTTTTTTTGATACCCTACACAATAGATATTAACAACAATTTATAGAGTTGAATTTTATTGTAAAATATTTTTTAATTACATATAGGCATTTAAATATCATTTTTTTACCTTTAATAAACCCCATACAACATAATAGTAATTATATAATTATTAATTTTTAGTGCGCACCAACTTGTGAAAAAGATATTATGTAACGGTATTGCTAATTAATATTTTTCAATAGAATCAGTCTTGGTCCATTCAAACTCCTATAGAATTTATTGAACAACTGAATAAATATTTTATTCAGAAATAAATATTTAATTCAAAAACTTGAAAATAAATTTTTATTAAAATATTCAATAAATAAATAAAATATTGTATACACAAGCTGGTGAATAAATATTTATTTAATATTTTTTTGATCAATGTAAATTGAATAAAATTATTCCTTATACTTGAGAATAGTATTTATTCTATTGATTAAACTCAAATATAGATTAATGGATATCAATAAAAACTCATATTGTGTGACCCTCTAGGATTCTTTCTTATTGGGATTAGGCGGTCTTACATAAATTCCATGATTATTGTATAGTAATGGTTCTAGGCATCGAAGAGAAAGAACATAATGTCATAATGTCGAAAACCATATTTGAACACTCACTGTGTAATATAATTCCTATTTCATAATATCTCATCATGAAGGTTGTACATCCATGTCACCAACCTATACGCTCAATATTTATTTCTTTTAATATCTATAATAAACATGTTATTACTCCATGGCTATAGAATTTAATGTGATGATTATATTCTAATAAAAGGGATGAATTATTAGCTTACGTAAAGATGAAAGGTACAAATAATTCCTTGACTTATTCATTAATGACATGTAACTCATGAAACACCCAATATATCCAAATTCTCCATGAACTATTATCATCATGGTTTACGAAATACATCTAAGTACATGAATTATAACCTGCATTAATAACAATCTTAGAGTATGAGGACCATAAAACATGATCAAACATAGGAATATCCAATGACACCAAAAAATGAACAATTCCTACTAGAGGGTCTATTCTCAAAATCATTGGTTTTTCAGATTAAAAAGTGTAAAATTCATGAGAATAATCCCCATCACCTTACGAGTACTCGCACCTAACAGTATATATACTATGTGTCCCACTATTGTATATTATCCAACCATAGAACATTATATGATAATATTTCCATTGCACATCAAGGTTGTCATCATATTAAGAAACTGTTATGACCTTATCAATAAAATGTCTACTATAGGACATTATTGCAATATAGTCATGAAAAACCAAAAAAATATGCAATAATATGATTTATTAATATTTAATAAATTGAATAAACATGTATTCAAAGTACCAATAGTTGGTCCTAAGAAACTAAATCCAAAAGAACCCTTCTAGAAGTGTTGTGGCATTACCTGAGTTGAGATATAGGGTCCACAATGAATAAATTGTGCTCCAAAGGGGGGTGAATGTAGAACCCTATAATTTTAAAGGGTTAAAAAGATAATTGTTACTACCTATGTCAGAAAGGTATACCTTTCTTTTCATGATACTACTTGATTAGAACTCCATATTTAAAGAGGTTTCACCACGAGTAGTGGTCATGATGGGTGACAACCTATGAAGGTTCTTAGTGTGTGTGTGAGTTAGGATAAAACACGCGAAAAAAAACATGTGTTGGCCTATGGGGATAGTCATTAGTCTATAGGGACAACAAGTGTCTACAGGACAGTTAATATTCATACAGGTCATAGTTGTTAAATAACTAATCTAAACCTAGGATAATATTATTGGGTCTTAACTCTTTTATATAGGAATCCTAGAAAATAACTATTTCTCTACAAAGGATAAACCTGTATCATAAGAAGATATGAGAAAAAAAGACAATCTCGATTAGTGTAATTCCTATAGAAGTATGAGGTCTAACTAGGAGATCAATTGGAATCTCAATGAATAATTATACATGGTTGTGTTTCATTGAGAAGGGTCCAAAGTCTCAATAACTCAAAATCTTTGTAAATTTCAATGAAAAAAAACCATATCTCAAACACAAGCTCAAACCCCAACCATGATAGCATAGTCCCATAATGATTTTGAGATAAATATCACCCATGAATGACATGTTTTGTCGTATGGGGGACTCAATAAAGAATCTTTATCTCATAGATGGGTGTAAAAACTCATAAAAAATACACAGGTCACATACTTCAACCCTCTATCATAGTATGATTAGGGTCATCTTATAAACTGGGAATCCCATACTTTGGGAATTTCCAAAGAGTGCATTACCTATGAGTTTTCATACTTAACTCAACGAGAAATACTATATTCTCTATAATAAGGTCCACACCAAGAAAAATGGGAACATAATCGATCTCTTTTCATCAAGAAAGGATATCTCTCAACCAAATCTCTGAATCAATTACCCATCGCTCAACTGATGAATAGTGAGAGGCTCAAGCATTAGTACAAGATCTTAATAGCCTTGGTTTTAGCTATTTTTGGGTGGTTCCCTTGATTCGATTGTATGATCCCATAATGATTAAAGCATATCTGGGTAAACCAATATAGGAATGACATGGTAGATAACAACTAAACACTATGTGATGAATGTATCATACTAAATCTACCTCATAATCAATTCATTGGGGTTTCGAGTTAATCAATTAATTATTAGTCCTAGTGAACTAATACTATCAGTTGGAGTATGATACTCAAGAGGGGGTGAATTGAATCCTATAAAAAAATTGTTAAAAATTTTAGTTAAAAGGCTCCCCCAATTTAAAATAAAACTATCCATTTAACCAAGGTAGTAAAATTATACTAGCATGAATATTTAAATAGTTTCTTAGAAGATTGATTAATTCTTAGTTATAAAAATATGGGTTATTGATACAACTTTTGAAACTACTATAATATGGTAAAATATTTGTAACTAATATCCAAGAGTAATTATCAAATTATACATTAGTTTTATAAAAAATGAGTTAAATAAAAGAAAGACTTAATTGAAAACATATCAAATATAAAACCATAGGTTTAGACTTAAGAAGAGACTTAGTCCGCATCACTTGGAGATAACATGAAACCAAGAAATCTATATAAATAAATATTTTTATCCACACTCAGGATCAGGGTTAACACAATAGTACACAGAATTTCCATGTCATGAGACCTCTACCATAGTTCTTCATGGGAGCAAAAACAACAAGGTCATAGAGAATCTCATACATAGTTCTTCATGGGATTAACAAGTGTAAAAATATAGTTGTTTGAGGATATATAATATCCACTACATTAGTGTAGGAGACAGTTTGTGTTTTTAGTACAGACACACACACACACAGCTCAAAAGAATTTCAAAATATTACACAATAGAGAAGTATATATTAATAAGTGATTATAGATTATCTGAGTGTTATTAAATTCAGATCTAGACTCTTTAATGTCTCATAGATGAATCTTGAGTCCTCATCTAAAAAATACACTGAAAACATAGTGTCATGGAGCACTATGTTATGTCTTCAATGAGGGTGATATGGTATTTTCCTTAGGTTTAGTTTGATGCTACAAAGATTATGGAACTATGATGAACAACAATTCTCTAGTACACAACAACTAGGAATGTAGAATTTTTTATGTGTTATTCCTTTATATATGTTTGTCATGGGAGGTAATCTCATATATTATTATGTATGCACATCTTCCCCTGTGTATATCCTTCATGTTTTCTTATTTGTATATACATTCTTATAGACTGACAATGTGCGTGTTTGTGGTAGACACAGTACCTCATATTTCTAACAGCCTCACATAAGATGTTTGCAAAAAAAGAATTAAATTATTCTGGTGCATTAAAATAATCAAAATATGACTGTTATAAATAATTTAAAATAAAAAAAATTAAATATTCTATCGGTGAGTCCTCGGTTGGTATCTATTTCTGTCAATGACTCGTTCCATCAGTGTTTCATTTTTTCTGTTTTTCCATGCTTCGATGACTCATTACATTGATGACTCATTTTAACTATCGGTGATTCCTTGTGTCGGCAGAAAAATGTGTAGGTAGGTCATTTAAACTGACGATTGTTCATCTATGTTGGTAGGTTATTTACATTTGTACTCCATCTGTGTCAGTAAGTCATTTACATCGGTACGTCATCCGCATCGGTAAGTCTTACATCAGCAGGTCATTTGCGTAGGTAAGTCCTTTACATTGGTAGGTCATCTGTGTTGGTAGTTCATCTATCGGTGACTTAGTCGAACTATCAGTATCTCATCTCTTCTATCGGTGCAGTCTGTTAGACTTTGAAAATATTGTTTCCAAGACTATCTTACAACATAAATGTTAACAGAAAGTACCAAATTTATGTGAGATCATAGATAAACATAATTTCACATATTGAAACTTCAATAATTATGATTTAAATGATTAGACATAATTAATAAGAGTTGATATGATTTGTGATCATTAAAACTATTGGTACTAGATAGGGTGTCCAAGAGTCTCCTACGGGCCAACAATCTCCCCCTTTTTGATGATCTCAAATCATAGAATTATTTTGTACAATCATTTGATGTGAAATGAAATTATTCTACTTATCATCTCCCATTATGGATATGGTTCATAGGTAAAATAAAGAGTAATGGTATAAAATAAATAGAACATATATAAGATTGAGATCAAAGATAAAGTAAATAAAGAGAATTCCAAGCTATTCTCCCCCTTTTGGGATAATCAAAAAGTGGAAGGGGAGCAAAAATCTGTCTACCCCTTTAGAGGATAAGTAAGAAGAAAAAAAGTAGCAAAGAAATAAACAGTATCATAATGTAATATATAGAAGATAAATATATGAAATACAAGACCACAAAATTCCCGTAATCAATAAAGTAAAAATTGTAACAAGTCTTCAAGAAAAATAATAAAAAGAAATTAAACAACCCCATCAGAGAATGATCTACGCTATGGATGAAGATTAAGAGGTTCATTCCCTTTCTAATAGGTATTAATATAGGTTCCATTAGGTGGTGGTTGAGGAGATGGATGGTCTAAATAAATTTACATAGGACATAGGATCACTCCATTTAGAACATTAGGTACAAGGGCGGGTTTGTGTTAGGATAACACAAGAGGGTGAATCTGTTTTTGGATCACTGAGAGAATCTGAGTCAAGGACTGAGAAACTAACATTATATGTTGAGTCACTAATATAGGAGGTCCAAGAGGTTCATCATTAGGCACTAATATTGCTTCACTTTTTAAATTATGGAATGTATTTGACAGCTTGATGAAATTTTCAATAATATCACCACCATACTTCATTGCTTTCTCAAAGTCATCCTTATTCTCCATGAATTTGTACAAAAGAGGAATGAATCCTTTCAACTTCTATAAATGATATTTAAAATATTGGGTTACTGGAGGCAAATATATGTTCTCAATAAAATACTTAAATAGATTGGTTAACTAATGCTCGGTAATGATCTTTTTGAAATAGTAGTCCACATTTTCTGTGATCTGAGAATTTACAGTTTTAGCACTCTTGGAATAGAGTCTTGACATATCCTAAACATGATCACTGTTATTCTCAATCTTTTCAAGGTTTCCTAAATTAGAATTATCAAATAGATCTTGAAGCACTTCCTTAACAACAGTTCAGAATGACTCAATGTCTAGAGTCTGATAAGTCTGACCATATGTAGAAGGAATATCTGTAGGATCTGAGGTATGAGTCTTCAATATTTTAAGAATAGTATCCACACAACCTTTTTACAATGAATTCAATGTATTTATTTAATAATAAATCCTTGTAATTTCTTCTCTCAACTTATAATTTCTTACAACAATTGTCTGAGTAGTTGTAATTAAATTAGGCTGAATCTCCTCTATAAATTTCATTGAAATTTTTTCTTCATCATCCTTACTCATACTTACTGTCTTTCTTGTAATAGAAACCTCTTTCCTAGAATTACTCATTTATTCTATTGAACATTTTAAAGAGATTAATTCATCATGTAGCTAAGTTTTTTCTCTTCTAGTTGTTTGAATCACATGAACCATTTGAGATTGAACAGATATACTTATAGCTAAACTATATTCTTCTTTAAACCTTTCAAAATCTTCTTTAGTGATAGAGTCACTAGTATGGGTCTCATGCACTGATTCCCTTGAGATAGGTACAAAAAAAGCATCATCTAAGTCTTTATAATCTAAACCCATTTCTACATACCCAGGATTCCCTTCCCATTTAACCATTACATCATCATCTAGAGGAGTGAGAGTATCAAGTCATACTCTTCTAAGTTTATTCTCTTCACCAACTTGAACTCCTCTTTCTTGACCCCCCCCCCCCCAATCTAATATCTCATCGTTAGTTTATCATCTTCAACATGAGGTCTCCTTCTTTCATAAACTAATTGAGGTACATGATTTTTTTGATAATCCACTTCAACAACAACTTCAACATTTTTAATTACTTAAAAACTTCATGAGGTTATTCCAACTGATCTTGATCCATAGCTTCAATCATTTCAACATCTTCACCTTGATCATCCCTATGTTGGTCATCATCACTTTAACTATGTCATAAACATCATGTCTAGAAACATTCTCTTTATTCCCATTTATATCACTATCTTATTCACCTTCATCCTCTCCACTACCACTACCACTTTCATCATCTTCACATTATTATTCTTCTTCATAGCTACTTAATATACTTACATATTCCACACTACCTAATACTTTGTCTCCTCATCTCCATTGTATTCATGTGTGGTATCATCATGGGGTTAGGAAAGTGGAGGAATAGGAGGTCCAAATGAAAAACCTTTGTGAGGTTCAATTGTTTCAATATCACTCATTCATCGATAGGTGACCCCTGATCTCTAACTGGTGTGGTGGGCTCTTCTTATTCTTCTTCTTCTAAAGAGTAATAAACTTCATCATTTGGTCCCAGACCATTATCAAACATATTTTTAGGAAAAGTTGGATAGTCCACCAGATTAAACTTATCATAAATCTTATCTTCATCTCCATCACATTCTCTCTTCCATGGTTTCAAGTTGATTTTCATCTTCTTGAAAATCTATTTATTGAATAAGATCCCACTACACTCAGAAAAAAATTCCTCTCCTTCATTTACACAACCATTATCTTTTATTATAGTTGATATCTTCCTTGGATAAAATAGGGAATTAGTTTTTCAGGAAAAGTTTTCTCATTTCATTAATATGAACAACAAGGTATCTAAACCAATTTACCTTGATCCCTTTTCTTAAAATATAAACCAGGTAGACATATTGATACTTCATAGAATCAAAGTCACCTATCCTAGGATAGATTTTCTTTTTAATAAACTTAAATATGATTATACATTCTCCACTTAACTTCTTAGTAATGGGTCTTCTATGCTCATCATTATTAAAAATCTCCTCCAGATCTATCTCAAAGAAAGAACATATCACTCTCAGGTGGAGAGGTACCCTGATAATCATCAAATACACCTTCAGGAGGAACTTTAAGACATTCAACCCATTATCATGAATATAAAGGGATTTTATTCCATTTCACTATGGACTTGATCTAGGAAACATCACATACTTCTAGAAAGAATTCAATTTTCATGTAAAATTCATGAACTAGCTTTTGGTAAAAGGGTATTTCATTATCTAAGAACAATTGATGTTGTCCCTGATCTTGTAGTACCTTGAGCAGCAGAGACATTCTTTCAAATAGCCATTCCAGAAAGAAATTATTTTTCTAGATTTACAACCTAGTTTTCCAGAGTAGTATTGATAGGTCCAGAATATTTTCTCGATTCACCTTTCTATTTCATAGATGCACGAGACTCGCCACCATCATGATCTCGATTCACACGCACCATTCCAACAGCTCAGTCTGGAGGTCGGATGGTGAAAGGTTGGGGTAGAGAGAGAAACATCCAAGAGAGTGTGGGGGGAAACAATAGAGTGGATGGATTCAAATTTATATCATTTAGGGCCTCTAAAATCCCAAAATTGTGAAATCATGAATCGAGTTCAACAAAATCAATGAAACAGTGTCGTTTTGGTACAAACATAAAACGTATAAAAATAGTGAGTCATCGGGTTCAGCATGACAGATTTTGTATAATACCAACGGTGTCATCTTGAAAAGGTATCATTGTCGGCATGAAAGGGTATTATCATAACAATGTATCAGTGTCATCATGAAAATTGTGTTGTTATGACATAATTTTGGTGTCTTCATGATAGATTTTGTATAACACAAATGATGTCAGCTTGATTAGGTGTCAGTGTCGGCAAGACTACTGTGTTTGTATGAAAAATTTATTGGTCTCAACATTACATTATCAGCTTAATACTGTCAGTGTCGGTATGAAAAACTCTCTTAAAATTTTCAAATACATTGCAACAGAAAGTCCTGTTGATTGATCATTCCTAACTCATGACTGATGTAGTTCATTCTTTTAGAATTCAATGTCTTGGTGAAAATTTCAGCATGTTGATGTTTAGTTCCAATGAACTCTAAATTTATATCACCATTTTGATAATGGTCTCTCAAAAATTGATTCCTTACATCAATGTGTTTTTTCCAAGAATGTGAAACATGATTATTAGAAATATTAATAGCACTTATGTTATCACAATTTATAGGGACATGCCTCAATTGATATCCATAATCTAGTAATGTGTGTTTCAACCACAAAATTTGTGCACAAAAACTTCTTGAAGCTTTGTATTTAGCTTCAACAGTATATAATGAAATAGAATTTTGTTTCTTACTACACAATGAAATTGGAGACTTTACCAAAAAGTGACATGTTCCAGAGGTTCTTTTTCTATCTAACTTAGAGCCACCAAAATCAGCATCTGAATAACTCAGTAAATCAAAAGGATTCCCTCTAGAATAGAGAATTCCTAGGTTGGTAGTATGTTTGAGGTGTTTGAAAATATTTTTAATATAAAGAAGATGAGATTCTTTGGGATCTTCTTGAAAAGGTGCACACATGCATCAACTAAATATGATATCTAGCCTACTAGTAGTTATATAGAGTAAACTTCCAATCATTCCTCTATAAGTTGATTGATCAAAATATTTAAAATATTCAAAAAGGTCCAACTTACAAGTGGTACTCATTGGAGTTTCACAAATCTTAGTGATTTCAAAGAAAAATCTATTTAAAATTTCTTTAGTATATTTACTTTGATTAAAAACAATACCTTATTTATTTTGAAATATTTGAAATCCAAGAAAGAATTTGAGTTCAACCATTAAACTCATTTAAAATTCACTTTGCATCATCTTTAAAAAATAAACACATAATTAATTTTTAGAAGATCCAAAAATAATGTAACACCCCAAGATTTTATAGTATTCTATTTATTCAAAGTAATTTAATAACTTACGCTACACACAACATCGAGTTCGAGCGCACCACGACTTTCCAAACTAGCCATTCAAAAAGCTGTTATTATTAGTATTAATTGAATTTTGAATTTTATATACTCCATATAATTTTATAATCCATATTATGTGATTCTTAGATATAATATAAGAACAAATTCATTTTTTAGATAAAAGAAGTATTTTTAAAAAAATACAATTTTACTGCCTTTTAATGGAGAACCCATTTTAAAACTAATATTTGACACTTTTATATATTAAATTTAATGAAATTAAATTATTCTTTAGAATAAGGACATAAAAATTTATTTTGGATTAATTTTTGGTACTTTTCTGATATCTTTAATATTTCGATGAATAGTGAAAATACTAAATTTTAATTAAAAGCCACTTTTTTAATCAAAATAATTTATAGTGTTAAATTATAAATTTTAGTGATTTTAAAGTATCATTAGATTATATTTTTATCATTTAATATAATTTATATCATTTTATGTAATTTTACATTTTAACCAGACATAAACAAGTGTCAATCTTTTGATAGTTATAATTTCTTAAAAACACACTTTTGTTTTGACAACGGGAATTAATTTAAAATTAATTTCTTCCACTTATGTGTTTTGGTTTTGGAAAAATGGATGACATATTTTGAATCAGGAGTTACAAATTGAATAAATAGGTCAGTTTTATTTTTAGACATTATGAATATTTACTTCTGTAAATATTTTATATTCCATGGTTAAAGGGTAAATCTGGTAAATAAGGGTAAATAAATATTATTATACTAATATTAAATTACACTAAAATGTTTCATATTCCTATTTTTTGATACATGTCCGACCATGGTCATATTTGGGTCGATTTTGGGACCCCATGGAGCCACTTGAGAGTTATAATGACACTTTATATTAATTATTTTAATGTGAAGACAAAAATGACTTAACCGTGTATATTTTTGTAAAACAATTTTTACATGTAATTATATAAGTTATATTTTAAACTATAAATATTCATTTTAAATATTATAATATTTCCTATATCATGATATTTTTTTATAATTTTTAGACATCAAATAAATAAAATTATTTATGACACAATAATGATGAAGTGGTTGCCTCATTAATGACTCATTTAAATAAATAAGATTATAAAAATAAAAACAATATCTAAAACCTGTCCAATTATAATTGGATGATTTTATTTTGAACATTAGGCATCTAATATTTTACTTTAATGAGTATTGGTACTTCATAAACCGAAAATAATTATATAATAAAATAATAATTTCAAACATTCCTAAAGAGCCCCTCCCCTTCCTCATAAAAATCCATCACCTCTAACCAATTACTCAGACCTCTAAATACCCTTGACTCATCCAAACTATGACCAATTATTCTCCCCACATCCCCCTATTCAACTTATAATCCTTACCTTAGACAGAAGGCACTTCAAGGAATCCTTTTGGTTCTAACTAAAGGGAGTTACCCGATTTAAAGGTAACATCTTCTCTTAAGTTCTTTTCTTTTATTTTAATTCTCCAATCCAAATAATCTATTTTTATTACTTTAGTGAATAAAAAACCAGTATACTAGATATAATAGGTTGTTTTTATGAGATATATTTGAGCTAAACTTACACACACCTCCATCTAATTGGAAGAGAACATACTATTTTTGTGGATGGCGAACTACTGCCTCACGAAACAATGATTGTTCAATTACCTCTTACCGCCACTTATGGTGGCCATTAATATGGAACTATAATTATATATTATATATATTATATATATATTGTTTCTATTCCACTGTATTTTCCATTTATATCATACATTTATGGTTTCCATAATGAGTAAATGCGATAATTTCATTTGAGGAAGTACAGACTACCGCCTCCTCAAAGTGATATGACTTGTTGATGCCATACATGGAACGTATAAAGGATGGAGTTACTAAAATTATATATGATATTTTAATTGAATTAGAATATACCTATTTATCATTAAGTATTCATTTCATTACAATACGAAATAGGAATGGAAGTAGCGTTCATGAGCACATACGACTTACCATCTCCATGAACGATGCATTTCATTTCTTATCTCCAAATGTTATGTATTGTTATAAATACAAATATATACTGGATATATAAGATATATATTATATCTAAATCATGAATATCATTTTAGATATAAATTACTTTTTACCACATGGACAACATGTAATTATAAGAAGTTTACTTTTGACTCAAGTACCAAATATCAAAAAAATTATAGTTATTAACTTAAATGATTTTGTAATGTTTATAACATACAAATAAGTGATTTAAAATGAATGATAAGTTTTAAAAAGGTTCTGAATAAATTATAAATTAACTTTAGTTTATTATTCAAGAGATTAAATAATGAACAGGATAATCCAGACATGAGGTAAGGGTTAAAATCTACAATCTCTTTATTATCTGAGGTTGTTTATATACAATTATCTACTAGGGCCTATTTATTATCCACATCCATGTTTCTTAAAATGTATTTCAAAACAATTTTACAATTTCCTAGAATATGGGTTAAAGTCATTTATACTGTTGTTTTAATTTTTATAAGATATTTATAAATGAATCTTTCCGTCATTTTCTAAACAATGTACTTTATGACCTTTTCTACAAAATTAAGGAAAGAATGTTTTTTAACTTATACAGTGGGTGTACCTATTCTCCACCATTATAACACCTTTTAGGATTCCCTTAAAATATTATAAGAATATTTTAAAAATAAATTATTCCTTTTATAATTACATGACTTTTAAATGATTTTAAAATAGAAAGAGTTATTTCTATCAAATAGCTTTGATTTAATCTATGTACAAATATTTTAATGGATTTTATACTTGTTTGAAGTTGATTTATTATGATACAAATCTTCCATATTTTATTGAAGGTTTTTCGATACCATCCATGGTTTATGGTTAATGTATTAACATTTTGTATGCAAGTTTTAATATGAATGTTTATGTTATGTTTCAACCTTTTCATATGAGGAATGCATTGGACTTATTAAGTGATGGGTGGAGCATGCTATAGCTCCTCAATGCATCGGTATGTATCTTAAAAAAACTAGTGTCTTGGAACAAGGCCTTGAAAAAATATTTATGTGTAGTCTTCGAATGAGGTCATGAAATATGTGGTTATAATGTCCAATATTATGACTTCCATCATTATGAAATTGGCTATTGATATTGCATGTGATTATTAGACTAGTAGAATATCAATGTGAATAATTAAATGGAATAATTATGATTTCTTTTTTCCATATTATGTTAAAGTTTATGTTTAAAAGGATTTTTTTTAGTCTTATAGATTGCCTTAAATGTTTATGCTTATTTATGAATGTTTCCACTATATTGTTATCCTTACTGAGCATATGAGATAATCCCTTTATATGATTTATTTTTCCCATGATGAGAAGAATTATATTATAAATGACCTATAGGGATAGTCTATGGGATATGAGTGTGGTTAATGGAGAAATATTTTTTGTTAATTTTCATTATGTGATAAAATGTAAAACTTATGAATGTATCTAGTACTTTCAAGGCTACTAAACTAATCGGTCTTTCAAGACTTGGTCTTTTGTGATCATGTAAATGTTATATAATAATGCACTGACTCTGGGTAACTAGGTCCATGGTGTTATATTTGGTATCATAGGAATTTTAGTACTAACCTTGGAAACTAGATTTAGAAAAACTCTGATTAGAGCTCATTACCCTAAGATAGAGTTTGAGGATTAGTATAGAAGAACTTCCTAGAATTTTGGTATTGTAGTGATTTTGTGTATTTTCTGATAAATACATCCCTGTCTAGATATGAGCAGGTAGAGGCATCTCTGGCATAGATGTACCTTGGAGTGAAAACACCGACAAGGAGTTTCGGGCTTGACTTGGGGTATCCTGGTACACGAAAACGGGTCTTGTTGCACTTTTGGTTATGACACTCCCAGGGGATATTCTTAGGATAGTGAACATTTTCCTTAAAATTTATTTTGAAGGATTTATGAGTATATTCCTTCTCAAAGAAAAGATTTTTATGATTATGGATTATATCCCTAAATTGTTCAATATATGTTAAGTTTTTTACAAGTTTGGAATTATGTATTGCAATTCATAAACTAATCTAGTTTATGCCATTATTTATAAATGGCTCATAGTGTAAGGAATGGAAACTGTATCAACACACATAATCCATGTAGAGATTTCCTTCCTACTCAAGATAATTATAGTGGAGCTGGTGATGCAATTGGTGTTGATCATCTTATCAGCATATTGGGAAAACTCACTCGGGTTATGAATAATAACCTTACCCATATGGACCACCTTGATCCACAATGTGGAGGATCAATGTTAGACTACTTCATGAGGCAACAACCACCAACATTCAATGGGACAACAAATCCATTTGTAGCTGAGTAATGGATAATTTCCTTTAAGTAAACATTACATGCTTTGGGGAGTAGCGAAAGGGAAAAAGTTGTCATGGCAGTTTATCGCCAAACAGGAGAAGCATATCAATAGTGTACATTGATTCAAAACACAAATGAAGACTAAGAAGTATAAAATATGTAATATAGATAGTTTAAATACCTCTTCATAGAAAAATACTTTCCTCATGACCATCAAGCGGATATGGAAAGGCAATTTCTAAGTCTGATGAAAAAGGAGGATGAGAATGTTGCAAAGTATGAGGATAACTTTAAAAGGATATAAAGGCATGAATCAGATTATATATGTAACCCAAGGAGTAATATTGTTCAATACTTTGATGGTTTAGTACCATTTCTCCTTCGAGCATTAGTCTCTCAATCCTTCTCAATGTACGAATATATTGTATCATGTTCCATCAAGACCAAAAAGGAATTCTCTAAGTCTTATGACATTAACGTAAATCAAGAGAAGAAGAGAACAGTTCAACAAGCGACAGATAAATGGAAAAAAGGAAAGAATGATTTTCCCTTATGTAATAATTGTGGGAAAAAACACTTCGGTACTTGCCTAATAGGAATGGGAGTTTGTTACAAATATGGATAAAAAGGTCATTGGACTCGTGATTGTAAGGGAAAGAAAGTGGTTGTCGATGTTGAATGCTAAAATTGTAGAGAAATGGGTCATTATGAAAATTAGTTTCCTAAGTGCGAAGGATACTTACCTCAGAAAAGGCCAAAGGAGAAAGGATGAGCTTATACTGTTACTACAGTTGAAGTGGAATAATTAATGTATTTGTGTTTTTGGATTCAAAAATTATTTTCTGGTTATAAGAAAAATGTGATATATATATAAGGATTGTACTACAATACTTTTTTGTTTTCAATAAGTTTATAATATGATGAAGGTAATCATATTTTTAGTATGTGACAATAATATAAACATTACATTTTTTTGGGGAATCTAATGTTACACTTGATTTTGGAATTTAGAGACCTTTTAGAGAGAATTTGGATAAAATTATTTTGGATATCTATAAATTTTGGAATGGATTAAGTTGAAACTTGGATATTATTTCTTCATATTATTTTTGGAAAATTATAATACTATTTTTTTTAGAAAGAGGAAAACCTGCGGGTCGGGTGATAACCTCTCGCGTCAGAAAAAGATGCATGCATCAAACCCACAATCAAGTGCAACAAGGCTTTATGACCTACCACTAGCCTACAGGAAGTCCTTGATTATTATAAATTATTTTTTTTCATGGAATATGTTTTTAACCTTATAGGCTTAGGAAAAATATAATATTTTTGAGTTATATTATCTTTTGGAGTGAAAGATAAGTTTGTGGTAGAAATTATTTAAAGGACGTAACTCTACATGTCAAGTATATTTTTTTTTCTCTCTCTCTTATTTTATGATGAAATTAATTCTTAAACATTAAGGTAGGGATCTTAAAACCAAAAATTTGTTATCATAATACATTATGTTTTGTTGAACCAATGATATTTTAAATCATCATAGATTGAGAGATTTTAGGCCCCCAATTTTACACATCTTTGTGATTGATTACCTCAATCACTACCTATAAATTTTTAGGATTTTCCTCCAATTATGTGTCTCTAATTTCAACCAATGTTCTCTTAATCGAGATCACAATTTGGTGGTGACTATTTATTTTCTCTTTCCATCTTATTAAGACTAAATTTTATTAACCCAATTTCCGATGTTAGTTTCCCACAAAAGTATTTTTCTATTTTTAACCTTTTATTTTCAAAGAACACTTTCACATTGCGAGGAGTCAATTTATTAAAGTAGAGGAGAATGTAACACCCCAATATTTCATATTATGTTATATATTCAAAGTAAATTAACAACTTGCTCAACACGCAACACCGAGTTCAAGCGCACCACGACTTACCAAACTAGCCTTTCAAAACATGTTTATGAACAGTTTTTACTGAATTTTGAATTCTATAATCTCCATAAAATTTTATAATCCATATTATGTGTTTTTTAGATATAAAATATGAAAAAAAATCATTTTTCAGATAAAAGAAGTATTTTTCACAAAAATGCAATTTTTTCTGCCTTTTAATGGAGAACCCATTTTAAAACCAATATTTGACACTTTTATATATTCAATTGAATGAAATTAAATTATTATTTAGAATCAAGACAAAAAAAAATTATTTGGATAAATTTTTGGTACTTTTCTAATAACTCTAATATTTTGATGAATTGTGAAAAATACTAAATTTTAATAAAAAAAATGTTTTAATCAAAATAATTTAAAGTGTTAAATTATACATTTTAGTGGTTTCAAAGTATCATTAGATTATATTTTTATCATTTAATATAATTTAGGTCATTGGATATAATTTCACATTTATACTGAACATAAACAAGTGTCAATCTTTTGATAGTTATTATTTCTTAAAAACACACTTTTTGTTTTGACAATGGGAATTAATTTTAAATTAATTTATACAACTTATGTGTTTTGAATTTAAAAAAATGGATTACATATTTGGAATCAGGAGTTCCAAATTGTGTAAATTGGTAACTTTATTTTTTAGAAATTATGAATATTTACTTCAGTAAATATTTTATTTACCATGGTTAAAGGTTAAATCCGGTAATTAAGGGTAAAAAAATATTATAATAATAATATTAAATTACACTAACATGTGTCTTATTTATATTGGTATTATACATTTACGACCATGGTCATCTTTGTGTCTATTTTGGGACCCCATGGAGCCACATGAGAGTGATAAGGACACTTTATATTAATTATTTTAAAGTAAAGACAAAAATGACATAACCATATATATTTTAGTAAAAACTTATTACATGGTGTTATATAAGTTATAATTTGGAATAAAAATATTCATTTGAAATCTAAAAAGTTTTCCTACATAATTCTATTTTTTTATAATTTTTAGACATCATATAAATAAAATTATTTATGACACAATAATGATGCAGTGTTTACCTCAGTAATGAATGATTTAAATAAATAAGATTATAAAAATTAAAAAATATATATAACCTATCCAATTATAATTGGAAGATTTTTTATCTAACATTAGTCATATTATCTTTGGATTTAATTAGTTTTGGACCTTTAGAAACCGGAAATCATTATATAATAAAATAATATTTGCAATCATTCCTAAAGAGCCCCTCCCCTCCCTTATAAAAATCCATCAGCTCTAACCCATTACTCACACCTCTCAAGCCCCTTGTCTCATCCAAACTCTACCCAATTAAGCTACCCATATTCCCATATTCCACCTAGAAGCCTTACCTTAGGCAAAAGGCACTTCATTTAAGCCTTTTGGTTCAAACCAAAGGGAGTTACACGATTTAAAGGTAACCTCTTATCTTAAGTTCTTTTATTTTCTTTTACTTCTCCAACCCCCTTAAACTATTTTTATTAATTTATTTAATAACAAAACCATTATCCTAAATATAATATGTTGTTTTTATGAGATTTATTTGATCTACACTTACACACACCTCCATCTAATGGGAAAATAACATATAATTTCTGTGGACGGCGAACTACTGCCTCACGAAATGATGATTTTTCAATTATCTCCTACTAACTCTTATGGTTTCCATTAAAATGGAACTGTATTTATATGTTATATATATATATAAATTATATTTATATTATTTCTATGCTTCTTTATTTTCAATTTATATCATACCTTTATGGTTTCCATAATGAGTAAATGTGATAATTTCATTTGAGGAAGTGCGGACTACCGCCCCCTCAAAGTGATATGACTCGTTCATGTCATACATGAAATGTATAAAGGATGGAGTTACAAAAATTGCATATGATATTTTACTTTAATTATAATATACCTATTTATAATTCATTATTTATTCCATTAAAATATGAATTATAAATGGAAGTAGCGTTCATGCGTACGTATGGCTTACCGTAT